>JALJVW010000206.1:52196899-53686899 GCA_024865655.1 Emberiza elegans
CTTTTGTTTCAGTGTGGAGACTAAGACAGACATTTCCCAGATTGCCTCACTTTTTTTCCTCTACTCTCTGCAAACAACCTCTATGGGTTTAATGCATATTTCTGGGAGGCTCAGAATATTTGCAAAAGATAGGTCTTTAAATATTGGAAAATATAAACTAAGTGAAGAGTGAGGTGTGATTATCTGTTGTGTTTCCCTGATGTATTTATTGATGATTTCAGTAGAAGAACAGGCAGAGGAGGAAAACAAAAAAGGATGGGGACAACTTTACCACTGTAGCAGAGTTTCAGTACACCCTGTATTCACTAGGTTTTATGTCATGGACACACAGGAAAGCAGGTTTTTGAGGCACCAAACGTCTGGACATTTTGCCACCAGTATCAACAGGGAGCACTTGTCCTATTTAGAAGTCCATCCTTCTTCACTTTCTAGACTTGGTATTGATTTAATTTGCCTGATCATGAGTTTTTTTAAGCTGGTACTTTTAGGAAAGTGATAGTCCTTTAGATTAGGAAGTGTCACTTGGTAGATTCACATATGGCAATTGCATGGTAAGTTGAAAAAGAAGCAATCAAGGGCTGCGTGTGGGAGTTTCTGATTTGTGCCTTGGAATTACTGCCTCTCTGCCAGGTATGAAGGCAGAGACAGAACAAACTCTTCTAGCAAAAAATATCGCTATTTTGACTTAGCGCACATAACCAAGATCAGAGACCAATCATGATATCTTAAGCCAGCTCTAGACCCAGCATATTTAGATCTGTGTTTTTCTGCCTGCACTTCAGTTTCCAGCAGGTAATCCTGCTGACCTAAAAGAAATCTCCAGATGGGCAGAGGTAATCTGAATGCAGAAACTTTGTATTTACTCCCCCAAACATCAAAACAATTTGAAAGTCCACATAAACTTCAATTTTTTTATCATACCAGTTTGGAGGATGGAAAAATGCCAATGGTCTGTGACTTCATTCCATTCATTGATCAAATTATTGGGATGGTGGAGCCAGGAGGAAGAAAATCACCTTGCAGACATTAAACAAATGTGACAGAAAGCTACAACCTGTTAAGAAAAGTTAGCTATAAAAGACTTCAGCAAATATTAAATGCAGTTTATTCTCTAGTGACCCAAGAGTCTCCTTGCAAAGCCACCTTCTCCTTAGTATATTGCTTGAAAGTGAACAGTATACAGAATATTTAAATAGTCCCAGGACTGAGGCCTCATATATACTATTACCATCTTGGCTGTATCTAATTTTTTTCCAGCCCTTATTTCCAATTTACAGGGCTCTAAAACAGCCACTGTAGTTGACTAAGTAGAGCAACACTTGTATTACTTTAATCTCAGGAATTCCTGAAACAGCTGACTTAAAGAATGCAGAGGAAGTATGTCAGGGTAGGCATCAACCTCTGACACACCATGGCAGCTTTCATTTTCTCAGTCTCTTCAAACAGGTAGAGTTATGATGATGCTCTTCCTCTGTGATAAAATACACCTCAACCAGTAGTGGTTTGGGTCTACACTGTGTAGAATTTGCAGCCACAAATACAAACATCTTAGTACCTACAATATCCTTGTGGGTTGTCCAGCGATGCCACAACCACTCCTAGAAGCACAAAGGATAATAATCTGTTATTCTTGCTTTGAATAAACCAGCCTTACTTTATTGATTTCCCTTAATCATTGATGAACAAGCATCAAAGTAACCCATGTCCTTATTTTAATTCTTTTTTAAATATTTGGACTTGCCCATACACTGTGGCAGTGAGTTCCACTGCTTATCAGTCACTGAGAGGAGACTTCTTCCTTGAAGACTTCCAAACCTTGAAGACTTCCTTCAGGGAATTGCATCTCATATTCTAACATTGTAGCAGCCCTCAGCTGTTCCTTACTCACCTTCTCCATGCTGTTCACAGCAGACCTCCACGGCAGCCCTCCACCATCTTCCCACAGACTGGAGAATATGACTTACTCTCCTGGTATATAATCCACAACATCTATCATCTTTGTCCTTTCCTGATCATTTGCCAATCCTACTAAATCCTATTTGAGATAGTGTGATCAGAACTATGTAGATTTATGTAGAGACATAATAATGTTAGATCTCTATTCCTTTTCTGATCATGTCTAGCCTTCTATCATGAGGTCATGAGGGAACTGAAATGATAGGTTTTAAAATACAGAGGCAGTATCTTCTGTGCCCCAGCTGAAACAGCTTTTGGTTACAGGGGATCCAGGCTCAGATGAATGAGAGGAAGCCACCAATAAAAGCAAAAAAAATCAAATAAAATTAGGTATTCAGACTAGAATTTATTTTGAACGATAAGATAGTGAGATTTAAAAAAAGGAAAATGTATGCAAGCTTTCCTAGCACAATGTTTTGGAGGGCTGAAAAAAAAATCGTAATTTGTTTTCAAGCCATGTTTTGAAAAAGCGTCACTGAGGAAACCATAGCAAAAATTCAGGAATGTCTATGCTGCACAATGCTAATTTAAATAGCTGAGCTCTGTGCTAATGCAGCTATATTGCTTACTGTACTTACAGCTAAATAGTTTAGGGCTCTCTCTGAAATCTGTTCATCAAATTGCACTGTGCCATGGAGAAATACTTTTTTTAGCCTTCACCACTGCAGGGCACCTTGAAAAGCCAGGTGTCACAGTACTGTGTCCTTTACACAAGTAGAAGAGTGCTTGTGCTACCCTTGCAGACTAAGCATATTAAACATACCTTGCAGAAAGACCACAGCCAAGACAACCCACATAGCTTAAATGTGCCTACATGAACCTGCTTACAAATTTCAACAGAGATGCTCTCAGGCACAAAGTCAAATCCAGGAATATGGGTCTTCTGCAGCAGTAGAACCCTTACTCTGCACAGGCTCAAAACAGAACAGCTGGACTGTGTCTTGCCCAGTCAAAAATGCCCCTGGAACAGGGAGACTTACGGCTTTAACTCTGCTCTAGAGTTAAAGCTCTTTCTGCCCATAACAATACCAAGGTTGGTACTCACTGAGGGCCAAGGTCTTTTTCCAGAGAGGAGTCCCATGCTCTTGCAGCCTTGTTGCTGCTTTTACCTACAGCCCTTAGCCACACACAGGCCCATAGAGGCAGCCCCACCGTCTTGTTTACAGATGTCTTGTGTGCCCCTAAATCCACAGGGAACAAAAAATCCTCAGCTTGCCAAGCCCCCTCTGACAGCATGCAGCAACACTCAGCTGTGTTTGGAAGGGACAGACACAAACATTTCCAGGTAGCTCTTCACTGAAACAGGCACCAAGGAATCTCAGCTCCTGGACACCAGAGTAGCTATCTCCAAGGGCTGCTCTGGGAGAAATGCAGTACTAAATTAGCAGCTACCCATGAAACACGCAACTCACACGATGCCTGATGTATTTTTGGCCTGATGTCTGTCTGCCAGCACCCTTTAGTGAATTTTCTCCTTAGCTAATTTTAACCAGATTTGAAAGAAGGGCTGGACTATCACTGATAATTATATTTTTATAAGTTTCAGGGATCTGACAGCTGGAGAGAGAGTTAAGACCAAAATTAGTGCTTTCTATCAAGGGAAAGCAGGCAAAATTCAGCCACTATATATTCTAGCAAGCCTGAGGCAGCCAATGAACCCATACACGTTTGATGGCAAAGTAGCATTGCTGGCATTTCCTCTTGCCAGAACTGGTAGTCTGGTAGTTTTGGAGTAGTGTATGGTTTAGGACACAAACTCTTAAGTGACCATGTTTAATTATATCTGATATTATCATAATAGTTGCTATCACTTTGTTGAGGTATTTGTAATAGCAGAGCATCAACTGAAATTAGGCTGATTTGTGAGGGAGCAGTCAAAAATATCTATTTTATTGTAGGAAAAAAATGCATTTACAACACCTCAGAAATTACTTTTATTCCTCTTGAACAGCCTGTTGTTCAACTTTAATCTTGCAGTTACTAGAAATTAAGATTGGACAGTGAAATTTGTATTTATTAGAAAAGAAACTCAAAGCATGTCAGGCCAATCTTCTGTTATGTGTCAAATTAGGGGAAATTGTGTTTTGCCTCCAAATTAAAAAGAAAAACAGTTCTTGGGGAATAAAAATGTCATTGTTCAAGGAAGAGCAATAAAGTATGAATGCCTTTCCTTCAGCTGGCTCTCTTTGTAAATGAGCAAGAACACAGAGGTCAATAAATTGTCATTATCCAAGCTTCATAAATCCTCAGTGGTTGGATTTTGCCCCGTAGTTTAGGTTACAAGACCTTATAAGGGGCCAAGAAAGATTCATTTTGAGTATTTATAGGCAAAGATGAAGTCTCCTAAATTTGTGGTTGTTACTTGCAGTGTCAACACAGAAAAAGCTACTTGTCCTGGAAACTGCTGCTTCTGAAACACAGCTCTCTGCACATGAAACCATTAACAGAAGCCTATGGCCATTGGGTAGAATTAGAGGGTTTACCTGTTCATTATCAAGCACAGGTTTGCTAGCTGATCAGTTGCAAAAGACAACCTAATTTCCTATTGCTTTTTTGGTGAAAAGTAGGCCCAGGACAAATATAAACAGCAAACATCCCTGAAACTTGAAGCACAACACAGAAAGGAAAAAGCAGGAAAGTTGATTAGAACAGGAGGTAAAATATGACCACCTTACAGGGAGCTACCCAAGGGCTGCAAACTGGTTCCTCTCATAAGGATTCGGTCCCTATACCAAACAACATGTTGAGCTGTAAAGGATATATAGCAGCACAGTTTGAAAGGGGAAAACCAGGAAAAAAACCCCACAGAATATCTAGTATGCACTACAAAATTAAAAGACTGCTGAAAAGCACTTTCTGCTTTGTGGAAACAAGTCTCAACTTATCTGAATTGTCCTGTGACTAAAGTGTGAAGGAAATGTGTCTATTTGGGTACAACAGCCTGAAAAAAACCTGGAAGTGTATATTCAATTAACTATGAGTAAAATTTGTGCTTCTGCTTACCCTAACCTCCTTAAATTTGAAACTTGTGTTACTTGTACAGTTCAGATGATTTTTACTCCTTCACTGCCCTTGAAGTGAAGTAAGTTCAGCCATCTCAGGCCCTGTCTTACATGTTTCTTTCTGTACTGATCCTAAAATACAAGCCATATCTTGCCATCCTTCTCCAGCAGGACAAAGAGAGTGGCCTCTGTGGTAGTGTACAAATGTGAGAAAGCCACCATGACTGAGCTCTGAGAGCTCTGAGCCAGAACAGAGGGAGACAAGTAACCATAGGAAAGCTGCTAATTAAGCACTGTTTCTACCATGAATAGGCTGATGGAGGGCATCATTATCAAAAGGAAACATGCATCTCTTCAAACAAGCTGTTTCTTGTCCTTGCTCAGTTAATAAAGAAGCCATTTGAGTATGTCAGGTTAAGATTACTGTACGCACTGCAAGTATGGGAAGTCCTTGAAAGCAACGACAACAACAGACAGTATGTGACAGCATTCAGAGCACAGCCTTTACTGCTCCCATGCCTTTGTGAAGCTCTTGGTGACTTTGGATATTCTGAGCAGGGACACAGGAAGTCTATTAAGAAAGAATTATTAAATATTGATTTTTTTTTCCCTGGCATTCAGTATCAAGATAAATGCCAGAAATTCATCTGTCCTGTTGAAACTGACCCAGAAAAGGTGCTTCATCAAGTTCAAGTCCATGGAAAAGGAAACAGGGGCAATGATGCAAGAAACTTTTCCATCTTATCCTCATAGATCACTCATGTGAACCCATGAAAGTGGCCTGAATATTGAGACCACAACATCTGGCAGAAGGGACTTTACAAGTGCTCAGGAATCTTGCTGATCCTACACCTTGCAGTTGTCTGTCTTCCCACAGAGTTCTGGCCATAATCTCTCAACCAGGAATTCCTCAGTCGTAGCCAGTAACCTGTGCCATCTTTCCACTCAGCTGGCATACACTGCCATTTACCCAGCTTGCAACTGCTTCTGCAAAGAAGACTCAAAAGTAAAATATTTGCATCAGATCTCAGTCAGAAACCCTGAACTGTCTTCACTAACAGCTAATAAAGGAGTACCCTTCAGCAGTTGTTTGTTTCATTCACTCCAAATTAACAAAAACCCCCATGTTTCTTCCAGAGTTCAGCACTGTATTTTAAGACTGGTGTGACTTTGTCCAGAGCTGGGAGAGCTCCAGGGCTGAAGACAAGGAGGGTGCCAGCACTAGTGATGGCACTGAAGCTCAGCTGCAACTCGAACTAGGATACAGTCTTGCTGGCACCTCCCGTGCTACCAGATCCACTTTACTGAGGGAAGGCTGGAGGACATCTTAATGAGTTATTCAGGCCATAGTCAGGTTGTTCTCTGCTGACAATGCAACACACTCCTTTGAGCTAGGGCTTCAGCTTACCGGTGTTTTTCCAGAAAATTTGGAACAACTGACCTCTTAGGAAGAGTAGCCCAAGGGGGTTGTGAAGCTTTGTCCTTGAAGATTTAAGGACCTGACTAAGTAAAATCCTTAGTAACCTGGTCTAACCACACTCCTTATCCTACTTTCAGCTAGAGATGGGACTACAGATTTCCCAAATTCAATTCCAACCTGAATTGTCCTATAATGCTGGGAAAAACATAGAAAACTTGCTGGATAAATAGTCTTGTGCAATTTTTTTTCTCACATAGAGTAAGAAATGATATTTTTTTCAAAACTTAACTTATAGAAAAAATTCCTGTTTGCCTTGTGTCTTACTCAGAGTTGTTGTTAAGGACTAAACAACATTTGGCTGATCCAAAGCATTGATCCTCATTTCAACCTCTTGAAACCTAAGCCAATTTCTCTGTTTCATTTTGAAGGTTGATATAGTGCTCATTGGCAGCCTGTTTAGGCCTGGTGGCCTGAAACTTTAGGGGGCAGGGGGGGGGAAGAGGAGCTAGCTCATCAATTACATCAATTGGTGAAAAGAGAAGAGCCCTTTCTGACTAATTCCCCTTAGCAACACTTGCAAGAGAGAGGAAGAAGCTTTCCATGGGGCTCTCTTGAGGAGCACAGGGAGATACCTGGAAAGCTGTTTGGCTGAAGTAAGCCTAATTTTTTGGTGTGTTTTCATGTACATTTCAGTTTCTTCATTAAAGCAGGTATTTTCAGCTGGAGATGGGTCTTAAAGCCATTTTCATATACAGGAAGATAAAGGCAAAACCAAAGTTAATTGTGCATGGGGTGAGGGGTGGAAGTCTGTAAAGCTGAAAAATTGAACATGGTATAGAGAATCTTGAGGGAGTTTTGTTTCTGAAGGGGATAAAAAGACACTTTCTTGGGAGACTTTCTGATGCCTTACAAAAGCATAAGGATTGTGTAAGACACTTGCTCAAACTCTTGCACAAAATCATGGAACCACAGAATAACAAGCACAAAAGAACTTCTGGAGGTCTTCTAGTTCCACTTGCAAAGATGAGATATCACAGTGTTTCTGAGCAGCTTCTTCCAGTGTTTGGCCATCTTACATGTGAACATTTTCTTCCTTACATCCAGCTGTAATTTCCATGCTGTGACTTGTGTCTGTTGCCTCTTGTCCTTCCTCTGCTACACCAAAATCTATACTATATTTGATAGTTCTCACAATCTAAGCTTCCTTAAGAGGTGGACATTGAGCAAAGACACCAACTGGCAGAACATACAGTAACCATGTCTGGTGACAAAGTGACTAATGGGTGACACAGAGAGGCGCAGCATCTACTTTTTAAGTAAAAAAGTGAAATCTGCTATATTTATTCTTTCATGCAAAGTCTGAACTTACTTTACTCATGGCTGAAGTACTGTAAAATCATAGTGTGAAATACTGGGAAATGTCAGCTATGCTGTGAGAAAACCTACCCTGAACCAAAATTTAGACACTACCTTAAATTGCAGTTTCCATTGCAATTGTCCTCCCTTCACCAAGTTGGTCAAGGATGGCAAACATTCTTCTTTGTTCTCCTAGATCCTAATACAAGTTCATTAATTTGCTCTCAACTTTGGAAATTAACCAAGTATTACTAAAAATGACCATTCAGGTACAATTTCTGTCACTTGCATTTTTAGCAAGTCATGTTTTGCCCTATGACTAGTCCTGTTTATTTCTGGGTTGACAGAAGTGGCAAATTCTGGCCCATTATATCTGTGTGCCTCAAAAATAGAGAATGGAAGAGAGACAGTGAGAAGAGATTAGAGTACCATGTATGCTCAGTAACCACCCACTCATGCCTGCACCCCCACAGAAAAGAAGTCTCACTCTACAAAAAGTTATTAATTGTATTTTAAAGATGGACAGGTTAATTGAGCTGTTTTGGGAAAACTGACTACAGAATCAGTTTCATTCTGTCATTACATTTTGTCAAATTAAAAATCCAAGTATTTTTTTTTTTAATCTATGAGGAAGCCCACTAAAGACTATGATGGAGTCTAGGACACCCTCACATTCTTTTCCACACTGCCTGCTTTCATTGCATATCATGAATATTGGCATCAAGTTCCCATACATCTAACTTCCAAACATTATCCTCCTTTTACAAGCTGGCTTTCACTGAGCACTTTGTATTGTAGGGTATGAGCCTGAAAAAACATGAAGAGATAAGTCAAGTTTAAAGAGAATAAAACACAAACAAAAGCCTTCCAAAACATACTCATAAAAAGTAGAGATGAAGCACAGAAGGGTTTAAAGGGTTTAAAGATTTATTTTCCCAGATATATTAGTGAAGCGTCTGGCAGAACTGTGATTAAAGTTTGCAGTCACAAAAAGTACATCTCACCTAACTCTATTTTTTCAGCAAATGCCTTCACTGTGTTTGGGCCCTTTTGAGGGGAAGGAACCAAAGGACAGCTAGGACATTGCACCTAGGAGAACCAGACCTCTCTGGGGGTTCTTCCAAAACATGCAATAATAGAAGGCATACTGTACTTCTATACATACACAAGCAGATATGAATAGCACAGTGGTGGGCTGTCCATGCTCTACAGACTTCCAGTCTCTACAGACTTCACAAAATCTTAGAAAGAAAAGAACAAAAAAATCCCTAAAGCAAAAAGCCTTCAGATCACTAAAATTAAAGCTAGCTCCAGATAGTTTGGTGCTGTGGACTAGTTTATATACCAAGACTACACAGTAGACCTTTTTGAACAGCAGAGTCTAGACAGTGTCCCTAGCACAAAACTTGCTCAGTCTCAAAAATTTCCTACCTCTGTTCTGTATAGTGTATGGAAAGGGCTTCACACAAAGCAGAGCATTCAGATGTGTAGGACCTGGCTGCTGCAGTGCAGCATCAGGTGGCCTGTTGTATAGGCACACACTGTGCCAGGCAAACTGCAATATTGACATATTAACATCAATATTGATATATTAAGATTGACAAACTGAGATGAAAGAATGAAAAGATGAGGAGTCTATCTCATTTTTCACTCAGAGGAATTGTGGAGCTTGGTTCCAAATTACCAGCTTTTCTCCTCTGCATATATCAAGATGACCCCTTACTTCCCACGCAGCTACCAAGTTTTGTGTATTCACAACTTCTCTCCTTCACTCTAGCTCAGAAACAGCAGAAAACCATCCTTCATTAAATAAAGAGCAGGCAGATTTTGCAGCCCATCCCTGGGGTCTAGGCACCAGAAAGAAGTTTCTGAGTGTACGGGGATGGAGATGGCTTTCAGGCACACCCAGCCTCCTTTCCATGGTCACAATAACCTTTGTTCCTTCAGCCTCCTTCAGACTCGCCACCAACAGCACCAAAGGAGAGGGCTGAAGAAGCACAGATGGTTACAGAGCCCTGTTGGCTGGATTGATTTCTCACTAGTGAAACACAGGTTTCTACAGTTCTGGTTATCAGTGTGAGACTTCAATCACCATGAAAGCCACACAATCCAGAAAATCCAGGAGTGCAATACTGTTTTACACTGGTATAAATACCACTATTACAGAGGATGCCTTCCTACTGGCTTTTCCTCAGTCAGCAGGTGAGGAGGGAAGCACTGCCATCAGCACATCTGCATCATGCAGCTGGGACATTCTGCTGCCATTCCACCATCCACAGAGCAACATCCTCCCTCTCAGCTGCAGGGTAAACTACCTTTACTCACCCCGCTGTCAACCTTGGTACTCTATCCCAGACTCTGATTTTTTCAGTTGGTTCAGCAATAAAACACCTAATGATGCTGGTGCCTGAATCATCATTGGTCTCTGAGAGAAATAGCTTGGGTATCCCTCTGCAGAACGATTGCTCCAGGCTCTTTGCAGTCTCAAGCAGGCATTAACACGGGCATGTGTCCCCTGTACACTGTGCCCTGCTTCCATTAGAATGTTTTGCAGCAAGATGAACTGGTCTCACCAGCTCCTCTGCTGCAAGTGCCTATTCTAAAGAGGGAGTCTCTGATTCCAGCAGAGCCTCCCTCCCGGAGGTGTGGCACTGCGGGAAGGAAAGGAAGACTGGGGATTGCACTTACAGTGAATGGGATTAGATGACTGCTCTTGCTGTTTTATCGGAAGTGCCCCTTCCCCAAGCAACACTGACTGACATGGATATTTAAGTAGAATCAAGGTGAGATAAAGAGTATTGTATTAATACATATATGTATTCCTCCCTCTTCGTCAGCAGTCAGCACGCCTGATGAGAGATGCTGCAAAGAAACGATTTCAGGTTGAGTGCATCACGTACTGACTCACTGCCATAAAGCTCTACACTTCAACAGAATTCCTGGTGAACAATGATGAAATATTCATCAGTTCATATTTGTAAATGGCCCAGCAACATACTGAGTAAATGACCTCCAACGAAGTGCCTCGCATCAAAATGGAACAGCAACTAGCTGAAATGAGGGAACTACAAACTATGCATGTGTTTTGTCAGCACAAACAAGCAGCAAACACAAACAGAAAGAAATCTAGTTGGACTCATCATCCTGACAGTGAGAAACAAATGAGAAGCCAGCCTGTTCGCTTCAGCAAGACCCACTGATGGTGCTGCCTGCGGCAGGAGTGAGTAGGGCAACCTGGGCTAAACATTACTTCCTGCCCTCTGTCACAAGCAGAAAGTGAACCAGGCAAGGCTGGAGGTTGAACTGCTTGTTCTCCCCACATGCTGGCCCTGATTGTTCATAATCTCAAGCACTGCTAGTCCTTAGCTGCAGCTCTTGGTGCCTAAAGTGGAAAACACAAGCATATACCCTCCAGAGGAACTGGGAAGCCTGTCCCCCCCCAGACAGATACGTGATGCTGGTCAGGAGCATCCCCACAGTTAGCATTTATTGCCCTGCCTGTGTGCTTTGATGGGAGCCCCTGTAGAGAGCGAGCCAGGTTTGCAAGGGGGGCAGGCTGTGGGCATGGGGGTGCCACCCAGCACTGTTCTTTGTCTGGGGTGCTGGTAGCCAGTGCTGATTTAAGCAGCAGAAGGCTGGATTTTCTGTCCTGCTTTCAGCAGTCATCATTATTCAGGATGCGTGTTTTCCAGGGAGGTTGCCAGAGCTGCACTGCACCGCTTGTGATGGTTAATCCTTGTACGGGAAAGCTCCACAATGGAAACTGTGAGGAGAATGCAAAATAAATTAGGAAAACCTAGCAAGCCATCGCCTGCCTTTACAAAACCCAGAGATACCCAGGCCTGGCCTCCCCCAGACCTTTTCCAAGGTACTTTCTTGAAATTGATCTTAAAAACCCATCTGTTGTTGCCCCAGGGCTTCACAGAGAGGTGAGTTCCCACCGCCAGAGCCAGGTGGGCGATGTAGCCCTTATTTATCATTTATTTATTAATTAAACGCACTGTGATAAGGCAGATCTAAATGCAGGTCCACACACAGCTCTGCAGGCTCGTTGGGGCCTCGGCGGCCGGGAACTTGAACAAACAGCACCATCAGGTGGCTCTCCGGGAAATAGATGTGTGGAAGTACCCAGGATATCTCCAGGCGGACCTGGCCATCCCTCCTCTCTCCTCTTCCAGCCCTCCCAGCAGGGAGGGCCCACAGCCCCTCCCGGCAAAATCCAAGTATAAAATTGTTAGAGAAAACTCCAATGGTAGCAAGACACATCCAGAAAAAGTGTTAAGGGAAAATTTTTGATCTGATGTAAGTCCTGTCCTTTCCATTGGTGTCAGCTGTGTGTATCCCAGCTTAAGTACATGGTTTAAATGACTCCTTAACAGGCCACCAGGCATCCAGAGAACCTGTCTGAGCATGGTAATCCTTCAATTTTTGAGGGCACTAAATCCTCCTTCCACACAGCTCTGCAGGCTTTGTTAGCCTCGGCGGCCGGGAACTTGAACAAACAGCACCATCAGGTGGCTCTCCGGGAAATAGATGTGTGGAAGTACCCAGGATATCTCCAGGCGGACCTGGCCATCCCTCCTCTCTCCTCTTCCAACCCTCCCAGCAGGGAGGGCCCATAGTCCCTCCTGGCAAAATCCAAGTCTAAAATTGTTAGAGAAACTCCAATGGCAGCAAGACACATCCAGAAAAAGTGTTAAGGGAAAATTTTTGATCTGCTTCCTTTCCCCCGCCAAGCAAGTCCTGTCCTTTCCATTGGTGTCAGCTGTGTGTATCCCAGCTCTAAGTACATGGTTTAAATGACTCCTTAACAGGCCACCAGGCATCCAGAGAACCTGTCTGAGCATGGTACAAGGCTTACTTCCCTCCCTTAGACTCTTCAATTTTTGAGGGCACTGGCAAATCCACCTTGAAAATGGTTCCTGGTGTACATCCCCCATTGGGGCAGTGCTGGCATCCATCTCCCCGCACCTGCACAGGGAAGGAGGAGGATGCCTCATTCTGCCTCAGGCAGATGCCCTTTCACCAGAGACTGCCTTTGAAATAACTTGGCTTCTTCAGCCTGTTTGCTGCCTTCTCCTGCTGCTCGCATACTTGGTCAGTGCAAAGTGGGAGCAAAGCCTTTCCCATTAACTAACCAGAGCAGCTTTGATCCCTGAGAGTCACAGAGCAGATAGCACCCCAACACACATAAATACAACAGATTCAGCTTCTAGAATCCAGACCTCAGCCATTTCACAAACTCTGCTCTCAGGCTCCTGCTTGTCACCTTTACGTCTCCCCCTGAATAGAGAAGAGCAGTAGATAAGACAATCTGAAGGAAAGTAAAATGTTCTTTCACCCACAGTGCTGCAGTGACTGCAGCCATACCTATTCTACTTCCATGATTACCAGAGGAGGGACCTATGCCATCAGTCTCAGCTACTTTTCTCATATCTGGATTTTAAAAGATTTTTCTTCAACTTGTTCTCCATTTCAGTGAATAATTAGCTATTTCTAATGGTCTCCTAGCAGAACTAAGGTAATTTAAATATTAATGCATATAAAGAATATGTTTAGCTGTTTGTATATTTATTTGCTTATGCATACATATTTCTATAAGTAAATATATGTATGCCTTACATTTATATAAGACACAGAAATCAATAGGCACATAAGCACACACACTGTCACATTCACAAACCTAAAGGAAAATTATTTAAAAGTGTGGTTACTCAGTTCCTCTAGGAAAGACATCAGTTCACAGTTTCAGCCTTGAGTGCCCACAGTCAGACCTTACAGCAACAGCTCTGAAAATCAGGACCTTCCATTGTTATGTTTGTGCTTATGCATACAGAAGGAATGATTTACATATCTAATTTCAGGCCTCTAATTTTCAAAACCTTGCAGCCTGAAGAGACAATCCAGTGTTTCCAGTTACACTGCCCCCAGGGGCACTTCTGTACAAAACACATCATCCAGTCACCTTGAAGGGATGTCAAAGCATTGCAAGTTGTTGACAGCCCATCTCAAAAACCTCTGCCTTCTGTAATAAAGAGACCTCCCAATTCCCAAATATGCTCAATGCAATAAAATTTTTGAACATCCCATATAAAGTTGATAATAGAGCACCTATCACAAAAGACAAAAAAAAGAAGAGGAAATGAGATTTTATTTCCCATTATGGCATCTGCATTAAGCTCAATAGCTGCTTATTTCTACTATAATTGTGCCAAAGTCATTTTGAATTTCATTTTCTTCATGCACCTTGCTCTGAAGCTGAGATATTTTGGGAAAAACAATGCACAAGACAGCACTTAAATGCAACGGCAACATCTCACCAGTTGCTACTAATGATGTCAGAGGAGGTCAGGTGGGCACAGAAGTAAGAATTGTCCCTACATTTGTACACTTTTCGAGTGGCTAAATAGCACCCAGGAGAACTGAGGTCTTCCTAGGACAGCCAGAACACAGAACGAAGACAAAGGAATGTCTTTTTCCCTGCCACTTAATTCTCTTTTCTTTCAGGCTCTTCCTCAGCCCTTGCCTTCTATTTTTCTGCAAAAGGAGAATGCAGTGCTAGGGGAAGTCAGCTTGCAGCAGCATTGGATCATGGGAGAGCCTGCACAAGCCACCTCCAGGCACTTCCATAAGTACCTCTTTTCTACACTGGGCTGTCAGTTGTGCTGCTCTATTCTTGTAGAGCCATGGAGCAAGATGCTTGGGGTGGATTTGTTGGCAGATCAGTAGGGAATCATAATATTCCTGCCAAATTCATTTTCTCATGTGACCTGAGCTTGACTTAGAACATGGATTTCCTACAGAGACAAGTTTGAGCAGTGCCAGGAATCTGAAAGCCAGGTGGTCTGCAAATCTTCTCCCCAGGCTCTGAGATCCTATTTCCTCACGTCATTCTTTCCAGACAGCATGGAGTGCGGGCTGGGGTGCTCACAGCAAACAGAGTCCTCAAAACCAATGCAATTGCTCCTTCCACCACCATAATCCTCTGGAAGAGACTGTGACAGAAGTGGGAGGAAAGATGAGCACGTTTTCTGCTAGGAAACAGATTCAGACAGGCTTTGACCAAGAATGCTAGTGAAACTTTTCTCTGCCAGAGGAAACTCTAAAAAAAAATCCCACTTTTTCATCTCGGCAGCATCCAAATCTGGTTTAGCTAGTCCAAACTGTCGTGTCCTTGCTAAATCAGAAAGTCTATATTTGCCTATTTGGAAGGGAAAGCTATCAGGCAAAGGCAGATAGGCTTTTCTGAAGAAAGCTATCCATAGGTTCACCGATCTCGTGGGACAAGAAGGTCCATATATTAATTTTAGATATCTGGCAATCTGCATGCTAGAAATACTGTATGGCTCCCATCCATACTGACTTATATTAAGGAAACAAAAGCTAGAATGAGCTGGAAACTCTCCCAGATGATGATCTCTGAATATACATTGAGAAAAAGCAGCCTACCTTAATATATTACTTACCCCATCCCTAAGAAACTCTCATTAAAAAAAAATAATTTTGGCTCCCTGAAGAGGAACAATAGTGGTGTTACAATTGTAATGGGATATCAGACCAGGACCTGGACCAAATATCACAGTCACAGAATGGTTAAGGCTGGAAGGCACCACTGGAGGTCATCTAGTCTAACCTTCCTGGTCAAGCACGACTCCCTACAACACATTACTCAGGATTCTGTCCAGGTGTTTTTGACTGTCTACAGACAAAGAGACTCCTCAGCTTTTCCAGGCAATCTGTTCTAGTCCCGAGTGACTCAAAAAGTAAAAAAGTTCTTACTCATGTTCAGGTGAAACTTCCTGTATATCAGTTTCTGCCCATTGCCTCTGTCCTTCACACCCCTGAGAGAAGCTGCTTTTCTCACTGTTTGAGAGAAGCTGTTTTGTCTCAGCAAGAACCAGGAGTAATGCACAGATTACAGCTGTCTGCTTCTGGACTTCCTAATCTTCTTGTACAGCTACAGAAGATTCCCTGACACAGACCAGGAAGTCACAGCCTCATCCTGAAATGGCTCCTGTCATTCTCTCTAGAAGCATTACAGAAGTGGCAATGGTCCACAACACATATAATCCCATAGCTATAATTGCTACCTTGTTTGCAAATTCCCATCACAGATTGCACTCAGTTCTATCCCACCCTCACATCAGATGCAATCCACACCAACCTGTGCCTGCTGGAGCGCCTGGCTGAGGTAGCAGGATGGAGAATAGCTCACTGCACTGGCACTCTTGGGAGACAGAAAACTCAGACTTTGGCAAGTCTGAACCCTGCACCTCAGCTGAAGCCACCCCTGTATCACCTCTGCTTCCTGAGGGCCCAAGGAAGGGATGGATGCAGCATGTCCTTCTCCTCCACTCTCTCACTCCCCCACTCCTTTCTGTCCACCTTAGATGCGGTCGCAGCAGCCAAGCTCTCCATGCACAACGTGAAGGGAGTGATGTCTTCCAAAGAAGCAGCATTGGAAAGAGCACAAGTCATTGAGAAAGCAACCTCCCTGTTGGCATTGTGCTGATGGCTAGGGGGCACTCAGAAAACCTGTGCTTCTACAGTCAGAGAACAGCAGGATAAACTCAGGAATAGCTTTGCTGAGAGCAACTGCAAACTCCCTTAGCACATTTCTGGAAGAATGTAGCTGGGAGAGTGTCAGCAGAAGCTATGAAATTCATTTGCATCAGACTCACAACTTTCTGGCAGTAGGCTGACCAGTCTGAAATTCACTCCTTAAATCATGAGAATCCAGTTTAGTCTTTCTTCAGCTGTAGTTCCTCTGCCTCCTTTTTTAGTGTCCAAACAAATCCAACATCTCCACCCATCAGTCAGAAAAGAGAAGATAAACACAGGTTAGGGAACACTCAGGTACCACAAGGGAACAAATGGCATAGTACGTCAATGAAATCCCAAATTATTGTCTAACTTAAACCTTGCTTTCTTTCCTGGAAGGGCTGAGCTGCTTGTTCACAATGTCTGCTGCTGGTAAGAGAATTACACTTTCAATTGCTCTCCTTTTTACAGTTCTCTCTCTGAATTGGCATTTCTTTAGGTATCTCCCAGCACATGATTATGAGACCATTTTTAAAGATTTCACATCAGGCCTCCATGGAAATCAATTAGATCATGTTAGGGAAGGAAGACTATCAGTGCCAGGTGATCCAGAAGCACAAGGGCAGCTATTTTAGACATTTATCCCTGCTTGCAGATGACTGTTCAATCCAAAACCCTGCTGAGTTGCCAAGTTCCCCAACATAATACTTGTGTGACTATGAAATTCCACCACTGCACTGTGTGCATTGGCTGTAGATACCTGATACCCACAGTTACCACTTCCTGCCCTGTTGGGTCACCTGCAAACAGAATTTGTCTGTAGAGCCAGGAACTCTGCTCTTTAGATCAAACATTAACTAGTCCTTGGCTGAGTCTGCTCTGTCACAAGGTCCCAGGGCGTATTATGAAAGGAGTGTCTGGAACCTGCTGAGCATTTCCTAGGCAGGAAGCTGAGCTTATTCTACAGAGTCACTCCCCCATGAACACAGAGGAAACTGCATTAGCCAAGATGAAGAAACACTTCTACCAGGAATGGAGAAACATTTCCACCAGAGTTGCAAAAATGGCACATGACTCTGCAACTGTCCTGGTGTGCTGTTCTTTACTGCCTAACATGCATTGATCTGCATTGATCCAAGATTTCACTGCAGCACCTCAGTGTTGGCAAACAAATTCAGTCTGTCTAGGAGGGTCACTGGGTTTTGACAGAGGCCATTGATCCACTGTGATCCTGATTCAACACCAATTTAAACATATTGCCTGGCTGAAGACCCACTCATGAGCACTGTCACGAGGTAACACATGAGAGACTGACTTCTGACATAATGACACCTGCCAAGTTCATGCTGAACCAAAGGCTGTTTCCATACCTAATTGAAGGTACCTCACCAAAGCCATGCACTGAGAGGCAGTTCATGAAAGGGAGAATACAGCAGTGTGGAACACCATTTCTCACTCCTTTGAAGGTGAGGTTTTAAAGCTTCTCCCATTCTGAGCTTCATCTGAACAGGATGTCACCACTAAGGCAGGTCAGAGCTCTTAGCCCAGGAGAAGTCCCCACGTTTTGAGCTCCAGCTCTCAAGATGTAAAAAATTCCCTTAACCTATACAGACTGTTCTGGAAGTGGAGTTTTCTTCTAATTGCAGTGCTTGGTCCTTGTGCTGAGAAAATTCCTCTTCTGGTAAGGCACATTCCACAATATTGTAACAGCTCTTTCATAAGAAGCTTGGAATTCAGTGAAGTGGTATTTTCTAAGGAGAACAGTATCCACTAGAAAATTCCCACCCACCTCAAAACCTAACTCTGCAGCCAGAATTCTGCACAGCTACTGAGACTGGTTGGTGGAACTGAGGAGAGGAGAGACAGAAGTAAATGAATATTTTTTCCTTTGCACCAAAGCTGTTTTTGCCACTTTTATCCTATGATAAAATATGACTATGATTTTGGAGCCCACATGACTCCAAGGCCAGAATTCCTTTTCAGCTTTAGACCACATATATTTGCATCATGAACATGCAATGTAAACCCCAAATAAATGTATGTGTCATTGTCTCTGCTCTGTGTTACTAAGTCTGCTTTTCTCCTTCCCATTCCCTTATGCAAAGGTGCACACTGAGGACAAGTTGACAAACACAACAGCGCTAGTCCAAGAATAACGTCCCAAACTCTTAGTCAATCTCACTTTCCATGGACATATGTTCACCTTAGGCATATCATAAGCATGGCTGTCCTCTCCAGACAGCACCAGAACAAACTTATCCTACATTTTCTCCTTGCATGCAAACAATTGGCAGATGGATAGTATATAAAACTCACCTTCCTGGTCTAGGATGACAGAATGGTTTGGGGAAAGTTTAAAGTCATCCAGTCCAACCCCTTGCAATAGGCAGGTACATCTTCAACAGGATCAGGTTGCTCAGAGCCAGATCTAACCTGGCCTTGAATGTTTCCAGGCTCTTTAGGCAACCTGCTCCAGTGTTTAACCAACCTCGTCATTAAAATCTTCTTCCTTATACTTAATCTAAATTTACTCTTACAGTTTCAAAGCAATATCTCTCATCTTATTCCTACAGACATAATTAAAACCCCTGCCCCATATTTCTTGTAAGCTCTCTTTTAAACTATTGAAAGGCTGCAATAAGATGTCCCTGGAACTTTTCCTTCTCCAGGCTGAACAACCCCAACTCTGTCAGCCTTTCCTCACAGGAGAGGTATTCTATCCCTCTAATCATTTCTGCGCCCCTCCTCTGAAAATGAGGAACATAGCTGCTTCATGACAGCAGCCTAATTTCACCATTTTTCCATGACTGCCCACCAGTTTACTCCAGGAAAGACTAGTTTTTAACGAGAGGGAAAGGCTTTACACTGCACACCTCTATTACAGCTGCACAGCCTAAGGTGTGTATGTTGGTACAAGCACACACCCTCTCCATTTGGCAGCAGATGAGCCAGGAAACTTTAGCCTGTCGCACAGGCTGTAGACTCCAGATGGAGTCCTGAAAAGTTGTAACAACGCGCAACTGAACATTTAATATAAATTACAAGGAGAAGAAAGTTATTTCCTTTTCTCCATACTACTGACTACTCCCTTTTCCTTAAAGCTTTAATTCTAAAATGAACTGTTAAAATTTAAAAAGTAGTTACCAGAGTAGTCTGCTACTACATAGTAGTAGTAGTAGTAGTATAAAGTGAAAAGTAGTATAAAGTAGTAAAAAGTAAAGTAGTATAAAGTAGTATAGAGTGAAATTAAACCTGACCTGTATTAAAACCATATAGACTTATGCTATATATTCCAAATAGCACTAGTGTTCCCTGAAGAGCAGACAGTTCTGAAAAGCAGTTCAGTTCCAGGCAGCCACTAAGGGCTTGTGCTGAGAGCATGCCAGGACTCAGCAAAGCTCAGCTTTACAGTGGTTACAAAAATCACAGAACATCAGCCCCATCTTCAAGTCCTGCTTGCATCTAATTTTGTCACTTTGCAACACTCTCAGCCCCTTGGTTTGGTCTTGGAGCACTTGAAAAGACATGAGGTGATTGGAGTAGCTGGGTTCCCACCCCAGGTGCTGGATTGGCAGCTAAGGGCTGGTGGATCCCAGAAACTTTCATGCCCTACAGAAGGAAGAAGCCCTGAGGGCCTCAGGCTCCACTGTTCTCTGCACCTGGTAGGGCTTACAAGGTGCATGAGTCCCATCAGGCACACTGCTGAGGGCCTAGCACCTCAAACATCTCCAACACGGGAAATCACAGAAAACAAAACCCAGGCACAGCTGGAAAGGGAGTGAGAGGGTAGCACATCAGCTTGTATTGCATTTCTGGGTCCTGTTCTTTTTGAACTAAAATACTAAACACACTATTACAGGCACAGTAGGAAAATTTTACTTTTATTGAGAGAAAAGGTATCACCTTTGGAAAGTCTTGTCTCTTTGCTGAGAAATTTTCACTCATTGTCTTTGACTAGGAGGAGATCCATGCTGAGAAATAGGAGGCAGAAAGCTTTTGTTCAGAGTGAATTGCAAAAGAAAGGAAGATAAATCAGCGAAGCTTTTAATATGTAGTTTTCCCTCTGGCAATGTTTCATTGTATGATACAGGCATGCAAAGATGCCAAAGGAAAGAAAAAAAGATTTTGGCTTGAAAGAAAGAACTTAAACTTTGGTTAGGACTCACCTGATACTGGACGTTCTCTATAGAGAAAAAAAAAATCCTTAAATAAAAAACGCTCTTAAGAGGAAACCCTATTGCTGAGGTGAAGCACTATCCAAGTCTACATTTGAAAAAGTTTTGCAAACACAAGTACTTGGCTGGGAGGATAGGAAAAACAACATGCCTATAACTCTCTTGGCAAAAGTCACAGCATAGGTGCAGCTGTATGAGTGCAAGCAAGAGCCCCTTGACCACCAAGCCCCATGACTAGCTAAGCCTCTGCAGGGAACCCAGAGAGTAATTAAACAATTCAAAGGCAAGAATGCTCTATGAGCACAATCCATTTGGAGGTGGGGGGGTGGTGATTTGCTATATCAGCAATCGTTTTTTAGACAACCTAAGAAGTTACAGATGTTAATGTAACATTATCTGTTTACCAGTGGGCCTTGTATCTCTTTACTCTTCCCAATTACATAACAGATAAAATAATCTTCTTGATAAGGAACAAGAGATTTTTTTTCATTCTTTAATATGTCAAAAACATCTGATCAAGGTCAAGAGTTCTCTAGGTATATGAAGCCACTGCTCCTCAACTTTCTTTGCAGACATTTTTGAGCTGTTTGTCTCCATGGTCAAAACCTTCAGTCAGGCAGATAAAGCAACACACTTGTTGGCCAGATAAGCAATGTGCCAAAACAGAATTCCCTCTGCCAGAACTGATAAAATTTCTTTTAGATGTAGTTTCTCATCCCACAAGCTTCGGCTGTCTGAAGGGAAAGTAGCTCTCAGAACATATGGAGTTGGTAATAAAGATCTTTCTCGGAGATACAAGGATTACACAGGCAATGAAATGGCGAAACAGTGTCTGCAGTACATGCTGTAAAACCTGAAGTAAAATTCCACTCTAAGTAAAATTCCCTTCCCACTGAGAAAGAACAACATGGTGGGACAAAGTGGAAGTGACAGCATGGCTTTCCAAAACATTAGCTATATCATGGCTGTTTCCCCTCAGAACACTGGCTACCCAAAACCTGTTTGAGACACACATTCCAACCTCACACTCACAAAAAAAAAATCTTGTGACTTGTCATTTTGAGTCAGTGTCAGGAGCACTGCCAAAAAACAAGGATGAAAAAGCTGTCTTAAAGAGCAAGAGAGAGTCTATGCACCAGACGGGGAAACAGTGCCTGTGTATATCAGAGTTCCCAAGCTCAGCTACAAAGTTGTATTTGGTTTCTGCTAGATCTGCTCCAGGCATCCTAGCTCCAGTGAAGCAGGAAGACTTGTATTCCACAAGTCCAGTGTTGTTTCATGCTCCCAGTCTTAGACCAAAATGTCTACAAGGCAAAGCAAAGACACTTAGATGCAGGGAGGCTGCCTTCTGCCAAGAGGACTGCTTGGAGTCAGACTTGGAAAGCCACAACCAATGGCAACACTGCTCCAACAGGATGGGCAACCAGAGGGAAGGGTGGTAAAGAAAAGCCCATTGTCCTGGAAATCATTCTGGTCCAGATAAAAGTTCCATTTAACCCATTAACTTGTTCCCAGTAGTGTGGGCAAGTAGGCATGGAAAGAAGAATAAAAGCAGGCCAAGCCCATTTGCTTTCTCCCATATATTTTTGCAACTTCCAGTGATTTTTATCTCAGGGGAGGTCCTGGTCCTGATTTGGTTTGTTTATTGAATGATCCCTGGGAGGTCTCTCTTTGAAGCATTTATCCTATCTTTTCATTTGCTTGGTTCATTGCTATTGAGCATTAGCCTAAATTAGCCTAATATTTTAAGTGAAAGACCATGATGATGTTTCCTAAAAATAAAAAAATTTAGAAGTTACATTCTCAAGGCCCTGATCTGAAGTTCTTTGTGTTTTGTAATATATCGCTATATACGATTTTCACTATCTTTATAGACTTTTGTGGCAAGAGACTTTTATTTTATGTGATTTTAGTTTAAATGTATTACAGTAATCCTAGACATTGTCTCTCCCTACTATTCCCTTTTCAATTGCTCTTGCTTTTGTCAACTATCTGCAGGGTACAACTTAAGTCCAGTCAAATCAGATCTGTAATTCAGATCTCATTATGTGACTCATAAATGTTCCATGCCTAAGGACAGTTGCCTGGATTCTCACTCTGGTCCTGGACATAAAATTTACCATTACGATAGCATCCAAAAATATGAAGCAAGCTTGAGCCTCATTATTTAAAGCAAGATCTCTAGGATTGCACTGAAGTGGCTTTTAAATTTAATACATCATGGTTGAGATCTTTGCTCTCTCTTTAATCTGTGGGATTACTTTTATTACCTTCATTGAGGCCAGGATTTTGCCTGAAGAACAGCCCTACCATTTAGCATTATTTCATAATTATCTTGTTAGATGCTTTCCTGTTTACTAAACAATTTAAGTTTTCCCCTGTTCAGCTTTACTCAGTGGCAGAGCAAATGATACTTACAGCCTTCAGAGCAAGAAAGACTGAAATGGCCAAAGTGATCTTTTATCCAACTCTGTTATACTACAGAGCCAATTTCTCCTTGTCTTGAGCTCAGAGAAGACTATTGCAGACATTTGCTTTAGGGTTGAATTCAGCTTGTAGCATTTTTCCAGTTGGTGGTCTGTCCAGAAAAAGACCTTTCTGGCAACTGCACTTTGAAATTCTATTCCAGCCCTGGATCTCAAAACTGAATCAGAGAATTTTACTGGATATGAAGGAACTCTCCCTCCTTCCCTTACTCCTTCCGTGTCATCTGCACCAGCCACTAATATCTGCATAAAGCACAGTTTTAAAAGAGCTAGTGCAAATAACAAATGTACATTTTCACTAGAGGGCCATTAAGTAACCAGGCAGACAGGAGGAAAAAATTAAGTCTAGGTTTATCCGACTGGGTACACTGCTAAATTGTATATTCTCAAAAAACCACTGAACAAAATCAATGTAAATGAAGGATTTAGTATAGTCAAGCAGAAAGAATTCATTCCCAAAAGTTTCAAGGCTTGCTTATGTGGTGTCAGCTTTATCAGACACACCTCCTTTCCCTCCAGACGACAGATTTGTTACTAGGAAAAACATAGAGACCAAACTGTTCATCTTCCAAAATTTGGGCTGACTTTGTGTGATTAAGATGGGGCAATTTGGATTGCAACTTTTTTTCAGCCAGAAGGCTGCAAAATAAGCCTGTTTGAAGTTGTGTCCCAAATGCTTTTACTTCAAGAGAAGAAACTGGCAGCAAGAGCAGAAATAAACACATTGCTGCATTGTTCCAGCAGGCACCGAGGCAGGACTATGCTGGGCAGTGAGTAGGTGTGATTAGCTCATTTGTCATTAGTTTAACACCAAGCAGAAAGCAGAAGTCGAAGTACACGGAAATAACACCCTCCAATTCTGATTAGCCTCTTGTTTATACCGCATTGTGGGAAGCTGAGGCTGCACTGGCTCACTTAACCCTTTTGCAGGCACAAATGTTGTAAGTCCCGTGTCCCTTGGAGAAAGGAAGGAACACCTCCCTCCAGAGTGTTAGCAAGAGACAGAAGTGATCCTGCAAACTACAACCACCACCATGAAGACATCAAATGCTCTTCTTTTCATCTTAGTCCTGCTTTACATCAATGCCAGCACACAGTGGCCTACGCACACAGTCTGCAAAGAGGACAACCTGGAAATATATTACAAAAGCTGTGGTGAGATTTTTTTACATTTCCATTTTCCTTTCAGCTGCTCAGCAGAGTTGTTCTTATATTCAGTGAGTGATGCTTATAAAGCCAGGCAGTGAATAGAAGGGTTACACTCCCAAACCTGCACTGGGTTTCACATCTAAAATATTTTTCATGTTTCAAGTACGGCTGGTTTTGGTTCACACACACAAAAATCTAACTGTATTTAGAAGATAATAAAGAGGAAATAATGTAACAATTCAGAATAATAAACCGCTGTGAAAAACCCAGTTTAGCATGAAATAGATGACTAAGATCTTTATCGTGAAGTTAGGTTAGAAAAAAAAATAGGAAGACCCTAGGTCTCTAACTCTTTTACCCCTGGGATGAAACAGGCTCTTCAATGCACTGATCTGCTGCTTTCCTAATGTGCAACGAGGCTGTGGTGATGTGCTTTCTGTCCTCCCACCAGGAATGACAAGGGACCCAGTGTGACAGTGGGAAGGATTCATGTTCTCTGCCATTGCCACTGTGCTTAGTGAGACTTCAGCAGCAATCCTTACCAGAGGCATTTCCCAGGGATCACAGGGTTTTGTTTGTTCTTTAAATCTGTAGAGAAGAAAAGGAGCAAGCAACACTGGAATTGACTGAAAATGAATTCATTGAATGGTGCCTGCTTTCCACCTCTTGCTTTGCTGGCCGTGTGCCTCGCCTATTGTGCTGATCTGCTTTACAACTGGGACAAAGGGAATTAGATTCACAGACGCCTCATTCATTTTCCGCACGTGATTTGAAAAGCGATTCATGGCAAATGAGCACCCTAGAGTTTGTTTTTCCAATTCATCCAGTTACAAAGGGTTTTCCCGGGGGCTTTTCCTCGCCTGTAGCTTTCATGCGTTTTTGCACACCCATTAAAATAAAGCCAGTGAGGGACAAGAGAAGTAAATAAATATTTGTAATGCTATTCTTTACTGGCCTGCTCCCAGGGGACTAAAGTCAGTCTTCACGTTCTATAAATGGGTGTAATGCATTAAGAAAATATTTAATTAGATATTGAGTACAGACTTTGGTATTGCCTTCATTTTAGTAAAAATTTATTGCGTAAGTGAGTTCTGTTCCCTCAACAGGTCTCAGTCAGCATGAGATGCCTTGACACAGAGGCACAGGCTACAGTCTGAGTGAATTCAAAGTATGATGAATTTATCTGCTGGCATGTGCCAGTTAAATGTTGCTTCTTACTGTGCACATCACTGGCCTAGTTAACAATATGCATTTGTTTAGAGTCATTTGTTTCTGTCACTTCCTTTAGTTTGCCATGAACAGAAAGATAAAAGGCACATTCATTCAGGGGGAATTCACAGCTTGAGAAGCACGAGCCAGAGATCATAAAGGTCAGGTCCCACCACTTAGAGTGGTCTTCTGTTCTCCTGGGCAAAGCTATAGGAGATGAAACGATTACATAGATGTGGAAACAATGCAAGAATTAAATAAGATTCCTTGTTTGAAGTCAGGTTCCTTTCTCCCTTACTGCTCTGTCAGATTAAAGTTGAGGCAACTCACAACTGCCATCACAATGTCCTGCCTTGCCTTTTTCCAGAGGCTACCACATGTGTAGCATCAGCCCAGGATACACCATCTGCATTGCTGCTGATGCAGCTCATAATCCACCAGTTTGCTAAAGAAGAAGAATTTAAGGTGCTTGGGGTCAAGCCCCAAAATCTACAGGTCAGGAGGATCAATCCAAGTACATTAGTCCACATCTGCTTCACAGAAGACCCTGTCCTTACTGAGCTCACTGGCAAGCTCACAGTGGTACACAAGGTGCTGATCACCCTTTCAGGAGAAGGGGAGCTTTGTTCCTACTTCATTTCACTGTAAGCCATAACTAGATGGGCAGAACATAACTCCATTTTCCGTGTGTCTTGCCAATTGTTCTCACCCAGGAGGATGCAGACTTGTCAGTGTTTGACAAGATCCTTTCCCATCAAGCCTTCCCATTACAAATTTGTAATGGCAGTAACCACAGAGTTAATATTAGGTGACTTCCCACACTCTTTAGCTATTTCAGAGGAATACTGTCCCATATGTCCCTCCATTCTGAGAAATCCCTTTGGTATTTCCTGCTCCACTGAAGATACCAGAGGATGTCCTATTTGGGGGATAACAGGAGCCACAGTGAAGTAACAAGTACAAAATCTTGGGAAAAGGATTGCCTGTTGGCTTCAAGAGGGTGAGGATTTCACCTCTAATGTTGTTACTATAGACTCTAGGATGCTATCCGGGAATTAGGATTGAATCAAGTAACATATAAGGGTGTTAAAAGAATTTTTACCAAGCACTACACAACTTGTTTCTGGAGCTTAATGTCCTCTCTCAGCAAATTATTAGAATTCAGTTTGAGCATTTAAAGAGGAACCATGTACCCATTTTTGCTTTGCTGTTTATCAGATCCTCTCCTGTAATGCAGAAAAAATCTGACTAAACTCAAAAATATGGGCTAATATAACTGTGACTAATGCAACAGAGAAGTATAGGTGGATAACTGAGAAAGTGAAGCCATCTCCTGTACCCAGGAGTAAGTTGCAATTGCTGGTCACAAACAATTGTTCTAGCTGCATCTTGCTCCTATAGCATGTAAGATACGGGCATGCATCAGGTCCCCAGCCTCAGCCCATGCTCTGGATCCCATAGAAAGCATCCCCATTACCACTCAGCCACATCAGACTAAACGTTCTGCAACCAGGACTCCAAGTCATGCATCAAAAGAAGGGGCTAGACAAAATCCTAGTGATCAGTATAATGCAACTGTAAAAAAGAAATCAGACAAAAAATCTCAGCAGCAAGTCCATGGCAAGAAAATCAAGCTGAGAGGCAGGTGGTCTAAAAGTAGAGTAAATAGACAGTGTGCTGCCTCCTCTATGTAACCACAGGAGACATAACACTGAGACAGCCTATAAATAGCAAGACATTTCCTATTAGGGCCACTCTTCCTCCCAGGAACAAGTGACAAAAATGAAGGAAGATCTCAAATGACCACAAATCACTTTAGAAAACTGGGCAGAGATCCTGAGATAAAAGCAGCACAGGTTAACATCTCTGACTGAGAAAAGAGAACAGTAATTGGCAAGTCTATGCACAGACATGAAAAGAACCTGCTGCATAAATGGCCAATTTCTACCCTTTTTAATTTCACTGTAATAATGCTTTTGATCTTTCCAGCTACATTATAAAAGGCAATTGTCTGGGAAGGGAAGGGCAGGTAGGCAATGGTAGCAAAGTGCCCTGGGCAGATTCCAGCGTTATTTGAGTAATAGGCATCCACTTGGAAGTGCAAAGTGCAATGCAGTCAGAGACAGCAGAACATAACTCCCTAACACGTCTACCAGCACCTGCTTCTAAATCATTCATGTAAAGCCTAATTGTCTTAATTAGCCATGAAAACATTCTTAGCATGTAGTGTTCAAATGGGACCCCCTTCATAAGGGAAAGCAGGTGATAGCTCCTGCAGACACATGAAAAATATTTTCCAACTATTTTTACAGCTCTTTCCTGAAATGTTAGGTGGGCCTGTATTAACACTTTAGTGCTTCAGAATGCTTGCTTTTGTTTTGACCAGCAAGCTTGGTGATTATTTAATTAAATTATTTAGATTAGGACCTGGGAGATCTTAGAGCTGCCCACTGCCTAAAACTGTAGGTTTCTTTACAGCTCAGAAACAAACACTGATAAGACAGAAGGTTCTAAAAAAGGGTATGGACACCATCAACCATTAAGGACTCTGTTTTCTTTGCTGCAGGGAAAGATAACAGGGAATTTCAGGGAGGTCTTCAGAAGAGTCAAAGTAGTAATATTCAAAGATGACATCTTCAGAAATATTCCCAAGATGATATAAAACACTGTTTAGACCACATGGGATTTTTAAATATAGACAAACATTTTTTCCCAATTCATATCTGATTTTGTTTTCTTTTTCTTCTGTTTTTCATCTGAAGCAAGGTTAATAGCCATTAAAGTTTCAGGAGAAGGAGCAAACAATCAGTATTCATTTCAACCTTCTGAATTAAATATGAAATTGGCTACACTCTTCATAAGTTTTATACCTGTATATCTACAAATTTTAAAATAATAAAACATATATAGGGATATGGGTAAACATTTGCTATAATTCATGTCTTCTGTTAGACAAAGAGCTGGGGCAATCTGGTCATCTAGGAAATTATTTTTACCTGACAATGCCTCTTCCAAAACAGATGAAGGTCATGCTGAACTTAGGTCCAGTGAGCTTCATGTTTGCTTGCATAGTTTTATGTCACACTTGAAGCAGTGTCATTTCTATAAACCTTTTTCCTGGCCGCCAGTGGCACAATAGGAGAGAGTAGCACTGCCCACTTCAGTACACACTTGCATTAAATTGCATTCATAGATAGAGGAACTCTCATTTGTATGGCTTTTCTTTAAATGTGTGAGCTCAGATTTGGATCCCTATTAAAATGGCCCCTTGAACTCCACAGAGTGTAGAACCCACTCTGGTCAGACAATGCGTTACAGACATGCTCCTGTTAAACTCTGTATTGAGGGAACTTTTCAGTGCTTAAAATAAAACAAGTGGAGACAGAGACCAATTAGCTCACAATTTCCTGATGACTTGTCAGTCCTTTCTGAAGAGTTTCAGGCTTACTAGGGTCCCCCCCACACACTCATTATACTTTCTCCTACATACTGAGAGATCAAAGATACTATTTTTCTTAAATTCCACTTGTTCTTTTTTTAAAAATACAACTGTAACATCAGGTATATTTTTAAAAATACACCTGCTCAATCAGCAATACCAACTTGTAAAGAGTACTCTTAAATTGGCACTAATTTTACAGCATATCACCTTCTGTTCTCTATGTCAACCAATGTAACTAGTCTTTTTCCCTCTTTGACCACACACTTATATTCTTTACTTAAAGGATGCAAGTAATCTGATAGCTTCAGCTGGAAAAGAAAGGTCTGTGAAAAAGTTCTCACTCATGCCTCTTCAGGGCAAAAATTCTTCCAGACGCTTGGTAAAAAAAGGTTCTTTTTCCATTATTCTTTGGATTTTTGGCAGACAGATTGAGCCAGATGCTTCTCTTGGACTTATTTATTTATTTCCCTCAAACAGTCTCCAGCAATTGCTTCTGCTTCTAAATTATTTAAAGCCACACGACACCAACTCCTCTCTGATCTTTTGTTGCATAGATTGCTAATGGGCAAACAATCAAAGAACTTAAGAATTTCACTTGAAAACAATTTTTTTGTGTGTTTACTCTGTCCAAGCCATCTTACTGTCACAGCTTTGCAGTTGAACTCATCTGGTATAACTTACTTATTCCAAGGGGAAGACCAGATGTGTACATGTATATTTCTGGCACCAGATCCTAACAAAATGAAACTATCATCAGAATCAAGGTAGCATAGTTAGGAGTGTGCATGCAAATCTTTTTTAAAAATTTTGTCCCTCCATGAATTAAAACTATCTCATCTATTTCACTCTCCACATCTCATTAGAGGATTTAAACTTTCACTTTTCTATGTGAACTCTTGAGGTGATTCTTAACATCATTTTGCCCTTCTTTCAGGTGAGGAGAGTACTTAGTAAGTTTTAAAATGTAAATGACATAGAGGAGCAGGAGACAATTTCATACCTCCAAGGTACTCTGGCAAAAACATTAGATTCAGTATCTAGACTTTAAATCTTTCAGTAAAATCAATATTAATGCTTTCAGTGAGACTAGTACTGGAGAGAATTAACCTCAGCTGAACTTCTCCCACCAGGCTTTAAATTCTCCCATCTAATTTAGTTCTCAGTGGTTTCCTCACAGAGCCAAATTCTTCACCAAATCAATTAAGGTCCTGCACCATGGACTGCAAAAGAGGGATGTTTATGTTAAGCAGAGACAGCCTCTCCTGCTTATCTCCAGCTGATAAATCTAAACTGGTTGGCATGTTTTTCACCTACTCGCTTTTGCCACGTCTTTGGTTGCTGTAGCCACTGAGTCACCAAGGTAAATGTAAGGACGAGTGGTAACAGTTAAGAAGGCAAGCCATAGAAAATTATGTTCTATCCTTTGGAAACATATAGGAGAGACGGACTTAGAAATGGTGTACTACATTACAGTCAAGAAATATTGTGGGCAAGGAAATATTGTCATTTGCTATTGGGTACTGAATCTGAGCTTATGGAGGGAGCACTCTAATACACTAAACAGGTGAGTCACAGCCATTTTAACAATTTGAGATTAGCTCCTGTATTACATAAAGCAGAAATTATCAAAAGGCTGCATAAAGTTAGGAGCAAGAACAAACCACAGTTGATGATAAGCGCTCCTATGCAAAGCTTCCTCTGTAAGCCTCTAAGCAATAAATCATTGCTACACTTTCTTGACATTGCCACATCATCTCATCTAAAGCTGTCATCAAGGCCTCAAAATATATCTAGACCCTACTATGCTTAGAACCCTACAGAACCCTTAGGACCCTACAGTTTAGCAAATAAAATAGAGGCAGGAGATCAGATGCTCACAGCAATTCAATATTCATTGGAAAAAACATCCGAAGTACTCTAAGAAAAATTAACACCTCAAAATGAAAAAACTCCATCAGCATTATTGTGTGTTTGTGTCACTGAACCAATTTTAAGGAGGCAACCTAAAACTAAGGAGAAACAGTGGCCATCAGGGACAAGATGTCCAAATGCCCTTTACAGATCCACTACATACCAAATCAAAACCCTTTGGTCTTTTTCAGATGCTGCTTTTAGACTCAGGAGAGCTTCTAGTTGCCAAAAGCTAGCATTTTGAAAACTACCACAAATTATTTCAATGCTTCAGTTTCCTCTTCACCTGAAGATGGATGGCTCCTGTCAAATGATCCAGCAGTGATCAGGCAGGTGGGAATCCAGCTAGTTTCCTCAGCAGAGGGAGCATGCCATTCCAACTGTAGCTTACTGCCATGCTCCTGTAGTGGATTTAAACCCATCATGGGAAAATGGGAACATTTAGCCCATTTATATGCTGCTGATTACTGTTCTGTATAATCAGCGGTGTAGCTGCTCTCCCAGAGCATGGCATGTGTCTGACAGCAGGGCAGTTTCCAGCAACGTTTGGTTCTATTTCTGACACAACTCTGAAGGTCTGTTGTGAATCCCCAGTCATTTTAGCAAGCACTGATGTCCAGAGATCTCAGTCTCAAGTAGGGCACTATGAAAAAATTATTTTAAAAAACCCCAGCACATTGAAGAGGGAAGAGACAGCTCTGATTAGGAATACAGGCAGTTACTGTAAGCATTTTGTTCATCCAGTGCATGGTGTTTTCTTACCAACAGAAGAACAAAGACTTTCTCTCTCTAATATGGTCCCTGCTGGGCCCAGATTAATGCAGTATTTTCTTGTTACACTGCTGTAGTTGAAGCCTGCCCTGTCTGCCTTTCTCTCTCAAGCTAACTAGGACAAATCAGGATTATCAAGTACAGATCTGTATGTGCTGTCTCCCAAAGCCTGCATCTTTCAGTTTTGTCCTCTTAAACAGGCATGGATAAAGCTTTGTCATACCACACAAAGCACAGAAACTCCCCTTTCCCAAATACCACCTCTGGCAAAAGCAAGGAAAGAGCCTTCAGATACTGAACCTCCCCTTAAGCCTCAGCCAACAGCTCTAACAAGCTTGCTCTCAGGAAAGGTGGTTCAGGCAGGAAAAGGCAGGGAGACTCATGGCATGTCTTTGACAAGGCTGCTTGATGCATGCTAGTGACACCCCCATCCTCAAACACAGCTCTGCACCTGCAGAGAGCCCCTCACACCTTCTGTCTTCACAGGGGCTTCCCTCCACCTCATCACATCAGCCCGCTGCTAGAAAATCTCTTCCTCTCCTCTCCACCTGACATTTGGAGAAGCCTTCTAAGTTACTGTTTCTTAATATTTGCACATTTGGACATCATTTATACTTCCCAATGAGTTTTATTTGAAATATCAAAAGACAAAATCTTTGTTTTTTATTTAAACTAACTTTGTAAGACACTGAAATCACCTTGCTCCCAAACTAAGGTCACAGGCATTAGTCAGTAATGCCTGTGCCTCAATCTAACCACGAAATACATAAATGCTCTATGCATTGCCAGTGTTCAGTATTCTTGGGAGAGGACTGGAAATTGTTTAATTTGTATAAACCCTTTTTTTTTTAAGTCCCATTTTAATTTTCTTTTGCTAGTGTCCTGGGCTTTTTTAGTTTTTGGATTATACTGAAACCAAATCTTCAGGCTTCCCTCTACAGCCATGTAAGTTTTATCAAAAAGGAAGCAGAGTTATTCACTCCAGTGGACATCTCCAAAAGCTTTGGTGGTTTGGGTTTAAGCAACCTCAGAAACCACAAGTTGATAGCACTGTTTGCAAAGGGGAACTCCCACAGTCTGTAACCCCAGGACATTAAGGATACACAAACTTTAATCTTCTCTATTCCTTCTCCTCTATGTTGCCTAAGCAAGCCAGAAAAGTTCAGGTGACAAAACATACAGTGATTTCTGCAAATGAGGCCAGTGACTGAATTGAACTCAGCCAGAGTTCCAGCCTGAATTAGGCAGGAGCCTGGAGCTGGTTCATGGCTAAGTCAAATGTCTTAGGATAAAGCATTCTGATGATAAAGTAGATACAGACAGTGTGAGTCTCATGATTTATTCTGCTCTTCTTTGAACAGAGGGTCACTCTGCCCCTCCCAGTCACATCTGGAGATGGCAGTGGCATGCAGTGAAGGCAGGCCTAAATGGAAGTTCATTAAACTGAAGGTGCTCAGGGAGATGCAGATGCATAACCAGAGAGCTGCTAAGTCACCTGATGCTTCTTCCTCAGTAGCCTATAAGTAGATTCCAGTGTCAAATATAACCTTGAGCATTCAGGTTAATTTATTTAAATAGACATTAAAGGGAAATTGTTGAATGAATACATAAAGTCTGAAATCCCAAACAGTTCCTCATTCTTTCCCTCTCCTTTCATCACCTTGAATGTTGTAAAGACTAATGATTTAATTTTATTAAGAGCTTTGAAGGTAAGGAGTATTGGGTAATTGCGAAATGTTTCTTCCTTGTGCTAATTTCCATCTCCTCTAGCACCAGCTTGTCCTTACCTGACCCTAGCCAAGTGCAGTTGTGCTATTTCATTCTGTGGCTTATCTGCTCCTAAAAGTATTATTTTGAAACACCCAAAGTTAACCAGTTTGGAGGGTCTTCTTACCACTCCAAGGCTTAGAGATGTGGACTTCTACAGCAAAGCTCATCTGTTTGCTGCTGCTATTCACTCATACCACTGATTTTCATGGTCATATGGAAACAATGTGATTTTAGAGCACATTCAGAAGAGAGGAAAGCCAGTACAGGATAGTAAAAAAGATGGGAGTGAGAAGAATAAAAGCCAGGCTGTTGTACACCAGCACAGCAAAATTCCTAGAACAGGTGCTTCCCATCTGGCCATGCAGTTTCTGTAATACCCAGTTAGTCATCTAGCAGCTCAGGCTCTGAGGGACATTGCCACAGTGGGTTAGCACATTATCATTCCCAGCTGTCCACTTCATCCTGTGCTCTGGAGATCCCCTCCCAGGAGGCTGTAAAGGCAGCTCCAGCTCACAGCCCTGTGCCCTTGTGCACACCCATGTTCAGCAGGGGCAGGAGCCACTGGCCCCTCAACTGCTGTAACCAGGGCACAAAAGGGAATTCCCACCTGTTGTCCTTTCACTGAGGTTACACTGCTGTAAATATGTCTGACCTAGTCTACCTATGAACCTTCTACCAAGAACAAAAGCAGGGGGGAAAAAAACTCTAGAAAGAAAAGTTCAAGAACTCAGAGCTTTTAGGCTGTACTACACACACCTGCTCAGTCTCCTAAGAGAAACCCAGCCAAACCCATCGCTGTGAGCACCTCGAATAGTAAGTCAGGTTGAAATCTTGCACTGTGGTGCCAGTGCACATGGAAAACCTCGTACCAAATCAATATAGGATCAAATCTCCATCCAGGGTACTTGGGTAAGGGTGAAATGGGTGGTGGGATGCATGGGCTCAGCTGGCACTAAGCCATGTCAGGGGTGATTGGTAGCAAGATGCCAGGTACACCCCAAATTCACCTCTCATAAAGCAGGATTGTACTACAGAAGCCAGTCTTCAGCGAAAAGTGGACATTCAGTGCTAGATACAGTTGGGAGCTCAGCCTCAGCCACAGCATCAGGTTCAAATAACAGATCTGGAAGATCTTGGAGTGCACTGATGGTTTACAAAGCCAAAGGCTTTCTTGTTTTCCAGAGCAGTTGCCCAAAATTTAGCATTGCCTAGAGAGAAACTTGAGTCAAAATTCTGCTTCCAGACACTTTTCGTGCTAGCTGTAAATATGTTGCAGCCTAAGTCCTTCTCACTAGATACACAAAAAATGCCCTTTTCCCCCTCAGTAAGCAGATTTTCACTGATAAACCTCAATGTGTTTGCAAAATTTCCAACAACATTATGAGTGTTGGTGATTTATCAAAGCTGAACTGGAAAAGCAAAATTCAGCAACCAGTTAAAGAGTTTATAGCTTTAATTATGGGAGAGGGAGCAGATTGAAGGGAGTAGGTGGAGGGAAGTCTGGGAACATACAGTACTGTGCACCATGAAATGTTGCAGGGAAGTGGAAGGCTGAAGGGCAGCCCCACGTATTTTAGAGATCTAACAGTAAATGTTATTGCTCTGCACATGTGAAAGACATAACATGTATTTTTTTCAGTCTAAGCAGCTCACTTCAGACTGAAGCAAACACGGAAGAATAAGTATTAAACCTCCACAGGAGACACACAGTGACTCACAGTTGTACATCTGAGATGAAAAACAAAAACAGCAATTGCTTTGAGTTGCCTTGGCCACAGGAGGCACTCCTCACGATTTAAGGAAAGAGGGGGACGGCACAATCCCTTAGTGTATAAAGCCCAGCTGAATTTACAGATTCCTTCACTTATCATGCAGCTAAACCCCACAAGTTTCATTAATTTTGTTAGAGTACAACATTTCTCCCTACTTGTTTGGGAATCCAGACTCCCTGGCACCATATCTTTAGCAACACAGCCATTTTTTCAATTGATTGCAGCAGGAGTTCCCCATATATGCCACAGTATTTAAGATTGCAAAGTTGGATTGCTAAATCTGAGCAGGAATTTCCACAGGGATGGTCAGAAAATTAATTGGGGTTCTTTTGGCAGTGGAAAATTTTACATTTGTCAGCAACAGAGTAACAACAAAAAATCCAAGTGTTCCAATTCACAAAGTTTTCTGGAATTCCTCATGTGAGTGCTTCCACACTCTCTTCTTTGAGGACCAGACAACACCTCCTGGGTATGTCAGGATCCTAAGCTGCATCACTAGCAGTGCAATAAAAGACATCCATGGCTACAATGTACTAGGAAATGTATCATCTGTCAAAGGAGCTCAACCCATAGAAATAAACAGACATCCAAACTAAAATTACCCTGAGATCAGGGTCATTGTAAGAAGCCCAAGCTTTCAAAAAAATCTTAGTTTCATGAACATATCCTTTCCACTCAGTTAGTGCTGAGAAATTTTAAACTAAATGTTCAAATTCTAGCCCTAAAGCCACAATTTAGTTTGTTCATTAAAGTACACCTGGTCTCTTTGAAAAGAGAAGGGCATTATATATGTTCTACTGCCATGTTTGACCATAACTCCCTCTTGAAACTGCAGAACCAACAATTTTAGTAACTCGACAACCAGTGCTATTTGTAGGCATCAATGCCCAAATTGCTCTGAATCTGAGCAGCTGCTTCCTGAACCTTATCATCACACCACACACAAAACAGAAACGAGAGGGGCTCTAGCAGAAGTCCAGAGGAATGCGGAAGCCAAGCCCTGAGAAATGGCAGAAACCAGAGGGGAAGCAGGAGTAACGGTCCTGGAGAAAAGAGAAGTCTGACATGCTTTCCAGCTGGAGCAGGAAACTGCTCTCCTAACCGATTCCAACAGCTTATGAAGCTGCAAAAACAAAGCTGGAACTGACAGGAATAAGAAAAAAAGAGGAAATTCAACCCTCTGGCTGTGGCCACACTTGATAAACAACTGCAGGCACTAACTTTTTGTCCCAAGCAGATTATGCAACTGCAGAGACTGCTTTAGTGGTGTGGAGGACAAAATCCAGCACAGGGACACAGAGCTTTAGAAATATCAGATCTTTCTATCTCCCTCCTTTGAACAGTCATTTTAATTTAGCCAAATTTAGGACTAGGCTGTTAGCCCACACTGATAGTCTGTGGGCTCACAAAGCCTGGCTTAGTTAGAGCCCTCCAGGTCCTCTCAACACTTTCATTTATTCTGTGATCTCCTCTAAGCAATCAGGTTTTGGTCACACAGGCTTGCTGGTTGCCAGCTGCTATAGCTGTGGGGCACTGCTGCTAAAACAGCGTTAGACTATAGGGATGCTGGCTCAGCCTTACAGAGGACACTTGTGACTCAAGTTTCACCACAGCATCAAAGGAAAATTCTCCCAATCTGTTATTTTCAACTCAGTGAGAAAATTAGTTCAAGCAACAATAACTTAGAAACAGAACTCAGTTCCCAAGTCTATATTTATCACTACCAGATCTGAGTAAACCAAGGAGCCTATGGCTGCTTCTGCACATGCCACAGTTGCTTCTCTTTTTTCCACAGAGAACTATGTTGGATGTACAGGCTGGCTGGAAAGCCATAATGAGGGACAAAACTATGCCTAAAGCAAGTTTGAGGCTCAAGGTATTTTTCCAAATTGGCCAAATCTTTCCCCTCTCGCCACAGCCTTGGAAAACAATTGCACATTCTATTGGTTGTGACAGCTGAGCTGTCAGTGGTTGCTGCTGCCTGTCACCAGAGAATGACATGTCAGCAAGCCTTGAGGCACAGCATCAAGTCTCATGGAGGCTAGCAAGGAAGAAGGTGGAAGTGGTAGGAAAACAATTATACTTTTACAGGAGTTTTAGAGCTTTTTGCAGAGAAAGGGATACTGCAGGAATTTGAAAGAATCATGTTCATGATAATTATTAGTCAAAGGGCTTCCTTTGGCCCCACCGCTCTGCTCAAGTCTCCCAGAAAAGGAGAAATGTAGAATATTTTCTGGCTTAGAAATATCAGAGGATGACGGGCCCAGAAAAAAAATGCTGCAGTATCTCAGTTAACACAATTTCATTTTCAGTTTTGGACTTTTCATCCCACTCCAGAATTCAGTTTCCTAATCGGCTTCACCAAGCCATCTTTTGAAGCAAATTAATTAATAAACATCTTCATAACCAATTGCTCCTCAGTGCTGAGGAGGGAATGGCAATGTTCAGAGTCTGGGAAGAGCAGTTGTGCTGAGATTTCACCATTGAATAAGTATTGGCTACCCACTACTGTGGGGAACTTTCCTTCTTTGAGCTTGGTTAATTTTTCCACACAGCAGATTATAACCTCACAGAGGTTATCATCTGAGTGCACTTCAGACTGAAGGGGCAGGAAAGACAGAAGTAGCTATTGAATGCAGGGTATGGGAGCTCTAAGCACTTCTTGGAGAACTTTTAAGAAATATGTAATTTGTTTTTTATAACATTTCTATATTTTATATATTATATATACAGTCTCAATAAAGTATCTCATTAAAGATACAACTTGTAACCCACTACTTCGTGTCTTCAAACAGATCCCCAGCAAGATTTTGCTCTCAGCATTGACCATTGTCCTGATATTGCAACCCACACCTTTAACATCAGAGCTGCAACGGTCCTAGGTAAGTGAATTGCTATTTTCTCATGCTGTACACAGGTAATTCATGTGTGAGTGCTGGTATTAAGAAGTAAGCAAGGCTGACAATCTCCTATAAAATATGAATGGGCTTCATTTCTTAGAAATTTCAAAACCTGTGCAGGGTTACAAAAATGTCAGTTCTGTTATCAGCTCGGCCTCAGACTACATCTGTCACCCTAAAGGTCATATCACCTTTCAGCCCCTATTCTGCTCCTACTCTTCATCTGTACACATGGACAGCCAAGGAGGGGCTGCTCTAGAGCTCATCTTCATAGCAAAGTCTTCTGGGGAGATTCTTGTTGACTCTCACACACATTCTTGTGTCAGTACCTCACCAAATTTCCAAGGCTGTGACCCTTGCAGGTAGGGGTCTGAATGGACTCCCACAGAGCAATGTAGGGACATCCCTCAGTCCCTCCTGGGTGTACAGAGAAACATTCTGGGAAAGTGCTGGCCTGAGGCAGCAGTCACACCATCAGTTTGCCTCCTGCACTAGCTGAAATTACACCCTTCAGCACCTGACTGATTAGCAATAAAAGGTAAAAACTGGGTGCATAATTTAATATTAGCCATAGCTTGCTTTGTGATTCTTTCACAGGAAAGCCACCTCTTGCAGACCTGAGCCCCAAGTTCATCTAGATCCTCTACTACCAGAGCATAAATATGAAAGAGCTGCTGTATGCTCTTGGTGTTGAAAATAAATTTGTGTGCCAAGTGTCTTTTAGCACCTGGGAATGTTTCCTTGCATGCAAAAGGTCTCCCTTCCTGCCAGACATGCGGGCTATTTGTCCAGGGAGCATCAGTTTTCAGGTGGCTGCAAAGGTAAACAAGCCTGAAAAAATCACCCTACAGACATTTGCAAATAAGTCAGAGTACAGTACCTCCATCTAAATTGAGTAGCCTCACTGGCTCTGCCTGTGTCAGCAAGCCAGGCACAAGCAGGCAACCTCCTAGAACTGCCAAGCTGCTGTGCTGGTCCCTGGCACAGGTTTGGCTCAAGCCAGTTACTGTTTTCCCAGGCAGCAGTTACAGGTCACAGGTTGCTCCCAGGGACCCATTGGATCTGAACTCTCTGCTAAGAACACAAGAAAAGTTTAGATGTAAGGACAGGAGATTTGCTACACCCCTTGACCTCAGAGTCAGAAAATGGTCATGAGCCTAGCTTATTTAACAATCAGGAAAACTGCTATTATGTCCCCTGCCATATACCTTGAAGAGCCTAGAGACCTATTCCTGAAGCACAGATTTCTATGTATCAGAAGTCCTCTGTGAAGAGAAAACATCTAGTGGCTCAAACAGCAGGGAGGAAAAAACAGAATCTTTTTTAAAATAAAGTAATAAACCTGTTTATCCTTGTACTTTCTCTGAGCTCTCTTTCTGCTTTGTGTGTAGGACACAGCATCAAGGAGCTCTATGTCAAGCTGGACATGATCGTAAATGGAAAGACTGTCCTATCCTACTCCGAGACACTTTGCGGGCCGGGTCATTCTAAGCTTATTGTCTGTGGAAAGAAGAAAGGAGGTAATTTAGGTGGCACTCTCAGTGTTTGATGGCTACTGAATACTCCAAGCAGGATGCACCCACTGTGCTGTTGACTGCACCAATACATCGTAATGTTCTGTTTACTCCACCAGCATGTTAATGGCGACAGGAACACAGTAGGACAGAGACATTTTAATTTAAGGGCCTGCTTTCCCCCCAACCTGTTTGCTTGCTTTACTTTTAATCACAGAATATTGCACACCCCTGGGATTTCAAGTCCATTAAAAATAACTGTGGTTATGTGACCCCCATCCACCAGCAGGGAGGTCCATAAGCCCTATTTAGAGGCACGTGCTCATCATGTGAGCAAGAAGTATGACAAAAATAAAGGTTAGTTCTGTAAAAGAAATGGCTGAGCAAACAAACAACTATTCTGAACACGTTCTTCACTATTAAGCAAGTCACACCTCCTGTCCTTAAAGGCAATTCTTAAATCACTTTATGAGGAAATATTCTTGAATAAGAATATTTGGAACAAGATACTATTTGCTACCATCTATGGTTTGCATCTTCTTTCAGTTCAACATGTGCTTATGCAGCAGTCAGATGAATTCAGCTCATGCCAGTCACACTGCCAACTCGCAAAGACTTGCTGTAGTTGGTTTAGAATGCTATTGTTTACCCCCAGAAAACACCCCCAGGCATCTTTGGGCCCAGGTGAGCCTGGGCACCTCAAGGCCCCTCCTGCCACAACCCAGGCTCGGTAGTGCCAAGGTAGCTGTGCCATGTCTGGAAGAGCTGTGATCATGCTTCTGGACTGCAGTAGGGACGTATCCATTAATTTTCAAATCCCCCTCACATCATGATCATCTACTTAGGCTGATTTTATAAAAAAAAACAAGTAGAGCCACAGAGCAGTTTGAATTGTCAGAGCACCAGCTAGTTATAGAAGCTCTGCTTTCTTTGAGTCCCTGACATCTTCAAGCTGATAACACTGCAATAACTCACGTGCAAGGGCCATGAGTTTAAAGACCATGCACAGCACTACTGCTAAGACAGTTCCTGGAAAATTACTAAGACATTTCACACTGCAGAACACTATCACAAAGAATAATAGAGAAATGCTGCATGAGCAACCGATTATGTAAATCACGTAAGCCAGATGGACAAAAAAATTAAATTCAGAAGTTTCTTCAATTGTTTATTGAATTACAAGAGGAGAAAACCCACCCACAGACCTACTGAAAAACTATTTTATTCTGATGAAGTACTTAATAACATCCTTTAGTGAATACATTAAGGAGAAGTAGAGTCAGTCCTGAGCTGAGCACAAACTGCTATTCACTCATTAAGCTACAAAGCCAAAACCTCCTGGGGTTTCAAGTCTCTTAATCTTAAACTGACAGGCGATTGTTTCTGTTAATTGAAGTACATTATGACACAAACACATAGTTGGTTGTTTGAATAATACTATATATCTTCATTTAGAAGTACCCCTACTTCAATGCAAAGACATCTGCCATGCACTTTTTAATACACACCCTCTCATCCAGTAGCTGTTTTTATTTAGTAATTAAGTCACAGTGGGAAAGAAGTGAACTTTCTCAGACAGGTTCAAACTGAAAATGGGGTATTTCTTAATTAGTTGACAGTTGAATCTACCCCCTATTTTAGGACAGAGAATTGAGCTGAAGACAAATTTAAGGCAGTTCAGGCATAATTTATCATATTAGCACAGCTGTAAATCTGACCTAATGCCTGTGCAGGAAGGACAACTTGTGAATGGGCAAGTATGCAGACTACTAAGACACAGGAGAGCAGAGAGCCCTTTCAGCTGAAGCTTTTCATGGAGAACCCCTTTTTTCCTGTTGTATGGGCAACATTTCCAACATCTGGCCTGACCTGACCTGAGTTTAAATGTTGTTTCACACAGAATTTGCTTGCCTTTCATAAGGAGGCCAAAAATTGCCTGCCCCTCCCTCTCCCAAAATTAGACAGAATATCATCCTTCTACAGGTTTTGTTGATCCACTTATTTGTGGGGAAAAGCAGAGCAGAAGTTACAAGAAAAAGAGACTTTTAAGAGCCGGATGTGGCAAAGTCTTAGTTATTTGAGGAAAGTTTATTTTTTTCTTTATTTATATTTGCTCTCCTACAATGCTAGTTTTTTCATGACTAGAAATACTGTCTGTGCTGGAAAGACTTAAAATAGCTGGAGATTTCATGTTGATCATAATCATATAGTATTTACTATTTTTGTTAACCAAAGGTCATGTCTGGCACTGCTCACTCAGATTCATAAATAGGATTCCAAGATCTTTTTCTTTGAGCTATGTGTCCGTTGTGAAGTTGTTAGCTCAAAGTTTGCAAGGAAATTTGCCATTGCCTATTTAGGAGCAATAGCAACAAAATTGCTAAATTCTTTGTGGCATAACGTGAACTCAGGCCTTCCTCTTTTTTAGTAGAATGTGCTGGTTATTCCCCATTTCCTCCAAAGAAAACAGTTACGTAAGATTTAACAGATTTCCCAATGCAATCACTAAAATCAGAGTGGAAGATCTACCAGGGTAATATTAAGCAATGTGCCAACCACAGCTTGCAGGCTTAAGCAAAGCCACCTGGCAAAAAGATAGCTGCCTCCTCTGCAAATTTTCTTTTGGGCTCAACTGACATAGGCACCATCAGAGCACTTGCACAATTCCTTGTGCACACGCCCCAGACCATAGAGGAACCCCCACCTTGCTTCAGACCTCCAGCTTTTACATTATTGTCCCTTTCAGTAGGTGTTACAGTGAGCAAGTTTCTAAAACAGCATTTGTGAATAAAAGTAGAGAATATAACATGAATTAAAAGACTGGCTATCACATTGAGAATGTTGGTAGCTGTTTCTGAGAAAGCAGCTATACCACAAAGCTAGGTCTTTGGGCTGACACACAATGCCACCTTGCTTAGCCCCTTCACCTCACCAGTAAAAAGAGTGACTCTTTCTCACCTGGCCATGTATTTACATATGTTTTTTCCCACTTAACTATACATCTATAGCTGGCAGTTATTCACATCATTCCTACATCCACAGCACCCACAGAAGCCTGTGTCAGTTGCATCAGTACAAGACTGTGTCCTAGAAGAACTCCAACATGGAGCATTGAAGTTCTAAAAATATTTAAAACATAGAAAAAGGAAGAGGTGGGTGCAGATGTACAGGGCCTTTATATAGTATAAGTGTGTGAGAACGCATAAAGATTTCAGCGAAAGGAAGATTTGAGAAAGAGGAGTGAGAACTTCATTATAGGTGTTTAGTCAGGAAGGAGCAGCATCTTCATGACAAATGATAACTAGTAATTTGAAGTAATCCTCAGGAAGTTCTTACCTACACATTTGAAAGCTCTGCCTCAGACTGGAAACTACTAGAGGCATGCTCACTAGCAATGAAAAGGACTAAGGCCCTGTTGGTAGAAACAACAGTGAAAAGCTGATAAAAAAATAGAGTAGTATCACCTTGATTCAGTGGTACAATAGAAATATTTTCTAGGCAGTTCTGGAGAAATCACTTTCAGATAAATCTATAAGAAAAAGGGCTGAAAGCAAATCACTGATGACAGCATCCTTGACAGGTACCATAAATTACCAGCAGACAAAAAAAGAAAAAGGGGAATATTTAATTGGAAAAATGCACTCATGGTTTATGCTCTTCCAAATGTGTGAGCGTTTTTTGCAACCATATTTGGGCTTTTCTCTAGGAAGACCATAGAATTATTTCAATAAGATAGGCTCAGTGTTTGTGACAGTTATACTTACTGCAGCAGATGTGTTCATCCTCTTTCACTGGAGGAATGTAAAAATGTATGAATATGTGGAGAAAAAATGCATAATAAGGATGCTGTGATAAACTGCATTCCTTCAAACCTTGGAGGATGTTTACACTTCTGGAATTATAGTAGAAATCCCCATGCAACTGGAACACTGAATGGTCTTTGAAAAGCCTGATCCACTGAGGAGGTTTCCATGGTCCAAAGTGAATATGAATGATAAAATTCAGCAGATCTATGAATCCATAGTATTTCCTGACAGGTCTCAACTAGTTGAAAATGAAATCTGCCCTTGCTTTCCTATAAGGACACACTTCCAAAGCAGCATAGTTTCCCCCTCCCCATTGAAGCAAGGAAGGTTACAGAAGTTTTCTAAAGAACTGGTTACAGAACACAGAATTGTTGAGGCTGGAAAGTCATCTAATCCAGTTCCACATACTTCAAACAGGGCCATCTGACAGCCAGTTGCCCAAGACCATGTCCAGGGTAATGTTTTTAGATATATCCAAGGATGGATGCTCTACAACCTCTCTGGGCAACCTCTGCCAGTGCTCACTCACCCTCACAATAAAAAAAGTCTTTCTTGATGTTCAGAAGAAGCCTCCTGTGTTTTAGTTTGTGCCCACTGCCTCTTTGCCCTTGCACTAGGCACCAGCAGACAGCCTGGCTCCATCCTCCTCTTTTACAACCCCACTTCAGGTATTTGTACATATTGATGTGCTGTCCCTTAATGTTTTTGTTCTCTAGGCTGAACAGTCGCAGCTCCTTCAGCCTCCTCATTGGAGAGATGTTCTAGTTCCTTAATTACATCAGTGGCCTTTCACTGGACTTTCTCCAGTACCTCCAGATGATTCAGCTGAACCACTGCAAAACCCCTGGCTAAAAAGAGCTAAATAAGGGTAAAGCTGAAGCATAAAGCAGTAAATGTGGACTTCAAACTGGACAAGCAGCACCTGCTGCTCCACATTTGAAGGCTCCCTAAAAGATAATACAGCCCATGACAGTGATTTCTTTGATAACAGAGCAAAGGCATAGCTACAACATATCAGAGCAATCAAGGAAAACTTCTCAGAGTGGGCTGAGGCAGAGCCCTGAGACTGCATTCATCTAGTTACTTTATCACAGTGAAGTGTGTGGGGAAAAATAGCTTCTACCTACACTAGATGAGAGATTAGCATTGCCATCATTTCAGAAGCAAATTTATGGCCTGATGACACCTACTTCATTTTAAAATACAGGCTTTGCAGAGCCTGAATGCTGCATCTATGTTTTTAGATTCTGGATGGCTTTCTGAGAGCCTAGATGAGATCCTAACAAGCCACATGATCCAAGAGAAGCTTCCATGTCCCCATGCAGAAGGGCTTTGGGTCATTGTTCCCAGCCCAGTTTCCTCTCCACCCTCCTCTGCTGTCACCCAAGATTTGCTAGGCTGTGAGTTGACTGAAGAAAAGGTAGTCCTGCAAGGCTCTCTACTGAACAAAAGGACACACAAAGCACGAGCCCCAGCACTTCATGGCCCACACCACCCTGAGGGGGCAGCTCCCAATACGCCTCATTGACACACACAACTCCCAGGGGAGTCACTCATCGGTATGCAGTCTGCAGTGCCTTTAATTCTCATTTAGAGTCTATTAAAGCTGTGAACCAAGAGGTGGGCTGTACTGTATTTTTAAAATTTTTGAGTCACTCCTCACTGCAGTGGAGATGTGTCAGACTCCTGGGCTCTGGCTTCGTGCACAGAAGCGATCGGCGATGGTGACTGCTCTGTGAAAACAACAAGACTTCTTGCTGTCCACATGAATTTGCCAGGGATGCAGAGGGGAATAAGTACAGTACAATTGCTGTAGCATAGCTGGTCAGTTTGAGATTGACAAGCCAAGACATACTTATTCTGTTCTCTGTTTTGGGATTAGGCTTTTCAGGGCAACACTGAGTTGTTTTGCATCTTCTCCACCTCCCAGGATCATCAGGGCATTACATTAAACAAACTTCTCACTAATGAAAAGGTGTGGAACACTGGTGATATCTCAGGTTTCACCTTTTCCTAGTTTATCTTATTGTCATGATTGTTTCATATAATTTTGTTACAAGACTAACATTTCATGTCATTTCTGGGAAAAACTTTTGTGGACTGTTTTCCAAGCCCATGCATGGTGAGATGGACCATACAATCTAAAGATGCTACACAGCTTTTATCCAACCTTTCACAAGAAACACTTTAAACCAACAGTGAGACTAGACTAAAACTCTCTAGAAGTGACAAGCATCAAAATGCCAGCACATACTCACATAAACACGATGAAACATTCCTCTGTCACTGTCAAAGTAAAGAATATTTCATGACACCTACAAAAAAGAATTCTTAAACAGTTCTTAGACTTTTCCATGACTTGTGTGGGGCAAGTTGTGCAAGAAATTCTGAAATACTGAAACATCTACAAGTTTTATTTTCAGTCAAGTCTGCACAGTTTGGCCCAGTAAGCTATGAAGAAGTAGGAGGAACTGCAGAACAGCTTGCTAATTCTCTCCATTAATGCCAAAGTTGCCCTTTCTTCAACAGCCAAGAGCAGGCATGCCTCGTACGATTAGGGAGATGAGGATTGGAAGGTGGAACTCCCAGGGTCTATTCCCGCCACAACACAGTTGTGATGGCTTTAATACCTCATGTAACTTCTTGCTGAATGCTCCCTCAGAGAGACATGTTCTTATTACTTTAAAGTCATGTTCAGCAAGCAGTCAAGAGTCCACACCAACACAAATACTCAGGTCAGATTGGTTTTTCTAAAAGTTACCAAAACAGTACTGTTTGACTGCTGCAGCTGCAGGTGTTTACTAGTTCATGCTAAAGGACTTGAGTCTGGCAGTCCCCCCTTCCCCTTTCATTTTCAGGATGTGTGATGACATAGGTACTCCCACCTGCTTGTGCAAAGACATGTCCCCTTTTCCATTCACATGGGCTGCAGATGCTCCTTGAGCCCAAGCTCTGCCTTGCTTTCCCCATAAGGCAGTAGACATCTTGATATTTCCCCCAAGGGGGCTGTTGCAGGACTGTGTATGAAGAATTTTGCAGTTCCATAATACTTGTCACTGGAAGCTTTGAAATGCCATTACCAAAAAAGCGTCTATCATCAGCTTTTTCCTTCCTGTGCTGCATGTCTAACCATCCATCACCACTGTTGCTTTCAGAACATCTCTATTATGAGGGACCAGTCACACTGGGAATCAAAGAAATCCCTCAGGTAAGTTCATTGCAGCTGTTCCCAAGCAGAAGGGCTTCCCAGATGAGGTATGGTCAGAGGACTACCAGCAGTCACCCCAGCACATTCCAGGCTTCCCCAGCTGGCATACACTGGATCTGATCGTGTTTTATATGGAGAATCCTTTTCAACATGAAATTAAGTGGCTTTGTTTATAAAGAGTTACAGGGGCACTACTATCCAGCAACAAAGTGGTTTTTTTCAGGATAGCAGATGTCTGTACCAGTATTAAGTCAGACAGCCATAGAGTTCTTTAGTAGGCTCCCCCTCTCTTACTCTTAAAATAGCAAGAAAAGAAGCAGTTCCAGGGGACTCCCAAGAGACCAAGGCTGCAATTTTGCTCAGCCCTTAGTGAACTGAACAATTTGGAGAAGCTCAGTCATCCTCTCTGGCTATAAAGGCATTTTAGATAACTATTGCAATTTAACGTGTTCCACTGTATGTACATGGTGTCAGGCAGAGAGACCAAGGTCTTCTAGGTGGCAACTGAAGGTACAAGTTATTAGGCCAAGAATACTTTCTCTGAATTTATGGAGCCTTAAAATAAGAAAATAATTTCTTAGAAAGGTGAGAAAACAGGCAGTACTCTAGACACTGCTCTGAATTTCCTGGTCATCCATTACAGATGCTTTTGACTCCACACACAGCTAAGTCTCCTAGAAGCTCAACCGAATCACACTGCAAAAAAAAGATAGATTCAAATGCTGAATGCAACAGTCTCTTAACTGGGCACAGCATGAAGATATATTTGATCAGTACATAACAGAGGATTTTTTAGAGACACACAATGAAGAGACTGGGTTGAAGGGAAGAAGGCAAAGTCTTTGATTATCAAGGCATCTTGTTGAGAATGTAGCAAAGAAAGGATCACAGTCACCACTGAAAAAGCGTAGAGTTCAGGTGGTCAGTCAAATACCCTTTAGATTTACTTGGAGAAGCACAGCATGAACTCTCAATTCTTCAGCAGCAGACATAAAATATATGTCAGAGGCTTAAAGATGAGGTCTGGGATCTGCTCAGCATTGGATTGCTCCAGGCAGGAAAAGAAAACAGGATCAGAACAGGGATACAGAACAAAGACATGAGTCCCAAAGAACTGAGCTTGCCAAGACCTGCAGAGGTGATAACAAGGATAGCTGGCTTCTGGGAAGATCAAGCCTCCTTAAGTGCTACCATCTCATATGTCTCGATCTTCTTTTGGTGACAGCAGCAACCAGGACCTTCATTTTCCCAAAGCTTTCACACAGGGAGCTGGACCCCCATTATGCAGGCTGTTATCCCACCCTAACCAGCCTGTTTCCCTAAAGGCTATACCTACAGAGGCTCTGTTGAGCACTGCCTTTTGATGTCTCACGCAGGAGTGCCTGAGCTCACATCAATCATCATCCTGCTCCAGGAGTGGCTTTACTAACATACTTACATAGTAAAGCCTCAAGACAAACTGAAGAAATAGGTCTTTAAACCAAGGAGAAGCCATAGAAACATGCACACAGACCAGTAAAACTCCAGTTCTGGGCAAATTAGCTGAATTTTCAGCTAGTTTCTGGAGTCAGAAACTCCAAGACTGATCACAAGCCTCTTTTAATAACATTTTTCACCACAAGCAAAAAATTATTCTGAAGAAGAAAAAAGAAATCTAATCACTAATAAGCAATGGAAATTAGTTATTATGAAGTCTCTTCCGTGAATTAAACTATAAGCTTTTAGAGAGTTAGTATGCTTGTGAGAAAAGGAATAGGAAGCCTCTTTTGTTAATTAATCAATCAGGCAAATAACACCACAAAAAGGAATGATTCCATACAGCAATCATCTGCTCATTGCAAAGAACAGGCTCATCTGAGAAGCCTGAGGGTGTTTGCACACTCCACACAGGAATTATAACCAAGCTCTATTCTCAGGAGCATGTTGCCATTGGGCCTCTCTCTAAATTTAGATTTTACTCTTAACTTGAACCTCTCTATGAGGACACAGACCAGGTATTGCTTTAAAAATCCCATTGTAAAAGGCAAATGCCAAGAAGCCTGACTCATTTCAGCCATGCCTCCTACTCCACAACCAGAAGGGCTCTAAACAGGGCAAGAGCATTCTGTGGTTCAAAGCAAGGAGGTCATTGCTGCCAACCTCTCCTACCCCACATTTTGCTCCCCTCCGTGCTGCAGCAAAAAACCCAGAAATAATTACTGCAGTGCCAGCAATACACAATGAATGAATCTAGTCCATCTCTTCTTCCAAATCTGTTAAAGCCACCTTGGTCACCTCCCCGTACAGTGTTTCTCCAATTATCTGGAGAGAGCCATTTTGACCTATACAAGATAGCTATGGCTTCTTTAAGGTTCAGATTTGTTTGTTTGGTTTTTTGTAATTATATAAGTTCTCCCCAAAGCCTGAATTCATACTTTCAACTACACAATTGGAAATTAGACTACTTCTTGTTTAATTATACAGAAATTCATTATAGATTGAGTCATCTATACACACACTTCCCCAGTGCTCTCTACGATAAAAATTCATACTAACACTGAACAACAAGATCCACGTAAGAGAAGTGCCAGAGAACTGAGCACCTCTTTTTCCAGTTACTAAACAGCACAGCCATATTGTGCTTGCTTATAAGAATCATTTACAAATTTACAGAATTTACGTATCTGAAGGGAATTTTTAATGCAGAAAAACATTTCATTCCGCTCACACTGTTTAATTTTCAATTTGTGCTGTCAGCATTGATATCCCTGAGGAGAGTATTTTGGCAGAAAATATGGGCACATCCTTTACCACCTCTGAAACATTTGGAGCAGGAAAGTTTTGGAGGAACTTGATGGGAAAAGAATTGTTCAGTTTCTAAGAAGAGGAGTCAGAAATTTAAGCAGTTATATAGTACTGATGGGCTAATCTCTTGCTTTGCATTTTTTTCATACAGGGAGATTACACTATTTCAGCAAAGCTGACTAATCAAGATCACGTCATTGTTGCTTGTGCCGATTTTACTGTGAAAAATTATTTAGACTATTATTAGCAACAAACCGATTTCATGGAAGCTACAGACTACCAAAACTATTCAAGTCAAGTAGGCTGCTTGCATGCTACAATGATTCTGAAGAAAATAATCCTCACATGGTGATTCTCATGCTGCTCCTCTTTATAAATTTGCTATTTTCAAGAAGTTACAAGATCCTCTAGTGGTAATTTTATCCCTAAATGCACACTGTAGCCTTTTTTTCTTCTAATATATACAGCTGTAAAAAGAAAGTATCCAATACCAACACTCTCATCTTAGGATGAAAATAGCATGAGGCAGAACAGGCGAGAGCCTAAACACTTTTTGCAGTAAGTTATGGAGGTATCCATTTCTAACACAGGCTACAAGATGACTTTCACATATATCACATATTATGCAGTTAGAGAACTCAACGTCTTAAATCTTCTCTGGAGCCTGTCTGGAGATTCCACTAGCGCAGCTTTTGTTATAACCACAGAACAAAAGGAAATAGGATGAACATGCCTTTTTTCCAGTGATCGATGTGTCACTGGATTCATATCATCCTAGTCTTCTGGAGTGTACCTGGAATTTTTTGTTCTGTAATGTCTTTTAAGTGATGCGTGAATCATTCTGTACTTAGGCTATGTGCTCGCCTTGCTTCTCAATAAATTCATAATGAAAGACTGTTTTTTCTCATTTTTTGTCATGATTCTCAGATCTCTCCAAAGTTTAAGGGGGGAAAAGGATGATGAGGGAAACAAGGTCAAAGAGCACATTTTAAATATGTAGTATCAGTCATGTTTACATTCACAGAGGAAAAACTGTTCCTTGCTTTGAAGCCCCAGGAGAAGTGACACAAATTATATTCCAAGTGCAACACATCCCCAAACCATCTCTTACCAGGAGCCTTTGTAGCTGACATAACTGATGGGTAGATAGATAACCAAGCACAGGGCAGCACATGGGATTAGGATCTAGGCTTGGAGAGTGTAGAGGCCTGTTTGGGATCCTGCCATGTAGTAGGGTTGAGTTATGATTTGACAAGGTATAGGCAGGAATCAGGGACCACAGGAGGCTCCTGGAGCTGAGCACAAGTTTACAAAAGCTGGTCACAAGCATTGGGCTGCATGACTCATGTTGGGGAGGTTCAGCATGTACAGCTAGGGCAGCTGTGGTGCACATCTGGCCACCCAGGAGATCTGACATATGGCCTCCATCCTACACACGCACATTCTGCAGCTCAAACAAATTCCTGAGCAGCCAAAGAATCCCTGGTGCACAGATGACCAACACCTCAGTGCGGCCAAGAGCTAGCAGCAAGGGAGAGTCTCCTGTTTTCTTCTTGTGCAGCAAAACTCACCTGCTATCCCAGCAACAGAGAGCAAGTCTGAGACCTGCTCACACAGGGAGGCTTACCACAGCAGAACGCGAACCAGCAAGCACACAAGATGGGACAGAGCATATTAAATACACTGCTCTTTCAGCCCATTTCTATTACACCCTGGTTTGGAGAGGGGGAAAAAAGAGGAAAAGGAAAGAGAGAAGGCCAATATGTTCATAATAGCTTTGACTGCCACTCCCCAAATCAGGTTTCAAATTATGCTGTTTTGGAAACAATTCGTCCAAGACACCATCATTGCTGCATTTTAGGTCCACATAAACAATAAAATAGTATCACTATACAGACACAGGAATTTTTTTTTCTCCTCATGCCAGCAGCTCTTCAACTTCATCCAACCCCCATGATTCCCATGAGATATCAGAAGAGCCATACCTTGAGGAGAAGCTAACAAAATTCCATTCAGCAGCAGCATTCATGAAAGAGTCCACTTGCTCAGCTCGGTTTCACTGCAATCACACAACAAAACCATGACTAAAACCCAAATTCCTGCCACCAAGCTTCTTGGTCTGTTATCTGATGAAAGATTCAGCAGATTAAAAACAGACACAGTACTAGTTCAAGCACTTGTATTTGAAACTGATCCCATAATAGCCAAGATCCTCTTAGCCAAATTCAACAGAATCTTCAGATGTGCCCTTATAGCCTTGGGCACATCTGAAGGAGCCCCCAGGCCCACAAGAGCAAACAAGTGAGCTTTTCCCTTCACACAGTACAGAGGCTCCCCCAGAGCATCTGTAGCAGAATCTGCTGTAAGAGGTCTCAGCTGATTAAAAATAGGAATTCAATCTCTAAAGCAACAAACTTCTGGCCCTTGAGATCTTCTGACCCTTCACTGCTCACCTCACACATGAACATTGCAGAACCTCACTCCCAGCACCAGCTGAACAGCATTTGGCTTCCTATCACAAAACTGCCTGGCCTTTTTCAATGGGAATTAAACTGAAAAACCAACACTACATCTTAAACTCAGCTCCAGTTAAAGTGGTGAAATGTTTCTCCATAGCAGGAGAAAGGTATGTTTGTCATACCACAGAGATTTGTTGTCTAAAGATCTTTCAGGGGCTGGAAGCTCAAGATCTCTGCCGTCCTCTAAATTAAAAAAGGCCTTTATTCCTTCAGCCAAAGAATTACCTTGGTTTCTTCCTTGAATTCCTGTTTCCAATCAGACCCCATTTTGGCACAGTGAAGCAACAAAACCAGAGTTCATCTTCACTGATCCCAGCGCAGCAAAAGAATCCCTTGCTGTCCCAGAAGATCTATGGTATATTCATGCTATCACACCTGAATTCTAGTACAACCAGCATTTACTGCAGTCATCTTTCTGAAGGAGCCTCAAAAAGCTTAGTAAGGGCTCTGTAGCAAGAATCAGGCTCTGAACACAGCTCAGCTGTGCACAGGTAAGAGCAATATCCTCCAGGGATGTGCAGCCTGAGCAAGAAGGTGGTGGGGTTTTGCTAAAACAAAGATCTGCATATTTCCACACAGATCTCCTTGAAGTGAGGGGCATGAGGCACAACTGAAGTCAAATTCAGGACCAGAATCTCAGCCCTTGCTCGCAAGATTGCCTGAATTGGAAGTGTCTTTATGCTGTTACTTCTGTTATGTTGAAACATGTTACTCTTTCCATAAAAATCCATTGCTTAAATTTCTCATATACCATCTCCTATGCTCTCCAGTGCAGCCCCAAAATAATCCCAGTGTGGCTGCATTTTGTTATTTTGATGGTGTTCTGCAGCATGAGAAAAGAGAGTAGGGGGAGCAGGAACATCTAAATGATGTTATTCCAACTGAAATCAAGTTTTTGTCTGAAAAGACACAAGTAAAGTATCTTATCTTTAGCCTCAGCTCTTATGATGAAGAATCCACCTAGAGCACAAACTCCAATCTCTTTCATGGATCATTCTGAAGTAACCTTCCCAGGACTGACAAAGCTTCAGTGAGACAGATGGGATGGGAGTCTGCTCCCCAGGAGCTCCCACAGGGCTCAGGCAAACACAATGATCAGTGTGCCACAAATACACTCACTCACTGATCAGCTAAAGCTGAGATAAAACAGCTACTACAATGTTTCCACCAAGTCATGTACACCCCAGTCACAAGGGCTTCTGTGTCCCAGCAGGAAAAGTCCCAAACTGCCAGACACGAACAGATCTCCCACCACTCCTTCATACCAGCACATCCCTAGCTCAGTGTGAAGGTCCCTCCACAAAGCCAGCTCTCACCCAGCCTCCTTACAGGGCTCTAACTGCTGAGACCCTCATTTCTGTGCAGCAGTAGGATGGAGCACATGCTACAGGGATCAAGCAGCCGAGAATAGGAATGCCCTCCCAGACCTCACATATGGATGCAGGACCTTCCTCATGCAATGCATGGATGCAGACTGTGGCAGATATGAGGGCAGAAAGTCACACATTTTACCTTGGGATGGCAAGGGGGAAGTCTTTCTTGAATTGCTCTGTCAGCCTTACAGATTGCTTCCGTTTCCCCTCAACACCCACACCGCCAGGAGGCCTCAAAAACAAGTACTCTGGCCTAGCATTGGCTGGATAATGTGGAGCCATTTAAAAATAACAATTGTAAAAAATATATATTATGAAGCAATCCTTTGCAGTCTAACATCCACAGCATTAACTTCCTGCTGTCTGCTCTCTTTCCTTGCTGCTCAGCCCAGTCTCCCCTTGGAGGCAGGGACTCTCTCTGGTGCTTCAGCACTGCCCTGACCCAGGAAGGAGAGCTGTTCATGTCCCGAGAGCTACATTCAAGCCCAGCTTCACTCTTGCCTCTCTAGTGCAAACACATTATGAGTTGGCCCTAAAATGAATCAGAACTCAAGCACGCAGATGTCTACAACAATCTCCCCAACAGAGTACAAAATAAATAGAAGAAATACAGAATGGACAAAACAGGTAAGGAGAAAAAGAAAAAAAAATGGAAAGAAAGTCAGAAGTAAAGCTGCTTTTGTTCTGCCCTTAGCACAAAGTGAGATGCAAGATATTTGCATAGAAAGATCCCATCCCTGAGGACTTAAAAACCTTCTCCTCCCTCTGTTTCTCTCATGAAAATACTCTGTTTCTCACTCATGTACCTCCACCCAGAAGCTCTTCAAGTATTTCCCCAGCCAGTGAGACTGAACAAGAAGACCACATTCAGCAAGTGACACCCCCCCACCCCCCCGAAAGGATCAGAGAGGAGATGTTTGTTTCAGCCAAGAGACTCATTGCCAGGAGGGATTCAAGCAGCTCTTGTTGGAGGAGAGAGGGGGAACCCCGACCAAAGAGATCAGTCAGAGAAGAGGCTCCGGAAGGGAAGAGCCTGGGGCTCAAGGTGATTTCTGCCAGCGGGCTATTTTGTTGATAAGGATTACACAGCTACTCAGTCTGCCAGACATGAGCCTGCAAATGGTAAAGCATTCCCCGTTGGCCCTGTGATAATACCTATACCATCTAGTTATACAATAAGCCTCAGGTTGTTTTCCTAAACCAGGCAGTTGCTGGCAAAGCTAAACTATAAGCTACTGTTGTCTCATACTGCAGTAAAGCAGCCTCACACAATTTCCCTCTCCCTCCTGATACTTTCTTCTTCTATACAGCTGCACAGACGATACTGACGCCATCAATGCAAGATCAGGGCACTCCCAGTCCAAGCAGGGAACAACTTAAAAGAGGTTCAAACTCCAACCACTTTGATCAGGGGAGTGGCTCCACCAGAGCCAAAATAAATGTTTGCTGATAATCCCATGCCCTGTTTGCTCGAGTGGCTCCCATTTTATTACCTTTCCTATGGTAAATTTTACAGCTGGGGTTAGCAGAGTGATAAAATGCACAGATTATATTCTTCACTGTTGCTGGTCTGCTTCTCCCCAGTTTAATGCAGCTTTACCTTGAAAAAACAAACACTTTGATCCAGGACGCTCTCTTGCCCCTTGCAAACCTTCACCTCCTTCTACTACTTGTCAGTCATCAGTTGGGAGAACAACAGCCTGCTCCAGGGTGGGAGGAGAGCAAGTCACAATCAGATTTCCCTACTGAATGCTCTTTACAAGAGCTCTCAAATCAAAGATCCTCCTCAATCCCTGCACCACTGACAGTGATTTACCCCTCCCTTCCTGCAATGTTATGCCTGGGCTCCAACAGGACCCCTCAGATGTTGAAGTAGAAATAAATGTAGGATCCAGACCACAGAAACTTGTTGGCATCCTATGATTTGATTTCTCACACTGTCATCACTGAAGCAGAAACTTCAGTGTCTATGCAGTAAGTTTTGGCCCCAAACAGAATACCGTAACTTTCATCTCCTCATTCTTGATTTATTCAAGTTATGCCCCAGCTATTTCTCATTCTGAAAGCCAAGAGAGAAGCCAGCAGAAGAAAGGGACTTGCTTTGCCTTTATTTTTCCAAATTCAAACTCCTCAGATTGAAAACTGTGCTAATCCACATAATTTAGCTGGAGACACCTTTGTTCTATCTATATAAAAATCAAAGATGAACCAATTTATTAACTGTGGCACAGCAAAAGCTGAAGAAGCTGTCAGCAGCTCTCTAGTCCCAACATGGAATTCCTATCGCTTTGTAGCAGACTAAGAAATTACTGTTCAGCCTTTAATGTTGAATTTTATGAATGGAAAACGGTTTTGCCCCAGAGCTTGTATTTATTATTCATAGCTTGGTCTGCTCCCTAAAAACAGGAAAGCAACATCAAATTCAAGGCCTCCCTGGATTCCTAGGGAACTACAGACCGACCCAGATCAGGAACACGTAATATTTTTCCATTCCTAACTCTTTTGTCAGTATCTCCAAGGGTAAACAGATAACAAGAAGCATTAGAGTTCAGAAGAACATTGGTACCTTGTGGATGATGAATACAAACAAACAGGCCTAGAGCCACTACTGCAATGAGCTTTGGTACTGCAATTGCAGAAGGTGGGAAGTAAATAATACTGCAGGATTCTTTCACATCCAAGTCACTGCTGCTTGCTCACACAAGTGAGGGCTGTCTACAGCAATTCTTCTATAGTGCTGTCTACAATAGCAAACTGCTCCCACTGGCCAACAACAAAAAAAATTTAAAAAAAAAAAAAAAAAGAACAATATAAACAAAAACCCCAAGTACAGCCAAGTAGACTCTTGGGCATCTCTGGATTTAACCACATCAGAGTATTCTATAGGGGGGAAAAGAAATTTTTTAAAGATCAGCCTTAGTCCAACTGTGATAACAATTCAGGGAAATTTTTCTATGTTGCATTGATTGAAATAAACTCTCTGTGCAGACCTTCCTATAACTCAGCCTCAATACTGAGAGGTAGTTTCTCTGCTAATTTTCTGGGGTTTACTTTCCCCTTAGGATGAAATCCCAAACACAGGTGAGACTGAGCTAACAGACAAGTATTAAATTTTGAAGATTTTCTGCTTGAAGTCAGGGGATGCATCAAGCAAAGCACTTTTGTCTGGAAAGAGCAGTGGCTAAAGAATGGATTAAATGGAGGAACCTCTTAGACACAGACTGGGACTGCATAGCAGAGAGGACTGGTACAACAAAAACTCACCACTAGCTATTTGAAAGAAAGTCCAAAACTATAAAGTTGTACCTTTACAATATGGGGATTTCAGCAGCAAAATTGTCTGAAGGAATTCCTGTTTGTGTCAAGACACTAGACTTGCACTGAAGTCTTATTTACTTATTTTAGGCTCAAAAAATTCTCTAGCCTGGCTCGTACCACAAAACCTTCAGCTGGGCTGAAGGACCGAGGTGCCAGGGTGCAGCAAGCTCACATCAAAATCACTGCTAAGGCTTCTGCATTGCCCCACTGCAGTACTGCTCAGGAGGCACTATCACACTACCACAGCAATTTCAAGATGTTCCTGCCTCCTCTCCTTCTTCAATAGTTACTACACCGACAGGAAACACCACAGAATGAGATGAAAGAGAGGAGGATGGGGAACACTGTGAAATCAGATATAAATCCAAAGAACTTTCCAAAGTGGTACATCAGAGGGAAGATTAGAAAGCCAGTCTGCCGTATTGCATAAGTGATTACATTTTGTACCATCTAGAGAAAAAAAAAGCCCAACACCCATGCTGTTACTGGAATGTCTGCAAAGATAAATTGTTTCCTTAGAGAGGGAAAAGCTGCCTATACCTATAAGGTCCTGTACATCTCTAAGTGCTCTTGAGACCATGTTGAAGCAGCTAATGTGCCTCAGGAAGTGCACCCTGCTGATGAAGGCCTGCCCCAGCTGCACTGGGAGCCATCACAAACAGCATGCACAGCCAAGCAGAGCACCGAGGTCCCTGGAGCTGTGCTCATGCCTGTGCCTCCTCAGCTGTGCACTCCCTTTCCTTCCCTTGCGCCTCCACGAGGTTCATTCTGCTCTGCTGCACACTTGCTCACAAACTACACCAGCAGAAAGCTGCTCACCTTTGCCTTGGGCTTTCTTCTTGGACTGGCTCTGCAAGGGTCACGTAAGTTCTGTAGCCACAAGTGCGGAAAAAGGTGGGAGGTTAAGAGATGCCTAAATTGCTGTGGGACTGCTGCTCACATGTGGGGCAGTCCTGAATCCTGCTCAGCTTCATGGAAACTCAAGTACAACAGCAAAAATAATTTTGTGAATCCAGTCCTCTAGGGAAACCAAAGTGCCCTCCAAATCTGAGACCCTGTTCTACTGGCATCCACAAGGACAGCTTTTTCCACAGTACCCCAAGCTACAGCTCCTCAGTCCCAGGCAAGTCCTAGCTCTCCACCTGATCCCCATCTCACATGCTATCCTCACATCATCCTGGCTCAGGAGGTATTTATAGCAGGACCCAGTGCAGTCCCAACAGGGCTGCCTGACCTGCCTATGCTGCCTTGTGCAGCGGCCCAGGTCCTGTGCTAATTGGTGCTAACAGATCAGATGCCAAGAGGATGGGACAATGGCTACCCGTTTAAACCAAAAAAATCTGGTTCTGTTCTAAGGAGAAATTTTTACAAGAGTGCCATAGAAAAGGTGATTTCATTTCAAAGTACCATCTTTTTTTTTTCTTTTTAATTAGCATGAAATTTGAATATCAGCATTTGGACAATTGATCTGACCTTACCAAAGAGAATCTCTCCTGTCATCCCTACCCCACTGTCAGTCAAAATATTTTATGTGCTGAGCCCCCCCATCCCTGGGGAAGGAGGTGAGACCAGGGCTTCTTTTCATCCAATGAAAACAAAAAAACCCCAAACAAACAAACAAACAAAAATATGTAGGTGCTTGCATGAAGTGGAAAAATCCTGTTTGGGCCAGCCTTTGCACACCAAAGTCCGTTCTGGGCTGCTGCACTGACCAGGCCTAGAGCTGCAGCTGATTTTCCCCTTTGCAGCTCCGCAGCGTCCATCGCTTGGGGAGAAATCCGCGCGTGGGGCTCCAGGGCTGCTGCTGGTAGCGAGTAGGTGTGGGACACGTCAGTGGGAAGTGGGAAATGGGACACCCCTCCCTGCCCGGGCCAGCCAGGAGGTGGCACTCTTAAACTGCTGAGCCTTCTGAGCCTTCCCACTACACTGGATTTTTGTCGGGGTTTTTTCCACCGCTCCTACCTCCCCCCCCCCCCCCCCAGTAATCTATTAATCTATTTTCCTGCATGGCGATACACCATAGCAAAAAAAAAAAAAAAAAAACAAAACCTCCTTAAACAGACGATGGCTTTGTGATTTCACGATTGTTTCCCTCTCGCATAAAGGGCTGGCCGGCTGAGAGGAAGAGGTTTTGCTCGGTGTAAGGTGATGTTATACAACTTTCTCCCTCTGTTCTGGTTTAACCCTCTGACACCTTGACCCAGCCCATTCAAAGTCCCTTTTTAAATTTCTTTTAAGCAGCCTACACCCTTAACGCCCAGCAATGCAGAACACCTACCGAGCCCTGACCCAGCAGGCAAACAACAAAAGCGCTTTATCTCGAGGGACGCGTTATCGCCCAGCTCCCGCTCCCTGAGCAAACAGCAGCGCTGGCCGGGGACAGCCAGGCTCCTCTGCCCACTGCCCGGGCTGCTGGACACTGGAACAGCACTGACCTACCCCCCGCGGCAGTTTGTACCACCACCATTTGCTCAGCTGGGGGGACAGTCTTTCCTCATAGGACTCAATAAGTCCCTAATCCCCGGGGAGGAGGCAGCGATGCCGCGAGGTTTTCCAGAACGCACGTCGGCACTTTCATGTCCCAGCAAGGCCCCGCGGGAGCATGGCTTGTTCACTGAAGGGAGGTGACTGAACAAGCTGCTGCAGTTCACAGCAGTGCTTTGACTCTCTGTGAATCTGTAATAAAGCTCCAAGTGGGCAAAACATTGTCAAAACTTCATGAAATTGTCTCCACTCACACTTTGCTAAAGCAGACACCAGCTTTCTTCATAGACACCCCTCCCCATCAGCAACACTCACTACAGAGCAAAGTCCCATCATGCAGGAATTAGTAATATTTCTGCAACTATTTCATCATCTGTTTTTAAGAGAAAGATGAGAATGAGAACATACATGCTGCATTTTTACTTCTCAAACTTGTTTAGCAGCCCATGGAAGCAACAGGTGGGAAGTAACTAGCCAGCCGTGACCTGCTGCCTCTCCCTGAGCTGCATCTGGCCGTGGTTGGAGGGAAATCAGTGGTCGGGGGCTCAGCATGGGAACTGCTCACCTACACCATTTCTACTTTCAGGGCTTCAGAGAGTTCACAAATGAGTGCTGCTCCCTTGAGTAAGGAGGTCCTCAACTGCTCAGCCTGCCTTTTTCAAGCACACAGCCCAGATGAGTCATAGCAAAGATTGCAGTGTTTGTGTCTTTTTTTAGTGAGCTAGAAGTTCTCATGGCCACTTTTTTCTTCCCTGAAACTTGGCCCTTTTCTGCAAAAACTACCAGCAAATAGGGCTTTGTGAGACAGGTACTCTGGGACAGCAGTGGCTAGACAGGCCACAGGTTCTTCTCACCACCCGAGTACCACACACCTCACCTTTCTTCCATCACACGTCACACACAGATGGAAGAGCCAACCTGTGGATGTGCAGACAGCTCAGCACTTCTCAGAAACACTGCCTTTTTTGTAGGTACTCAGACAAGCCTGTGCCCACCCTGCTTTCCACTAAGGCCATCACAAGGATGATACTGAGCTGGTGGTACCAGAGAAAATGATTTTCCAGGAGCTCCTATGATTCATTATAGAAACTACTCACAAGCACTGATTTTTCTGGAAACCAAGCCAATTGCCAGCTTTCCTGAGGGCCTGGCAGCCTCTCCTCTCCCACTGAGAGAGCTCACACCTGGTCTCCTGATACAGAAAAGACCATCATGAAACACAGATGGGGCTGTAGTGCCTCAGCTGCAAGAGCACTGCCAGGACACCATTTAAGAGTGGCCCACTGCCTGCTTTGAAGGGCTTTCTGAACAGGTGACAAGGACCAAGCCAGAAGCCTTAGAAATTGTCCCACTGGGACCTTACTTGTCAGAGCAAATGTAGTGTCATGCACCAACACAGTCCAAGTGCCTTGCAAATAGAAAGTTTCCAGTTAGACAATCATCTTGATTTTTATCAAAGCCACTTTTCTAGGACTTACCACATGAAGAGATATTTATCACTGAAGTGTTAATAGCTTAAGTATCATTTGTGTCCATAGTAAGAGATGATTTCAGCCTACAATGACAAGACAAAGTTGTCTCAGAACTAAAGCAACACTAACCCCAGCACAGTACAATTGTTACCCTTTCTGAACTCTGCAGCCAGCCAAAAATGCAGGGAGTGGTAAGTTTCCATTACAAGCAGATTTGGTAGCTGAATGGGGTGTTCCCTCCATTCCTTGCAAAGAATGCACAAATTCCTTTTTTCTCACCCCCCAACGATGACACAGGAGAGATCAAACAAGCAATGTATTTGCTCACATTCTCATGTCACCTTTTGAAATTCATTTAAACTCTGTTTAAAAGCCTCTTCAGACTTTGACAGTGGCCCTGGCTATTCCTGCTGCAGGACTCAAGGACACTGCCAGTTGTGGGCCACTGACCCTTTCTGTGCCAGAAATTACTGCCCTGCAGAGAGGATAACTGAGCACAGCATATATTGCTCCCAAACCACCTCCAGTAGCAGGCTGGTGTGCTAGCAAGCCTGATCATATCAGGCATTAATAGACCTGCTCAGCTCCTGCAGCAGATACACAGCCCCTTCATTAACAGCTTCAGCTGCTAACACAAGAGTAACCAGATTTTTTCTCTGAGAATCACACTCAGATTGCTGGCCCTTACATCCTCATAATCCTTGTTTGCAGCTGAGCTTCTCCCTCAGGCCAGCACGATCATCCCTGCCATCCCACAGCAAGCTGATGCTACTGGGGAAAAAATTATAAGGAAGAGAAAAAGAAGGGAAAGACAGAAACAGGCAAAGGGGGGCAGGGAGGAAGAAAAAAGGGGAGAAAAGAGGTCAGAGGAGATGAAGAATACTGTGTTTGTGTCTCCTTGGGCAGCTCACTTCATAGTCAGGAAGGAGGAACAGAGGAAAGGGGAGAGCCGGAAAGTGTGTTCAGTAGCAATTAGCCATTAGGATACACTTCCTCAATCATTACAAGAACACCATTTTTCTTTCCTCAATCCTTTCACACTTGAAAAGCCAATAGCCAGCTGAAGCCCCTGATGGCCTTCGTATGTGAGGGAGGAGTTTCAGTATTTCTACCTTCAGGTAGAATTAGGGATCTTAACTCTTTTCTACTTCTGTCACTAAAGGGGAGCAGTGTGTGCAGATTCTCCTTCCCCCACCAGTTTCAGTGAGGTTTGTAGTTTGAGTTCTGTTCGCAGTTTGACCTCAGTCTATTCATGTCTGCAGCAGCCCTTGCTGAAATCGATATAAAAGATCCCCAATTAAGGTGGGAATTAAATTCCTTCTCTTTCCAAGCAGCCTTGAAGTATTTCTTTCTGTTCTTTAACACTGCTGCATCCTTCATGAAAGGAGAGGCCTGAAATGGCCCCTTCTACTTATATTCCATTTCACCAAAGTGAAAATAGGGTAGGATGAGCCTGATCTGAAAATTGTACTCCAATCTGTGTTGCCCTAAATAAGGCCAAGAGATGTTTTCAAGAGGTTTAATTCTGCCTTCTTGTGTTGGGATTTTAAGGCTGCTCACAAAAGTATTATTAAATCGGGTTTCTGGTTTTTACAGGGTAGACACTTGTGGCTTGAGAAATACTTGATCTTTTCCCATGAAAGGGAGAAATTAGGTGTGCTTCCTTCAGGTATGGGATGGGATTTCCCCCCCTGCCACCCCAACTCTAGGAATACAAAATAAACATGGCCTTATCTGGCCTGGCAGAGATCAAGATGTTTTCAAGGCTGAGTATCACATGCTCTCATGACTTTTGTGAAAAAGAAGAGTACTGAATGCTTAGGAAAGCAATGCTTCTAAATACTCCTAAACACTTGGGCACTAAAAGTACTAACTGCATTAGTTTCTTCATTACCATGATGCCTTTTAGGCTGGTCAAAAGCTCTGTGTTAAGATATAATAATAAGGACTTGTTTACTGCATTCTGAAAAAAGGGGGGAACTCCCCTTCTTTTTTTTCTGTTACAGAACTTTTTTAAAAATCTTAATCATGCTTGCTCTCACACTGCACTAACAGCTGACTCAGAAGACCCTGAACTATTTTGCCTGCTGTCTGGGATCAGTAAAGGAAAAAGCAAACAGCTACATTATGAAGAGTCTGTTAGATACCCAGCTCATTGTCATTTTAACTGCCAGTGTTCCTAATAAAAACACAAAAGTGATGGACCCATGAATATTCCCTTATGTTCAATATTCCAGAGCCTGAAATCCATGACAGGGTAATTATTACCTCTGTTTTGTTTCCCAGGGAAGCTGAGGCCAGTAGCACAGCTGGGAATCTCCTACACTTCCAGACTGCCAGCCCAGCATCCCCACTAGAAACTAACTGTCCCTTTCCTGTCTCTGACATGCCTCTGGATCCTCAAGCAAGAGGCTGCCCTAAGAGGAAGCAAGGAGCCAGCCCATGACTCACCTGCTCCCAGACTAGTTTCATCCATCTCTCTCCTCCAGCAGGGAGGGAGAGGGGCTGTGCCAGCTCCCCACCGGCACAGGCTAGGGCAGCACAAGACCTCAAAGCTTTGTGAGTGCCCAGGGCTTGTTTGGCTGCAGCCAGGGCCAGCCGCAGGCACAGTGTCGGGGGGCTGTGCCAGCACACACAGTGCCTTTCCCAGCCCTGCTGAAGCACCAGGTGTGCTGCTGAACCAGACCGGGCGCGGCTTTCACCCATTACAGCCGGTCCCCAAGATCCTTCACCTTGAGTCAGCCGCTGGCAGGGCTCCCAGAGAGGCAGTCTGCTTTGCATCTTCCATCCCAGGGCAGCCCTGGCAGTGGGGAGAGGATGGGCACACAGTGCTGCACCTCTGTTCCAGGACAGCCTTACAAATCCTTTTGGCTAACGAACACTTCTGTAGGAGAGAATAAACAGTGTCTAGAAGGCATTGAATCAAAACAGGGTTAAACTGCTGGGATAAACGTGCTCCAACCCATATGAACGCACTGCTATGAGCTGACAACTGGTTTTTATCTGGTTAGCACTGTGCTCATCAATTAATTACAGACCAGCATGTCCACACCATAGTTTCTCTGTGATTTAGTCAAGTTAATTTTCCAAAACACTTAACTAACCCAGTCACAACTGAATATGTAGAAACATATTTCATGATCAGCGACAGCAGAGAACAGTCAGAACTCTCAGTGCACATAAATGCAACCCTTCCAAATGCATTACAGAAACTCGCTGGGGCTGCTTACACTACCCATGCCCAGACCAACCCTCTTGCAGGGGCTGCTGCACTCCCCAGTGATGCTGGGGGAAAAGGGTACATGTCTGCATTTTATTTGTCTTATGTTAGAAAGGGTAACATGAAGTCTAAACTGCTGAGGAAGGTTTGTGTTCAGCCCCTAGCCTGCAAAAGGAAGGTAACAAACAGCTGAGGAGCAGTAGCATCTTAAACAGCTGCAGCTGTTTCCCCAGTGAACGTGATTCAGAGCTACAGTGTTCAAGAGCTGAAGCTCAGAACATAGCAACAATTCTTGCAAAATATTTTGCTTCTTGTCTTTTTTTTTTCCTTCTTCTCCCCCACACAGCTTTTTAACCTCTTGGTGCCTATGCTGAGTTCCTCCCAAAAATAGGTTTCAGGGTGGAACATACTTGCCACTTGATCCGTGGCTTGCTAAATTTAGCCAAACACAGACTGCCTGTATAAGATGGGTCTCTTGAAATGTCAGTAGCCACAAGTAAAGTTGCCAATGTCATCCAGGAAGTGGGACACCACGGCAGTTATATTTTTTACTTAAAATAATAATAAAAAGAAACTTTCATACTCTGTGGAGATGCAACCATAAATTTGATTCCAAAAAGTAGAGAGAGTAAAGAAAAGACAGAATTTAACAAAGCAGCACTTGAGCCAGAAGAAAACCTTTGTTTCAACATATGTAGAAGAGATTAACTCTTTGTATTTGACTAGAATCACTAAAAGCTGAAAAAGACAGCAACCCATCTCAACTAGTTTTTGGCATTACAGGGTTAAAGTAGAAAACAGACTGATAGTCTAGAGGAAGGAAGGACTTGGAAGGAAAATAATACACCAACACAAAATTCTACCTTTTAAAGTTATTAAGTGTTTGATGTCGACCTCTAACTTTATAAATACATGACTTCTGAAAAAATATCAAATGCCCAACTGGTTCTCCATTCAACAAGGCACCATGATTCACAAAACCAGTATTCCCAGGAGAGACACGGAAAACTTAGGAGGAGTGACACCACAGGCTGCTGAAGAGCCTTTCCTTTGCAGTCCCTAAGCAGTTTTTCTCCCTGTACTCCTTGCAGCATCTTAAAGAGCCAAGTTCTGACACTCAGCATCAGCCTTGCTGTAAGTATTCCCAAAGTAGCTTTTAAAAAAATTATATATATATATAGACAGTTATCTATGAACTTAAGCCCATGTTTAAAGAATTAAAAATAAACAATATACTTCTTTAAAAATTATCTGGCAACAGTACCTTTAGAACCAGAGAAGCTCCTGTAGATGGAGTATCAGATCAGTTTATCTCTCCATGAAGGAGAAGACAGGAGCCTGAACTAGGAATAATGTTTCCAGCCTGCTCTTCTCCCACTTCCATCCTTCCTAAAGGGAAAATAAGAGCTGCTAGTGAGGCTAAGTCAGTCAGGGGTCAGTCCTTAAGGCAAGCCAGTTCTGAATAAACTCCCTCAGCTCCACTTTGCAAATCCCCCATGCATCCACAGACAGCCCTGCCAGGCCCTGTTAGGTCTTACAGCTTGGAAATGGCCCCAGTTGTTAATAAGCCTCTCTCTATCAGCATGTAAGACCAGGCACCTGCTACACATTCAGGAACATGAACCACTTGCTGGGAGCTCAGCTCAGCTAAGGGGAGGAGGAATCTAAATGTGAATGTAATTAAGGAATTGTTAGCGTGCAAAATCATCGCAGTTCGCACCCAAAGTATAGAGAAAAGCTAAGCAAAAGCAGAGCTCAGCTGGCCCAGGGCTGCTGAGGTTCCCATCCCAGGATGTTCAAACAAATGAGGGCCTGAAACCTGGAGGAGGTTAGGAAGCATGTCTGAATGCAGGGCTCCGAGACGAGGCTGGAGTACGGCTCAAGAACTGTTTTGTTGTGTTGGCAGAAGTGATGTCTCATATGCCAGCCAGTATAATGTGATATTGCACTCTCCTGGCAAACAGAGACCCTAGCATTTAAGATGCCTTTGGGGAATAACCTGTTACATCTCAAATTTAGCTAACTGTCTGGGTAACACAGAGCTATTTTCAAGATGAAGATGCCTGAACTTATCCTCCCAGAGACTGAGGCAGAGGAATGAGAGATTAACTGTGAAAAATGTATGCATATGGAGAAATAGGGCTGGTATTCAATATCATGCAACATTTTCCCACTTGAAGAGCTGCCTGACTCTTCAGATAGATAAGCTTCTGGCTGTGATGGGATGGTTGTGGGAAGGGATAACACAGGATTCCAGACAGCTGTGGGACAAGAAAGTGTTCACTATGCAACCAATGGTAGAGATGCTGCCGTGTTTTGTCATCAGTACTTTGCAGAACCCTCCATAAACTGTTGACCTACTTGCCCAAAGTCACAGGTAATTATCTTCATATCCAATGTAAATTTGTCAGATGTGGGTGTCACTGATACTGAGACAGTGTAACTTGCATCCTTTCTGTCATTTCAGATGTGCAAAGAATGATTATGGCAGGAAAAAAGGGAAGATACGTGATTAAAACTGGTGGGTGGAGCCAACAGCATCAAAATTGTGCTAATTCATCTTCCCCATATTTTATATTTTAAACTTAAGCCCTTTTCCTCCCTCTGCTAAATGTCTCTAAGGTCAACTGAAGATCCAGCAGGTATTTAGTTTCACAGTCCCCAAGGCAGCAGCATAAAAACATTCACCTTTTTTTTGGCTTGCTTAGAACTTTTGGAGTCCTGATGGCAGCAGCACAAATCAGAAAACTCAACAGAGCTCCTTGGAGATGTTCACCAGCGTAAAATCTGCAAGCTAAAAGAAAAGTAGGGCCTTTATTCTTAAATAATTCTTATTTAATTCTAATATCTAGCAATCAGTGGGATGAAAATCTCTCTTTGTTTAACATTCAACATCTGCTGTTTTATTAATGCCTCCATAAGCTACTAATCTGGGTTCCCCAAGGAAGACCTCCAGCAAGAAAACTCTGAAAGAAATATCAGATCCTTAAAACTGTGGCGCTTTTTTCTGTAAGAGGTGGGAGGAAGGGATGAAGCAGAGGGTTCATAAGTACTTTCCAAAGTTTTCAGAGGCTTTGCACAGTTGCACACTCCAGTTTCAGAGTTCCTGGCTGGCAGCTTCCACTTTTCACAGCCAACTGCAGCTATAAGCTCTGCAGGTGCATAAACCCCCCAACCAGCATGAGGAGGGCAAGCCCAGCAGGGAAATGCAGGGCATAGTCTGAGCAGACGCTGTCAGATTTGTACACCTGCAAACTTCCAATCATAAGAAACAGACCTGAAGCATCATCCTGGGCCAGAGCTCCTCTGGGTGCTAATAGTTTCAGAACCTCAGGCAGAGCCTTTGTCTGCAAAGGCTCTTCCTGTTTGTGTTGTAAATGTCACTGTCTGTTAAGAAGAGAGAGAACTGCCCAAGCCATGGCAGCATCACTCAGGTTACACTACTGTCTTGGCCAGCAGTGGGGTAAAACAACCATCATTTAGTCCAGTGCAAATGTTATTCTCATTAAGCTTGTGCCAAGTGATTTGCTAGTTCAGCTAATCTGAATTGGCTGTGGGTACCCAAATGCCAAATAAGCACTTTCCCCTCTTTAATTATAGTCCTTATGTTTCATGATTTAGGTTGCTCCTGTCATTGTTTGCAAGGAGGATGGGGTTGCATAACAGTGTGTAACACGATACAGCTGCAGACAGGGCTGCTCAACCAGCACAAGCTCAAATAGAGAACAGCTTCTTCTGTTAACCAGCAGCTGAACAACAGCAGGGAAATCTCACCCATCCCTTTTCCACTGGTAGGGGAAAGGGAAGGCCTGTGGGCTGTCCCTTTAGTCTGTTTATGTTCAGCTCATTACAGCCACCAGCATATCCATGAGATTCAACAAAATTCTCTCTGGTGAGTTCTTCTTAGAAGAAGAACCCAAACTGCTTCTGTGTGGAGAGTTGATTTTGGTGAGAGTTTTGCCATCTTTATTTGCAGAAAATGGGAAAGTCACCCCAACAATTTCACTTCTCACTCACCAAGTGTCAAAGTTAGGAGGTCTCCCTCAGGCAAAAATCCAACCTGTGTCAGCAGGATTGTTGGGTTTGTTTTGTTTTGTTTTTTGTATTGTACAAGGCTTGTGGGATCCAGTCCAGCAGCTCTTCAGCCATCATGTTTGGGTCTAGGATTAGTCCTAACTTGGCTGGATCTTTGTGATTCTGAGGGAAATTCTGTGGGAAGAAGGGACGGTATTACTTTACAATTTTCTGTGGCCTACAGGAGGATCTGAGATCAGAGCCTGGGACCAAATTTTTTCCTTGCATTCTTCAATGTAGTCCCTCTGAAGTCACTGTGACCAGATAAGCTATAGAGCATAGCACAGCCTTATGTGGATGCTCGGATGGAGTGTCTTATTTTTAGCTCAAAGCTCTACCTTAAGGGTTGTCTGTTTTAACAATCCAGAATGGCCTTTGCTGGTACCTGAGAAAATAAATGAGTTTAAAATCATACAACCACTTTAGAGCATTGCAGATGCATGTGTATGTTCATGTTAGTTTTTAAGTCATCTTGCATCCCAGTGTTTTAACAAAGGAAGCTGCACAGATTGTTGCCATTTTTAAAATCAGTGCAGTTTCTGAGGTAAAAACTATACTGCAACTTAGTGGTTTCACTGTTCTATCCAAAATAGAAATTTTAGGTATGTTCATTGTGATTCTGGGACATGAGGTGTAGGATTTGTCAAATGAAATGAACAGCTGCACATGCTCTTTGCTGTACAGACACAGACTGAGGAATTTAGAAGCTGATGAGTGCTACTAGATATGGAAAGACCACCTGAAAACCCCACTGGTGCAAATGCTCAGCAACAGAGATGTGACCTAGAAATCCTTTTCACACGTGGCTCTTAGTTCAGTGTGTTGCACTGACCTATAATGGCAGCTTAGGAGAAGCAACCCGTGTAACAGAGTTTTTTAACTTGGTGCATGCCCAAACCTGATCCAAGCACATCCCATAGCACTTTGGCTACCGAGTGCGGATTGCTGTTAAACAGACTGCTGCCTACATTAGTCAGGAACATTGCTTACTAAGTATGTTCAGACTTCTGGTTGTCTTGCACCAGCCCATTATCTGATCTTAAAAAGCTACCCGGCATTCCCCTGCTGGTGAAGGCTTTGCAGATGGCTACGTGTCAGAACTGCAGCCATCTGCAGATCAGGTTGGTCTGCAGCTCATCATTCGCAGTTCAGGCAGTGAGGGAGGAGATGGAGAGCACAACAAAAGCATCCAAAACACGGCCAGCTAAACATGACTTCTATGCCAGTTCAATTTCCTTGGGACTTTCCCAGCATTCTTACCCCAACTGTTTGCAGCAGTGTTAAGATTCAAGATTTCTTTTTCTGGCCCAGGCATCCTAAGAGTTTTTCAGCCTGGCTGCAAAACTATATAAACAAGGATGAAATTCTGGCCCATGTAAATCATGGCAAAACTCCCACTAATTTGAATGAAGCCAGGCTTTCTCCCCACCATCCCCCTCCACCTTCCAAAATGTATGAACCCAGATTTTAAATATATTTTATAAATAGAGCACTAAAACTGTACTTTCCAGGCTGAATATAAGAGGGAATATCAAGGATTGTAGCCTTGCTGTTTTCATTAAACTTTCACTGAGGCTGGTTAACTGTGGTGGAACTGCAGTTGTGATCCTGTGTTCTCACAGTGATTGTTATCAAAATTAACAAAAGTAGTTAAGTCAAAAGAGAGAGAATGTTGTGAACAAAGTCAGGCCCCAGCTCCTGGGACTTTCTTCCAAGTGTTCTCAGAGTGCCTGTCTGTGTGCTTAACTGCAATTCATCTTTCATTCTCCCCTGTTGCTTATGGACTCCAGTCCTCAGTAGGATGCTGGATTCCTTGGCAAAGAGATGCAGGCTGTGTCGGTACCATTCTTCAAACTTCACTGATCATTAACTCATCTGCAAAATTCCTTCCAGATATCTTACTGCTTCCCCAGTGCTGCTCCAATACATCAGCGTACCTCCAGACTGTCTTAAAAATTTTGGTTCTGGGAAAAAAAACAGAACTGCACAACACTCAATGAGCACCAGGCTTTTCAGGGAGCCTGTGTTGATTCAGGGAATGCTCCCAAGGGAACAACATGCTGTACCTTGCCCGCTGATAAGCAGCAGCAAGCCGTTCAGCAGGGAACTGCATGGTCCCACTTCCCAAGAAATGTAATCCCTCTAAGTCAACAAGGCAGGCAGGGCACTGATAATTTTCTCCAAACAGAGCAGACATTATTACAGGCCTGTAGTGATCGAGCAGAAGTTGACACTATGTGTCTTCTTTACTACAGAAAAACTTCTCACAAACAGCTGTCTGAACTGTCTCCAACTGTTTGGGCAAGTCCACAGCAGTGTCTTTCTGACCAGGTCTCCTGTGGTCTGCAGAAAGTTGATGGAGTTCAAGGGCTACGCTGTTGCTATTCTTTGTGCACCATCTAAATCGCATCTAAAGCTGTTAGGAAAGGCAAGTACTTCCCTAACAGGAATCAAAGCAGGATGGGATGTGGCAGAAGCAAGGAGCAAATGATGGGGTTTGCAGTGAGTACAGGGAAGAGGCACATTAAACCATGAAGAATAGTGAAGAAATCTCACCACACTTTCTCTCCAGAGATTTGTCCCATGCTATAAAAACACTGGGTAAAGTTCTGAGCTAAGCAGATTGCTTGCCCTGAATGCACAAAACCCGTGCTGTCCCAAGGCTCGCAGGGACCGACAGCCATTAGAGGGCAGCAGGTATCTAACACATGCATTGATGGATCCCTTTTTGATACAGGATGTCCCAGCCTGCAGAAGTCACTGAGCAAAACAAGGTATTTATTTTTAAAAAAAAATGTCCTTAAAGAAGCACTGTCAGCCAAGCACTTTGCCACAGGCAGTACAGCCACATGCCATCCTATGCCAGGAATAAAAGTGTTGTAATGTCTCATCCTGAATGAGCCATTCACCATCCTACCCAGCTATTATCCTGGAGATATAAGAAAGAATTGCATTTCTGGCAAACATCCTGACTTAACAGCTGAATGGAAGTCTGGAGTGAAATATTCATCCCATGGGCTGCTCTCAGCTTCCAGCAATGAAAATAGAGAGGGGAGGAGGGGGAAAGCCCCAAAATACTTGAGCTCGGATACTTGTGACTTGAGCTGAGATACTTGTGATTCTGACATTATTTGTTTTGCAAGGAGCAATAAAAGCTGGCCCTGACACACAGGTACAATCCCTGTTGCCTTATGTCACCTGGTCCTCAGGTGAGTGCCCTGGTCACCAAAGGCAAGGTGTGCTCAAAAGACTCTACCAGCAGAGCATCCCAAGAGCAAACAGCAGCATCTGCCTGGGGAGGAGGCAGGGCTCTGCCCCTCACTGAGCACTCTTGAGCAGGAGACACAGTTTCACTGGCAGCTCCTCTCCATCCCACTGATCCAAAGGTGAAGCCTCTCAGCAAGCATATGGCGTAGAGTGGAAATAAAACCGGCCTGGCAAGCCAGCAGCCACTCAGCTCCCATCACGGAGAGCAACTCACTCCTCTGCTCACATTGCCAACACTGAGGCAGCAAGGGCCTAAGCCCAAGACAGAGACTTGAAGCACAACGCGATGGCAGTGATTTCAAGTGACAGACACACCCAGAGAGCTCCTCGGCCGTGGCCTAACTCCAGCAGCCAGCCGCACACAGGCACAAAATGTCTGCAGGCCCCTGGGGAGGCCCCGAGCTGCTGCAGCACTGCCCTGGGGAGCTGACCGCATTCCTGGGCCCCAGCTCCACAGCCACCCAGGGAGCTGTCTCCTTACTTACCCCAAGATTACCCTGATTTTAACAGGGGAAACTTCTCCTCCCCTGGCCCCAAAACAAAATGGGTGCCCTGTCTCAGTGGTGCTTCCTTGCTCTCCAGGCAGGCAAACTGAGACTGCTATGGCTGCTATTACCTGCAGGCTGCTGAGAGCCCTGCGCAGAGACATCAGGCCAGCCCAGCCAGCAGGGCTAACATGGCTCATGGGGGTCTGCCCCTGACAGCTGTGCCAGCCCCAGGCATCTCCCGTGGGGCAGGCAGGGCAGGGTGTGGGGGAGATGGAGACGGGTCCTGCTGCCACGTTGTTTGGGCCAGAGCTGGTAGCCCTGGGGGCTGACGGCTCTGGGGGCTGACATGAGGGCTGGGCTGTGAGGGAGCCCTGGTCAGCCAGACAGGCCCTCAGGGCTGGCGCTGTCCTCAGGGCCCGAGCGGAGCTTTGGATCCGCTGGGCCTCCTGCCCAGCACGGCAGGGAACAGGCTTGGGCAGATGTCTCCTGTGGGACCTGGCAAGCCCATGGCTGCTGTGCCCAGTCTGTTTGCAGAGGCAGTGACAGCCATGCAGCCTTCGCACGAGCTGCCTGAGCCCCCTGCCCTCAGCCTGCCAGGAGCAATGCCTGACAACGACCTCACTTCCCATCTCAGTTTCTGCATGCCAGGTTTATGATGGCCATTTGCTTTTGTGTCAGCATTGTCCTTTAACTGAAATAGCTCCTCTTCCTCCTTAGCATTAACCTCCAGGATGTATTTATAGAGAGCGATCATATCCCTCTCTCAGCCTTTGTGGTGCTGGACTAAATAAGCCAAGCTCTTTTAGTCTACTTTTATAACCTCAGCTCTCCAACACCCTAATCCTCCCGCTGCCTTTCTTTGCACCTGTTCCAGCATGAATCAATCTTTTTGAACATGAATGACCATAACTGCCCCTCATTGTGCACATGGCATGTCACACTGCTTTCTACAACAGAATTAGTATTTCCCTCTCTTGAGCACCAGAGCTCTGCATCAGGCAGCTGGGGATCTTGTCTGCCTTCCTTCCTCATGGATGCAGAGTCATCCTGAATAACAAACTAAGATCTGAGAAGACCACAATATGCTGGGGCAAAATACCACTGGGTAACAATGATATGGAAAAACACATGATATAAACCCAGGAGCATCATATTTTAGCAGCTACAAAAAAATACTTTGGAGCAATGCTGTGGACAAGATTTTTTTATAAGTTCAGGAGATGGAAAAATACAAAAATCTTTTTCTATGACAATCTCACACTTTAAAACCTATCAAGTTTAATATGGAACAAAACATTGTGAAAGGGCTGTGTGGAACAGGACCGTCATAAAAACCGTTCACAGGTGGTAAAATTATCCATACAGCAGAAGAACTAACCAAGTAAAATGTGTCCTATATAGAGCAAATGATGTCCTGCATGTGTTTTGCAGCATCTCTGAGTTCCAGTATTACTGTTCCTGTGAGGCTGCTGTGCTGCTTTATCTTCCAGCATCCCTTTTGACACCCATGACAATTAATCCCAGTATTTCTGTCTTTAATCCTTCCATACTCTGACTGGTGACAGGAGACATTTTGATCTCTGTAAGTGCAGGATTCTGAAAATCCATTACCTAGAGCAACTCCAGGGCTTTTCTGTACTCCAGTCTCCTGTGGTGAACAGCTAGGGATCCCAGTCACAGCCCAGACACACCACACTGCAGCCCATATCACATCTGACCACACAGCTCTGTTCCTTTCTGAGCCCCCCAAACACCAGATGCCTGTACTGATAAAGGAGGAGGACTGTTCCATGTGCTTTCAGCTGCTGTCTTTATGCTATCCATCAGGATGTTTTCAAAGTCATGCAACACATGGACTCTGTTCTCCAGCAGTGCTGGGGAGGAAATGGGGCAAGGGAACTTCTGCCCAGCCTCCTGGAGACCTCCCTGAACCAGGAAATGGTCTTAGTGCCTCCAACAGCATTTAAAGGTAAAGCAAAAAGCCACAAATCTTCAGGCTCTTCAATTGAATAATCAACCCTTGTGTTTCACTTCTCCTATTTGTTTTCTGTGCCACATGGGCCTCCTCAGTTTACAGAGGGTGACCCCAGGGAGCGGGCGCTGACTTCCCGAGGGGAAGCCGGTGTCCTGCCATGTGGCCATCCATGCCCAATGCACTTTTCTGCTGGGCACTAGGGGCCACTCTCAGAGCTGCTGAGCGCGGCCAGCAGCTGTGTCTTGTCACTGTCCTCCCCTCCCGCCCCTGCCTGCTGCCCTGCTCACTGAAGCTTAGCTGGGAACCGGAGGGGAGAACTAGGAGGGAGGCAGAGACAACTGGCAGGGATGAGGAGCCGGGCTGGTACTGGCTGGGAGCAGTAGGAGGGGGGAAAGGAGATGAGTTGAGCCTGGGAGAGGAAAGAAGAAAAACATGCTGCTGCAAGTCCTTCCCCCTGTGGAATCTGAAGAGAAGAAAGCTGATTGCTGACAGAGATGATTAGGAAGCCCTCCCTTGCTCATGCCAGCCCATCCCTGTGAAAAGCTGCCACTTGGGTCCTGCCCTGGGACTTGGTGTTAGAGCACAGAGCTGGACCAGAGCATGGGAACAGAGGGATCTCCAGCTTGCTTGAAACAGATGGCACACAAGATTCATACACCCAGGATTCATCATCCCCAGAGTCCAGCTGGAGGTAGCACCCCTTGGGCATTGCATCACGCCACAGCTTCCTCAGTGAGAGAGGACCTGTAAGGGAGATAAGGGCAGAAGAGGAGGAGGTGCTGGGGAAGGCAGAAAGGCAGAGAGCAAGTGAGGCCAAGACGGACCCTTGCCCCTGGAGAATCCCAGCAGACAGTTCTGAGATCCTCTCCCCTTAATATAGCACCATCTGCCCAGCTATTTTCTCCCTTGGCTCGCTCACAGGGATCTCCACATTGCAATCAGTGTGTCTGGCATACTTGAGCTAGCTGCAGCCCAGCAGGGTCAGGCAGAGAACGACCGCAGCAGGGGCACAGCAGCCAGCCCTTCAGCCTGTTCTCACAAAGGCAGCCCGTTCTCTGGGTCCCTGAACTGGTTTTTGCTGAAGGCCATGCTGCTCCCTCTCCCCTGCTGTGACCTGTGCTGACTAGATCAGCCAGCATGTTCTGCCTTGCAACAATTTCAGAGCAGCCTGGGGAGCATGGCTCCATGCAGCAGGGGCTGGTATGCTGGATAAAGGAGGAGAACCTGGGCACTGGTCTGAAAAGCAGTTTGGCAGGTCTCATTATTTTGTCACAAGTCACATTATTCCATATTTTTTCATCACACCTCAGAGACAAGAGTTTCATTCTTCAACAAAAACCTGACCTTGCATAAGAAGCCAGTAAGAATACCACTTTTGTACTCGCTGCTTATTTGCTTCTCTGAATGTTGCAGTTTGGAAGGTAAATTCATTTTTCTCTGGTTAAGGATGGTGGTAGAAGGAATTTTAAGAGACAACACATTTGTTCTCAAAGGATGTGCATGCCTGTGTCTTTTTTCATCTTTTTGTGGTTTTTATCTACACAGGCTTTGTGGTCTCTGATGCAGAACCAGGGTTTCACCTGACTCCATTTTTCACAAAGTTTGGGCTGCCATGCAAATAATAATGACAATCATTCATATGGCTGAGCAAAAGCCTTATTTTTTTTTCCTTTTCCCTGAAATGGGTGTGACACAGGGACAGACTGGGCAAAGTTTGCGAAACATTTTGTACTGTATGCTGATTGCTCCATCTTTTAGACCAAGTTAAGGCTCCTGAGAAGAGAGGGAATTTGCCAGGGAAGATCCAGCAAGGACCAATGACTCGCCTGGCACAGTAGAGGCCTGTGCTTTCCCTGCAAAGATAGCATGATGTCCATCTACGTACCCTGAAACCAAAGCCAATGATAAATTTCCTCCCCTATGAAGCAATCCTACAGCACAAATCAAGATTAATTGACATCCTCGTGCCTTCCACAGCTGCACAAATGGTTGGTACAGCACAAGTGGGGCCTGTTCGCTAATCGTGAAGTAGCTAAGAGCAGACCTTGGATTACTGTGGTCTATAGTAATATATCACTTTCCATAAAAAGAAAAGAACATTGTGCTCTCTTTCCCAACACTCTTTCACCCCAGCTCATCAGTTGCCCAGCAATCACTCTCCTCTCCCAACACTTGCATAGCAGACAGAGTGGCTTTTAATCCTGGAGAAGTTCTGCTGTGCCGAGCTAAAGCAAAAAGAGCAAGGAGAAGCAGCTGGGTGCAGGGGGAGGAGTTTCTTTGACAAGAGCAAAAAGAATGCAGTACTAAGGGAGTTTCCAGGTTAACAGAAGTCTAAAGGCCACTCTGTCTTTCCTAATGGCTCCAAAGTGCTTAACTGCCACAGGGAGAGGGAAAATATCTGACGGAGGGAGAAGACTTGTCCCTCTTCAGACTAACTCCATCTCTCACTGCACACTCAAAGGTGCTGTTGAGTTATGCTCTGTTTCAGTTGCAGGAGCCTTCTAAGGCACATACATTATGTTCTCTGTTGTGAAACCTGTCATTTCACAAACTGGCTGAAGTTTTCAGTCATTTTGCAAAATGCCAGGAGATGATAGGTATGCACATGAAATCCTCACCCTCTGGCTATTACTAACTCCCTAACGCAAAGAGAGATGCAAAACTATTCTTATGTTCATTTCTACAACCAGGCAATCTTTTGTAATTACTTTTAAAGGCAGTCAGCAACACCCATCCCCTGACAAAGCTAAGTAGTATTTTCACAACTGAGCGTTGTCACATCAGCCATTACATTTCAGTCTTGCCAGTAACATCTGCCTCTGACTCCCAGTGCTCTGGCCCATGACAACTCCATCACCCAAGCCAGCCTCCCTCAAATGAATATTGATCAATTATCTGAGTTCAATATTAAGAGTTTCTTTCCATTAATGAAAGGAAAAATAAATAAATGGTTACAGATATATTTTCAAGTGTCACAGCACTATATGCTACAGGAAGTACATCCATTCCCAGAACCAGAACATTGGCACCACTGTCTCAGTACACATTCTGCAGAGGAAGATCAGGGTCGTATGGAGAAAGTCAGTCAACAGTGAACAGTATTAGGAAAAAGGCAAACAACATGCTGGATGTATAAACAGGAGAAAAACCCTCAGGATGAGTGAAGTAACCCTTCCATCCAGGACTACCCAGGCTGGAGCTGGACTGCTCTCTGGTTTTGGAGACAATTCTTCAATACCAACCAACTGGAAAAAGTCCAGAAGAGAGGTGTGAGATAGACAAGAGGCCTAGAAAACATGATCAGTGACAAAGGACCAGAAAACCTGTGTCTGTCTGAGAGCATCCCAGTCAATACAAAGTTCATACAAGCACAGCTGCCCACAGACTAACCTATTTCTGATAGCTGTGATAGCTGTAGTGCACCAGGGTGTCCAACATGCCAATTTTAGCAAAGCAGTGCAACAGCAGTGCCAGGCAGCTTGCAAATGGCTCCAACTTTCCATCATTTGGCATGTTGATGAAGAAGAGAAATAAGACAGTGAGGTAAAATGTCTGCAATTCCTATTCCAAAAAGACTAAACTTTTAGTCATCTTGTGAATAAAACATGTTGTAAAATGAAAAAAAAAAACTGCAATAATTTCATGAAATTATTTTGCAGGATGAGTAACTCACATATGAAAATATTTTTTTAAATCATTCTAACAAATTGGGCCACACTGTCATAATACCTGAACAGCGTGCAGTTTCAGGGCCCTCCACAGACTATCAAGGGCTGCTCACTTCTTTTGAAAAAGGGCAGAAGGCTCCAAAAATTGTTTGCATTATTTGACCACAGAAACCACAGGAGTCTTTGGCTGAATCAGGATCCAAAACAAGATCTTATAAGTCCAAGGCCATAGCCCTGTCTGTGCCTTCTCCATTTTTCATGCTGGTTTTGCTCTTGGTCACCCATTAGTACAAGTAGAGTTATCACTATATATTACCTAGCACAGCTAACTACTGAATCCCATGGGAAGTAAAACAGCTCATTCACCCAAAATAGGGCTAAACCTAGTCACTTTTGATCTTGCAGGGAAATTCAGATTTAGAATGCGGGCTTGTGGCTGAAATCACCTCCTAACCTAGGCCCTGCAAGGCTGAAGTTACCTCCCACCCCAGACAGTCTGCATCAGATCAGGGAAAGCCTTTCCCTCTGTTAACAGATAGGCAAAAAAAACTGAGCATGGAAATATCAAGAAATAGCAAGAAAAAAATACTGGTTATCACAGTCCTTGTCGTACAGGGCAGAGAAGGCCTGCCTGCATTCTGTTAAAATCCTTGTTTGGCTCAAGGCCTGTGTGTACACAACTTTCATTTCCTCTCCTCCACCTTTGTGTTCACCCAAGCTCACATTTCCCTGGAAAGGACTGCCTGGCACTCCTTGTAGTTGTTTTATTATTACCACAAACAGCCTCTCCTATACAAAAAGGACAGGACTGCAGTCAGACTTTTCTAACAGTTCTCCTGTGGTGCCAGCTGGACCCTCTGATCAGAGTTGCTTCTCCATGGCTAGGACCAATGACTCGCCTGGCACAGTAGAGGCCTGTGCTTTCCCTGCAAAGATAGCATGATGTCCATCTACGTACCCTGAAACCAAAGCCAATGATAAATTTCCTCCCCTATGAAGCAATCCTACAGCACAAATCAAGATTAATTGACATCCTCGTGCCTTCCACAGCTGCACAAATGGTTGGTACAGCACAAGTGGGGCCTGTTCGCTAATCGTGAAGTAGCTAAGAGCAGACCTTGGATTACTGTGGTCTATAGTAATATATCACTTTCCATAAAAAGAAAAGAACATTGTGCTCTCTTTCCCAACACTCTTTCACCCCAGCTCATCAGTTGCCCAGCAATCACTCTCCTCTCCCAACACTTGCATAGCAGACAGAGTGGCTTTTAATCCTGGAGAAGTTCTGCTGTGCCGAGCTAAAGCAAAAAGAGCAGGGAGAAGCAGCTGGGTGCAGGGGGAGGAGTTTTTCTGACAAGAGCAAAAAGAATGCAGTACTAAGGGAGTTTCCAGGTTAACAGAAGTCTAAAGGCCACTCTGTCTTTCCTAATGGCTCCAAAGTGCTTAACTGCCACAGGGAGAGGGAAAATATCTGATGGAGGGAGAAGACTTGTCCCTCTTCAGACTAACTCCATCTCTCACTGCACACTCTAAGGTGCTGTTGAGTTATGCTCTGTTTCAGTTGCAGGAGCCTTCTAAGGCACATACATTATGTTCTCTATTGTGAAACCTGTCATTTCACAAACTGGCTGAAGTTTTCAGTCATTTTGCAAAATGCCAGGAGATGATAGGTATGCACATGAAATCCTCACCCTCTGGCTATTACTAACTCCCTAACGCAAAGAGAGATGCAAAACTATTCTTATGTTCATTTCTACAACCAGGCAATCTTTTGTAATTACTTTTAAAGGCAGTCAGCAACACCCATCCCCTGACAAAGCTAACTAGTATTTTCACAACTGAGCGTTGTCACATCAGCCATTACATTTCAGTCTTGCCAGTAACATCTGCCTCTGACTCCCAGTGCTCTGGCCCATGACAACTCCATCACCCAAGCCAGCCTCCCTCAAATGAATATTGATCAATTATCTGAGTTCAATATTAAGAGTTTCTTTCCATTAATGAAAGGAAAAATAAATAAATGGTTACAGATATATTTTCAAGTGTCACAGCACTATATGCTACAGGAAGTACATCCATTCCCAGAACCAGAACATTGGCACCACTGTCTCAGTACACATTCTGCAGAGGAAGATCAGGGTCGTATGGAGAAAGTCAGTCAACAGTGAACAGTATTAGGAAAAAGGCAAACAACATGCTGGATGTATAAACAGGAGAAAAACCCTCAGGATGAGTGAAGTAACCCTTCCATCCAGGACTACCCAGGCTGGAGCTGGACTGCTCTCTGGTTTTGGAGACAATTCTTCAATACCAACCAACTGGAAAAAGTCCAGAAGAGAGGTGTGAGATAGACAAGAGGCCTAGAAAACATGATCAGTGACAAAGGACCAGAAAACCTGTGTCTGTCTGAGAGCATCCCAGTCAATACAAAGTTCATACAAGCACAGCTGCCCACAGACTAACCTATTTCTGATAGCTGTGATAGCTGTAGTGCACCAGGGTGTCCAACATGCCAATTTTAGCAAAGCAGTGCAACAGCAGTGCCAGGCAGCTTGCAAATGGCTCCAACTTTCCATCATTTGGCATGTTGATGAAGAAGAGAAATAAGACAGTGAGGTAAAATGTCTGCAATTCCTATTCCAAAAAGACTAAACTTTTAGTCATCTTGTGAATAAAACATGTTGTAAAATGAAAAAAAAAACTGCAATAATTTCATTAAATTATTTTGCAGGATGAGTAACTAACATATGAAAATATTTTTTTAAATCATTCTAACAAATTGGGCCACACTGTCATAATACCTGAACAGCATGCAGTTTCAGGGCCCTCCACAGACTACCAAGGGCTGCTCACTTCTTTTGAAAAAGGGCAGAAGGCTCCAAAAATTGTTTGCATTATTTGACCACAGAAACCACAGGAGTCTTTGGCTGAATCAGGATCCAAAACAAGATCTTATAAGTCCAAGGCCATAGCCCTGTCTGTGCCTTCTCCATTTTTCATGCTGGTTTTGCTCTTGGTCACCCATTAGTACAAGTAGAGTTATCACTATATATTACCTAGCACAGCTAACTACTGAATCCCATGGGAAGTAAAACAGCTTATTCACCCAAAATAGGGCTAAACCTAGTCACTTTTGATCTTGCAGGGAAATTCAGATTTAGAATGCGGGCTTGTGGCTGAAATCACCTCCTAACCTAGGCCCTGCAAGGCTGAAGTTACCTCCCACCCCAGACAGTCTGCATCAGATCAGGGAAAGCCTTTCCCCTCTGTTAACAGATAGGCAAAAACTGAGCATGGAAATATCAAGAAATAGCAAGAAAAAATACTGGTTATCACAGTCCTTGTCGTACAGGGCAGAGAAGGCCTGCCTGCATTCTGTTAAAATCCTTGTTTGGCTCAAGGCCTGTGTGTACACAACTTTCATTTCCTCTCCTCCACCTTTGTGTTCACCCAAGCTCACATTTCCCTGGAAAGGACTGCCTGGCACTCCTTGTAGTTGTTTTATTATTACCACAAGCAGCCTCTCCTATACAAAAAGGACAGGACTGCAGTCAGACTTTTCCTAACAGTTCTCCTGTGGTGCCAGCTGGACCCTCTGATCAGAGTTGCTTCTCCATGGCTGCTGGCACTGCACTGTGATGCAGCGGTACCCAGGTCGGGTGTGTGAGGTGTCAGGGAGGTGTAGCTGCAGTGGCACAGGGCAGCAAGAGCTGCAAAACCATGTCTGGAAAGTCAGGTGAATGCCCTGGCAGCAAGTCCTCACCCCAGTGCTGTGCTGGCAGGTGAGCCTGTTCTGGGGAGGATGAAGTTAACTCCTCTCCCTCAGCACAGCCTGCAGCATAGATTGATTGCAGTGCAAACACATCCCAAATTTCTAAGCCTGCTGGTCAGCTTCAGGACTCGGCACTGATACGCCCCCAGAGAAATCTGAAAAAAGAACTGATTCCATAAAAGTAGCCTATCAGTGTTAACTTCTCAAAGGCTTTTTCCTCCAGTTTCCTCCATTTGCTGACAAATATGAAGATTTTTCCCCCTCAGCTGTTGCAACGGTCTTGTGCAGTCGGGACCCTCGGCTGCTGAGGCAGAGGTGTGGATTTATAGCACTGGCTTTTGCATAGTATAACACTGAGCCTCAGGGATCAAGGGTTATGACATTTTTATGGCTCTCTTCTCCTCCCTCATATGAATATGAAGCAACTGTAAGGAAAAACATCTGGTTTCACTTTTCTTTTCTCCACCACTGTTCCCATCTGACAAAACCTTAAAAACTTGCCAGTGTTCTAGCAAGCTGTGTGTGCCAGCAGCCTGCAAGGAGCCAAGGATTTTTTGGTGTCATCACAAGCGAGAGTACACTGGTCTGGAAGTACTGGCTCCATCGTTGCTAGAAGGCAAGACTACCCAGATCTTGTCCCACTGACAGATGCACTGGTAGCCCTCCTCCTTTGCTAGAGCAGGCTGAAGGGTTGCTAAAAGACTGTCCCTCCATCTTGATCTCATTACAGGCAGCATCTCCAGGGGGAAATGAGGGCCACTGTGGAGAACACTGTGAGAGGAGCCAACCCCTGCTGAGGGGAGGGAAAACGAGATGCAAGGAGAAGTTCTGCCTCACCTCAGAGTCTTGAGAGGGATTCTTCCAGGGTAGAAAAATAGTCTTGCTCTATTTCTGAACAGTGGTGAGCTGAGAAAGGCTTGTGCCTGACTCTATGCTCAGGGCCAGTGTGCACCAGAAAAGAAAAATGAGCCCAAATATCCTAGAAGCTCCTTGGTTCCAGGTGGGACCCACACTGTCAGTCAGGAAGAGAAGAACAAAATACTACGAACTCCAAGCTGGCCAATAGCCTGTTTCCACAGCTGGACACTAAGAAATGTAATCAGTTCCCTCATGTTATCTTATTTACCCAAGGAAAGATAAAATTAAACTATTTCCAGGAATCTGAAAGCATTTCTCCTTTATCTATAGGAAAGGAAGGCATCTCTGCAACAGAGTTGTGGCTCTGGAGAACCTCCAGAAATAATCTCTTCTCAGGATCCCCCATCTTCAAACCCCCCGAGGAAACCAAGTGGACTGTTTGGACACATCTTACAAAAGTGGGACAACTGCTGTGTGCTGGCCCCAGGGACATGCTGCTGAGTACTACTGCCATGGAGGCCGTGAGGTGTGAAGGTGTTTCACAGGGATGAAGTCACAGGACTCTGTGGCAAACAGGGTCATATGTTAGGCATCCTAAGGGCAAAGCACCCAAATAAACAACACTGGCCACCAAGAAAGGTCTCTGAGGGACAGGAACCCAAAGTGGTCGTGGCAAAGGATACTGAACATGAAGGCACACAAAGAAAATGTTCTCTGCTCTGGGCTGCAAGAGAAGACCCATGGTATTGTTTTCCAGTTTCTCTCTTTTTGACTGTCCTTCTTGACTATGCCAATAAAAAAAAAACACCACTCCCTCGTCTTATTCTTTTCTTTGTTTACTTAACTTCTTTTCCTCATAGCAACTGCATAAAGCTGAAGCCATCTGATATTTCCAAGTAACCAAGACCATTATTCACTGAAGGCACTGGCCTGGATCCTAATTGCTGCTGGTTTCAAACTCAACACAAGCCTTGCAAACAGCTGTAAATATCTCTATACAGTACTCCTCTCATGTCAAGCTGACCCTGATTCTTACAAGTCCCCTGGGATGCAAATAAAAGTGCTGCCAGAGAAAATAGGTGTGCTAGGTACCCTTTGGCAGGACAAACAGCAGCAAAAGAGGAGACAGTGTAGAAATGCCATTTTACACCTTTTTCTAAGGCATGCAAGGGGAAGCAGGTGAAAGGAGCTGGTGGTGACCGGTATTTGCAGGCCATGTGACGGGATGAAGAGGCCTTTGCATCTGTGTGAAACTAGGACAATGAGGACTTTCTGGATCACGTCCCAGCACCCAGAGGATGTTTGAGAAGGAAGCTGGAGCATCCTCTTCCCACTTACTCTTCCAAGCCTTTGTTCCAGGCATGCTATTATTCTGGCATTACCCAATTTCTTCATCTTCTTTCCCTCTGTTCACACAAAAGGCCTGTGTTTCACGTGAACCTTTGTTTAAGGTTAAAGAGCATCATAACTGCCAGGTAGCAACATTGCATTACACGGGTGACAAGGTCAGGGTAAAACCCCTGCTAAGGAGGAGGAGCAGCAGTCTGTGCTTTGCACCTCTCCTTGCCATAGTCAGAAAGGAAAAAAGGACAGGAAAGCAAAGCATGTGCCAAAGTGTAAAATATGGTACTTTTGGCTTGGTTTTAGTCTACTTCACTCCTATAACCAGAAGAATGCCAGAAGAAAAAAAAAAAGTTACAGTGCAAAAACCTAACTATTTCACTACCAAAAAAACCACAAGTCACTTAGATATCTTTTGGGTTTCTTTACATTTCAAAATACAGTTCAACTCAGAGATGGGGGTGGGAGGGACATCCAGTCTTTTACAAGCTCCCCAAGAGTCAGGCACTCATAACACTCCCTCACCTTTTATTGCCCCTATTCCTCAAATCCTGCCCATCCCCTGTGTGATTTTATGCTGCCCTTCTGCTCTCCTTCCCATCTATCACATGGTATCTCCCTTTTCCACTCATTTCCTCCTCTTCTCTGAGCTACTCATGCATTCCAGCTTCCCTCACTCATCCCAAGGTTTGTTGGAACACCAACAGTCCTCCAGTGCCTTCAGTCCCTCATCCCACATGGCTGGCTGCACCCTGCCAAGGGGCTCCCTTCCTGACAGCAGGGCTGCAGGGGGCTAAATCCTCTGCTTCTCAAGGCCAACTAAGTTCCACCACAAAGAGCAGAAGCTGTGGGGAGAAAACTGGGGGAGGCAAAGAAGGCACAGTGTGAAAGTCCACAGCTACATACCAGGAGATGGAAATCAGTACAGCTGGTACTGTGTGTTCAGCTCGCAGCCAAAGTCCTTTCTCTCAAGGTTGTGCTGACAGACTACAAAAACAACGGCTGAAAGCACAGCATGAAAGCAAGCGATGGGGAACTTGCCCCAGTAGAAAGAATCTGTGAAGAGGAAGGTTTAACATGTTTGTTTAGATGTCAAGCCCTTGACAGGGTCTTGTCAGGAGAGGCAAGGAAAGGTGTCCATCCAATGCACACCTAGTGCTTCTTGATGCACATGTATTTCTCCCACCCTTTCCACCTAAGTGCTCTCCTTAAGATTCAGCCCTTTCAGAGTGACATTAAAGAAGGGCATGCAGACCACCCCCCATCTGCTCCAAGACTATAAAATATGCTGTGAATGAAGATATGTGCCAAGCAAATTTTTACCAGGAGCAAATATTTGCCATCATTCTGCATGGCTGCTATGCTGCACTACATTCTTCCTGGCACACTACAGTGGACAAATATTCTCGGAAAATTAAGTAGATTTCTGCCATCAGAAAGGGGTGACAAACACTTCAGGCCACTGCACCCTGGGTCTTCATTTCTTGTCAAGTTGGGGGCCTATGCACACAGCTGTTTTCTCTTGTGTGATGGCGAGATGAAAGAGCCAGAGGGTCAGGTAAATACTAATTGTTAGAAAGATGTGGACACCCAGCACAGTGAAAACTGCACTAAGGGTTGCAGATACATGCCTCGTGTGAACCAGCCACCTCTTAAGATCTCTCAAGATTTCTACTGCCATTTCATTTATTCTCTTGCTCAAGTGCCACGTCTACCTGGCAAACGAATTCCCTCTATTCCCTTATGCCAAGTTTCACTCCAGCATGTCAAAACCACTGCCCTACACTGCAGCATTCCTTTCCAAGTGAACTATTCCCCCCCTCCCTCCCACAGGTCCTGCTGATGGCAGCTCGAGGTTGTATAACTGCACGCTCCCTCCTTGATAATAGCGAGAACCAGGATTTCCTGGTATGCCAGAAATGGTTTTGCCACTCCTGCCTGTGTGAAAGGGGTGGGACAGGAGGTGAAGCAGCCATCGTGTGTTACAGCTCTGGGTCGTGTCTGTGCACCTTGACATCCCACCAGGCAATAATAAGAGAGACCTGCAGGGAGCAACATATGTCAAAGTTGGTAATTTTCCTTCCTGCCTTCACTCCTCGAAACCGCCTCAACTGGATCAACGCCCGCCCAGTTCCTTCTTTGGACAGCCAACGAAGCATGCACACTGCAGGAGCAGCTGCCAGCTCTGCTGGAAAATGTACAGACCAAAAGATCACCTGTGAGCACGCAGTCTTGGCGTGAGCTGTTCTGCACGTCTGCAGCTCGACAATGCTGCTGCGGCTTTGGGAGGCAACAGCAGCCGACCGCAGCGCCCGGCCGGCCACTCGCAATCCACAGCCAGAGGCGCCTCTGAAAACATGCTCCCTGCAGCAGGGAGACCTTGCCGAAGCCTCACAAACCTCCCCTCATTTTTAAGCTGAACCAGGTTAATAATCCTCTCCCTCTCCCTTCCCCCACAATTTTTCGCTTCCCCGGACAGCCACAGTGTCAGTCCACATATGGAAAGGGCATTGCTGGGCCATTTGCAGCTGGATTGGAGCCAGATGAAGGAAAGATTTGAAAGGTCCCTTTGCACTGTCTTCCTTCAGATTTCCTTAGTGCTGCAGTAACACCAAGACTGCTGGTGACTTCAAGTGGTGCCTACTCGTGCTCCCTGCCATGCCAGGCATTCAGCTGAGATGCAGCCCTGGCACTGGACAGCCATTCTTGGAGAACCAAGTGGTCTTTGGGGCCCAAAAAGTTGGCCTCCCTCCCAAAAAGAATAATCAAAATTTGCACCAAAAAGGCCCCAGTTTGCAAAGGTTTTGATAACTTGCATAGCAGCCAGGTTTTTAACAGCTTCTGTGGACATAATTCAGATGCTGCATTGTTTGAGGCTGTCCCATCCCTCATCAGGGCCAATCTGGTTTAAGATTATTTCTGGATAAATATTTAAACTCACCTGACCAGCCATCTTTGAGCTCCCAGAATTGCCAAAGTAGTTCTGTTTTGCCTTTCCTCCTTCCTTCCTGCCTCCCTTCCCCCCATCTACTTCATAGATGCATGTGGCCCACTTCACACTTTCTAAACTCCTACCTGAATATGGGATTTGCAGGCTGTTTATTTTTTGTGATGTTCATTTCAGGGAAAATGGGAGCATCAGAGTCATCACATTACTAAGCTCACCGCATTTTCTGCATCGAATGCAGGCAGGCTGGCAGCACTGCTCGACACTGGGGCACTCCTTTGACAGGAGCAGGAAAGACCATGTACTCACACCAACTAATTCAGCTGATTTATTTTTAAATGCTGTAATAAGGCAGGCATGGAGTGAATGGAGAAGTGCAAACCCACTGAGATGTAGAAGGCTCTCAGAGCTGTGTGTTGCTTTATGCCTCTGCCTGCCTCTCAGTTGTGTCTGTGAGTGATTCAGAAAACCCTGTTTAATCAGATTCAGCTCCTGCCATCTGTTAAGTGAGACACTATAGGGACTGAGTATTGTAACAAAATGCATATCAGAATTGCCCTTGATTTAGCATACTTTGTGCAACATGTCCCATTGCCCTCATTCAAGCAATCAGAGTGAGGCTTTAAAGCTTCTTTCCTCTTTGGGGTCTAATGACTCATAGCAGTGGGTGAGCAGACCACACCGACCCTCTGCATCCCCCCAGCTCTGAGTCACAGGCTGGGATTAGAGGGACATTTTAGGATTACAGACAAGCACTCTCCCAGAAATCTCCTTCTCTTCCGCCTTTGCCTTGCTTAACAGAGGCTGTGTATGCTCTCTGATGTGGCAGAAAGGATGGAAATTCAGGGAATTCCCAGACAGCTTGTGATTGTATAGCCAGGTGTGTGATCAAAGGTTTGTATCGATCAGCTTGGTCACTGACACCCAGCACTCATAAAGATGGGATCGGCAAATCCATCCATCCTTGTGCCAGGAAGTCTCGTAAGTGAAATAAAAGAGTGTATTGGCAGTTGGCAGTGATGGGTGTTTTGCAGGACACCTGGCACTACTGAATGGCTCCTCCAGACGGCATTGGAGCAGCAGCATCATTTTACACAGCTTTGAGATGATGTGCTTTGTGCTTTTTCAAGCAGTCACAGTTCTGTTGTGGGGAACAACAACCTTATTTCTTGAAGACAACCCAGCAAGATGCATCACAATGCCATGGGAGCAGAGCTGATTATCTCCTTCTGGTGGGGTAGTTTAGCTTGCTTCTCACAAAATCCCTGGCCAGGCAGTACCTGCCATTTTGGAAGAACATCTGCAGTGGCTGGAGGGGATGCATATCCTGCTGCGCTTGGGAAACACCTTCCCACATGCTTCAGTGTGTCACTCAGGCTACTGCTGCTGAAATACCTGACCTGGTTTTACAGGGATGGATACAGACGTGAACATCAGTGTTTGGAGAGTGACTCAGAGAGTCAGGAACTTTAATGAAATGCATTTAAAAAAAAAAGAAGAAGAAGAAGAAGGAAGAAAATTAAAGAGGGAGAGCTGACATCAAAGTGAGCAACAGAGGACACAGAAATTGATGGATTTCACACTCGGTTGATTGTTGCAATTAATTACATAAAAGGAGCTGTGACAGTGTGTACCAAACTGCTCCCCCCACACAGCTGGAAACTCCACAGTTAGTGAGGCCAAGGGAATCAGATGTTGCAGAGGATCCAGTTGCACCATATATTTCCACATCTTGTTTAAGCTCCCCAGGTAAGTGTCTGGATTTGGTTTCTGCGGTACCACACCATGTGCCCAAATTCGTCAGGACGGGCGTGTTTATGCCTGCTACCAGCCTGCTGGGTTTGCCTCCCCGCAGGGGAAGCAGGGAGGAAGCACAGAAATTGTCGGGTTTGCATTTCACAACCGCCTGCATAATCCAGGTTGCTGTGCACATCCCGTGGCTCAGCCTTTCAGGCCCAGTGTGATGGGAAGCGGGAGGGAGTGTTTACACAGCCTGCTGGCCGCTCTGCAGTCTCTATAGCAACCCCAAGGGTCAGTTTATAGTAGGAGAGGAAGTTCACTTTTGGGGAGTTCAGCTTTCCAACACCAGCATCAAGCATGGCTGAAAAACAAAAGGCCAGGCAGTGGGAGGAAACACATTTAAAGGAGCTTCCTATGTGCAAAACCACCCAAGCTTTCTCGGTCACGGGGAGATGCTGCATTCCTTTCCTCCTGGTCAAAGGCACTCTGCCATCTGGCTGATGCCTGAGCCAGAGGGGTACCTCCCCTCTCCCACAGATGCCTGTGTGTTTGAGAGCAGGGCAGCAGTGGAGGAGTGCAGCGTGGTGCCCCACTTTCAGAAACACCCCTGTGCTGGCAGCCCAAGCTGAGAGCCACAGGACCAATGTTCCAAGGGTACTTGTTGCTGGTTCTGGCTCTGCAGAGGCTGCTTGTAGACCTTCACAATGTCTTCCATGGCAAGAAGAAATAACAGGCACTTTCCTTTCTGGCCTGGATGTAAACCAACAAATGTCTGTGCATGCAGACTTAGGGTATTTTGACCTTATCATGCTGAGACTTAGTCTGTGTCAGTGTGGTACTGTGATTAAATCTGAAAAAAATTCCAGTAATATCTGAGGTGATGCCTAGGGAAACACCTTCTTTCCAAACACTGCCATCTACCCCAGAAAGTTTTCTTGACCTGTACAGCTCCTTGCTCTGTTGTACCTCATTACCAAAATGGCCTGAATACTGACCAAGAGCTAAAAGAGCATCTGTCAGCCACTGTTAAAACAGTGGGACAGTTTCAGAGCACAGTCACCCTGGGGAATTGTGTTTTCTCAGGAAAAGAGGTAATAAACACAGCATCCTCTCAGCCACAAGAGAAAACATCCTGCAGCCTGAGTCCTTCTCTCTCCCAGTGGTTCCCATCGTTGGATCTGAAGCAGCAGAAGAGAAAGAATCCATTGCAGCATGGGGGCCAGGGGGCTACTTTAAAGAAAGGTCCACCCCTAGCTGAACAAGTCCAACACTAGATGGGAGAACAGGCCACAGACTTTCTGAGCTCCCCACTGTGCATCACGCTCCAGGGTTTCAGAGCTGGGTTTCAGTTTACCCAAGTGCTCCCCCTCTGTGGTGGATATAAGGTTATAAAAGGACCCTTGGACTCAGCAGCTGCTGGGGAAAGAGCCCTGAATGCTTGGTCAACAACTGGGGACCTGCAATGGGTACTCCTGAGCCTGGTCTGGGCTGCAATGTGGAACTCAGAGAGAAGAAAGCCTGGTTAATCCCAGGGAGGTGAACTGACTGCAGAGTGTCAGAGCGAGCATTTCAAGGCCTGTTTTCCCTTCTAGCACGGCAATTTACATCAGTGAAGTATCATTCCAATAAAGCTCCTTCTGTCCATGAAGATCTGTCCACCAGTACTTGGCTGCTGAGGTAAACAAGGTAATGGCAAGGGAGGTAAACAAGGTAATGACAATGTTAATGGCTGTGCTGGAGCCTGGTGTGCAGGCAAAGCTTGGGGCAGCTCACATAGGTGTTTCCCAAAGAACAGTTCAACAAAGAGGCAGCAAGCCATTGCCCAGGGCAAGAGAGAGGGGCAAAGAGAGCATATGGGAAGGAGAGACTGCACAAGTCTGTGTGTAGGAAGATTGGGAATTGTGATACATTATGCCAGAGAAAATATGCAGAAAGACACAGCATCATGCAAAAGCACAGGTTCCAAGGAGATGAGAGTTATACCATGAGGCACTGTACAGGAGACAGAAGGACCACATGGATGGGAAGGAATGACCCATAGCTGAGGCCTTCAAAACCAAAGTGATAAAAAGAGAGAAAAGATGATGAAAAGGAGTGTGGGCACTTCAAGGGTGGAATGGCAATGAAGGCTACAGAGATGAGAAAGGTGACTGAGTGGGGGAAAGAATTCATCTGGCTATACAAAGATGTCAGATCCACTTGAGAAACAGATGTATTGAAGATGCAATTTGTCCCAAAGCAGATGTCAAATACATCATACATCTACTTCTCCCTGGAATGGGGGAGCTACAGTAATGATTCCAGAAGAAGACACCTACCCCAAGCAGGTCAGATTTTATTAAAGAAACCTTCATGCCTAATAATTGTCTGCTCTTGGGTGGCAAGCGGAAGGGTGAGCTTTGGGATGAGGGCTGTATGTGTGTGTGTGTTTGAGGGTGATCTCCTGGGAGATTTTCCCCAGGGCTGGGTGTTACCCGAGGAAAGATGAGTAGGTTTCAGTGCTGCTTCACTGCTGAACTCCTCAGCAGAAAGGACTTTCCCAAGGAACTCCACAGGTGGGTCTCACTTTTACTGGCAACACCCATCTCGCATGTTTAATCCCACAGGCTTTGAGTGGGGGATGCACACAGGGCCAGCAAGGAACAATATGTCCAGGAGCAATGAGCCAGCCTGCAGGACAAACTGCAAGAGTTTGATGATGATGGAACAGCTTGTGCACTGGCATGGCCTCTCACCCTGCCAGTGGCTATGGCACAGCAAGGATGCCCACAGGATCAGGCTTCTGTATGTCCACAGCAAGCAGACTTTGGCATCTTTCAAACAGGCTGAAGTTCAGGCCCTAGCTTGGGAAGGCCTTTCTCCACTCCCTCTCCTCCCTGCCCAGCATGTGGATGAGTCAAAGCAACTCCTGATGTCTCAGAGTCACCCAAGTCCCATACAGCCTGCTGCTAGCCCTGGTTACAGGCCAGACCTGCCTGATCTCCTTACAGTAATTAACAACAGTCCTTCCGATGGTTTAATGCCACCAGAATTCTTTCTACAAGCTCAGCTCATATCCTAGAACAGTGCTTCCCACTCTTTTTTCCGTGTCAGTGAGCAAAGAGTGCTCACTCTGCCCTGGGTTCCATCCTGCAGCAGGCCCAGCTCCCTGCATCTGCCTCACTGTACAGCCCACGCACAGCACCCAGGGATGCTGCAACATCAGCTGAGCTGGGCCACAGAGCATGGAAAAAGCAGGTGACTGAGACACCAGCAGCACACACAATAATGGCTCAAAACTTTGGCATGGCTCTTTGGAAATATTACTTGCGGGCAGGGGGGACGGGGAGGTGGAGGAAGTGTTGTCAGCATTCTTTTATTCATACAGTATGAAGAAAAATACCCTGAAACAATGCAGTTGGGATTGGCAGCAGCTGTGAGTCACTTGCCATAGAGGCAGAGGTCTGTGTGAAGCCCCAAGCAGGGTAGGAATTTAATCCAGCTCCCCAGATACTGCATAAAGGTGTGAAAATGTGAGCTTTGGTATTGGCTCACCATCTGCTTCAAGGTACATGTAAAAACACAGTAAATACCATTTGCATGTATTTGCAGATTCACTGGCCAGATAAGTGGTAAGGATGGTATGAAAAAAGCCTGCTTAGAAACAAGTAAGGTTAAAAAGAGGCGTCTTCATCTTTGTTGCTACCACTACTTTGTATGGAAATAATGCTTACATTCATTAAACTGTAAGTGGTCATCACAGAGGGTAAAAATAATTAGGGAGGAAATAATAGGAAGGATGTTATTTAACAGTGCAAATGTTTCTGTATCCTCACCTGTGCCTGGATACTGCCACTGCACGCACCTCAAAGGCAGTTTATTCAAAGAGAAAGAAAAAAATTAGTGAGAGAGAAAACAAAAATTGTATTGAAAGATTGAAAAGTCAAGTGGAAAAATCTTGTACCCCATAAAATCCTCTGGCTTGTTAGAAAATGTTTATCCCCCTTAAGTCTAAAGGAAATGAAAACTTCCAGTTCCACAAAAAAGACCGTAAAAATATTTCTATTTGCCCACTCTCGTCACTTCTGCTCCAGGGATAACCTCACCATTTTAAACTGATTTTCTAACCCTGCAGTGGTAACCTCCCCCAAAGCACACACATCTTGCAATCAGCTTTGAATCACAGTGGGACAAAAAACCCAGTTCACTTTTCCCATATCGCTGTCCCCTTCACTCTCCGACAAAAGCCAGGGGGGTAATTTCTGTTTTCTCTGAGATGCTGATCCTGGGGGGACAATGAAGCCAACTTTTCACAAACAACTCAAGGCTAAGACAGCTTTTAGAAAGGGGACCAGGCATCCACAACACACCTGAATGAGGGACCTGGCCTTCTGAAAGGCTGGCAGGCAGGTCAGCAGCATCTCAGTGGGATGTGACATAGATGAATCCTTGTGAAAGTATGGCATCCTCAGCTCCTCAGCTTACTCTAAAAGGCAGAGCTTTGAAATGAATCATGCTTGAGACTCCAAGTGGGAGATAGGGACAGTCATGTTTTAATGTCTTTGATGCAGGAGCCCAGACAGCACTTCCTTGTGATGATGAGGACTGGTACTTGGCTTTTTTCTTAACACACAGTCAAGAGAAATGGAGTCTTATTCCAGGAGAGAGAGGTTTATCTGCACTAATAACTGCAATAATTCCTGCTCATTTTGTCCTCTTTTGCAGAAATGCCCTGCATACAGAAAGGCTTCCTTATGCTATATGTCTGATAAATCCTACAATTTCAAAAATGCCCTTTTCTGCATGTAGCCAAATCCTCAGAGAGGGCATTTTTGTTCATCTTTTATATCAACTGGGGCCTCTAACTGCTGCCTGGCTCCTCCTGCCCCTTGAAGCAGTCACATTTCCACCTAGAAGAATAGCAGTGAGGCCCATCCCAGGCACATCTCTTATGGCTGAAGTGTTCTAGAGCAGAGGAGATGCTTTAACTTTTGCTTCTTTTTGCAGCTTTCTTATGACTGTTCTCTTTATCCTTGGCTTAGCCCGTTTCCCAAATAGGCAGGACCACTTCCCTTCCTGTTTGGGACAGTGCCCCTTTCTCACTCTCATCTGCTGGCATGCTGTAGGTGTTCTGAGGTGTCCAGCTCTCCCCAGGAAAGATGTTCAACAATCATAAGATGTCCCTGTGGAAAATGCACCACTTTTCAAGCATGTCAATATTCACACAAGGCAGGAAAACCCTTACTAAAAGAGAAAAATTCACTACATTTTTGTTCATTCTTCTTGAGGGTGTCCCTTCAACAGCACTCAACAGCTGTTAAATGGGATAATCGCCTGCTAGCCTCATGTCACTAATTCAAATGCTAATAGCTCTCAGTGCACGAGAGGTTATTCAGCCATCCGGCACCCCAGGTACACTTTGCATGAGGACGATGATGAAGGGATTAAGATCCCTTCTGGGATTCTAAAGACATTGGAAAAAAATGCTTTCAGATTAATTTGGAGAGGAGATGATGTCCAAGACAGTGTTTTGGTTTGTATGGCAAGGTTTATGTAGTGGGGTGCTCTAAGGGTGGCCTCTGTCAGAAGCTGTCAGAAGTTTCCCCCATGTTCCCCATGGAGCCATTGCCAGCCAGACCTAAATGGACCTGAAGCTGAGCCCTTCACTGATGGTGGTAGCACCTCTGAGATAATGTATTTAAGGAGAAAAAGTTGTCACATGAGAGCAACTGCAGCTGGAGAGAGGAGTGACAATATGTCAGAGAAACAGCCTTGCAGACACCAAGGTCAGTGAAGGACGAGGGGGAGGAGGTGCTCCAGGTGCCAGAGCAGAGATTCCCCTGCAGCCCATGGCGCAGCCCATATGAGGGCAGGCTGTGCCTCTGGAGCGTGTGGAATGGAGCAGATCCTCACTGTGGAGGACCCCACACTGGAGCAGGTGGATGCCCAAAGTAGGCTGTGACCCCACAGGAAGCACATACTGCAGCAAGCTCCTGGCAGGAACTGCAGCCCTGTGGAGAGAGGAGCCCACCCTGGAGCAGGTTTGCTGGCAGGATTGTAACCTTGTGGGAGACCCACACTGGTGCAGGCTGTTCCTGAAGGATTGCACCTTGTGGAAGGGACCCACAGTGGGGAAGTTCATAAAGAATTGCAGCCTGTGGGAAGGACTCACTTTGCAGAAATTCATGGAGGACTGTCTTCCATGGGAGGGACTCCTGGCTAGAGCAGGAAAAGAATGTGAAGAGTCTCCTCCCTGAGGAGGAAAGAGCAGCAGAGACAATGTGTGATGAACTGACCACAGCCCCAGTTCCCTGTTCCCCCTGCACTGTAGCCCCAGTTCTCCATCCCCCTGCCCTGTGGGAAGCAGGTAGAGAATTTGGGAGTGAAGTTGAATCCAGGAAGAATGGAGGAGTAGGGGGAAAGTGTTTTAAAGATTTAGTTTTATTTCTCATTATCATACTCTAATTTGATTGATAATAAATTAAACTAATTCCCTGAAGTTGAGTCTGTTTTGCCCATGACTGTAACTGTTGAGTGATCTCTACCTGACCTTCTCTCAATTAAGGAGCCTTTTCTCTCTCCTGTCCAGCTGAGGAGGGGAGTGAGAGAGCAGGTTTGATGGGGACCTCACATTCAGAGAGGGTCAAAGACAGGGAAACCAGGCAAGGAGGAGGCCAGCAGGAAGGATTTGCATGTTTTGATGCATCAGAGGGACTCCAACCCAATGCTGAAAGTTCCTGAACCCAGCCCAGCCTTGGTGCCAGCCAACTGAACCAGGGCTCTGATCTCAGAAAAGTACTGCTTGTGCAGTGGTAGTGCTCAGCAAGCACACGTCATCGTTCTGTTGTCATGGCTAAACCACTGTCCCAGCAGTGCAATATTGGCTACCTGCACAGAAAAAGAGGTACCTCTTCCTAAGGCTCGGGGTCACTTCCACAACTCTGCTCCTGGCGAGGTAATGCCAGGCTCAGTGACCCTCCAGCCGTGCAGCGCAAAGTGCCAAGCTGTCAGTGCCCCATGGGGCAAACCCTCTGGTGCTCCTTCCTCTGTGACAGGAAAAAGGCTGCAAAAGGCGGCAGCAAAACCTTCAAAATCAACACCACTTTTATGGAGCAAACCTAAACCTTCAAAATCAACACCACTTTTATGGAGCAAACCTTGCAACTTGATCCATGCTTTGTGTGTGTGTGTGTGTGTGTGTGCACGTGTGCTTGCGTGAAAGGGTGTTCAGTGCATTAATTTATATTTCACACATGCAGTTCCCCAAAAATGTCCTGGTCGCCACAAAAGTATGCATTTTCTTTTACATGGAAATAACCACAGATTGTATAGTCACACTGTTAAACAGATCACACCATTACCTGTCAGTGGTATTTACACAAAAGCAGAGCTGGATTTAAGCCTCAAACTACTCTGTTATGAAACTGCTGATAATACACGAACCATGGGAGGTGGGCCATCACTGTCCATCCTTCTATACAGGATTATGGTGATGACAAAGGAAAGGAACAATGGTGACTTTGGCTTCCACTGCAGGCACTGTTTGATGTGCCTTACCTGTCCCTTCTGTTCTTCAAGAAGGGTACCCCAATCCGTGGTGTCTTCTGTCTCAAAAGTTGCAAGTAGGAAAAGGAGAATTAACAGATCAATATAATACCCTCGAGCAGGATATATAGAAGGTGATGAGGGTAAATGGCTGGAAAAAAGGATTGATCTTCCACAACTTTCAACAATGCTCCCCTGAAACACTTGTGACCACATTCTCCAAAGGATCAATAATCAATGAACATGCACTTCTATCTGCTGGAAAAACTATTTTGACGTGAAACCAATGATGTGTTTCATAACTGGTCTTAAGTCCATGGAGGATGCTATTATTTAAGGAATTTTACTGACCAAAGCACTTTCTCAGCCTCACCATTCATCCTTGACTTCTTTTTTAATTTTGAATTTATTCTGTATTCAGTTCTACTGGCTTGATATCTCTAGTCCCCTCAGTAGGTTATTCCTAATTCTAGTTCCTCAGCATCTCCTCCTCTGAAGAGTTACTTATGCACCAGGAAAGTTGCTCTCATTTCATGTTCCAAAAAAAATGTGCATGTATCTGTTGCCATGGCAGTGGTGTGGGTTCCAACCAACCATTTTAGCCACACTAACTTTAAAATGGTAACCAAGTTTGAAACTCTTTGGTTCCTCCCAGAGAGCACAGAACCAGTGCAGTCAGCCCAACAATGAGTGCTGGAACACATCTGCCCTTGTGGGCTTGCAGGTGACCACCAGGCAGCCATGACTGGTCCCCTCCACGGGCTGCAGGGCTGACCCAGTTTCTCCTCGGAGCTGTCATGGCAACCTCCACGGTCGTGTTTGTTGCTTTGCATGGAGAAACCTTCATTTTCTGGCTACAGCAAACAAAACTCAGTGCCAGTGGCATTGGAAAGTGGGAGAGCAGCTCAGCCCTCCAGCCCAGGTCCTGATCCTGAACAAAACCCATGTCATGTGGTAGCAAAGAAGTTGGACACAGAAGCAAAGGCAACCTGTCTCTTACTCTTTTCCATTCTGGTGCTGCTCTGTTCCTCATCAGGCAGCACATTCAGGCTGGCTTGATAAAGAAATGAGGCACATGGAGCCATTTCATGGGTGCACACCATGAGGCACAGCCTGCCCCTCTTAATTTCCAGTCCTCCCTGAAGTCAAGGTCATTGCCCACACAGACCTAACTCAGCAAAGGTCCTCAGATCCACAAAATTCACAGGAAGAGTCCAAAAAGGGGAGAGTGATCATGACTCCACACAGAGGAAGGCAACAGTGGGACCTCAGTCTGTATTGGAGAGTTTGCCTGAGCATGGCACAGGTTGAAGGACACCTGCCTGAGCTGCTCCCAGGACCTCTGGTTGTGCATTTACCCATTCCCAACCATTCATTACTCTGAGAGGGAGCTGCCCACGGCAACAAAGAAATGTCAGCGCTTTATACTAAAACCCTTGCCAGTAAAAGTGCAGAGAAAAATGTTCTGAACCGTGGGGCAGACACCCAAAAATCCCTCCTGTGTGGTGGGGAGAAGGGAAAAGGAGAAATATTTTTTAAAAAAATTAAAATAAGAAAGAACTAGAAAAAAAAAAAGAGGAAAATGCCTGGGAGGTTTGATTTATAAAGGGAAATGAACTGTAAGATTATGTGCTTGGACTGGCCAAGCTGAGGCGGGTGCGAGAAAAGTGGGTGACAGCCAGCAAGCACCAGAAAGAGCCCAGGCAGTGGAGAGGGAAAAGCACAGCCTGCTCAGAGGGAGTGAGACACACAGAAAGTGCATGCTAAGTAGGAGTGCCAGGATGACATTTGAAAAGGGGAAAATTTAGGCTGAGTGTCAGGAAAAGCTTCCTGACAGTGAGATGCATGCACTGGAGCCATCCCGCGGGAGAAGCCCGGGAAGCCTCATCATTTGGTTTGCAAGGGCTGAGCTGGAGGAAAGCTGCAAGTCCTGGAAAGGCCTTGCAGAAATCCAGAGCTTGCAGAAAGTCAAAAGCAAGGCTTGCTTTAATTATGGGAGGCCTGGCTCAGAGGTGAACTCCACAAGCAGGAAGATTGTCCAGGAAGAGAGGAACTCCCAGTAGGTGACTGGGAGGCAGCAGGTCCCAGGCACAAGCATCATTCTCCTCATGGGGGCCTAGAAACAAATGGGTGAGCAAGATAGCAAATCAGACAGGGAAATAAAAAAATCCCTTCTCCTTTAAGGCAACATTATCTCTCAGCAAAGAGTCGCTCTGCTCTGGCCAAGGCACAGTCAGTCAGGGCTCAGGCTTCTGTTAGTCTGGGCCCCTGGGAAGGCCAGCTGCCAAAAAAAGAGGGAAATTTTGCTTTAGTCAGGGGGTAGGGCATGGGTGTATTGGGAGGGAAATGAGGGAGAGAGTGAGGGAACTTGCACAGGAGAGTGAGGAAGAGGGGGGAATGTGTATGTATTTACTGTGTCTCTGGATGTGCAGCAAGGCAAGAAGCCCAGCAGGATGGCTTGGGAGCAGGGGAAGGAGGTAATGGCTGCAGGCAGAAGCCAAGGCAGAGAAACTCCAGGAATTATGCTGTTTCTCTCCTATCAAGGAGAAGCCTTGTCCAAAGAAATCTGTGTTAAAAACAGCCAGGGCATGGACTCTGTCCCCAGAGCTCCCTGAGCCACCAGCCTTCCCCATCACAGGAGGAGGAGGAGGTGATTTCCCCTGCAAGGAGGCAAACAGAGTAACTTCTCCTGCAGGGGACTATCCCTGTGCCCCATCCCTGGACACGCCGCTGGGCCAGCTGTGCCCAGCCTGGCTGGGGGCAGCCTCTCCATCGTGGTACGTGAAGACCTACAGCATGCAGCTCCAGAGGTGTCAGCCAAGCTCACAAGCAGCCTGGTGAGAGCTGAACATCATCCCACCAATGCCAGTGTCCTTACTGGGAGCTGAGATCATAATGTCACTTCCTCAGCATGAAACCGAATTTGAAACTTTGACCCCTGATGAGCTCCTCCTACCCCAAGGAAAGCATCTCTGTGCCAAAGGGAGCCACACATTCATGCAGGAGATAGTCAGGCATGGGCAGTTAAAGCAATAACTGAGCTGTGGCACAGCTGTCCTGGGAGTGCCATCCCTCTCCCATCCCAGCTTTTACTGCTGTGTTCCTTTATTCGGATACACCGCCCTCTCCATTTAAACAGCAAGCCCAGCAGGGCAGGAAATGACAGCCCATGCTCTTGCCAAGCCAACAGAAATGGAGCTAAAGTGGAAAGCCTATTTTAAGAGTAAAGTACAATATCAAGAGGTTGCATTTATTTCCAGACCAGACATTACAAACCCAGGGAATTCAGAGTTAAAGTTATGCTTAAAATAAATTCAAACTTGTTGAAGTGTGGCAGTGTGCTACCAAGGAATACAAATAGCCTTAATTCTGCCCTGAAGTGACACACAGCCGTATGACTGTGATTAAAATGTTTTAGTACTTGTGCTCCTAAACTAGATTACCCTGACGAATACAATTTTTTTCCATATTCCTTTGCTTTTCTCCTCCCCCAACAGCCCTGTGCCCCAGATATAGCCACTAGCACAGATTTCACTGCCTACCAGGAAAAAAAAAAGATATATATCACAGGTCCTTCACATCTGTAATGAGAGCCCCGGGCTAAGTGTTGTCTTGGAAATACCCTCCCTCCCTCCCTCCCACCTCAGTCAGATCCGCAGCCACCCCTGCCCAAGGCTCTGGAGAGCACAACTGAAGTGAGCACCAAGTGATCATTTAGCCCTGTTGAGGAGAAGGGAAGGGCTTCCCTCACACCTTAGATACCACTGTAATCTACACTCATGTATTTATTTCACAAGCCCATTAAAACCTTGGGCTTAAAGTGTAGAGAAAATAAAAGAGAGAGAAAGAAATATCATCTGGATAAACAATTATGGCTGTTTGTCAAGGATTCAGGAGCTAATCGAGTCCAGATCTGTTCCACATTTACATTTACATGTGAAATTGTACTTACTGAGCTAGAAAAAGTCAGATGAGCATCAAGAGTCAGCTCTGCCCCTCAGCTACATAGTGCAAACCCTGGAGTGAATGAGGGCTCCCGGGGTGTAACAGAAGGCAAAGTTTGGCCCCAAATACCTAAGGGCCATTTGGCTGAGGTGCACATGAAAGTGGCTGCTCTGCACTTCAGCCCAGTTTGAAATGATTCTCCAGGAGTTGTATTTACTTAAGAGAGTGGGTGGCCTGAATTGTCACGATGTGTTCAAATATTTGGCACTAAATCACAGCTGTCCACTTATTTGCACTTTTGCTGCTGGGCAGCAGGAACACCCCTGAAATTAGTCAGCATCAGACACATTAATGAGCTAACAGATATATTATGGTTTACAGTTTGGGTTGCTTTTGTCCACATAAATACACACCTCCTCTCTGCCTGTTTCCCAGAACGGCATAACTTCTTGAACATGTTGACTTTCCAAGCTTTATTTTATCTGGCCCTTATTAATGAGCTTTCAGATTTTTCAGTTAGGCACAGAAAAGCACCTTGCCCCTAGCAGCCTTTCTGAGCACTGCAGGCAATCTCAGAGAGACTCAGGAGTCTGAGGGGAAATGGTCCAGCATCGGAGAAGTTCCTCTCCACAAGCCAAAAGCCATCCTCTGCATGCAAAGATCCCAAGTAAATATGGAACCAATAAAAACCATGAGTAAAGACCTTTACCTAAGGAAAATATTTACAAACTCCATGTTACAAGTCATATCGTCTGGAGGAAAATGCTTGCACCTCTGCTCTGCAGAAGGCAAGGAATTTGTTGCACCAAAGGAAAGAAAATCCTGTTATCTGGGTTAACACTCCCATGATTGATTCATCCCACTTCTCCACTGCCAGAAACCTTTCATAAATCACTGATATAGCATAGGTCATGATTTAATAACTTGCCAAGAAAATTTATCCTGTGCAAGAGGACTTCAGGACCGATGTCAATTCTTTGCAACTTGTATGTCTAATGGATGCTAATTGTAAACCAAAGTCATGTTATTAAAAAAATCAACAGAGTTTTTAGCAGGGTAATGCCCTTACATGGAATCAGTGGGAGCCAGGTTTTTATGTGTGTGAATAAAATAGTTTTTCAGGAAAAAAAAAAGCTTATTTGCTGACACTGAAGTTTCTTGTGGGAATACATCACTTTTATAATTAAATTTTCATCTGGAAGGTTTTTCAGGTCAAAAATGGAATTTTTGGTCAGAATCATAGCAGGGAGGAACACACAGGAAGCCAGGCTCTCAACTGAGCACAGCCAAACCTCTTGCATCCCGAGCACTTGCCTTAATTATGGAGCCAGCAGCTCATCTGCCATATGGCTGCTCCTTACCTGGTCTTGACCATTTTTGGCCATACTTTTCCAGCACCATTTCCTGGTTCTCCTTTCAGCCCCTCCCAGGAGCAGGAGGTACAAAGCCATGGACAGAAAGCAATTGCTCACTGTACAATTGTATTTTCCAGGAAGCATCCCCAAATGGGTGCTTGCCTCCAGCTGGAGGAGCACAAAGGAGCAACCCCACACTGCCAGCAGCCACTCTCACCCACGCAACAGGATCTGGGAGAGGATGTCTGGCCATATCTGCCTTCCCCTCCATGTGCAGGAACACACCATATCAACAGAAAACACCTCTGGTAAGGACACAAATGCACCTCCCTCCCCGGGAGGGTGTTATCTGCAGCAGTGGAAGGAAGCAGGAGAGCCCAGCTGCTGGCAAGCCTTCCTACCCTCACAGCCTGATTCACCAGAACAGCCCGGCTGCTCTTTGCCACCACAGTGACCACACACCAGAGCTGCAAGCCTGGTTTCATTGGCCAGTGTGTGACACTCTTGTGCCCACAGAGTGCTAGTGAATAGCTGGAAGGGGCTGGTGAGCCCCTGCACAAGTTCCTCTGCATTGCATACCTCAGCCAGGCTGCTGCAGCAGAGGATGTCACCAAGCTGTCACCTGCCCCACCACACAGCCTTGTCCTCTGTTCACCTTCAGGAGGGCAAATCAGAAGTGGCTCAGCTCAGCCAGCGCAGTCAAATGAATCTGAAACACTGTTAGGAGGGATTAAAATCACATGTGAGTGTGTGGATGTGTGGTTTCACAACACCTCCCTCTCCCCACCGCCAGCCACACCAGTTTCCTCAAAGAAAGGCAGAACAGTAGAGCACAGACCCAAAGTTATGCCGTGATGCATTAAAGCCTTGTTTTCCCACTGCTTAAAGAACTGATCCAGCCCCCTCAAATGTTCCCAGCATACTTGAATTGTGAGTCAGAGACCACAATGGAGATACTTGCCTAGCTTGACAAAGTTTAAGTATCTCCTGCCAAACAGCAATCACTGATTTTTTGCTCTGTCACTCATGAGTCCTGTTCCTGCTGCTCTAACCACACAAAACACACTGCCTCATTGTGGAAGCCAGGATTACTGTTTGGATGCTTACCTGTAGCATCTCCAACTTTTCATAATCCCCTTAATGAGGAGTGCTGCTAACAAACCAGATGGAAATTTGCAGGTATTGAAAGCTCATGTCTCTGTACCAACTGTGGAAGCAATAGAGGATGGAAAGAATAGCAATACTGAAAAGCAAGGCCAGGAAACACTTCATCTTTGCAGGCACAGTCTAACATTTAAAAGGAATAATAATTCAAGAACAAGATTTCCACAGACTGGTCTGGCACCTCACTTAGCAAAACACCTGAAGGCTGAGGAGTTAATATCTGATGGACCCTTCCCTGGGTTTCATTTGCCATAGCTAAAGCAATTGCCTGCCATGAGTTAGCATCCAGAGTGGCAAAATAAGTTTTTACTCTTTCAGTTGCAGTGGCAAAAGGCCTGCAGCACTGAGCAGGGCTCCATTTTCTTCCACACCCCTGCTCCACCACGTGTCATCCAAACAGCTCATACAGTCCTGCTCAGGGCAAAAAGATTATTATTTTACTCACTGTAGGTCAAAATCATTTTCTATTTGTTAATTTTCCTATACAATCCTGAGTGCAGTGCTAGAAACATATTTTCTTAATTAGCTTCCCCCCCACCCCTTTTTCTTCCATCAAAAGGGACAATTCTCACACAATCTGAGCACTGTGGCAGAGAGTCACAGGGCTTCAAGGAACCCCCCAGTAACAGAGTGCAGGGCTTGATCTGCAGTGAGGAGAGCTGGCAGCCCTGCACTGCACCTCAGCACACCAGCTGTTGCTCCAGCGGTGAAGCCACACTGGGAGGAGTTCAAGGACCAGCAGCTGAGAAAAAAAGTCAGAACCAAACCCTCCAACGTTACAAGAGGTCGAGGCTGTGTGTGTGCAAATGTGTGCATTTCCTTTATTTTTCTTTTTTTCCCCACCACAACTAGACTTAGTATTTCTTCAGAGGATTCTTGCTTGTGCTTGTACCTAGAAATCATTCCCATTATCTCCTCCATCGCCTGGGCTGCAGCGCAGAGAGCAGCCTGCTGTTATCCATCCCCGCTGCCTGGGCTTTGGGACAGCTGGGCTGCAAGGCTGGAGAGATGGGGGAGTGTCCGGGCTCTGGGGTGCACAAGGATGGGAGAGATCATTTTGTGTGCTGCTAATCTCTCTCTGCAGGAGCGCTGGTTTTCGCCTCTGTAGCACCTGCCATGGGGTGCCTGGGGGTGGGACACAGGAGCAGGAAGAAAAATAACTTCAAGCAAGATTTACTCCCTTCCTTATTAGTTAATGCTTGCCAAAAAAAAGTTATGCAGAGGCAGGGGGTTGAATAGGTCTGAGTGGACTTCACATAACTGATGTAAATATTACACTTTGACATCTCTCTCCTTTCAGGAAGGGGGAATCTTTGACTCAAGCTGTGTCCAAAGCCCTAGACAGAAACCCAGGAGCTCTAGGATGTTATTTTCCCAGTTCCATCTCAGGCTTGACATTTCAGGACCATGGTGTTTTGCTGACAAACCTGAGCCATGCTAAACTGAAGATAAAATACCAGTGAGGGTTTCAGACCTCCCATCCCCCACGCCCTTCCCCGAGCACAGCACGCATTGCTCCGAGCTGTGCACATGTACTGGCCTCTCCCAGCTTGGTCCTGGTGACAGGGTGATGCACGGCCCAGACCTGCACTCCCTGAACTCCCCACAGGCTCTCATCTAGCACAGAGACAGGCACCGGAGGTGTGTAACAAGGAACAAGGAAGAAAAAGAAGCTGTTTCACTGTGCAAGTAACACCAATCTTAATATGAATCTCTTCTGAGCTGAAAGAAAAACCCTGTTGTACGGTCACAGGAGGTCAGACCAGCTAGTGCAGGGGATAGCAGTGCATATTTAGAGCACACTAGTCTGGACAATAAGCTTGGAAAGTGTTTCTGGAAGTTGGGCCAACCTCAGGGTGCTGGCCCAAAAACATTTAATGCATGCTCTTCTCAAAAAAGGTGTCTGGATTGCAATCTGAATGCAAGCAGCTTCTTTCAGCTCTCCATCCTCAGAGGCAGTGCAAGCAGATCAGGCAATTCAAGAGGCTCAAGCTGGCCCTGGGAAAGTCTCAGTGCTCAGCTTGCTCCTTAAGCCAAAAATAAAGAATACATTGGCAAAACCATTGCATATTCACCTAGTAAGTTTCTAATGCTGTTTGTCCGAGCGGTGGCTGCCACCATTTCACACCACAGCCCTCTCCCTGGTTCCGTGCCTCCACCAAGCCATCAGCTGGGCTGTGAGAGTGTCAGCTGCTGCTTGCATTACAAAATCTGGAAGGGATGGACCCTGAAACCAGAGAAGCAGCAAACAAGGGCTGCAGCAGAGCAGGACAGGCTGCTTACCAGAAGTACCTCCAGCACTTAGGAGATGACAGATTTTCTGGGCACTCAGAAAACCTACATAAGCACATGCATTTGCACAATGTGCAATGAACCACTGAGTCTGTTCTTTTGACAAGGGCATGTCGTGATGGGACAAGAGGTAATGCCTTTAAACTGAAAGCAGATTTAGATTAGATACTAGGAAGAAATTCTTTACTGTTAGCGTGGTGAGACACTGGAACAGGTTGTTCAGACAAGCTGTAGGTGCTCCACTCCTGGAAGTGTCCAAGGGTAGGTGGGACAGGGCTTTGAGTAACCTGGTCTAGTGGAAGGTGTCCCTGCCCATGACAGAGGAGCTTGGAACTCAATGATCTTTAAGGTCCCTTCCAACCCAAGCCACTCTGTAACTCTATTACTGCACATGAGACTATAAGAGCACCATCTCCTCACATCTGACATTCAGACCTGAGGGCTGCAGAGACCTGAAACAGGGGGTGCACCTCTCCCTTGCCCCTGCTCACTCACAGCAGTTGCAAGGGAGGCAGCAGCACATGTCCTCACTCCAACCCGCTGCTGGAATCACCAGCAATCCACCAGGCTGTTACACCCCTTACAAAAGGGCTTGGCAGAGCAGCTTCCCCAGCCAAGGCAAGGTTTGTATCAGGGGCTAAAGATCAAACTGTATCTATCTCTGAACACACCTTTGTTAGTTTTGGCTGCACCCTTTCAGGTATCACCTGCCTCCCCGGGCAAACACGTTCCTATCCCGGGCGCCACAGGCCTGCTGCACTCCTCCAAGGGCTGTGTCCCTGCCAGGAACCTGTGCACCTACTGCATCCACATCAGCTGCCAGGGAGGGAGAGCCCCAGCACTAATGTGGCTGCAGCAAGGATGTTGCAGGGAGCAGAGGAAGGAGCTGGAAACAGATTCATGGTCAGGCTGCTGCTTGGTTTTGCTGGAAACTGCAGTGGAAAACTGGCACGGGCATCCATCCACCCCAACAAACATTGCATTCATATGCAGAGCTACAGAGCAAACGATCTGTCAGTTGTTCATCTGGAGAACAGGTTTCACCAGCCTGGATTAAATGATTATGTTGCCACAGCATGTGCTTCTGGCTGCTTTTGGAGATAAAGGAAGTAAAGCACAAGGAGCCTTAAATGAGAGAGGCCTGACCCTGCAACCCAGCTCCCAACACCTATATGCTTGAAGAAGGGTCAGCCCAGCACAGAGCACGGGAGATGGGGAGCAAGTGTGTTTAAAAGGATGAATTTTGGTGCTGATGCGCTGAAATTACTAATGCAAGAAAACACCTCGTTCAGTCGCGAACAGAAGGTGCACACTTTACCTCCAATTACTGCCTCCAGATGTGCACCAGACTGGCTGTATTTCTGAGCCTGCTGCTCCTCGTTCCCACAAAGCTGAAGGCAGAGGGAGTGCAGTTGGAGGTCTAACAGCACATGTGCAGCTCCACCAGAGCCTGCGTCCTGCCTCCACAAAACCCCCGTTGAGTGACTCCCTCAGGATGTAATTGCAGTCGACTTCATTCCAGGCCATGAGCATATGTCTGGCTACGGACATTACTGCAGGCACACAAGGAAAAAAAAAAAAAGAAATATAAAGCAGAAAGTGCAAAAAACTGCTGGTAATCCAAGCCCAGTTAGGATAATGGGTGTTTTCTTCCATAGAAAAAGGTTACTTTGCTACCTTTGGCAGTCTGGCCAGCTTCCCTGCATTAGTCTCTTGCAAGGCACAAGAGAAAGGCTGGCCCCAGCTTTGCAGGCTCAAAACAAAAATATTGCACCAAACCCATGGGCCCCAGAAACAACCCCCGAATCCCTCTGGAGCCTACAAGGGTAAAAAGCAGAAGCCCAAAGAGCTAAAGCAGCAATTTTAGGACTCTCACAGACTTCAGAGAGCCTTGAACCCTTGTACCAGGGAGCCCAAGGCATCTTTTTCCACTCTGTCACCTTTGATAGGTTCACTCCCACCAAAGTTCACCCCATGCCCCATCTCTCAGGGGATGATGTGTCTGTGGTGGGTGCAGTGGGAGGTGCAGGGGTGCAGTCACAGCACAGTGTGGGCAGCAGGAGCTGGAGCCACCCACTCTGCCCCCAGCATGTTTCACAAGATGAGCAGTAGCAGCAGCAGTGTTGCTTTCATATTTGCCCTTTTTATACCCCCAGAGAGTGGAAACACGTGCTCTGAGCATTGGGAGCTGTTACAAACACTGCTCTGAGGGGGAAGTCCCTACAAATAGCCTGCAGCAAGCACCCAGCACCCAAGGCTCCCAGCTCAAGCACCTGGAGGCTGGCAAACCACTGAGCCATCCAAAGTAAAGTCTTATCAATGGGAAGTGCCAACCAGGCCTGAGCAACACTGAGCTGCCCTCCCCACCTCGAGTGGCCATGAAAATACACAGGATTTGTCCAGCTGGGATGGCTCCCAGTCAGGCATTTACGTTTATGGCCCATGGACAGGCTTTTAAAAATACATCCCAGTGCATGCACGGGTGTGCTCCAAGATACACTTATATCCACAAGCACATGACCTAGGAGGTGGGTTAGAGCTGAAGTGACTCAGCCTCCCGGTTACAGGAACAAAATTAGCAACCACTCATAGACGTCTTATGTCTTAGATGGGGCTAGATGGCACTGTAAGTTTGTTAATGTCCCTTTGCCTCAGGAGATTTCACTTTGGCATGAAGATCAGTGGAAAACCAGGAAAGCTGGTGCTCCCTAGGGTATATTTTCCAGAGCTGGGCTAGCAATTCACACCAACAGCCTGATTCAACACATTTTCAAGGTACCTAGTTAGGAGCTGTGTCCAATAATTTAGTCATTCTCTGGAATTTACTTTTTTTTTTTTTTTTTTTTTTTTTTTGAGAAAATAATTCTTGGCTTGACAGCATTTAAACATATGTTTTCTCCAAATACTTGGCCTACATTTTCCCTTCTTTAATTTATCCCATTTCTCCTCATTAACCCCTGCCCCCCCACCCCCGTTGTTCCCATGCTGGATCCCTCTACCTCTCCCGGGAGAACAGTGATGAAATGACATTCGCCTCCCAGACCTCCTGGCACATCACCGTTTCTCTTCAGGATCAGCCCAGCGGGGCAAAGAGCCCTTTGGCCCGGAGCCCCTGAATCACTTAAGGATGCACAGCTGAAACGGAGCAGAGCAAAGAGGTGGAGGGAGGCGAGGACCGGCCTTGGAGGGACAGTGCCTGCCTGTATTCAGGTCACAGCATTCCGGTCCCACGGCCTCGGGTGTCTGCCTGAGCTGGTTGGGAGACGAACGAGTAAGGATCTGCCCTAATCTCACACCCAGACCTTCCAGAGCCTCTGCGCTCCGGGAGCACGCTGCGGCCGATGGCACGGTGCCACCGCAAGGGAACGGCATCCACGCGGCTGGGGAGGAAGGGGGACGTGCAGTCCTGGCGCAGCACATCTGCCCCTGGGGCTGGGAAGAGGGCGGCCACCTCTTTAACAGAGACCCTATCCGTGCATCTAGCACTCCGATGGGTATCTCTCTCCCATCAGTTAATAGAGGGAGCAACCCTTTAGGGGAAAGGAAAAAAAAGCGAACACCAAACCCCCAAAATCCCCAAAACACTCCTCCCAGCACAGGATCCCATCAGCTCCCTGACCGCCTAGGTCATTCATGCCTGTGAATCGTTTCCTCAAGTAACAGATTAGTCACGTACATTTGCAATGGCAGCGATTCTGCCAAATAGCTGAGGAGCAGGGCAGGAGAACAGCAGCCTGACAAAAACAGGCAGAGGAGGGGAAAGCAGAAACAAAACGTTTCTTCCTTTTCTCCCATGCCCCTTTGGTTTTCAACAGCGTTTGCATGCACAAGCTGCTAAACAGCTGCATCACGTGGCGGTGAAATCCGGGCGTTATCTGGCCAGAGACTCGGACAGCCCTGTCTTTCCTTTTTCACCCCCGGGCTGGCAGAAGCATTGCCCAGCAGCCAGAGCACTGACAGCTTCTATAAGGTTGGGACCAAAAGCCTCCCATAGTAGGAAACAACGTTTGGCAGCTGGGAAAAGCTCTCAGTTGAGCTCCCATCTTCGGAGTGACTGACAAATGCCAGACCCCGGCAGGGCTGACATGGGCTCGGGCTGCAAAGTGTCCCGCTCAGAGGCGAGTCACTCCGAGAGGAAAACAAACAGGAAAAGGTCCCCAAAAGCTCCTGATTAGTGTTACTTAGGCTTACTGCAAACAGTTCCTTTCTTCTTCCAATAGCAGGCATGAAAAATCACCGCTGTCACTGGAGCAGCAGCGCATGGAGCTGTGAACAGGTCAGACTGCTCCTCTGTGCTGTGCATGCTCTGTCAAACTGCCCCTGTCCCAACAGCCTTCCAGCCACAGATGGCCTGGTAGGTAACAAAGAGGGAGATTCAAAGCAAGAACACCTGAGCGATCCAGTAACAGGGGAGAAAAAAAATGCAGGCTGTTTCGGGTCATATGAATTGTGTGTACATTCCCAGACACCCAGTCTGTCCCTTGTCGTTCAGGGAAATGCTAAATGGGCAGCGTGGCCTGGAGAAACTGTAAGGAGGGGAAAAGCAGCCGAGTGCCTGGAGGAAAGCTGATGAGCTGGTTTTCAAGACAAGCGTTACTACTGCAATAAGAGATAGGGACACACGTAGGCGTTCCCTGTCCTGGTAATAAATAACAGCTACAAAACTCTTATTAACCTCTGTAAAATATGTTGGTTCTGCCAGCCCATCCGTCATGAACCTATCTCTTACTGTGGTACTCACTTCAGCCGTCCCAGTGAAAGACAGAAAACACAGCAGACCAGCCACAGCATCCCACATTCCAGCCAAAGGGAGTCACAAGTGCAAAGGATGCATCTTTGTTGTCATAAAAATGATGCTCCCCTCTTGTATCCTCTGCCTTAGGGGGCAGCACTGAAAAAGGAGACTAAAGTGCAAGCATCACTTTTGAGACAGGAACTTCACCATAACACAAATAAAGAAACAAAAAAGACTACCTCAGGAATCTTCTACCTTTCCTTCCTAGGAACAAGCAGCCCTGGGGCTTGGCCTGATCATCTGGCTGGTGAATTCACTTGCAGTCCAAAGAAAGCCTGGCCGCATTCATCAGCTGGGATGGGAAGCACCAAGTCTCTTCTCCTCTCACCATCCCACTTCCTGGAGGGGAATTCAAGGAACAAGTGGCCTGCTAGTGCTGAGAGTTCTGTCCCCCATGCTGCCAGGCTTCCCACACTGTCTCATTTCAGAAGTAGCATGGGGAGGAGGGGGAAATGCATAAATTGGAGCCCTGATACTTGGCACTACACCAGGACATAGATTAGTCTACTCAATCATTTTAATTGCTATCCAACAATAATCTATTTAGGTGATTTACTCTAAAACATGCATAGCACTTTGGTATGTTTATAGTGCTAATTGGGAAAGTCCTGAACCAAACAGCCACCCTGGGTAGCAAAGATGTGTATTTGGAGAGATTTATTTGTTTAGCTGTTTTCAGAACTTCACTAGAATACTGTTTTTCTTAGCTTTTTTTGCTTCAATATATATATTTTTGTCTATTTACTTGTCAATCTCATGTATTTGGCAGACATAAAAAAATGCAGAGCAGTAACCAAAATGACACACACTTCCCATGCAACACAGGGTTATTCTTCCATGTCTTGTTTCTGCCCTGCATATTTAATTTTGTACTCCTGTGAGGACTTGGGTGCTCAGGAAGAATGCCATTTTTAGAATTACCAGACCTAAGTAGCTGCAGCTACATAAATGAGGAGTATGTCAAGACCTGAGGAGAGCCAATGGTTTTACTAGGTCATCAGTTAACCCACATGGCCAGGAGTGCAGGTGTGAAGAAGATAATCCACCTCCAAGACAGATCCCAGCATGCCTCCATGGGAGTTTTGGGCTTCACAGAGGCACTTTGCTCTCCCTTAAGAAAGCTGGTATGTCAGAAAAAGCTCCTCCTGCTTTACCTGCACTGTTAGCACCTGTGTTACTGCAGGTAGGCACTGGAAAGGATGTGCTGGGTAGGCAGAAGCTGTTACCTACCATATACTGAGCAAAACCCCAGGGGAAAAGATGGTGTAGCCTCTGCTCTGGCTGTGTTTATCCTACATGTCAATGAACAATAAAAGCAGGGCACTGAAAAATAAACCTCACTGCTTCAAAAAGCCCCCAGGAGAGTTTCTTCATTGGTATCATATTTTTTGTTTCTTTCTGATTTTTTTTTACTGTTGAAGTTGACATCTTTTTCCTCTTGCTGAACCAGCATTTCCTGACAGCAAACCATGGTCAGAAATTTTCCATCCAGCCCTGAAGTGTGTTTCAACATTTGGTGCTTGTGCATGCTTATGAAAAGAGGTTAATGTCAATCTCAGAAAGTTATCTACATGATGTTCAAAAGGTTACCAACAGTGAGGAGCAGCACCTGCATTTGGGGAAGTCCAGATACTCTCTCGCTTCTTTGCCTCAGGCTTGGGGTCAACTCTTCTCTGCTCTCTTACATTAGTAATGGTGATCCTCCTTTGCGTGTTTACTGCCCAACTGACCTGCCACTTGGAAAAAATCCTTCCATGGGGAACACTCTTTCGTGACACAGCACATCCCCTTCCAAACACCCTGGGGACATTCTGATGGTTTTAAAACCAAACATCTTGGAAAAGAGCAGTGCTCTCCCAACAAACAGCAGTGCAGTCAGGCCTCAGAAGGAAAACAAGCAAGGCAGGAGCTTGTGGGAGGAGATGGTAATAAATACAATAGTCAGCTTCTTAATCACCATCGCCAGTGCCTGATAACCATTACCTTATTTCAGCTGCCCTATGCATAACAGTGACAGGACAGCCCTCCACATTTGGAGGACTTTACCCAGCAAAATCTCCTCAGGGATGAACAAGCACTGAAGTGTAAACACACCCAAGAGCTTTTAAAGGTTGGAAAAGGAAAATCTTTTATGCTGTGAGAGTCATCAGGCATGAGGCAGCCTGGGCACAGCAGCCTCCAGTCTGCAGCAGTTGCACTCAGCAACCCCAACAGTCAAGGAGGCTTTTTTTGGGAGCAGGGGTGGACACAGTGAAAACCAGCCTGTCCTTACTAAAAACTCCTGCCTGCAGGGCACTCAAGCCAAAGCTGTCTTAATGCGCTTTTAAAAGAAGGCAAATGACAAGCAAGGCATCATTTCCTCACTTCTCCTCCACTGAGACATCCAGAGCTGCTATCATCAGCTGAAGGGGCAATAACTTCACCAGGAGGCGAAGCTGGTTTATGAGGGGGAGGAGGAAGAGTTAAACCAAACTCATCAACCCACCCAGTGTCATCAGCCAGCAGCTCTGAGCACGCTCTCACCGCCACAGGGAAGCGGCAGGAGAGAGACACGACATCGACATCGCAGCAGCACGCCCAAGAGAGGATGTGTCCTAAAGGACACAGCTGATTCATCATCCCGCTCAGGAATCTCGGGCAGTTTCAGCTGCAGAGGCCTGACCTGCTTGGCAGCCAGCCGGCCGGCATCAGCTGCCTCCTGGAAAAGGGAAAGAAAAAATAAAAAAGCTTTGAAACGACAGAGTGGGCAGAGGAATGGGGAGGAGGGGAAAGGAGGGAGGTGGGGGGGGAAGAGGTGGCCTTGCAGGCTCTGGTTGAGTAAGAGGCTAATTCCCCCCCTACTCCCTGACCACGACTCCATCTAATTACCCTGTTTCCTCTGAGCTGATTGGAAAGTGGCCTTGTGTCTGGAAAAGGCAGTAAGCATCTTACATGCATCTGTTCCACCTAATCCCTAATAACTAGTGCCTGTGTGTTCCGGGAGAGGAGGAGGAGGAGGTGGGGGAGGACAGGCAGGGAAGGGCCGGGAAGGGCCAGGAAGGGTTTCTCATGTAGGCTGCCATGTGGCAGAGGGCAGGGCAGCCTTGTGGCCTGGGCTGGGGGCTTTCAGGGAACTAACATTGTTCCTCTTCCACCTCTTTCACAATCTGGAGGCCCTTTCCTCCTTCCCCTTGCAATAATAACAAATTTTATTAAAAACAAAACAACAAAAAAAAAAAAAAAGAGAGAGAGGCCTGTGGCTGGGAATAAGGACACATTTTGCTGAGCCTCGCTGCAGTTGGGATCTGTTTAAGCCACTCGTTTTCCCCTTGCCCTAATCCTGCATTATCCTTTAGGCATGACGTTCAATTCCTGAAGGGGGGTGGGAAGTGCTCTCCAGGGCCCTGCCTGGTTTGCCCAGGAATTTGGATTGCACTTTTTATGTGCAGCTCCGGGAAGGGGCAGAGGGACCCTTTAGTAGCCAGGCAGGCACATTAGTATGCAGCCCTTTAGTAGCCAGGCAGGCACATTTTCAGCGAGCTCTTCCTAGTGGGAGCTAATTCAACTCGAGGAGAGCACAGGGATAAACATCTCCATTTGCCAGTAAAAGGATTGTCACATCTGGAATTTACACAAGTTACCAGGAGCCAGGAGCCACTATTTCGTTTCACTTGCGTGGCGTCATAAAGCATGTTAGCACTTTAAAAGTGTTGCAGGGCAGACGGATGCAGGACAAGGACAACAACTCCCACAGCCCTGCCATGCCCCCGCCCTCCCCTGCCACCATCGGGGGACACCAGGCTCAGCCCTGTATCTTGCTTAACATCCTCAACTTTGCTCCAGCCCCTGGGAAGGGAGGCTTTTGGCCTCCAACGCTGCCAGCTGGCTTCTCTTCTCCATGCTATAGTCCCAGGAGGCTGGCAGAGGGACTTGCTGTGCCCCCTGCACACCTCACAGGGAGTGCCAGCCTTGCCCTCCGGCTCAGCCCACATGGAGGAGGACTCAGCAACCGATCGCTTTAAACCAGTTTCAAAAGGTTGGCTGTGCCTTTGTGGGCTGTTTATTTCCAAGAGCTTTCCACATTTATCCAGCCAGTTTTCCACTGTTTTGCTTTTGGATTTTTGCAGTTGCAAGCTTTGAGTGCTCCTCCTTGCAAGAGCCTCCTCGCTCATCCCTCAGCACACTAATGGGGCCAGAGGTGGTAATGTGTCCTGTGGGCTGAATTCCCATAGGAAGCCCCTGTCCTCATCCCAACAAAAACACTGGGAAGCATCCTGAAAAGAGCAGTGGGATACAGGCATCCACAGGCAGGACCCATCCCATCCAGTAACAGTAGATAAAAAAATTAAGGGGAAGAAGATGAAGTCAATGGCCTTTTGACCTTTGGCACTTCTCATCTGCACACAGGCCTTAAGGATAAGCAAGGCAAAACCCAACAGTCCATATTTCCCAGTTTGTTTTTTCTGTCACTTTGTCTCATGGAGCAGTGGTTACCCAAGAAATGTGCTCCCTGCTGATTTTTATTAGGGACTGAGCCACACTGGGTGGGAAAACCAGAACAAGCACAAAAGTCATCTCTTGGCCTGCCATGCTGTTTGTGAAACACCATGCAGAGGTAAAGGCCTTCAGGTTACCATGTGGAAACCCGGCTGTGATTTACACTTCCTCTTCATCCTCCCTCCAAGGAACAAAGGGCTGCCTTGGGGAGGCTCACTTTACCCTGCAGAGGACAGGCAGCATCACTGCTCACTTTGCTGCTTGCTGGCAGGGCACAATCCCAGCTTTTGTGAGTCATCCACCCAGCCCACGCAGTATGGGATCCACAGCCTGGAGTCCCACCAGTGCTCACAGGAGCCTGTTGGGGAGCAAACCTCATGCCAGGGACAGCTGCTCCGCAGTGGAATACACAGCAGTAGCTGTGCAAGAGAGATGGGAGATGGGAAGAGTTGGCTGCCTTCTGCTTGAGCTCTCGTGACTGACCAGAAAAGTGAAGTGAAAGAGCACAGTGGGAAGCTGCAAGGTCACACTTTTCTTCTAGTGTTGTCCAGATTCTTCTGCAGAGCCTTCCTACCCTCCACATGCATAATTCATCCCATGTTGCCCTAACTAAACTTAAAGCCCCTTGAGGTAAGTTGGTGCAACTTTCCCATGAGTGCAGGCTCCTGACACTATAAGATTAGCAGCTGAAAGAAAAAAAAACAACACTTTAAAGTGTCTTCAAAACCTCCATCTTTAGGTAACAGATAAGTGGCATAAACACTCAAAAGTAATGTGCCCACAACCACAAGCAGTTTTCTGTTAATTCAGGCTGAAGTACTCCGAAAAGGGAGGTCACCTTCCTCCCAAGCTGCAAAGATGACTTCAGGGAGGAGCTGTGACCACAGGTGTCCCTGTAGCACAGACTTGCCTAAATGTGTGAGGGTTGGCATGGAATATAAACAGTAGCAAGCAGATGGTGTTTTAGGAGGAGAAAATATCAAATTTATGGCCAGAGGTTGTGCTTACAGTTACAACTGCAGGCTCACCACCTCCTCCTCAATATTCCTACCAGCCATGCTACAATGACTCCAGGCCTCTGAACAACACCTTTTCCATAGCCTGGTCATTGCACCCTCGTGAAAAAAAAAATCTAAACAGGCCAACTTGCTCCTCAGAAGACACACTGGCATGAACTCTGCTCCTCAGCAACATCTCCAAATGACAGGGGCTGCAGAGGGGGAAGAAGGAAGAAAATGTGGCTCAAAGAGATTTCCCCTAATAAAGAGTCAGCACAGGAGGAGATTTACTTGCACCAGAGTGCAAAAGACTGCCAAAACTTACCTAGCATTTATTTGCAGGGCTAGGAGGAGAGCAGGGAGGTATGGCCACCTAGGCTGCCCTCAGTTAGTGCCTGTAGCAAGAGCAAGTGCTCCCAACTCATGGGCTGTATCTCACAGTCCTGTGCCATACACAGAGAATATCAATCATTCCCTCAATATCTTGTATTCTTTGAGATCCTTTTCAAAGCCCATTTAAGGGTATCTAAAACAACACAGGTGTTTGCATGACAAATTCCACAAGCTGCATACAGAGACGTGGTGGTTTTCAAAAGTGCTAAAGAAATAAATTCACTGTATCCTGCTTCATGCTCTGCATATGGCACCATGCTCCCAGCCTAGAAGGAAATAAAACAATCACTATATTGTATGATATGGGTTAGAATGAAGTGGCTGTTTTCTACTGTGCTTTCACTAAGGTCCTGTCTTTCCAGGATGAAACCTTCATATTTGGGGATACTAAGCAGATTTATTCTGACACCCATTCTCTGGGGAAAGTATGCAGCTTCTCAAAAGTGGGTCGTGGATACAGCATCTTCATGGTCACAATCCACTGAAGCACACTTGTTATCCCCCATCCCAGCTGAGCTATTCAGATAATTGTCTGAATTCTGTTTAGGCAGGACCAAGTGCCCTTAACTCCTCTAATTCTAGGAGCTGGATTTTCAGCTCACTTCATGGTTTGTTTTTTCTTTAACTCTTCCACTGTCTTTGCACTATATCACATACCAAGGACCACACCTTGGGAAAACCCGTATCCTCAGGTCCCTGTCCTGGCCCAGGAAAAAGCTGATTTTACATGGAAGATGACCCTACTTTGAAGCTGTCCCTTCCACCCAAAATGCCTCTGAGATAAGGGTATTATACTACTTGAGTGGGGATAAGCAGAGTCGAAGCTGCGTGAAGCTGGGCTGACCCAGAGCATGGCCAGGGCGTTCAGCTCCCCTGGGAGGAGGTGCCTGGCTGGGGACCAGTGCCTGTCCAGAGATGGTCTCCTTTGGGGCTGCTGATACTCAGCAATGAGTATAAAATAATGTCACATGAATGGTCACACTTGGGGACAGAGTGACCACTCCTGAAAATCTGAGCTAGAAGCACTCACCCAGAGCTAAGTAGTGAGTGAACTGGCAGAAGCACAAGCCTTCATTCTCCTGCTTGCTGGATCTCTCCTTTAGCCACAGCCTCCATGGTTTTAAGTCCATAAAAACTTAGCTGCTGCAACTTTACATAACAATTATGTCACCATTAGATTTCAGAAAGCACCTGCAGAATCCAGTTAACTTACCACACCAAAACCCAAGAAAAAACAAGGTACTTCAGATGAAAAGATAAAATGATGACATTGTTTTCAAGGGTGAAGCCTTTACAATTTATAATTAAATATAACCTTCTACTTGCACTATTAATCAAACTTTAATGGAAATCCTTGAGAACGTTACTTAATACATTTTAATAATAAAATGTAAATGAGGCATTTTTAAAGCAGGTAACAAACTTCTTTTGCAAACAACAAAAGGTATTTTGCCCACACCACCAATGTTACAGGTGATCAAAGTGAGGGGCCGAGTGGACACAAACTGCACACTTTTCCCTTTCTATATGAACTGGTGTAAATCAGGAACAATTCAACTGGTCATTAAGCATAAGAGAAACATAGGGATATGCTGTGGCTATAGCATATTCAGCAATGGGTTTGTATTTAAATATTTTTACAGTATCTTTTACATTGGTGCTTGGGGACTCCCAGGTAGTCAGAGATGCAATTAGATAAAAGAGGCTATTTGACTTTTCATCCTTATTCCTTCCTGCCTTGCTTTTGTGGGTTTACAGCACAATCTTTCGACTAATTAAACACATTTGAATATTCTGTTGCGTGTGCAATGAATGTATAATTAGACTCAAGAGAAGGATTATGTGCTTTCGAGCTGACACTAACACTTCAGCATAAAGGTACCCCAGGCACCACTAAATGTAACCTATGAGCTCCTGCTAATAGCACGCTGCCTCTGATCTCCAGAGGATTATCTTACTCTGGAGCTCTTATAGGAGCTGTATACTGAAAGGGGCCTGAAACAGATACCCTGTAATTTACATCCCTGCTTAGTGCCTCGGTGAGGAAAGGCGGCCTTTGCTCCAAATTGTAAGTGTTTCTTTCCTTCTCTGCTTTTCAGGTCTGAAGTTAAGGCACATGATCTTCAGGGCGCAGAATGCTGTAAGAAACCTCTGGGTGGTTTCAGGGAAGGAAGTGTATTTTTTTTTTTGCCTTTTTTTCTTAATTCATATTCAGTACTACTTTTTTCCCCTATAAACACAGAGTAACCTCTTAAATAAATTATACTCTCTGCTCCAAAATTACAGATATCTGCTGCTTTATCCTCACCAAGCACTACATCCTAGTGCTATTATTTACTATGCCTCATAAATATCAGTCCTTTTCCTTTCCTCTACTTGGCACTTTTCCCATCAATTTTACACTGCTGTGCTTTGTTTTTGTTGTTGTTTTTTAACAGAGGTTACCCTCCCAGCCACCACATGATAGTGATTTTTTTTTCCCCATTTTGTGGTTGGACCAGCTCAGACAACTAGATAAATACTGTGGGGAGCTGACCCTTAAATATCAGGTTTGCCTGTATTTTTTCAGAGAGGTCTTTATTTCCTTAAGTTGTAGGTGGTCTCCTTAAGACAGCAGGGAGACAAACCTGGTGTAGTGAAAGGAGGGAGAAAAGAAGAAGCATAAAAATCCCCTTAGGCTGTTTCCTGTGGTAAAACAGAGTAAAGAATATTTTCAGAAACAGTAAGAAATGTTTTAGGGCAGCTCCAGAAAAATTCAAATCCAAATCTTCTGTGGGGTTCACTGAACTCTACACATTGTGCCTTTCCTCCAAAACCTGAAGCCAGGCAACTTGAACCTGATTTTGGAGTGAGTAATGGGCACCCTGGCATTTCTGTACCGCTTGGCAGTTGTGAAGAGGGTTGTGTGAGTTTTTTTAAGATGTCATTTTTTTCAGAGTAAAGGTTGCTTAAACAAACAGTGGGCTAGCTACTGAAAATCAGCCCCTATCAACTATCGTCAGCCACAGATCCAGATGAGGGGCAAAGCTCCTTTACCAGCAGTATGGCTTTAGAGTAAGCAATCTGCAAATTTCCTCTCATCTGAAAAAGAAAATGATACCTGGACAGGCCAGGAGATAACAGCAGGCGTGCAGCCTCGATGTCAGCAATACCTGTGACATCGCTGGCATTACCCTCGGGTTAGCATGGCAAATCACACCGTGCCATTGCAGTTCTGTCACTTTTCCGTAGGGCCAGCCCCCTTAAAAAACTTCCTCCATCAGGAGGCTGGCTTACATTTGTTGCTGTTGTTGTGTACACTGCCAAGAGGACGTGTCCTCTGCCTGCACTGAGGAGAACTGTACCGGAGAAGATGTAGGACCTGTGTCAGTGTACTTGATCCCTGGATTTCATCACACATAACTTCACTGCAACTGCTTTGCTTTGCCCCTTGCTCAACAACAAGAGGTACCCTTGACTTCACATCTTTGTATCTGTGCCCAGACTTCAAGGCTGGCCTACCTCAACTTTGAGAATAAAGTGAAAATCTCCTTTACTGTTCCAAGAGCATGCAGTTTGGAAAGATCAGGGATGAAGCAGGTGCTCAGCTAGGGAGCATTGTGTGCTGGTCCCAGCTTATGGTGGCCAACTCCAAACAAAGCTGCTCCTCTCCCTGGATAGTCAGGGTGGCCCCACTGATACCCTTCTGCAGCCCAGCCCCAGCCATGGTGGAGCTGCTCTGTGCCACCCACTGTGCTCTGCTTGTGAGGCTTTCAGGGTTGCAGGTTCCTGACACAGGGCATCTCCTGGGACCATTCTTCACTTTTCCCAAAGCCCTTTTCTATTGGGAAGGAAACCCCAAAGTGTCTGCCTATTCACATGGAAACACACCACCTATCTCAGTTGGAGCTGCTGAGGCAGATTGCTAAATTTAATTACCAGTTCCAAGGGCTGAGACAGTGAATGACAGGTCAATTCATGCAGTGAGCTAGCAAAGATTGCTGATAAGTGCTTTCTAATTGAAAGGATGATAAAACAACTATTAGTCACTGAGGAGCTTGAAGAATGAGTTAGTCCTGGGGTTTTTTACACTATGAAGAGCAAGAAGTGCTAATCTCATCAGCACTCTGTTGTCATTTCCTACCAGCCTAGTCACTCAAAAGGTCCAGGAGGGATCATGAGTGACATTGCAGAGGGGTGACCAGTCACTGCTCCCTCAGTCCTATTAAGGAGATTGAATAGAAATAATCATTAGCAACGTGGATAAAGTCTGTTGGACTCTGGAGAACATCAGACATTTCTGTGAATTAGGGAAAAATCAAAGAACAAAAATAACCTCTTGCACACAGCTCCCTTGGGAAAGCAGTTGTGTTAACAACACGATGTAGCCTTTGCAGAGCACTTTTTAGCCCAAAGTGTAAGATGGAGGCTGGGCCATCAGAGGTCCAGCTCCAGCAGCAGCTATGATCTGCTGCATACAAGCAGTTTGAAACTTGGAGGCTGAACTTTGCCCTAGAAAAACCTCTACATGGGCACATGTACCTGTTAGTCACTTGGGCATCAGGACAGTCACTCTGGCACAGCAGGGCACAGCAGTCATACAGGATGAGAAATGCTCTTAGGTTGTTGGTAGGCTGTTGGTAGGGCTGCAAAAGCCCTGTGCCTAGACACGACCCAAAATGTTGCCTTCTGCTGCATTAAGTGACACAACACTGGGTGCTGAGAAGGCAGGAAAACAGCAACCACCCATTAGCAGGAACCTCTGCTGCCTTGTTTCCACACTGTGCAACCCTGGATGATTTTTTTCTGCTGCTTCTCTTTCCTTTCCTCCTCTTTTGCCAATCTTTCTAGACCAGGAGATGTTCAGAGTGAGAGTGGCAGTGTACTTGCTCTGTGCCTAACACGAAGGGCTACTCTGGGTACTGCTGTCACGTGGATAATCATCCAGGACACTTGCACACACCACACTGCTGAAATGGTAACCATATTAGAGGTGAGCCTGGGACATGGCCAAGTGACACAGGCCACAGAACACGTATAAAGTGAGGTTTTGCCAAAGGCAAAAGGTCAAGGCATTTTTGCACCCTTAAGAAGCAGACCTCACTTTCTGCGTTAGGATGTGCCTTACTTTCCCCTTTCTGCCCCACCAACATCCACACAGAGTTCACACTACATGGTATTTGGTATCTGCAGTGGGAAGCCAAACATTTTCCAGGAGGTTGCAGCACTCCCAAAACTGTGTTTTCCGTGATCAACTAGTGACAGATTTGCTGTCTCTCCATCAAAAATTGTGTAAATTCTTTCTACAAAGAAGGCCATTTTGCATGGAAAAGAGTGCGCCTGGCTGGCGCATCTGACTAGATATTGACATGAGGGGAGAGAGACCATATTTACACCAACCAGTGTGTGAAAGTAGTCCAGTGATGGCATGATAACTGTGCTTGTATTCATGGATTCAATGAGTTTCTAAATAATTCCAGATCCCCAAACTCTTGGCAGTGCAGATCAGTCTTGATCAGCTCATTCTTGTTGTGATCAGTATGCTTTGCCTCAAGTCAAAAGCCCCTGGCTATGGACAGACACCTTCTTCACAGTCAGATGTGCAGGTAGGTATTTTGAAAGAACTGCATGAGACAAGTCAGATCAGCAGCTCTGCCAGTAAACTCTTAGAGATGTAACTTTCAAAGGAGGGACAGGGCAAAACATTCTTCCAGCAACTGTGTCCAAAAGGTATATCAGCCAGGAGTATAGTGACTACAATATTATATTAACATTTAAACTAATGAAGGTCACCTTGGGCCACTCACGTTACACCACATCTCAGACTTGACCTCCATACACTCTCCACGTTATAATTATGTATCAAATATAGTTAGCATATATAAGTAAGCATCAAATATATATTGATTTCGTTTATGTCATCTTTAAGAGTGCTATCCCTGTTGCACAGGCACCTATGTTGGTACAAAACTTTGCTTTACTAAGTAAAAAATATTTCTATAATATACTTATTTATAGATTTAAAAAAATTTTGTTTATACTTACAGAAATATTTCTAAATTAGGGATAAGCTGTGCCACTCTACATCCATACAAACCACTATGTGTCCATTCCCACTGCAAGCTTTTCTACTGGTGTTTGGAAAAGTGCACCTGTTGAAGCATCTCAGTCCGTGGTTGTGGTGGCTATAAGGCTTCAATATTCCTCCCAATAAAGGCTCCCCTGCCATTTTCACAAATACTGTGGAATAGAAGAAACATATCTCAATGCCACAGAAGCTTTTCTTCTTCACTCCATGTTTTCATCATCAGTGAACATTATTTGGATCAAAGATTGTTGTTTGATCCCAGGAAAAGGTTAACAGTGTCGGCAGTGCTAAGGCAGCTGCTCCAAATGGCCTACCTAGGGGTGCACTACAAATTCAGATCAGGCAAGTGATCCCCCTTTTTTTTTTTTTAAATAAAAACATATTTAATTTTTCAGGGTTTCTTTTTTTTTTCTTGAAACATTTTTTAAAGCCAGCTGCAGCTGCATCCTCCATCTCCTCAAGCCACAGCCTGAATTAGCATCCATTTAAATTAATAAGACAGATATCCCAAGTTTTATGTTTCATGCTTACAGCCAAGCTGAGCAGATGTGGTGCATGTTTACAAATTCAGAGACATTTTGGGAGTTGCCCTGTTTGATGTCTGGACTTGTTTTGTACACACTCCTCATATTGCTGAGAGTTCTTGGAGGAGGATCCTTCAATGGTGACTTTACTAAATGAAATAAAATGAAGCTTCCTTCTGTTTAAGTCAAAGAGAACTTGGCTTAAAGCTTTTTTCTTCCTTTTTTTTCCAGTTGCAAGATATCTCTTTAGCCTATATCTAACTGTGTCATCAGTAATTAGGCATGTAAAGGAAATCAATCTCAACAGGGATGTAAGATTCAAAACCTGCCAGTAAGCAGTAGATAACAACTCTTTTTAAGCACAAGCTCTTCAAAATTATGCTTATTAGTGGAATAGAGTCTCTGAGTCAAACTTCCAGATAACCTAACAATAATTAATTTTGCTGGAAAGAATAAGCCTGAACTGTTGTGCTGACCATAGGAATACAAACCACTAAGATAAAGCCTGGACAGAGTTCCTCCAGGCTGGGAAGTATGAACAGCAGTGTGACAATAGTGAGGAGGGACAGCAATGTAAAAAACAAAAATACCAACAAAACCCAAAAAAACCCTCCTAACAGAAACTTAGGCCTTACTGTCAGCCAGTGCGGAACTCTGTTCCCACTAGCCTGGAGATTCACAGTGTCCTGACCAGGTGCAAACTACAAGGACCACTTTGGAGAAATCCCAATGGTTGTTTGCATCAAAAAGTTTTCTCTGATAGCTACTGGAGCTAAGATTTTCCACCCGAGCAGACAGGAAAACAAGGCAAAGCATGGCTATTTTGTGTACTATTTATACATGTACTTCCATATCTCTGTACACACACAAATCACATGCAAACACTGAGGAGGTCAAATGTGGAGCTGAAAAGAGGCAGTGTCCCTTCTCTGGTTAAATGTCTACACAGATAACATCAGGTTCAAACACTGAGGTGATGTAAATTGGAAATGCTTTGTTTAAGTCAATGGGGTTAGGCCATTTGATGTTCATCCAAAATATCTTCTCTAAGTATGTAGGCAGGCCATGCCCTAAATCTGAGCAGATCCCCTGAGTCAGAGGTAATTTACAAATAATCAATTTTACTCCTTTTTTTCCTTCCACCTGGAGCCTATTAATCCACAAAATTTGGGAAACAATAAAAACCACTGCAGTGTATTATTAGATTTTGAAAAGTCCTGCATTCAACAGTTGAAGCTGGAGTTACTTCCAGGAGTTAGATTAACTAAGTTGCTCTAGCAACACAGTTCTTGAGATGCAGTCAGCAAACCAAGACTACAAAAACAAAGAACCCACAAATCAAGCCCACAAGGACAGGCAGCTATTTCCATTGCTTCTGACAGCAAGGTAGTTTAAGCCCTGCTTTCATTTGGTCATGTGTGTCCTTAGTGATTTTGAAACTGGGAAAGACCTGTTAGATATGTTGAATTGGGGTACTGCCAGTAGCTATTGCTTTCAAGACCTTTACACAGTGAGATGGGAAGAATGCGTCCATGAAATAGATACTGGAGCCTGTGTGTTTGTGCATGTGTGTGTCAACTTCAGAGGGAAAAAGGCCTGAATGAGTTAGATCTGAAAACTTAGCTCCCTTTGGGAAAACTTCTCCTCCAGAAACCTTCTACTTTTTCAGAAAACACACATTCTTATTATTCCAGCTCTCTCATATATTTTATAATTCTGACATGCAGTGAGATCAGTGTCTACACTGGCATGAAGGACTCCTGCAATTATGGCACAAATGAGGAATAAAATATCAAGATTGCTGCACAGATACACAAACTGATGTATAGGTTTAACATGCTGCTTAACATTCACAAATAAGAATGCAGGTGTCCCCAGATACATCTCTATCTTTGCTTTTATAGTTTTCACTTAATGACTTTATTTAGTCAAAATTCTTCTGTATCACAGAAGGAGGCACTTGGAAGACACTTGGAAGTTGAAAGGACGTGACAACACTTTGACTGTCTGTTTCCAACTTGCATCCATACCCTGTGATTTCAATTCCACCTCCACGTTGGGCTGAAGTGGAAGATAAACCATCTGCCACTCCAGAGCATCACTCTGATAGGGAGGCAAAGACATTTGTGGATGGAGAGCAGCTCAGAGGACACAAAGCTGACCACTGGTCACGCTGCATTGCTTGCTGCACCCCTTGACTCTGTGCCACTTCCAGACTTGCCTCGTAGCAGGCTCCATGAGCCCTTTTATCAGCCCTGACCCCCAGGAATTGCCTGTCTTTTTGATTTCAGAGCTCCCTGCTCACTCCACAGCTGGTAATGGAAGCAGCCAGGCATCTGGAACAATTGACAAGTCCCTATTGCCCTCCCACGGAGCGAGGTGTGCCTTCCCATCCATTTGCTCTCTGGACCAGGAGCAGGGGGAGGGGACAGAGGTCCTTCCCCACACGGCAGCCATGGCAGCCGAGCTCAGCTGGGAGGCGCCTGCAGCTCCCAGGTTCAACCCCTCCACGTCCAGCAACTGGAATTTCTCAGATGAATGCTCCTGCCCTGGAACTCACTCCCCTTGGCAGCTGCTCAGACCTTGAGTCTAATAACCTTCAGGGCACCATACAAACTTCGTTCGTTTTGTTTAACCTTTGATTAACTGAGTTTCTTTTACAATTTTCTCTGGAATTGAGGCCTCCATGGCAAACAGGAGTGAGAAACAAACTTCTTAAGTTTTTCTGCTAAAGACAGCAGAGCAGCAAAGTACCCCTGGCTATCTAAACCAAAAAACAGTACTGAAATATGTACAAGAAAACAACTTTAACATTGATAAACCAAAGAACACTGTAAAGAGTTGACTGCCTCTGCTTGTCTCTTTGGCGAAGAAAACATTTCAGACACAGAGCAGGGATACAGCAAAGGGCCAAAATAAAATGCAGTATTAACCTCTTTTTTCTTTAATTTGTAAAAACACCTGCCATGCTAAGGATGCAAGAAAAGTATTTCTTTCCTCTCTGAGCAATTGCTAGAGCTGCTGCAGAGCCATTTTGCAATTGGGAATATAAAAGCAGGTGGTTTATCTGGCAGTCAGGCTGTGGGTATGATGAAAGTCTGAAGACTCTGGTGCTGCCACAAGCGTGATCCCCTGTGCTGCAGCTCATCCAGTCTCTGGGTGAACTGCAGCACAAATCATGTCATGATTTTGTCATGACGTTTCTGAACCCCTTGCCTGTGGTTTCAGATCATCTCCTGCCTCAAGTGAAGGGACTGCGTCAGGGAAAGACAGTCTAGCTAAAGGCTCATGTCCTAGTTGCCAGGATGAAGTAGGGGAGGGGAGAGGTTTAAGGGATTTTAAAGTGTTCCCTGTAATTTGACAGTTATTAATCATGTTCCAGCTCTCTTAGTGCCTCCAGCTCCTTCATAACTTGGTATGTACCTGCAGAACTCCAAGAGTTTCTGTGGAGCTGCATAAGGTGAAAAGGAAAAACCCTGAGTTGTTCCCAAAGCACTGCAAAATTAATTGGCTAGATTGAGGTTGAGGTTTGTTGAGCTTTTTCAAAAATCCTGACAATTTCTGTGGCCCAAAGCAGGGTAGAGCTGACTTTCAGAGTCAGCGTGGTTGGAGCACATTGCATTTCCTCAAAGATAAGAGAGAGAATCATTTCACACTTTGCCTGGATTTGCAGTAACACTGGAGGTACGTGGATCACGGCGTGGATCACGGCGATAAATGTTGCAATGCACAGCAGACTCCTGATTCAAAGTCTTCCCTTTATGAAGCTTTCCTATCTCTAAGAGAGTCTGATGTAGCTCTTGGGTAGATCCCAGATGTGGGATCCCGCTTCAGCACAAACCATACTGAGACCTTTGTGGCAGAGATGAGTCCTCTCTTCCTGGCCAGACATGCAAACACAGCTCAAACCCGCTCATCTCCTTTGGGCTGGACCTGGTGAGACCTGGAAAAAGGAAGAAATGAGCACTACGACTTTTTCTGCCCCAGCCATAGAAAAGGACAATCTGTGCATGGCTAACACTTGTTAACCCAGCCATTAATGGTCCATACACTGGGCTTTCAGCTCCAGATATTTTCAGTTTGATCCCTGGTAAGGCAAGGTAGCGTCCACCACAGATATGGCCTCAGTGTTTTGGGGGAACCAGGCAAAACCCTGTGACTTCAAAATCTAGATCTGCATCCATATTTTGTAGCTACTGCCCAGGCCTGCTTTGCATTAACAGTTTTGGAAAACACCATCACAAGAAGAAGGAAAAACAAAAGTTTCCTACTATGTGTGATGAAGATCCCGCTTGGGAAATCACCTACCCCACTACTCCTGCAAACAGGATGCCAGGCATAAATATTTCACCCAGCTGAAAGTAAATACAGATCCTTCTGCTAAAGCTGCAGCTCCAGACAAACAGAAAAAGGCTTAAATGAAGGTGTGAGACCAAAAACGAACTTCAGCAGCATGAGTAGGCACAGTGCTAGGGACCACAGGGAAGCAGAGGTGAAATCATTTAGCAAGAGCACATGGTGGGAATTTGAGTGACTCACGGGAGCAGCAGCTTTCATTATTTCAAACCACTGAAAAACACCCTTGGTCCCCACACCAGGGTGTGGCTGCACATATTGAAGTCGGCTCAGGTTTCAAGTGGTGGAGGCATCAGTGGGGCATCTGGGTACCCCTGGGACTCCTCCCTGCCCCTTGATTCCCAGGCAGAGTGGCAGGATCTGCACATGCTCTGAAGGGCTGCCCACATTCCTGATGTTTCAGGCAAGCCACGGGGCGGGGGAAGGCAGCCCCCTGCCCGGGGTGCACCCCTGCAGGGATCCACTGGTGAGGGGATCAGCCTGTGTGCTGCTGTGAGGACAAAACTTTGATCTTCCATCTTCTGAAGAAGTAAAGCTGGGAAGGATAGAGAGGGGAGAGGAGGTCACAGAGCATGTAACCACACAGAGATGTTGCCCACCACCTGGGAATCCCCCGAGCATGGGAGAGGGCTTCCTTGCCAGAAAGCTCAGCCAGCTGTTTTCCCAAAGGGCTCGTTGGGGTTGCAAGTATCTACGCATAACAAGGAGCATCTTTTAGCCTGCTCTGCTTTATATTAAGGACTTAGTAAGCACTTTCTTAATTCATTTAGTGACATCTTTCCTTTATTTCCCAAAGCTAGTTACCCACTGAAATTACTGACCTTAGTAAACACCAAAAAAAGAGAACCATTCTTTTCACAGAAAAGCTTGGCATTAGCTCCCACTAACAACTGCAGAATCCTTATGGAAGAAGCCAATTAAGCAATAAAGCACAATAAAGTACAGCCTATTACACTAACATAATAATTCACACCTACAGTATTGCTACTAGAATCACACCTGCAGTGTTGCATAAAGCCAAAAGCCAGGAACTGTTAAAACAAGCTAGCCAGTTTATTATTACAATATAATTTCTGCCTGGGGATACACTGCAGAAAAGATAAAATATTGGTATGTGCTCTTATTAGAGTGTGAACAAAAATCTGGGGTTTAAAAGGGAAATGAACAGTGGTTTAATAGTAAAGTCCGATGGAGCTTGATTAATTTAAAACTATACAAAGCCAAATGCTGAAAATTAGCTAGTGGGGTGGGAGTCTGCAGCAGAACAGGAAAGGAGTGGATGAGGTGACACCATGGCATCTCGCATCTGGTCTGTGGCCTGCTATCATGGGGCAGGTATTTAGCTGACCTTAACTGAAGGACCTCATTGAGGCCAACAGAGCTATTATGTACATAGAGCTAGCTGCTGGGCTGGAAGTAATTTGATAGAAAAAAAATTAAGTGCTTAGTCTAAGTATCAGGCATGCTTTCCCTTTGAAACATCCCCCAGCGATAACTATCATAATTATACTTCCTTGCTCAGGTTGGTTGCAGAGGAATTAGGCAGCCATCACCCATTCTTGCTCTGCGAAGAGTTTCAGCTGTGTTAAAGGGATGGGACATGGCAGTACTCAATCATGTCAGCAGAAGGTCATCCCATCCTAAAGCATTCCCAAACAAGGAAGAACTAAAACCAAAACGATCAGACAGTAGAGACCCCTCTCTTATGGCACTCCCCATTGAGAGGGGAGAGAGAGATTCTTCAGAAAACAAAAGGTGTTGTTTTCTTACAGCATAAATGGGGCTAGATGTTCCCATTTCCCTTGGTTATGACCCTAATTGGACTAGTTCCAAGATATAAATCAGGGAGTGGTGCTCTGGTACTTGGGAAGCACCTTTTCCATTTAGAATTGTGGCTGGCCAGAGAGCAGATGTAGCCTGCTCCTGCTCCAACACCTGGCAGGTTCTGGGGGCTCATGGGAGAGCTGAATGCTGGCACTCAGTCTTAGTGCACCTGTGACAGTGCCTGAAGCTGCCCCTGGCATTACAGGCAAAATAAAGGCACTGCCCATTCCCATGCAACTGGCTAAGAAACCTTCTCCTTGCTGTGGGCTCCCTTGGCAGGCTGGGGCCCTGACTAACAAGCCCCACAGCTTTTGCATCTCCTCACGGCCCTGATGGTCTGAGGCCTGTCACCTCAGCCCTGCTGTCACATCCTCCTCCTGCCCAGCCTCCCTGGCCTCTGCTTTCCTGGCTGCCTAATGAGCTGCCCCAGAAACAGCCTTCCCTTCCCTTCCCTTCCCTTCCCTTCCCTTCCCTTCCCTTCCCTTCCCTTCCCTTCCCTTCCCTTCCCTTCCCTTCCCTTCCCTTCCCTTCCCTTCCCTTCCCTTCCCTTCCCTTCCCTTCCCTTCCCTTCCCTTCCCAGTGCTCGGGCCTTGTCCCCAGGTGGCCCTGGGCGGCCATGCTCGCACCAGATCTGCTGTGTGGAGGCTGCAGCTTCCTTCCCTGGTAACACTTTAACTCTGAGCAGCCAGGCAGGCAGGGGAAAGGTCGGGATGGTCCCTGCATTGCCCCTGCTGGCAGAGTCCATTTCCCTGGTGGGGCACGCCAAGGTCCCACGTGCAGTCAGCCTCCTCAGACTGGGTGTCCATCCTGCCCACGTCCTGGCCTGCGTTCTGGATCCCAAGAGTACCTTTGGGACAACAGCCAGGCATGATGCTTGCCCACCACCAGATGCAGAGAACTGCAGGGCACTTGACCTCAAGCCACGTCCCTGCACCCTAGGTGGCCCCTCAGATCTCCAGACCATGCCAGTTTCCAGGAGTCCATGTGTGACAAAATCCAGGGATCCAGGCACTCCCTGAGGAGCTGAACATAGAACCTCGTGGAAACCCCATAAATTACAGCCCACAGAGTTATTCAGGATTACCACTAATTAGTTAAACAAACCTTACCCTCTGTGATTTCCATGGAGACTCGGTGGCCCCAGCCTCCACTGCTTCTCTTGGGAACTGAGAAGTTATCAGGGGCACTTCCCTCAAAACTGGGTTGAATTGCAACATTTTTCTGTGGCAGTGTTTGCTTTGGTCTGAGGATTTCTGTGTGCAAAACAAACAAAAGAAAAAGCAAACCCAAAACACAACAAACAAGTAGATAATTTCTAGGAACAAATTAATGTGTTTAGGGACCAAGTTGGAAGAAGGGGGTGAGAAAAAAAAAAACAGTGAGGGACTTTAGAAATGCCTGGAACATGCCCAGAGCTTGTCCTGAAGTGAAATGGAGTGAAAAAGGGTCAGATCTTTTTCTTTCAAATTTGTATTCTACCTGTTTAAGTGGCTCCTTGAAAACTTTTAACAGCCAAAAGTGTTTCACTGCTGAAGTAAAAGTAATCTGGTCTTCTTCTGCTTTTTTTATGAAACATCCCTTTACAAAGGTATATGCTGCTCTTTATTCAGCTTCCAAGCTGCACTACTGATCTACCACACATACGTACAATCAATTCTAAAACCTAGGAATACAGGGGAAGGGGAGTGACACTCTGTACACTTTTTTTTTTTTTTTAAGAAGCCATTTCTAAAGATGTGGCAAGGAGAGGGGGGGGAAAGAGCAGAAAGACACATTTTATATTAAAACCAGATGTGGAAAGGGGGAGAAAAAATTAGGTTTGTGCCAACCGGCATCAAGGAGAATTTTTTGTGTTTCAGCTTCGGAGCTGAATCTGCAGCACGCCGCACCACATGCTGATATCCGTCAGTGCAATGACTACAGCATCTCAGCAGCGTAACACTCCTGCCAGCAGAGAGAAGGGAGTTGGTAAACTAAAATCAACCTCCTCTCTCTGTCTATTACGGTGTAACCTTTTGGACAGTTAGTGAAAACTGGTTCAAACTGTGCTGCCGCCCAAACTTCAGACCCATTGAAAAGCCTGCCTTGGCCCCCGGCCAAAGTCCAGTGTTTTATTACCAGTCTCATGTCTTTCTCTCCCTTACCTTCCATTACCCTCTTATTTTCTTTAGCTTTTTATTAAAAAAAAAAAAAAAAAAAAAAGAAAATAAGTATCCTTATAGTACAAGTATCTTAACAAATTCTGGTGCATGTCACAGACCTCGTTAATTGATTCCACATCCAAAACAGAAGACTTGGGCTATTTTTGTTGTTCAAAGCTGTACATTGGCCAACATCCTCTGCATATAATTAACCCCCTATTTCCATGGAATCTCTGCATTAACTTATTACAGACTCGGCTGGTAATGAACTCCCAGGAGAAGTCCACACACAAACATTGGCCATTGGCTTCACTGCCCACGTGGATTAAACAAAAATTAATCTCATCTATTTGGTTATTCATTTGGTGTCTTTAAATTGGAGGCATTTTTCTGCTTCGTTTGATGCACACAAAGAAAGAGGGATCTGGCTACTGAACTTTATCCAGAAACATCCATGTGCGGAGCAGATTAATGGGAACTTTTCATACCCATAATAGCTTTACAGCAGCGAAGTAGAACACGCAGTTCTCCCTGGGTGACTATAATGCTCTGGGAGACAGAGAAAACAAATGTGGCTAGAAGATAGTAATGTTTTGCTCATCAAGTGCTGGATAGTTTAGACATCATTAAAGTGACGTGTTTAGAACTGAACCTGGGAGGAAACTCACATTTTGTTAATGTGGGGGCTTTTTGTTTTGTTTTGTTTTTTGTGGTGCATTCAAACTTTTGCACACTGAAATAAAAAGAAGGATGTGACAGATAGAGATGTCCCAAAACAGCTGCTGGTATCAAGTTACCACATGTAAAATGGTAAAAGGGAATTGACAGGCAGACTAGTAAGGAAAAGAAGTGGAAGCAGCAGGGATTACTGACTCTACCCGCTTCTTGCTGGAAATGGTGATTTCTAAATGAAGAGAACAGAACAGGTATTTTTATATGACTTATAACTTAACTGGTAGCAACTTCCTAGCTGAAATCCCAGAGAGCAAAATCCCTCCTTCTCCAGGCTTTGCACTGACCACAGCTCAGCCACCTTACTGCTATGCTTTTCCCCATGGGATAAGGCAGGGTAAGAATAGCAGTGTCCTCTGGAAAATGCTCTGAGAGCAACTAGAGAAGAAGACCTCAAGTGGATAATTCTAAATGAACTCACTTCTCCCCTGCCTCCTCTCTACCCTTCAAACTCTTTCTCAGAAAGAGGGTGTCTCCTGGGTTTTGGTCACAGTCTTAAACAGCAATCATCACTACACCACGTGGGGATCTCTCTGGTTCCTTGTGCTCACATGGAGGTGTCCTGAAGAGGTGTCATCAGGACCAATGGTCTCTTCTCCCTGCCATGGACACAAAAACTGCTTCTTGGCATTAACTGGCTTTGTCAGGTCAAAAGCATCAAGGTCATTCCATCTGTGCTAAGGAACTTCCTCAACCAGACCCTTACAAATTCATGCTCTGACTTTTGTGGACAGTACTAATCCCATTTCTTGCATGAGATCCAAATGTAGCAAACCTGCCTTTCCCATAAATGCCCCTCCCTGCCTCTCATGTGATTTTGATTCTATTTAGAAAATACTCATTCCTTGGAAAGGTATTTATGCAAATTTTCAGTTGAGGGTGTGCCATGTGCTGTGAAAACCCTCAGCACTGCCTAAGTCACCTCCTTGTACAATATTCCTGCTGTTGTAGGACATTGGGGAAGATGAGCAGACCTGGCCATGCTTCAGAGCCCTCAGGATTTCCCCTGACAAGGGCCCAGACAAGTGCTCCTCTTCCTGCAAGCCAGGGATGGAGCCCCTCCAAGACCATGACCTCAGAAGTGGTCTGAGCAGACTGAAGGACCACATGCAGCACAGCCCATTCCTCACAAGGGAGCTGCTAGCCAGGATCAATGCTGGACAAAACCTCTGCCTTTCTCTGCCACGCCATCATTTTCAGATCGAGCTTTTCAGGCTCACCTAGCACTTGCTCAGGTGATTAAAGGTTGGGGTGACAATTCCCTGCCTAACAGCACCCAAGCCAGCTGGATTAAACTTCCCTGGCACTTTCTACGTGCATCAAAGACTTGCAGATGAGCAGGGACAGATGGGCTTGGAGGAAGGTGAGCATGGTGGCCCAGCTCCTTCTTGGAGACATCTCTTCCCTTCCTCCCACACCTTTCCAGCCAGCATCCCCCAGGCAGCAGGGCTGAGGCAGCAGCCAGCTGTTCCCCCCCACATCCCCAGCAGCTGCTCTCCCCCTGCCACCTTGACATCCCACAGGCATGGTGAGCTACATCAGTGGGAGAGCAGCCAGGGCTCACTGGTGTACAGCAAGAAGCAAAAATGGTCAATGTGCCATCAAAAATGGTCAATGTGCCATCTCTGCAAACAGCCTGGAGCCCCACAGTGCAGGAAGCACACATGGGTGAAGCCCCTCAGGGAGGAGGGGACTACCTGCCCTGCACCTCAGCCTTGCAGAGGGAGCGGCAGGAGCTCCCTGTGTACCTTGTAATACCTGTTTCAGATGCACCTGAACAGAAAGCATTCTAAATCGCTGAAGGGCCTGGGAAAAGAGAGAGCATTCACAGCCATGGCCTTAAGTGCTCTTCACCTGAAAACCACCTGCTGAGATGTTGCCATGACTCTCATGGCAATGCCTCCAGGGTGGTGTGTCCTGGGGTGACATTGCTATTCATCTCCTGCAGTTTGAAAGATGAGCAACAGGACTGTGACTGGGTGCCCCATGCCTTCTGTGTCATTGTCAGGCTGGACAGGGAGTGGATAGGCTTTGCTCATCCAACAAAGGTCTCCAGTTGCTTCTGACAGGCTGCCACAACCTACTGGCCGACATCTCCTGCCAAAAAAGAAGGAGAGCAGAAAGCAAAGGGTGTACAGAAAATGGAAATCAGGCTTGAGGACAAATACCAAAGCCAGTGAGGATGTGGCTGGGACCCACCCACTTCTGCAAAGCAGCTTTGCAAGTTCTTTCGCTACCAGTATTTAACCAGTCAACCAGTTCATCTAGTCAGATACGTCAGCAAGCACCTCTGCTCCAACCACACCACTCTGGTCCTCCAAACAGTTGGTGCTCGGCCCTGCTCAGGCACACCACTGCCAGCTGGAAACACACTGGCTCAGGTACTGCAGCTGTGCAAAAGAGCAGCGGGGCACAGGGGATCAGCTAGCTGCTGGAGGCTGACACAAGTTGTCCAACACAGCTGCCCAGCTCGCCTTTTTCCAGGCACAGGGTGCCTTTTCCCAGGAACAGGGTGTCTCTGGCTAGACTGCAGAAAGCAGAGCACAGCTAGGAAGAGGAAGCAAAGCAGCAGTGTCACGTATGCTCACTGCATCAAACCCAGCATCTGAAGGACACTGCTGTCATTGACTGTACATAGATAATTTCTGCAGGCAAACACATCACTTGGACGTGTCCAGGCCTGTGTTCATTACCAGCTTGGAGATGAAATTGGTGGGACTCCTGCAGTGCTGAATTACTTGGCTCATTGCTAGCACACATTCTCACATGCGAGTTTTTGCACCAGAGTGCAAAAAACATTGTGTAAGAGTTGTGACTCTAAGATCAGGATTGCACCTAATCTAGCAGTCTTTATTTCACAGTTCCCATGAAAACAGTGCGATTGCCCTTTATTCAACATTTACTAATGCTTCTAAAATACTGGGAAGAATTTTGCTAATCATCCATTTCCTTACACTTCACAAAGGAGCTGAAATAAACCCTTAAAAATTAAAAGACGTGCAACAACCAGTGGAGGTCTGTAAGCTGCACAGTTAAGTAACCAGCCAGCAGATTACAGCACAAAAACCTTTTCAAAGGGAACTCGATAGCAGAGCATCGCTGAGAACTCCATGCATGAAGATAAAGATTGCTGAGTTGCCTCTGAGGGACAATTTTGCTGAAAGTCGGTGAGACCCTAGGAGAGAGATTTAGGGAATTCACTTCTCATTCAGCCTGAAGTATTCTCAAAGCAACTTGGATATCCACACCAATATCCAAAGTCTCCCACTCAAGCACCCAAAATTCAGACCACCCACAGCTTTTGCACACATTCAGGCCCCCAAGGAGAAGCGAGACTTGTCTAGTGGATCCAGAGTTTCCCACTTCTCTGCTTCTCATATTTCCAGACTCCATGGAAACTACCCTCAGCACAGGAGGGAGTTGCCTGTGTTATCAGGGAATGTAGTCTGGAGAGGAAGATGAGGAGAAAGCAACTCCTACTTCTCTTCAGTCAGCCCCAACCATCCTGCAAGCTTTGCAAGGCTCTGCAAGGAAGAGCATGAACCTCAGGGAACCCGTGGTGCATGTGATTGCCAGGTGCCATCTTCCCAGGAATCTGGTGAAGGGCCAGCTGATGGAAACAGTGACCAGTCAGCACACTGGAAACTCTGGGATTTCAAAGGCTTCCTTGAGGTTTAAAACTTGATGGCCTCCATCACACACTCCCCAGTCAGACTTCCCATGATCACCACACATTTTTTTCTTTACTCTTTATGGTGCTCTGGATGAAGGATACCAATCCATCTGTAATCACAGAAAAATAATATTATAAAAAGTCCCAATAAACTGTTGGGACCCAGTAATTTCTATGAATTACATTAAGTTCAGGAAAGAAAAAACAGGAAATTGATCTACAGTAAAAGCAGACAATGCTGTGTCAGGAAAGAGTAGAACTTCCCTATTTATCAAGCTGGGAAATGTCAGCTGGGGTTTTAAAACCCAACCTTTATGTATCAAAAATGTAAAACTCACAGCAGAGCCAGGCTTCTGAAAGTTTATCTCACAGTTGCAAGCCTTGTATAGACATGAGGAAGTTCTAGCAGCTCAACAAATACCACGATTTTTAGAGTGAGTTATTCAGGCCAACTCTGTGAATGTGTATTTAATTTTCAGTTTATTTTGGTTTAGATTAAAATTGACTTCAAAATCAATTATTCTGGTTTCAAACCAAGTTGTCCACTTTGTAACAATTTTAAACTTTGCTCTCAGTTGTGGAAAATGACTTTCCCACAGGACAGAGGACAGGACAAGTTTTATTTCACACCTTTGTTTATTTGTGAACTCCTTAGTGGAGCTAGTCTTATTTTAGAATAAAAGCACTCATGCAGGGACTCATGTAACAGGAGAGTTAGAGATCATATAATTTATTTCTGAACATTTTGTGTGTACACCAGTTTTGTATCACAACACCCATGCAGTATGCCAGTTCTGATGTCATGACATAACTCGTTGTAATAGATTATTTGGGGATTAAAACCAAAACACACAGGTACTATAAGGAAAAAAAATATTGCCACATGAGGGCATGCTTCATCTCTTTCAAAAGCTTGCCTTTTCAACTCAAATCTAAGTCAAGTTATATTTTAAGACCTAGTTTTAGAAAAAGGAAAACTCAGGTTTTATTTATGATTTGCTAGGTTTGTAACATACCAATTAAGTGCAAAATTAGCACAAACTTTGAAAAGAAGCATTCTTTGCTTCCATCCGTGGTCACACTATTTTCCTGTGGTGACAACAGCATGCACTTTGGGCTTAGGGCAGAGGAGATGAGCTATCTCAATGCATAATACTCGTGTTCTGTACCACGTTGTACAAAATGAGCACAGCACAAAACCCAAACACAAAGTTATGAAAGACATAAATTTCACCTTTTGCCCAATGGGAACAGCTTCCTGGCCGACCAGGCACGTCAAGGCAAAGGGAGGCACCTCGTACTGTTCTCTTGCAAAAGAAGGGCAGGGTTGCAGGGTTCCCCAGGGTTTCCCAGCTCCAACACACCACTGGATCTATCTCCTCCCAGAAAAGTCTGAGTCTGCAGCCCCTTGACTGTGAGATTGCAGCCAAACCTGCAGCAGACCTTCCTGGGGATTCCTCGAGTCACATGGTCACCCCAACAAAGTGTTCCTTGCTAAGCCTCTCTCTTAAAAACTACCATCATCAAGCTTTCAGAGCCCACTTTCAGGTCATTTGTGCTAACAGCCCAGAAATTAATTAGGTCTGCAGACTGTACTGCAGACAGGCAGCAAGAGGTTAATCTGTCCACCTAGACAGCTGCACCAGAGCAGGAATCCTCAAGGACACAACCATTCTCTGATCCTGAAAGGAGGATTTTGGACCCATGGAGCACAGTGATTAATTAGGAATCCACAGCATCCAAGTGTTTGAGTCACTACAAGTAATTTTTCTTCTAGTGAGTCAGAGTATCTGCATATTCTTGCTTCCTGGAGACTTGAGTACTTAAACATGCAGCATCCCACTCTGGTATCACGTCTGTGTCATGGAAATGATTTCACAAAACATTAGGATTCTCCCAGCTAATTCCTGTTCTCTAGTCTATATGCAGTGATGTTCAACATGCTGCAGGATCTGGCTTGAAGTGATTTGTTAATATCAAATGGGAGGGTGTTTTCCCACATTCCAGAGGAGCAGGGTCACACACAGAGTTTCAGAGACTGCCACTCACCTGGCCTGGGCTCAGCCATTCCTGCCAGAGGAGCACCAGATCCTGGGGCCTTTATCCTTGGCTGATGCAGGGAAGCAGGAAGCTGCAGAGGCTCTCACAGCACACGGCTGCACAATTTTAGAAGTCTGAGCTTGTGCTGACTAAGATGTTCACACTGACGATAAAAGCCAGCTCACTGGGGAAATCTTTCTTCAGTTTCTCCCTTTATCCAAGAGATGTAAATTTACTGTGTGTGTCTTTCACCACCGCACCCATGCTCCAAGATGACTTCATCTGGCCACAAAAAGACAGACAAAACACGAATGCTCCCATGCTCGTGAAGACAGGTGCAGTAAAAGCCTTAGGTGGAGCAGTAAGTAAGTTGAGAGACAGGCTTTTAATCCGATGATGTGGAAAATACTGAATTCCCACATATTTTTGTTGTTGTAAACATCTTTCAATCATAAAACTGAAAGATGCCAGGCTTTATGTTCTCACTGTAAATATATCACAGGCAAATGCACTGTGGTATCAGATGAGAGCATCACAGGTATTCTGTGCTAATGGTGACTACAGTTTTACTCCTTCTTCTGTGATTGTACCAAAAGTAGTTTTGAATTTATACCAGAGCACATAAATACCTGGACATTTACATTTGCACTATGCCCCTGGAGGGGCAGACCTGAAGGAACAAGAACCTTGGTTGTTTAGGCAGGGATCAAGTTTCTCCTTATCTTCTTTGCCAGGCCATGAACTGGTTTTTCATGCACCTCCTGGCTTCTTCACCAGCTTTTGCACCACAGCCTGAACCCACCCATCCTCCCAGGCCACCCTGAGTCCTGCAGGTCCTGGTGGGGCTGTAGCCAGCCACCCCTGCCAGCTGGCTTTGGCTGCTGCCCCTTCCTCAAGGACTTTGCACAGGCAGGCGGTCACCAGGACCCAGAAGGGCTGCACTGCAATTTGCTAACAGGTTGGAAAGAGAAAATGGATACCCCAGAAATAAAAGCAAGGGCAGGGATATGATCAGGCTGTCCTGCTGAGTGCTAAGGGAGAAGAGAGGCTTCCTGCTCCCTTGCCCAGCCCCTGGTACACACAGCAGCAATGTTATCTGCGCCTCTGAGCATCCCAGGCTTGCCTGGCATTGGGAGATAAAGGAATTCTATCATATCTTTAAAGAGGGACAGGCTGCGTGAGAGGTGGCCTGTGGCCCCATCTCAGAACTGGCAGGAAAAGGTCAGCGAGTGTGTGGGAGCAGGAGTGAGGGACACCTGAGTCACACGTGGTGAGGGCAGCCTGGCACAGGCACTCACCCAGCTGGGGCAGCAGGATGGCCCTCCCACAGCTTCCTCTGCTGAGCAGCGTTCCACACACAGGAATGAACTCCAGCGCCCGAGGAACAACCTTCCCATCAGGCAGGGAGGGAGGTGCAGAGAGCAGGGAGAAGGGGACGGTCAGTCTGAAGAGCACACAGGGGAGACAAGTAAAAATGATGGAGCAGAGCCAAGTAAATAAAAAAAAAAAAAAGAAGAAAGTGAAAATAAATACAGTGAAATAAAAAAATAAATCCATAAAAAATAAAGGGGAAGGAGAAGTAGCCACTTTTCTTACTGGCTTCTGCCTCAGCAGCACAGTCCTGTCCTAGCTCATGGAATGACAAGATGGATCTCACAGGGCTTTTTCCCTGGAGGAACATCACCCAGTGGACAGATCCCACAGCAGCAGGAGCCTTTTGTGGACAGCAGAGGAGCTGACCTCCACCCACAGTGGCCAAGGAGGCTGCCCCATGACCAGGTGGGTGACTAAGGGCCTCCACTCTCCCTGGATTCCTTGGACCCATCTCAGCCTGACCCATACCACCATTTCAGAGGTGGCTCTGGCTGGGAGTCAACAGGAAATCAACACCCCTGCCAAAGGCTGGAGCAGTTCAGAGGCCACAGAGAGCTCCCTGGAAGAGGCAGTGCCACTACTACTCCCAGGAAAACACACAAGGGGAACACACTTCTTTTTTCAGTTCATGCCCTCCTGAATTAGTCAGGACAAGGACATTTGACATTATTCGCCCATCCAGGTGGCCTGTGCACATCCTTGTGGAAGAACAGTATAAAATCTTCAGACAACATAAGAGTGCACTGGAGATGTCCTTTTTCCTATGTCCATGGCATTGGCTGGCTCACCAGCTTCCCCAAAACACACTGGTAGGATACATGTAGCAGGGGAAGCATGCAAAATCTCCAAGTCCTTGATTTCATCTGAGCTTTGGTGTTTTTTCTGACCAGCCACCACTTCAGCAGGTGGCATTCTAGCCTGTGTGCCAGCATGTGCACTTGGAGGTCTCTCTGCCAAAACCTGCCCTTTCTTCACATCACGGCAAGCATGGCCTGCCTGGGGGGTTCCCTGAGGCCTGAAGAGGAAGGGAAACAGCAACATTAAGCTTAAAAGGCAAAAAAATCACAGCAGGATTCAGGCACTGAACTTCCTTTTGTGCCACTGAAAATCCCATCCAAAGTCCCAGCAAAGGCAGGTTATACAAGTCAAACCTGCCCACACACAGGCACCGCTGTCCCTGGGACTTTTGCCCCACTCACAACAATAAATCTGTTTGCAAAGTACCAGCTTCCTGCTCCAGCTTCACCACTTGTTGCAGCATCAACAAGCCCCCCCCAGCTGCAAGGCTGCCCCTTGCCTCTCATCCCCTCTCCTGACTGGAGCCAGCAGGACAAAATCCTGTCCATCCCAAAGCATCTCCCGTGCTCTGCCGACCGTCCTCCCGCAGCGGTGGTGGCACCAGTGGCCCTTGGGAAGCCGCCAGGCTCCACGTGGCCACGGCCGAGGTGCGAGCACGTTTTGCCTGCAAAAACCTGCGGCAGAGAGGCGGCCAACAGCTGGGCTGAGAAAGCTGCCGCTGCTTGCCAAGTCTACATGGTCGCCATAAAGAAAAATATTGCCAGGCTTTTCATGGAGTAAGAGCTAAGCACGAGCTCCCACTTCAGCCCAGAGACAGGCGCGCCTGCTTCTCTCGCTGCTGCGGAGGAGAATTCCTCTTGGACTGCACTACAGGCATAAGGGAAAGAGCACACGGCAGCAATCATGGGAGAGTGGCAAGCAGCCATCCGAACTGCTGGTCACAAAGCTGTCCAGCAGCTGCAGAGAGAGAGGAGGGGGGGAAATGAGCCAGAGGGGGATGGAGTGCAGGAGGAGGGGAAGAAGCTTTAAAGATAGGCAGATTAAGGGCAGCCTCTCAAATGAGTCAAAACTCACTGAGACGTGGTTACAACTCCCTGTTGAGCGGGAGGCATCCACAAATTAATAAAAAGGAATAAAACCTGGAGAGCTAGGAAATCGTAGTCAATCAGATTCATACATATTTAACAGGGACATTCATCTGAATAGAGGCCTGCCTGTAGCATGCTAGAAGCAAGTCACCCTGCCTGGGAGGCTCACACAGAAAGCTTTGCTCCCGGCCAGCATGGGACAGAAAGGCAGGGGATTGTTTGCTGTGCTCAGGGAAAAAGCAGCCCTGATGTGAACAGAGAAGATGAACACGCTGGTGAGGTGCAGGGGAAAGGTTATCTCCCGTGCTGGTGAGATGCAGGGAAAGAGCATGCTCTCTGGACCCTGACCCAGGAAGGACAGGGTAGACCATGCTCTGTTTCACAGCTGAAACCCGCCTCCTGGCACACACTGCGGGGACAAGCAGGGCTGCTGCCTGTGGAGCCAGGGCAGCTGAGCTGCAGCCCAGGAGACAGCACAGCTGCTCAGGGGCAGCCCCAGGAAAGAGCTTTATCTCTTGTTTTCTGGTCCAGAGCTCTCGCTGTCAGTGCAGGAGCACGGATTTGACAAGAAGCCCCAGAAAGCTTCTTGAAACGTGCTGGGATCATGACTGACGTTAGAAGGATGAGGGATGGAAGGATCACATCTCCTTTAGTCTCTCTAGCAATGACCTGGATCTAGGTATGGACTTGGGCTATTGAACCTATTGCCACGCATCCTGGTGGGTCCTTTCAGAACTGCATTAGTGGGAATTCAAGCCTAAGAGAACCGTGCTGCATCAAACCACATAATTTCTGCTGCACCTCTGCCTGGGCACTGGCTGAACCAATGCCCTTGCACAGGGCTCTACAATGGCATGTCCTGTATCAGTGTTGTTCCATTGGCAGATCTCAGCAACCTTGGCATTTGATGTGAATCCATTAGTATAAAAATGGGAAACCCAAACTGGGTACCACTGGCTTGGGAAGTGTCATCAAACAGAGTTCATCCTGCCTGCTGTCCTCCATTTTGCAACCATATGGAACACAGAACCAATTGTTACTAAGGTGAGGTCCCTCTCTGTCTGTCACAGCCTGTCGCAGGTGTTCTGCAACCCAGGCTGTGTCCTCGCTGACACCTACTCAACCTCAGAAACCCTCCAGGGGTTTGCACAAGCACAACTGGCTGAACTTTCCAGTGAGACACGGGAACACAGACACTCTCATCCCACAGGAATTGCTGCAGCCCTGCTGACATGGAGGCTTGTAGGTGGTGTTTCCAGAGCAGATTTCCCTCCCTCCTCAATGTGGAGGCTCTCCCTTGGGGCAGGAGCAATGGCTTCAGTCCACCCTGTCATCTGTGGCAAAAAGGCATCAGCCAGACAAGGAGAGGCTCTTATCAAACAGATGGGAGGCAGGACATAGCTGAAGAAAAAGTGGGGTGCACACCTACAGCACATGACAGTAGTACGTGATATGTTCCAGAGATACGGGGAAATGACAGTTATGAAAGAGACAGGAGGGGAAGAGAACGAAAAAAAAGCCTTTTGGCCCAAGTCCAGGGGGGAAGGTTCATTTCTGTCATCAGATTTAATGGTTCAGCCTGGGGAGAAATGCAAAAGGCACCAGGTACTCCCTTCCCAGAGAGGGAGAGCAGGGTCAAACGCAGCAGCACCTTTCCTCTCCCTGCGCACACCACCTGCCTCAGCCTGACCCGAGGCAGGAGCTGTCCTGAGCTGCCATCGGAGCTGGGCTTACAGAGAACAGCAGTGGCCTGGTGATCCCTGCATCATGTAGGGAATCAGAAGTACTTTTGCCCCAGGCCATACAGTAAGCTCAGTAGGAACCAGTCTTCATGCATCAGATATATTACATGGATGCCACATATCCCATTTGGCAACTCCCTCACAGATTGCAAGCTTCTGGACAAAGGGACTCCAAACTCTCTGGATCTGGCACAGCACTCACTGGGCTTGAATTTACACATACATTCTTGGCCAGCAGCCCCGAGCTCTGGGAAGGAAGCATCCTTTTTCCCCCTCTCCTCCCTCCTTCCCACTCCTGCCCCCGGACGGAAGGCACATTGGATCACTCCTCTTTGTGAGTAAGGGAGTGCTCTTCTTCTGAAATAACACCCTCTGCATAGGCAGCTCTGCTGGTCCTCCTCTTCTCAATCCACCAGGAAAAGAAATCTCTGCTGGAATACTGTTCTGCTGGAATCAAAACACATGACAAAATCCAGCTGATTTGGTCAGGATTTTCCTTAAGAAGCAAATCAGGAAAACAAGAAATTCCTGGTAGAGTGCATTGAAACATTTTACAGCATGCTTAAATGCAGCATAGCTGCTTTATTATTCCTATTTCAAAGCTACTTTAATTGTAATTTTGTCTCCTTGTATTGCATTAGGTAAGCTGCAAAATTCAAACTAAAGCTTCCAGTTATTAAAAAAAAAAAAAGTTGAAAGTAAGAAAACTGAAGATTTTTAAATTTGCCATATCAAATTCTGAACAGTAAAAATCCTCAATAAAACCAAACCTAAATATCAATCTTCACCCTTGTATAAATATTAACCATTATTTGAATGCAGTTCTCAGCCTTTGAAATCCCCTGGTGTAGATAAGCCTTTAGTACTAGGCAGGATGATAAAACTGCTGCACAGTGTAAGAAGCTGCTATTAAATTATTGTAACTCCAGTAGGGGGTTCTACAGCAAGTACAACATTTAAATTTTTGAAAACATACATATATTCTACCACCAATAAAAGTAGGCAGCTAGGAGAGAAGCTATCTATGCATCATTATTTACAGGTTTAGGAATTGCATAATCCTAAGTGACATTTCTCAGCATTCATCCTCCACACAACTTTTCAAAACAGGCAAACAACTTCAGCATCCTGTTAACAGTATTCTCATGTGCATGTCTGCAGTCCCATTGGTCTCACAGGTGTAAATTAGGGCAGGATTTGGCCCAAGATATCCATAGCCCAAAAGAGTGACTGCAAATCCTTAAAGGAGGGGGGGGGGAAGAGATAACATCCCTACAATAATTAGTGAGATTAGAGACAAAAGAAAAAAATTATGTTGACTAAAGCAATGCTATATGTTAGCTTGACCCTAAATAAAACCTTAGATACTGGCTAGTAAGTTCTCTGTTGAAATCACTGAGCTGAACACTAAAATAAAAGCCAGTTTGGAGGGGGCAGCAGTTTCAAACCTACAGAAAGCAGCTTTACATACCAACCACCGGCAGCAAGTAAAGATCACTGTGTTTAAGAAGAAATTGCAGGAAGTGTGTGGGTGGCAATAGCCATCCTCCACACTAGAGTTTAGTGGAGGACACTGTGACCATTCCTGTGGCTGGTCCAGGAAAATATCCATGCCGTGGTGAGATACGCTGCCAAGATGCATCCCTGCTTTCCAAGGGCTCAGCAGCTGGACTTGGGATGAGCCTCAGATTTGCCAGGGCCTGAAACAAAATTAGATGAGCCAGAAATGAAAGGTGAGATCTTGGACCAAGTACAATAGATCTTGGATCCTGTACAAAAGTCACAGAGATCAGATGTCACCCAGTGATTAGGGGAAGTTGGGATAATATCAAAGAGAAGGTAGGCCAGCTATGTCAAGAGGAAGAAAACTCCTTCAGTTATTGCCCAGATTTACAAGTTAGAAGATGCAGTTTATGCTCTTGACAAAGCTGAAAACTTCCTGTGACATCTTAAGCAAACTAGTTTGCTCCTCAATCCAACAGGATAATTATTTACACAGTCCAGAGCTTTCCAGTAACTGAAGTGCACAGACGGCTTGCGGCTCACAAGGAGAAAAGTGCTCTTACCTTAAAACACAGCAACAAAACCCTCCCATCATCCATCTGCTGAGCACAGTGGGAATGCTCTTGGTGGGGTACCACACACAGCCCGCTCCCACGGATGTAAACCATATTTTAGTGCTTGCTCCTTAGTCCCAGCTTCCTATCCCTTATAACCATCTCTATCCCACCACATTCTTCATTAATGGAAACTATTCCTATCACTATACTAGAAATAGCCAAATAAACAGGAAAAATCCCAGAAGATTTGCCAGCAGGTGCTATGGGAGGGGAGAAGGCGCCGGTGATCAGCAGCTTTGGCAGCCGTGTAAATGGTACCAAGCACATAATTTAGCCACCTCTCTGTCAAGAAAGTCAGAACCACAGGGATTCCTATTTAGAGAAGGCTTTCCAACACACTGTTGGCTCTTATCTCAACCCAGCATTGTTCATGCTATTCATCACAGGCCACGACAGGAATTATATCAGCATCGGCAGCAACCAGGGTAGCAGAATATTCTGCAAGGAAAAAACAACCAAGCAAACCACCAGTGTTTACCATGAATCATGTCAGTTGTTCTACAGTTTCCAACTTCCAGTTAGGGTTATTTGGCTCTGAGCTAATGAAAGCACTTTGGGAATATCAGCTGGAAGGAGGGCAGCATCCAGATGTATTTGACAGGAGTAAAAACCTATGTACGCCCTACATTTCTTGTCTAAAAGTCACCACCCCAGAATAGCTTGTGATCTAGTTATTTTTATTCAGAGAAGAGCCTGTGCCTTGAGTTTGGATCAGAGTCCAAATTCCGCTAGAGCTTCAGGCTGTTGTTAAGGTAGGATGCTCCAATCTGGCCCAGTTGGAAACAGGATGACCTCAGTAAATTAGGGATCTCATTTAGAGTCAGGCTCAGACATTAGAGGTGGTCCATTTTTACAGGTTCGTGTCATACAACAAATGAGCACTCGTACATGAAAAGTAGGGTTTTTTCTTCAAGAAAGGAGTAATTTAGGAACCGTGTCCCTGTCTCCACATTTCAGAAAGGCTGCAGGTTGTTTCATGGATGCTGGGATGACTCCTGAGTCTCACCAGACCTCAGAGGTTACCATTTGATAAAGGAGAGCACGTTTCCCTAGCTGAAAATAGTAGTGGTGAGTACTGGCAGGTCTCTGTGTTAAAGCATTGTCAGCACACAGACACATTTACCATTAGGCCACACACAATATTATAGCTTGCTCTCTTTTGTCTGTGCATGCAACAAGGATTCTTTGTCAGTTTTCTATATTTTGGGATGTGAAAAGCCTGTAGGAACTACAGGATCTCTTAAAAAACATCTGCCCATTTTCTTCCTCCTTCCTCCCATTTATCAATGATCCCTTGAGTACAGGACCTTTCTTCATTGCCCCAACCGGATATTCTTGAAGATTTTATTATAACTCACTGGTTTAGCTTTAACCACAGTGGTAGTAATGTAATAATTAATATCAATTTCTTGTAAAGGCTTTGTTAGTAAATCTGGAAAATAATGATCTCAATTACCTGGGCTTCTATCCCACTGTGTACCCATCCTGGAGCCTTTGCTTACACAGGAGGCTGACACAGGTCCAAATACACCTTTTTAGTTGCTCATGTAAGAAATGAATACTTCACACATATTTTACACACCTGCTTGGCACAAAATGTAGAAGTGCACACGCACATGAAACAGGAGTAATATAGTCTATTCCAGCAGATGCATCCAGTCCCATACATGTCTCCAGACCTGTAGGAGGCAATGCAGGAACAGATTGTGTTCTGTGAGAAAGAATTGAACCACTTTCTCTCCTCTCGCTCTTTTCTAAAACTCAGGGTAAAGCAGTCTTATCAAAAGTGCTCTCTCTTAAACATAAGAAATGTCAGCTGGCTTAACAAGCACCACCCTTGCCTGCACTTAGAACTATCTGAAAGGCTTCACCTGACAGATAGGAAGACCTTGGACAACCTTTTCTAAGAACAGAGCAAGGGATAAAGATGCCATCAGCAGAGGATTGGTAGCAAGCATCTGGAATGGCTGTAAAATTTCCAACCAGCTCAGCTGTTTGAAAATAAATGCCATCCACAGCCTTATGGAACTGAGCTGGTACATCTTCAGACATCCCTTAAATAAATCTCTTGTACACTCAAAGAGATTTATGATAAACACTTGCTCTTTCCTTAACCTCCAAAACCTTTTCCACCTGCTGAATAACTCAAGAGTCTTTCCTCTCACCCAGCCTGTTCAATATCTATATAAAGCCTCTGGAGAAGATTCGGTGGCACCATAGACTGACTTGTCAGCAGTACACATATGACACCCATCTCCACATTATCTTCTTCACCTCCCATGCAAATAACACCATTACTCAACTCTTCAAGGGCTTGACTAAGATCAGCAAATGAATGAAGTTGGCAAAAGCTGAATTGTTGCAAGAGCCTGGGCTGACGATGATACAGGAAAGTATTTTACACTTTGATAATGTCCATCTCTGGCATTAGGACTAAATGAAGACTTAATCTGGATTCCATCATCCTGAAAACCCTATAACTGTAGCTGCAAAAGCTTCAATCCTTCAGCACAATTTCCAATCAGATAACTGAAAAGATTGGACTTGGCCCTTATGCTTGATTTCTACAACCTAATGGACTTAGAACAACCCATGCAAGAGTGCTCCTGGCCCTTTGCTCAGCAGCACAAGACCACCCAACAAGCTTAAGCTTTGCTCTTTGCTGACTACTCAGTCCCAGCTTAAATTCAAGGGTTTTCTCTTATTTTCAAAGCCTTCATGACTTTAGCAAAAATTCCTTTAAGGCATCTACACCTCTGGAACATGACACCATTGAAACCTGACAGTTCTACTGCTCTGTAACAAAATAAATGCCCACTTTGGAGGGTGTGTGCACCAGGGACAGAGATTCCCTGCTGCCTGGGACACAACCTGCATGAGACACCCATAAATCTCAGAAGTGCAAGAACAAGAGAGAAACTCCAGGTTATTTTTTTCCCTTTCTCTGTTCCAACTGTACCAAAACCATCAGCATGAACAAGGAGCCCATGACTGAGAGACTGGAGGAAGTCTGACTTCCAGGGGCCTCCACTGGGAGTTCCCTGGTGTCTGATGAGAGGGTGAGCTGGGCTGGCAGCATGTTGATGCTTCAGCACAAACAGGCTCTTTCATGTACACATCTGCCCCTCTCTTTCAAACTCACAGGAACTTCACTTTCAGATCTATATTCTTCTGTCAACAGGCTCAAACTTTTGGGGAGATGAGAAGAGAAGGCACATGGAATCACATACACAGACACACATAGCATGAATTCAGAGGCTTTTTTACCAGGAAGGAGTTATTGGCAAAAGCCTTGTATGTAAAAAATGGGAGAGGAAATGAGAAAGAGGGATGTCAAAGATGTCTTGTGTTCATTCTCATGAGCTCATAAAATGATTGCAGGCAGATAGATAAAGGTATACAGGAACATCTGAGGAGTCATTGCTTTCCAACACACCAGTAACAGCCAGCAACTCAGAACCTGGAGAGAATCCTACAAACATTTCCAAATGACAAATGAGTCACTAATGATAATTAGATCTGACAGAAATTTATTTCCTCCTAGAACAAATCCAAAGATTGTTTTTTAATTATATGAGATGCAAAACAAGGCAAAAAGTTGAGATACCACTGAAATACACCTGAATTTATGTCCATAACTCACCACTGCACAGGGAGAGGACATTGTTTTAAGGTTGCACTCCCATGTTACTTTTTCATTTCCTGACCACTGCTCACTTGCAATGCATCTAACTATGTTTAAATTCCCTGCCAAGGAAAGTGAAGCAGAGGTGCCCCAATAGGGGAACCAGCCCCATATGTATCTATACACTGTTCAGAATAAATGACCTGACTGTGCAGAATTTTCATGATGCATCTAGCATTCCATGAATCCTCCAGCTGGTCTTGCCTGGGAGGAAAAACGTGCATGCATGAGCAGGGATACTGTTCAGAGACACCAAAACGGGTTCATAATAAGTCATTCTGTTTTCTTCAGCACAAAAATAAACCCATATCAGGCTTTTTTTTTTCCTAACAAAAACTGGCAGTAACTTTATGCATTTCAAATGCAAGATAGACAACTTTTCAAATGGTTAAAAGGTGTGTGAAGGTTGAAAAGCTTGGAAGTCTTGCCAAGTTGATAAAACTTTGCTGAAATGTTAAACAAAAGTTTCCATGAAATTTTCAATGCAACAACCATTGAACTTGAAATCTGCCTAAATTTGTTCAGACCTTTGGGTTCGTCTGACAAGAAGTAAGTGGCCAAACAAACCATCACAACTGAAACTTGGAATCACCAAAGAGGCCCATGCCAAGCCTCTGCCTTGGTGTGGTTCTATCTTGTCAGGCTCTTCCAGTGCTTGATTCCAGCAGCAACATTTGGGCTGGCACGTCATGCCAGAGAGACAGCATTTTTGTGTTACAACTGAGAAAACAAGCAAAAAAAAAAAAAAACCAAAAATTATGTCAGTTTAATCATTTGGTAAGGCAGCTAGCATCATCATGGAAGTGTCCAAATTTTTGTGCAAACCATCCTCCTCCCTGTTGTCTCCCAAAACTTTAATCTACTTTTCTTAAACTGACAATTCAGAGAACAGCCAGAGTGCTGCTTCTTTTTTCCTTGTATCCTCTGCCACGCTTGCACATGTGCTTATCCAGTAACAGGCATCACTAGTGAAATGGGATTACGTTCCCCTGGCTAAGCGCATGAGCACAGCCCTGGGTGGGGCTGCTGGAGGATCAGCCCTTAATAAGGTGTCCAATTTATAATCTAGCAGGGCGAAGAGCAACTGGCTCTCAGAATGAATAGCTCTTCTGTCTCACCATCTCCTGAGGCTGGCTGCTGCGCCTCATCTTTTTTTTTTTTTTTTTTTCCCTCTCTGTGTTTCTCTGATGCTGTTACTCTTTTCACTAAATTTTTGCTGGAAATATAAAGAGGAAGGAAGACAACAAGCACCCACCCGTATCTGGTCACACACTGTAAACTGCAGCAGGATGACCAAAGGCTCTGCTAGCGTAATAGGCTACAAACCCTTGCTATTTACTTATTCCAAGAAAGTTTCGTTTCAGCATAGGATCCTGCTCTGGGGGACCGCCTTTGTGCCCAGCGATGTCTTTAAAAGGGATGCTCGGCGCAGGACGGACAGCGGGCACGCCCAGGGCGCGCAGCCGAGGGCCGGGCGTGATGCGGTGCCGGGGCGATGCTGTCCCCGCCGCCGCTGTCCCCGGCCCTGTCGCCGCTCGCTGCCCGCGGGCCGGGGGCGGCCCGGGCGCGGCCCCGCCGGCGCGGCGGCGCGCACGGCGCAGCGCCCTCTGGCGGCGCGCGGGGGCGGCGCGGGCAGCACCTGCCGGGAGCGCCCGGCCCGCCGCGGCTGCGATCCCTGCCCCGCTCCCAGGGACAATCCCGCACTTACCGACCGGCGGGACACCGCCGCCGCCGCAGAAACACCCCGCGGGAAGGCCTGGCGCACCGCGTCTGCAAAGGCTGGCGGTGGCACACCCGAGCGTTTCTTTTCTCCAAAGCGGTTCTCCGGCCAAAGATTCCCCCTGTCCCGGAAGGCTTGTCGCAGAACCTCCCATACCTTCAGGAGGCACGTTTAATGGATTTCCTTTCCATGGCGATGAATTTTTCCAGCCTCTGACAAGGCACGCATCTGCAGCCTGCTGCAGTCAGGAAGGACTGCTCCTTGCTGCCCACCGTCCTCCTCCCTTTCTGTCTCTGTGCTTGCACTGTGTGGTGTAGAATGACCTGATTTCCTATTTGCAGCACTTAAACAAAACACAACAACAACGACGACGGCCCCTAAATACTTTCTGAAAGTACCACCTGAAAACTTTCCATCATTCCGCGCTTCCCCCCTCGCCAAAGCAAAGTGAAAGGCGATACCACCAGCTACTTGATCAATCTCTGTCAGGGTCGGGGGCATCTGGCTCCCGTAAGATTTTTTATAGTAGATATCTGTTTTAGGACCACTGGCTCTTCTGCAGCAGGATGCTGTTTTCCAGATCTGATTTAAGCTGAACTCCAAAAGACCACAGAGAAAGAAGAAGCGGGGAGTGTGCACCCCGCTTCCTGGAAAAGACACCCGAGCTGTTCCTGTAGCCTCCTGCAAGCACACTCCATCCTCCCCAGCCCCTACAGCTGGTCCCAGCAAATGCCGGCACTGTGCTCTGCAGGCACGGGAAGTGGCCCGCAGCTGGCCTGGGGAGCCTGCCTGGTTTCAGCAGTGTTTTCAATTACTAGCCTGCTCAGCAGCCACATCGTGTTCTGTGAGAAATGCTAAGTGTCACTAGCAGTCTCTGGGTCCAAAATGTTTGGGAGAGCCACTGTTCTGTCCCCAGCCTCACAGGGACTTTGCATCTGGGAGGAATGCCTGGGATGGAGAACACAAAAGGACAAGCTGGACTGGAGCACCCATTATGCCATTGAAAAAAATGAAAATAAGATGTCAACAACTTCTATGGGCCTAATTGTTTCTTCTCAAACAGATTGTTAGCTTATGTGAATCAGGGTAGCTCTACTGAGTAAACCAAAGAATGGAAGGGGGGAGGGGGATAGCCTTGGGATCAGAAAGGCACAATATGGGTCTTTATCCCCATTGCTTGCTGGCTACTGAGTAACATTAACTTCTTGCCACCCCACCCACACACCCCCCAAGAGATAGTGGCAAGAGAGATGAAGACACAGAGGGCAGTAAGACTGCCTCAGTTTCTGCAAGCACCGCCACACAAGGACACCTGAAGGAATGGGGCTTGACTCCCGCTCTCTCTCTGCACCTGCCCTTGCTGCTCAGCTCTACCATCAAACTGAGCCACACAAAACTAAACCGACTGAAAAACAGAAACTGTCATTTTCTGAGCCAGATTTCTGCCCTGAACTGGGCTGCTTTACAGCCACATGCACTTTGGACGAGGTGTAAAGATAATACAACTACTTTTTTCAGTATTTGAAGAGTACATCAGACTGCAGCCTCGTGAAACACTGGGAAATCCCATAGTGAGCCACAGACTAGGAAGCTGCACTTTAATTTCAGCAAAACAAAGATCAGGCAGTGAGTGTGATGCAAAAGCACCTAGTCAGATTTCTCCACTGGACCTTCAAGAGAAAAGAGGTAAAACATCAAGCACAAAGGGCAGCCTGACTTCTCCAAACACAAAATCAGGACAAGCCAAATCCTGTCCAATTGCACAACATTAAAGAGTGATTCTGTGCTCTCTTACCTTATGCTAAGGGAACAGCAATGTTCTGACCTGCAGTGATTTATGTGTAGCAAATTCGTGCCATAAACAAGTGAGAGAAACCAAAATCTCATGCCCTAATCGCTGAAAGCAAAACAAAATTCTTTATGGTCAGTAAGCCTGCTGATGAAGGAGGTTATGCTTATTCTTATTTGAATCCAATAAAAATATCCAGACAAGAGAAAAAATGCTCCAAGAGCTTTTCTCTGCTACTTTTGCAAATGTTAAAAAAATAATTAATCATTTCATTCCACATGCTTTATAAAAATTAATTTATCTTGATGTCTCCCCAGCTGGACAGGTGTTACTTACTACCTCCAGTGAACGTAGGAGCAAGCTGAGTAAGACAGAGCTGGCCCTGTTTTTTGAAGTAACATCTAATTTTCAGTGCACTTCTATGTACAGGCAGCTTCTGTTCATTTTGGCTAGAGCTGTAAGTGATTAATACACATGTAAGAGAGATTCTGGATATCTCAAGCTACAGGGCTAAAATGAAAGCCCATGCTCGAAAATGTGATCCTAAATGACTTGCCCTTGGCTGGGCAAGGCAGGGAATCTTCTGCAGGATCAGGAAAATAAGCCAAGTCTTTGGATTCCTTGGGGCTTGTCTCCACAAGAAATGTAGGGAAGCAACACAAAATTGCAGCACGCCAGGAACATTCTCCCCAGGTGGACCCTTCGGTGTTCACTGCTTTCAAAGAGCAAATTTTAACCCCTCCAAAAATTCTTCCCTTCCCCCACAAGCACAGGGAGACCCACTTCTCAGTGCTTAGCAGCGTCACTTGTTGCCACTTTCTAAACCATGAGGTGCTCGTGGCAAGAGAAGGATGTGGTGACTCCAGAGGTAGCAATAAGAAAGCTAAGGGTAAGTTTCACTTTGGTTTCAGCAGAAAGCTTCCCCATGAAGAAGATGTTTTGCTTGGCAATCAGCACCGAAGCAGCTTACCTGTGTTTCAAAGATGGGTGAGCTACCTCCCACTCAGCACACTCAAGGTCCTGTGTACCCATTTCAAGCAGACATATGGAAGATCTGCCCACACTAGCTGGAGGACAATGCCAACCCAAAGGAGGAGCTGTGTGGTTTCATGCTAGTACCAAGCAACATTTGTCTCTGCAATAAACCCTCTAAAGAGAATTTAACAAGGTCTGCACAGGGGACTGGGCTACAGATGCACATCCTCCCAAGCTGAGGTGCTGCTGGAAAAGTCCTCAGCCCAGCCTGTGACTACCACCCCTTCAGCCCTGCTCTGCTCAACTGTGCTTGAATGCTTTTCACAGTTTTTCAGGCTGAATGAGGTAGGTTAGAGGGGGCCCAGTATTTCAACATTACAAGCTGCCACCAAATGACAGGAAGTGGTCAGCCCACAGCTTACTCCCTGGATCTGAAGCAGCAGGAACCTCTGGCACCAGGGGAGAGCTGGAGACAGAAACTTCTGCCACAGTCTACGTGAATGTCTGTGGCCTAAGTGCAGGGTAACAGTGTCCAGAAGTTCATCCTCTGGCTTGTCACATGCCAGCTTTCACATGGAGATGAGCCTGGTGCTAATGCATTAAGTCCTGGCTAACATTTAAAATGGTGTGGGCATAGCACTGCCATTATTTAAATTTTGAAATCGGTATGATGTAGTTTAACTGGCAAAGATCAGTGCAGACTAGATCTGCCAAAAGTGGTGGGTGCAAGGGAAGTGCCACAGTACCCTGTGGTGAGCATGGCAGCCAGCCACAGAGTGACCACCCAGTGGGTGCATGCACCACACAGGCAAGCCTGGGGTCACTTCATGGTCTCGGTGGACTTGAGAAGAAGAGGAACACTTCAGCTTACAGACATACAACTGTTTGGACCGTAGCAGAGCCCTTTGGTATAGCTCCCCCTCATTCCTCACAAACCCACAGAGATACTTACACCTGCTGTCCCATGACATCAAGTCAACTGTTTGTGTAGCTGAGCTCCAAGGACTTTTTTTAAGGACCTTTGGGTTAAAAAAACCCCCACCATGCATTCTCCCTGAAATGAATGTCTTTTCTTTGAAATGGATCATTTCACAGGACTGGCTTAAAGGACAGCTAGGCAAACAGCTGCATCAGCACAGCCGCTGAAGCAGTAACCTGGGGCAGTGGAGAAGGAGCTGGCCAGAGCAGCCACCTCCCTCAGCTGTGAGCTAAAACTGGACACCTGTCTGTGACCCAGCTCTACCTACACTTTCCAAAGTGTCTGTTTTGCTTTGGATTGATTTTCTGGTGGGTATTTTTCCCCTTGCATTTCCTAGATAAATTAGACTTATGTAATTGTTCTTTCTGTCAGTTTTCCTGTAATCTGTTTCAAGTCTGTTGCCCCATTCTCAGTCAAATCTGAGAGAGTTTCAAACATAGCATGAACCTCCACATCTATCAGTGTCTGGGTAGAGGCCCAAACTTGTGTCCTCTGCAATGGGAAAAGCAGGCAAAACTCACTTGCTACCCAATGCTGCTCTTTAGCTGACACATGGCTCTGGCCTGTGGCTTCAGAGAGACGGGGAGGGAGCTGAAGTGGTGAATTTGATGCTCATCACACAAGGCTAGGCTTTGTCACTGTAATTGCTCATGCACAGCCTGCCTTTATCCAGACTTTGTACCTTATGGCATGTAGATTTCAGTGTATACTTGTGTTTCAAAAGAAAGCATCCTGTCAGAAGTTCCTTCTCTGAGTCATTAAAATGTAGTTAGTACTTTTAAATCCATTCAGTGACTTCTGCATTGGGCTATTGTAAGATAACAACAAAAGTACCACAGATATCCTTAGTGAAAAAGGGTGATATTTACTTCTGTGCAGTGGCTTATGTGTACCATTTGTAAATTTGATGACTGATGTTGTATTTATACTGCTAAAATGCATTTTCTGGAGGGGGCTTAACACAGAGATGAATTTCATCTAAGATTAGAGGAAAAAGGTAACTTGTCAGCCAGATAGGTTATTCTCTGATCTATAAATCAGAGAGAATAACAATGCATACTGTATTCCCGCCTGTTCCCACACACTCCTGCTTGTCATCACAAGAGCTCTTTAGTGCCCTGAAATACAGCTTGACAATAAAAATTAATTGAAAGTGCACTACAATCATTAACTTTTGGAGCTTCACAGTTTGCCCATCCTTAAATAATGCTGGTTATAAAATCCTGTTAGCATTACAATTCCTTGGCTCTGTGCCATGTAGCATGTAGAGAAATCAGCAATATGTGCAGCAGGGACTTTGCTGGCTATGATACGAATGCACATAATAGACTTTCTTCTTTAGCTCAGCAGCAGAACACTGACTCAGATCTAGAGACCAGTTATAGTCCCAGTGGTGTTTACTCCGTGTAATTAGCAGTATCAAGTGTGTTGTCTTTTGGGTAGCCTGATTGTTTCCATATGCATGAGCACCTTCTGTGAACGAAGACAGGGCAGGAGGCAGACAGCACTCCACAGCGTTACGGGAAGCACATATGTTTTAAATACCTTATCTCTACAATTAAGAAGAGTTTAGAAATTGGTCATATAAATCTTGGGAAATGGGGCCAGCAGAGAGAGGAAAAGACCTTCTTTCCAAACAAGAACTTTGCCTGAGTAACTACTCGAACCCAGGTGCTGGAGATGGCGCAGACATCTCCCTGCTTGCTGATGGGAAAGCAGCATGAATCAGTAGCTCATGCATTGCTCCGGGAGGGAGAAGGCTGTTGATGCTATGTTGGGGCCTGGAGGAAGACAGGGCTGGCATTCGAGGTGGGGCGTGCCTGGGAATGCTGCACAACATTCATCTTAGGGGCAGGTACTTGCTGAAATTCCAATTACTGAGAGAGATGGCTGAGGCAGAGGGAGGCCTTGCTGTGCCTTGCAAGACAATGCTTTTTTTTTTTTTTTTTACCTCAAGCTAGTGTTTCTGACCTGTCCCAGGGTAAAAAAGCCACTTCAGCCTCACTGCAAGGCAAACCAGGCAAGGTCAAGTGGGGGCTGCTGCTGGACTCGCCTACATCAGTGGCAGATACAGCAGGGTTTAAAAAAAAAAAAAAAAAAAAAAAAAAAAAAGAAAAAATCCTTGAGCACAGGAAAGACTGGCCCTAAGGTCAGTTTTGAAAAAAAGATGAAAAGAGGGGTTATTTGGGTTTATTTATCCCTTGTTCTCCCTCTCCCTTCCACACCCCCAATATTGCCACATGTGCCAGGCTCTCTCACCCTAACCCTCGGGCCTTTGCCCTGTGGCAGGCAGGATGGCTGGAAGCTGCAGGGAAGTGGGGAGGGACAAGGAGAGCCATTTCCATTGCAGCCTGGCTCCTCCTGCTCCGTGCTGTCCTCAGGATCCTCCACACGCCTCTCCTTACAGCAGGGCCCCTCTGCACCCCACCCTTAATGACGCTGTGCCTCGAGGCATGCCTTGCTGATTGGGAAAGGCTCTCCCAAGATATTCCCTCGCACACCTCTTTTTATGGCTGCAGTAGATGCCTGAATAAAAGCCACCTTAAGTAACTGTCTTGAGCTGTGTGCTGTGTGCTCCCATGTGCCATGCCAGCATCCCAGGACAGCCTCCCCTGCACGCTCTTCTGTGCCTCCCAAAGCCTCCTACGTGTGTGTCCCCTTTACCACTTTGCTAACAGGATTTCAGTCTCCATCCTGTAGCAAACCACTCAAACTACAACCTGGACTCACCACAAGAGAATGCGTGGCCAGGATATTACGACTACTTGGGTGTCATTTGTGTTGCAGCAGATGTAGTAAAGATTTAACCTCAAAACTCACCTTGCAGCACAGAAAATAAATCCTTGCAGAGCACCTTTAAATTTGAACAAGTGCAGCTAGGCTTACTGGCTGTACCAAATTGCATCACCTGATTTCACCTGCCCTTCTCTGCTACCTCCGGGAACTATCAAAAAAGCTCCCCAAGCAAGCTCTTTAATTATTAAATCTTCACTATAAAATACTACAAAGCAATATTATATGCAACAAATCCAGAAAAAAACCATTCTTCTCTACATGTCTTCTTGAAAATATTTTGTAGTTTGTGATTTGGATAGAATTCTGGAAGCCTAGTAAGAATAAAAATCTTTTATTGAAAAAGGCATACACTGTTCATGGTTGATCATTCATTAAACAGTTTGTTTAGCAGTTTGTTCCAATCATGCCTTCTGACATTAGGAATGAGGATGCTACTATTTTAATAATAACCTATCAAACTGTTTTGCAAATAGTCACTGCATTTTAATTTCTTGAAAAGCTCTGAAAAGGTGAAAAATGCATTTGCAGCACAGCTACTGCTGCCTATTCAGAAGGGTTTATTATTTCAGCCTCAAGATTTGTTTATCTCAGTGAAAAATACTGCACTAAAAATTAGTTTAGTAGTTTTTATATCTATCACTGTTGACATTCTGCATTTATTATTTTCTCAGTGGTTCCTGCCAGGTTTTTTTTCTATTTTTTCTTTTCTCATTTCCAGTTAAACGTCTGCCACTGACAAAAGCACTTCACAGCACGCAGTCACTGTCATTGGTGGTCACAACAGATGCAGGGAAGCCCAGTGTAATCACTCAAACTAAAAAACATTTTCAGGCAGTGAAATAATCTGTGTGCAATCTTGTGTCCTTACAAACCTCCCTGCAGGTGTGTAACTCTTCCCTAGTGCAGAGGAAAGTTTAAAGGTGCTTGAGCTACTGATACCAGCTTAGTACTCACAGCACACAGGATAGTGCCTGCTATTTTAAAGCTTATGTAAATAATAAATATGTTTTGTGGCCATTTTGTATGTAAAATGTTAGGTTAATAGAGAAGTTAGTTCAAATTTAGTAAGTAAAAACACAAATGTACTTCATAGTGAGTGCCTAGACCTCTGCTACACGCACATTTACATAGAGAGAAAGAGAGAATATCTGGAAAACCACTGTTTCCGCTGTGATGGAAACAATATACTGTTTATGTGTCATGTTATTTTGAGTCATTATTAATCTATTACTCAGCCAGGATTGTAAATGTGGTACAGCACTAAACATTTAGGGTGACATTGAAGATTCCAGCCCTGGACTCTGCAGATGTAAGCATATGTGTAACATGTGCTGAAGTGCTTACAGGAATGGAGCAGAAATATGTATCAAGCCCAAACTTGAAAACAGGTGGGTTTAAGTTATACAAGGACAAAGAACAGTGAACTAATTTTTACACAGATGCTTCTAGTGTTCAGAAATTAAATGGCTCTTTTTATTCTGATCTCCACTGCCCAAAAAAAGAGCCGCAAAAAAGGGTTGAGAGAGAAACACATGAAATCTATGTCATAATTTTAAAACTGAGGCTCCTTTTCACCATGGAGGAGGTGGGAAATCACTTTTTTTTTTTTTTTTGCTTTTTATTCATCAAGGACTGCCTGTCCAGCATGAGCCCAGGTCCCCAGGATGACAGGTGTCTAAAACTATGGGACAGGAGCACTTCCTTGGCACAAACCAGGGCACTCCTGCAGGCTGGGCTCCACAGCAAGGAGCTGGTCATAGCTGGCATTTTCCAACAACAGAATTGAAAAATAAAAAGAGGAGAGGAGAGAGGAGAGGGGAGAGGGGAGGGAGGAGAGGAGAGGAGAGGAGAGGAGAGGTTCTATTAGCATGTCTCATGGCCACCACGGTGGGCTGGTGCGTGTCCCAGCACAGCTCCCCTGTCCCCCCAGCACTGTTCCCACCGCCGTGCCCTCAGGACCGGCACATCTGCATCCTCGGGGAGCTGCCCCTTCCAGGTCCCGGTGTGTAAGGAGCTCCCAAACCCAGCACCTGCTTAGGGACCCGGCCGTAATGGGGCCACCCTCCTCTCTCCTTGCCTCGGGCACGGCTCTGTTCCCTGAAGGGAGCCAGGAAAGGCGGAGCCGGGCTGGCAGCCCCCATCCCGGACCTCGCGAGCCCCAGCCCCATTCCAAACGCTGGCACCCTCAGGGTGGCACCTGCCCCCGGCTTGTCCACACCCCCTTCCCAAACATCAGGGCCCTCCCACGGCCTGGAGAGGCCTTGGCTGCCCAGAGCACAAGGCCGAGGATTAGCGGGCTGGGGGAGGCGGGTGCGATGTGGGGCCAAATCCCTCTCAGCTGCCCTCAGGGAAAGGGAGTGTCCGTCCCAGGGGAGCTGACGGAGCGCCCTCCTCTTACTCACCTGCCTGCCCGCCACTTGGGGAGGCGGGGGGAGGTGTTGCAATTGTCTGGGGAAAGGGACGGGCGCCAGGAGCCCGAGAGAGGGACAGGAATGGCGGGGTTACATAAAGGAGGTGGTGGGCGAGAAGGGGAGCGGGGCGGTCAGGTGTGCGCATCCAGGCTGATCCGGGGGCCAGGGGATGGCGGAAGGGGTGCGGGCAGAGGAAGCTCAACACCCGTCCAGGAGTGGCTGGGAAAGCAGAGGGAAGGGGCACAGCCTCACCCTGCAGCTGGTGAGGGTGCAGGCATGGATGCGGGTGGAAAGGGCCGGACAAAGGGCAGGAGCAGCACCGCTGCACAGACAGGCTGGCGAGAGGGAATTCCCTCCTTTCCCGGCGGTCCGCAGTCCCCGCTCCCCGCCTTGCTGCTGGGGAAACCTGCGCTGCCGCTGCCTGCCAGGAGACAGCTCGGGGGCTGCGGGTGTGCGAGGCGTGCTAAATGGAGGCTCTGCTGCCCTGCTGGTTGCTGCTGTGCTCGGGGAGGGAGGAGGAGAGGGAGAGGGAGGAGGAGGAGGAGGAGGGAGGGATGTGAAAGTGGGTCAGGAATGTAACTAGACTCTGCCCCCCTTGTTGCAGGCGCAGGCGGCGCTGCCTTAGCGATGGAAAGCAGGCATTTCAGTGTTGATGTTCCCCAGCCCTGGCGGCTGACGGTTACTAGGGGATCCTGAAGGATGTGTTTCCCTGTGACCCTTCGAGAAGAAAAACTTAGTTGCCGCAGTAACCAAGTTTGGCTTGGATGCAATGATGCAGTAAATAGCATAGGTGAGCCTTGCTAAATGGAGGAGGAGGAAGCTGGAACTGTACAGGCTGGACAGCTCTTGCAGTCAGGTCGGGAAATGTTTAAAAAAATATCCCAACAAACTGTATTAGTTAAGTACACGACTTTTACATTTTCTCATGCAATAAAACTCTCAGAATTTATCACCTATTTGTTTTAAACTACTGAGAAAACAGAGATAAAAGTAAACTGCCTTAGTGGTGTAGCATCAGGTACAGACCTCATCCCCAACTTCAGTAGCCCTGACAGCCCTTTTCAATGCAAAATATTTTTTTTGATGGTCTGAATTTTTGAAAGTAAGTGGGTGTGAAAGAAGGTGAAGGCTGGCTCAACACCTTAAGTTTTCATCCATCTTCTTTTAAACATTCTTACTTTAGACTAACAATTTTCAATTTTGTTACTTAGGTTAAAAGAGAACCCATCAACCCTGCTTCTAAAGGAAATCCACAAACTACTTTCAAAGTGGAAAGCAAACTAAAATAACAAGCAAATAACTTGAGGGCCCATTATGCCTAATTTCTCCCTATTCTCTCCAGTTGTTATCATCTGATTTCTATCTTCCTCTAATAAGAAACACTTTCATTCACAAGAGTGGGAAATCATTTCTCAGAGTTGGAATGAAGAACTGAAAGGAATCACAGAACACATATACTGTGATATATCAATTTCTTCTTTAGTTTTCTTCCAGAGTTGTGTAAACACTGGTATTCTAAAGAAAGAATGGATTGCTGTGCCATGACTCGTTCTGCTCCCAGCCTGAGGACCCACAGAGAACTGGGCTGTCAAGCTTACAGATGCATCAGGAGTGAGGGGACACACGGACTGTCAGTGCAGGCCACACAGCAGATAGGGGTGCATCCAGTCGATGGATGAGGGTATTTGTGTACATTTCATTAAGGGAACAAAAGTCACTGGAGCAAACTGTGCAGCTATTCCTTTTACTCCCTTGAATATTTGTCAAGGCAGTATTGCTGTGGATAAACATCCCTTTAGCTTATTCCACCTCTGAAAGCTACTCAGTGTTTAAAAGCAGACATGCCCTTTAATTCAAGGACATTCAAGGATGCATAATGAATGTTACTCTTTCTACTTTTTCCATGAGATAATTTTTCCAGTTGATTTCCCCTATCATTTTCTACTAAAAGATGAGCTTAATAAAAAAAAATACATGGATGTAAGCAAATTGTGCTGAAATATAATTAATATACTGTTCCATCACTCCTGTTTTATTAAAAAAAAAAAAAAAAGAAACTAATAATGGTTTAAGTGCTATGGACCACAAAGCCTTTCTTTACATCAGAACTCAGTGGAGGGCCTGGGTGATACCTTATAGATGAATGAAGCCTATTCACTCCATAAAGGAAATAATTATTTAGACAGTCTTCCTCTACAGTTTTAAGCTCTATAATGGCTTAGGTATGTCATTCTTATTTTTTTGGTGGAACAATATTACTTGGTTTTGTCAAGTTTCCTGGCAATGCTGAGCAGTCAGTGGATAGTCTTTCCTCCCATCTCATTGCTAGGGCCTCTGCCCTTGAGCTGTCTTGCAGATTGGGGCAGGGGGATCCCACAAGTCTCTGTCATTGTCAGTGAAAATGCCAGGTTAGAAACTTTCTCTCTGGGGACTCCCACAGAAAGTTTTGATGGTCCCACCTGTTGCCAGCATATTTTCCCTGTGTCTTGAGGAAACCCAGTGAGCTGGGAAAATTAAACATTATAGAATAAGCACTCATGCTACCAACCATTTCTTCCCTTACTAGCAGGGAGGATCTGGTTTTGTTGTTAGTCTGGGGCCCTGTTTATACCCTTCTGGCCAAGCAAGGGGCACACTAAGGCTTATGGAAACACGAAAATCCTCCTGTGCTCTGTGCAGGAGCATGGTGTTTCCTATCTATTCCCCCCGCCCCTTTCTTTAGGGATGATGTGAGGAAGGAGGTGTGGCCAGAGAGTTGCTGCTTTCTAGTTTTTCTTGGCTCTGGCAAAGGCCTTTTTATTCAAGGGTAAATGACAGGGACCTTGACGCCACTCTAAATCTGCAGGGATGTCTTAGAGGTCCCCAGAAGGACCAGATAATGTGACAAAGCATGAAGCACAGCTTCGGTGTAACAGAGAATTTGACCTTAACCTGTGGCTGCTTTAAACAGCATCTCAGATTTGGACCTCTATTGCCAAGATTTGGGCATGGGTCTGACCTGCAGTGAGAGGCTGGTGGTTAATGCACAAGTGTGGAAAAAGAGGCATGGGAAAGTTCCAGGTTTGATGGCTACGTCCATCTGCCAAAGTATTTTTCCTTTGTTTTTGCTTTAACTTGCTTTGTACACTGGAAAATCAGGAGGGGGGGGGAACCCCACTATTTAAATAGGGTTTTTTCTAGCTGTGTTCAGCTGAGTCCTGTGGTTATTAGACAGGAAAAAAAAATGTATTAGTTTTTACCAAATCATGTTATAGCAAGCTAGTGTGCATAGTTTAGTAAAATACTTATTTTCTGAGCAATTTTAGCATGTCCTGGCTTTTAAAAGCATCATTTCCAAAACAAATAATAATAATATTAAAAAATATATTAGGTCATTTTGCTTCTACCTAGCAGAGGAACCATTTTGCATCCTACCGAAGTGCCTATGTGGCTTCAAGGGGAGGATAGACAGGACCTTATTAAGATAGACTCAAAGATTTGGCCACATGCTATTTTTGAACTTTAGTTCCTTGGTTAGCATCTTGCTCTTACCAGACTGAATTGCAGAAACCTCTGAGTGAACAGGATGAAACAACAGCAGCAAAGGTAGGATGCCATACCAAGCTGAATAAGGACCTCAAAGCCCATTACCATTTTAATGACGACATTGTTAAGCAAAGTAGCTTCAAGATTAAATCGTTTACTTAATTAAGAAAAACTAGCTACTTATCGAGTGTTTTACCTCTAGCAACCAAAATACAGCAGTGTTTTCTTTTGGAGCTCAGCTCATGTAGTTTCAAAGATGTTTGCAGCTGAAGACTGTCAGTCACTCGCTGCACTTACGAAACAGGTTTCAAAGCAGACACGGGTAACAGGATGTGACACAGGCGCTCCTCAGCACAGCATCTGACACATCCCTGTGCTTTTCTAATAACTTTGAAAGAGGCTGCTTAAGTCTGGGATGCAACAGGTCTCCCTAAAGTTTGAATCCAACAAAAAAGCCTTAAGAAAGGTGTATGCCCACATGTATCTTATTGGGAATTATTTCAGTGAACTTTTGCTTATCAGTATTGAAAAGATGTGTTAAAACCAGTCTGACAACTTTTTTTTCGTAACACCATGTGCTGGAGGGCCTTGAGAAAACAGTTTTGAAACAATATCAGAGCTGAGCCACTGAAATGCTCTGAACAAAAATACTGTTCATTAAACATATTTCCCTGGGTTTTTACTGTCCCAAACAACAAAAGTAAAATATTTTACAATTTACAGCCCCTTTTCCAGTGAGATGCTACAGCAAGATCTCGGAAGATTTGCATCTTGCAAGTAAGAACACGATGGACTCAAAATGCTTAACCTACTCTGCTTTTTTTCAAAATTTTAGCTGTGAATTTACTGGATCCTGTTTCAAAACATGCATGTAAAAGCCTTAATTACCCACCCAGCTCCTCTTATCTTAATTCACTGTAAGTCAGCCAACACCCACGGGAGAGGCTCTGCAGTGACTGGACCATGAGAGATGCAGACATTTCGTACTTCACTGGAAACACTCACTGTGTATAATCCTGCTTTCTCTGAGTTCCTATTAACTAGCACTCCTTGAAGTGAAATTAGGTTTCATTGCCCAAGGCTGTACTCTTTTCTCTCCCGCAGAAGGGCTGTGCTTCAGGTCACAGGTCTGAGCACAGGTCCTCCCACCCAAGCCCAGGGCACAGTGAGAGCGCCTGCCTGACAGATCAGCTCCTCTGCAGCCACCCGGCAATGCCTGTTCTGCACTGAAGCTCTGAGGAGGGAAGACATGGATACGGAATTTGCAAAGCACACCAGCTTCCTGATTCCCTGTTTTCCAGCCACAGATTTCTCAGTACTTCTCAGCACCCCATTTTTGGATGTGTTTGCAAAGTGTTTCAGGTTAGAATGGGTTATTCAGCACCTCTGAAAAGTATAGTCTCATTGTACACAGCTGGATCTGAAAAATCGGAGCTCAGTGCCACAAAACACAAAACACAAAAAAAAAAAAAAGATTTAGAGGAAATTGTAGATGTCATTTTGCAGTAGATGTCTCCTGACACAAAAGCAGATGCAAACAAATAGTAGCATCCTGCTAGAGTGAGAGGGACTGGGTTTGAAGCATACCAGCTAAGACTAAATGTGAAATTCCCCTAGAGGGTAAGAGCCTTCCAGTACAGCTGGTCAGCAGCAGAACAACTTAAGAAAAATCAGGATTTTGAGAGAAATGTATTACAAAAATGTAGGGCCCAACTCTAGAAATGTTCACTGGAGATGCTACCCAGCAGGGAATGATAAAGGAAGAATCACCTTTACATCTAGGGCTGTTTTGAAGAGCTGCCATTGATGGAGGTTCCTTGTAGGCATTCCTGGGAGCTGTGTCTGTGTCTGTTTTAGTAACTAGGAAATAGATGGTGAATCCTGCTATTGGCAGGACCTTTTACACATCCATCTTGGTATTTTCTTTGAAGTCTTGGGTAATCGCAAACAAGAGTCTCTGTAGAGATGATTTCTGCAACACAGGAAACACCTGTACACTCTCCTCAAATTATTTCTCCATGTGACAAACGCACACCAGCTCTGCTGTGTCACAAGGTCTTTTCACCCTAAAAGTTAAGGTCAGGAGTGAACCACACAAAAAAAGCACTGGATAAGGCAAAATCCTTCCCCTAAACCTTTCTTCCTTTTGCCTCCTACTCTGTCTTCTCTGGTTTTCCCCCCTGTATTATTCAACCCACAGCTTGCCTTCCTAGAAGCATCAATCCATCATTCCCTATATTTATTTTTGTGTCTGTTCCTGAGTTATCAAGGACCAACAGATTCTTTTTTTTCTACCAATGTGTGTAAAGCAGAGGTCCAGCCACAGGCTGGTTTGTATTCAGAAGCTGTAAAAGTAGGAATGTACCAGCCAGTGATGTGATTTCTGCAATTTCTAAACATTTTTCTTTAAACATGGTTATACAGCTCACACCTCTCCTCCTTGATTAATTGGAGCCTACTCTTTTTCATGCACTGAAATGCACATTTTTGATACAAGCAGGCCCAGAGCTAGGAGAGGGGGCTCCTGTTCCTGGCCTTTCTACATCTCAATGATTAGCTGCCCTCTCACTCTCTCAGTTCCTTCAGCTGGGCAATGGTGCTCCCAGAACTGTCTGTTTTATTATAAAGTGAGCTAAGATTCTTGATGAAGAATATGGGGTTAAATTAGACAGCCAGAGCTGTTGCAGAAGTATTACATACGAGTATCGCTGCATGGAGAGTTCTCCAACACCTTATTAGTACACACAAAGCAGCAAGAGTTTATTCAAGGTTAGCCTCTTCTACTCTTAAGCCTGGCTATGGTAGAATAGCATCTTAGATAAGAAAGTACCTGTGCAGCATGATATCATTAGTGTGGTCTGCTTCAGATCTTGTCAAGATCCTGGCAGAAATATTTGCAATAAGGAAAAAAATAGCTATTTCTCTTTTAACCAGTTATTAACCTCAAGACAGTCTGTACTTACAAGGAGGTAATAAATGTTGTACAAAGAGCATCTCTTCCTTTGTTCTCTGAAATGAGGATGGTTTCTAGTAATTTAAGTGTTCCTATTTTATTACTAAGTGCTACTGTATATCTCTTAATATTGTACAGAAAACTGATAGTAGGTGAATTACACAGTTTTGGAATTCCTTACAGTTATTTCTGTAACTCTATCTTTTCTGGGAGCAGGCCTCAGAAATTAGTCTTGTAGGATGTAGCAAATGTTGGATAATTCAGGAATAGTTTTATAAGCATTTAGACCTGTTAGTTACACTGCCTTATTTTCTTGCTGTTGAATATGCCCAGAAAGACACTGAAGTTTTTTTAATGAGAAACACAAAGTAACTTGGAATTAAAATCCTCCCAATTAAAAAAAATAATAATTCATTGCATTGAATCATGTAAACAACTTTGATACCAGAGGCACTGCTCCTTAACCTGATATATGAATTTATTGATGGATATTTTCAGTTTCGTTTTTAAAAGCAACTGAAACACACATGCAGATTTAGGGTTCTGGATAGGTGAGGAAAGTAATTACATTGCATCTTCACTCTTCTCCAATTCATCCCATAAAATATCATTTTCTACCAGAGCAGCAGTACAAAGTGCAATAGTTGTATGTGTTTGTTTTTTACTAATTGTACTAATTGTACAACTACTAATAGTTGTATGTGTTGTATTTTACTAATCTGAAGCTGAGCCTCTTCATCCTTACACCATTTTACCTCTAGGTCCTGTCTGGGTCAGACACATGTTTTCCAAAGAATGCCCCAGAAAGCACAGTGCAGGTGATATTATAATTCTTTCTATTCCTACAATGGACCAGTGTGTCTGCATCATGGGATCGAAAATTTTGCTTTGGGGAGTTAATGGTAATGCCAAATGACAAATAATATGCTGAAATGAAAAGTAGGCCACAAAGAATGGAAAGCACTGTAATAAATCAACATTTATATTTCTAACTGTGGGTGATGTGAGGTCTGCAGGAAGGTTGTATGGACAAGACCCAGCCAGCAGGCAGCATGCAGCATCGTCACTTGGAGCAGATTCACCAGAACCCTGCAAAGTCACCAAGCACACGGCTATTCAATGCTTAGGTTAATAACTCATGGAGCCTTCTGATACTCAGAAGCATTTGGCAAACATCTAGTATTACTGGACTGTTTAAAGATGTTTGCAGGTCACATTTACAAGGGGATGTCTGTTACAGAATATTATTAACAGCTCTCTTTGCTGTTCTCTGCACATTAACCCCCTCCCACTGTACCAGGAAAATATTCTGTTGTTAGATAGCTGACCCCATCCTCTAATTATTTCATTGCTTACAGGCTGTAGCAGAATACCTCTTGGGAGATCATTTTGTCATTGGGTGTACAAATAATTATTGGTGTTTGATAATCAAACAAAACCTTACTAGACATGTAATTTTTCAAATTATCTATATAAACACCTCTTTACTTGCGTCACTCTTCTTTAAAGTTCAATGTATTTCTTCATTATATTATTTGTATTCCTGAAAGCCATTTCTTTTGCGTTCACAGCAGTCTTCCTATCTCCCCTTAATCACAGTGGTCTCCACCACTTTTCCCAACTATTTAGAATTAATTGGGAAGAACCTAACTTGTTTCCTTAGTAATAGTTTTCAACAGTAAAAGTGTTTCAACATGCTGCAGCATATTTTACAAACTGTAGAGGCTTCTAAATGAATATTTCTCATCAAGTTTCACTTTTAAACTAATCCCAAGATGCAGGAAAATATTTCCATCCATTTTCATCCTATTTTCATCAGAGATCACACAACTGGTTGTATTCATCATGCTATTAATTTTTAAAATGGAATGACTGTAGTTTGGCATCTAATTTGTACTCACATGCTTAAGTTTCAGAGTTGCTCAGCAGCCATTGAAGCAATGAATGTGCTCAACACCTCTGAAAATCAGGCTATGTAGCTGCCTAGAAAATACAGCATCAAATATTTGACTAGGGGCATCCTAATTAGAAGGAAAAAAAAAACCCTTTTAAAAAAATTTATTGGAGATGGGTGAAGTATTGGTTCCTAGCAGAAACAGAGCATATGACTTAATGGATCTCATGCTCATTCAGAAGTGGCTGATCTGATATGCATATTTATAATGTTTGGAAAATGTAGTGATTTTTCCACTTAAAAACTAAGATGTAATTACTAATCCTACAGTCTGATCTTACATGTTTGTTTCACTTTTTGAATTCTAAAAAATGCAGTATTATGTTCTGTAAAATTTGGGGAGAAACAGCTGGCATTGGGAAATGTGACATGATGTATTTTACTGATCCTGAAAGCTTAGTTTAGGCCCTCCTAATTACATGAAGTTCCCTCTTCTCACATAGCCCTGGGATAATTGGATGGTATGGCATTCCAAAGCCTTTGGGATGCTAAAATAATCATGCATTAACCCTATAAACATGCTTGTGCTTTGATGTCCTCACCACTTAGCTGCTAGCTGAATAATTACAATTCACTTGTGATCAACTTTCATATGATAAGAGCGATAGCAATGATAAAGAGGGTGAAAAAGTTGCAAGACACTTGACGTGTGTTTTTAGTTCATATGAAGAGAGGACATCAGTTTATAGGAATTGATATGGAGCACACCATGCAATTAAAGTTTTTGGTCCCCATTTCATTGCTGGAGGGAAGTGGAGCTTGTGCTCCGTGGTGGGGAGCAGCCACAGGAACTGGTTGTGGCTCTCTGGCTGAGATAAGTTTATGCTGTTCCCTTTGGCAAATCATTGTCTTATAAATTCCTCAATGCTTTTTCAAAGTACAGCTGTGTTTCAATAATAACTTATTTCTGTATAATTCCAGTTTAGTGGTTTTTATTACATATGCTGCTAACATTTTCACACGAGTATCCCAGCTGTACAGCAGCCCTCTTGCAGTCAGCACTAGCCCAAAATCATGCCAGGAACTGTCTGTATTAATTTCCATGCTACCAAACTTTTGTATGCTGAACTATGATACACCACTCCCATCTTACTTTCTCTTCATTCCACTGCTGTCCTAGCTCTCCAAAACTCACCACTTTTATGCCAATTTAACCTCAATTCACTACCACAAGATTTTGCTGTTGTTCCTATTTACATGCAACATACATGTTGTTTCTATTTTATCCATGTACCAAGTTTTGCAACAGCTCTCAGTTTCCAGATAGGAAATCTGAGCCTGTTCATTCTTTTCCAGTGTGGTTGGGTAATGTGGTGTTCATCATAGGACAGGATGAATGATACCAGCTCTACTGAATCACCACATTGAAGCTAGTGCAGGGAATATTTCCTCTCTTTTGCAGTGTCAGTAAACTGGAGTCTAGACCAGGAACATCATCAGTGGATCTGTCTTTGAGATTATCCCAAAAAAACTGTATGGACCGTGGTGAATTCTGTCCATTGGCTGATGGACCAGGGAGCAATGGAAAAACATCAGGCTGGAGTTTGCTGATTAAGTCTGCACCTAGAGAACAACAGATCAGTTCTTCTGAGGTGAATCACTCCCATTTACAGCAGAAACCACTGCTCTGAATCTCAAGTCACATAGGAGAATATCGACTACACAGTTCTTTATTGCATATAACCATAGCAAAACTCTCTAAACACCAGATAAAAATAAACAGGAAGCAAAAGCAATCTTTTCAGTCACAACACCCATGCAGCTTTCTAGCCTTTTTTAGTGTGTGTGAATGTGTGTGTAGGGGGATAAGCAACTGTGGAGGGAATTAGTGTCCTTCAACAGAAGGTCCTCATTTTTACATGAGGACCACTGCTCTGAAGGCTCTAAGATGAATTCATCACATTCATTTTAATGTGTTTTTTAAATCAGGCTTTTCATCCAAATCTCAAGAGGTAAGAATACAGTGCTCCCATCCACTGTGCCACTGGTCACCTTAACAGTGTTCTCCTCAGCCTCCTCTTGGATAATCTGCTGATAATGGAGCATATTATCTGTTACTCAAGTTGAAGACAGGAATTCTATTGATATTAGGCTCTACCCCAAGACTTTTCTTGGGGATTTTTGTGGGGTTTTTTATTGGTTTCTTTGCATTTAATAATTTTAAAAATCATTTTGCTGAATTATTCAGGGTGCTCATTTGCACTCTAATAATTATCTCCAGCCACTTCTGAAAGGGAAAGGATGTGGAGGAAAAACAGCATAATGAAACAAGCTCAGAAGGTGTATATGAAATGAGTACATAAAATTGTTCAGGAAATTATTAGAGAAAATCTTATTTGCAGTTGCCATTTAATCCAAATTTATAGCCCAGAAGATTATTTCTCTGCTGAGTTTAGAGAGCCACAGCAGTCTATTACCAGTTCACAAGAAGATGCAGGAAAAATTTTGCATGAGTGTGAGGATTTCAGGATATTTTCATAGACATTAATCCCAAGATATTGAATCCTTTGCTGTAAACACTGATTGCAAGCTGAAAATTTGGAGTGTAAATGTCTTCTTCCTTTTTTAGCTACTTGGAGTTCTTTTGAGGAAGAGGCTGATATCTATGCCCTGTTCTTAAAAATCATTTGTTTCAAGAGTTGAGATTTCCATACAGTGAATCATTTCAGGTAACAGCTCTCTTGCACTCATTTTGATAATAGGGGTTTAGGGGTTTTTTTCCTTTTCAAGTTTCAGTTCAGTTAGAGTACAGTCCCTCCTGACCAGCAAAGAAATTGGAAACAAAAACAACAACAAAAAAACCCACCCCAAAACAAAACAAAAAGTTTATTTATCTACCAAATCTTTCCTCCCTATATGCTCATTAAGAGAAGTTTCACCTTCTTTGTATTGCACAGAAGGAAAGAAGATTATGGACCATATTATCTGTTATTCAAGTTGAAGACAGGAATGCAGAAAAATGTATTGAGAATACTTCCTTGTCAAGAATCCTATATTTAAAAACAAGTTAATGTTGAATGATAAATAAAGGTAAAAGGATTTAAATGCTCTTATCCACATTGCCTTAAATTCATACATTTGGTAATTGAGTTTTCTTTTTGTAGAAGCAAATACTTTCCTGTATGAAAGCTTCAGAAGTTATCTAAAATATGTCTGTATCTTACACCCCTCTGGTATAAACAGCTATCTTCCTCTGCCAGGAAAGGCCTTGTGCTGACAGTTTTTGCTGTGGTTGTGGAAGTCATGTCAGTAGAAGAATTTCTTTTACCTCTCTTAATCATGTGTCCATTATGGACAATCTGTGAATACTGCATGGCTGTTTTGACAAGCAAAGAGCTCTCCTGGTGTAGTTACAGCCCGGCACACTGCAGCAGAGGTATAACTGCCTCCAGTACATTTACAACAGCAAGACTCTGCTTTTGCCAGCATGGCTTATCTTATCATTGTCTGAATGACACAAGCTGTGCTGGTGAAAGTATGGTTCTGACTGCCTAACTCTGCACATTCGCTGCTTTTGGTAGCACAGCTGGGTTTTAAGCTCAGTTGCAAACCATATCGCTTTGCACATCTGCCTGCAGAACTTCGTGGCATAGACCTGACCCCGTGCAATTTTGCTTCTGATCTAAGGAGGCACAAAGCACAATTTAATAGGTACAAAAGCATAATGATTCTTTTCACATTCATTTACCTGAGCTCCACCATTTTCTTCTGCCTCCTCCTTGATTCTTTGCCTACTGCATCCATTGGCCATTTTTTTCCTCGTAATTTGGTTCTTCTCTTCCCCAAATCCTGTCATTGCAGCCTCCCCAAGTTGTATTAATCTCTGCCCTTGAAAAGTGTCCTGCTTTTTCCTTCCCTGAAGGGTAACTGCTTCCTTGCCTATTTTCTTCATGACTGCTGCCTCACTTCCTATTTCTTCACTTCTGTGCTGCTTGCTGGCCCTCTCTGCTGCTTTGTGGCTGCATCTCAAAGCACTGCCTACCATCTCCTCCCTGGAACGGGGGTTTCCTTCTTCCCCATCCCCTTTTCTATTTGCACCCTGTAAGTTATAATTAGCTGTGGCCCAAAGTTAAGAAAATAAAAATGCAGGCTAGAAAAATCAAGAGAAACATCCTAACAGCAAAATCAGCAAGGGTACAGCCCAAGCTCCCAACAGAAACTGTTGAATCCTCCATAACTGAGAATACTTAAAGCTAAACCAAGACACTACTGAAAAGTGTACTGTGCAGAGAATTACTGTGGCAGCCTCAGAGAAGAGAGAGTAGGTGTTTTCCATCTCTAGTCTAGGATACCAACAGATAATAAGGGATGCTTCAACTGGATATTGCCACTTTCCTTTTGCTGCTGCTGTCTCCCCCATTTGAACAACTGAACATGACGTCGCTGTTAACATAAGCATTAATTTTGTTAAAGCATAAATGCTTAAACATGCATTTATTTTGATTGTGAGAGGCTTCAGAATCCACTCTCCCTAGCAAATGAGACACAAGGAAACACACAGCTTGCTTACTACTTGCCTTCAGGAGGGAAAATAATCACATTTCAGCTAACAATCAATTAGGTGTGAGAGGCTGGGTTGTCAGTAAGAATGAGACATGTTACTACCAAATCACAAGCTGGGCATTAAGCACTGACTTCTTTTTGCACACCTGTGGCTTTTTTTTTTTTTCCATTGCCAGGCAACAAAAGTTTCTGGGCAACAATGCAGAGTTTTAAAACAAGTGAAAGTACTGCAGTGGGTGATTTTGCTTATTGTTCTTTCACCTACTTCGTCTCTACACTGACACATTTGCAGATGGATTATACAACCTGTTTCTGAGGCTCTACATGAGTGATCACAGAATTGCTTGAGAATGTAAATGTCAAACATCTACCCACTAGTTTTTTCATGCTATGTTTTCAAACAGTCTGTTGAGGAAGAAGTAGGCTGTGCTCCTCCAAAATTTGCTAAATAATTCAATATGCAGGAGGGAATCTTACTTAGTTTCCTTCACTTAAAACATGCTATTTTTAATACGCCTCTTTAAAGAATTTTTGTTACTAAAACTGTAATAACACTCTTGTGCCTCTGTTGTTTGTTTTGGTTATAAGGCTGAAAGATATGTCAGCTGATTATCCTTTTAGCCATTCTCTATAGTTACGACTGTATATCCTGAAAGAATAGGTTTAGGCTGGTGAACTTCCCCTGAGAGTGTTTAGAAACACTGGTTATTGTTACAACAGTTTAGGTGAATAGTTTATGCTACTTTTTACCTCCTGAAAATTAGAGCTGGGGAAAGGGACTAGTTCATCAAGCTGGTCCAGTCCCAGCAGCAGGGCTGCTCTGCATTGCAACCATCCGCAGGAGACTCCCACAGTGAAAAGAGAGAAGGAGATGGGACCAGCAATTACTGCAGCCAGAAACTTCAAGCAGTCCTGCAATATGTCCTACAGGCTGTGATCTACGGGGGGGAAAGAAGTGGTGTGGGTTTCAGAAACACTATCTTCATATTTCCATATGAATCCCTAGCCAAGAGGTAGTCTTGGCTGGCTAGGTGAGCCAGCTCAAGGACTGTTTTGCGCTGTTGAAATGTCTCAGAGCAAACAGGGAGCAAACACTTGCACATGATCTTTTGCTGTTTGTTATCACTAACACACTGTCTGCTGAGAAGAGACACCCAGCAGAGTGGATGGCTTTGTGCCTGGAGAACTACACTGGGATTTTGGGGGAAATACTGGTTTTAATTCCAGCCCTGCCACTGCCAGCCTGTTGGGATGTGAGGGAAAGTGCTTAAACATGCTGGGATACATCAGCTTTTCTTTCACTCTGTAAAGGCTAATGTTAAAATAAGTTTGGACTAAAGCTTTGGCCTAGCTGCCCTTGAGTATAGTGAGTGGGGTTGTTGCAGGAGCAAGTTCCACCACTCCCTTGCTCCCCTTTGCTCAGTTTCCAGAGGCCAGGGTAGCTGAGCATGGTGGTGCATCACATCTCCCTGCACGGGGAAAATGGGACTGTTGTAGGGAATGGGAATGTAGTCTATGTCTTCAGACAAATGCTCTGAGAGAGTTTGCAGCTCATGTATTTTGCTCTTCTGTGTGGTTTTCCAGTGCACAAATTCATCAAATTTTCCAAGCATTTTATAGGAAATATATTTAATTGAACTCTCCCCATTTTATTTTGTATAATTGCCCTACCTCTATGGTGGTCACATTTGTCAGTTCTGCATTAGTTCTTAAGGGGTTTTGACCCAAGAGTCCTGTGTCTTGGAGGAAAAAAAAAACCCTCTAGGCAAAAAAAAAACCCTCAACCCATGAGAAGACTCAGCAATGGCATGTTTGTTCATTTAAAGAAATAACTGGTTGAAACATAAAGGAAATTCAAACATTTCTTTTGGTCTTAGGTTTTATAAAGACTTGTTTCTCAAAGCCCTCAGGGCTGTATTCTCTGATCCTCCAAGCAGGCCTTTCCCTGTGTTAGTATGTCAGCCGAGTTCTCCCTCTTGGCACTAGTGAGGACATCAGGAAAAGGATGGCAGGAAGAGGACTCTGGATGCTGAGCAGCACAAGCTCCAGCTGGCCATAGGGCTTCAAATGCCTCTGACATCCTCTGTGGCTGGACATCAGGGTGAGGGAGCTGGGGCTTGGCAGCTGCCCTGGCCCAGCAGTTGTGAGGTGTTGTAAAGTCAGGGCCCAGACCTGCCTCTTAGCATATAAAATGTGTCTGGTTAGCCAGAGAAATGCCTTACTCCAAGCTGCTTTGGCTGAAGGGGACGTGTAAACCTGCAAAAATTGCAGTAACTTCTAAATATCAAGATCTAAACCACAGAATGTTGATAATGTCTCATAAGATGGGGGAAAAATATTTTCCAACTAACATTTATCTCCTCTCTTAACGCTAATGTTAGCTTTAGTCTCTGTGCTTTAAGACATCCTTAGGTTGTGGCCTTCATATAAGCTATATATCCTGTTTTTCTTCTCTCCTTGAATACCTTTAATCAGTATCTCTTATATTTAAATTGTGGGTGGGGGCAGAGTTGTCCTTTTCTTGGGACCACAGCAGGTGGCTTTTGTCACCAATATTGCTGTGTCACCCAGTGGTATTAATGAATCTGGTAACACACTAAACATCTTCACAAAACCATTGCTTTTATTTCTACTATTGTTCATTGCATTTATCCTTATTGTGAAGGATCAGAGAGGTGTGTGAGGGTTACACAGAAGCTAGAGAATCTTCTTGCCCCTGAGTGTGTTCACAGTAATGTGGGCATTCATGTCCCAAAATCCAGGAAGTATAGAAAATATGAATAGTCCTAAGGAAAAAGAAATACTTTTTACTTATCTTGTCATGGCATGGTCAGAGGAGATGGGATAAACCACAGTAATGCAAATAGTGAAACGTGCAGAATGAAGAGGATAGCTGTATCATATAAGTCACGTAGTGCCATTTTGGGAGAATCATTCATAAAAGTGGGGTTTATTAGACAGAAATTACCTCTGCCTTCTCTTTCACTAAAAAGAGTAATAGAAAAAAGGAACCATTTGCTAAAAACTTCACATTCAGTACTAGACCAGAGTGGTGTTTTACCTCTCTGATGCATTATAAAAGTTCAAATGACAGAAGGCTGAAAGAATTATTTAATTTCTCTTGCCCACCAATTACCCAGAATTGTCATTGATTCCTTAACTGTTAAAAGACATATCACTTTTTATAATTTTATAAACCCTAATAGTTAATGGGGTTTTAAAGTTATTAATAACTTTTTTTCATCACTGGGGATTTTGTCTTTTTTTTTTTTTTAATTTTCAGTATTAATGTAACACAGTATGTACTGGTTCATGCTGCATTCCATCTTACAAAAAGAATAGGGGTAAGTAAGTGCCATAAAAAACTACCTGCATATTTTCTCCAAAGACTAAAATAATTATTTTTTTCCAATGTGAGCTTTACATGTCCAACTTTTCACAGCAGATTTCAGATGCTGAATTGAGAAACACTTGTTCTTCTATTCCATCTATTCCATATATCTGCCTGCTAGACTCCCCACATCGAAGGGCTTTAAGCACCTCCAAGGTTAAAAAGTACATTGAGGATGGGAATCTTCATGTTGAGGTAGTCCAAAATGCCTCCAAGGCTATTAGGGAAATATTAGGCAGAGGTCAATGAGACATGCATTGCTAACCTCCAAATAGGATTACCCATACAGGAATTTTCACCAGTTTCAGCTGCAGTCATTTGTGTAAATAAATGGCCGCACAAACCAGGCCCAGTCTCTGTGAGTTTGTATATGTGTGCCATGAAGGCTTAAATCACAGCAGTCTTCCAATGTAAATAGAATGTTTCAAGGGCTGAGCCTGAGATGGATAAACTGCTCAGGTTTTTGATTAATTGGGTGCCTGACAGCAAATGATACTGAAGATGCAAGCTGGCTGCAAAGCTGCTGAACTTAACCAGCAGTTCTGCCACTGCATGTTGGCAGGTACAATGGGGACAGAGATGAAAATGTTAAAGACATTTTGCTATCAGTTTATTTTTAATGGCTTCCCTTTTTTTTTTTTTTTTTTGTAAAATAAGAACAATGAGAATGTGCTTTCTCTAATGTTTGTTGCTAATACTGTGGGGTAAACGATGATACTGTTCCTCTGTCAGTCAGCAACTCCACTTGGGAAGTACTGCACAGAAGCCAGCACAGAGCACAAGTGGCAAAAATTGAGCCCGCAGAAACCACCACATCACACATAAGTTAAAGCTGCAGTTTCACATTCTGAATATATGTGTGCTACCTTTCGGTTTTGCACTTGTGGCATTTCAAACTCCCAGTTCACTGGACCTGCACGTGTTTTACTCGAGAGTTCAGAAGGGATGAGGTTCATTACTGATGCGAATCACAGCTCATGGCTTTGAGACAGGACCTGTGTATTCCTCACTTGCATGCCTCTATCCAGTATTTGAAAAAATTGTGCAAATGAAGTTAATCATGACATCTTACATGCAATAGTCTGTGAAAATAGTCAGTTGAGGGCTTACTGCCACATGCCTGGAATTTCACCTTGTTTTCCAGGTGAATCCCTTTTCAATCAGGAGATAGGATACCATGTAAGCTGGCACAAGCCTTTTGCCTAGGGGCCATGACTTGATTTCTTTAAAAAAACCAGGCAGAGACTCCAGGTTCCACCTCACCAGTAACAGCTTTAAAAGGCCTAGTTTTAGTAGCTCTAGATATAGTGTAAATAACCATTTCCTTAAAGGTAAACTGGTTCCTCCTATACTCATTAGGCACTCCTCGGAAGCAGTGTTGGTTTACTTTTCTTTTTTTTTCCATCGAGCTTTCAGGATGTAGTATTGCCAGGTATTTTGTTTTTATGTAGTGTTATTATTTGTCATACAACTTTAAATTGGTACCGGCTTTACAGTGAAATCCTCACCACTCTGAACACCTCTCCATCACTTGTTAAGTCTCCTACACCTTTGAACTTCCACTGCAGGGAAAGTGACGGGAAGGATGGTGTGTGCGGAGCCGCGCAGCCTAACTACCTGTACGTGCGAGCGGCCGCATCTTGCTTTTGATTAGGCACAGCATTTGCACCTCCTGTTCCTGCGCTGATGTTCGCGGTCCTGTCACATTTAACGCGTCTTTTAGGTCTGGATGGACGACCGACCCCTGCGGGGACCCAAATCGCGCAAGGACGAAAAGTTTCTGAGGAACCAAACACACCCAGAAGGCGACTCCTGCCCGCGGAGCAGCGGCTGTGCTGCCTGCGGCCGCTGTACCTGGTGAGGCACCGGGCTGGGAGGCGCAGGAGGATGCATAGACATTTCCACGGCAGCGGAGAGCCCCGGTGAATTCCGTAGAGCCGGCGGCGCGGCACCGCCACCGGCGGCTCCGGATGCGCTCCAGCCCCGATCCGGGAGAGCGGCCGGGCGCCGGGGGACACGCACGCCGTGCCGGGAGCGCGGCCGGCCGGGCCCGCCCGGGAGAGCCCCGCGGGCGCGGCCGGCGGAGCAGCGGGAGGGCGCGGGGCGCCGCGTGGCACCTGGCCGCCCCCCCGCTCCCCCCGCGCCTGCCCCGGGCATCCCGCTGCTGCTGCGCTGCCGGGCGGAGAAGGGAGGGACGGAGGAAGGGTGGGGGGGGGTAAAGTTGTGCTCACTCCTCTCCTTGGAGGCGCCCCTCCCTCCCCGCGACGAGGGCGAGTTAGAGATGCTATTTGCAACAGGCTGCTGCTGCTGCCGCGGTAGCGCGTCCCCGGGAGAGGAGCCGGAGCGACACGTGATGTGTCTCCTTATCAGGGTGCGCGGGGCAGCGCGGGGGCGGGCAGGGGGCGGGGGCGCCCGCGGAGCGCGGCGCGGCGGGGTCCCTAACCGTGCCCATCTCTCCCCTCCAGGGAGGCGCGGAGGACGGGAAGTTAGCGCGGAGTTGATGAACTTTGCACATCCACAGAAACGCCATTTTGATTCCTTTTTCCGGAACAAGTTTGCGGCTCCCTCCCGTGCGCGCTCCCCCCGGCGCGCCCCCGCGCCCCCCCGGCGGCCCATCCTCCCGGCATGTCGCGGCGCAAGCAGCCCAGCCCCAGCAAAGTCCGGCGTAAGTACCGCGGGGCTGCCCGGCCGCGGAGCTCCCTCACAAAGGGCAGGAGCGTGCCTTAACTCTGGAGGGATATCTATTCCTTTTTTTTTTCTTTCTTTCTTTTCTTTTTCTTAAGGGAGGGCAGGAAGAAAGATGAGGAAAAATAAACTTCTGGGAGGGGGGCAGGCGCGGGCGAGAGGACGTTGCAGCGTGTCGGCTGGTCGTGCGACTTATTTAAAAAAATGAAATGCTTCTTAGAGGGGGGAAAAAGTTTCCTTTAAAAAAAAAAGGAGGAAAAAAGTTTGGCTGGCAGCGGTGGAGATGATGATGAGTTCGTGCAGCCTCCCTCTTCCCTTCCCCCGCTCCTCCCTCTCCTCTCCTCCCTCCACGGCTCCTTTTTTTTTTTTTTTTTTTTTTTTTCCCTTCCCTGTTGCAGACTTTCTACCAACCAGCGGCACCAGCCGCGGCGTTTTGCCTTCAGGACCTGATGCTCATCCATATTAAACCGTCTGAGCTCAGGAATCCGGCCAGATCATCCCCCCCCTCCTGCTGCAAAGTTTATTTTTAACCAGCCACCGCCACAATTTGGATGGGGCTGCGAGGAAGCAACATCTTCTAGCCCGGCTCGCCCCCGTCTCCCGAGCTTGCCTTTTAACTTTTCCTTCAGGCTTATTTTCCTGCCGGCGGTGGCGGCGGGTCCCGCGGCGGCCCCTGCCCGCTGTTCCCGGCTGGGAGGGCCGCGCCGGAGCTGGGAAGTTGGGATGAAGGCGCCCCTTCTCCGCAGGTAGAGCCGGCTTGCGCCGCGCATCTCTCCGCTCACTTTCCGCTCCCCCGGCAGGGCCGGACGGCCGCGCCTGCCTTTCCTCGGCACCTTGGTACCTCTCCCCTTTCTTCTGTGCTCCTCTTCCTTACTTTATTTGATTTTTTTCGCCTTTCCTCCACTTTCTCCACCCCCCCCCCCGCCCCGTCTTCCTCCCCCCCGTCCCGGTAGGGACGTGCGTGTCCTTTCCCCTCCCGGCCTGCGCGGCGGGGGCGCGGGGGAGCCGTGCCCAGGGAGGGCGGGGGGCGCTGCCCCCCGTGGGTCCCCCCCGTCCCGCTGCCTTTGTGCGGTGCCAGGAACACATCCCTGCGCGGCGGGGCCAGCGGCGGGCAGGGACGCCTGGGCGGCGTCACCACCACAGGAAGGAGCCGGGCAGCATCCGAAGCTGAGCAGGGGTGTCCGGGCCCTCGCCCCCTTCAGCCCCATCTTGGCGGGGGAGAGGGAGCGGCGAGGCAGAGGTGACCCCCCTCTCGCAATGGCGGTGTTTGAGGTGAAAACAAAGTTTGGGGCGGCGCGGCTGCCGCCCCCCCGGCGCGGTGCCCGGTGCGGATGGGAGCCGGCCGAGCCCCGTCTCTGGGCGACTGCGCTCCCTCCCCATCGCCGTTGCTACGGGCCGGACACCCCCGGCGGCGCCGCGGGGGCCGCGCTGAGGATGCGAGGCAGCTCCTCCTGCCCAGTTCGTACCACACGGGCTCGGCATCCCCCCCGCCCCATCCGCCCGGGGTGAGGGGGCGCGGGGGTCGCGGGCCGGGCCGGGCCGGGCCGGGAGCGGGGCGCGCCGAGATGCTGCAACTTTTTTTTTTTTCAGCAGAGGAGGGAGGGCGGTGGATTGAACTTTGTCATGTCGCAGATAAGTTTCCTTTGGCTTCTTCTCCCTGCACTTCTCCCCCGCCTCCCTCCGCACGCACGCTTGGGGTTTTTTTAAATTTTTTTTTCTTCTTTCGTTTTTTAATAATTTTCCCCGTTTCACTTCTCGGCTGCGATATCTTCTCCTCCTCGGCATCCTCGCGGGGTTGCGCAGAAGGAGGAGAGCGCTTCTCCTGGCTCAGCACATTTCCCTGCCCGGGCCGCTGTGCTCGGCTGCGCACCCCGCGGAGGCCCGGGCGCCTCCGTGCCCCGCCGCCCTCCCACGGCCGCGCCGCGGAGTCCGGCCCGCAGCTGATGCTCTGGTCCTGCTCGCCGAGGAGCCAGCATCCTGCCCGGGAGCCACCGGGCTGATTGCTGCAGGGAAGGCGGGGGGCATACCAGCCATTCAGTTTTAATCCCAACTCCCTCTTTCGCCTGTTTTCTCTTGGAGATAAGATCAAGTGTATTTACTTATTTGAGAAAGTAAACATCTAGTTCAGTGTGATTTGGGGGCAGTGGTCTAGAAGAGACAGCCAATGCAGTGGATGTTTCCTACCATTCCAACATCCAGCCCCATGGCTTGGAAAAGAAATGGCTTACTAACAACAGGAGCAGTTGCTAAATAACGCCGTGTTGTCACCCCTACAGTGCACAGTAGACAGCTGTTATGATGGCTGAAGTTTTTCGTTGAGGTCGGTCGTTTTGACACCAGCGCTGAGTTTTGTTACCGCAGTTCCTGTTTTCCACAGGGTCAGCGTGCGTGAAAGGGATGCAGTGACTCAGGGTCAGGCCAGCCATATTTGTTTTAGGTTTTAATTTTCTCTTTGAAGACTTAAGGGTATATAGTCTTTTCTTGGTGGGCCTGCATAATGCCGATTAGCCTTAACCGGAGTTGGGTACATCCAGGAAAGAATAGGCCCTTTTGTTTGTTAGAATCCCAGGAACAGCATGAATCCATCATCCAATCAATCAGAGTACCAGGGCTCTCCCTCACCTGCCGGCAGGGACGCATCCAGCCTCTCATGCTGCAGGGCAGCTGTTCCCAACTGAGTGTGGCCTCTTTTGCTCCCTCACCTTCCTCCTCCTGGCATCCGTATTTGGAACTGAATTCGTATTGTGTAGCTGGAAAAATATCGTCCTTTAAGTGCAATCAAGTAAACTTCTATTCTCCTTTCATTTCACAGACAACTTCTAGTTGTTGAATTTTTATTTGCTCATCAGAACTATTTATGTAGCCAGTCTTATGATGCATTTCTTTTGAGAACTAACAATGCTAAAGAAGATATATATATATATATATATATATATATATATATATTTGGCTTATATAGCAGAGTGTTGACTGTTTTTCAGGGGTTTGGGGTTTTTTTTGTTGTTTTTTTTCCCATCTGGACCAGGGTGTTTGAAGCTTCACTTGAAGATTTCAGTGTAATGAAGCATCTTATTCTGACTTAGCTCACCCAGGTTGTGATCCCATTCTTAACTCTTTACAGTATTCAGTGACCCTCTGACAAAATGGCTTGCTTTTCTTTTTGATTGAGGATTGGGAAGTAACTTCAAGTTTCAAAATTGGGAAAACTGAATCTCTTCATTACCTGTCAGTAGTATGTGTGATCTGTTTTGGTACCAAAGATACGTGCAGTGTTTCCCAAAGTGTACAAACACTGACCTATGTAGTGCTTTCCTCACTCCTTAAGGATATTATCACTTTGCCTATGTTGAAGTAACACTACAGTCATAACAGTAGCTTGACTTTAGTCTGTGAAACTTTCTTCTTAAACAGAAATAGTTTGAATTGCTCTCAGTTGGATTGGATTTCTCATTTAACTAAAAACTGGTGATGCACTTACACTGTATAGATAAAAACATATAGATAAATCCCTTTGGTTATATTCATTATCCCTTGTAAAAGTAGGTGGTGCTTAGAAGGTCATAGGATAAGTGTTGCTAAGCAGCTAAACAGAAGGATGCTAAAATTAACCTGAGTGTTTTTGAAAAGGATTCACTTTTTAAGTTGCAATAATTTTTTAATTGACTTAAAATACACCTTTTGCTAGTAAGACATAGAAAAAAATATACCTAGATGCATAAGTAAAGCTTTCCACTGTGTCAAATGCTCAAATTTTCTACGTACAGGAGTAATTCTACCCTCCCCCAGTACACTGAAATTTTACTAACATCAGGCCCTTGATCTGTGCCCTTTGCAAATGTCCCTCCAGAGTTATCTGTTGCTCCAGGAGCATCTGATGTATGTTGGATAGCAGCCTGTAGGGACGGTCTTGGGAAAAAAGAGACTGCAGAAGTTCCCCAGGAACAGGCAGAAAACAAGTAAATCCTGTTAGTCTGAAATCTATGCATGTGTGGAAAAAGCCCCTTTTAACTTTTTGATGAATGATGCCTAAGTTTGGAAATCTCTGTTTTAGGTGTACACTCTTAAAACATGTGAAATCATGTCTTCCTCTTTCAGCACGATAAAGGTTGTTTTGAAATGAGTGTATTATTGGACTGTGTTACTAGACCAGTTTAGGACTGCTGCCTTGTTGATGTGGTAGCTTCTTTCTTGGGAGATAATTGTCTGTAGAGGAGGATGGTAGTGCTGCTTTCTGTTCTCCTGAAGGGAGTAAGAATGCTTCTCGCTCTCTGTCTTCTACCTCCTTTCTGAATTCGAGCAAGATGGACAGTCATATAGGGTTACAGCTTTAAAATATGCCTTTTCAACAGCATTCTACAACTTGGAAAAGGGCCAGAAACTGCTTCGTGTTCTTTTGAGAGCAGCTTTATCATGGATAGAGTGCTCAGGTACCCTGCAGCTTTGCTGGAAAGTCTTTTATGGAGCAGATGTAAACTTTGAGGGTGAGAAGGAATTGCCTTCTGAGACAATGCAACAGCTTTTTTTCTTGCTTTGGGGTGGGAGATTTGACTTGACTACTTGCTGCTTAGTGGTTAAAGCAGATTTTCGTCGGGGAGGCATATGAGGAATCCTTTCTCTGTGTGCATTGTTTTTTTTTTGTTTGCTTGTTTGTTGCTTTCTTTTTAATATCCTGCATAAACCAGCACCTGTGGGAGCTGTGGTTTCCCCCCTCTCCCGCACACACATTTAGGAGAATCTTTACAGGCAGTGATTTCAAAGGCAGGACTTGGGTATTTCTGGGAATGTCACTGTCTGGCGATACACTGAAAAGTTAAGGTATTTGTGTGGAGCCAGGATGGGCTTGAAACTCTCAGAGCTTTGCCAGGCCAGGTTTGGTTATCGGCATTTGATTACAAATGAACATAGGTGAGGTTGGCTGAGGTGGGAAGTGCTGGCTGTGTTCTGGGGTACTTCTGAACAGGAATTTCAGGAGCATTGACTCTTTGTTCTTCTTTGGTGCAAGAAATCTGATGATGGCTTATCTTTGATGTCTGCCAGTGATGTTTTTCCCACCTGAAGGTGTTCCCTCCACCTCACCCTATACCACTCTGTTTTGAATAGCAACATTTGAGGGCCAGTGACTTAAAAGAGTACAAACTTCTGAGCCAGCAGTACCGCAGCATCTCACGCTCCTTCCTGCAGCATTTTACTTGGAGCAGGGTGACAGAACTTATTTAGAGCTTGTGCTAATGCTTTATTATGAAATGTTAAAAGTAGAAATAATTGCCAGCTGGGGCATATGCTCTGGGCTCCTGTTGGGCGGCTCGTTCATGTTGTGGTGGAAAAGGGTCAGAACAAGGAAAAGGGCCTGGACAAAAGGGAGAAGAGTCAGTGGGATACTTGGCTTGTGGCTGTGCTGGTATGAAACCTGTTAGAGCAGCCTTCTGCAGGCAGAGAGGAATCGTCCTGATGTCACTGAGCAACGCCTGGACCTGTGCTTCCTTTAGAAACAACACAGGCCTTCAAGTGTATCCTGCTCTTTTTTTTTCCCCCTAATAATAACATTTCAGCCTTCAGGTTGGCCAGCCTAGCAATCAATAAAGGTGGTTGCCTTTGACTAGGTGCTTTACAAAAATACATAGTTGATGGGTGGTGACTGTTTATTCAGAATGATTCAACTAAGTAAGGCTAAGGGAATCTGAATACCTCTTTAAAGATGTAGAGAGAGGCAGCTGTTTCAACAGCAGGATTCATCTGCGGAGTCCCAGCCATCCACAGAGGTGTTACAGCAAGGGAAAAGAAAAACTGTCAAAATCCCCCAGGGCATTGTTAGGCTTCTGAGCTAAAACAGGTATTCCAAGGACCATTAGAGAGGGAGGCCTTTCAGGCCTTGATGACCTCTCCTGTCTCCTTTGCAGTCTTCCTGTAGAAGCATGTGGAATGCAGCTTTCAAATTAGTTTTCCTGCATCTAACCTTCCTGAGTAAAAATGTTTTTTTGTTTAATCTTATTTACTTATATAATCTCAGGATTTTGAGAGATCCTTTTCCTTTTGGAGAAGACATCCCTGTATCCTGCTGTCTGAAATTTATTTGAAGATCCATTTGCACAAGGGATGTTATTTGTGTAAGGCTCCGAAAAAGTGTGGGAAAGGTGCTTGCGTGCAATGGCCAAGTGACTTCCCAGTGTCAGCTTTGAAAAATGAAATTCATACTTTTAAGTCACTCTGGATAAAACACGTGTTAAGCTTCTTGGAAATTTTTTGTGCTGATGTGCCTAAGTGACTTGTTAATTTGGTTCTAAAAGAGAAAGATACTTTGTGATTAATAGTGGAATTTTCAGCTTCTCATACTTGTAGAACTTCTCCACTTAGCGTCTCCTGGTAGATACTTTAACAGGTGTTAGCATGTGCTTTCTTGAAACAGCACAAATGTACCCGTAGGTGTTTTAGGAATGGGGGCTTGCATCATCTGTCTTTGAAAATGGAGGATGGTCAGCAGTTGACAAACTTTTTTTAGTTAATTTAGGTATGTGCTTCCTGTCTGAGGATGAGAGAAACAAAATGTTCATGCTGAAGTGTAGCTGGCCTTTGCTTTTATTGTATGTGATTAGCTGGCTTTAGCTGGAGCCCTTGTTAGTCCTGTTTCATACAGCAGGTGATGTCAGTGTTCAGGTGTATTGGTACCTGGGAGTGCTTTGTTCAGAGCTCTTGCATCACAGCAATAAATTCCACTGCTGTGTTCAGGCTAGACTCCTGGTAACATCAGGACTTGGACAAGAGAGGGCTGCATTGGATTTTGCACCAATACGCTGCACTACTTCCTTGTTAATTTGGACCACTCACAGTTTTGGGTAGGGGAAAGACCCTAGTTTAAGTTCCTCTTTTTATTACACAAACTGTATTTTCTTCATTAAATGAAGTTCATCACATCTCATTGCTCTTTGTGTTTTGAGAACATGAGAAGCAACCAGGTCATGAATACCTCTGTGCTGCTCCTCACCCAAGTGTACATTTTTTTTCTGATGTCGATGCAGTTGCCAGTGTGTTGCGGAAACACACAAGGTGTCTGTGGCATCTTGTGCATGTGCTTACCTGCTTCATCCCCTCCTTCTTCCCAAAAGCCTTAAAGTATCCTGAAATGGTCTTCAGCTGGATAACTTGCGGCACAGCTCACATACTTAGCTGTGTGTACATGCTTATGCTTTTGGGTGGGAGGGAGGAGGGCTGCAGAAGGAGGCTTGCTTTCTAAGCAGGACACTGACGGTTCAGGAAGTGGAAGCATGCACCAGAGAAGCCAGCTGTAGAAGAGCTGTAGCTGGGTTGCTAAGGGATTCCATTTGTGAAGTTTGACTGTATTTTCCAGGGGAAGAACTGTGAGTGCAGTGACAAGTGCTTCTCTACAGAAATGTAACTTACGTCTTGTATTTAGCTGTTGAGTATATTTCTTTTGGTCTGTTCTTCCAACCACTGCATCATTTGCTTTTCTACCTTACCAGATGGCCCAGCCAGGTCTTGCCAAGTACATCCTACTATATTTCCAAGTAAGTTTCAAGACTGTAGGCATTGGCAACTTCTGGAAGAAGTCTTGGAGCAACTTGCTAGCCTTTATAGTAGATAAGTGTCTTTTCTGCTTGGTAAGATCTCCTGTCACTCTCTGGACTGTCAGGAGCCTGACTGTCCATGTTGTAAAAGGGTAAAGAGAGCTGTATCACAGTGTCCCCATTTCCCTGGTGTAAACTTGCTTTATTGTTGGAAACTGGTTTTATTCAAGAAGTGAAGATTTTTTTTTCATATCAGTGTTGCCTGCACTTTGTGGGAGAAGTATTCTCCATCCTCTGTCTCCATTCCTCCTTTTCGCAAAATGGCAGTGTCTTTTTTGCTGAGTGTGCAGTGAGTCCTGTGTTCGCCCCTCAAAGCAGGAGGTGAACTTCTAGGGGTGAGGGAAATGATCCACACCTCAAAGTGGATGCTGGTTACCTCGGGAGGAAGCCATGCAGATTATAAACTCTGCAGGAAGGATCTGGTGGATTCTGTAAACTCTGCGGCCTTAGTAACTGCAGTTTCAAGCAGTTCTCAATCTCTACTTGCAAAGCTTTTGGAACTTGTAAGCTCTTTAAATCTAGTGACTGAGGATTTTCCATGCTTCCCTTTTCCCTTGAGGGAAAAAAAAAAGGAAGTTAGAAATAAATAGTAAGGTTACTCATTTTAAATGCTCAAAAGCCAACAAATGAAAGTTGAGGTGTTCACAGAACAAGTAAGTAGATGAGGTGAACACAGATCATGCCCTGTCGCAGTTGCTGTTCCGTGTTTAAAAAATCAATAGATACCTAAATAGTAGGTAGAAGTGGAAAACGTGTCTTCATTTGAATCAACAGTAGAATTCTTTCAGGCTTCTCTGGACTAAGATTTTATGTGGGGTATGTACAGCTGAAAGCTCTTGAGAATTCATAGCATGAAGGATGCCAGGAAACTTTAAAAAGTGAAATACTAATAGTGTCTTTGTATTTTTTTGGTGTTTGAAATTCCTACAGGTGTAGTTACAAAGTCAGTGCATCTCTTTTAGGAGCTTGTTTGATAAACAGCAAATGGAATTTGCAGTATAATAGTCTATTTTGACTAAATTCTTCCATCCAGGTTTTGGGCATCATTGCAACTCTGGCCACTGCTGTGTCCTTTTTTTAAATTCTAGAGGTTGTGCTTTTACTTTCTTGAGCATATTCAGTGTAGTGAGTAGGAGTAGGACTTGTCCTTCACAGGCCTGTGCTTCCCTGCAGGAAAAGGGGAATGTAGAGAATTCTCCCCAAGGATGGATTTGGGACAGAGATGGCCCCTGTGTGTTTGGGGCCAGAGTTTTTATTTGCACCATTGCGTAACTGAGTCTCCACAGAAAGAGATGTGGGTTAGTGCCTTTGCAACGCCACATAGGCCACAGGCTTGCACGTGGCCATGGTCTGCCCCGAGCCGACGTGTGCTAGCACTGCATTGTGGATGTACTGATGCCTCCCTGGGGTTGTCCTGGAGATTCAGGACAGAAGGATCTGCTGTTGCCTGACTTTCGACCTCGTGCATTGGCAGCCTCTCTTGCGCTTGCACGGCCTGAATCGACTGACTTGCAGTAAATGTTTCCGTTTGTGTGCTGTCTGTCTTTTCAAAATGATTGCTAAAAAGTATTTGGGCCAAAAATAATCTACACTGGACAAGAAGATGCCAGCAGCATGTGCAAATTGCATGCTGGAGTTACTGTCCCAGCTACTAATTCAAACAGAGCTGCACAGATGTGGATTAGGAAAGTCCAGGCTGCTGATTTTAAAATTTCCAGTATTTCTGGTAATGGATGTTTATGTGAGCTGCCTAGTCCAAAGACCCAGGAAATGAACTGGTGGTGGTCTTTGTTTAATTCCTGGTATACAGATGCCAAGTGTTATGCTTTGATTTCCTACTCTGTAAACTCTTCGGGGCAGGGATCAGCATTCAATTACTGAGTTTTGAAAAGCCACCTAACACACTGTGGAACCGACCTGCACAGCACTACCTCAGTATAAATGTTTAATTATAACTATCTTCTTACCCCATAGTGGAGCCTTTCCAGATACCAACGTAGAGGCATGCTGGGAACCTGCACTGCTCCTGCTGAGGTGTCTCCTTATGAATAGACACCTTTGGTTGCAAAGCAGCATTTGGGCAGCTCCCATAAAACGCATGCTTTGCATGTGAGGGACAGATTATTTATTGATTTCTTTCCTAGGCTGTATAGGTGCAAGTATATAGACATGTTCAGGAGTCTGACTCTGGTTGTTTGGTTTAGAAGCAAATACGTTCCTAGCTTTAATATGTGTTCTAAACCACCAGTCAAATCACATCCTTCTCTCTCCTTTTTGCTTTAGGTCTGTATGTAAAAGGGACAAATACCAGGGTTCTGAAATTAGGAAATTAGAAGGAGAAACTGGGAATAGAAAGATGTCACCCCCTCAGTATGTCACCTTCCCAAGATTGAAATGAAGAGCAGTTGCTGGCTCTTACCATTCACAAAGTAATTTAATTCTGTTGCCTTGAATGACTTCTGTTGTAGTTTTAAACTGAATTCTTAAATCATCCCAAAAGTGATGTATGTATCATTCGTTATGTTTATACAGCATAAATGCATATGGAGTAATGGAAACATCTATAAATTAGACCTCCAGAGAAGACTCCCATTTTAATCAGGTTACTTACTTGGATTAATCCAACCCAAATTTAAAACACATGGGCTCATGCACTAAACTAGTTGCACTTTCAGCACTCCAGGGGTCTGTCTGGGAGTTTATCGGTGCATTGCTGTAGTCTGTTCCAGCCAGCTTTGCAGAAGCAGTTTGGTGTTACTAAGGTTGGAATAAGCTGATGTCAGATTTTTGTCCACAGTGCATTGCAAGTAGAGGTCAAACACTTGTACAGCCGGTGATACTATGACTTGTTAAGAATGTACGCAGCAGGTCGCTTTTCAAAACATCTTTTGAAAAGCAGCCTGTGAGAGCAGTGCCATGTAGGAGAGACACGCATCTTCCTCTGGCATCAGCAAATGGATGCATCCTATCACACTGGACTGCTGAGCATGTTTAGTCATGTTACTGTAATAAGCTCTGGGAACAGGAATGGGTTCTGCCCTGTTGTGCTTTGGGAAGATTTGAATGAATTTGACTGGTTTGTTCCAGGGAAACTTGTGTTTCTGTGTGCTGCTTTTGTGCTCAGTACAGAGAAGTAAGGAATCAAGTTTGTTTTCGTGGCTGAAGGAGTGTTTCTTTGCATTATAGGATTGCTAACATTAGAGTACCTAAATTCTTATTCTTTAGAAGAGATAAAATTAAAAGCATGACTTCCAGAATTAGTATCAGTGTTTCTGGTGCTGGTAGTGTACAATCCTGTTTGGTTTTGGGACTCCCCTTTGCCCAGATAAACTTGAGTATTAGGGACCTTTCTTGTGCTTCCAGCCATAGCCCTCAGGCATCTCTATTTTTCCTGCCCTGGTGAATCATCCTCCAGCATACACACGTGTAAATTTTAAACACGCCTTGGTGGGGGTTACTATCTTCATCCTTTTTTTTTTTTTTTTTGTCTTATCCTGATAGCTCTCAAGGTATTTTCTGAATTTGCTGGGGGGGTTGTGTGTGTGTGTGTGTGTGTGTGTGTGTGTGTGTGTGTGCATATGTCAGCAGTATCTCTAGATCGAGCCAAGCACTGATGCTGCAGACACTTTAAACACAGATACAATTCTACTTAAGCAGGTTCTTCCTTTAAAGTCAAAATACTGGCATGGGCAAAAGTTAGGGGAAAGTGTTTTGGGATTGGGGCCTGCCTTAAACGTTAAGAAAAAGTATTGGTGACACAAGCCAGAATCTTTAACCCGTGTGAGCCACATCTCCAAACTCACCTCACCGACTTCTGAACTCCTTCAGGAAGCATTGCTCAGCCCAAGGCATTGCCACAGCTCTTGCAGCTTGAGAAGAGCTGGTTTTGAAGAGAAGTGGCCAAAAACATGGCTGTGAATCCAAACTTCTCCAATACACGGTGTGTGCAAGAGTTAAATGAAAGTACTCCAGCGGCTCATGTGCTCTCTGTGTGCGCATACTTTCCTAATCTTGACATGGGGTCTGAGCTGCAGGCTCTGAGGGTGTATGTGAAGTTGGCTTGGCTGTCACCTTTTCACTCCCCGGATCTGGCTGTGGCTCAGCACAGGGACGCACCCCACCGCTGGGATTACTGGCTGCAGAGAGCCTGCTGCCCAAAACCTGCCTGCATGGGACAGGCTGGGCCGAGAGGTGCCTTGGCACACCTCTCCTGCTTCACACTGGGAGCAGCAGAAGGAAGAAAAAGTGCTCCTCTGGCCCCCATTTTCTGCGCCTGGAAGATCTCTTGCACCTGTCTTGTGCACTTGGGTCGACCTGGATGAGCTTTCTGCTCCTCTGCTATCATCATGTGGCTGGAGAATTGCTGCCTCCATGGATGGGTCTGCTTTAAAAGGGGAACAGCTGTACGGAGCGGTGTCCATGCTGGTGGGCTGCCCCTGCACATGAGGAGAGGAAAGGCAGAGCACGTGTTTTTCTCCTCTAGGTGACAAAGTCCTAAGGGCAACTTGGTCTTTGGCTCTCCGGGAAGAGAAGCTGCAGTTCTTTGAATCCACAGTACGCTGTCAAAAATCACTGAGCATTTCTGACCATAGGCTGGAAATGAAAGCTGCCAGTCTTTTTTTCCACTTGAGTTTCTTCGGAGAGGCTGCCAGTGGCCACCTTGCCCCACCCTGCAGACGTGTGGGCAGGAGTGGGGGTAGCCAGCAGGAGGGAACATCACCAAAAAGGCAGAGTGATTTGGCTCCTGGCCACACACAGGAGCAGGAACAGCTGCCTAGATGGCCCCCGGAGCCTCACTGATGTCAGCATAACCAGCGCTCCTTAAAATGCAGCACCGTGTGTGGGGGGTGACGGGGAGCAAGGCTGGGAGCAGCTTGAGAGGGTTAAGCAGTACATAAAACCACTTCCACAATTCTTTTTTTCACCCCCCCTCTTCTAAACAGACCTCTCCTTTCTATAGGAATGGGAAGGGTTTGGGTGAATGAGAGTTATGAGAAATTCATAAAACTAAAACAAGTTACCAAAAGCAAAGAGCAGAAGGAATATGCATTGTAAAACTTGCATGTGGCTGCAGTGTGTCTGTTTGCTTGGGTTTTTTCCTTTTAAGAGAAGTGTGGCTAGGAACAGTTTGTCACTGTTGGATAAATCTGTCAGTGCTGTTCCCTCCTTTGTCCCCTATGTTGTCTCTGGGAACCTCTCACACTGTGACAGATCATACTGTCAAAGATCATACTGTGTTTGAAAAGTATCTGGCTTGCCTTGGGATGCTGTATGAAATACGGCAGGATGTGGCATCCTGCAGGGAGCATGTCATGTGCGCTTGCTTGGCCTCCTGCGCGTGCTTGAGCAGAGGAAGGGAATGCACATCAGAAGAGCACAGTTGTTCACAGCTTCCTTCCACTCCCCTTGCTTGTTCCAGGGAGGCGGCACTCCGTGAGTGGAGTCAGAGAGGTGTCACCCATGAGGTTTACCAAAGCTGCCTTTCCTGGTGTGCTGATAACCAGGTTCCCTGATGGAGATGCCTCTGCATTGTTAAGAGTGGGAGGGGGTTCTCTCGTGACTTCCATGATGTGGGATGCGCAGTGCAAAATTACCCCTATCATAGGTGCTGCACTGGATGAATGTGAGTTCCTCTCGGGCCAAAGATGGCTTTTTCCAGTTTAGTATCTAACACAGCAGTTTCCAGAAGTCACAGGAGAATCTGATGTGTAGCTGGAAGAGGAAGAGGATACCAGCTTTTCCAGAACTGTGCAGCTCAATCACAGAACGGGGTTGGACTGGACATGAAACTGGATTCCAGGGTGACGTGGTGATTGCAGCCTCTGCCGGCTTTGCTTCTTCCTACAGCTCGGGAGTTGATTCTCCCAGTAGGCCCGTGCCAGCATGGTCCTGCTGCTAGTCTTGTGGTGTTATCCCAACACAGAAGTCGTGCTTTGAATGGCTTGCAAAGTGGTAAGCAGCACGTAAATCTAGGCGACAGGGGTGAGCCAGCCTTCCCGGGCTTCTTGCAAAGCTGAATTTGCAAAATGCTGTCTCCATCAAGGGCGATGTAATAATAAGTTGCAGAGATTCCGTCTTGAAAAACAAACAGTGAAACACAGGCGTTGGGGGAGGAGGGTGTTGTGCTCTTTTATGAGGCTCTGGCTTTTTGTTAACTCAGGTTAACTTTATCAGCTGGATTAACTTTTCCCGTATCATTCCAGAATTATTGTAGTAATTAGGAAAAATTACATAGGGTCATGGCCTCATGCGTGGCCGAGTAAGCATCTAGTCATTCTTTTCAACTGGGACAGTGGCATGAAGAGTTTCTTTACTGAAGGTCACAGAGGGAGACAGTAAGAGATGCAGAAAAAGAGCCCAAATGCTGTGAATCCAGTCCTGTGTCTCCACCATTAGGTCATGCTTCCTGTCTAGGCAGATGAACCCACATAAAAACCTCGGTTCACAAACAGATGACATTCAAGTACTACCAGCATTGTAAAATATGGCTAGGACTAATATATTTGCTCTGACTTTCATCTTGAGTGCCTAGTGGAACACCTGTAAGTATTTACATTTTAACATGAGCTTTTGTGCTTGTGAAAGCAGACAGTTTGACAGCAATGACCTCTCACACAAAAGCCTGAATAAGTGATGAACTTCCAACAAATCCATGACCTGAACTCTGCTGGATGCATATTGAAGGCGACAAGTTAATATGGCCTCTGGCAGTACCAACAAGAGGCCTGGCTCTGTGCTGGGCTCTTCTGGTGGAGGTGCTCCACAAATGAGCTGCTAACGACTGTCCCTATCCAAAGGACTGGAACTAAGCATGCCTGTATTCACTGCCTGGGTGAGAACCTCAGGCAGATGTTTGATGCAGAAAAAATTTATTTTTTTTCCAAAGGTTTCTTGTCCTGCTGATCTGCTCTGACCCTGGATGAAGGACTTGGTTCATATTGCAGAGGAGGCAGAAGGGTGGATGTGTCTCCTGCCAAGCGGAGCACTTCAGAGTTTGTTGTGTTTGAACTGAATTGAGTGGTAGGTAGTTAAAACTTCAATTATGGGCATCTCTGGAGTTGTACGTGTCTCTGCTGCAAGCACAGTAACCACTGGCCGTCGGACAGGGATGACAGCCCTGGTACAGTAACCTCTGAAATCACCCTGACCTGAATCACGTTGAAGCTGTGGCTCTGGTGACGTTTCCTCAGGACTGCCCTGTCCTGGAATGAGCAGTTCCTGGTACCTGCTTCTCCAGTGAAGCTTGGATTCAGAGCAGAGAATGCTTCCTCAAGCTGACAGAAATGCTTCTGGATCTGTTGCAGGAGGTGCTTTAGTTCTGTGCTAAATTCTGTGGAGTGGGTCATGCTGCGTTTTTTGATTTTTTGCCTGAAAAACTGAAAACCAGTGGGAATCCTGATTGTGTCTTAATACCAAGTCAGACCCAAAGCTTGCCATGCCCAAGATGCTGGTCAGTGTGGATTTATCAAAAGATAGTATGGCAAGAGGGCACCTATTAGTGATGTTTTCCCAAGGTAGTCTACCAGCAACATGCTTCTGGAATCCCTTGAGCCAAGGGGTATTTATGTAGTTAGAGTATTTAGTTTCAAGAATCCTTTTTTTTTGTGAGCTTTTCCAGTGGCTTTTTGACCCTGTACTGACTCTTGGTATGTTGTGATGGCGAGTTTTGCAGTTTAACTGCATGCTCTGTTGGAGAGGAGTTGAAAAATTGATTTTCTGAATCTCTCATTTTATGCTTTCACTTAATATAATTTAGGACTTGTACTAAGGGAAATAGCAAGTATTCATTTGCTACCAACCTTCTCCACACCCTTCAGGATTTTCTGGACCTCTGCTGTATCACCTCTGTGGCTTTCCTCCCAGGTTGGAGTCCTAATCTGAATATCCATTATTATGCAGAAATTGTTCCATACTTCTGATTACAACGTTCATCAATGCTTTCAAAAGCTTTGGTTTGCCTTGTTAACATTTATCACAGGCACATGCCAAAAGTACTTTATTTGCCTAGATATTTATTGCTGTAAGACATATAGTTGGACAGACTTTAAAGATTTCCAGGTGCTGCCATGATTCTGCAGCAGCTTTTTTGTGATTCTCCATGTTGGCAAGTCACAGTCAGAATATGATGATTGGTGAGGTTGTTTGTAGGTCTGGCTCAGTTACTTCCATCCTGATTGCTTGAGAGCTGCCTGTTTAAATGGTGCTTTTCTTGCTGTTTTCCTTCCCAGATATGCTGCTGGTTTCCATGAGCAATGTCCCTGTATCCCCCCACTTAATATGCCCCCTGCTTCCTCCCTGCAGGTGGCAGCCTGAAGCATGCCCTGTGTCTCTAAAACCTTGGTCAATACAACTTACCAGAGACAAGGAACATTTGTCCTTTCTCGCTCTGGGTTTCTTTAGGTTCCACTTAAATGGAGAGACATTACCCACATTACAGTTTGCCCACTTCCTATGTTTGCCTGCTGATTTGAGATGATGTCTAGCATTCATCCATCAGTTTATTCTTGACTGGTATCAGAGGAGTTGTTTTGAGCTCACTGAAGTAAAATTAGCATATTCTGCGATTCTACTGTTTCTCCATCCCCTTTTTTATATTTGCTAGTTGGGAACCCACTTGTCCACCTGTAGGACTGACTGGTCCATGTTGGTGGTCTTTGAGATTTTACTTTTTGCAAAGGAAACAATTTTGCTTCAGTGCTAGGCGTAGTGCTAATGTTTACTTAGTTAGATTGCTTTACAAATCAGTGCTTACAAGGCTGCCGAAATGCAGCTGCTTGTGGAGAGTGAGGAAGGAGAGGTTTGGATCAGGTCATGCTAACCCCTTTCTTCCTCTGTGTGCTGCACATTCTTCACTACTTACATGGCCTAAAAAGGAACCTTGCCTTTTAAAGCTCTACCTAAACCTGCCCACCAAATGATGTGCCCTGCTTGATTTGTGTTTAGCTGTTGAAAACTTCATTCCAAGGTGCCTGAATTGGGAACTTAGTTGCAAGGGTGACACTAGTGATTTGAAACCTTCTGGGAGGGAAAGCCTTCCACAGTGGGAACTCTGTTTTATCTGGGTTACTTACTCCATTTACTAAGCCTCTCAGGACTAATGAAATGTAGTGGTCTTAGGAGAAACAAGTCCTGTTCATCAGGTAGCTCTGATTTATGATGAAAATCTTTGAAGGTTGCTGAGCTCTGTAGGCTTTGTGAATCATATAGTATTTGAAAGTAGCAAGCATATGTGTTTGGAGAAAGGGGGCAGGGGCTGTTCTTTTAAACTATCAAGTTGTGATTATAGGTCTGATTGTTGAATTCAGAGCTCCTCTTCTATTGTTCTGCTGCTGCTCTATGCATTTAGTGGCTTAAATTTAAATTTAATATCATAAAGGTCATGTGAGGAGCAAGGAATGGAGCCCTAGCATGGTATATGCTTTGCAGGTGTCTCTCTGCTCTTGGGTGTTAGATCAGGAAAACCTAAAAATAAACATAAAATAAAGTCATTGTGTATGTGTAAGCAGGAGGGCATGTTTATGTTGCTTTAATTAGAAGTGTTTTCTTGACTGCTTGTTTTCTTGGGGTATGTATTCAAAATAATAAATATTTTAAATACCTTGAAGGTATGCTCTAAAGTGCTAGGCCAGAAAGCTTATAAGGACTTCTTGTATTTGTCCCTCTGTCTTTTGAAAGTTCAGTTTTGGCTCAGTCAGTTCTCTTAGGAGACTTACTGTGCAGGTGATGTAGTTGTGCTGGAAGAAGGAGGTGGGAGAAGAACAGAGGATGTCAGGACTTCTGATTGCAATGCAGGTAGAACAGATTTTAAAAGCTCAGGCAGCCATTATTAAAAAGACCATTGCTCAAACCATCAGAACCATCATGTCTTCCTTGTGAAGCAAGGGCCAGGATGAAAAGTGGAAGAATCAAGTGGAATGGCTTTTTGCCAGTTTATCTTTGCAAGGTCCTTGAGTCAAACGTGGATGCAACAAGATGCATTGCCTGCTAGGATGGATCCTTGATCCTGGAATCAGTGCTGCTAGGTTAATGAATTCCTGTAGGCAGAGCCTGATTCACGTTTGCTCCATGGGTGGGGGGTGATGAGCAATGTCTGTTGTATCTGTCCTTGTCTATAGGAACTGCATCTGCTGTGTATGTTAGGCTTAGCATCTTTGCTGTCTTGGAGTTGTGGTGTTGAAAAACCAGCACAACCATTTTGCAGTTTTTAAAGATGCTTCATGTTTAACATGCAGGCTCTTAGCTGCCCTCAGCCTACTTGAAGGTGAGAATGTGCATCCCCCCATGGCTGCTGTCAGTTCATGGGTGTCTCTGCTGAGATTCCAGTAACTGTAAGAGTGGCAGGCTTATGTTAATAGAGCCACTTTCCCCCTCCCCTTTTCCTTTTCCCACTTGCCCCTGTCTTTCAGGTACATTGTGGTGTTTGCCTTTAAAGGTTGTGTTTAACACCACTTGTATTCAAGCATATTCCCTCCACTACTTCAAGGCAAGTATTCTTCCAGGTATGTGACTGCAAACAATGCAAAGGGAAACATCTCAACAGAGATCTGTTCTTGATGTTTTTTATCTCTTTGAAGATGCATTTTTTTAAGAGTCTTTTGATATTTAGGTATTTCCTCACAGCTTTCCCTTTTCTGGTGTCTTTGCCTTGGTAATTAAAAAAAATTGTAATGACATTGTATTAGTGACTTCAGAATGGATTCCTTGGCAACTTAAATGGGCACTTGACATCATAGGATGAAGAAGTGGTAAAACCAGCTTGAAGAGGTTTGGTTGTTTGTGTTTTTTTTTTGTAATTTGTTTACCCCCTCACCTCTAGCAGTTCACTCCTGCTGTTGTAATCTTCTGAGATGCTGATACAGGTGTTTGTGGGGATTCACTGTAACCCTTATCTCTAAAACATTCTGAGTAGCCAATCCTCTTTAATTTTTTGTGTCTTTGAACAATCATACCTCACCAACTTTTGTTTTGATCAGTAAAGGGGAGGCAATCATAGGCTTTCCCTGGCATGGAAATGAGCAGCTGAAGGAAGGGAAGAGCTTCTGGAGAGATGTTGACCCTCAGTGCAAGCAGCACAAAACTATGTGTGGTTTTTATCAAGAGACTTGAGAGTTTTTGGCTGCAGAGATAGCCTCATCTTCCCATCTTATCACACATTCTTTGTTTTTTCTCTTGATGCAAATCTTGTTACTGCATTAGCTGTGTAAAATATTCTGTAAATCAGGTCTCTTTTAGCTGTTCTTTCTGTTTCCAAATTAATTTCCATCTTGAGAGTATCTTTCTTAATCATGCTTGATATTGTGTAAGGAAATCATGTTTCATCATGTAAGATTGTGGTCCAGGTTTTGTTCTGACTGGACTGGTACAAATCTGGTGCAGCTTTGCCAGTGTTGGTGTGTCTTTTGTGAAAGAAGTTGGTTTGAGTATCCAGGGGCAGAGTATCAATCACAGCCCAGAAATACCAGCTTAAGGAAAATAAGAGTGAAGACTGATGTAGGTTTTGTTGGAATGCCCAGGCTTCTATTATAAGATGTGAAACTAAACATATTCTAAAAGCCAAGTAAGTACAAAGACTGCAACACCACATTTCCAAGAAAATTGTCTTGTTGCAGAGGAACATAGGCTGTGAGAGGGTCTTATGGCATCTGCACATTTAATACAGGCTCTATCAGTAGTTGTTTCAGTTACAATAGTCCCATTTGTTTTTAGATTTTTGCAGGTTTTTTTTGGTAACTGTTTGGGGGAGTAGCATATAAAACAGGGCAGCATGTAGAAATCTAAAACTCCAGCCAAAAGACACCTCCTTTTTGTGTCTATGTGTTGCAGCTGTCTATCTCTTGGCAGCAGGCAGCCTATGTAGAATGTGAGGTTTTAGCACTGAAACGTGGAAGAGAGAATTAAGGGGTTCTGAACTTCAGTCATTCTGTTCTAGTGAATTTCAGTCCTCACCATTGCTTAGTTATTTGGAGACTGTAGGGTTGGTTTTTTTCCTTTCAGTGACTCCTTATGTTCGCAGTAACAGGAGTGTCTCATATAAACTGAGACAGGTTGCTAATTCTTCACTTTCCTCAGTTCTGCAGTTTAGTAATGAAATTAATTGGAGCCAGTTGCATGGATGCCCAGCTGGGAGGAAAGGCAAAAAAGAATGCATGCATGTATTTTGTTATGGGTAGGAGAGGAGTAAAGGAGACAGTTCGTTTTTTCTGCCATGAAACACTTTTCTATAGCCAAATAAATGCTTTGTTACAGGGATGTCAGTATGGGACATTTTGTTTCTGCATAAATTATGGATTACGTCATAACACCTAGGGCATAGTTACACCTTTTAATCTCCCCTTGTTCCACCTGAAAAGGCAGAGGTTTTTGTGAGATGAGCAAGTGTAGGAGCTTCCCTCAACACTGAGTTTTTGCATTTTGGAGGAAGCAGATGCATGCAAGCAAGCAAACTGAAAAGGGAAAAGTATAATAAGACACTGTGAGACTTTCCATTAAAACCTATTTTTTTTAATAACTTTGTGCCTTCAGTTATGCAGATGTTGTCAGAATAGAGAATGGAAACTGGGTACTCAATGCTCTGAGAAACGGGGTTTGGGTGCTGATCTCCATCTTCCATGTAGGCTAAATCCATGCCTTTTGCCCAGGGTTTTCATTATTCCAGCCTGGCCTGAGATGCGGTTTTCCTTTTAGCTGAGACATTTGTATTGCTGTGGTTGTTACATCTGCCCTGGGCAAGCAGAGAAGGCCAGCACAGGCAGTTCCATGCGCTGGTGGTACTGCTGCCTCGCTGGCACGGGCTGGGCTGCTGCTCTGACTGAGAAAAGTACGGGAAAGTTGTTCAGCTTTTTAGTGCACGGATGAAAACACACTTTTTGCTTCATAGACAGTGTTTAAGCTTTCTGAATCGTGTAAATTCTGGTGTGCAAAGGCCGTGTGGTGATGTTTGGGCAGGTTTCAGCTTTGTTTTTTGTCGTTGTTGCTGCTGTTGTTCACAACTTTAACACGCAGCTTTAAAGGCCTTGCTCTTGGGGAGGCTGGTATTGAAAGGAGTGGAAATCATCCCGGGGAGAGGAAAAGGACAGGCTAACCTTGGCACCTGGGGCCTGGCTATTATGTTGCACTTCCTCTGCGGGGCGGCGCGGGGCGCGGGGCCGCCGGAGTGATGTTCTCGCAGCAAATGGAGGAAGTTCCTCCAGCAGCAGCAGCAGCAGCACAGCGCTTCTGGATCTCCTCTCGCCTGGGGGATGGGGCAGGGTGGTGAAAGAGAGCTATACAAAGCACCGAGGGGAGGGGGTGGGAAAAAAAAAAAAGAAGCCAAACAACAACCCGGATCCTTCAGCTTACGTGCAAAGCTCGACAAACTTTTCGGAAATGTGAATACTTCGCGTATTCACCGTTTTGGGGAGGGCTTGGGGAGCACGAGAATGTTTCTTTCCCCGGCGCTGCTGGCGGCGGGGAAGGTAGCACGGGAAGGAGCCGGGAAGGATGGAGGGGGGCGGCCGCTCCTCTCTCCCTGGTTGCTGACTAAACAGTTCTGTCAGCTGGCAGTCGGCGCGGCCTGGGGATTTGCGATAGAGCTCCTGGAGGGTGGGGGCGGCTGCGCGGGGGAAGGGAGGGAAGGGCCGGCCCTGCTGCAGCCGCTGCTGCTCCCTCGCCCTCGTGGCAGGGAGGCCTGGCTCCCCTGGGCACGGCCACGGGGAGGCTTGGCGGTGATGCCCGAGCGAAGGGGATGTGCCTGCATCTCTGTTCGTCTGGTGGGGTGCCTTGCTTAGCAGCCCCAGCCCGCTGGAAGCCTGTCCTGTGCAGGAGCGTGTTCCTGTCCCACTGGTACCCGCACCTCCTTGCCAGCTGTGCCAGAGCCCTCTGGAGCACGTGTCTGTGCCAAAATTGCCACAGCCGGATGCTGGGGTGTGGGGAATGTGTGTGCTCCCATCCCAGCTCGGAGCAGGTTGCAGATGCTGGGGCAGAGGGCAGCCCTGTGAGGCAGAGCTGTGTTTGCCCCTTGGCCAGGCTCTGGCTGGCCCTCGCAGGGACAGTGCCAAGTGCAGAGCAGGAACAAGGCTTGGGCAGTGCCCTCTCTGTGCTCTGCCACAGGTAGAGACTGCCCCATCTAAGAGTGTTAGGAAGCAGACAGTGAATCCTGGCTGCTGTTCAAGTTTAATGTTTCCTTTCTCAGCCTTGAAGGCAGATGGAGCCCAGGGTAGCCCTTGCACAGAGCAGGAGGTATTTACAATGATTCTTTTAGGTCAGTGATGTTCAAATCCTATTTTTCTGCTCCTCTTGTTTTGTTTTCCATAAATCGTGTGCTGTAAAGTTGGAACAGCCTTGGAACAGCTGCGGCTTTTCACCCATATGCTTCCCTCCCCTCCACCCCCTATTAGGAGTAAGTGAAGGATGGGTTGTATGTGAATCACCTCCATACATATTTCACTTCTCCTGTCCCAGCAGTGCAAGACAGAGAAGGACCCTGTCCTGACAGGCAAAAAGGGTGTGTGTCTCAATTGTTTGAGGTCAACTGAGTTAGCCAAACACAATTAAAAAAAAAAAAAAAGCTCTCTTGATGCTCCTTAAGGTACAGCCTACCATGTCCAAAGCCGTGTTTGTGGCTGTGCAAGACCAGTTAATGTGCTAACCTGAATCTTAATGAACATTAAGGTAGGTTTTTAGTAATGTTAGTCTGACTCAACGGAGCTACCATGGTTGTAGTCATGAGTGAACCTGTCCAGCCCAGATGGACAAGCTTGCTGGAGGCTTTAGTTTGCAGGACAGCACCAGTCACTGTTTCTGACAGTCTAAAGGTGATCTGCCTTTTTTTTCCCCCTTTTTATTTTGCCAAAGCTGAGCGTGCTGTGGAAAGATAAGTGGAAGGCTATAGAAAAGTGTTTATATTGTGATGTGGAAATCTACAGATCTCGCCCAAGAGCTGCTTTGTTGTACCTTTGTACAGCTCTCATCACCTCAGTGCAGTTCTCAGCAGGGTGTGTTGTGCCTGGCACTCCTTCACAGCACACCTGGATGCCCTTTTATGCACGAGTCAAGCAGCAGCGTGGTTTTGCAGGGCCTTGCAATCCTTTGCCAAGTGGCCATACGGATGAGCTGGGCAGCTGGACTGCTGTCAGTTTGCTCTCAGCAATGTAGGTGTCTGTGAGCCGTGTGGGAAGGTTGTAAAGCACTAAAGTACCTGAGTGACACCTCAGTCTCCATTCTGCTTTAAACACTCCGCTTGCGACAGGCCACAAGACCAAAGCCCTTTGTGAGAGTGTGTTTAAATTGATAAAACTCAAATCCTTAAATATTTAGCTTTCCCCCGTGGTTATTGTAGGTAAAAAATGCTTCTTTGGTGCTGAAGATTTTTTTTTGAGCGGAGAAAAAAGTCCCCAGGAGACAGGAAGACACTGAGAGGTTAGTGTAGAGCCAGATGTACATCATCTGTATTTTAAAGCAGGCAGACTGTCTTCTGAAAATGGAATTATTTTGAGAAGAGGGGGGTATATAACAGTTGGAGTGCTTAGGCATACGGTCTGAAATGCTGAATAACCGCAATCCTCGCTAACTTCACAAGGAACGCTTCTGGAAACGGCTCTTGATGCATTGGGTACAAAGCACTACAAGTGCGGGTAAACAGTTCTTTAAAATATTTTGGCACACTGAGAAAACTTCAGAGAGTGCTACTTGGAAGCTGAACACTTGACTTTTCGTGGATAAGATCAGTTTAAATAGGTGTGTTTTTCTTCCTTCTGTGTGTATGAGAGAGGGGAACAGGAGGGCAAGGAAAAAAATCAGAGGAAAAGACCTCGTTGCTGACTGGGGAGACTTGTTTGACCTTCTGAGCCCTGTGCACTTGTCTGTGGTTTGCAGCCAAAGGCTCTCACTTTGAGAGCGCCTTGCTCCTCGTGCTGAACTATTTTTTGACGCAGTGAATGAATGCAATATGTTAACACTCCTGTAAGTCCCAGAATTGCTTGGCTGCCCCTTGCCCTGCCTGCCTTGCACTGGCTGAAAAGGTACCATTGTTTGTTCTGCAAACAGTGGGTGATGGTTGTTTCCAAGGTGACTGTGGCACTGTTGCTGCCCTCTAGTACAAAAAAAAAAAAAAAAAAAAAAAATTGTCATTAAACACCTGAGAGCATCCCACTGTCACCAGACAATGGGAGGGAGGCAGGAGCTGTCTGTAAGAGCTCTCTGGGCTGGATGTTACAATATAGATGGAGAAAATGCCAGTAAGCTAAGAAGGGGCGATGCACACATTTAGTCTATGCTACAAAATATTGTTCCTAAATAGTGCACAGATACAGCTGTTGAAACTGCTGGTTGTTTCAAAGTCTGTCTCTGCTGGGAAGAAATGATGATAAATTTAAAGTCTTTGAATAATAGCCATCAACTGGTAGATGTAGTTTGAGTTTACAGTAGTAATATTCTGCTTTTTCACTTAATTGATAGGATGTTTTGAAGACTGCTCAAGCCAAGGGTGTGTGAACTTATAGAGGGAAAGCTAAAAGAAAACACTCAACAGTTCTGCTAGACTTGTAGGTTTTCAGACTGTTTTGGAAAACAATTATTTGGGGGTAAAGTATCCGTCCCCCAGAAAGAGAACCCCAGTAGTTCTTCATTCCTTTTGCATATCCTTGAAAGGCCTGTGGTACTCAGAACAGGGGCTTATTTTGAAGTGTCTAGGTGGATGGATTTGAGAATTTTTTCAGTCTTCTCCCTGAGCTGCGTGCCCATGTACTCATGCAGCTGTTTAATGGGAGGGGGATGAGTTTAAAAAGAAAAACAAGCTAAGGCTTCTTTTTAATTGGTCATGGATGCTGCTAGCAGAACTTTGCCTCCCCCTGCATCAGGTTTAGTACAGTTCATACGCAGGTTTCAGTAAACATTAACCACTTTTATCAGGGCTCACAGCATGCTGAATGGTTAGCAAAGAGCATGTACTGAGAGAAACAGAGAAAATGAACAAGTCCAAGGTCAAAAGGATGGTAGGTTTTCCTTTATTAAAATAAGGGGTGGAGAAGGTGGCATCATTTGTAGAAAAAATAGGCCTGTGTGAAAACATGATTCTCGTCCTTAAGCTTTCATCTGTGTGAGAGTATGTGGGGGTACTGCAAGGAGGATGTGCATCTGAATTTTTCTTCTGCTCCAGTGAGATGGCCAGAACAATCAGTCCTCCTTGCTCTCTTGCTGACTGACAGCTTAGTTCCTCGTGACTCAGATCAATCCAGAGCAGAGTATAAGCTTTGCTATTGCTTGTTGCATATTTGTAGGGGCCTGTTCCCACCCAGCATCCCAAAGATCCCACTGACTTCTGCAGTGCACAGCCAAACAGAGATCACAGTTCCCTCCCTTCTGTGCCTGCAATGATACAAAGCCATCCTGGTTAGGAGGAGTGGTTAAGGAACTGTGGTTTAGCATTTTGCCTCACCTTTCTTTCTCTTGGGTGACTTGGATGTTTCTTTATTGCATTTGAGGGCTACAGTGCTACTAACTTCTGCAGAATGAATTGCTGTAGTGATTAAAAAATAGTTGATCAGCTTAGCAATGAAAATGAGGTAATTGTGGCTAAATTAATGAAATGATTTTACGTTGCGGTCTGGAAAAAAGGCATTTTGAAAAGAGCATGTAATCTGCCCTAATGAAATTTGTTGAAGCATCTGATGCCACTGTTCAAATTGTAAGTTATTTTTAATTGTGCAAATCAGCATATCCTGTCCCTCCTAGCTCCATTCAAATAATGCTTTGCAAAAGAAGCAGCAGCATTCACCCATGTATTTCCTAGAAAACAGCATCACTGAGAGGTAGTACCTCATTGGAAAAACACAGATTTAGTTAAATGATACATCAAACACAGAAGAAATCCAAACCGTGTGTGGCTAGTCTGACAGTAGTTTGAGAAACACCCTACACTGCATGCCCCTCAAATCAGAAACGTGTGCGCACAGTTAAAAATCTCATCTTTGTGGTGACACAGATGATTCAGTGCAGGAAACGAGAGGAATTTCTTTCAGCAGTTAAGCATTTGTGGGGCGGGGGTGTGAGGAGGTCATGGTGTTCAGCACACCCGGTTAGAAACCTTCAGGCTCCTTTCCCTACTGCATTTTATTGATTGGAATCAGGGCTGATACTGGAAGTATCAGCATGAGAAGCACATTCCATCCTGTTTGTCCCACCTGGATCAGATAGGAAGTAAAACAAAGAAAGGAAGAGACCTTTTTCTTGGTTTTAAATTTTACCTACAGACTTTAGCCATCCTACTCAAAACCATCCCTTATCATGGGAAGTGCAAGGACTCACTCTCGCATCCTGTGGAGCTGAGCTGTGGGGTGGCTGGGCCAGCACATGGAGGAGGGTCACCAGCAGGGCTGCAGTGGTGGCCCATGTCCTTCCTTCTGCAATGGCTGCATGGTCCCAGGGCAGGCACAGGGGGAGCTTTACGTGCAGGCTTGCCATTACAGCTTCTTGAAAGATGCCATAGTTCATCTAAATATAAAATACGGACTGTGGTTTCGGTCTGAAATATTTGTGGGATTTTACAAAACCACTACAAACTAACAAAGTAAACAGCAGCAAAAAAGTGACACATTTCAGGCGGGATTTTTTTTTCCTTTTACTTTTGCAAGGTGATGCAGAGACTTGTATTCAGTGATTCAGTGTTCAAAGGAAGGACATTTGTCAAATGGAGTACATCATTGTTCATCCCTTATTCAGAGACTTCCTAAAGAGCTTCATATTAAAGTTTTTCGGGAGGCTGGGATGTAATTTTCTTTTCAGCTCTGTTGATGTTCTCCCACAGTTTCCCAGGTGTTTTTGTTGCCTTCTCCAAATTTAAAACTAACAAACAATTTCCTAGTAAGCTGATCATGTGTTGTATTAGAAGTCTTTGTAAAGCCTATGGAGGAAAACCAAATCATGTGTGCCACTTGAATCTAGAATGCAGAGGGCAGGTTTAATGGGAGCATGTACAAAATATTACATGTATGTGTAGACTTTTGCCTTGCCTGGAAACTGACCAACGAGTAAAGTTAGACAGTTTTTACATTGCTTTGATGCATCTGTAAAAGCTTTTGCAGTTCTGTGTTTGCTGTAGGTCTCCAGCTGATAACCGGCATTAATGAAGTGCCTTTTATACAGTTTTATTGAAATTATTTGTTGCAACTACAGTGCAAGCTTTCTTGCAAAGGCAGTCATTTGCAGTGCACAGCTGGTAAGCAGAAGCATTACTATTAATTCTCCAGTACCACAATAGCTATGGTTCAGTTCTCACCCTGTAGCTCACCGTGCATGCTCCCAGTGTTTATTCCTCAACTCCAGTGGACCTGCAGGTTTTGGCTGCTTTGGCACAGAGGTGCAGGAATGGCTGTCTCTCTCTTGAAGAACGACTCATCCTGTTTTGTGCTTTTTTGGTTGCTTGCTTGCTTTCTTGCTTGGGTTTTTTTAAACCTCAGTGGAAAAATACTTTTACTGTCAGTCTGTGGGACCACAGTCCTGTTCACCTCTGAAATGGTTTCATAATAGGCTCTCAGAAGACCATTAGGTGCACTGGGGATAGGAAGAGTTACATGCATCCCCTTTTTGAGATATGTTTGCAAAGGCTTCAGTGCCAGAGGACTCTATTAATAATGTCTTAAAACACACACTCTCTTGGTAATACAATGGAGGGACTCATTCTGTCAGCCACAAAATTTCTGTCATCTCTCCTTCAGCTGGGCTTGTCTTGGCTGTGGAAATGTCAGTTCTCCCAAACTGTCAAGATAAGTTTTTAGGAGAAAACTTCTGTTGGGTGAGATGTGAGACCTCTATGCTGCATCGGTGCCATGAAGAAATAAGGTGCACAGCCTCAGGGCACCCAGGAGTGGTTGGGGAGAGTTGTTTCTTATTTCTTACCAATGTGCAAGTGGGACTTAATTTTTTTTGATGTCTTACAGGAACTGCTGCTAACTCTCCCACTGAACTTCAGTTATGGTGTATGATGTGGGTTTTTTTTTTTTTGCTTTATTGCTTAGCTCAGTAGAATGGAGCAGGTGACAGGTATTCATTAATAAGCCATGCTGCTTAACTGCTTATCTCCAAAGGCAGCACTTTTGCATAGACCTGCATGGGTGTCTCATGCATCTTAGGGACAGGTCAGATTTGCTTTCAGAGATGTCAGGTGTGTTTGGGGCTGACTGCAGTGTCTGGCATTTCCTCTTCAGGAGCCAGAGCTCCCTCAGCCAAGGGCAGATGGGACAGCGTGCTCTCATCCTGCAGCAAGACCTGGACATCCATAGATCTGTTTGGGCTTTCCAGCACAGGGTGCTGACCAGTTGAACTGTCCAGATGGGCTACACATGGGTCAGAAGCTGTGAATTGAACATCCCCAGAGTGAGGTGGCATGCGGCCTGGAGAAGGGGCTTGGTGCACACCAAAGTCACTGCTCTGGGCAGCTTAAAAGCCAGGATTTTTTCTGGTCTTGAAGCACTCACATAGGGTCTTACATTCAAAGCACTAATGATTTCCTTGTTGGGATTCAGACTCTTTAAATTTTTATTAAAGGATTGTCTGTGGTGACATTTAGCTAGCACCAGATGTTGGCTTTTAGTTACCAGTGTGGAGGTGGCATAGCTAATAAAGGCAGGGGTAAGAAACTTGTGAGAAACTGCCTGTCACATGCAGCTTTGTGTACTGCAGCCTGCATGATGGCTGTTGCTTCTTCATGGGCCAGTGTTCTACAAGAAAGCTTTTTCTTTTCTTCTATACTCTTGACTGGCCAAGTGTTTTCTAACCACATGTCTTTTCAGGTGGCCTTGCTCTTTTGTTAGAGACTAGCTAATGGAGGGAGACTGCAAAGGGAGCTCAGTGGTAGATTTGGGTTTTCTTCCCTTACATTTTGGTATTTCATCTGAACATAACTTTCCTGTAGATCATACTTCTCCCCCTCAACCTCTTTTGGCCATATCCTCCCTCAGAAATGTCAGCAAGCGATTGTTTCCTTTGCAGAGCTGCGATCCCCTAGACAGAGGCTTTTCCAGTTTTATGAATGCACCATTTGTTGCTGAGGGCACAACTGTTCGATATAACTGGCTGCATCCCACTCTGCTTGGGCCCAGCATGCACTACAGCCAGGCTATGCATAAACCAGATTTTTGTATTAAATGGCACCATTTTGTCCACAGCAGCAGTCTGTCTGTCTTTTGTATGTGCGCGTGTGAGACTTGCAGTTTTCAGATGCAAAATACATAAAGAACGGGAGTTTTGCAGAAATACGTGTTACTCAGTGAGTGTATCATGCTATTTTAAGGCTTATTTTTCTTAGGAAGCTCTTGATGAGTGATATTTTTTCATTATTTTGTGTAGGCAGGCCAAGGCAAAAGCATATTTTAAAATATTTTATAAAGTGGATGCATGGTATAATATTACAAATGTAGTTGTTTTGTTGGGGACATACTCAATTATAACTAAACAGAAATTACATGTAGCACTTTGAAAGAGGATGTGCTCATTTATGTTTTATTGTTTGTCATCAACCCACTGTTTATCTCCCCCACCACCACCACCTTTTCTTGTTCAGCGTCACAGGGCTGGTGACTGTATAGATGGAGCCACTTAAAGATGCACCGCGCTTTATGTTTTTAATTATGTCTAGGAAATGTCATCTTATGCCAAACCTGATGCTCTTTCTCAGCACCTGCCCTGCCTACCCCCCTTCTGAGGTCAGCAGAATTTGCTGTTTTCAGCTGAAATGCTGTGCAGGAGGGGCTGCTGGATGTGTCGGGGGAGGCTGGAGGGGCTGCACATCCACCAGGCACAGCTTCCATCCCAGCCGGGGTTTCTGAGCTCAGGTTTCCACAGCATGCACACACCTGTGATGTTTGGTTCACAGCTAAAATAGTGCCACAGCAGCCCTCTGGCAGTCTGAGACATGCATGACTTGGAGGTTAGTTAGGTACTGTGCTGATTGAATGCTCTTTCTCTGTCGTTTCCCTTTTGGTCCTGGAAAGCAGCTTTTGGAAAGTGTCATCTCCATTCTTAGTTATGTGAGTGCAAGCTGTAAAGCAGGGAGGTTCCATGAGACTCTGTTCCCAACAGCTGAATCACAGCTTAGGGTTTTAGTCAACACTGCCTGCCTCATTTGTCTCAATGCCAAGAGTTTCTCTTTAGAAGCACAGTGCTCTCTTTTTCCCATCTCTCTTCTCTCATACCTGTTGAATCCCCTCCAACAAATAAGAACACCTCCAAAGCAAGCCCACCAGTTTGGAAATTACTCATTTGGGCCCACCAGTTTAGAAATTACTCATTTGTGCTTTAGTAAAAATACTTTCCATGCTCCATCATCACAGTGTTTAAGAAATGGGGAAAATTGGAAACACCTATGATTTTCCCTCTCGAATGAAGGCAGCACTGAGTAGAGATTAGGATTCCCCACTTCAGTCTCCTTTGGGTACCCAAACTTGTCTGAGCATCAGTCAGGCTTGGCTGTAAGGTCTATAACTCGTCCACCAAAAAGAAATAATAAAATGTACAGCATTGAAACCTCTTTTCTGTGGAGGCTTCTACACATATCCCCCAGCCTCACCATGTTCCTTCATATATTTACTGCCCACAAAATGTTACCCGTGGGATGAGGGTGGGAGGGGGAAGCTTGTTCTCTTTCATGTGACTGCAGCACAGTTAATAATTGTACCAGACTTCAGGCACTCGCGTGACCAAAGGGGTTGATCAGACTCCTGGTCAAACAGTTTTTTCAGGCCCATCTTCATGCCTCAGCATCCCAGTAGATTCAGAGAAGGAGCCAGATCTGCTTACTCTGTGATTGTTCATTTGTTATGAGCTGGCTGGCATATAGCACAGAGACAAAAGCCACCCTGGCCTGAAAAGCCCCCAAAGAAAAGCAGGATAGTAAATACATCTGTAAAACGGTGTTCAGGTTACAGACTGCATGTGTCTCACATGCTCTTGCTCGCTTGCTCCATCTCCCTGCCCCCCACCTTACTGTCTTAAAAAAGGGCAAAATATTTTGATAAATGCATCAACTGCTAAATGGTTGATGTGTTTTTTTTTTTTTTAAGAGGAATCTTTGCTCAAGCATATGTTTCCAACACTTTAATCTTTTATGGACTGCATACTTGCTGTGGGAGTGGAAGGGGATGTTTCAGGCTTGCTTTCAGTGTACTTGGGAATCTTTCCCACAGCATGCAAACTCCCCAGAAAACATGTGGAACAACGGCCTGGAAACCAGGAAGTTTCTGATGCCTAGCACTTATTGCTCTGAGGGATTTGCTGTGCTCTGGAGGTCATGGAATAATCTTTCTCCTTTGCTGGCTTCTCTAAGTTTATTTTGCACATGACGGAGAGCTATGTGTGTGCTGCTGAGCTTTTAGGGGTCCTCCTTTTTGAAGCATGCTTTTGCTCCTGATTCTTTTGTTACTGCACTCCCATGATTAATGTATCTGCTGCTTAAAATGGCTACTGAACCACCACCAAGTTCTTGTCGCTGGTTATGACTGCTTAACCCCTGTCAGAAACCACCCAGCACTGCTTGGACTTGATGCTTTTGTTGATTAGCAGGTTTATTTCTGATCTTTGGGCTGCTCATTAACCCTGTGAATACTGCACACAGTGAAGACATAAGTCTGCTGTGGTCGTTATGGTATGTCCTGATGCTGTGATCACTGCTGCTGCTCCCACACTGCACTTTGGTTAGATTTGTGTAGCATGCAATCTTCCAGGTGTGTGTTTTGAGGTTTGGGACTTTTTTCCCTTTGTTTTTCCACCCCCTTACCACTCTGTGTAGTTTAAGGTTTTTTTGATGAGGTGCTAATGTCAAAAAGCAGTGATGAAGGTGAGAAGTCTGGCACCTGAGGGCTGATGGTCCTGGTGAGTTGACAAGTAAGATCCAGTTCCCTCCAGTAAAGAAACTCTGCATCCAGTTTCAGTCTGTGATGAACTCAGCGTTTTGTTTTCTGGCGTCTCCGTTCCGTGTGCCCATGTTTGTACTGGAGTGTGATGGAGCGTGAAAGGAGTCAGAGGAGAGAAGGGGCTGCAGCTTGGCTTTGGATGCCAAAAGAAAAACAACAAACAACCTCAACCAAAAGGAGAGTTAACCGGAACATGCCACAAAACAGGTTAGGCAGGACACAGAAGCCAGATATGAGCCTTCTTCTGTGCTTTAAGGCATCTTCAGTCCACCCTCCTCCCTCTACCCTTTCAGGATTTCCCCCCCTCCTCCCCGTTATGAAATAGTCCTGTGCCAGCTGGGTTTGGACGTGGGGCAGGCGGATAGATGGATGGTTGCAGCGCTCACTAGCCTGTTGCCAGCTGTTTCTTAAGAAAGAGAGGGTGCACTTGTCCGTGCCCATCATCCTGTGGCAGAGGCAGCGCTCGGTGCGGCATGTGCCTGTGAGTGCCTTCATCCCCTCTGCCGGCTTGCCCTGCAAACAGCCCCAACCAAAAAGTAGCGGGGGAGGAAGAGCAGCAAGGAGACAGGGAATGCTGGAGGGTGGAGCTTAGAGGGCTGATCCTCCACATAGTTAATCATTACTTGCCACATAACCTGTTCCTGTTTTCTAGAGGTTTCACTGGCACCCTCAGCCAGAAGCAGATGAGGAATATGTGAGACTGCTTTCTGAGCAGGATGGTTTGCCTTGCAGCAGGAAGCCCAGCATCTAATACAAGACATCATTTATTCTGTAATGTTTATGCCTAATCATTCAGTAAACATACCATATATAGTCTGTTTTGTGCTTGCTCTAACACCCTGCTGCAAGGCGAATTTGCTGGTACCATACAGATTCCTTAGCTCCTGGGAACTGCCTGACAAATAGGATGTTGCCATATGTAACACAAATATTCCACACAACTCGGGTTTTTTGCTCTCCTACTCATGGCATGCTTTTCTGACTGTGGCGATCTTAAGTCTGGCACTTAAAAATGGAGAGCATTACACAAAACAAGGTAACTTATCAAAGGATGGACCAGATCCCACATGCACATTTTTTTGCAGAATAAAGGTTCCATGCTTCCCCTAAACATCAGATGTTTACAAATCAGTGTTTTGGGGACATGTTTTTTTTTCTTTTTTCTCCTCTTTCAGCTTTAAATGCTTGCTTCATCCTAGGTTATGGATCCCAAGTTAAAGCTTTGGTTGACTGAGAACTCTCCCTTTTCATTCTAGCATCTTTTGTAGAATTTTTCCCATTAACTCTTTCTCTTGGCCTTCTTTCTGTTTACCCTGTGCTGGCAGGGTACTAAGCATGGCAGAGGGCACGAAGAGCAGCACTGTGGCTGGATTCACAGCTAATCTGGTCTTAGAGACAGTTTGCCTTCAGGTTTTTTTGTTTGTTTGTTTTTAACATTGTGAAATTACTTCAATAACATCTGGTTATTTCTGTGCTAGGCAGAAGTAGCTCAGGATAATGATATGAAGCCTTCCTACCTACACCAGGGTGGAGTTTTTCCTTTTTGTGCCTTCTACATCTTGTCCTGTTTGTTGATGTGTGAGAAGACAGCACAGTGGTGTGGACCCCAGATAACCTTGCACAGAGCATTCTGGCTGTCTGCTTGGTGATGCCTGTTAGTGCCTGAGTTCAGCAGTGTGGTGACTAGCAATGCCTCCTGTACCACTGAGATGGTTGCTTAATCAGGTGGATTTGTATGCTCATTATGGATGCTCATACAGGTGGATTTTCTTATAGAGGCTTGCTCCTTATTTAGGCAGTGCTTCCAGAAGGGAAGCCTTTGCAGGGGGCAATGTTTGGGTGTTACATAAATGAACAGGACATGCATTTCTGGGACTCGTCTCTCATTGGCCTGGTCAGAGTGAATTATGTCTGACTGCTTGGCAGTTAATTGGACCATCCTTCCCATTTCCTAAGCTGATAAGCCCCTCACTGTCTGCCTCAATCAGGCTTCTTTGTTTGAGAAGTTACTAATGCTGCAGAAGAACAGAATAACTACTTTCCTGTAACCAAGTGAGGGGCTCTGATAGATAAATCGATGAAGATTCACCCTATTTCTTCAGCAAAATCCTTTCACGAGGCTTACTTGTACACCAGTAGCAGTTGACAGGTACTGAAAAGTAGGTATAGCCGATGTATTTCATACGTACCTTGTCTCTTTTTGAAGGATTGGTATTTGTGATTAAGCGCTCCTGCCAGCACTTTTATTCTGGCAGATCCAGTAGCTGTGCTGAGTACCACGGGGGTCTCTAGATATCTCTGCATCAGGATTGGGTCTCAGAAATGGCTTTCTTTTACCACAAAGCCTTCAGACTGGGACTGTCTGTCTTAATGTGTCTGGATGGTGCCTAGCTTAGAGTGGGTGTTGCCAGAAGGTGAGTAATAAATGGTGATTAATCGTCTCTGAGCTGTGGATGTTTGTATGAAAAAGCACTTGGCTAAAGGCTGTGCTTCAACAAGCTCATCAAAATTAGCCACACTGAATGCAGTAGTATAGCATCCCAAAGGCCTGATTCTTCTGTCTCTTGACTTGTTTTGTTTTGACTTTTGTGGATTTATGAAATCTGATTGAGGGAGAAACATGGGTCCCTTTGTCTTCAAATATCAGTAAATATCAGTTGAGTGATATCAGTATTACAGATTGCAAATGGGTGATACAGAATAGGAAAGATGTAAAGGTACCAATTCCAGTGTTAATTATATATTGAAGTTGAAAAGTAATTTTCTATTACAGGAGACCATTTATCCTTTGCAGTCAAGACAGTAAGTAAATATAAAACCTAAAGCCATAGTGATTTTTAAAATAGTTCTTGTTCTGAGTTTACATCCTTATTTGAGGAATGCATTGCATCTGTGTGATTGTACAGTTATTTCTAAAACTTCCTGAAAAGAGGATTCATCACAAAAGTCTTCCTTCTCCCTCCATCCTTCAGCTGTTTCTGGCAGCTTTCAGGGCCTGACACACACAAGGCAGGTATTGCAGGGTTTGTTCCTTGCACAAAAATTAGGATTGTGACTTTTTGTTCTTAAAAACCTTTCCAAAATGGGGTTTGTTTTCACATAGTCAGAGGGATGTACTTCTGAGTTGGTGGTGTTGAGCCCCAGGATGTCTGTGGCATCACAGCAGGGGGATAAGAGGACATGGTCACTGTTGAGTTGGGGTGGCTCTTACTGGTGTTCTGCCATTACTGTTTGTTATGCCTGAGAAATGTAGGAACCCAGGAGAGCTGAACACAGGGCCTGGTCTGTAGGGCAGGATCTGCTGGAGGATCTGAAGGAAGCAACGACCAGTGGTGGCTGGATCGCATCCTGTCTTCTCAAGGACTTACCTGCAGACATCAGACCCCAGGCAGGTAGCCAGAGACTTCTCCTACTGTGACTTCTTTTATTAGCATTTTTACTGCCTGACAGCCTTCAAGGTCATGGGTGGGGCATTTGCATTTTGGATTTTAAAGTTTCTGGAAGAGGGTTTGTGATGTGCGCCCTGTCTGAACATTACCTAGCAGACACTCATTCAAAGGCCTTGCCATCTACCATGGGATCAGCGAGCCTTGGGCTTTCTGAGCGGAGGTGATGAGGAAATGAGGGTGAGGAGGTATCTTTGTCCTAAAAAAAAAAAAAAAAGAGTTGAAAAGGAAAAACTGGAAAGCAGGCAGTTTGTCACTGAATTTCGCGGGAAGAAGGAATCTGTGTACACAGCAGTCACCGTGATGGCCCCCGTGTGCGCAGGGACACAGCAGCGTGGTCAGGGCAGAGCAGCACGGGTAGGCCGCGCTGCAGTCCTGCCCTGCCAGCCAGGAATGCAGAGGAAGCAGGAGGCAGCCTGCCTTCCCTCAGACAGCCATCAGGGATGCACAAGTTTAGGAAGTGTTCAGCCCCAAAATTAGGGCGACTTGAAGGTGAATTAACTGCTGGGCCTGTAAATGAGCTGTGTGTTCATGTGTATATAGGACCTTAAGCACAGAAAGGTTTGGGGTGAGTCTGGAAAGGGTCCATGTTTTAGGAATGTAGTTATTCTGGCTTCCGAGGTACTTTTTTTTGTGTAAGCAGCATGGAAAATGATTACAAAAACAAATATTGCAAGACGCTTACTGAGATGAGAAACTGGTGGTGTTAAGGTTGTGGCTCTTGGGCTTATGTGACTGTGAGAGAATTTCAGCTTTTTTCTGCTTCCTTTCTCCAAACATTTTCTGAGTTGTGAACAATCTCAAGTGGAGTTTATCCTGTGGGCTTAAAGTCAGCAAGCCCAAAAATGCATTGACAGTCTCTCTTGACTTTCAGAATGAGGGTCCATGACAGCAACTGAACTCGAGGAAAGTAGGTACCTTTAATGTTTGCTGCCAATTCCACCAGTTTAGTCTCAGACCTCATCTGCTGAGATATCATGCTTTCACCATTTTGGAGTGGGGGTGACTGGGGCTAACCAGACCAGTTTTCAGGAGCTTCGTCAGCTTTCAAATTTCCAGGTGTAGTGAGAGAAGTCATGAAGGGAGAGGAATAGAGAGAAGAAAATGTCAGTAAGTCGCTCTGCATGAAAGAATCTGGGCTGCCAGGAGGATTTCCAATTGGAGATCACCAGGCAGCTTTATTACTGCCCCTGTTTTCTCTTGCTTGTGGCTCTACAGAGCTTTAACCATTTGTGCTTAAACACTGCATGTCAGGTGTTTAGCTTCAGGCCACATTTGCTTTTGAAAGAAAAGTAAGTAGTAAAAAAAATTCTTCAGCCATTTCTGAGAATGAAGATGAGGGAAAAGTGACTTCAGGCTTTGAATTACTTTCATGTCCCCCTTTTTTATAGAAAACAGAAAAAAAACCTAAGTCAAACTTTGAATCCCTAACAAAGGGGAAAAACACTGACCTGTTCTTCAGGTTCTCAAAGCTGTAATGCTGGGGCACTGAGGTTTGAGAAAGACAAAGGTGGGTGGAGATTAGAATTGTAGCATCAATTGAATAAGTTTTTTGTTATCATTGCTGATAAAAGCAATGCTGATTTCTCCAGTGTGGTCTGGTCCTAATGTCTTTTGTAATTCGGAAGTAAAAGGGGCTGTGCATGATCCACTGGAAGCCAGGCATCCTCATGTCTGTTTTGCTTGCAGAGTAGGTAATTTCAGCTCTGTAAAGACTGAACTTGGTAACTTAGTCCCACATCTTGAGTAAGCACTTTAGTGGTCTTGTGCATATATCTCTGTCCACTCTTTTGGGTGCAAAACATACGTGGGGAATCCCTGATTGTTTTTCTTGCACTGTGATGTACAGATACAGGTGTAGAATTCCTGGTTGAGGGATTAGTGTAAGATGAAAACTGTTCTTGTGAAAGTGCTTTAATCTGTAGGCACTTCTGCTCCATGTGGAGTAAGGGTAGCTTGAAAGTTGTTGGACAAGATTTGCACTCCTTGCCAAACACTACTGGTCTCCTAAATAAAGACAAGGGCCCAGAAGATGGTAAATACCTGTGCATGTGATGTAAACAAATTTCCTGATTCAGGGACCACTACTGAAGCTAATGGTTCTCCTCCATAGAATGAACCTATTAGTATCAGTTCATTAGCAAGACTGAGGCCTTGATTTGTAATGAGCCCTTAAGTGTAATTTGCAGTAGCCTGTTGACTGTATCTTACTAAGCTGCTGTGGGTGCAAGAGGGAAACAGATTGAGGCTGGAGTTATACTTACCTTTGCTTCCAGTCAGAAGTATTTAGAGCAAAAAAGAAATGTGCCGCACCTCTAGGATCTCCAGTCAGCTTTTCTGCAAACCTTGGCCACAGAGAATGAAATACCCCTGGTGCGCAATACACAGGGCAAAGGCTGCTGCTATATTTAAAAATACGTGAATGAAAATGGAAATGGAAGTTACTGCAAAGCTGCATTTGCAGGTAGCATAACAAGGAAATTTTTAGAAACCAGACCTGAAAGAATTTGCAACAGATTTGCAACAGAGAGTTTCTCAGGATACTCCCTGTCAATTCTTGCTTTGCTAGAGTGTTAAAAAGAACCCCTGGTTTCTGTAGTTATGGCTAGCAATAAATTACTTTATGGTTTTGTTTTGATTATATACCAGGTATATGTATAACATATTTTTTTGCTTGATTATGGAAGGGGGGACTGTGGAAAGAGAATTTTAAGTTCTTTAACAAGACACTTGATTGAAGTTATTTATTCATGTAGAGCACCCCAGAGCAATATTGAATAGTTTTGTCCTCTTCTGTTTTAAAGAATTCCTCAAAATGAAAGAAAATCCCTTTTTTGTTTGTTTTCCAAGAGGGAAAAACTGAATTTGAAAAATGGTTTAAACAGCTTAGTGATTCTTATTCCATTTCTTGCAAACTTCTCCTTTGCCCCTGAGCCCAACCTCTCTGCCCCTCTCCAGTAGCCCACAGATTACCTTGCAACTAATTTTAGAGGTGTGTTTACAAGTTTGTTTAAAAAATGCTGCAGTCTCCATCTCTGGTAATCCACCAGGTGGAAGCAGATGTGTAGAATATCTGTGCATGTATTTGTAAATCTGGGTTTGAGCAGATTTGGCGTTTCTAAGAGGGCAGTGTGTGTGCAAAGACAAGGGAACTCTTGGCAGTGTAATACCATCAGTAAAGCAAAAATTTGCAGTTAACCACTAGCAGGGTTCATTGGTGGTTTTTGTTCATGCTGGGTGACATTGTATTAGCCAGTTGTTCTGGTGCATGGTTAGACATCCCTTGCCTTGATGTTCTGAATTACAGCAGGGAAAAGGGTATCAGGAAGGGGATGGGGAGAATAAGAGAAAGTGGTTTCTTAGAGATGGATGCTCTTCTTGTGCTAACAGAGCTTTTGGTCTCTTAGCCTCAAGTGTGCTTTTCTGAGCCGCAGACTTGTTAATCACTTACTGATGTCTTCCTTGTGTCCCTCTCCGCATTAACCGCCTGGCATCCCAATATCTCTCTGCTCTTGCAAAAAATAGCACCTTAGAAGTTTGGGCAATATCCCTGTAGTGTTTGGCCCTCACAGTGATTTTGCTTTGAGTGCATCTTGGTTGGGAAATGCACTAAAAGTTCTAAGATTTTTATTTTATTTGGGTGAGGGATAGGTGGGAAGGCAGGGTGAGTCCACATGGTGTCAAACAGGAAGCTTGATGTAGCTGAAAGTGGTCTTCTTGAAAGCATCCCTCCAGTCTGTGAATCTTCTAAAGGCAGTAACTTGGAAAGGGGCTGTGCTACCCAGATTTGCAGTGTCTGCTGTGTTTTGTGTCACAGAAATGCTGCAGTTGTATAGTGCTGTAGGCTTTTGGTGTCCTTCTACAGGTTTTGTTGATGGTTTCTCCACTGACCTGTTGCACTACACTTCATGTCACTGCCTGACAAAACTGGGCTCTTAATAATTTAAAGTTTACTTACAGAGCAAAGCCTGGACAATGTGTTGAATGTATATTGGATAAAATAATTTCCTTACTGACTCGTACTCTTTGACCTTTGCTTAATTGTGAGCATGTTATAGAAACAATCAAATTTCCTAAAAGCGAAGATATTTGCATTTTAAGTCTAGAGTTGCAAAACTGAGTCCTGTGCATGTTGGGGCAAAAATAAAATGGAGGAGAATCTGAAAGAAGCCTTTTGCATCACTTGAGGCCCAGTGGGAGCTGAGGGTCAGGATCACTCTGAGAATTAATCAGTTCACTAGAGAATATGATAATACAAGGAAATGATGGTATTGCAATAATTTTTTTATTAGTAACAGAAACTTTAAAAATAAAAAGAGGGTGAGAGAAAGCCTGGGAGCAGAAGTGGCCTGAAGGGGAAATGACCAAGACCAGCTGAGAAATGCAGAGAACCGTGATTCAGGAGTGCTGCTTCATTGCATCTGTGAGAAACTCCTGGCTGTCTTATGAAGGGGGGTGAGAGAGATCACAGTTCTGTACAATGTCACTTCTTAATGCAGTTTTGAATAACATGAAACAGTTCTGGGCCTTCCACTTCTCTTGCAGACCGAGGATTTTAAACAGGGAATGCCAGTCCTGCAGAAAAGTGACTGTAATCACAAATCTGAAAGCAGCGTGTGACCTTTCTTGTCATTTCTAACAAGCCAGAACTTTGCAGAAATCTGCCCAGGCAAACTTTTGGTCCTACTGTGCCCCAGTGCAATAATTATAATGCAGAAACAGCTGATGGGTCACGTCTCCAGGCCTGCACAGCGTTATGACTTGCTACCTACATTCCATGTTTAGCTTTGAGAGATCAGATGGTGCCAGCAATGTGAGCTAGCAGTGCCTGAGGACATGCTCAGGGCAACACGTCCTGTCCCTCTGCAGCTTTGGTTTCTTTTCTCTACTTCTGTCCCATCCTGTCCCCTTAAGGTGATGCATTTTACAATAAACACCAATCTCTCTAGGAGGTGAGCTGCCCCTGTGGAAGCATGTGTATCATTCCCACTGTTCAGTATGTCAAATCCAAGGGCCCAAGGTCTGTAAATACTGTTTCTAAAGTATCTGGGGACTCCAAGTGAGCTGCTTGCCCTACTTGCTGGTGGCTCTGAAGCTGTGGTTGGTACATGTGGCACACGGTGGCGGGATGTTTCAGCATTGTTACTGATGTGATTTAATGAAGTATGAGTGGTATTGGAGGGGGTAAATTTTGTCTTTGTGTATGGGGAATGGGGCATTGACAAAAGTTTACAAACAAATGAGTTTAAAATTAGGTTTAGTTCAGCCATGTGCGGGAAGGGAGGTGGATATTTTTGAGTTCTATTTGTTTTGTGCTTAGCACTGTGCAAAAGTTACACCCAGTTCTTGATGTAGGAAAAATTGGATAGGTAAGCAGAAAAGTACTAGCTGATTGCCTAAGACTGCTCTTGCTCTCTTACTCTCCTCATCCAGGGATGCCATGGGAGAGGTGTGGTAGAGACATTTTAATTGTGGTATTTTATTTTATTGTGAACTTATTTTCACCATGTTTAATCAGAAAACTGAACTTCAGGTATATATTTAGATGTTTTTATGGCAGAGATGCTGCAAGTGAGCTCTGAGTTGGAGACCAGGGAGCGAGGCGGGAGCGGGAGGAGGGAGTCTGAAGATGGAGCCGGTTGTGGGTTCGTTCCACTACATCTTTTCATCTTTCCCCGGTACTGCAGCACCGCAGGAGTAGAGTTACCAACAACATTCTTGCTCAGGTCTCTCATCTCTCACTCAAATAGAGGGTGTAATTTGACTATGTCTCAGCTCCCATGTGTGAAGGCTGTTGATGAAACTGCATGTATGTGCATTTTTAAGTACAAACAAAAACCAAACACAAACAAACGCAAATCTCAATTCAGATCTGCTCCATGATCCTGGATCACCATGTGGTTGTTCAAACTCTAGAACTGGCATGAGGCCGGAGGGAGAACACGTGGCCAGAGCTGTGGGGTAAAGTGAGGACTGGCAGTCTGTCCTTCTGAATGACAGCTGTGGCTTACATCAGGTTAAATCAGTCTGTACGCTGCAGGCTGAGGCAAAGCAGAACGGACTAAAAGCAGGTTTCACTTCTAGCCTTGAGTTTCCTGCAATCCTGCATCAGCTTGTGGGGGTGCATGTATTTCTGCATCTCAGCTGGCATGGAAAATGAGAGACATCTTCTTACGGGACAGTTCTCAGAGTCAGTATTTACTGAAGTTTTTCTGATTCAAATGGCTGTGTCCACAGCTCTCATGGATAGATTGTGAATCTGGATTTTTACCTCCTGCTTCTCCATTCCTATCAGCTGTTTCCAGCTGCTCACAGGTTAACAGGGAGACCTGCTGGGCTGCTTAATGGGTGGCCTGGTGCTGGCTTTGGGCTGATGCAAATAATTTCTATTGGCCAAGGTTATCTCCTGCTGACCTTGTAGCCAGACTTCAGCCTCCCGTTGGCACGGTAATTGTGAAAAGGAGGGCTTCTGAAAGAGTTCCTATAGGCTGGAATATCCTTTCTGGTTTTGTGAAAACTGTGGGTTTTTTTCATCCCCACTCTGAACGGGAAAGGAAAGTGCCTTAATGTTAAGTTTGCAAATTCAGAGGAGGTTGTGTTTAAAGATTCTCTTTTTCTAAAATCCACAGTGGAGACTATTAATTTAGTATGGCAGGAGGCTGCTGTACTCAATCCACTTTTGCTACTGTACTTTCTTGGTTGCTTGCTCACTGCACATTGGTAGCTTGCTGTATAGGATACATGGCATCTGATTTCTTCCTAGCCGTAGCCTTTTGTACCAAAATGTCTTTTACCTTGGGTTGCAGTTGGTTCACTTTACAGGACCAAATGTGTTTGCATGCTTTTGGGATGAGCATGGACTTCTGTTACCTGCGTAATGGAATGAGGCAGAGGGATTAGTGGGAAAAATGGGGCGAGAGGGAGGAGTTGAATGGGGTTTCTTTTCTTTTCTGGAGTCAGGAGGCTCCTCCCGTAGCAGAGAGGGAGCATAGTACATGGAACCTGAAGACCTTTAAAGTACATGCTGAAATGGATGCTGGGAAGATACAGTACAGTGCTTGGGCACAACTTCAAGGCTCCCAAGGCAAGTAATATTTAAACAAGCTGAACAGCCCCTTTCGGCAAGCAGCAGGAAATCCAGCACTGAGCTTTGTGTTGTTGCATGGTCAGCAGAAGATAAAAGCTCAGGCTATGCAGCTGGGGTTCCCTCCTATCACTGGATGGCAAACTGTTAAAAAAAGATAAAAGAACAGAAAAGGACAGGGGGTCGCCTAATTGAAAAGCATTCCTTCATATTTTAAGCCATCGAAGTACTTTGAAATACATTGAGCCTGATGTAAGTCAGGAACAGCCCCATCAGGGTGTGTTGGAACTTTTACATCAGTTGGCAAAAGGTGAATTTGTCCCTCTGCTTCATCAGAGATAAAGATTTAACATGGGTAGGACTGTGATATGCGTAGGTGCCTCACCACAAGCCCCACAGCAGGCAGGAGCTTCCCAGACACTTTTTTTAGGAGCAAGGCATGTAATGGTGGGTCTGCTGCTGACTTGGGGTCTCATTCTAAAATTCAGTCAGCATTCAGCCATGTATAGCCTTTCCAGGACCCACTTTCTGCAGCTCATCCTTGGTAAGGAACTGTTTTAACAATGAGGAAGAGAATTTAATTGAATGAGATTGCTAGTTCAAATTTTCTAATTTACTGTATTCCTCCCCTCCATCCCTCCTCCTTTTTTCCTGCATCACAGCACTAGTGTCTTGGGAAAGAAAATGCTTCAGAGCATTTGTTACCAATTTAGCATCAAGTACGTGCTCAAATTTGGGATTTCTGAGATCTGTGTGTGCCATATGTAGGCAAAATGTAGTACTTGCAAGTTCCAGTAGAAGGGAATAAACACAAATTTGCTGTTCTGCAGATAGTGTTTCTTTAATCTAATGAGACTTATATTTGTGCAGCCTTTTTGTTTTGGTAAGACGGTTAACCGTCCTCCCTGGGGTGCCTAATTGCTTATCATGAACTAATCAGTCCCCTGGGTATATGAAGGGATGAAACACTGCCAAGATAGAGCCTGTGACTTCCCCAGAGGTGTGATAACCCTCCCAATTACCCCACCCTTCAGGGAGCTTGCTTACTGCTGTTTTAAAGGCCTTGTTACATCAGAAATTGTCCATGTTTGGAGATTTTAGGAAGTTTAAAGGGGTGTATTTACTAGACTCTTTTGAACCTGTAAGCTCTCATATTTTTTATGTCAAATTTATACTGAATATTGTCTCAAGTTTGGTGTCAAAATGCTGAACATGTTTGTGCTTATGAAAGAGCCTACCTTCATAGCCCCCATGGCATGACAGACCCTAACAGATAAGGAGAGGTCCCGTTTCTGTCTTTAGCTGTTACTAGATAGGGTTGGCAAAATCTTCTAGCCTCAGAAACCCTATTTGAAGTTCACATGAAGAAAGAAATGAGTGAAACAAATCTGGTGGCGACTCTCTTTTAATTTTTGGTAGAATGATAGTTGCATGTTACTGTGTGTGAAATGAGTGGGTAGATTAAGAAAAGTTTTTCACCTTACAGTAGAAAATAATTCATTTAACTAGTGGTTTTGCTTGCATTCTCCTTTCAGTTTCTTGTTTTAACTCATTCATAATACATGCTTGTCTGCTGTACAGGTTGAGATGGCTACTGATTGCCTGAATTCTTCTCTTGCATCTTTTTATATTGATGGTTGAGTTCCATGAGGCATGTAAAGCTTACTACAAAACGATAGTGGTTGAGCTGGAACTGGAAAACAGCTCCTGCTATTTAGCATCTGAGTGAAAATATGAGTTCTTGTGTTGAAGTTTCTTTGTCCTTTACTTTTGTTCTGAATGAACACGATTTTTGTGCGAAATTCGGAGGATTGAATCTGTCAGTTGGGTAGAAATAACAGTTTGTTCCTTTAAAGAGTTATAACCTAATCAATGAATTATCAGGGTTTTTAAAAAATTTTTAGGTTCTTTTAAAATACTTAAGGTTTTCTTCATTTCTGGTAGTATATTCTAAGTGACCTTAGCAAGATTGATGTAAATAAAAATATTGTTATAGTGTGTACTGGCTTAAAACTTTAAAGCATGGTGATTTCATGCTTAGAATTAAAATAAGGTGGCTGTGTGGGGGTGTATATTTATGTGCCTGAGAAAATGTAGATGTGGAAGCATCAGTCCTCAAAAGAAGTGTGACTTTCAGTATCATAGGTCTGATGATGATATTTCAATGTTGGTTTGCTATATGTGCATATTTGAAAGTGATTAGTCAAGTTTCCACTGGCAGACTCCTGCTGTCCTCCTGCAGAAATTGGAGGGGGTGCACAGGCCACTTGATCACTTTTTGTTGCTGTTTGTTAATTTTTCTCTGTTTGCAACTACTACTTTACCCAGAATTGGACTGAACCTATACATAGTTTGTACGAGTTTGTTTCAGGCTAACGCTTTTGTTAAATATTTATCAATGGAGTCAACAGAAGGAAAATAATTTCCCTTTTCATATGTGAATTGTTTCAAGAATTGTATGTATCATCTGTTTCATGGAAAAGTGTGAAGCACTAGCAGTAGAATTGCTTTTTGGAGGGAGAGGGTGGTTTTGGACTAGCAGCAGACGTTTTTGGCTGGAGGAATAGCAACTTGAAACTTCACTTACTGAAGAAACCTGTTCACAATTTTGTCTGTTCTTTTTTTTTTTTCCCCAGCGTTCCTGAAATAAACTTCCTGCAATTCTTTGCAGTGTGCAGGTGTCCAGACTCCCCTTTACTCATGGTCGCCTGTGAAACCCGTCAGGCAACTGAAGGCTGTACCTAAAATTCTGCTGGCAGTGCAGCACACTGCAGGGGCCTTGATATAGTTACGGTGGACACCTTGTGCAGCAGCCACAGCTGTAGCATCCCCTCGTAGTCCGAACAACTGAGTATTGCTGTCCAGGAGTCTGCACGTGTGGAGGACTGCCTGGAGTAGAAAAAGGAAAGCTGCAGAGATTGTAAGCTGCTGCTTGATCCGTGTGGCTGTTGTGCCGAGGAACATCAAAACTTTGCTGGATGGATCCGACAGCTCGTTGCAAAGTAGAGGGTCAGTCCTGCTGCTTATTTGCAGTTATTAACCTTAGTGGATTTAAATTTTTTTTTTGTTTCCTTTGTTTTTATGTTTTGCTCTGTTTGCCTAAGAGGATTGTGGCCTTGCAACCAGAATGCTCATGTTCAGGAAACTTAAGGCTGTTCCTACTGAAGGGCTTTGAAGATCAGCAGGCATTTCCTCCAGGGTTTACAGCATTGTTGGAGGAAACATTCCTTGCAGAAGTCTTCAGGCCTATCCGCCCGACTTTGGTCATTTCTTACCTCACCAGCACGTGGATTATGCTGTTTGCAGACTGTCTAAGCTGCACGATGACCTTCATGGATTCCTCATGAGCTTTTACAAGGCCAGGCCAGTGTACTTTGTGAAATCCTTTAGAAATGCCTGCTAGGCTTTTAAAGTCCCAGAGCATAGACTATACTACAAGGAACTCGGAAGGTCAGCAGCTGGATATGGTTGTGGATGAAGGCGGATGTGTGTGTGTGTGTGTGTGTGTGTGTGTGTGTGTGTGTTTTTGTGTTTGTGTGTGTGTATGCAGTTCTTGTTTCAAAAATACATATTTTTTCAGGCCAGATAGAGATATATTGTTCCTGAGAAGGCTTCTTGTACTCTCTGATAAAGCTGAGGGACTTCTGAATTCCATAAGAAATTGATGAACAAGATCCCTATGCCCTTTCTTTGCATGTGTGTTGCACATTCATTTTGATGAACAGATGCTGTTTCATTTTGTCAGTGTGCTGGAAGCACCTCCCACAGGTTACTTGCACTGCATCTACTTCAAAATAGAAAGAAAATTCATACTGAAGAGTACCACTGTCAAGTAACTCTGCTGTTTAAAATTTTTGAAGTGGTCTTCCTGTGTGAATCTCAACTTGCAGAGTCTTGCCAGCACTATCTATTGCTGTAATTGATTTACCTAACTAAACCAAGAAAGAAACCTTGTATTTCAAAATTTAGAGCTCTGTAAACAAGCCCAAGGCTACTGGCCAGCGGGTGTAAGCCAGTGGGTGTGCTCACAAAACTTGTGGCACCTTGTTCATAGGTGGTGGGAGAGAACTATTTTTCTGAAGACTGGATTTCTCCCTCACCTGGACGAAGCAATAAACCTCAGTCTGAATGATCTTTGGTGCTTTGGCATCTGTGGCAAATACATATCTAGAATAACCCCCTGTAAAATTAAAACCACTAGTTTGTATCTTTTAATTCTGGCTCACAATATCAGGACAATGTCAACCGATGGTTGTCTATGCTTAATATCACGTGGAGATTATGTAGCTGGTTTATATCTGTTCCTGGTCCTTAGCACACTGTAGGAGTTGGTTGATTTGAGATCTGCTTGTGCCTCTTAGGATGAGGGGCAGATGTTGGCTTTGGCTTGTGGACCTGCAGAGTCTGCTTGGCATGGAGATACAATCTCAGAAGGAGTGCTACCAGTTATCTTGTTCATGAAAAGCTGTGTAGGCTCTTGGGATTGCAGCTGGAGGCTGACATTACAAGTGCCTCCTAGGGTGGATGGGAGAGGCAGGGCTGTACAGCATGCTTCTGAGTCTCTTTGCTCCAGCATCTCTCTCTCCTCCCTGTGGGCTGTGCTTTCCCCTCTGAAAATCTCAAGCTAAAACTCTGTAATTTAAAAATACATTTCAGGGGAAGGGAGTAGGGATATGATTTGTATTTCTGAACTTTTGAAATTGGTTATAGATTGTTGTTGTGGTTGTTTGGAGGATGTGATAGGGGAATAGTTTCTGTGATGACCAGAAACAGAAGACAGGAAGATATGATGTTAACAAGGTGGGGGAGAAAAGGAGGTGTTTGTTTAGAAAAAGCCTAGTCACTAAAGCCTGTGGGGCAGAGGAACCCTGCTGATAACACAGATGAAACAGTCTGCCTCTTTCCTAACTTTAGAGGAGTGGAGCTTTGTAATAAATGGCTGCCATGTGGCAGCTGTCTCCCAGCTTCGTGAGCCTGGCAGTAGTTAATCCTGTCAGCAAGTCATGCTCCCTGGAAAAGAGCAGTGAGAAGAGCTTCAAACTCTTGAATCATTCTATCTTCAAAATATTTGCATGTTGACTCTGCTTAAAACAAGTTTGGTAATTTGATGTAGATTTCCATCTTTAAGTAACATTAAAGTGCAGCTGTGTTGGCTTTTAAACAAAATATTAGAAATGTGTTGAGATATTGCAATTTTTTTCTCTCTTTAAAAAAGTAATTTTAGTTTTAGAAGGTATATTTTCCAGAGTACAAAATGTACTGCGTAGAGAAGGGACACTGTGTTGCTATCCTGTATGTTAAAAAATTACAGGTTGAGCATTTGAGATCATGGTTATCCTTAAAAGCTTGAGGCTTTAAAATTAATCCGTTTACTTCAGTTTGCTTTTTGTATTTTGCTGAGCATGTAATGTGTTTATCCTTTTTCCAAAAATCAGAAAACTAGAATTTTTACTTTAAAAATTTGAGATTTTTATGCAGTAATGTAGCACCATCAGATTTTACAGGCTCGTGATAAAATCTTGGTGGTTGACAATACTACCACCAGGAAATGGGTTTAAATCCCTGTAATTTCTACTTTTTCTTTTCTCATTTTGCTGTGTTATCTTGTGAAGCACAAAATGTTTTGGCAAGCTACCTGGTACAGTGCTCCAAGCAGAGAGTGTGCTGGCATCTCCTGCAAAGACAGTGTGGTTGGGCTGCAAAGGATGAGTTTGGAGCTCTGCATAAGCAAACTGATGCTCTCCCCCTTGGGCTTGCCTGTGTTTGCTAGCATATGGATGCAGTTAGAGTGCATCCATATGCTAGCATGTGGGACATAGCTACTCCAAGAGGAGATTTTTCCTGGTCTGTAGCTTATCCTATTTTCAGAATGCTTTTTGTAAAATTGCCTGTGCATTCAGTTCCTCTGTGAAACTCTTCAAATACTCATCTTGGAGGAAGGGAATTGCAACCAGAGCAGCGCACAAGAAGCAGGGCACTAGCACGGGAGATTTTCTGTGTCTTCCTCAGTGTGATTCATCCTGCCTCTGTAATCCCTGCTGAACCCGTCCTGCACACACACGCAGCTCTGGCTACATGTGAAGAGCAAGTGTGAGGGGGTGAAATGTTTGCTTGTTTCTCCCTCCCGAGATCTGCTTTAAACCTTCACCTCTAGTGCTGGCTCCGAAGCTGCCCTTGGCTGAGCTGCTGGCCATCAGGGTGAGGGACAGAGATGGGGACAGGGACAGGCCCTTCCTCCCTCCCTCTCTCCCAGCCTCCCTCCCCAACAGCTGCAGGCACCAATTGCCAGGGAGCAGCCCGGCCGCATGGTTTCGTAGCTTTCTTCCTCTCGTTACTAATGTGCCTGCTTGTTTCCGTGATGCTGTGCAGAGGAACAGCCAGACGGATTGTCTCCTCTCGGGGTGGGTGCCCAAGCATCTGCACAGCCAGTTGGTATGGCACAGGAGCCCCTTTTTTTTCAGTGACACCAGGGGCTATTGATGGCAGGCTGGGGCTGTGCTGCTGCTGCTGCACAGATGCTTGCTCTTGGCCCACCTTAAAAGGACAAGATATCCCGTGGTTTAGACTGGCCATATATTGTTGGGGATGTCAGCATCTCCGTCACAGCTACCCAGCTGAGCCCAGTCCCGCTTCACCCGCCCTGCGTGCCTGCAGCCTCTCTTCAGTCAGAGAGAGGGGTGCTGTAACTCAGAGTATTTGAAGAGGGGGTCTCTGTTCTTCTCTATTACTCAGAGATGTTTCCATCTGACTCTCCCTAGAGCAGTGCATCTAGCTCACCCATTGAGCTCTCAGACAAGTGTGTTGTTCCCTCAGCACACTACTTGCTTAGGCACACAGGTGGTGGGACATTAACCTATAGCTCCCCACACACAAAGCTATATTTTGATTGTTTCCTCATTTTGCAATCCCCTTTGCTTGTCTGAGATGGCAGCAGCAGCAGGCGATGAGGTTTTGTCTCCCAGGGCTGTGCTTCCCTAGCATTGCTGGGGCTCCCCTCAGACAGGTGCATCTCCCTTTCCTCGGCCTGTTGGGTATGGACACAGGCATGGTGGGGTCGCCCACTCGTCCTTGCTTCAGCTTCCCCTTGCCCTTCTGCTCTCTTGCCTCACCCTGGGCTCCTTCAGGGCGTGTGGGCAGTGGTTTTGGCAGGCAGTGTGATGCCACTTGCCTGACCTGTCCTGCCTTTGCAAGATACTTCCATCCCTCCTTCAGGGCCCACTCCCTTCAGTCTCTGGCTCTGCTCTGGAGTCCCACCCTCTCCCACACCATCTTCCAAAGGCTGTCCCCTTGCCCAGTGGGATGTAAGCCAGCCCTGGCCCGAGTGAAAGATGCAGCAACTGGACTAGGGAAGAATGGTAGTGTGGGGAGAGACCCCAGGCCATGTCCCAAGGAGTGTTGCCCTGCTACAGCCAGTGCCAGCTCAGGGGAGACTCAAAGGGACTTTCTCGTGTCACCACTTCATCTAAGGCAAATAAACTGGAGTTAAAGCCAAGAAACACATTGACTTCCTGGAACTCTGCGAGCCGTCCGCACAGCTGTCCCCACTCCCTGAACACATGCAAAGCAGAGCTTATAAGGACAGACAGTGTTGCTTTTGTGTCCTTCCCCAGCCAGTGGGGAGGGCGCAGGGGAGGGGATGTACTGGGTAAAGCCCAAGGCCTGTCTTGTTCCGTGTTCCCCCTTCGTTGCTGTGATTCCCAGTGACTGGGGGAAGCCAGATTCCCTTCCCACTGGCCTCCTCACAGCTGTGCAGGCAGGCAAGGATGAGGATGGAGGAGTGTTTGCAGTTGTCAGCATGGGAAGGAATGGATGGATGTCTGCCACTTGTTTTGCTCTCCTGTTGCCCTGACTTTTTTTTTTGTTGCCTAAATGTGGTGTTCATGGTCCCAGGTTTGTTAAGCTGTCTTCAAATCTCAGTATCCTTTTTGCTTGAGCAAACTCTTGAAGCTAGATGCAGTTTTGTGACAAAGGCTTCCTGTAGGGCCAGGTAGTCACCAACAAGCTGATACAAACAGCAGAAATGAGGAGCAGCTCACAGATACATCTTTGGTCAGGGGAAAGAATGCTAAGGTATTAGAAAACTCTCAAAATTCATCAGCAGCTGCTGATCCTAAGTGCGGCCGTAGGTTATTGCAGTTCTTGCAGTGCTGTGTGTTCTGTGTGGCACTGTTGTCCCCAAAAAGAGCAGTGCTGGTTAGGAACTCAGTGCAGGCTCAGATCAAACTCTATGAGGTGATTACCAAGTGTTCTGGCCTTTCCTGTTGGGAGCCAGGGGGCCGTCAGGTTTCGCTTTCGCTTCGCTCTTGGTGCTGGAGCAGCTTTTGCCTGAGTTCTCTTTTCTAGCCTAGCATGACCACAGGCTCCTGTGTGAGGGCTGTTCCCACAGCACACAGCACTTGCAAAAGGTGCAGACATGGCTTCCCTCTTCAAGTTAGCAAATGAAGCACAGGGCCAACAGGATGGGCATGAATTCATTTTGTATTAAAGCTGCCCAGTAGCTGTGTGCGTTGCTGTAAACCAGTTGGACCATAAAGGTGAATTTTACCCAGGAAACCCCTGCTTTGCCAGTATAGTGTCTCATTGTTATATTAGTACAACTTCCTTGTTTCCAGTGTATTGTAATGCCAGGGTATCATGGTGATTCAGAGTTGTTCACTAAAGACATTAGCTAAGTTCAAAATGTGCTATGCTTTTTGGAGAGAAGCTTCTGGTCATCTGAGCCAAAGTCCTGAGGAGTATTACTAGTCCATAAGTCACCAAAAAGGGATTTTCAAAAGCTATATAAAATCTGAATGCGTGCATATATATCCCATCATGCTTGCAAGGAGATAAAACAGAAGCAGTAAATATGTTTGAATATTTAAAATTTAGCCTAACTGTTAGGTGTTATAGCAACTGCATGCAAAATAGCCTGGAAATAGTCTGGGATCATCTTGTTCTTGTTTAGCACTTCTTCCCCTATCCCGCTCCCACCAGAAGATCGTCCAGAACTCAGTATTGAGGCATGTCCATGAGCATGTGGTTCACTTGTTTATTCCGTGTCTGGGTGTATCTGTCTGTGTACAAGGTAGACATATGGATGTTGTAGACTCACATGGTTATTTCAAGGAGCAAAGTATTGTACCTGCACAGGTAAAATGATTGTTTCACTAGTAGCTCAGAGTTTATAGAAAGAGAAGAGTTTGTCTTCTTTGGTGCTCAGAGAGTACCCTTCAATAGCTATTACTCCTTTTGGTTGTTTTTTTTGTGTTTGGTTTTGGGGTTTTTTTGTAGAGGAAAATGTTACTTACAGGAGCAAGTTCAAAAGCTTTGGGGTAGCAATCTTAGTTTTTACTGTTAAGTGAAAGAGTGGCCCCCAGATATTGCGGTGCCACTCTCTTTTTTCCTGTGCTTGTCTTCCTTTCCCCATGGGCTGCCCAGTACTGGTGCTCCAGCAGTGGTGACAGTGAGGTGATGCTCCCAGTGTAATTTTCTACTGCTGGGTGCGGAGTCAGCACCAACACTTCAGTAGCAAGGGCAGAGTTGGTATTAAAAAAGGTCAGTTGGGAAAACTTGGTTCATTTGGTTTTCCTTTGCCTTGAGGCAGTGCTTTGAATAGTGCTAGCACTTTTTTCTTCCCACATGATGCCTTTTCACCCTTTTTCCTTCCTGCCAGCTTTGACAGAAAGTTATGTTCAAAAGGTAGTGCTAGCACGCACCATTTTTGGGGTGGGAGTGACCATTTGTGCTTGGGAGCGTTTGTGCTCTGGGAGTAAAATCCTCTCCTTGGCACAGAAGCTTAGTAGGAGACCACTGCATCAGAAGCAGTTTGGAGTGCAGTGTAGCGATTCTTAGGTATTATAATCTCAAGGGTAAACAGTAAACTTTGTTTATTCAAATGCGATATCTCTCTTTGAAGTTCTGTTCTTGTCTAAATTTGTATACTAACAGGTCTGGCCTTCATTTAAATGATCCTTGGGGTTTTTTCATGCCACTTAGAACAAAAAACAGTGGGAAAGCCTTGACTAAGCTAATAGTGTTGCTGAGATGGAAATGATGAAGAAGGCTCAGGATTCCTGTTTGGACCTCATGGGAAAAAGTGGTTTGAAATGCAGGGGGCGGGGGGGCTGCACATTCCTAAACCTGTCATTTCTTTTCCCTGTTTCTTCTCCCCCACTGTGTTCTTTACTAAATACTACAGTATGTTTAATGAAACCAATAAAACTATTTTTGTGTTAATCTTTCCCTGGCCCAGTTAGTGCATGGCTTCTACTTTTAACATTAATGTGGATTTTTTTCGGAAGGCAGAACAATAAGCAGCTTTGTGCTGTGTGTGCCAGGTTTTCCACCTTCTTGCCTGTATTGTGCGTTTCTTCCTATCTATTCCAAAGGGAGAGCTCATGTGCAAAGGCAGTGGAGCAATCTGGAACAGAGACTTGTACCAGCTCCCAGGGGCCAGGACGTGCTGCTCTGTGCTTGTGTAGCTGCCTCTCAGTAGCAAGTCAAGTGACTATGACTCTGAAGACTCATCATTTTTTCTCCTTTCTTCTTCTTTCTCCTGTGGCCTGTGTTCTCCTTTTTGCTTCATGCATGATGCTCTTCACCAGAGGGCGAAACAGCTGTAGCTGTTTAGAGTGGTCTTAAAACAAACAAACAAAAAACCCCAAATAAGTACACATAAGCAAAGTGGGGCGGGTAGCTGTTGATTGGTTCAGCTTTAACATTCAGTGGAGTCACACTTTATCCCAAAGGAGGAAATAGGTCTAGCAAGTGTCTTCCTGTACAGACTGAATGGGAAGCAACAGGGTGGTGGATTTTTTTTGTAAGCTCTGCTTTTGCAGTTTCTCTGCCATTAGCTGGTTGTGTGGGGCATCAGGGGTAGAACCTCTGTCAGAAGCAGGAGCTATAGGCCCCTCAGGGGCTCTCTGTGGGATGGAAGTTGCCCAGTTTCAAGTTGTCAGCAACCTCATCAAGTGGAAGGAACACATTACTGCAGAAAAGACAGGTCTCAGTGTGGCCGTGCAGAGAGGGCTGCATTGTCTTGTTTGGTCCTGTCCCCCTACCATTTGTCAGCACTTCTGCTTAGTCACTTGCTCTCTGCTTTTCCTCCTTTTCACACAGGATGAATGTGACACTGGGGGGTTTCTTCAAAGTAGAAGATGACTTGAATGCTTGTGACCACTTCCCTGTTTCCTAGAGGCTTTGGTCCGATGTTGAATGTAACCTGAGGCTGCACAGTTTCTCAGCTTATTTCCTGTTTATCCTTTTTCCTGGAGGTCTTTGTTTTCTTTTGTGGAGAGGGAGGAAGGAGGCTCTGTCAGCGCAACCTCCATGCCGGGGCATTTGGTGTGAGCTGGGAGGGTTTACAGTCCTGAAGGCAGGATGGCATTGGGCATGTGTGCTGGTTGCTGCCTGTCTCATTCCATGAGTTTCATAGGTGCTGTAGAAGAAAATCCCAACACTTCCCCATCCTCAGTGATGCGTTTTTTTTAAAGATGAAAAAAAACCCAAAAAGCCAACCAGCCCAAAGCAAAAAAAAAAAAAAAAAAAAAAACCAAAAAAAGGCTGCAAGAGAAATCTCTCAGTATGTTCCTGCCTGAAGGCACTCTGCCACGGGTTTTCCCACAGGAAGGAGTGATTTGGCCCAGTGTTCTTATTGTTTCTATATCCTATTGCAAATAGAAAGTTATGCTTCTGAAATTGGTGTGTGCTGCTCATGCAGTTATCTTTGTTTCAGTGGTGCATTTTTGTTTCATGCAAGAGAGTGGAAAATAACATAGGTAAATAAAAGCATGTAACAGCATTTCAGTTGTTATCTCTAGACTGCTTTCAAAATTGGAAATTTTTAACATGCAGAAAATAGTTTTAAGGACAAGATCTTTGACTACATATATTTGCTTGCCTTTGGAAGAAAATATTTGGATTCAGAAAAGAAAAATAACTGTTGGCTCATAGAAACTATAAAAGGCTGTAATAGTATAATACATAGATTTCCTTGTGAAAAGAAAACAGAGCAAGGTAGCAGGTTTGTATGAAACAGTAGGTAGGGTTTTTTTAATGTGCATATATGCCTGCCTGTTCTGCAGGCTCTCTCTGGAAAGTGCATTTCCCATTTTCCATGTTGCTAAAAGCAATGCTAGGAATTCTGACTGTAGTTCTCTGGGAAGCTACTAAGCTGTCTTTAAGTTACCTTGGCAAATACAGGAGTCTTCACAGTTACACAATAGATTTTCTTCCAGGATCTATCAGTGGTGAGATTAATGTGCTAGGTATTGACTGAAAGAGGAATGAATATGTGTATTTTGGAAGGATTTGTGTATTTTGTTTGCTTAGGGTTTTTTTAAGGACTACAGCACTTACTTTTTTTAACAGAAATACTTCAAAATAGTTCAAACTGGTCCTTATTTTTTGTAGTGCTAAGTTGATGGAGCAAGCAGTTTTAAATTTTGGCCAGTCTTGAAAATAATTCTGTTGCTTATTCTATCCAAAAGTAAGTCAGCTACCACATAAGGGATTGAAATAAGGTGGGGGCAGGGGGGGAAGAAATAATTATGTTGCTCTTGAATGAGATGGACCTTTTCAAAAAACAAACAAAATAACAGTAAAGTTGCAACAGTTAAAGCAGAGCCAAACAAATAAATGGCTCCCATAATTACTGGAGGAAACACAGAAGGATGGTGCTTGGCCTCACCTTGGAGCAAGAAAGCTCTGTGTCACAGGGATCACTAGTATTTTCTTAGCAGAAAAGTACAAAAATAGTTAGGGAGAAGTTAATTTGAGTTGTTCAGGCTAGTCTGTTTTTCTGGTTTTGAAGGTGCAGATGGAAGGCAGTGTTTGTTAAGAGGTTGATGTTTTCCTGAGCCTTACACTAGCTGGGCTTAGTCAGGTCCCAGGTTTTGTCTGTACATTGCATCCGTGGCTGCTCCTTAGAAGGTTGGCAGCTAAATGTAGGAAGGTTGAATCCACTGCTGTGTCTGGCGTGGTGTGAAATAAGGAACCACTGGCACAAGGTGGGCCCTTTCTTTTTGCCTGCCTGTTCTTGGGCGCTCCAAATTGTTGGCAGTTGGGGTAACACAGTCATTGATTGTTTTCAAATGCTGTTCAAACAGCATTTGAAGATGTGTCGCATGACTAATTTGCATGTTATCATTGAGAATGCCATTTTTTTAAAAGGAAGAAACCCTCTTAACTGTGGTTTGAAGGCGATTGTCTCTGTTCTCTTGATAAAAGGAAAACTTGTATTGAGCTTACTAGTTGTGATTTGTAAATCTGAGATGATGAAATGTCCACGGTGTGTTTGTTTTCATAATGAAATAAACATTTTGCTTTTAAGGTTTTAAAGGTGTATTTCTCTGTTAACAACCTATCAGTAGTTTCCCATATTACAAATAACCTTTTCCAGAGGCTATAGCCATGAGTGCTGTGGGCAGACAACTGTTTCTCATGTGTTGAACATTCCCCATCACTTCTAAAAATGATGTTTAACTGCCCTGTCATTCTCCAGAGAGAACAGGCACCCTTCCTTAAACCCCAATGATAGCATGATAAGTTTGTGGTTTCAGAAAGGGGTGTGGAGGAATTCTCTTGGTACATACAGTGGTTACTTATGTCTTCAACTTGTGTGGGAACTTTGGGCAGTGGATGTGAGGAATGTGCCAAATGGTCCCAGAAACCTCTGTAGTCATTTTACCACTGCTAGAAGAAGGTGGCCACCATGAATTCATGTATTGGAGTAAATGTTAGTCTTCCAAGAAAAGAGAAGGGGAACAGATCATGTATTGCTGTATCGTTGTCCCTGGGCTTGTATGTTCCCGGCTAATCAAACCCAGGGTCCACGGAACAGCATGAACCAAGGCAAAAGACTCGAGAAGGCTCTTTCCACGTGGTGCGAGTATCCTGTTTATTGGCTTGCGTCAGGACACACCTGGGGATGAGACCAGGCAGGAAAGAGGCCGGGCCTTGACCTGTGGCTGGTTTTGTCTCCAAGGGAGAGGGGGCGGGGGAAAAGAATTGTGGCCAATGGGGTGCATTGGGGAGGGGCCAGGTGTGGGGACACCTGGGGAACCGACCACCAAGGAAAAGGGGAGATATGGGAACATACCATCTGATAGGAAAAAGGGGGAACAGTCCATGTGACCTTTACATAGTCCAGGGTAAGGACACTAACTAAATAAACTGTCTAGCGCACTATAACAATGTATGAAATTGAATCACCTAAATTCTCTAGGTGCAGAATATTCTTCCAGCTTCTCAATCAAATGTCAGTACTGTCAGTGATCGGCTAGCTTGCTCTCTCTTCCTCCATTTTTTGCTGCCTTAATGCTGCAGACTAAGCTGGTGGGGGTTTCTTTACTTGCCCAGGTTTTGCCACTGGTGGAAGCAGCAGCATCTCCCAGCCCAGTGCCTGGGCACTCACGAGAGTGGGTGCTTGGCTGCACTGGCACTGCTGGTGTGCTTCTGTCATCAGACCTATCTGGCAGTCAGGGGAGCCCTCAAAATAAAGGGCAGTAGTCTTACTTTCCTAAAATGGCTTCCATAAAAGCTTACTCCGTTTCTCTTTTTTCCTTCTCCCTCATGTAGTGCTAGAGGGTGCTGCTGAAGAAGAGGCTGAAGAGCCAGACGCAACTGTACATACCACACTAAGTGAGGAGACCAGCAACCCAGAAGAGAGCCACAGTCAATCAGGGGAGAAGGATGAAGGTAATTGGCTCAACTAGCTCTGTGACTCTATAAATTAGGGCATTGATTAAGAATGTAGAAACATTTCTCACCCATCCATACGCCTTGTTGTGTGAAGAGTGTAAGATACATTGAGCAGAAGCACTGCTACACACATTTCTTTTCCCATCCCTAACTTTTATCTGTCTGAAAAGTATAAAATAGGTTGAACAGAAGCATGGGCACATAAATTCTCAGCTACCACTGCAGGCTTCCAAACAAAGATTTTTCTTGGCTCACAGTAACTTGGCACCACATAACTTAGCCTCAAAAAACCACCTGTTTATAATCCTCAAACTTATGTTCCAAAGACAGTATTATGCAGAGATCAAATGTTCACAGACAAACGTGTTCCTCCTTGTTCACCCTCACATACTCATCTGTTGCAGTGACTTTCTCACAATACATATTAATATTCTGTGCTTTCCACCAGAGGTGACAGAGCAGTAGACTTGCAGGGTCTTCCTGTTTCTTAGGGAAACCTCTTGTGGGGGGAAAGGAATGTTTAATTTAAAAGCCTCTTCCTTTTCAAACCTGTAAAGATGAAAATAGAAGGCCTTTGCTGTGTGTTTGAAATGTTTGTATGTTAAGAGATGAGATTTTAGGTGTATTAGAGATAGAAGCATCCCTGCTACTTACAGCATGTGATGGAGAAGTTTGAACCTCGACAGCTTTAGCTGTGACATTAGTCATGTATGTAACACATATTCTCCATGGACTAGTATGGCTTGGCATACCAAAATCACATATGTGCCATCTGTGGAGTAAAGAGGCAATATGGGGGATACAGGGTTTTGTTTTTGTTGGATTTTTGCTACTTTAGTTTATTCTGTAAACAGAGCTGGTTTAAACCATGCATAAAAGAGAATGCAGTACCCTACACTGTGTTACTAATGCCTTAATTGTGCAGTCCTGTTTAAAACACATACTTACTTGAATGATTGTGCTTGCCAGAGTGTGCATTCATCAGTACTGCTCTACTAGTTCATGGTGATCACAAGATACCACAAATAATTCCATTTCACAGCAAGAGAGTATAAAGTAAATAATTCTATAAGCTCCATATTGAATTAAGGTTGAAAATTAAGAAAATGGGAATGTTCTATGAGAAAAATGTACACTTTGTCCTGTGCATTCCAATATGAGAATCTTGTCTTGTTGCAAGAACTCCAGTTATTATGGCCTGTGCTCCCTGATGATCCAGTAGAGTGTGATGTGAGTTACAGGCAGCTGTAAATACTGTGGGTTGTTTGGGCTTTTTTAAAAAGATGGCCTAGGAACTCCTATGTGTGTTTTTGTTTTTAATTCCAGAGAAGCAGCTGGAAAGCTTAAACAGCTATAAGGTATCACCAAGTTCCCCAAACAGTTTGGACGGAGCAGACTTGTCCTCCATTGACGCCATGATGTCAGCAGTGATGAATGTGGGGAAGATTGCTGAAAACGGTGGGAATTCTCAAAATGTCAAATCCCCCTCAAAGTCTCCTGCACCAAATCGGATTGGCAGGAGGAACCAGGTACATAAACCCAAATGCAGGGAGGGCAAAGGGGAGACAAGCTGCTGCCTGGGAAGTGATAACATGTAATTTATGTTGCTTTGACTGTTTGCCTTTTTTACCCTCAGCGATAGTTTCTTACCCCTGCCATTGTTCCTCTGTGTATGTTTTCTGATATCTCTCCAGACCATAACTTAGAAAACTGGGAATGAGAAGGGTCCACATGCTTGGACTGACGCATAAAAAACACTGAGCATGAGCTCCAGTGCCATGCAATGTTGAGCTGGTCTAGCAGATGCCTCTAGCAGCAACAAAGTCACCTAAGAATTGCCATTCTGTCCTGCTGCATCATTTCTTCAGGCTCTTGCATTCACGTAATCTCATGGGGCATGTAGCTGCCCCATGGAAGGTTCAAGTAATTTATGGTTAAAGATGGTTCTGGAACAAAATATTCATCAGGATGCTCAGTTCATATGTGTAGTGTAAGGTGCCCTTAACTTCCTTGTTAATAAAAGCCTGAAGAGCTAGTGCAGAATGCCTTGTATGAATTTTGCAGAGTAAATATATGTGGCTTTTATCAGGTTTTTTCCATTTACCCGTTGATGGCACCAGGTGGTAGCAATATTGATTTAAACAAGTGAAAGGAGAGAGTCATATCAGTTGAGCTGTAGTTATTTATATCCGTGTTTTTCTCCTGCTGGGCCAAGCTCCACCAAAGAAGGTGCTGTACAATATCAAAAAAAAAAACCCAAATCCCTGTGGTCATTTGACTTCAGAGCTTGAGGTGAAGCACAGAGACTTTGTAAACGAATCAAGATGTAACAGGGACCAGAAAGGTTGAGAGGCGTGACTCATGTGATGTTCCTATAGTAGTTTATTAATAGCTTGCTGAGTAGCTGCCCAGTTGACAGACTTATGACTTGTTTTGAATTTTTTAGCATGAAAGGAGTTAAAAGCCATTAGTTGTAAATGCACATCCTTAAATGAGGAATGGGCAGTATACAGACAACTGTGTTTGTGGGATTCTCTTGTCTAGCACCTGGCTCTAAGGTGTATTTACAATGTTCTCACTTAGGGTCTGCTCTGGTTCCTTGATTTCATCATGTGAAGTGCAGCACTGGAGTTCAGACCAGTCTCAGGGCAGTGCTGTTACACAGCTATCCACCGGTACACCATGTGGTCTGGCTTCAGGGAAGTTTATTAGTGTTGGTGACCTTTATTCCACCTGGTATTTCGGTGGGCATCGAATCAAAGGAAGCTCTAGAGTAAATGTGACAGGATTAAGAGGGATTCTTACAGCATAAAAATAAACAAATACATTGAAAACATAGTAAATTGCCTATTTGTCTTTAGGCTGAAAGATTGTTAAAACCAGAGGGGCAAATGGCTACATTACTGAGAAAATAGAAGTGAGATGTGAAATACTAAGTGGGTATCAATCTTGTTAGCAGGCTCTAATTCAAATTTCCGCTTTCAGCTAGCAGAAAGAAAGCACCGAATTGTTTTAGTGTGTAGCAGTGCAGAGACCTCAGATTCTGGTCAGACTATGCCCCTTATTATAATTTCAAGGATAATAACAGCTGATTTTCTGGGTCTGACTGCTGTTTCCCACGAGTTGGCAGTAAAACGTTTTGCCCTGAACCTTTGTCCCAAAGTCTATGGTTCTCTTTATAATGCTGACTTTATCTTGGCTGCCGTCTACCCATAGTCTAAAAAGCATGTTGTCACATCAACCTGCATGTATTTTAACTTCTCATTTGCTTTGCTCTTGACGAAAATAAAAAATGTGACAGAGGTGTTTTTTGGGCTGGAGAAAAACTGACAGACTTAATGCACAGCTCCAAAAGCATTTGCCATCAGTTGAATGCAGAGCAGTTGTGCCAGATTGACTTACTAAAGGGAGAGTAGCTGACAAATGAGCTGCTAATTTTATCTTTCAGTTCAAGAACTGTGTTTTCACCAGCTTGGCTCTGACGGGGTAGCTGAATGCTGTGTTTTAAATTGGTGAATGGGGGTACTCTTACAGTAGGGATGCTAATGTTTTTTGGTCTCGATTGGGTTAGTCAACGGATTTGCTTGAGCTGTGTTACGGTATGCAGCTTGTAGCCTGTCTGACCACTGGAGAAAGTTTGGGGTTTAGTTAATAATAAACCCCAGATTCAATACAAATCAGCTCTGACTGAGCTATAGTGTGTTTCTGATCTTTGCTTCAAGGTGAACCAGTAATTACTCTGTCTTCTGTTAATTTGCTGATTTGAAGAGAAGGCAGTCTGGAAAACAGGCTTTGAAATCATCAAGTGCATCATGTAGAACTGCAGCACTCGTTTAAAGAGGAGGGGGACAAAAAACCAGTAGTGGGTTGATAATTTTGCAGAAATAGCCTGGGGATTAAACATCATCTAAACTGTCAGCACATATGCAGGGATTTTCCTCACGGCACAGTGTGTTTGTGCTCTGTCTTGAGCCAGCTTTTAACAGGCTGCAGTATAATTGGAACTGAACATTATTCCACGGTCGGGTTGCATGTAGTAAAATTAACGTTGTATTAGTAGGATGGAATGAATGTTTGTGAATTACACGTTTGTATATAAAAAATGGGGGAGGAGCACTGAGATAAATGCATTTTAATTTTCTTTGAGTGTTCAGACTTCATAATGGCAGCCTTTCCTGCTTTCCTTCTCATGTTTTGCAAGTGCTAGTACATTAGACCTTGACCTGTATGTGTGGCCTAAGTGATTACCTTTGGGATGTAGAGGCTGAAATGTAGTTGGAAAAACATGTACAAGCAAAATAATGGGGAGGAGCGGGAGAACCTAATCCTTTCATTTTAGAAACAAAGTCTCAAGACTTGTTTTCTTCAGAACAAATGGTAGCAGCTCTTCATCCATGTCCACAGGTCGCAGAAGTTATTGCAAAATTATTATGGCCCTGTTTTTGAAAACAAAACATAATACAGGTACTCTCTAGAATGGTTCCCCAAATCATGCAAGAGGGAATATTGCTTTAATGAGACATAAAAAAGAACTTTCTCTAACTCTGTGTCATCATCTTGCCATCCTAATGTGCCCGTGAATTTGTCACAGACTTGGGTTAGTCATTCACAATATTCTTTGTGAGTGCTTGTGTCTCACAGCCTGGAAATGGTTGCTGCTGAGTTGATGAGTTTGGAATATCACTGGGGAAAGAGAATTGTGTGGAGAGAGGAAATGCATAGACACACTCCTATCCATCAGCTTGCAGCTAAAGAAGGGATGAGAATGGGTTCTGCTTTTTGCTTGTTTTCAAGCTTTTACTAATGATACTTAAGACAACCACAAAGAACTTCAGTAGAAAATGTCAGTTGGCTTAAAAGTTATGCTTTCACACTGGTCATGCAGAGATGGTTTTTGTATTGTCTTGTCACTAGAGGTGTGCAGCATTCTAATTGAAAACTGAGGTTTAATTTTGAGTGCCAAATCATCTTCCTTTTAATATACAGGCGTTGGTGCATAAGCCATGCCTGGCTTCTGGTGAGGTTGTGAAAATGCCCTTTACGTCATCCAGTAGCCATCCTTGTGGACAAATAGAGGCAAACAGCTTTGCTTCCTGCAAGAGTGTCATTTCATCGTTGGCTGGAAGAGTGGTGGCTTTGCTCAGTGTCTCAAGGGCATACCTAAATCAGGTTGAGCTCTCCAGGTCGGCTTCATTGTTTGTACTGTGGTTTGACCATCGACACCTGATTCTCACCTGGGCGGAGAATGATGGGGTTCATTATGGGTTTTTTTGGAGTCACGTACACTCCTGCATTGTCACCTCTTTCTTGCTATGATCTCATCAGATCTTGCGAGCTTCAGAAGGGTGGGGCCTGGCTGGTGTGCCTGGATGGGATGCTTCCAGCAGAAACACAGGATGCTGAAGGAAATGGTGCTGATGATTCAGTAAATGCCACTCTTCCTTCTGAGTCAGCCATGGAGAACATGCAGCCTCTACAAAAGGGCACCAAGATACTACTTTGCCATCAAGATGGGGTGGAAAATCTGAAGTTCTGACAACTTGTGCTATTAAAAATCTTCGGGAAAAATAATGATGTTTGCCCATGTATTCTGATGATGTTCCAGGAATTACTTTCTGGTCAGCTGAATTCCTCCTGGCAGTTCGAGCTCCTTGCAATTGCCTTCACTTCCTGTCCTAAACTGCTACTCTGAGTATCTGTGTGCTGTTAAAACAGCTGCTGTACTTCTGTGATAGTTGAAATGGGCCCTGTTTATAAATTTAGAAGTTTCTGAAACTTGCTTGAGGGATCTATCATTTGATAAATGTATAAATGCGAGTTATTCTTTTAGCAGTGGTCTTTTGTACTTGGGATGGATTTTGTTTTTCAATCCTCATCACTGACAGTTTTCTAGTCCTTTTACACTGATTTCCTTCTGATTGTTTTGTTCTCTTCTGTCCACAGGAAACAAAAGAAGAGAAGTCTTCCTATACCTGTCCTCTGTGTGAAAAGATTTGCACTACACAGCACCAGCTAACTATGCACATTCGTCAGGTATGCAGAGTACCAGCTCTTGGTTTCTTACTTTTATTAAGAGAGTTTCCTTTGCCAAGTTGCATTTTGCAGTGGTGAAAAACAGTTCCATGTGCAAGCCAATGAAATGCTTCCATTGTTTCACTTTTATTTTAGCCTTCTCTTGCATTTTCTTCAAAAAGCACAACCCCACAAGCCTAACCCTGAGGTGGGAAATTTTCCTCCCTTCCTTGCCTGGCATTCCACCCCCCCCCCAGTGGCTCAAACAAGGATGTGTGTCCTGTTCTGCATTGCTTAAGGTATCCTGAGGATCCGGAAAACCTTTTCCATCCCATCGTGAGGCCTAAGTCCTGTTTTATTATCCTGTTTGAGTACAGATCATATTACTGCTCATGCAAATTATGAAGCAGGAAGACATAATTTTTAAATCAACTCAGTGTAGAAGAGACTCTCAGTCTTTCACAGGATATAGCAGTTTTGAGAGGCTTTTTTTTTTCTTTTTTTTTACTGGATAGTGCACTTTTTTGTCATCTACAGGCCTGTTCTTGCTCCTCCTGAAATATATGCATACTTAATAAGGAGGTTTGCCCTTTTCTCTAGCAGAAGGTTCTGCTTTGGATGCTAAGGTGTGGTTGATGACTGGCTTCACTAGATACTTATTACTTCAGTTTTTCCTCTTGTACTGCAACTGTTACTTAATTGTTTTTTTCTTACTCTCCTGGTGTTTTTTGGGGATTTTTTTGTATGTGAAGAAATCTTCAAGTCTCTGAATGCAAGTGAGAAAGAGTGGTACATACAGCACTGTAGCTAATGGCCATAACTTGACCTTGTAATGCATTCTCATGGCCATAGAAGTCTGCATGTACACTCAGAAGCAGTTTAGTTTTGTTGTCTTGCTATGCAGTAAGTTAAAAATTAGTATCTTTAAAGAGAATTTGTTTTTAAGTGTCTGTCTTCTGCTGTGAAGTTCATAATTACATCCTCTTTCCTTACCACTTGCACAGCCCCAAACCACTGCACAGTTTAAGGTATCCCAAGGTACTATTTGTCTGATGGGTTGTTGCTGAGTCCCTCTGTATCCTCTTCTGCTGCAGACCCAGCAGAAATGCTGCATTGCAGGCTGTATGAAACAGCTACTTGTGCTGGTGCATTAAGGGGTTAAAGATGAGGGGGGAGGAGGGGGGCTGTAGTTGAGGGAGGAGGGCTGGGGAGGAGAGTATCTACAGGGCACACCCTCATTTAAGGTGTTGTGCCAAGTAGCTCTTTGGAGCTGCTTAATTTAAGATGTTTATAGTTTTTGCTGATATTTTACTGGCACTTCAGAAGGGGCATTCAATGAAAAAATAAATCATTGCTTTCTCCAGCATAACACTGACACTGGAGGGACAGACCATTCCTGCAGCATCTGTGGAAAGTCTCTGAGCTCAGCGAGCTCCCTTGATCGCCACATGCTGGTGCACTCAGGTGAAAGGCCTTATAAATGTTCAGTATGTGGACAGTCCTTCACCACCAATGGAAACATGCACAGGTGAGTGCTGATCGAGTCCCAGGAGTTTGGAAAGGATTACAGCATACGGGGCTGTTTTGTTTCCTTGGAGGGACTAGCAAAGACACTTGGGCAAAGTGTCTTTAGCAAAGACTAAAGATACTTAGGCAGGAAGTGTGGAGTATCTGTGACCTACAAATGTGGCATAACACACACTACAGCTACTAGGATGCTTAGGTAGTGGGAGGAAATCAGAATTGAGTAGTGGGAGGAAATCAGACTTGAGAAAGATGTTATAGCTTTCTTTAAGTATTACCAAGAGTTGTTACAGCTTTTTTTTTTATTTTAGTAATAGTAGTAGTATGACAAATGGATTTTCTTAAAAATATATGACCTAGAAATGTTCTGATAAAAATATAGCTACTAGCTTAGGTAGTGGGAGGAAATCAGAATTGAGTAGTGGGAGGAAATCAGATTTTTTTTTTAATTTACTTGTTAGCTTTTTTTTTATTTTAGTAATAGTAGTAGTATGACAAATGGATTTTTCTCAGGGGATAAAAATATATAGCCAAGCCAAATAGTAACTTCTAATTCTGTAGCTTCAGAGTCATGGATTCAAGTGGTTGTATTGGAACATCTGGGGTTTTGTTGGTGTTATGCATTTAAGCATCCAAGTGCCGCCAGGAAGATGCCTCTTTGGTTTTTTTATCTTGTTTCTAAATACATACATCAACATTTGTTTGCACTATAGACAACTTATTGCACTATAGATCTGGCAAATTCTCTGCAGTCCAGATTTCCAAATGTAGTTTCCTTTGTAGGGATGTAGCAATATGTACAGTTGTCAACTGGGGAAACAAAATATTAAAGCACATAGGCTTTCCTTCCCCTCCCTCATCCCTTGATTCAGTATTCATTTATTTGCATGGGTGGAACATCTCAGAACTGCTTAAGGCTTCATGGATTCCCACACAGCTTTAGTCCCCATATCAAAGAGTTAACAACCTACAGAGAAACAATAAGACAGGTGGGGGAAAAGAATATTGCTTACAAGCAAAGGGGCAGGAGTGATGGTTACAAACTGTTTCTGTGTGGAAAGGAAGAATTCTTGTTTCCCTGGTTATTACTAATAATTTTTAAGCAGTGTGTTATAGGTAGAATGAAAGGGTGATTTTGATGACAGTAGGGAAGATAACATAGTCCTGCACAATGGGAGAAATACCTGCTTGCAGCATTACCTTCTCTGTATCGTTTTGCTCCTGTTAAACACTTGGGTGAAAAGAGAGGGAATGCAGGTTTGTGATTCTATATTTATTTAACTTACAGTTGATTGGAACTGGGGAGAGTTAGCAAGATAGATAAAAAATGAGAAGGGGAGAACACAAGGAGATACTGGCCTTGGGCACTGAATAAATCACACATCTGACTCATCTGACCAGAGGTGTTGAGAGCCATGTTTGCCAGGTTGGGTCATTACTCTGCCTGATGTGGGGAAGGCAGGGCCACTGCTTCGTTGCAGCTGATGCCACTGTCAGTATCCAAGGATGACTTCCAGTGGTGGAACTCTGGGATGGTCAGTCATTTGTGTCTGGGTGGCTTGCTGAAGGACTGCTTGTGTGGTTTATTTGAGCTTTTGCTCACTGGGCATCTCTTATGCTCTTCTAGAAGCAGGAAAGGGAGGCTTCACCTGAAACTTGACTCCAGGCCTATAAGAGATTGATGTCACCTTTGCTTATACAGGTTTCCCCATATAGAAATTCTTAGCATGCTTTTGTAGCAAATTTATAGCCAGAATTGCCAGAGTCAGTGACTTGCCCAAAAGAAGTAGAGATCAGTACCTTCTGATGAGAAGTTAGTTTGGTTTTAATTTTTTCTCATAACAAAATGATGCCTGAAGTTACCAGCATGGAGTGCTGTATTTACTGACCCCACCAAGAAGGGCCTAAGTTCATGCAAGGAAAATCTTGATATTAAAAGGTGTTTTGTCTGATAGATGCCTTTTGGTTCTGTTAAGCTCCTTCTTGTGCAGGGCTGCCCTGCAGCAGCAGAAGGCTGTTGTTCCCGAGCTTGGTATCTCTGCAAGGAGTGACCCCCGACCCATGACAAGCAAAATCCCATGCTGGCTCTGATACAGGAGAGTTGTGGTTGGCAGACTGTGCCCTCTCTCTGATACAGAAGAGTTGTGGTTGGCAGACTGTGCCCTCTCTCTCTGATACAGAAGAGTTGTGGTTGGCAGACTGTGCCTTCTGGTGTTTTTCAGTAAAGAACCTTTTCTTGTTGCTATAACTGACTGTAATACTAGATCTTGTTGCTGAAGGAACACATGAATGTGCAAGTAGGCAGATGAGGATAAATGCAAAATGAAATCAAATTTTTTATCTGATGCTATGACATACTCACAAGGAAGGTGTTCATTTTGCCCACCAGTACCTCCTTCTGAAACAGGTATTTCTGGTCTAAGATGGTGTGAAGTAAATTTCTTTTTCAGGCATCTCAAACTTAGCTGTAGCATCATGTCCAGTAGACTGTCAGTGCTGTGGCTGAATCTGTCTCACATCTCATTCAAAACTGCTTCTGCCTCAGGATTCCAGAGCAAGGACCTGTTTGCCAGGTCCTGCCTCATGTGTAACTCCTCTGTGGTGGTTCCATGTCTCTTCCCCGGCTAGATGATACTACAAGTCCATCTTTCTCCTCTTTTGTTGTGCAGTTCTTTTATTGTTCTCTATTTTTGTGCTACAGTGTCTTAAGTAGTGACAGATGTATATGTCCAAACCAGCAAATAAAACAACCAAAAAAATTCTCATGTGCCCCTGGTAGCCAGCAGGGTGGTATCCCTGGACCATTGCGTGGAATGGGGTCAGAGAGAAGAGTTACAGGTTCAGCAGAAACTCATGATGTGCTGGTAAAGAATTAGTGTAACTTGTGAAGGTCCTGCAGGAGTTTCCCAGGATTTACTGCACTTACACCAAATATGCTTGGTTTATAGGAGACGAGCAAGGGAGAAATTGGTCTGCTGGTATCTGAATGGTGAGAAAATTATGTCCATCCTCTCTTTTCTTTTTTCCCCCCTGCCATGTGCTGGCTCTTATTTAGTTGCCCATACTATTTTTAAATCCAGACTTTTAAAAGACCTTTTAGAGGAAAAAGTTCAATGGAATGGTTTTGTCCAGGGAAATACTGTGCCATGGGAGTACTTACTTCAGTTCCATCACAGAATGAAATTTCTGATCTGTCTTTCAGCCTCAAAGCAGCCACATCATTAGGCATTCAACTGAGTAGAGGAGGAAAGGAGACAAGTTTTGGTTGCTTTTTTGGGTTAGAAAATGATTACCAATGCTGTTACACTCTCAAGTGCCGACCATCTCCATCAAAAGTATTTTTTCACCACCTTCCATTTACCAAGGGAGAAAAAAAACTCCAGAGCTCTTACTTGATGCTCTTTTGCATTACAGCAAAACTACTGTGCAAGAGATGAACTTTTTGTGGTGTGAGTGAGAACTCTGTTTCCTGCACATCTCTTCCTTGAGTTACTGTAGCTGTGCTGGGGTGTTGCATGTACTCTTCACTTGTGAAATCGATGCTGGCCTTCCTGACTCCCACAATACATGCAACACTTCATTTGTAAATGAGTCATAGCCTCTCATATGAAGTCCAATTTCTTTTTGTTGTGCTCTTTGGCTCCTCATCAACAAGTTAAGTTGAATGGGCAGAGCAGACTGGGGTGGAGTGGGAAGGTTCTCTTGTGCAATACTAATAAGAAAAAGAGGTTAAAACCTGCTTCCCTTTCTGACCAGTGTGATTCTTGGCCAGGATTTTCAGCAGGGAGCCTTGAGCCCAGGGTATCTCAGAAAATTCTCTTACTGGCTGCCAGGCTGTTCAGGAGTGACCTGAGCCTTCTATGGGGACAGTCACATTTGGAGAGAGCAAAGGTCTCTGGAGAGTGCTCCATGTCCAGAGCAAAAAACTGATTTTCTCATTCTTCCGGATGTGCTGTCAGACTGTCTGCTGCTGTATCAGTGCTGCTCCTACTGTTTGTAGAGGGTTGGTGCAATCTGATACAACAAATGGAAGATCAGGTAGTTCCTCGTATCAGCATCAGGAATTGCTCTGGAGAAGAAGACTTGGAGATGATACTGAGTTTTTTAGAGTTTTGTTTTTGACCAATATTGGAAAGAGCAAGTCTTCTTGGAAATAGCAAGCCTCGTAGAATCACGAGCTCATTAGAGATTTGGGAGCATTGTTTTCTTGGGGTTTTTTAAGAATCTGGAGGAAAGAGTTAGATTATGGTAGTTTGGAGTTCAACATTCCTGTAACTGACACTGTAATGATCAGTACCTAAGAAAATCTGCAGTTTAGGATATGCCTTAGCCTCACCCTTCTTTGCTAGAGAGACGGACCCTGTGGCTTTCTCTCAGTCACAGTGAATTAAAGTTGAACACTCATATCTCCATCAGGAACATAAACTGTGTGGAGGGGAAGGGAGTATATAAAGAGTTTCTGTACTGTGTAAGAGCTGGGGATTTCCAGTGTACTGTCTCCACTCAAAAGATTGCAACTACTAAAGACTTTCCAAAGGTTTTCCATCTGTACTGTCATAGTAACTCCCTAGGGAGTTTATCTGTGAATAATGCCAACTCTGAGGAGCCCTTTTGGGTCTAGACTCTGACACCAAATAGGAGGTTTCAGTCTGTTACTCCATCTCTACTACTGCTTCTCCCCAAAATACAGACGGAGGAGTTAGGCTGCTGCTGTTGTTGTAGTGGTGGTTTGTGAGCATAAGGAAAGGACCTTGAAGTAGAGAAAAAATTTTCCTTGACTTACTGTGTTGCATTCAAATAGAATGTGCATCAGCCTTCAGTGGGAAGGGCGATGCCTCTGCTTTGCTCCAAAAGTGTTTCCTTTGGGGGTAGGATACTTTGCCAGCAGTTCCTTTTCCATTTCTCTGACTAAGGATAGTCCATGCCTATCACTTTAGAGTCACATTTTCCTCCCTGCCAAAGACATGCTCTCCATGCAAGTAGAAAATGTTAATGGGGTATAAATGCCAAAAGGGAGGTGAGAAATGACCTTCCTGCCAGTTTCCAGTGGGAAGCTATTAAAGGCTCTGTGGCAAGTCTGAAAAGAGTAAAGGGATAACACATGTGTTTCAGCCACAGCTTCCCCAGTTTGGTAAATGAAGGAGCATTGGCCATGGCTGGTTTTCTCCAGACTGTCCATATAAGTCCAGTAATGCAAACTAACTGATGTGTTTCATTTGCAACTAAAATGTAGAAAGTATCCACCTTCTTTCTCTTCTTCCATTCCTTGCCCCATATGTGACAAAATTATTCAGTATGGCTTTTTATTTACATCATGCTTAGGTACTTATGGGCTGTTTATGTACCATCTCAGGAGCAGGTCTCAAGGTTTGGGAATTTTTTTTTTTTGGCACATGTGAAACACCACATGCAACAACCACATGCAGAAGTCTTTGAAACTCAGATTGGAAGATCTGGATCACAGAAGCTATGCTTTGAAGCATTCTTACAAAGGGTCCTATCAAAGAAGGTATTTCTTCTTTTAATTAAGAAGGCACTTTCATTTCTCAATCTTACTTTCAGTACTAGATACTTTTCCCAAACTTCTGATTTTAATACGCTGTGGAGAGATAAACAGCTGTCTTTTAAATCAAGGTATGGTAATATTCTGATGTTCAAGTCTTTCTGAAACAACACTTTATATGTGCACCTGTGTGTTGCTGACTGGGTTTCTTGAGAAAGACAGAAAATGCACATGCTGGAGGGTAGTCTGTGAATTTTGAGATTTTAGCCAGCCATCTTTGCTGGCACATGAAGAGTGTGCAAGTCTGGAAGGATTGTAATGCACTGCTCAGAAAATAAGTGTTGGATCCTGATAAAGGCGTAGGGGTTGGGATGCCAACACTTCAAAGGTTTCCCTGCTCCCTTTAACGAGAGTCTGTGTGCCATGGGCAGGCATGCACACAGGCCACCTGTGACTCTGCAAATGTCCAATAGGCAGAGTGTCCTCAAGATCTGGCTGAATCCATCCTCTCCCTGCATTCCACCTGTGAATTGCTCCCATGTTATTTATGGCATTGGCCTGCTTCCAGTACGTTGTGTGTGCTTCGTGGGGTGCAGCACAGTAACAATGCCCAGCCTCCAAGTACAAATAGGATCTCTGTAGTCCAGCACGTGCAGGCTGGCATTTGCTTAAGATGGAAGTTTTGGAGGCGGAACATAGCCAAATGCGATGAAGACCTTTTTTCTTTCCCAGAAGAGGAGAGGAACTGCCTTATTACAACATGGTTGGCTTTCTGGTGGTTTGAAAGTGGAAATTTGGTGTAGCTTTGAAAAACTCAACCTACTAGATATTGAAGCTAAAAACAAATAGCCAAGGAGCTCACCACACAGAAAATGATTGACACTTCACACATGTGAAAAGGCTGTCTCCCATTGTCTTGCACAATAGAAATGTCTCTTTGGTCATCTCCTAAGGAGCTTTTATTTCAGTATAGTAATTGGTAAACAGTGCTCTTAAATATTAAGAACAAGGCTGTACTACAGGCTTTTAAATCCATTCCTTATATGTGGGGGGATGATTTAACCACTGTCAGCATACTTGTGAAAGATAAGCTTCAGCAAATGCAAGTGCCCTAATTCTTCATCAGGGATAATGAACGCAAAGGACTAACTTCTGCTTCTGGTAACTGATGACTGTAGTTGTGGGATGCAGGTGAGATGGGGATAGCTATTTTGGTTTTCTTTGCAGTTAAGAATGTTTGTTAAATTTTTTGTTAGTATATTTTGCAAATAAGGATGGAGAAACAGGTGGAAGGAAGCTTTTTGGCCTCTCCTGTCAGCAGGTAATATCCAGAATAGGTGTTTGGTATGCTGATGGGACCCCCATGCTTTGAAGGTTATATTAGAAAGAGAGAAAGAAAGCCTTTTCAACAACGATACGGCAGTAAGATAAGAGTCTGTTTCTCTGTGTCATTGATTTGAAATAGAAGTCTACAGTATTTTTAATTGTTCCAGGAAGAAACTTTTGTCTGTCTCACTGTTGCTGAGTAGATTTACTTCTGGAAAGACTGTATATAAGCTTTTATTTAATTGACAAGGCTCACAAATAGGATGCTCAAAAAAAACCCTCCACCAGTATCTTCAGCAGTAAAAGGCTCTGGATGACCTCCTGTGCCACAGAACCTCTGTGTGCCCTCAGAGCTGAAAGGAGATGCCATGATTTCAGATGTGTTACTTGCTGCTTGTAGGCTTGGACAGTATCCCCCTTCAGTTATCATTAAAGAACAGCAAAGGAAGTTAACACAAAAACATGAATGCTGAGATCTGATTAGAATCAAGCGAAGCAAGGAAGTGCAGAGTTAAGATTTATATGCAGACCTTAATTAGCTCCATTGTTCTTGAGAACCTAAGCGTACACAATGAGGAACATTATACTTGCATCTCCAGAGCTCCTCAGTACCTAAACATAAGACTTCAGTGTGTTTTTCAGTCCTAGATTTTCTCTGTGTACTGCCTTTCTCTGTGTATGCCTCTGCACAAGTCTAATCTTGTGCATTGTAAGGCTGTGGGTTCTTATGTTTTGGTTTTCTGCAAGGCAAAAAAAGGGGACAGTCTTAATGAGTTTAGTTTTCTGGTGGGATTTGTGTTGAGGAGAAGGTGGTCTGACGTGGCAGGGCAATGCCGCCCTGCTCAGGGGCAGTAACATGAATCTCCAGTAGAACAGAGCGTATTGAGCATGGCTTAGTGCTGCTTTGTTACCCGTGTCACAGTTCAAATAAGCACAAGCCACTTGACAGATTAAACTCTAGTCTCAGGGCACATGGCAGTGCAAGACCTTGATCTTTCCACATAAGTACCCTTTCAGGAATATCACCTCCTCTGAAGGTCTAGTATTCTCAGGGATGTTTCCTCCCCTTCTCACCTTGAAGAGCTACAAAATAAATACAAGCCTTTACTTAGCAAGCACTAGAAAATCCAGGTGATCTTTGTGAGGAGTTGAGGTGCTTTTAGTCCTCTGCCATAAACCTGACATGTGATTCTTGTGGACATGTTAGCTCTCAAGGTTAACAAATAACGTGTTGTTTTGTTCACTTTTCGGTTGGTGGTTTGTCTTGTAGCTTGTACTTCGGTTGGCTGATTCTCTGTAGAAAATGCTGGTGGTGAGAAAATTTGCTGAGAGAGTTTGTATGTTAAGGTAATCTTTATTCAGCCTGTTGTGCATGCATATCAGAAATACTTGCATCACTTCTCTTATGAACATGTATTCCCTTTCCTCCTATCCCCTGAAAAGATGCCTGGGCACAGTACCCACGAGAATGAGGAAAAAGTCTATCACCAACTGCATTTGTGGTTGCTGTCGTTCCACCTTTAATGTATGTCTTCCAGCTTTATGTTTTTTCCCCCAGTATCTAACCTGCTCGACCTGTTCTAGTTCAGCATGCTGGAACCAGCAAACAGCAGAACATACCCCCTCTCAGGGTCAGCAAGTTTTTTCCTCTTTCTTTCCCCCCCCTTTTTCAAAATAGGCTATTCCATAACAGTAGATTGACAGCTTTGGGGGAAGCTTCTGTAGCTGTTTAAAAAAAAAATTTAAAAAGCAAGGGGAATCTTGTAATTTGGACTTAGCGAGATCCTTTCACTCAGGTTGTTGAGCCTTGATGCTTATATGCACGATGTACACAGCTTAGGCAAAGACACAGTCTTTAAAGTAGTAGTGCCATTATTCAACTGCTAAATAGCACACAATATGCAAATACTGCTTTCTGTTTCTTGGGGGTATCTATAGATATGCCAAATTCTTCTGACTGGTCTCTTAGCTGAAGTTTGCAAAACACTCTAAGTGATTTTTTTTTGTAAATCCTCAGAGTCAGCTTTCCAGTGCTGACTCAGGTGGAAAGATATCTTGAAACAGAGAAGGTGTCCAACTTCTGTGTGGCTCATTTTTTACACCAAGACACTTCAGTGGTATCTTTTTTGAGAGTTTCAGACAGAGGGGAGAGGGGAGGTGACAGTTGTTCATGGACTGTATGAATTCCACTTGAGGGCTAAAGTTCTCAAACTCCTGTAAAGTAGCACAGTCGTGCGGGAGCTTTTGTTTCCAGTTTGACTAAACAGACACGTAACAAGATGTGAAACTTCTTCCTAGTGCTTCTCTCCTCAGCAAGGGAACACTCTAAGGAAGGAGGACCACATGTTCAGGAACAGGAGAGGAAATGGGCTGAGCACGTGAAACCGCTTTTGCTGGGATGCCATCCTCAGCGCTGGGAAGTTTGCAGTTTGTGTGTGTGCAGTGATAACCTTTTACTTCCTTGCCTCTTGAGATACTTGGTGGCTGCTGATAGCGGGATAATGTGGAGAACCTGCTTTTAAGGAAGATGTGCTTCCCTTATCTCGTGCAGCTTCCTTGCGTGCCTGCGTCTTTTGTGTGTGCGTTTGTGTGTGTGTGTTGGGGAGAGATACCCCCCTCCATCTGCACAGCATCCCCAGCAGTGCTGGGGCGCTCTGTTGTTTTCCTCCTTGAGCTGTGTGACGCAGCAAGTTGTTCTGTGCTGTGCCATCAGGATTGCTCAACAGTGGAGTGTGAGAGGGAACCAACAGCAAGAGGGCTTGCCTGGTTCTGGGAAGTAGCTGAGGCTTATGTTTGCTTGGTTAAGAAAAGGGTGTGGTTCTTGATGGGAGGCAGGACATACCTAGGACTTTTTTGACTGTATTTGCTCTTAGGATAAATCTTTTCCCTGTTGTGATCTACTTTCTCTGGTTTTCCCTTTCCCTCTCTCTCCTTCTTCCCCCTGTTACTAAAATTTAAAATGGCCTTAATTATCCTTACCTCCTAATAACACTTGTTTTCTTTAAACATGACGTTTCCTGCAAAATCAGCAGTGAAGTAACTGAATAAGGTTATATAGTCTGGTAATTAAAGGACATGCCTGAAAACCACAAATGTCCAAAAAGATTGAAGGAAACAGTTCAGAATGGCCCAGGCCGGATTTTTTGTGCATTTAAAAAATATTACTTCTGCTTGATTTTACTGTTTTAATACACTATTTTCTCCAAGCTTAAGGAAGTATGGTGGCCCAAGAAGGACCTTGTTTTATAAAGGAGGATCTTGTCCCATATAGAAGTTTCTTACAGCTTAGAAGTCTCCTTGCAGTATTTGGCATTGTTAATTTAGGTCTGCTTTGAACATAATGCAAACTGTGTGTGACAGCTTGGTGAAGAGGTACTGGGAAGCTCACACTGCATTTCCTCCTCTTTTGCCCTCCCTTATGCCAGGGTTGATGCAAAGTGCTTTCTTCTGCAGTCCTTTAGGAAGCTTTGGTTTGGAGGCATGGTTTGAATCACTTCCCCGTCGCAGCATCATCAGGCAAATATTTGTCTCCCTTTTTTTCCTTTGAGGTGTTCTGACAAAGTCGCTGTTAGGGAATAGGAGTAACTTTGAGCCAAGCTGGGAATGCAGTTGTATCAATTTCAGCCTGTTTGAACTTGCTGAGTCTGTGTAGCAAGTAGTTGCTTAAATGTGAATACAGAATAATTATTCAGAAGTGGTACCCCCCCTCATTGGATTTGTAGATCATTATCTTTCCTCTCATGCTTACAACTTGCCTTTATTTACAGCAAAGCAATTTTTTTCTCTAGGATAAAAATATAGAATGCTCTGTGTGTATGTGTATGTATCATATATCCTTAGGTATCATGTATTGGCAGCTGCATGGCACTGGCTAACTTTGCAGACTGTCCCAGCAGCACTGAAAAGAGACTGGAAATCTGTCATTTGAATTTAATCACCGGTGGCTTTTTCAGCCTTAGCGGACCCAGCCAGCCTTGGTGGATCTGAATAACAGCACTTCTGTCATCCCAGCGATGTCTTCTGCTGGGAGAACCTCACTGTGCCGGGAGCCAGGCGGTGCAGCAGCCGCTGTGAGCTGGGGAGGATGCTGAGGCCACGTCTGTGTGGCACCTGGGGGATGCCGAGGGGGTGGCTACACCCACGTGTGGCTGCTGTGTGGAGAGGCTCCCAGGGCCACCTTAGCCTTGGTGCACAGCGCCAACATGCGCTGGAGACTCCATGAGGATGATGAGGTGTGCTGCCATGCTGGCAGGAGGGCACTGCCTGGCTGCCGTGGGGAGCACTGGCAGGGACATTTCCTGCTGGGCCTGCTTGCACACATGTGGCTGAAATGAGTCAGGACATCCCACTCTGATCCTTCCTGGGACCTGTTTGCCCCACCCTACCCTTTCCCTGCAGGGTCTGCAATGACTTTCCTACCAGCATAGCCATAGAGGCCTCCACTGCTCAGCTTCCTTTGGTTTGTCCCATGCTAGGGTTCAGCACTAGCTGTAAGTAAGGACTTGCAGGGTCCTAGTTGCTGGCAGCTTTACTTCTGGAGAAATTCAGCAAAGTTTGCAAATTTCTAGCTTGGCACGTAACAGTCTGCCAGTGTGACTGGCCGCAAGCGGAGGCCATTTTCCACGAGAAAAAGAAGTCATTTCCCCAGGGTCTGGGGATCAGATTTAAGTGGCGTTTGGGGCTCTAAGGACTTGCAGTGTCCTAGTTGCTGGCAGCTTTAGTTTTGGAGAAATCCAGCAAAGTTTGCATATTTCTCACTTGGCACCTCACATTGCCAGTGAAAGTGGCAGTAATGGAGGCCATTTTCCATGGGAAAAAAGTCATTTCCCCAGGGTCTGGATGTCAGATTAAAGTGGCGTAAGGTAACCTCTAGAGTATATGGGGGTGCTTGGAGTTTGTTTTGAAATTTCTTCGCAGTTGTAAGAGGGAGTTTCCCGTGTGACTGGGATTTTGGTATTGTCTCGTGACTTGCTGTGAAGTATGTGTGTGTGTCTGAGGGCTTTTTGGGCCATATTTGGGTTTTTTTGAGGATACAAGTATTAAGCCAAAAAGAGAAGACAAACAGAAACTTGTCCTAGTACAGATCATTTGCAAAATTACCTGCATCTTTTTGGTTCCTGTAATCACAACTGGCAAGCGCTGAGTAGATTGCTCTCTTAAGTGATGTTGGTAATTAACACTGGAAATACATTGTCAATACAGATTCTCTACATGTTTTAACAAACAAACAACTGACTAAACTCTTTAACCCAAGGGCATAATGTTACTGCACTTTTGACTTAGGTTTCAGTCATATTCACGAGACTCTTAAGGAGGGACTTAGCAGCAGGGTATTAAATGATGTTCCTAAAAATACTGCTGCTTCACTTTCTCTTTGTTTAGGATTTACTTCCTGTATGCATCAAATGGCAGGAGCTTTGAAGAGAAGTTCCCTGTGTTTTCCTACATTTCCAGACAACTTGGGCTAAAGTATCATTTTTTAAGAAGAATGAAACAAAAACAGTGACAAAGATAATGTGACATAACAATACCTGAAAGGAGTGTAATTTTAAAAGCTGTCTTCTCTTTCTTTGAGACATTCTCCATTTCATGGGGTGTGAAGTACCCTATGGTCCATCATGGTCCAAATTTCAACCTGTCTTGGATGCATCCTGCACTCCTGTTCGTTCTGATACCATGGCACTGTCAAAGCTTTAACAAAGCAGACTATTTTTTTCTAAACAGAGATGTTTGGTCATGTTCTGAAGGATAGACTTTTTTTTTTAAATATTGAAAAGGGGTTTTATGATTCTTTAGAGTTTGTTTACTGTTATTTGGGAGGAGCAGTGTAAGTGAAAGGTCTTGAGACACAAAACAGTGAAAGATATAAAGCAATTGAATCAGCTGAATTGTACTAACCAGCGCAGTCCTTCCCAGACCAGCTTGAGAACTTGAGTAATTATTTTTGTTGTAAGGGGAAAAACAAATTGTATTGTAAAGAAGGTGAAGGATGGAAAGCACTGATTTTTATTCTTTGCCTTTGATTTGAATGATTGGATGTGTGGCTTCCTTGTCTTCAGATAAGCATCAGATGTATCAGTGGATTTTCCACTTGGTTTTGGTACTAAACTGCCTAGAAATCACGAGGGAGATGAGGAATAATCATGTGCAATACAGTAGAGTATAGGGTACATCTAGTGGTAAAGTGGAGAAACTTATAATAATATGTGGGATATGAAGCCAGAACCTGAACTTGATACTGTCAGATGATCTCTCTGGACTGATAATGCCCGGATTCATTGGCCTCCCCACCGCGTTTCCACAGACATGAGGGAGGAGGAGGGTGTTTATACATACACCGGATTCTGTGCTCAAGAATTAATCTTGATTTAGATGCTGGGACTTTCCCAACCAGGCCTCAGTGAAATTGCTTGCTGCTCCCCCTCTGGACATGCTCCTTCTAATCAGACCTACCTGGCATAAACCTCTCTTGACTGAAAGCCAGCAGTGCTTGTGCTGCCACAGCTCTAAGGGAGAGGCTTAACCATGAACCCTGCTCAGGGGCTGCAAGTGCACCCTTTTGTTCCATACCTTCCTTTAGGCTGGGCCTCCAAGCCAGACAGGCCTTTTTACTTTGGAACCTAAAGCGCATCAGGAGGCATGGAAACTCAAGGTGCAGCTAGAGGTACTTTTTTTTCTCCCCAGAATTAAGAGGTGAGGGGTTCCCACGCATGCTGAGGGATGATTTCTATCCAAGAGCCAAAGTGATGCTGATCAGGTTATCTGCATGCAAAGCAGAAGCTCCTGGTTTTGTTCATAATTCAGTGGGACCCAGAGCCAGGAGCAGCTGCATCTTGCATTTGCCTCCTTCAGGATGCTTTGGCTGCTCATTCTAGCCTTGAGCCAGCCAGTCAAAACCTGCCCACGTTCTGGTTTTGGCATTGAAACTGTAGGCTGCCCTGTTTTGAGACCTCCAGAAAGCTTATACGATCAATATGCAAATCCCCTTGGCATTATGAAAATACATCAGCCCTTTTTAGAGATTGGGTAAAAACTGGGATGTGACCAGCAGGAGCTGCATGTCCCTCCAGCAGACCACAGGCTCCCCTGCCCTCCCCATGAGTCACCTCCCACAGACACTGTTCCAACACCATCACAAGAGAAAAAGGAAAAAGGCACTTGTGTTCTGCATTTGCCTATTACTACAGAAGTCTCTTCTTCAATGTAAAGTAGCAAAATATTCACTTGCTGCTGTACTAGTGGAATAGTTACTCTCCTGAAATCATGCTCTGCATTACAGTGTGGGGCTGGAAACTTTTTCTGCCCATTTGTCTTAATCAAAAAAAAAAAAAAAAAAAGGCAGGGGAATTCTTGTGCACTATCATCTTAGTCATCCTGCTCATGTGACACTGAGAGGGGAGAGAAAAGCTGTGGCAGAAGAGGGGAAGCAGAAGGTGATCCTCAGTGGGAGGATGGAATGAAAGGCAGTCAAGAACTTGAAAAAATGTGATTTTGTTGGGAGGGCTGACTGGCACACAGTCCTAGCACAGTTGGATCCTCTTGGCTCACCTGTGGAATTCTTTATGTGAGGGGGAGGGAAGAGGTTATGAGGAGAGCTTTTTCTCATGCAGCTGTGCTGCATAAAGCATAGTATATAGCAAGGTATTACATGTTTTTTGTATAGCAGTTCTTAAACATTAAGAGTTTAGTTCATAGGTGGATTGGACCATGTTTGGAAAAGACTTAGTTTCCTCTTTTCATTTTGTATTTACTTTTTGCAAATTTTTCTGGTTCTTTCTCTGGTCTAATTTTAAATGGAGTTCCCCCACTTTCTTTGACAGGTTAATCAAGGCTAGCTAGCACTTAGTGCAATGAGTCCTCCCTAATATTAACCTCAAGTGTTTATCTCCTTCCTGTCCTCCTGTGTATCATGGCTGGATTTTAGTGTTCTATCCTCAGCACTGTCCCAAGTGCATGTGTACTTGAATGCATGCTGGGGAAGACTGTGAGGTGCAGATTTCAGGGCTCTGTATCTTCCTGAACTTGTGTGCTGTACTTTGGTTGCTCTGTAGAATGGCTCAGAGACACAATTTATTGATTTAATTTAGAAAAAGAAATCCAAGTTTCATCTGCTGTGATTCTGGATGTCTTCTGAGCTGCAGTAGTGGTCACTTTAAAGCTGCTGGTGCTTGTATCTGCAACTGAATATAAGCATTTCTGTACATGTCCTTACTTTGCCCTTCTTTTTTTCTGAACTGCATTCTCACTTCAAGTGTTGAGTGTTTATCTTTATTTTTTGGAACTGATGAATGTCATATAATTTTTCTCTATCACTGTAAGATGCTGAAAGCCAGCCTGACTTATGAGCCTGTCTTTTACATTCTAAGTATGCCAGTGTTGTCAGGCCAAAATATGTTGTTATAGTCACAAAGGGAAAATAACTTCTAAACACAGCTTTGTTCCTGTTCGTCTTGTATCTTGGCAGGCTAAGCAGTGAGGTTGAATATTTTCAGTGTTACATGTAAGATCTAATCAAGGCAAACTCCTCTAAAGGAGTAAGGCAACACAAATACTTCCCCCTCGCCCCCCCTTAATTATGGTTAGGAAATTTTTTAAGTAGAAGAAGCCTCAGTGAAGGGAGTATTTGAAAGAAAGGTTGTGGATGTGGATGTGACTTGGCATCTGCTGAAGTTCAGCTCATGTTGGGTGATAAATGTTGTCTGGAGGCAGAATGACATCCATGTTGCAAAGTCAAAGAGAGAGATGGAGATTGTGTCTATCCTTTGTACTTCTTGGCTTTATCTTCCCGCTTATCTTGGGCTGTAGCTCTAGTAATCTTTTTCCTCTCCACCCTTAACTTGATGCAGTGAAACTTGCTTAACCTGCCAAAGGAACAACCTGCTGCTGTAACATGGGCAGGTTGTGACTCTCCTTGAGAACTCTGGAACCTCCTGCTTTGATTTCAGAATTTTCCTTTTCTTCCTTAGTGATCACATGCATAGAGCTATCACAGCAGCTGTGATGTTTGACCTGCACAGTAAAAGTCAAAGGTGCAGTCAGGGTGTCTTCCTGTTTATAGCTCAATAGCTTAGGCTGCTTCCTTTCAAATATGCAAAACTAAAACATGAAGAGGGTCACCACATTCCTTGCTGTGGTATGGATTTCTGCTGTGTCGTTGGCAAAAGCACACATGTTGCAGGAATAAGAACTGCAAGCAGTTGGGGCAGCCAGTGGCTGACACCAGACGTAGCAAAGCCCCCATCACTGTGGTGCTGTGCCCATGTTAGCAGGCCCTGCCTTACTGGCAAACTTCACACTTCAAGAAGCATAGCTTCACTGCTTTTGGGACTTGCAGGAGCCAGTGTGTTTGCATGCAGTAGGTCAGGCCAGGCAGAGGTGCTAGGCTGGGCTGGCACTAACCTGGAGGTTCCAAGGGTTTTTCCAGTTGGTGTGCTGTGGATGTGCCATTGCATCCCTCTCAAGTAGGAACCAGCTTCATCAAAACAAGCAGAGTTCAACAGGTGGACCAACAGCAGGAGGAAAGAACTTCGCCCTAAGGAAGCTGTTTTGCATAGGTAGCTGCTAAACAGGAGTTGTGCATACTTGTTAATGGTTGGAAAGAGAGTTTAAAATAAAATGGGAAGAAAAAGTCCCACATTCACTGCATAACAGTTTTCTTGTTTGTTTTCAGGATGAATGTGATTTAGCTTGACTGATTTTGTTCTCTAGCTAGCTGAAAAGTAACTGGCCAAGTAGAGTTAGCTGTGCTTCAGCCGAGCTGCCAGAGGGTTAAGCAGTCAGGTTGTGCCTGAGTGCCTGAGGTGCAGGCACAGACAGGCACAGCAAAAAGCCTCTGTCCTTACTTTCAAGAGATCAGAAACTGGAAAGCAGTCTTTACCAAAAAGAAGTAATAAAAACATAGACAAACAACCCAAACTTCCAGGTTTTGCTTTGCTGTGCAGTTGAATATTTTGACTTTTTGTTCTGAGATGCTTTCTGAATTTTATCTTCTATCATTGTGGACAGGAACTCCTTGAACAAATAACTGGTTTCTTCTCCTTTATTCTTGTGTGAATACAGACAACTGCAGCTCAGGCTGCTGTTTTATCACCCATGAAAGAAGCTCTAACTAGCATTAGAAGTTAGATCAGTGTCACAGGGGAAGAAAAAAAAACCAAGATTGAAGAAAACAAGGCATTAGAGTATCTATAGATGCCTTCCTGCAGATTTTGTGAGACAAGGTAGCACTGTGTGGATGAATCAGTTGCTTTGGTGCCTGTGGTGCCAGAGCTACCAGAGAGCCAAGGCAGGGGAGTGCACAGCACTCTGTATGCTGTGTCAGCACTCTGGGTTTTCTCTGGCTTCTGTCAAACCTGGAGAGAGCCAAATGCTCAAACTTTCAGCATTCCTTCTCCTCTCAAATGGGTGATCGGCAGGGAAAGAGGTCAGATAATTTCAGCATCACTTCCATGATTTCATGTCTAATCTGCTGGACACATCTGCACATAGATGTGACTGTCAGGTGTCACCAGTGTCTGTCCACCAGTTGTGCAACCAGTGAGAGTTACTGGGGATCTGGGGAAACAACAGGTTTTTTCATCGTGGACCTGATCCTCCTAGCAGCCCCAGCCTTGATGGATGCTGAAAGCAGGCAGTAGCTGAACAGGCATTTTAATCTTGCCTCAGTTCTGGTACCTGTGGTGCTTTTGGCTTGAGGCTGTTCCTGCACAAAACCCTGCAGTTTGAGACAGGCTAGACTTTGAGACAGTGATTTAGATGCCTTATTTTTTTAAAAAGCTTCTGAGCTTAAAAAAAAAGCATTGTGTGATGAGACAGTCTTCCCAGCAGCTCCAGTGGGGTCTGGTATGGGTCAATTTGGTCCAATGTGTTATCTCAAAGCATCATGCCCTTGGCATCCAAAACTAAAACAGATTTTATATCATAACACCAAGGCAGTTATGAGGACATGCAAGACTTGTCTGGGTTACAACATTCTCTCATGTTAGAACATGATATTGTGCAGTCATGTTAAATGGCACTGTCCTGAGCTGAGCTGTGGATGTGACTTCTGAAAAATTTGCCCAAGCACCATTAACATTGTCTCCATTGTGTTTCTTTGAAGTCAGTCATGGACAAATGGCAGCTCCCTCCTGTACTCACATATCTAGCTATTAGGAGCAAAAAATTTCCATTGTATGTAGGAGCATACATTTGATTTTATTTTTTCAATAGCAATATAAATTTGAAATGAGGTTAAAGGCCATATCTTTAAAAAAAAAAAGAAAATTGAAATTTGAGCTTTGAGTTGTCAGAAAAAAAAGTATGGCAGCAATACCTTCCATCTAACTGAAGGGAACTAGACAACAGTGTCTTCCTCAGGTTGCAAATACAGAAACCCAAGAGGCAAGTGGGTCAGGTAAACAGATATTAATGATACTGCTTCCTGAGTAATTCTGTTCCTTTCCCTTTTCCTGTGTCTTTGTGACAAGAAATAGTTGTTTTCCTGGGAAAGCAGGTTTGTGAACGTGCCTTGGCAATACAGAGTTTTGCAAGCCATACCTAGTGCACTGTAACAGTGGGACCATATAATCCTGACTTCAAAGCTGCACTTTAAATTTGATACTGGGGTCTAGCACTGTGTTAAGGATGAGAAGGAAACAAATATATTTAAGAGATGTTGCTCTGGTGTTGGCATATGCAGATCTGTTTGATGTACAGTCTCAAACTCTAGACAGAGAGCCGATTGAAGATGAGGTGGGATTTTTTTGCACTGAGAGAAGTGGATGCTAAGCTGCAGGCTTTTGCTTACTAGACTGCCACAAGACAGGGAGGCTGGGTATGTGGATTGCTGAGCAGGTTTAGGCAGAACCAGGACCTCGCGGATGATGAGGAATGGGCACAGTGCTCATGGAAATAGATAGCAGGACAAGTGTTGTGCTGGGAATTGGGACATGGGGGAAAGCTTGTGGGCTCCCTGCTGCAGCCCCTCACAGGCCCAGGCACTGCAAAGGGCCCATGCTGGATCATGCCCCAGCTGTTTTTCAGGAAGTTCAGGCCAGTTTATGGGATCGCTGATGGTGTCCTTTAAAGGCAAACCTTAGAAGTGGTGTTGGCATTAAAATTTACATTGGACTTCCTGCCCCGGATTTGCCTGCTGACGGTGTCTTCTTCCCCCTCCTGCTCAGGCACATGAAGATTCATGAGAAGGATCCAAACAGCACAGCGAGCACCACTCCCCCCTCGCCGCTGAAGCGCAGGCGATTGTCTTCGAAACGGAAGTTCAGTCACGATGCTGAGCTGGACAGAGAGGAGAGGACACCTGCAAAAAAGGTTCTTTACGGGGCATGAAGCAAAAGATGTTCCTGGTTACCTCCTAAATTGTCAGCTGTTTGGTTTGTGCAGTCAGCACAGACTTGTGGCAGCTCTGTATATGAGTTGCCTTGCTTATCCTGTGTAGCCAACATAGTTGTCTGGGATTGAACATTATTTTCTAATTTCAGAGATTGAAATAATTCCATTTAAAAAATTCTTTATTGCTTAAATTTTTGATTTTGCTTCTGATTTATAAATTATTATTGTTGGATGACAACAGGATGTATTATTCCTTTGCTGTTGCAGCTTTTCCCCTAGCTTTTTTTTTTCCTCCCATATATTTTTAGCATTCTTGGAGGATGTGGATTTAAACTTAAAGAAAACAATTTTTACTTCAAAAGCAGCAGCAACTTAAGTCTGCTTTTGCCTAGATCTGGAGGGAAAAAAATCTACAGTACATTTGCCTTTCACAGTAGCATAATCCTTCCTTACTGGAGTTGCAAGAGTGATCAGAAAATATTTATTTGAGGGCTAGACGTTTACATTAGGGTTTTGTTTATAAAATATTGTAACACATCTCAGTCATTTGTACAAAATGTGTGGCGTCTGCCAAACTTAACTCTCCACTTACTATCTCTAAATAGCAAGCTAGTAGCAGTTCCATTTAGCACAATATCCCTCGCTCTGTGCATGCTTTTCTCCCTCTAATCAGAAGAGAAGTATAGAAAACATGCAGAAGTTCATTGCTTCTCCCTGAATCACTTGACTTTGCAGTTGGCAGTATCTCAGTGGCATAAATAATTTAGGCTGACAGCTCTCCTGGCTTTCTGAAGGGAGAGGAATGCAAGTTCAGTGGTATATGAACACATGGGTTTATAAGTTCTTCAAAAACAGTTCCTCATAAGAACTGATAAATCTGTGACTCAGCTGCACACTTCATCTTCTAACGAGCCTCCTTTTCTGTCATGCATGTTCTTACACATGTGCCAAGGCTCTGTCGCTTACCATCTCTCTTGAGGAATGCTTTTGTATTTGCTTGCAGCAAGGTTACCAGGTTACATGAAGCCTGCAGCTTTTTGTAAGAGAAAGACCTCGAATGGATTGCAGGTTTGGTTTGTTGCTTATGAGTTGGTCTAGTGAGGTGTTTTTTCTTCCCTTTTTCTGAAGGTTCTCGAGGATGGCCATTCCGGTGAAGGGGATAAGAGGGCTGACGATGAAGTTTATCATTGTCCAGTGTGTTTCAAAGACTTTTTTTGCAAGTATGGGCTGGAGTCCCACATGGAAACACATCCAGATAATTCATTGAGGTAAGAGATAGTGCCCAGAGTGTCTGTGGTCACCAGACAGCCTGAAGAAGCCTGCTGTGGAGGGGCAGGAGCCCCTCAGCCCCCTGCACTCTTAACTGCCCCCCTTTGTGGTTTTGAGCAAGGTTTAAAATGGTTTGCCTCATCTTGTGTCACCAGGGTGCTGTAGGGCTTAATTTTATTATTTTTTGCAAATACAGGAGAAATCTTGCCAGTTAATAGCTGGAAATGTTTTTAGAAAAAATTAAAGCCCTTCTTCATCCCATTGAAACACATCACTGTTACATAAAACTGTAAAATGCCAACATTGCAAAATTTTAACAAGATAAACTGAAGTTGCTTAAAACTTGATAAAAAAACTTGATAAAAGTATTGAGGTGTCATCCTGTGAGATTATTCTGTTTGTGGAGAAGGCAGCAGCTGGATAGAAAGGGTTTTTCAGTCAGTGGAGTGAGTGAAGGTAGATGAGTTTCTGGTTTCAGACTTTCAACAAAATTTTTTATGCTTCTCTGCCTTTTGAGGTTAGGGAATGATGTGGATTTTGGCTTAAATGAGCTTTTCCTAACAAGGAAAAATTATTTATTAATTGTTCGGGAAGGTGCTTGAATGTTGTGTTTTGATTCAAGTAATTGCCTCTGGAACTCCTGAAACTGTTTTATTTCCTGTTTTTTACCATTGAAAAATGTAGAGCCAGATACATGAAGATATAAAAGAAATTTTTCATGTCTAGTTGAAACATGTAAAAAGGAGATTGTCCATTTGCAGAAGTTTATGAATATTTTAAACTTATTTTGGGACATTTTACTCTGATGATCTTTTTGAATGGGTGAAGAATTCAGCATCTTGAAGTGTCAACACTCACTTCTGGATACAGGTTCTTAATAGAATGAGAGGGAGCAAAGGCATCCCATTCTATTAAATGGGATTAATTCTATTAAATTTTCCCTTTCCTAAATTTTTGTTTAGAAAACCTTTGTAAATACATGTAAAATATATTTTAAAGGCATTGTTAATGTAGCAGTTACTGAGGAAAAGGGTTGAAAGCTTTGTCCATTCAATAGTATTTAATTAAACATACTTTGCTGTTTCTGAAGTAAATGAGGTAAATTTTCATTATAGATCAAAGCTGAAACAGTTGTCCTCCAGTAAGAGCTCTGCAACCCCTACAAAATGGAGTCTGGAACAATTTTGCCTTAGACTTCACGCTTTAGAGAAAGCAGCTGACATATTAGGTCATAACCCTCATGTTGAAGCTTCTCTGAAGATAGGACCTCTTTGCAAAGTTATACTCCATGGACCTGAGTGGAGAAGTGGATTTTCTTGTTTTGATAAGATAATGGAATAGATATCCTTCTAGCTTGGAAGCTTTGCAGTCTGATGTGGCAAGGCATAAAGACACAGTGGCTGTGCAGACATGCTGTTCCTCTTTATGCAGCTCTTGCTTTGGTATTAGACTTGCTTTAGGATAATATTTTCCTGAAATGGATTTTGCTACCCTTGATTCTGTTGAGCAGCAAAGACTAGAATGTGTCCCTAAATCAAAGTCACAGTTGTCAAGCTCCATTAATATGATTTAAGAATAGTGCTGGGATGCTTATCTTTATAGAATTGTCTAAGTGATAGTAAGGGGGTTTTGTCAGGTATTTGCCTCAGCCATTTAAGACCTGTCAGTGAAGACAGGACAAGGAGGTCCTCTCTGGTCCTCTCTGGGCAGCTAATATATTAAGGTGCAACTTAGCCTGCCCATCTGGTTTAAACCACACCTTTTGTCCTAGTCTAGACAAGTCAAATGACACTGTCTGCCTGGCCCAGCCTGACAGAAAATCCTCTAGTAAGCAGAGCAGTTTGGACTGCTCTTAAGGTGACTCTTTCATCCCAAACAAAATGGGTTAAAATCCTTGGCCAGCAGGGGCTGTAATCCCCTGGTTCCCAGGGTTCTGCAATACTGTTTGTAGGATTCAACAAGACACAGAGAAAGTAGCATGCCTTTATCAGTCCTGAGTACAAGTGATTGAAGTCCTTTTGGTGAGGCTTAAGGGTGTTTCTCTGAGTGAAAGAGCCGTAGAAAAGAGAATATTTTGCTAGAGTAGTAGAGCAGGAGACCTGTGTATGCGGGTGTACTTGTGGCAGGGAAGCAAACTGCAGAATGTTAGAAGTCTTCCATCAAATCCTGTTGTTGCCTTATTGTAGAAGACAAGGGGAAGTAACTCTTGTTAAAAGTTCAAACAAGCAAAAAAGCACAGTAACTGTGTTGTGAGCAAAGGGCAGGGAGTCTAACACCCCCAGTCTCCTTTTATTGCCCATATTGTAAAAGCAGAGTCACTTGATGAGGACCTGTGAGGAAGCATGTGTATCCCAGAGCCAGATACTCTGGGTCTGGTGGTTCATTTGGAGCTACTGCAGTAGGCAGTAGCCTAGCACAGACTGTTTTGTCAGGATCAAAAATAAGTGATGCTCAATTTGCCTAGCTAGTGCCTTTCGTTGTAAAGGTACAGGTCAAGCATCCAATTCCTTTTTGCTCCCCTAGCTCCTATATAAAGGATTGCAAACTGGCTCTAAAGCAGTGCACCGATGTGCACTGTCTTGATGGTGGCACCAGCCTCCCTGCAGAGATGCATCTGTGGCCGAGGCAAGGTGCCAGGGTGGGCAGGAGCTTCTGCCTGGCTTCCCTGTGGTTCTTTAATCCCACCATTTCAGTGGTGCTGTGCAAATACAGCCTCTTGCTCCCAGAGCCGTCTGAGTCTGTCTGTCCTCACCACCCTCTGCTAAAGAGCAAAAAAGGTAAGGCTGTCTGGCAGACCTGGGATTAGTATGTGAGCAGCTAATTTACAGGGTGGGCCATCACCCCTCCAGATACTGTCAAATGATCAACTTTAAATCACAGGGTTAGCTGTTCAAAGTCAGATGAAAAGACACTCCCCATTGTCTTGCCCAGAAATGCTTTTTCATGTAAAACCCAGAGCAGGGAGCATCTCATTGTTTACTTGCAGCAGAATAAACAATTCTTAATCCACTGATTGTGTGAGAGGGGCACCTGCTTGGGAGAGTATCTCTTGATTATGTAAAATCCTAAATCGTGCATCTTTGTCTCCTAATTACGGTAGGAACTGCCCTGGTCTTGAGAGTAATAATAGGGCCCTTTGTCCCATTGACAATGGGCTGTGGCACTGCATCTCCTTCATGGCATTACACCCCCTGGTCAGTCTCTGTCCCTTTGAAGCCCTGTACCCTGCACCCTAATTACAGACATGAGCTGGCCCCCGGCAAGGTTGTCTGTAATGCCCATTAGCAGTGGGAGGTGGCCCAGGAGTGCTTTCTGACCCCCTTGGCCTCTCTTACCTGGATTATTTAAAGAAGTCTGCTTCCCTGCAGCTGGGCCCTCAGGACACTGTCTATTTTGGTGAGTTTGTATCTGAGTGTTGATATAATTAGCAGAGAGCTGAAACGCTGCGCAGCCAATAGGGAAAATGAGAAACCTCACAGAGCAGGGGAGTTTCTCTGGAAACTAGTGGCACAGAGTTGCTGTCAGACGTGAAACTGTGCTTGTAAAGGTCACCTGACAGCTCTGAGCAAACGTCAGCAGTGTAAGCAGAGGAGATGTGAGGATTTCCCGGGGAGAAACCTCTCCAGATGCTATGCTGGGTTTCTCCTCTTTCTTTTGGCAAATACAATGGAACAGGCTTAAAGTAAAATGTGTGGCTTTTTTAAAAAAGTACATGAACTATAAAATTCCTCTCTTGGATTTCACTGTAGCCAGAGCATACCCTTTTTATTTCCTTTCCTTCTCCTCCAGGAGGTTTAGTGCAGTATGCTGTACCAAGAGCTAAAGTATTTTTAATTTTTTAATTTTTCCTTCCTCACAGCAGCAAAGAGACAATTTTGCTGCCTCTCATGCCTAGCTGTCTTTCTGAGGAGAGGAGGAGAGAGCTGGTTATGGTGTTGCAGTTACCTCCTTTCTTAGACTCATTCCATTATCATTTCTCAGCCAGGATAGTTGTGCAGTTTGAATGTGGTAAAACATTGCTTCTTAATGTCATGAGACTTTCTGATCACATCTGGTTCAGTGTGGCATTGCCTCCAGTTACAAGATTTGGTTTTGCTATATTTTTGTAAGATACAAGAAATAAGTAGACATTGCAGTGTGAAAGTTAACTCTCTGCCTATGTCACACAGCTGACCTGGTGACCAGAACCAATTGCCATGAATGGATTCAGGGGAGATTAAGTTTTTGACCTTCTACAGAGCTTGTCCAAACAGTGATTTAATATATTAAGCTTTGTAACTTGAAAATACTGGCCATATTTTTGCAAGGACAACAAAAGCAGTTATCTTCCCCCAGGGTTATGTGCTTCTGTAAAACCTCCAAACAAAGGACACCAAAAGCTGTTTACAGCCTACCTTGTTCTTCAAAACAGCCTGCCCAGGTTTTGCTGAAATTGTGTAGAGGTTGAACACTGCCATGGAAAGCTATTGTTTTGAACAGCTCCCAGGTCAGTAACAGGCACAGCAATAGAAGAACTCAGGCCCTGGAAAGAAAAGTGTTAGGAGTCTGACCATTAGGATCTGTGGTCGTCTGCCTCTAGTTTTGCCAGGGTAACCACTGTGAGGCCTTGTTTTTGAAAACACTTGTGGGTGAAAAATGCTGTTGTTGTTTCTTGGTGTTACTTGGCTTCACCAACATGGAGTGGACAGCTGAAATGCCATAGGAATGGTCTTCTGGACTCTCTGGGTAAATTGAAGATATCTGTCATGTGCAGCTTGCAGGCAGGCTGGTCACCAGGTTTCCCCCTTTGCCAGTACATCTACATTCTTCAGTGTGTGGTGGGATGCTGTCAGGCACCTGGACCTATGTCCCAGTCTTTAATCATTTTAGACAATGTGCATGAGCAACTCCATTTAAGTCAAGAGGAAGTGAGTTTTGGGTGAAAAAGATACCAGCTACTTAGAATATGGCATGTTTATTGCCCAGTTACTGTTCTTCAAGGCAGTTCTGCACCTTGGATTTAGGGACCTAAAATAGGAAAGAAAAGAAATGAATGGATTTAAAGTATGAAGATTATTTCAGTCATTAGCACCAGTAGAAAAGACTAGTACAATATTAGATTTTTGAAGCAGTAGTCTGACCATGTAAAAGTACATTGAACTGAATGTTAAAAGGGAAAAAAACAGCCGGAAAAAGACCCTAGTGCCATTCCTGTTTTTGCAAATGCCTATCTAAGCAAGTTTAGGAATTCACTTTCTATCTGTTCTCTCCTTATATAGTAGGGATAATCCTTCTGGCTTATTCTGAAGCACACTGAAGCTCCCTACATGTGGCAAGCCTTTTGTGGGAAGAGAGTGTTAGTGATGCTACAAATGTGCAGGAGTGAAGGTGTTTGAAAACTAGATGTTGTTTGCAATTAATTTTACTGTGAGACAAAACTATGTGTTCATGGTGGGAAGAGGAAGCTGCTTCCTGCTAGTTGACACTGCTGTTACTGGAAGCAACTTGAAGGATGAATGACAAATCATCTTCATTCAGCATTGTGAGGTTATATACTACTTTTCTCTCTGTCACAACTGTTGATGTGCATAAAGCCTCATTCCTTGTTAGCATTTCAGAATAAGAAACATTATGCTCTTCTAATGAAGATGGATGATTCTGAGATTGTTGTATCCTACACAGTTGTTGAGAGGGATGGAGAGCCCTCCAGGATAGTCATGTTCATGGACCTCCTTGAGCTCTGCTTTTGGCATAGTATGTTTTGGGCCCAGTACTCCTTTTTTAGTCACTGAGATTGTACCAGCAAGGACAGTTTAGGTAGAAATTGCTCTGGAGTTACTGAGAACTAACACAGTTAATGCTACAAAACTTGTTACAGCCAAAGATGGAGGTCAGAAGGGGCAGAGGTGTGACACTGCCAATTCAGCTCTCAAGCTGTTTGCTCAATGTCTTTCTCATAGAAACTAGGAACCAGCTCCTAATCTCTTGCTGGCAGCATTTTCAGTGCAGGAGCAATTCCATGAGACAGCTGATGAGGATGAAGTCCAGCTCTTCTCATAACCAGAAATATGCTGTGATACAGTGCAGTTCTTGGTGAGGCAGAGGCAAGGGTATGCAAGCAAGCTGGTGAATGCATCCTTTTACTGAGCAAATGGAGAAGTAGAATCAGTGGGTTGTCTTGCAAAAGCAGAACAGAACTGCATGTTACATGCCTTCTGAAGTTCCTGTTCAGAAAAGAGAGCTGGGAAACATCTGAAGAGCAGCGAGAGGCCAATGCTGGCCTAGAAGTGGTCAGCTCACATCAGGGAGCTCATTGTGTGAGGAAACTGGGAATCCAGAGCAGCCGGATAAAAATATTGGCTGGTGAATGGACACAGGGAATGATGCTCTCATGTGAAACTGTGTGCTGTGTCACATGCTGTTAAATATCTTAGCTTGGCTGCCAGAATAGAAAGTGGGTAAATGCAAAGCTGACTGTAGAGGAAAGCTGCTTGTAAAAGGGCATGCAGGAGGGAAAAAGGGCTGAGCCAAAATAGGTTATTAGCACGCCTGCCTGATCCTAAGGAGCAGGATTTGTTTATTTTCAGGCTCTCTGAGTGCTGGGTGCTGCTCAGCATGTTGGCAGTCATGTCTGCATGCTGAGCATATCTTAACCTGCAAATGTAGATAAGGGCAAGGGGCTGCAATCCAGATTCAGCTGCACCTATTTGTGAGCCCTGTTCTGATCAGTGGATGCTTACAGGATAGAGAAATCCCTGGAGATGTATTTTCTTATGTTACTCATGAAAAGCGGTGGCTTTTTTTAACATGGTAGACACATAGATTTCTTTTTTAACTCTTGCTGTTAATTTAAAAATTACAGAAGTACTTGCTTTCATATTTGAAAGATGTGTTAGAAGATAGGAAGAGCTTTTCATTTTCTTACCTTGAAAGAATACCAGAAGGTTCTCATGAGTTGATGTGCACAAATAACTGTTGTGCAGCTTCTAATTTTGGTAGCTGTAGAGGACTATCCTGGTCAGGTTTTTTTTGTCCCCCCAGATATGTTTGCCCTAACTATTAAACCCTTCATTGTTTAAGTTGCTCTTCATCTCTTTCTCCGTGATTCTGTCCAGCCAAATTGTTGATAGTTCTGTTTTTTAAAACTTTGACCTTTATTAAGTACAAAAAGTCATTATGAGAAAATTACTACTTTGTGTGACTGTCTGCAGGCCATCTCCTATTTTCCCATTATTTTGTCTTAGTTGCATGTTAATTGTGTTGAAGTAAGTGTACTGTAAGCTACTGTTTCACCAGGGCAGAGGTGTTTAAATCTGGCACTGTTGAAGTGTTGCTGGTAGGTGCAATTCATTACAGTGTTAGAAAGAAGTTTTTACTCATTTTTCTTTGCTCACACACAAAGGAAGTTTAAACATAACACAGCATGGCTTGTGCCTTTTTATTAAACCTTACAGCAGTTAATTTCTCTGGAGTTCCTCTGATGGGAGAGTCTCTGGTGCGGACACTGGCTCTGCTGCATGCTGACAAATTTCTAAAGCACAACATCACCCTGGATTGTATCGGGTCTGTCCTGGCTCGTACATGATACTTTTCTTGCCTGGACCGCAGTGCAACTGTAGGAATGTACATAACGCTGTGCATCCCTCTATTAATAGAAGGGTTGGTACAGGGGGTTCAGCCTTGGCTGCACCCAAGGGTGGCTTGGCTTCTTTGAGGGAGAGGATTAAAGAGAGTGACAGAACATCAGTAGCAAAATCAGACGGCCAATGGGGCCAAGGGGGGAAAAGTTAAAAGAAAAGTGCCTCTTTGCCGAGGCTGTGAAGCAGCTTGCACTGAACAGCTAGCGGGCTGTGTCCGTCCCCTTAGGCACCGAGGGAAGGGGAGGGGAGCCTCTGCAGCTGGCAGGGAGTTGGCTCCTGGTGCTGCTTGCGGTTCCAGCACAGCCCCATGGCGGTGGGCGAGGTCGAGATGGCAGAGCAGCCGGTCCTTCGGGGTCAGAGACACTGGGGAGCTGCGGGGGAGGGAGGCAGGAGCGGGCATTGCAGGAGGACCCGGAAGGAGGCAGGAGCGGGCATTGCAGGACAGCTGGAGGACCCGGAGGGAGGCAGGACAGCAGGAGGACCCGGAGGGAGGCAGGAGTGGGCATTGCAGGACAGCAGGAGGACCCGGAGGGAGGCAGGAGTGAGCATTGCAGGACAGCAGGAGGACCCGGAGGGAGGCAGGAGTGAGCATTGCAGGAGGACCCGGAAGGAGGCAGGAGCGAGCACTGCAGGATAGCAGGAGGACCTGGAGGGAGGCAGGAGCGGGGCTCGCAGCGTTGCTGCTTTTCCATCACTCATCTGCAGCAAATGGGAGAGATTAGTGCAGCTATTGGATGTTATTTCCCAAGGCCCTGGGTGTGGAGGCCAGGAAAGGTTGTTTTTTGGTTTTTTTATCCAAAAGGAGATGAGTATCTGGACCTGGGTGGGGTTGCACAGGAGCAGAAACCAGTTGGCTCTTTCTCATCTCTCTCACTTTGCCTTGTCCCTGAAGAAGTGAAAGAGAAGCAAAGGAATAATTTCCTGAAGGGGAACATGTCTGTAACCTGCTAGCTTTTCTTTCACAGATGGTGAAAGCCCTTGTGTTTAAAAGCATCCCTTCTCCATCTCCCCCTCCTTGCCAGGCTCCCCTGCAGCGGGACATTGCCAGGGTGGAGGCTGGGAGCCTGCTCCCACCGCCGGTGTGGACATGAGTCATCAGCAGGGAATCACCCATCTTTCTCTTCTACCCGCTTGTGTTATTTTTAGGTCAGCACAGGAATTTCTGTGCTCATGAGAGCCACATTAATTCTGCAAATAACTTTAAGAGAGAAAGGAGAATAATAAGAACAGAGATAGAAAAATACACCATACCGACTGGGAATTTCAGTGGGAGGAGTTAGACAACTTCATAACCTAATTGTGTATTAATGACTTCTGTCTCAGGATATGTTTCATTCTTTTTGTTTGTTTTCTTTGTTTCTGTTTGTGGAATTTGCTAAAGAGCACAGACAGGAAAGGAACAAAGTGGTACCAAGCTTTTCATTTTTGATAAGGCCTAGAAATTTAAGACTGTTTTTATTTGTTAACATCCACAATATGGGCAACTTTGTATTAGTGAGCTGTATGGGTGAAAACTTCAGGTTTTAGTCTGTGTGGTTTCAGAAGTACAAGCAGAACAATGGTAAATGTCGCTTGCTCTTGCTCACCAGCAGTCTCGGGCAATGCAGAGCATAGTGTTTTGTTTAATTTCTTGGTAACATAATGGTAAATACAAATATTTGGCATTTTCGTCTTGACTACTGAAAAATAAAATCTAGAAGGATTTAGTGGTTGTCTGCCTTACTCTTAATCAAAATCAAGACTGATTAATTTTGCTGAATATTTGGCTCTGCATTTCCTTTCTGAAATGTCTTTTCCATTTCTTAAAGAAGGACCGCTATTTCCTCTGCTGACAAATTGGAGTTGTCTCAGAGGAGAGTGTAATGCAAGGTAACAGGCGCTGCTTATGTAAACTTTCCTTGCAGAGGTGCCACTTATGAAGTGTAGCAAATCCTGCCTTGCCCCCTTGAACAAACAAGCTTTGCAAAGCACTGACTTAAAGCCTGTTAAAATTATTTTATAGCCTAATTAGCATTGCAGACTTCAGGAATAGTAACTTATTTTAGAAGAAAGCTTTTTAATGGTGTGTTTTTACACAAAGATGCATACACTTGTCTGCATTTAGAAAATTTGAACAAGAACGAAAAAGGTGCATTGGTGTAGTTATAATTAATCAGAACTGCTTGGTGTCGTACATGGCCCAAGCACCAAGGGGAGCCTGGTTGTAGCATTGTTACATTTTGGTTCTGCTTTTGTGTTTTAGGAGTTCTGTTTCCTTACCTGATTGTTCTTTACGCCTCTGCCAGTGAGCCAAAGCCTTAGTATTATGTATGAGCAAGTCCAAACCATAAAGGCAATTGAGAATTAAAAGTAATTTTAAAGAAGCCTTAGCTGCTAAAAACAGTTTTTTCCTTTCTACTTAAAATTTAATCTCTATACTTGGAACTGAACAGCTTTTTTCTCCCTGCTCTGTAATCATATTTATAGAAAAATTGAACACTGTGGCCAAGACTAGCAATCACATGATAACACAGCAGCTTTTATTAGATTCATCTGGAAACTTACCTTGCAAGTAGAGTGCTTTTATTTCTGCACAGGTGTTGAGCCACTGCTTGGCCTGTGGCGCTGACAACCTCAGAACCTGTTCCCATCACTGTTCTCTGCAGCCAGGCCATGCATGTTTGACTTGGAACTGCACATGAGCAGACTTGGGAAATTTTAAGGAGAGGGAGGCCTCACTGTTGCTTCTTTTTTGTTTTGTTTTTATATTTTTTGTATGTTTGGGATTTGTTGTTGATGTTGGGTTTGTTTGGGTTTTTTGTTGGTTTTTTTTTTTCAGTTAATCTTGAGCAAACTATTACCACATGTTTCAGATGCTTTATTTGATATGCTGGACTTTTCAGACTTTCCACAATTACTAATTTTTTTAAAGCAGTTTAAACAAGATGAAAAAAATGTTCATATCACCTAGGATTCCTTTCTTTTTTCCTTCTTAAACTGTGGGTCTAGGTTTAAAAGTACTGTAGGCAGTGGCACTACTCAAAGATAGAAAATACTACTGATGACAAAACAGAGAAATTAATAGTTAGACTTCCTTAAAAAAACTAATGCTTCCAGTTAATGCACTGTTAGGTATAGCAGCTTACTCCATTTTAAATTAACTCAAGACTTAATCAGTGCAGTGATGCTTGCCTTAACTAGTTATGTTTTGACACTTAGAAGCTATAAGCTTTTCTTGGAGGTGCTAGGAGTCCATACCTGGATCACAGAGGAAGGCAGGGCATCCACAGCTCCTTCCCATGTGGTTCTGTAAGCTGTGCCGCCAGGGCAACGTGCAGTGCATTTATATGCCCTGAAGAGCCTGCAGCTTGAGGTGACAGGCAGGATTTATCTGGATGTTTCTTTTTTCAGCCAGGTGCTTCTTTCTGACCTAATGAAAAAAGAGCTTAATCTTTGTCCCACATTCTTTTTTTGTTTGCTGCTTCTTCACTCACAGCAAGGAAAATAAAAGATAAGGAAGAAAGAGAAAAATAAATATGCTCAATAAAAGAGAAAGCTTATATTCCTTTTATAAGATACATTACTTTTGTTTGGGGGACAAAAGGTAGTTCCCTTTGCATGGAAAACACCATTTTTAACTTGCAAATTTTTACTGTCCTGAGGCTAGCAGCTCATACAGGTGTACTGTGAAGGACTTTCACATGGGTGTTTGCTCTGAAAGATTAACTCTCAAGTGCAGCTTTTGATGGGAGACCTAAATAAAGTAGTGCTGAAAATCAGCATGTTGCAAGAGGGAGGTGAGGGGAAGCACAAGATGAACAAGGCACACCTCCCTGCTGAGTGGGATGTGTGGCTGCTTGACAAGGAGCACTGGCTCCAGCTCAGCCCAGATCCTGGGGATACAGTGGCAGGAGTCAGTGCTCCCAGTAGCTCTGTGGTGCCATCACTGGTAGCTGTGCTTGCCCTGTCACACACAAAGGGATAAAGCTGCTGCACTGGGTTCCTGGGCCCAGGACAGGCCAGGCACATTGGGACCCCAGAGATGCTTCAGGATGCCCTGAGGTGAGGGTCTGTGTCCCTTTGCAGAACAGCCTGCGATGCTTCCAGCAGTGCAGGAGAATTGTTTCCAAACCCTCCTTGTTTGTATATTGACATACCAGGAGGAACATGTCAGAAGCACTGCTTGTTTTCATGCAAGGTATTTTCATCACCTCTAAAAGCAATTAATTTCAGTAGCCTGCGAGTTCTTCAGGTGACTACTCATAATTTTTTAATGCTCTTTGGCCCCAGTGGTTTTGGTGGTTGTGTTTTTGTCTTCACTGAAGATTAAAGCTTTGCATCACAGAATAGATGCTGCCAAGTGAGCTGGAGGAGAGCCGTAGATCCTGATACTGAAGAAGTACTGTGTGTTGGCCATCCCACCCCGCCCCCTGAGATTGTTGTCACACTTGGCATACCTCTTTAAGTAAACATTAGCTTTGTAAATGGCATTGGTTTGGTATTTAATGGAATGCAGGAACTATGTCAGCAGTAATTATACAGGTAGGATGCAAGTGAATTGACAGGAGAGTTAAAACAGATTAAACCTTCAGTGCATATTTATGTCCAAGCTTTCTGGGTACTGTGATAACAATGGCCGTGTTATATACACTTCACACTTGCTTCTTTCACCACTCAGGGACTATGAGTCCAGTTGCTTTGTGGGTGACTTGGTTATCTCTTCGTTTTCAGAGAATAAAAAAATGGCTGTGGGAGTTTAGGTAGTGATAAAATGCACAACAATGGGAGTTTGTTAGGGATAGGGCAGGGAGGGGGTGGTTTCAGGATTTTGTCAGAAGTCATTTCTAATTGCAGGATGTTTTTTTAATGACTAGGCACATGTCCTTTTCCTTGATGTAGAGAGCAAAGACAGTATGGGGAAAACCAAGGCCACAGGCAGATGTGAAAAGCTCCTAGTGCATATAATATTCTCAGTGACAAAATCTGACTGCAGCATACCCACTGGTGTTTTGCTTCTGGGAAACCCACGCTTTAGCTGGGAGCTGGACCTGTAATCACAAGGAACTTGAGGTTGAGTGAAACTATGTGTCACTTATTGAATGCAGGCTGGACATGACCTGTCATGCTGCAGAACTCACATACCAAATATTTAAAAGGCAATAGGCTTTGTTGACATGTTGACCAAATGCTGCTGCATAGCCTTCCTGCCTGCAGCATAGCTTTGATTGTTTAATGCAGTGTTTTATGTGAGAAACCCTTGTTTAGCTGAATATGGGATTTGAGAACTTAAGAAAAACAAGAAATCACAGCAATAAAGTGTGGGTAGGAAAAGACAGTGCTTCTGCATTTTTCTTCAGGGCAAACTGGGTGTGAAGGGGGTCTAAAAGTGTTAGAAGTGTTGAACTTGTTTCAGGTCTTCCTCCTCTGAACCTTTCTCCCATTCAAGGAGCACTAGTTTTCCTTTTCAAACAGCCTATTTCTCATAATAGCTTTAAAAAATACCAGTGAAAGTTTATGGAAAAGTAATGTGATGAAGATTGACACACAGATATTAGAGTGGATGCAGTAGTAAGTTTTAAGTAGTGGATATGAAAGGTGCTGCTTTTACATTTGTTTTCTACTTAGGTCAGATTTAGCCTCTCCTTGTCGCTGATTTTTTTAAAATGTTGTTTATTTTAACAGGACTTTTCAGTAAAAATAAAATGGTGTAAGGCCATTGAAATATTTTTCGTTGGACAATGAAAAGGTTTTCAGAAGGCTGTTATCTCAGCTGCCGCTCTCCTGTCTGCCCGTGTGAGATTGTCAGTTCTCACATTCTTTAAACTTCCAGTGGACTTACTAGCCAGAAACTGGTAGAAAGCAACTGTGACCAAAATGGCCTTTTGTGGTGATAGGTTTTGACACACTGTGGCTTTATTTTGCATTTAGCAAGTTCTTGGTATCATGGGGTGAGAGAAAAGAGGACGTCCCGGTGCAAGAAGAAGAAAGAGTAAGTTCTTAAGCTTGCAGCAGTCAGTAAGTCATTTCTGTGTCATTCCTCTCCCTTCCAGGTGTGACATCTGTTGTATCACCTTTCGTACTCATCGGGGCCTACTGCGCCACAATGCAGTTATCCACAAGCAGCTTCCCAGAGATCCCATGGGAAAGCCTTTCATTCAGAACAACCCTTCAATTCCAGCAGGCTTCCACGACTTGGGATTCACGGACTTCTCCTGTAGGAAGTTCCCCCGCATTTCTCAGGTACTCTCTGTTCTTGGTAGCTTAAGATGCCAGCTGCTACAGTGTTTGTCTGATGAGGTCGTTGAAAGATTCATCCTGCATGTAGAATATTTTGTGGAAGGTACATCACCACTGTTCGTGTAGGCTTTAAATGCTTTATGCCTCTCCCTTTTCTTTTTTCATCTAAAGAATATTGGCACTGGGTAATGTGCCAATAATATTAACAGTTATCCACTGTAATGGCTTTTTCACCGTTACAATGGATAGCTACCAGTGTAAAGATGTATAAAAAATTCTGAAGGAAAACTTTGATCATATTAGATCCTTACCCCTTTGAGCATACCCAAAAAATCCTACATCTGAAATCAACAGGGAGTACACATGATAAGGAAAACATTATTTATTTTAGTTTACTCTGACAAGGATGTAGTTGGGGTATGAAAGTTTTTAATACAAAAAACTTTGAGTAGTCGCCTTACTAACTAAACAGTGACATCTCCAGCGTCCACACTCCACAATGTTCCTCATGTAAGGTTTGAGGGACAGTGGATGAGGAAAATCAGGGAGGTAGTCTATAAATATTTTTCTGAGAGCCATAAACCTTTCTGTTGGGTGATATGATTCCTCCCACTGTCAAACCTTGCCTGCCTTAGTTTGGGTCTGGATGAAGCTGCATTATTTATTAAAAAATCAACAGCACAATCCACCAGGACCATGCTTAGTTTCTGGGCTTTTCTTACTCTTCTGGGGTTAAAACAGTGATTTCCAACTCTTCTGGCTGCAAAGGGGTAGACTTGAAATTTGCTGCTGGACCAGGGGAGCATGTAGGTCTTTCTGTCAGTCCGTTACAGTTTTAGTATAAAACTTAAAAAATCAAAAGAAATAACTTTTTAAACAAAGTTTATTTCTTTCATAATTAATGACAGACATTTAAAGTTATTAAGGGATTTGAATGTTGGTATTTTCCTTTTGTAATAATTTTGCTTGCACTGTGAGAGAAGATTTATAAAATATTTAAAGTCTGTAAAGATCTTGCCAGCCCTCTACTAGTATTTTTCTTGGGAGAATAAATGTAATCAGACTTCCCTAACCAAAACCACTCTGCTTTAAGCTCTGAGTTTCATTGATCTGCTTTTGGGGGATTTTGTTTTGGTTGGTTTACATTGGTTTAGCTTCTTGGATGCCTTTTTTGGGGGGGATTTTTTTTGCTGTTTTTTTGGTTTGGGTTTTTTTGTTGGTTTTTTTTTTGTTCTGTTTTTTGCTTGGTTTTGTTTTGTTTTTTGGGTTTGTTTGTTTGTTTTGGGGTTTTTTTTGTTAGTTTTTCTCCCTTCCTCCTGGTTTCTTTGTAGTAGAGTTAAACGAGATAGTCTACTGCCTGGCTTCCTTGCTGTGTAGCTTGCTTCCTTGCTGTGTAGCTTGCTGAGGCTCCTGTCCTGTCAATGACGCAAGAGAAGTTTCTAATAGGGAAATTTAGGGTGGAAAATAATTTGAGAGCCTGAATAGCCTTCTGAATGAGTTTGCTTTTATAGAAGGGAATTTGTGAAGAATCAGCCCCTAATTCAGATACACCCCTTAGGAGACCAAAGGCTGTGAAGAGGGAGTATCTCTGTGCCAGGTAGGGGAGGGCTGCTGTAAACCTCTTAATCAGTGGAAGAGAGAGTGAACTGTGTTTTGCAGCAGCTTGTGATGCCTTTCCAGTTTGAGATTCCTACTCTAAATATTTTTGCATGTCTTACAGGTCTGGTGTGAAACAAATTTGCGAAGGTGCATCAGTGACTTCCATCGATTTATTTGTGAGATGTGTAACAAGGCATTCCCCATGCTTTCAGCACTCAAACTGCACACAGAAACTCACGTGGTGGATCAGGGTAAAGACAAGCACAAACCACAGTCCACAACCCCACCTGGTGAGAGCCCAGACCAGAAAGTCTTCATGGCATCCTTGGGCCTACAGCACACCAAAGACATCAAACCTGTCAAGCAGGAGGACAGTACACAAGATGAGGTCCAAGAAATGCGGCTCAGAGCTCTGAAGAGTAACCTACCTCAGGAACCTGGCAGCACCAGTTTGCTCAGCCTCTCTCCTCTGGAAGCTGCCTCCATGGGAGGGTCATTTTCAGTCCTTCCCCCTACAAAAGAAAACATAAAGCTTCTCTCGCTGCAGCCTTTCCAGAAGGGTTTTATTATCCAGCCTGACAGCAGTATTGTGGTGAAACCCATCTCCAACGAGTCTGCCATTGAGCTGGCAGACATTCAGCAGATCTTGAAGATGGCTTCTTCTGCTCCTCCTCAAATCAGTCTTCCTCCACTTTCTAAGGCACCTTCTGTCCCCGTGCAGTCTATTTTCAAGCATATGCCACCACTGAAGCCAAAGCCTTTGGTAACGCCCCGAACAGTTGTCGCAACCTCTACACCTCCTCCTCTTATCAGTGCCCAGCAAGCCTCCCCTGGCTGCATCAGCCCAAGCCTCCCACCTCCCCCTCTGAGGCTGATCAAGAACTCGGTGGAGTCTGCCTCCAACTCTCATCTCCCCCAGCCAGGAGCCAAATCAAGTCCTTCCTCGCAGTTGCTCCTCCAACCCAAAGTAGAGCCGTTAACTCAGCACGAGATGAAGACACAGCTGGAGCAGGACAGCATCATTGAAGCTCTCCTGCCTCTAAGTATGGAAGCCAAGATCAAGCAAGAAGTCACAGAAGGAGAGCTCAAAGCCATCATCGCAGGGGCAGCGAACAAGAAGACCCCGACCATGAGGAAAGTTTTGTACCCCTGCCGTTTCTGTGACCAGGTGTTTGCCTTCTCTGGTGTCCTGAGAGCTCACATCCGTTCTCACTTAGGTATTTCCCCATATCAGTGCAACATCTGTGACTACATCGCGGCTGACAAGGCAGCGCTGATCCGGCACCTGCGGACGCACAGTGGGGAGCGGCCTTACATCTGTAAAATCTGCCACTACCCATTCACAGTGAAAGCCAATTGTGAGAGGCACCTGCGAAAGAAGCACCTCAAAACAACCAGGAAGGATATCGAGAAGAACATCGAATATGTCACCAGCAATGCCGCAGAGATGGTGGATGCCTTCTGCTCACCAGACACAGTGTGCAAGCTGTGTGGAGAGGACCTGAAGCACTACCGGGCCCTCCGCATTCACATGAGGACACACAGTGCCTGCCAGAAGAAGAAGCCTTTTGAGTGCAAGGAGTGTGGCACGGCCTTTTCGGCCAAGAGGAATTGCATTCACCACATCCTCAAGCAGCACTTGCATGTGCAGGAAAAGGAGATTGAGAATTACATCTTAATGGTGGACTGTAGTGCCCAGGAAGGCCAGACGGACCCTTCTTTATTGGAGGACAGCACTTACATGGACCACAAGCCCATGACGCCTTTCCTGGAGCCACAAAACGGCTTCTTGCTGGGAACATCATCTCACGTTTCCATCAAACGTGAACCTGTGGGCAACTTCCCCATGGATTTTGATGAGCCATTGGATTTCTCTCAGAAGAGCAAAAGCCTGAGTGCTGTGCAGGTGAAGCAGGAGAACGTGTTTGGTTCATCTCTGTCCCTTTATGACTGTTCCATGGAGCCTATCGACCTGTCCATCCCCAAAATCCTGAAAAAGGATAAAGATGATGTCCCCTGTGAAGCCAGGAATCAAGAGCTGGCTGCTTCTGGGAACAGTGATAAAGCCTATAACTGTCTGCAGTGTCCTTTGGTTTTTGGTGCCAATGGGAACTCAGAAACAAACCGGGGTGTCAGACATCCCCAGCCACTGAAAGGTTCGTTGCATTTGACTGTCCCGATCATTTCCCCGGCTCTCCCTGGCAATGCTGCCTTGCTGAGACCCCTGAGGCCTAAACCACCACCACCACCTCTCTTGCCAAAGCCTTCAGTAACTAAAGAGCTGCCACCATTGGCTTCCATCGCACAGATCATTTCATCTGTGTCTTCTGCTCCCACTTTGCTGAAAACGGAGGCTGCAGACGCCAGTCCCAAGGCAGTGAGCAGCTCCGCTGGGTGTGACAAATCAGGGAATGCCAAAGCTAAAGTGACAATCGTGACCACCATTCAGAGAGACTCCAGCCTGCCCAGTGACCTGTCTCAGGTTTGTGATCCAGAGCAGTCTCCCGTTGCTGATGCTGGGTTGACTAAGAAAAGAGGTAGAAAGAAAGGAACAAAAAATAAGCCCAAACTTAGCAGTAGTGTGGATCTGGAGTCAAGTGGGGAATTTGCCAGCATAGAGAAGATGCTGGCTACCACAGACACTAACAAATTTAGCCCATTTCTGCAGTCCACTGACAATTTCAAGGAAGAAAGTGGCAGAAATGGAACAAGTGAGGATGAGAAGGAAACTGCCAAGGATAAGCTGCTGAGAGGGAAGAGGAACGCTTACTCAGACTGCCTGCAGAATATCCCCTGTCCTTACTGTCCTCAAGTCTTTCCATGGGCGAGTGCCCTGCAGCGGCACATGCTCAGTCACACAGGTAAGAGTGCTCTGTGCTCACAGTAGGTTGTAGCCCCTGAGGTTGTTCCCCATGGAAGGGCCTCTCTGTGGACGAATCTTCCTTTCTTTGATGTCTGAATTGTATTTTTCTTTATTTTTTTGCTAATCCCTAGCTGTTGCTGTTGCACAGTGTGGTGGTAGATTTTTCAGAAATGGAATAATTTCTGTATCTTTGAGTATTAGAGGGTAAATAAAACCATTAATAAGCATTTGATTTCAGGGCATAATTTAGTGTAGCTGGAAAGAGGGTCAGGTTTCAGTTGTTTTGTTATTATTTTCTTGTCTTGAAGGGGAACCTGTTGTTGAATATTTAATTGTGCTTTATGTGGTTTATTTGTCTGATTCTGATGGCTGTTTGTCGGCATCAGTAATGATAAAAAAGATCTCTAAAAATGAGAGACAATAAGTGTAGAACTGTGGCAGGAAAATAAAATAATATAGTGCTTAGCATTTTTTTTTTCTTGTGGTGGCTTTTATTTAACAGATCAAAGGAGGATGTGAGAAACTGCTCATCCTGAACATTACGTAATAGCTTGCCTCTAGGAAAAGTTTCTCCTCAGAGATAGACAACTAAAGGTGGGCACATGCCCTAAGGTGTGGAGATGTGTATGAATCTCTAGCATTGTGCTGCTGTGTAAGTAACCTCAGACCTGGTGTAAACAAAAGGAGGAATTGGGTAGGGAGATTTATTCTAGGTCTGGGGTTATTTTTTGTTCTTCACTATAAAGGAAATACTGCATTGAATGCTGTGCTGATTTGAAGTTCCGTCATTCTTCCACCTACACTGTAATAAAGTAATTAGTAGATTCTCATCCTGCTCTGGAGGGAGAGGGCAAAGCTCTACTTGCTGTTGTGCCCTTCAAAGTCAGTCACAGTTGTTGATATTATTTATTTCATTATGCATCTCAGTTCTGGGCATAAAGAAAAAAAATTAGGGATGTTTATAAGAAACATAGGGGATTTGAGTATGGCCTTATAAAAGTTAGTGCCTTTTTGCTGCTTTTTTTTTTTTTTTTTTTTTTTTTTTTTTAAAGAAGATGAGGTTTCCTGAAATGACTGATTCCTGTCTGTGCTAAAGAGGGAAACCTGAAGAAGTAAAAGAGGTTAGCTAAGGGGTTTAAAGGGAATCTGAGCTGTGGAGCAGTCCCTATTACAGTTTGCTTTGGGTGACACGAGGACATAACTTGAAAGGTATCAGTGCAACAGTGAGGCTATTGTTTTCTGGTCCACAGAGACCAAATTATTTCATCTTATTAAGCATACAGTTTACTTTGTGGTGAAGGAGAGTGCTTTACTCCTATCTCAATTGTTTCCCAACACCCTGGTCTCCAAAAAAAAATACATAGTTACTGAAGAGCTGTTCATGAGACAGAAGACAATGGAGAGGCTTTTCCCAGACTAAGAGGTTTGACCTGCTTATTGATGGCAGACTTCCAAGGTAGCAGCACTGGTGTAAACCCTTAATGAAGACAGGAAAATTCACTCAGCCATGAATAATACTGGTAAAACTGGTCTCCGTTACGACCACCAGGCTTGGAAGGAGGCCCTGTCCTTTTAGAAGGCCTGTGCTGGAATCCCCACGAGGAGAGCAAGCAGCTGTGGCCATAAGAGGACTAAATGCTCACCACAGATACAGGATTTTTGGTGACACTAGAGCAGTGGCAGTAATCACATTCCAGTTGGTGTGCTCTGGCACTGATAATACTGAGCTCTTTTCTAATCATCATCTCAGTGTTGAGAGAGACTTGTTGCTGCAGGACCACCCCACAGCAAGCTTTGGCCGGCCTTGGGGCATCTGCCTTCAGATGCCATGAGTGTTTTCTTTCTAAACTGGTAGTTTCCAGCAGCTCCCCTGTGGCAGCAGTGTCCATGGGGCCTACTGGAGGGAAGGGGGAAAGCTAAGCTGGGAAGGTGGAGGAAATTTGGGCCAGGGAGGTGGTGCCAAAGCGTTTACTTTGTGGTGAAGGAGAGTGCTTTACTCCTATCTCAATTGTTTCCCAACACCCTGGTCTCCAAAAAAAAATACATAGTTACTGAAGAGCTGTTCATGAGACAGAAGACAATGGAGAGGCTTTTCCCAGACTAAGAGGTTTGACCTGCTTATTGATGGCAGACTTCCAAGGTAGCAGCACTGGTGTAAACCCTTAATGAAGACAGGAAAATTCACTCAGCCATGAATAATACTGGTAAAACTGGTCTCCGTTACGACCACCAGGCTTGGAAGGAGGCCCTGTCCTTTTAGAAGGCCTGTGCTGGAATCCCCACGAGGAGAGCAAGCAGCTGTGGCCATAAGAGGACTAAATGCTCACCACAGATACAGGATTTTTGGTGACACTGGAGCAGTGGCAGTAATCACATTCCAGTTGGTGTGCTCTGGCACTGATAATACTGAGCTCTTTTCTAATCATCATCTCAGTGTTGAGAGAGACTTGTTGCTGCAGGACCACCCCACACCAAGCTTTGGCCGGCCTTGGGGCATCTGCCTTCAGATGCCATGAGTGTTTTCTTTCTAAACTGGTAGTTTCCAGCAGCTCCCCTGTGGCAGCAGTGTCCATGGGGCCTACTGGAGGGGAGGGGGAAAGCTAAGCTGGGAAGGTGGAGGAAATTTGGGCCAGGGAGGTGGTGCCAAAGCAAGCCTGAGGATGCATTCAGGTGGAGTGAGCCCTGTGTTTTTGTGGTAGGTGTCAGGTGCTGGTGGCATGCAGGGAGTTTGGCACCTCTGTGGTAGATGCAGAAGTTTGTTGGCTTTATCTTCTGGATGGGCAAACTGGTTTTCTTGTGGAGAAATCTACAGTGTTGTAGTACAGCACAGGGTTCCTATCCCCACGTATTGCACAGGCAGATAGCTTGTGACTTGTCAGATAGCTCTGTTTTTTAAAACTAATTAATAAAAAAATCTATTTGCTAATCTTTGTAAAGAGAAAAAGGGAACTTTATTGCTGTCTGTGTTTGATGGCTGCTCCCTCACCTGGGTAGAGAAAGGACTAACAGGCTGACATGAATGGGATAGATGAGATTCCTGGTGATCTGCTTCTAAACTGCATGTGTTGGATATGTGATCCACAGGCAATCACAGCAGGGAAGCTGACTGTTTAAAACTGCTACCAAAAAACCCCAAAAAACCTCAAAGCAATTGTTTGAGCTAAAAAGCAGCACCTAGCTCTTCTGTGTCCGTTTATAGGGAAGTTGTTATTGAGGTAATTCATGTAAATGGTCTAAGTTAGGATGAGGAAAAGGTGTATAATTCTGCGCATTTAAGTGCTATCTGTATATTATGAGTTTTGAATTGCTGTATCCATACAGACATAAGAAGGTTTTTGCAAGTCTGTCCTTCATGTTCGATAAAATTTCAACACAGAGGCCATCTTCCATGTGGTGTCAAGATCATATTTCTCTTTTGTGAAAGTGCAAAAATGCACATGCTACCAGTGACTCACATCCCTCATGCAACCAGAAGTGTCTCTTGGGGAAGCTTTTGCCCTGCTGAACCTTGCCTCAACACCACTGTGTGTTTGGCTTTTTTTTTAAATTCAAAAACATTTCCATGAAGAAGCATACACCTTCCTCAGTGGTTTTTTATTTCAATGGTGAGCTCACAACTGGGACACTGGGAATTTGGCATAGCTTGGTTTTATACAGTGCCTAATGCAGTAGCTGTGTTTTGTTTGAACATGCTCGAACACTTGCTTTTAATACTTTCTTTCTTTTGATGTCTTTAATGTGTCATTTACTTTCTGATGTTCAACATGGTTTGCTGCCTTTTTTTTTTTTTTAAATTCTCAGAATTGTGACTACGATGTGCCCTGCAGGTAATGCAGTTGCTTTTGTTCCTTTTTATAGGATGCAGATCAGACTAGGTTCAGTATAAAATTACAGTAATGGTTGTTTTTAACCACCAGTTTGTTAGAGATAACCTAATCTGTTTGCAGAGAATCACTTGAGAATATTTTCAGAGGGTTACTGGCAGATCTTACTTGGCCCAAGATTAAATTTTGTAAAAAGTAAGATTTAATGTCAGAGAAGGTTTTTTGATTTTGTTTTGTTTTTCTGCTACAACAGGAACAAACCATACAAGGAAATATCTATAAACAAAATAAAGGAATAAATAAATAGAAAACTCTTACATCTAGCCCATGAACTTGAATGTTTCCTATTGGTTGAAGGTCACAAGTCACCAAAAAAAAGGACTTCGAGGCATTTTTTTTCTTTGCTGCTATGATTTAAGTCAAAGTAAAATTGTAAACATCTTTGTTTTGCAACATTTGTAATTACCATGGTGAATAACATGTTTCTGCTAGGACAGCAGTGGCAGGAGATACCTTGAGGACTGATCTTACATGATTATTCAGGTGACCCTTTATACTGAAAAAGACATTCTTCAAACAATTGGCTACTATGAAATGTAGCCAGACTAGGCTAGTCCTGCTGTGCTGCTAAATGAAATTTACAGTCAGTCCCAAGTCAGTATTTAGGCACAGATGTATTTTAATACAGGCCATGACTATTCGTATGGAAAAATTTAATAAAAAAATCAAGTCACATTGACTTTTTAGGTTGTCTTCCAGTGAGTAAATGTATTTTATCAGAAGAGCAGTTGCCTTTAAGGGACAAATACAGAAGGCAGAGAAAACTGCTTTTTTTGAACATTCTGGTTTTGTGCCTTTAAAGGTGACATTTTTGGAAAGCACCACAACTTCATGTGGGAGGGTTGGAGTTTGCACAGTAAGTGGAATTTTTGTTTGGGTTTTGAGACCCCCAGCTAGGACATCTGTGTGGAAAGAAGTATATTTTATCTGTTGCAAATATTGGTCTGTATGACCAATATTTGATTGATACAAAGATTTTAATGGCTGAAAATATGAGAAAATTGTGACCTGAGATGCAGGTTGAGTTTCAAGTAATTAATCCTTAGCTAATCCTGTCATTGCATGCTTGAAAAGAAATGTAGAAAGGAATTGGGCTACCATGAAGCAAAAGGATTTCTCCTCAACTTTGAAGTTTTGTATTTGCATTGTGAATGAAGCCAGATAGAAGTGCAAAAAACAGTGATATTTGTAGCCATAAATTTGTGGGTGAATTAGCAGACATCTAAAAGGAAAGAGTGATTTGAAAGCCTACAAAAAAGCAATACACACTGGAAGAAAAGAAGAGAAAGAAACAGCTCCTGAGATGTCTGTGAGATGCAGGGAATCCCTGGTGTGGGTTGAGATGTTAACTAGAACAGCCAGCTTTCAGAAGATGAAAGAGATACCCACAATGTTGTATCAAAGTCTGCTGGCTGTGGCAGGAGGTGGGTGGTGTGCCAGTGTTTTCAGAGGTTTTGAGTGTGAGGTGGAAGGTGTGACACAGGAGCTGATCTCCTTTTACAAGTAACTATCCTCTCAATCTCTTTCTTCATCACAAAGATGTCTTGCAGGATTGCCTTCCTCATTGCACTGCATGATCCTGGCTTTTCTTTCAGCTTCTCCTGTGCTTAGTCCCTCCCCTGTTCTAGTAATTTAAATGAATTATAGACATGAAAAACTTTCTCCTAAGGGAAAATAATTTATTGCTTATTCAACATATGGGCCTTGATTCCACTGAAGTCAGTGGAGAGATGCCCTGTGGCTTTGATGGAAATTGTGTCCAATTCACATAGGTGATAGGCATTTCCAGAGAGAGCCTGCTGTTGAGGAGCTTGCAGTCAGGATATTGTGGTTGGTCACCAAGCAATAACAGAGGCAAAGGAAGAAAACCAAGGAAGTTTCTTATTACAGAGCAGGATAAATTCATACATTTTATCTTGTGTCAGGCCAGAAGCCCTTCCCCTGTCAGAAAGGTGGTGTCATTTCTACCAAATCTAGCAGAATTTCCACAAACCTGGAGTTGCTACCTGTGGAGAAATGTGCTTGTCCCCCAACCTAAGGAAGAGGATGTTGGATCTCACAGTGGCATACACAGTTTTCCCCAGCTTTTCAGAACACTAAGGCCAAGTTGTACTTGGTTGGGCTGAACACTGCAGACAAGCAAAGCATGAGAATGTGAGAAGTGCCCTTCCACATTGGAGCAGTGGTCTCTGGTCTCCACTGGTAGCAGGAGGATGTGCTCTTTAGTGTGAGCATGTGGACATGGCCACTTCCTCTCGTCTGTTGCTCTTAAAGCTCTATCAGCATCCACAACTGCTTTCTTAGGGTTGTGTGTTTGAAGGCACATCTCTGCCCGCTCCCTTTACAACCTGTTTATGGAGCTGCTGTCTGCAGGTCCTTCCAGTTGTTTTCTGATCCTGCTGATGCAGTCTGGTTTTCATTTGGCTGCTGCTGCAGGCCACGTCAGTGATCCTGGAGAGACAGCAGCGATGGCTTTGAGTCCTCCTGCCTGGATGTACCTGCCAGTACTGTACTCAGCATCACATAGACACAGTTTAGATTGTTTTACCTTGTGTTAATCCGCATTGAAGCTCACCTGCCATCATACTGCCCCCTCTGTCTTGTCAGTAGTGAAAGAGGCTGGCTGTTAGATCATGCAATGCTCCGTTGTAGGCAGGTGAGTGGCGTTCAGCCAGAAAGGAGGAGCTGACACAAAACCAAGGGTGAGCACAGTCACTCTGTGCTGACCAAATGGGATGGGTGGAAGAAGGAAGCTCAGCAGATGGTGGTACATGTCCCTTGCCTGAAAACTGCTTGCACAAGGGAGCTGTTGCTCTGAGTTATTCACACCTCCAGTACAGACAGCGTCACTTTGTGTCACTTTGAGTTGGTTTCATGGGAAAATGGTTAGAAGTAACAAATTAAAAGCAACAAGAAGTTGGCTCTGCACGTCAGGATAGTTAAAATTACAAATGAGTTATTACTCTCAACCTCAGGGTAGCTGCTGATCAGATTGCACAGAGTGTGCCCAGGATTTTTCTCTTACATCCCCATGCACCAGTTTGTTTGGGAAAGTCTGCTGTCTTGCCAGCCTCTCTCATCCTTTCTGTTTCTTTTAATACAGCAGGTTGCCTTGCAGTGATTCAGATGTGGTAATACAGGTCTCAGTACTAGTCTGGCTTTGCAATCTGCCGTGCTGGGGACCTGTTACGACATGGTTTGATCTTGCCTATCATGAAGAGACTTAGTTGCCTCGTTACCGTGCTAACAGCCTGTAACTTCAGAGGGCTGCAGCACGGTGTCTGCGGTGTCACGTGGGCCCATCCTGCCTATGCAGACAACAGATGGCTACAGCCTGAGAGAGGAAGGCTCATGTTATGACATGATCCCCTCCAAGAACAAAAGTCTGCAGGAAGGGCTCTGAAAGTGCTCACCTCTGACAATTTCCTGGCAGAATAAAACTGAAATGTCCTACTTGAGTCAATTGAAGACTTTCTTTATAGTCAGAGGGGTCCTAAAGCAGCTCAGCTGTTTGGTGGTGTGAGGAGGCAAGCATTTCTAAAGCCGCTCAGATGAGCACTGGTGCAGCACGTAGGGTGGGTAGGACTTGGGTGCAAGGTAGATGTTCTGAGCAGCCGGCGCCGGGCTGGTCAGAGTGGTTCGACCTGCCCCCGGCAGACAGAGCCTTGGGCCATGGTTGGATAACACAAAGCACTTATTGGCAGTACTGGCTCGACCTGTTCCCAACTGTTCATCCCTGCAGCTGTAGCTGACCCAGCTGCCCAAAAAATTAAAAGGGCAAGGGGAGGGACTGGTAGTCATGAGATCAGTTCCTGGATCTGGCTGGCAGTACAGCCCTGAAGGAGCACATGGATGCATCTGAGGTGTGGAGTTAGCATCATCTTCTAGGAGGCACTGGGGACAGATGCTGTTGAAATTGGCTTTGTTGTCAGTGCTTTGTGTCTTCAAATAGCAGCTTTAGGCATTGAGGAGGGAGCCCAGACCCGATAGTGCACACAGTTATGGTTACCACATGCACTTTATAGCACAACTTAGTGTTTATAACTGGCTTCACCGATCAGTGGTTAATCTCTGTTCAGAATCACTCAACAGCTTTGGACTTGTGGTCTCCTTCCATTGTCCAAGAAAAAGGAATTTCCAAATCCGTGAAAGTAAACTAAGAATTTGAAACCTTGGCTAAGTTTAAAATGAGATGGTTTCTTTTGGTGGGTAAGCAGCATGCTCAGGGCTCACATGCAGAGTCCTTGTGAGGGCTGTCCTTGGAAGTGAGTGGTCATCTGGATTTCACTGTATGCCAGAAGGAAAGGGAATGAAGGGAGATGCTTGGATGGTGTTTGGTCAGTCGTAAATGAAGCAAAGCTTTAGGATGAGGTGTAAGACAGGAAGAGCAATTCAACAGAGTGTCACTGGGAACAAGTTTATAGAGGGTTTCTTTTGGTCTTGTTTTAAACCAAAACAAAAACAGGATGGTGGTTTAGAACAGGATTCAAAGATGAGGAGGCTGTGCAAGTGTTGGGGCTTGCTCATATCCTTGCTACATGGGGAGGAAGGGAATGGTCTAAAGTGCCTGAAGCAAACTGAGGACATTTCCCCCAGCTCACAGCAGTCAGACCAGCGGAGAGCTGTCCCGGCAGAGAGGCATACATGGAAAATGTGGAGCAGCTTAATTAATTGTCCACTTTTGTCATGTTAAAACAGCCCTGCCTTTGTCTCTTTAGGGCTGTCTTAATGCTCCCCTCTTGCAACAAAATACAGTTGACAGAGATGTAGGATAGGAATGGGGTAAGGGATTATCTCTTACAGAATGGAGAAAGAGAACTTAATAAGGAAAGATCCCTTTCGTAAAGAGACTTGCCCCTAATGTGAGAGGGTTGAACACAACTGCTCTGTGTTAACTAGACAAATATTTACAAAGTATGCTCAACAGTGAATTTTCTGATTAGCATTTAGCAGAATTCATCTTTGCTCTAGATATCTGCCACACTGTGATCCCTCCAGAAATCATGTGAGCCCTGGGTATAGTGGGGGACTTTTTCCAAACTGTTCTAGCTGTCTGTACCTCTGAACTACATTTGTGGGTATTTCTTAGAGGACAAAGGGCTTGAAATCGTGTTTTCAGTGTCAGGCAAAGTTTAACAGCTGCTCTAAAGCCAGAGCTCAGGGTAAAGCAAGAGTCATTTGCTGCTGGGGTTGGCCTGTGTGCTAGAGCTGTTGTATGGAGGTACTGAGATGTTGTATAGCCTGCTGGCTGTACTGTCTGCTCTACATCAGACTGCCTTTCTGCTGCATGGTGCAATCCATCATAAGCTCAAAGTGTGGGCTTTGCCCCTGCTACCTTAAATGCAGATTTCCCCATGGTAGGTGCAGTCAGAGCTAATCCTGAAAACTTTTCATTATGACTTCAGCTGCTCTGTTGCGAAGTTACTGGGGAATCATAATGTGTGTTAAAGACAGAAAGTGCTTTTTCCCAGAATTGTTTTTCTTTTTTCCCAGACATATTCAGTTCCATTTACTGTAAATAGTCCTTTTCTAGCTTGAATATTTTCATTTCACAAGGCATGAAGACACAGTTGAAGCTCTCTCAACCATGTGAGGGATGATTAAATATTTAACTTGAGTTTGCAGGTGATGTAATGAAGGTGGCTGAATTTTATTATTTAGAATGTTTACAATAAAAATGGATGAAGATAACACCCAAAATTTTTCAAGTGGGTTCTCTGGGTTTAAAAGATGTTCTCCAGTTCATGGGTGGAAGTAGAAGCATTGTGTGTGTGTCCAAAAAATCCCAAATTTACTAGAACTGCTACCACCTAGTGGTGGCTGCCACTACTGTAAAATATAAAACTAGTTGGGTTTATTTCAGTTAATGTAGGGAAGATAGTAAATCATCAGCTCATCTGACTGATAATGCCAACTGCTTGTACCATATCCATTTCCAGTGGTCTGTTTGCTCCAATTTTGAGGATTAATTATGTGATGGGTTTTCTAACTCTTCTCTTGGGATGTTAGGAATGTTTGTCAATAAACACTTGCTTTAGCACCAAAATGTTTTTCATTACCTCCTGTTTTGTCTACTAACTTTGTAGCATCTCAAGCTCTACTCTCTATTCCACCATTGTTCCAGGAAAAATAAAAAAACCATGTATAAAAACAATCGTGCCAGCAAGCTCCCCACCTTGATCTGTATCTCCTCTTTCATCTGAAATTTTTCACATTTGGTGTCCCTCTTCATAATTTGGTTTGCATATGTAGGGAAGCAGTTCCCTCCTCTTTCTTGCCAGCAATAAAAGATGAAGTGGATTCTTCTGTCTGGGCTGACAAAAGACTGCAACTTGATTTGATAATAGACTTCAGCATAACAGTCTTGTCTTTCCACAGTTTGAAGGAAAAATTATTTTGGCTACATCTATATAGTGGTTTCTTTCATGCAAGCGAAAAAGTTTTTGGATTCTCAGATGGAGTCCTTGAGGTTTAGCTTATGAACACATCTCATGAGAAATTCTTTTTTTCCCAGGAGGTGATGAGGCAGCAGATGAGTTACCAGGGTTTTTTGTCACCTTCTTCCCTATGTCCTTACTTTCTTGCTCTTCTCCTCTTTCTCTCTTATCCTGCACATCTTTTTTGACTCTGGTGTCAGAATTGAGATCTTCAGATAGTGTCACCTTCTCTTCATTTTGGGGAAGTGACACACTGGTTGCACATGACAAGGTAACGTGCTGCTCCCATGGTTGCTGAAGTGGCAGTGGGTGGGAGCCTTGACAGGTGGATTTCTCTGCTCTTGTCCTCTTGATTCACCAAGTGTAAATTCTGTGGGATAACAACTGGACTGGAAAGCATTTTACACCCTCAGTAAGTGAAAAATGGGAAAGGGGCAAAAGAAACAGCAGGCCTTTCCTGTGCATCCTGTTTATTTCACTGCCTGGAATCAAGTGATGACTCTGCAACATAAATCAGCCAAATTCTGGAGATGGGAATTATCCATGTGAGAGGAGCTCTGTCTTGTTGGAGGGATGTTTGCCCAGATTTGAAGGCTCAGTCAAAATCCTCCTCCTTGTGTAAGATAGAAGCCTGCTGGAGCTGTGTAGCCAGCAGTGTTTCTGTTGCTGCAATGGGCATGTAAGAAGGCAGAAAACAGTAGTGCAGGCTAGACCTAACCTCTGCTGGAGTGGATGAAGCAGCTGCCAGTGCAAGACTACCTTGCAGCCATTCCTTGCACTGCAGGAGAAGTCTCACACTGGACCTGGCACAATTGTCTTCACAACCATTTTGTTTGCCACACACCTTCACAGCTCCCCTGCTGCTATTCCAGTTAATTGGAAGCAGAACTGGGCTGATTCTCACCCATCCCCAAATAACCAGAATTTGTGCAAAGCAGCTCACTTTTTCACCAGCTGCAGAACCAACTGCACAGGTTGGAGATAACCACAGAGCAGCTCAGCTAGTCAGGAACTGCTGCTTTATGTGAGGTACGTGCATGAAGTTTCCTAAGGGTCCTGTGAAACTCCTTCTTGACAAGGAAAAGGGCAGGTCTGCTTTGTGCAGGGGAGAAGGAAGAGTGCTCCCCCAAGCACGTACATGTGTCAGCATATCCCTGGCTATGTCACCACCTGAGCTTTGAATGTTCCTTTAGGGCTGCCCAACCCAGAGCAGCTTCAGAAGAGAAAGCCTCTGTACATTTGTGTTCCCAGGATCCAGAGTGGGCTTTGCCCTTTGGGAAGGCATATTGTTTAAACTTAAGAGTTAGTTTTTCTTGATGTAGACATCATCTGTTTGCCTGTGCCTGTACATCACTTACCTGTGGACCCTATCCGTTGAAGTGTTTTTCTCATGTGCACCAGAAAATGTAGTTGCAGGCCACACATGCAAGAAGAGAATAACAACTGGGAAGAGGCCCAGGGCACAGAGGAGAAGAAAGAAGGAGATAGAGTTCAAGTACAATTCACTGAAGAATGAGTGTACTGTAAGAAAAATAATATATTTTCCCAAATGATAGTAGCAGAAGAAGAAAAAGTTTTGGAAAGTTTGGGAAATTATGAATGATATGTGACATTGAATGTTGAAGTTGGGACTTCTGTATGGAGAGACACAATGGTTTTGGCTTGCTCTTACCTTGAGTGCCACCCATGCATATTCTCCTCACTCACATTCCTTCTGATGTTTCATGTTGAAAAACAGGGAAAAAATCTCCCTCTGCATCCACTGTTTTCTGTTTGGTCAATAAGGAGTTACAGAACATCTCTCTGGGTACAATTAAGAGGAGCTTTTTCCCATCTTGGTCTCCTTGTGTTCTTCACTCATCTCCATCCTAACAGAGCTCACATGGTTTCCTGCTCCTCTCCCTAATGAACCCCCTCTGTGCTGTCTGGCAGCCTTTCTTCAGCCCAACACACATCCATCCCATCAGGGGAGCATTTTCTGACCTCACAGGGGATGAGACAGGGCAGCCCACGTCTGCTTTCAGACGTCCCCATCCTCACATTCTGTGGCCTTACACACAGATTAGGGCTTGCTTGCATGTTCTAACGGGCAGATAATTAGATGAGCAATGAACTTTGTGTAATCCACTGTCTGTGTAAACAGATCTGTTCTGATTAAAAGGGGAGATTAGTTTTTGTGATAGGTCACTTCTCCCCCTTAAACTCCCCCAAGAAAAAGTGTATCAAGAATTGCACTCTATTAAGTGATCATTCACTATCACCAGAAACACTGCTACACTTTGACATTTGTTTAGTGGCCGTTTATTATCACTAGTGAGAGGAGATACTAATAAGTATCTCCTCTCTACTATAATACAAACTAATAAGTGCCTGAGAATCATCTTCCTATCTTCTGTTTTTACTCCTTGCTTAGGGAAAAAAAGCCTGTAATAGGAAATCTGGACAGTTTGGAGACATGTTGTACTGTGTCAAACAGAGAACTTGCACTGCTCTCCTAGAGTTTCTAAATCCCTGGAGTTACTGAGCAGCTATCGTTCTTGCAGATGACTGTTGAAATGCCGGCTGGGTTGTGGGCTCCCTTTGTTGCTTGCTGTCAATAAGCAGGAGGCGGGGTGCAGGACTTAAAGGAAAGTTTCAGCTTTCAAAAAGCAACACTTGTGAGCTTCGTGTCCTGAAACAATTCCTGGGAAGTGGCATGGGGGATGCAGTTACATCAGCAGCAGCTTTGGCCTCCAGACCCAGACCCGCTTATTTCCTATTTACTAATGCACTATTTGTGTGGAGCTTGGAAGGAGTACAGCTCCAGCCCTCTGTTCTCCTTAAGCACCTTACCTGTTTCAGTTTTTTGGACATATGTTACATCTTCAGCAACATTAATGCTGCAGACAGGTAAGTAAGCAGAGGGCACCATTAAGGACCACATCTTAGGTAATTTTTGTCTTCTTGTGCAGTAACTGTGAAACAGCAAAGCCTGTTACTGTCCCTTGGCTTTATGTTTGGATTCCAAGTGGCATATCAGAGACTCAGGTGTGGACAGACTTACACATCTTCCACTTCCATGGTGTATACCCAATTTTTTAAGCCAACTTTTGTGTTACTGTCTGCACTAAGTATTCACATTTAGTTGTACCAGGTGGTTGCATGAGGCCTTTGCATTTCTTTGGAAAAACATTTCTTGCTACACAAAAATTAGTTTGATAAATGTGCAGGTTGTGTATTATTTCAATCTGTGTTCATGTTTTTCATACAAAAGTTTATTAGTAATACATCCATGTGTCTCTGGAATGGTCTATTTGTGACAGTGATCTGAGCTCTTCTTTGGTGTCTCAGCATATTGTGTTCTCTGGTTAAAAGTGATTACATTAAAAATTATTACAGGAAGCTGCTGAGTTTGTGAGTCTGTTTTGGAAAAGAAAGCATTTTGTGAAAGATTTTGTATCATCTTGTTAATTGGGTTCTGTGGTATTTTAATGTCCTTTCAGCTGTAAGTTATTGGCCTAGGTCACAGACAAGAGAAACAGAAGTTGGGATGCTTGATCAGAAGCGATGCTCCTGGGTCCAGGTGCAGGCTCACTGCTGGTAGTTGGGAATCCCACTGAAAGCTTCTCTGTGTTTCCTTGCAGAGAGCCAGGCGGATGCAGAGGCACTAGCTACAGGAAACAAAGCCTTGAACCTGAGCTATGGGGAGAAGGAGCAGTCAGAGGAAATGACAGAACTACCAGAGAGTGAGCGCGGCCCCAAGGAGGAGCAGAAGGCCGATTCCCTTCTGGCAGAAGAGGATGCTGAAGAAAAAGTGGATGGATATGAAGAGGGCCCTGAGGAAGATTCTGTAAGTAACAAAAGTCTTGACCTCAATTTTGCCAGCAAATTAATGGACTTCAAGCTGGCAGAGAGTGACCAGAGTGCAGGCAGCAGTTCTCAGACTGAAAGGAAACATGCCTGTGACATTTGTGGCAAAACCTTCAAGTTTGCTGGCACTCTTAGCCGTCACAAAAAGGCCCACATTCGTGAGGACAGAAAGGATGAAAGGAGCAGTGAGGATGAAAGCAAAAGCATTCAGGATGATGCAGGAGCTCCCTCGATGCATGACTCTGGTCTTGAGCAGGAAGAGTCTCCGTTGGACTTGAAGGTAGTGGAGTCTCCTGTGGACTTTGAGGCAACAGGAAAGGAGAATGAAGAGAGCGAAAGCATCTCTGAGGGGGAAGGCACAGAGAGAAAGTCCACTGAGAAGAGCAGTGATGACAAACCAAAGACTGATGGGGCTAAGAGTACTGCAAAAGCAGACAAAAGAAAGAAAGTCTGTACTGTGTGCAACAAGCGTTTCTGGTCTCTGCAAGATCTGACACGACATATGCGGTCTCATACAGGTAAGAGGAGGCTTGAGGGCAGAACAGACCATGAGGTGTCCCACCAGACTGAGGTGTCTGCTCTGGAGGTGCACAGTTGCTGCTGGCACTTGAGGCTGGAGACACTGCTTTTAGTCCTAAAGGTATCTGCAAGGTGTCTTCTCTGCCCCAGTCCCCCATGCTGCATAAAAAGCCTAGGGAGGGAGCAAGAATTACAGCCACTGCTTTATTTTCAACTCCCAAACTGTTTTCCCCATGATTGCTTGCAGAGTTCAGAGGTGAGGACAAGTGTGGAGATCCCTGGGCAGCTTCTGACTCCCTTCTTGCCACATGTGTGTGTGGCTTTACTTCTTCCCAATATTTGACCAGCAGTGTAGAAACTGTATCAATGAGACTTCACCTCTGAGTCAAAGTTTGGAGAGAGAGAGAGAAAGAGTTTGGTTTTGTCTGATGATCTGAGCCTAATATGGCTAACATGCTGGTGATGTGTGCGACCTGCTGCTTGTGTGTAAGGCAGAGATCCAGTGGGCACTTGGGAAGGGAAGGTGGAACACAGGTAGTGAAACACTTGCCCAGTGACTTGACTGGGCACTGGGATTGCTTTATGTGATAGGCAGATTGCAGCAGTGCCTTGCAAATGAGATGAAGCCATGAACCAGCTCAAAGGTGAATTAATCATTCATCCTTATTAATTATGTATTTTATCTGCCAGCAAGCTGTTCTGACATGGGAAAACTGGTCCATTTTTACATTCTGTGTCTTTTGAAGGTTCTCTGTGCTGAAGACAAGATCTTTGTCATTGACAAAATATTTGTGTTGTAATTGACAGTGATTTTTAGAAAACTACACCAAAGAGTAATGCCTGAATAGCTTCAACCCTTCTAAATCATAAATATTCCCCTATTGAGTGCAAAACTGACCTTTTTTCTTCTGCCATGGAGCCACAAGTGAAACATGACAGGTCCCATTCTAGAGCCTATTTTCATACAAGTGCAGAAGCTTCAGGGATGTGCTGATATCCAAAGTACTGAGCTTTACCCCCAAACCGTGTGTGCCCATGGACATTTCCATACTCTCTGTTTTAATTGTTTCATTGCCTGCTGGGTTATCGTGGACTTTGTCAGTATGTTTTTTTCCTGTTTGTTTCTTTTTTGTTTGACACTTGAAGGATGTTTTAACATAGAATAGGTGTGGAACAGGAACCTGGCACAGTGCTTTCTTCAAATTCATAAATGTAACTATGACCTACCCCCACTGTCAGATCAGTGTATTTTCAGCTGAGGATTTTACACCAGTGCTGTGGGTTGACTCTTCTCCTTGTCTCCTTCCCACTTGTTCAACTATATTGACAAAATACTATCAGGTTGCACATTCCTTATACTTCAGTTTTAATGTGTGAGGTTTTTTAAAGATACCTGTAGGGTTTTGGGATTTGTTTACTCAGAAGAGGAAACTCATTTGGGACACACTGAAGCGTGCAAGAAACCTCTGCCTGCCTGCCGTGTGTCTCAGTCTGATGCTCATTGGCGTAAGATGGTGTCTTGGTGGAACTGCAGCACTGAAACCTCTTTTAAGAGGCACACTTGGAAAAGGAGGACAGGTTGGGGTGGGACCTTTGGTTCTTCGGGGCAGGCAGCACCTTGGGGCAGTGTGCGTGGTTTGTATTTTGGGAGAATTTTGTCTGTGGGGCTGTGGTTGCTTTGTTTTCCAATGAGTTCCTCCTGAGGAAAGTATTCCCTCTCTCCACATGTGTCTGGGGCTGACTTGCATCGGGGAGCCCATGTGGTGGGCTGGTTTCATAAAGGCTTTTGAGTTCCATAGATCGACTGTAAACTTTTCCAGAAAAGCTGCTGACTAAATTAGTTAGGCAGGATGCTAGTGAGCACCTGGTGCTTACGGCCTTCCTCCTTCCTCAGTGCAGGCCCTTGCCAAGCTTGTAGACACTTAGTTCGATGCTTCATTTGTGCCGTGGGCATTTACCTGTATTCCTGCTTGCACCATCAGCTAGTTTGCTAGTAAAGAAGCAAAACATCTGCATAAATGTGATGTTCAATTTGTGAATTTCCAAAGTGCAAAGTGTTTCATGCTGCTTGAAACAAGAGGGAGGCGCATGTGTGACCTCGCAGCTGACTTTGTGTTGTCGTTCTCTTCCAGGTGAGCGACCTTACAAGTGTCAAACCTGCGAACGGACCTTCACTCTGAAGCACAGCCTGGTCCGTCACCAGCGCATCCACCAGAAAGTCAAAAATGCCCGAAACCACGGGAAGGAGAGCGACAAGGAGGATTCGCAGTCACAGTGTGGAGAAGACAGCGAGAACGAGTCCAGCCACAGCGGCGCCAACCCCATCTCCGAAAGCGAGTGCGACTCCGCGGGGGGCATCGGTAGCCACTCATCCCTGGCAGGGAGCCGGAGCGAGCCCCTGGCCGGCACGGTCACGGACTCCCCCTGCGCAGAGGAGAGGAGCAGTGCCTGCCTTGCCGAGCCCGCCAGGAGCGCGCAGAAACACGCGGCAAAGGACCAGGAACCGCGGGGCAGCTCCGAGCACGAGAGGCCCTCGGGTTTCATCCAAGACTTGCTGGAGATGCACAATGCTCCGTCTCCCATGAATCACATCCTGGCCTCTGCTGACAGCGCGCCTCAGCTCTTGGGGGTGGAATGACTTGCTAGGAGGTTGGACCCGTCTCAGCAGGCAAACTGAAGCCAGCAGAGCAAGGTTTCTGGAGTCTGGTTTTGAAAGAGCGACCTTACAGCTACGGGGAAGAGTATGGCAGACTGGACATGGTGCCATATGCCTTTCAGTATAATAATGCAAGAGACTACAGTATATACTGATTTGAGTGCCTTACTACTTTATTAGATCTTTTGGTATTATAGATTTTTTTCAAAAATGATTTTAATATTTTAAAGAATTATTTGGAGAGGACCCTTTTTCATTTAAGCATTAATGTTACCTTTTGTATTGGTGTGCGTGAGCTTGTTCTTGTATATCTGTGATAGTCGCTGTGTTTGTTCTCTGAGCTGGAAATGGGGCAGTGGGGTGGGAGGCCCTTGGATACCATAGCCAATAACTGGAAGAAAAATGATGTGAATTTCATATGAAATAGTCAGAGGAGATGCAGAGGAGACGTTGATTTATTGTTTTTTTTCTCAGTAGATGTTCTTGCATTTGCCACATGGTGGAGCATTAAGCCTGTTCCAGGCACGAACAACGTGGCAGTTGAAGGTGTTCAAAGTGGTTCAAGCCAAAAGCAGGAAACACAAATTAATTTCAACCTCATGCTTGTTTCCACTTTTCAGCATTAGAAGTGGTCTTCTAAATCCTAGGGGTTTTTTCTGGCCGTCACGGACTGAGCGTGTGTATACAGAGAAGAGTTACATAGCAACGTAACCTATGGAAATTATGCACCCGCTGTTACATATGTTTGATTTGCTTCAGTATATTATTATTATTATTATTTTATTATTATTTTATAAATCCATCAGTTTGCTTGTCTCTGCAGTCAGCAGAAGCCAATGGGCAATATTTGCCCACGGAGATGCGTAGCGCAGCTTGGATCCCGTCTCGGAGTGTTCTTGACTCATCAGCTTTCACCAGCTCCTCCTCCTCCTTCTCCTCCTCCTGTTGTTGCAGCTCTTCTACTGTACTTTACATGAACCCCTTCCTCCGACCGGAGCGTCCCGCGGGGGCCAGCGAGGTACCGTGCCCCGTGCGGGGCACATCTCTCTCCCTCCCTCCCCTCCCTCCCGCGTGGTGGGCACGGGAGGCAGCGGAGCCCCAGCTGCAGGAGAGGGGCACCGCCAGTGCCGCAGTAACCTCGCTGCTCCCTCACCTCGGTGACGGTCACTCACTCACAGAGCAAAGTTATCCCGTCTTCCAGTGGAAAGCAAGAGAGAAATGCGAGCCTTACCCTCGTCTTGCTTCTGTCGTGTTCTAAGAGCAAGAAAATACTACTGGTAATAAAACTACAGATATACGACATGTTAAAAATAAATAAAATGAATTTAAAAGAAAAAAAAAAAGGAATAAATTCTTCCTGAGATTTTGGGGTTGATGCTTGAAGACTTGAGGTGTGTGTCTAAATTTCATATCAGTAATTTAACCCCTTTAATGCTGGCAACTGGAATTTCTCCATATGGCTCCTGTTGCCGGCAACAGGTGACAGACACTCCAGCCTCCAATGTTGAAGGGGTTAAACGAAATGTATCCTACTGTAGCTGCGCATTTTTAGGAGTGCCCAGCATTTTTGTTGTTCTTGTCGTTGTTGTCGTTATTGTTGTTTGTTAATTGTCCTTCAGTCATGACCTCTGGGACAGACAGAGCCATAATAGCATTGCCGGAGCCTCACTGTGCTATTCCACCACTGCAGCCCCCAGCCCAGCCCAGCCCAGCCCGCACTGTGACCCTCCCTCCTTCCCACCGCAGAATCGCTTTTCCTGCTCTCACCAGACATGGAGGAAGTGGGCCTCGGACCCAGTCTATATTATATAATATATATATATCTATATATATCTATATATTAAAAATTCTCTGAAAAATTTCTGGAGACTGAAATCTCACTGTCCAGAATTCAAAGGAAGAGAAATGTTCTTGAGTAATATTCTTGCAAATAGAATAAGAAAAAATGGTTGAGGTATATGTGATTTCTATTTTTTTTTTGTTTTTGTTTTTTTTTTTTTTTTTTTTTTTTAAATAGGGATGTTTGAACCAGTTCAGAAACAAAGCTAACTCCAGATGTAGATAAATCAATCACAACCAATGATTCATTTGAAACTCTACCCAGGTGCATTCTACTTAATTAAAACCAGTTCACGCATCCCTTAAATTGTTATTACTATTATAATTATAATAATAATTATTATTATTATTTTGGGTATTTTTTGGTTTTTGTAATTTTTTGTTCGTTTATTTTGGGGTTGTTGTTTTGTTGTTTTGTTTTGGTTTTTTTTTTGCAACTCTCCACACTAAACTGCGCAATACTGTGGGGGAGAAGCCATTACTAAACTATATGCTGCAGAACAATGTAGCAAGTAATTAATTCCCAGCAGCCTGCCGGGACATCTGCTAGCAATAATCACTATTGATTTAAAGCTTTATTTAGCCTTTATCTATATCCTAGTAGAGTATAAGGTCTTGCCACATTTTATTGACATTTTTATTAGTTGAGTTTGACTGAGAACTGTTGCTGTTGTTGGGGTTTTTTTTGTTTCCCTTCCTCCCCCAATATTAAACTGTGAAATTTATAATGTGTTTAAACTATGGGTGAATCTTAGGCTTTAGTTTGCATGTTCAGCTAATTTGTCTCTATACGATTTTCATTTGAATCTTTTTATTTTTTTTCCTCTCTCAGGGCTTTTACAAAAAACAAAAAAACAAAAACAAAACAAAAAGAAAACAAAAAAAGATCTTCTAAAATTCTTTTGCCTGAGTTGCAATGGACTTAACATGGAGATAATTCAATCACTACATTAAGCACTTGACTGTGAAAGCGCAAAAAAATAAAGGAAAAAGAAAAAAAAAGAGAGAACCTTGTTTGAGGCTGTTGTGAAATAACTTTAGGGGGCTATGTGACAGTCTGATTCCATTTTCAGAATGATTCATCTTCTCTTTCCTCTCTGTGTGTCTCCTTTCTCTCTCTTCTCTCTCCACGAAGGAAGTTTAATCCTAGTGATTTCATCCCATGCAAGAAACAGTAATAAATGTGTAGAATTCATATTTTTCTAAAGGGAACTTAAACTGCTGCTACGAATTGTGTACAAGACTGGTTTATGCCACATGAACAGAGAATCACACATAGTTTTGGTACTTTTATTCCTCTTTTTTTCAGTTGTACAGTACTTCCAAATTCAAAATAAAAAGTAAAACTTGTTCTGTATCAAACCATCTAAGCAATAAAATGTTATATTTAAAAATTATAGGTTATTCAATGGGCGTGGCTCTTCTTGTGGGTTCATGGTGACGTTCTCTGCCTTAGCTCTGCTGGAGGACGACGTGCAAGCTGGAGTTTGTCTGTGCCAATGGATCACTGTTTCTCTTCCTTTGGTTGATCTGAATTTGGGCTGGAGATGATTGCAGCACTCTGAAAACTCGTGTTCATTTTGACCACTGTTTTCTGGTAGCCAGGCCCCTTTGAAATGCTGCTTGTCTCCCAGTGCAGTTCCTCAACACAGCAACTGAAGATGGCAGAAAATTTTCCTGCATAGGCAGGGTCAGGATTCTTTTTCAATTAATGGTAGCCCCATTGTCTCATAGGAGAGCATCCTCTCAGCATGTAGTATACCAGTCACTATTTTATAAATTAAGTAGGTTTCTGCTACCACAGTTTCCTTCTTGCATAAATGTTTATGGCCGCAAACTCTTCAGGATGTATTCAAAAGCCACGTGCATGTGTCATAAACAGAGACAAATCCTTTGTTTTAGCTTGTCAGAGCTGCCTTAGCTGCATTTTATATGCTTTCCTATAAATAAACCCCATTTCACAGGACAGTGAGCCAAAGAATCATCTGAGTTGTGCATCCAGCTCTCAAGGCCAGGGAATTGCAGTGAAGCAAAGCATCCACATCTTCCTAAGTCCTGCTGCGGTGGTGCTTTCTGGCAGAGAAGTGAACCAGGTTCAGAATGAGAGACAGACTTGGGGGCTGAACTGCTGCTGCTTTCCTCCCTCAAGCCTCCTGCACCTTGCCCGTGGAGGTCAAAATGCCTCACAGCACTTGGTCTGCTGAGGACCTTGGTCCCTCACCCCCAGGGAGGGACAGGTTAAAACAAGCAGTCAGCCAGCTCAGCCCCAAACCAAGGATATCTGATGAAGCGGAGCTCTAAAGGCTTTCTGGGTGAGCTTATGGGGTGGAAACATAATTTCTAAGGGAGGAAACCCGCAGAAAATACTCCCTCTCCCACCCACTGACCTGAATCGCCTCTCCTCTCGTGAGACTGATGGGAAGCTCGCATCCAAGTGGCCCAGGGACCTGTCAGGAGGTGTAAAATCAAACGGGATGAGTTTATGTGGCTAGGAAGTGATGGTGACTAATAACTTACAAAACGGATGACTTAGAAAGCACTTGGTTCTTGGCCATGGAAGGGTATAATTGCAGTCCTTTTCTCCTTCTACCTCAGTTTGACAGTGACTATTGCTGAGTTGGAAATTCCCCTGCTCTTCCTGCCTTGGACAGGGTAGCACCCTGCAGACCAGCTGAACTGTGCTCCTTGCTGGCATTTCCCTTTCCCTCTTCCTGCCTCCACTCCTTCCCACACTAGCACCCATGGCAGTGATACTGGAGCTGGCCTGAAACACCAGGTTAGCAGAGGTGGGGAGGTGGTGGTGGTGTCTCTGAGTGCCTCTTCCAGCTTGCTACTTCCTCATCTCATTCCCTAAAGGTTTTTTTCCCACCTTGGCAAGAGTGAAGCTGAACTTAATTCCTGACACTAACAGGGAGATTGACACAGCCCCTCTTGGAGGCACTGCGGTGCTTCAGGCATGGAGGCCACATGCTGGCCCAGGGCATTAAAGTTTGGGGAAGACCCAAGTCCTCTGCCACCACAGGGATGTCTTGGCAGCAAGGGGCACCAGGAAAGTGGGTTTTTCCTGCAGTGTGGAGCATGAAGCTGTGGGGATGGGCAGGAGATAGGATTGGGTGAAAACTGCCCCAAAACAGAATGTGGAGCCTGGTTGGCGCTTCTTTTTTTTTTTTTTTTTTGCTACTGCAATACAAACAAGTAAAGAGAAAGGAATAAAGTTACTTGCTTTTCATTATGCAGCTGTCTCAAAGTAGCCAGCATGCATTTGTGAGATGGGAGGGCTGTACACCTACACCAAGATCTTCAGAAAGTGAGTGCAATGAGAAGTGATTTGCTGTTGACACTTAACAGTGTTTTGGCCTATTCTGTTGGAAAAAGCCTTTCTCAAACAAAATGAGTCACAATTCAACAGCAAAGGCAGCAAGGGGCAAAAGTTTACTTGAAGCCTTTCCTTCTTCACAAGTCTCCAGTTTGGGGAATCATACATGTCACTTTCTTTCAGCATTTCTGTAGTTATGACTGGATTGAAAATGCCACTTTTGGAAACCTCGAAGCTCAGGATTATTTGCAAAAGGAGACTCAAGACCCAGCACAGAATAACCAGCACTTTCTGTACATCAAAGAGGCACCATTTTTCATCACCCACTCTGTCAATGAAAAAAAAGAAAAGGGTGGAGAAACTGGATTGTTCAATTGGAACATCTCTTAACTGCTGGACTGTGGAAAAAGGGGCCATGCCAGCACTTCCCAAAACCTGAGTACTAGAGTAGCCAGGATCAGGAAGGGAAGTGAAATAAATCTGTACAAGGCACCAGCATCTTTGGGTGTCATAGGTCAGCTGAGCCCTGCAGCTGAGCAGGAGCTGCATTAAAGTACTTCCCCCCTTTCATCCCCTTCCTTGGCAGTAAATAACGTGCAGGGGAGAGGCTGCACCCACACTGCGACAGCCAAAGGAGCCATGAGGGAGATACTGGGATTTGGGCTCCAATCTGTTTGGAAATAAAGGAATTAAATTTTGAAAACCTCCTCCATGTCAGGGAGGAGCTGAATGTTCCATGAAAAATGGTCTGAGGTTGGGAAGGGGGAAGAGTGTGGATGAGGAAAGGTCTAACCTGCTAGTGGGATGGCTTGATCTGCATACACATCTGCACCCTAGCTTGGGTGGTGTCTGAGCTGGGGACGTGATGGGTCACCTGGCTGTGTGTGCTCTGCGGGGTGGAAGCACCACATCACTACAGTGATCCCTGGAGTCCAGGCTGTGCTCTGGAGTTCCTGGCTTTGGCCACCAGCCCCACACTGGAGCTGCCCTCCTTGCCCATGTCCATGTGCACGCTCAGGGAATGGGGGAAACAAGCATCCAGGAGCAAACTGTTGTCCCTGCCTGGAAACTGGTGATGCCAGTACCTGCAGATTTGCTGGTGGATCAGAGGATTTCCCTGGTCTTGGGCAATTAGTGCCATGCTGGATCACAGGATTAGAAAAACTGGAAACAACCCTAAAATGATAGGAGGTACAGCACAGCTGGGGTTCCTGAGCCAACAGCTCTGCTGAGGGTTTGTATGGTCAGTCTGTTCCTCTGGTTTTGAAGTAAAAACATTAACAGGAATAGTGGCTTGTTCATGGAGCCCCTGCCAGAGCCTAAAGCATCTCCTGCAGGTGCAGGTTCTTGCACTCAGTAAATTCAGACCTCTTGGCCTTTCTCAACACAGCCTCCATGGTGTCCTTCCTTGTCCCCTCAGCTGAGGATTGTGTTTTTGCTGTGCACTTTCAGGGAATGCATTTTTAGGTGATTTAAACTTTTCTCACCAATCTTGAAAGGATGATTTATGCCACGTAAGCCCAAGGTGTTTCTCCCACAGGAGGAGTTGGTGTCAGACACAGATGGTGTGTGGCCTTGGCCCTGTGACAAGTTAGGGACTCACTTGTCCAGTGGTGTGCATGTATTTCTCAGGAAATATCAGAGGACAGGAGGGGAAGGGAAGGGGCAGGGGGAGAATAGCACAGGGAGGAGTGCTTTGGCAGAGAATTATTTGGTGTTTTTAGGATTTGTCACCAGCTGCACCACTACAAAAGGTGCAGAAGCTGCAAGAGCACCATCCCTGTGGGCTGCCAGGCCTCATCAGTGGCTTCACCTGGGCAGGGAGGCCTATTTAAAACAAGGGGAGGGATGAAGGTTGCATTGTGGGCAAGGGGACAGTTGTTTGTATGCAACATCAAGTTCTGTATTGTAAAAAGATGTTTATGAGGCTGTTTTTCCAGAAGTATCTTTTTTTAACAAAGGAGTCAATTTGTACCTGGGAGAAAAAGGGTGGAGAGGCAGCTGGCCTGCTCAAAGGCAGCAGTGAAGACACAGACTGCTGCATTCTGTGCTGTCACTGCACAGAATGGATGCCCAAAAGACACAGGAACACCTACCTTGCTGTTTCTGTATGCAAGTGTCACCTCAGGTAAGTGACGGGTAACCCGCACACATGTGCCAGTGTTAATGGGCTTGACTGAACCCTCTGGGGAGATGTAAACCTCCAGAGTATTGCCAGGTAAGGGGCTCTGATGCCTTCATTTCAAGATATGTCTGAAACCACCCTGAAGAAGTGAAACTAAATGGAGTTGAGAAGCATTCTTGAGGCTTTTCAAAAATTCTAGTATTGCCTACTTTCATTTCTCAGGACCCCTCTTGGAATACTAAAAAAAAACCTCACAAAAAGGAAGCAGAAGTTTTTCATATATTAAACAGTAGTAAAATGGGAAGACTTCTCTGGCTCACCCAACCTCACTGCGTAATGCAGTAGAAAATACTGTAGCAATCCTCCCAACTAGTAGGAACTGAAAATAGCTTTCTCCTTTGCTGTGCTTGTTTATTTCTCCTGTGCCAGATCTGTCTCTTGTTTGGCAGGGAAAACTGCCAGGAGTGTATGAGGAAACTCTGGGCGATGGTGTTTGGAATACGCTGTTGTGAAAGCACTTGAACTCCTCTAGAGCCTTTCAGCAGAGGGTTGTGAAGCAGTTTACGAACATCAGTTAATGGGAGGCTGTAAATAAGAGAAATCTGCTGGAGAAAAGGCTTTTCGTCACCAAAGGCCTGATCTGTTTTCACAATCTCAGAGGCAGAGGTTACTGCGGTGGAGGCCAGCGCCGCTGCGGGCTGACTTTCCGTCAGTCATTTTTAGCTGTAACCACACGCGGAGCACGGCCCTGCTGCTCGTGAAAATGTGCCAAGGTTGGGACAGAATGTCAGCCAGAGGGGTCGGTGGCTCCACGACAGGACCTGCCCCAAGCACTGGGCTAGGAGGAACGGCAGAAATAAACGCTCCTGTGAACGTGTGCACACAGGTCCATGGGCCCCTGCCCTCAGACACGGAGCTATTTTTGGGTAACAAAAGCAATTGGTGTGTTAGCCTTTCCTCCCATCTCCTGTTACCTGATCCTGCAGAGAATGACAGGTTTGTTGTCTGCAATAAGCAGCATCTGACTTCCAAGGAATCTGCACCCAAAAGAAGTATTTCTACTTTATTTGGGGTGATGGCAGTGCTAGCTGTGAGATGCAGGCTTGCTTTGACCAATATTCCTCCCAAGTTTTTGCAACTCAAGCTTTACTGCATGACCAGTGCTTGGGAAGGGCAAAACCTGGCTGTAAACAGAGACTGTAACCTTTGTCATTGCTGTTTAATTCTACCAAAGCCCAGCCCTTCTCGATGCATGGGGCTCCTGGGCAGCAGCTGGGAAGGAGGCAGCACACGTACCTCCCATGTCCTGCTGCATGCACTGGTGCTGAATGAGATCCAGCACTCCCAGATTTGCACACTTTGCCAGAAAAGTCCCTTTTTGGTGGCAGGATATTTAACACCATTCAATCTGCTGCCTTCTAGATGCCTGTATTACTGAAGCTTTACAGGCTCCAAGGTTCCATGCATCAGGTCCACCCTACTCCACAGCCAGAGAAATCCAAAGTATCAACCTGCCTGCATACACACAGCAGTCAGAGAAAGTGTGCGCCACAACACAGTGAGCCTGACCTTTGATCTTGTGTCTACATCACTCTCTGCAGCATCTCGGAGTTCAAACCACAAAGGCTGCCTAGCACAGCTACCCAAGACCAGAACTCACCAGAAAATGAGCTGGGGCTGTAGGTGAGGGAAAGGGAGGGATCTGGACAAGTGAGCAACCTGGGCACCCTGTGGTAATCCATTTTGGAACAGGATGCAGAGCCACATGCTGCCTTTAATACATTTGATTATTACTTTTTATGAATGCACCTCTTTGACAGTTTTTAACTTTTTCTGAACCATGAGAGTCTCTTAAGCAACTGCAAAAGGCCTGCTTAAAAAATTAAGGTACTTAATTTGAAAAATACTTAATTAAAAGTGACAGCAGGTTCTCCACCAGTTCCTTCAGGCAGTGTTTTACTGAACTACAGCTGAGGGATGCTTTGGAGTTTGTCAGCAGGTCCTTGGTGGCCTGTACTTATTCCCACTGCACTGCATCAGTGACATCTGGCTCCATTCAATTCTATAAATCTGGCAGAATGGGAATGACAGGGTGATGGTCCCTGGGGACTGCCAGTGAAAGGAAAAGAGTAACCACAAGGAGTGCTGCAGCTCACTAAAGGAACAGTAAATGACACACAGCGAGATGCTTTGCACAAGAGCAGGAGTTCAGCCTCAGGAGGACCTTGAGGGAATGTCTTGCCCTGCATGAGCACAAACAGTTACTGAGTGATTGTTCTGGCTGCATGACTGTGACTGATGCCTTGTACTTCACCCTTGGTGTACCTTTAGCTGGGGGAGTGGTAATGGAATGCTGCAGAACTGCAATCTGCCAGGCCAATACGATGGTGGAAAGGAGATGGTCTCTGAGTAGTGTATTTTCTAAATTACAAACTAAATCCTGCTTCATTTTTTTTCTTTGCTGCAGTGCCAAACAGCAAGATGTACTTCCTGGTTTCCAGCTTGCTTTATAGCAGCAACAAGTTAGGATTAGTCGGGCAAAATGTCATTTCCAGGGGTGAGAAGTAATTCCATGCTCTATGAATAAGCCACTATTACAAACAACCAAGCATTAACCAAGCCTCAAATACAGGCTCTGAGGAAAACATGACACACTTCCAAATCAAATGTTTTAGGGTATTTGAACTTGCTTCTAAATATAACCTGTTCTTTTAGTGGCAATGTTTGCCATACTGTGCTCAACAGTCATCAGATTCTATTTAAACTCTAGCTTTTCCTTTCCAATGGAAACCTGCAACAGGGCATTTTAACTGCCCTCCTTGCTCTGTAGACTCCTCTCAGAGGATACAGGGTGTTTGTTCATTCTCTTTCACCCTTGAAAACTTATGGGTGGAAAACTTGCCAGCTGATACTGGATCAAGTCCACTCTCAGGGCAAGGTCCTGTCTCCTGCTTGCTTCTGCAGGGCTGTGGATCCAGGCTCTGCCAAGGGAGCTCCTTCAGTTCTGAACAGTCTGGGCTCTTTGATTCGGCTTGTATGGAAAAGCTGGATGGGAACCTACCTGTGTCTGAATGTGGTCAAGGTACACATGGGGTTAAAAGATCCAATTTCATTTAACTTCTAAGGAAAACTGGCTGTGGGGTCAAACACCAGGTGGCAGAGGCAGTGTGTCACTATAAGCTCCACCTCTGCAATACCTTCGGCTGACCCTGTAGGTGGCCACAGCCCTGAATTTTTTTGGAAGTAAATACCAGACACCAGCATTTACAGCTTTTCTGAATTCAATCTTGCATTTATCTGTTATTTTCTGAACAGCACAGAAAAGTGCAGTGCCCAGACTTACTTCAGTGGCCAAGATAAAGCATGGAATGATTTAGAAAGGCCAAACTGCTGCTCTGACTCCTCCCTTTAGATCCTGCTCTTTGAGAAGGGGCTAAAGCTCTCTTTGTGCTTGCCTGCTATGAGAAGCAGCTGTCACAGGTTTGGGAGATCCCTCAGCTGGCAGATCTGGGAATTGCTGGCTATAATAATTTCCAACTAGTGAACCTAGTACCGTATTTTACCTCCAGGGTTAATGCTCCATCACTGCAGCCTCATCTCTATGGAAAATACATGGTGTAGCTCCACCCAGGCCCACCAGGGCAGGACTGAACCTCCTTTACTAGAACATAGACTGTGGGGTCCTCTTGAAAATCTGCTCAGACCATTGTGAGACCAAGTGCATCAACTCCAAGTGTCCTCTTTGCTGTGTGAAAGAGACAGCTCTCAAGTGACAGATTCATTATGTGAACTTAGGTGGCACAGGGAAAACCCAGTTGTGATTTTCATATAGGCTGAACAGATGGAAAGTGATGAGGAAAGGCAGGTTAGATTTCAGCTTTGCCTTAGCAGCTAAGGGACTGAAATGTTGTAATGCTGAAATTTTACTGCATTATGGTTAATATAAATTTATAGCCAAGGCTATTTACACAAGGGGACAGAAAAGACAGCCAGACAGATTTTTAAGACCTCATCTTGGTCTTGGTATCTGTTCTTTCTGAGCCAGCTATTGCAATATATCTATCTTGATCTTTTCAGTGAAAGATGAGGCAGGCTTCAAATTCTAGTCATTTTTATGTGTTCTGGGACCTAAAAATACAGCAACACATCTGCTTTTAGTTTTTTCCTCTTTTATCCACAGATACAACTCACAAATACAGGGGTCCCAGCATTCTTAATTTTAAACCTTGTCTTGTTTTTTGTTAGTTTTTTTTTTCCCAACAAGCCTTACCTTCTTCTGTTTGGATGCAGAACACCTGCTGGAACTGCTATTTTCAGAATAACTGCATGGAATGTGAGCATTTGCTTGGTCATATAACAGCATGCATGTAAAATCTGGAAGCATTTGTCCTTGTGCCTCAGCAATCTTTAAGCATCTTAACAGATCCTTTTTATGTTATGGTTTAGTATGAGGTTATTCCTTCTAGAAATGTAGGGCACTATGGCTGGCTTTTAACCCATCAGAATTTGGGAATTTACTGAACATTTTCCCAGGGCTCTCCTTTAAAAGAATTTTAATCTTAATTATTAGTCCATTGTCCAAAACAATACTTGCTCAATATTATTTCCATTCCAATTACACATGTAGAAAGGCAGATTTTTAAGAATGGCATGTTTTCACACTTTGCATATTTGCTACTACCCACTGCTTATCAAGGAAAAGGCCTTTTTTGGTGCCATACTCATGCTTTATTAAAAAAAAAAGCTACACAATGCTAAGAAAAAAGAAATCAAGTAAACTTTACAAAAAACCTGCAGCTGTTTTCAAGAGATCTGATCTCACTTATAAATGCAAGTCAGCAGGTAAGAAATTAAATGATAATTTAACACTTCAGTTGCAGTACATCACCTGAACTTAATCATCCAAAACAATCAGTCATTCTTAAGCTGACTGTTGATTGTAGCTACATAAACAATCATCTGCATCAACTGATTAGAAAAAAATCCATGGGAAAATTTAGAGATAAATGGAAAAATATCAAAAGAATGTTACTTAGCTCACCTATAAATTTTTGCAGAAATAAAGAGATCTTTCTGGCTTTGCTCTCCTCTGTATGTTAACTGCAACTCCCCTGTGTATTTTAGAAATGTCAAAGTATAAAGCTGCTAAATTCTGGTCAGTGAAGGGATTAAATTAGTACAGTATGGATCTATATGTACAGCTGCCAACCATTTACACTAGTGCTGTGTCTTACTATCTCCATGGAAGTGTATTGTGCAAGTCCCAAATAACTTCAAAACACTCTTGAAACAGCCCTTATGTCACTCCTATGAGGTAGGTACTGTCCTTCCTTTGGAGAAGAAAAGAGAACAGACTCTCTACTGCTCAGTACATCAAGCACACTGAGAAACACCACAACCAGCCTACTTTAGCATTTGAATGGATTCAGAGCTCTCACCTGCAACATTTCATTTAGCACCATGCATTCTAGGAATAACCAGTAAATGATACTTTTGATTACACCTTATCCAAGCTAAGGAAGACATTCAGCATAAATGTTTTAGAACAAGCAGAAGCACTGCCACCTCTACTCTGTTCCATCCAGCTCCACAGCCTACAACTTAATAATTCTGTACATGGAGAATGAACTTCAGTCCTTGAGTCTGACAGCAGCCACTCTTCTTTCTCTGGTTGAAGGATACTGGGGGAAAAAAATGAACCACTGCCAGAAAGTAGACAGGGCACAGAGGGCTACAGGTGTCACATGCAGTTCAAGGGTAGCCTGAATTAATGCTTTGCTGCCTCTGTAGGTGTGAACTCTAAAGCTGTTTTTCCAACCCCAAGTGTAGAATTGTTAGGTCTTCACAATTTTTTTAGTAAATTAAGGAGCTGTGAGAAAGGAATTCACAGAGGCCCTTCACTCTAAGGCCACAGTTCATTTGCTCTCTAAAACCATTTTAGGATCTTTTACTAATAAAGAAACCTTAGCCCACAGCTTCTTTCACTGTTGTCATTCCTCTCAGCACCCCCCAGGAGCAGTTGTGTGGCAGTGTAGTAAGCTGGCTGAGAACTGGCAAGAATGCTGGATTATACAGATACTTGTGCTGCCAAATGGAAATGGGTGGCATAGGCAGGCAGAATTGCTGCTGTCTCATCTTTAAGTAGCAAAACTACACCCTACTCAGCTGAGAATAATAATTATATCCAGCAACACACCTGCAACACTAAGCTATCCCTGTTTAAAAATAGAGTATAAAATTCAAGTAGCAAGATAAAAGTTTATAATCAATAGGATAAAGCAACAACTCAGTCCCAGTTTAAGAAAACTGAGTGTAATAGACTGGCTTATTCACTAGAAATAATACTAGAGATGCCAAAGTTCAGTTACCACACTGCATGCTGGAATGTTACTGCTAAATTTCAACTACAGCAAATTCATGAGAAACAAGTAATTAAAAAATGTTATGACATTCATCATGAGCACCAGTGGTCTACTGGCCCCTGCTCTTATGAACTCCTTCTGGCTAAGAAAGCCACGATGAACCATCTACAGTGAATGCCAAGTTGTATCATCAGAAAAACAGGCTTGGTACACCTGGACTTTCCCATTGCTGGTTCCAGTGCAAGCTGCCTTCTCTCTTCTTTCATGCTTAAGCGTTTGGAAGTCAGCTCTCAGCCACTGACTACAGAGACAAGAGCTCAGCCTTCAAATACTTTTTACTTGTAGAAATAAAACTAGGATATTACAAATTAATATCCTCTGTTCTGATCCTTTTTCTTTTTTCCTGGCATACCCCTGTATCATCACCACCCCCTCAAAGAGTACCTTTAAATCTCAGGAAGAATTAAGACTATACAGTTCAAGATGACCTATTACAAGAAGGTGAAAAAAAAAAAACCCTCTTGATGACAGGTTAGAGACACAATCCAAGAGAGGGAACGTCCAAGTTCAGTGCATCAGGTGCTGCAATCACTATGGGGCTTTAGCATAGGAAGCATTTAATCCATAAACACTCTGTTGAATCAATGCAAACTGGAATACAACCCTGCAAATCTACCACAGAACCAGTCAGATTATATCACTAAAGGCAAATAAAGCTGTTCCACACAATTTGAGTGGAGATACTCCTTATGAGGGCAGTATTCAACTGCTTCCTAAATGATCTGAATGAAATTAAGCAACCTTAACTGCAAAAAATATTCTGCCTGGACTAGTTGTATTTTCAGGAAGTTGAACAAAGCATCTTCTCCATAGCAGTAGGAGTCAATAACACAGTTCATTCTGGCAAGGTGTGTAACAAAACAGTGCCAGCACAGGTAGATTCAGAGCCTAGATGCTTCAACCATAGTGTGGAGGGATTTGGAAGGATCACTCAGCATTCACTGGCTCAGAAGTTCAGTCCCTGAAGACCAAGTGTGGAACAAAAAGGGCATTTTCACAGGTGGGGATGAGAAAAGGGAGAAAAAGAAGACAACAGAGGCCTCAAATCTATGCCTCTTCCCAAACTCAACAAGCCTTCAGATAACATTCAGACATAGGAAGAGAGGCAGCTGAGATGCAAACAGTTCAAGCCTTGTCCAAGCAAACTGGTGTTCTGCAAACTGGCTCTTTTCCCTGTCAGTTAATTCCTGAACACAGTGGATGTGGATCAATACCTCAGTACCTGGTAATCATGTAAACCACAAAAGGAAATCTTGCTTTGATTTTGCACACAGCTTTTCTGCTCGACTATGAACCAACAGGCAGCTAGTGATGAATATACATCTGTGTTATTAGTCAAGAAAGACTAGGTGAAAAAAACCTCAGACCAATGTACTGACCAGTGTAAAAATGTCTCAGATTTAAAAACTGTAAATGATGAATTAAATAGTTTGCCAATAAAAAGAATTATTTGAATCCAACTGTTTTTCAAATTCAGTTTCAAGTGTGTACAGCAAATCCTTGTAAAGCTTAAAAAAAAAAATTGGCCTTTTGATACATATGACATTCTAGTTCTTAAGAGAGAGAACCAAGAACTCACTGAAAAGTTCTTCTGGCTTATTCAACAGTTTCTTGAGTAAACATTGCAGAACTACCACTATAATCTGAATACCTAAGATGCTGGCACAATTCAATAACTAACCATCTAACAAATTTGGTATAAAAAAGAAATTTATGTAGTAATACCAATTCAGCACACAAATTCCATGCTTCACAAGTTCTGCTGCTGTGCAAGAGTCTTCCTAACATCTATGCAGCTAAATTCAGATTTTTAGGTCACTGCATGCCCAGATCAAAACAGCAGCAAAATATCTACCACTACAAGCAGCTATACCCAATTGTGCCTTTAGAATGAAGACTATGCAGAAGTTGAGATGATCAGTGCCTGGCCACTGAGACAGGACCACACACACAAACTTTAGTGTGCGCACCTTGTAAAGAGTAACGTTACTGACTGAATAAGAACAATTGCATTCAGGTTCTGATACAGATATGATACAATCAAGACAGATTAAAGTCACCAGACAGATTAAGGAGAGGAGAGAAATCCTTCAATGACAATGTACAGATGACAAGCCAGCATTACAAAGAACTCTAAAGGCACATTTCAGGTAACACGTTTCTGTTAAGACCAACTGCTTACACACGCAGGCACAAATCTTAATGGCTACCTCCCCCAACCCCCAACAATTAAAAAAAATTTTAAAGAGAAGTGCATTTTCAGTAATATTAACACCATTCAGTTAATCTGTTCAGTCCAAATGTTTAGCAGTATTTTCTTTATGGTGGTATGGGTTCTCTGCACTACTCCAATCCAAAAAAACCAAACAGGCAGAATTAGTAAAGGTTCAACTGTTGCACTAGTTAACATTACTCATCAGAGCCCACTGGTCTCTTCTGCGCCCTCTTGTAGGGCAACCTCCTCGGTGAAGCTTTATCTAGATTAAAAAAAAAAAAGAAAAAAGAGATAATTGCATCAACTTGTTACATGAGCATGTATATTTCTCCTCCCAAACACAAGACAAGCTGCCCTTCTAGTGCAATGCATCACCACAGAGAAGCCAGTTCAAACAACTTGTTAAGGCTTCTTAACCACCAGCACTGTAAATAGAAGGTAATGAAAAAATACATTTCCATTCTGTAACATGCAACAACAGAGTAAGGTTTGTCCTATTTGTCAGTTACTAAAATGTAAAAAAAGCTAAACCCAAAATAACCCTGTCATCCCTATGTGAAACTCCAGGTTTTGCTGTTTAGAAAATTTTCATGTTCAGTAATTACACTTTTAGAAAGTTAAATGAATTATTTTGATGACCACTGCCTTTATTTACCTGCCTGAAGAATATAAGATTGACTCTTCTTTATACAGCTATGCCTTGCCTGTAATATTCCCACATTCATACAACTAACAGCAGAAGAGAAATGTTGTGGAAAACTGCACTTTTCCAGAAGCATCCACATTTGACTGGACGACCTTTAAGGCCCCTTCCCAACCAAACCATTCTATGGTTCAATGATTATTGCAGAGAATGCTTTCAATAACCTTCAGTGCTCTACATGAAATGCTGAAGTGATTGCTAAGTGCATCTGGTGACTAATTTTCTCAAACAGAACATTCTCCAATAGCCTCCCTGGTTAGAGTTTGTGCAAACACAAGGAGCAGCCATCATGCCCTTACAGGCCAATCAGTACAGTATGAAGTGTCAATAATAAAAAAAAGTCAAGAATATCTGAGATTTTGAAGGTCATTATTTTAAAGAATTCTAGTGTAGAGTTCTAATTGAAATGAACCTGGAGCTGAGAAAACCACAATTAAGAACGACTTAACCATTCATTTTTCCTAAACTTCAAGTGTTTAGATATTAATACTTATTTGGTTTAAGAAAAGGATGGTGGTGGGGCCCAAACATGACCAGAATTTGAACCTTTTTAAAGTGAGCTTACTCTTTAGCAAAAAGTAGCATTTAGACCTACAGTTTTTCTTGCTAGATTGAGGCTTTTCAAATTCTTATGTCTGGATTTTATACTATTCTAGTGTCTGGATTTTATACTATTCTAGTGTCTAACAGAAGAAAGTGTGAAGATAAAAGCTTTCTTGTACAAGTAAAGAACTATGTTATGTATGTACTATGTTATGTAAATACTCTTAAAAGGGGTAAAGGAATTAAAAAAGCCCAAAGTCATCAACTCCTGGCACAACTTCATACCACAGCTAAGGCCTCTAGCCCTTCTGCACCAAATGAAGCTCAGAATATGCTTATTTGATCAAAACAGCAATCCCTGCCTAGTAAGGGGCTCCTGCAAAGAGTTTTCAAACTCTCTGCTTCTTGTGTAGGATGCACTTCACTGAGGCTTTCTCAGCTCACAGCAGTGACTGCTACTGATGGCTGGAGTTTATCAGCCTGATACACCAAGGCAAGCAGGGAAGGCAAGACAAACATCTGCCTTTTAGAAAAATGATTCTGGGAACAGTGAGAGAAGACAATACTTCTTCAATATTCTACTGAAAACATGTTTCTACAATATAGTATCCAGAAATATATCCACAAAATACATGAAAACATAAATTTAGAAGTATATAAAATGTATGCCATTGCATGCATCTGCTCTGCATCTTTCACTGCTCATGCTACATCACCAGTCACAGCATGCAAGAAGCTGTATTTCTATCCATGCCTATATTACATGGACAACACACTGAGCACTTTTCAGCTCACAAAGAGTCTGCCTCACCTCTTCTACTTTGCACTGAAGCCATGGGAAAGCAAAAGAGAAGAAAGAGTAAGATAAGAGAAGTTAGAAATATCCACAGTCTAAAGAAATCAGATACTGGGTTTAGTGTTGGCATTTCAGGTATCAAGTAGAAGTTTTGGATTTGTGAAGGACATCAATAACAAGTATTTATGTGGCTTTAGTTAAAAAACACTTCTAATGCTTATTTAAGACTTTGGTCTAAAGGTAAACTTCCAAACACTTACAGAAACTCTTGAGATGACATCTACTTTCTCCTATTTAAATCATCTTTGTAATCCAGGTTTTGGGTAGAGATCTTACACTGTTGAAAAATATTCTACAGAACAAATTGTAAAAGTCACCAGTAGTCATTATCTTATTAACCAATAAAGTTTGTTCCACAAGGAATGGGCTGCTAAAGTAATAATCTCATCCTTAAGTACAGTGCTTGAGATAATTTGTTATTCCCTAAAAGACACATGCTCTTCTAAGAAATTGAAGATTTTTAAGTATCAGCTACTTACTTAGTTACAATTAATTGGTCAAGTTAAGTTTGTTATGGTCTAGTCTGTGAAAAGCAGACTACTTACTTATTTGATTTAAAGTTTCTTGGGGAATCCAGCTCATATCAACATCATTCTGATTTGATGTTCCCATCTCTACTTTCTGTACCGGTCTTTTCCTCTGAAAATTCAAGAAAGAAGAAAGATTTTTTTCTTTTAAATAGGACTTGGATAGCACAAGTATTAGAAATTACTAAAAAAGCAATATTTAGTGAATTACAATTATTTCACTAAGGTACAAACTTAAGTCAATGCACAGAGCTGTCTTTCCCATTAGCAATATATTCCCCTAAGCTTTGTATTACCACTTCTAACACCTTACAACACTTATTCCACATAAAGGCACCAAGATTTCATGCACACCTGGGCAAATTCATTACACCTTTTGCAGATACCAGTCAAACTTTGCGATGACAAGTTTTATTTTGCTTTCTCAGATTAGCACAATATTGTCACATGTGATCTGACCTTGCAAAATAATCAACATTATGGCAAAGCTTTGCTAAGAACTAAATAAAGGACAGACAGCTGTTTTCCCCTGAAGTCTGACCCAGATTAGACCAATAGGCAGAAATAGAGAGCATGGGGAAAGTAAGTACTGGATCAGTAGACAGACACCCAGTGATTTCAAAGTATTCCAATTCAGCCGCTTCAGTGTGGAGCCAAAAGGCAGACCCACTGAATTGCTTTCTTTTCACATCAGAAAGGTTTTGTATTAGCAAGTACACACTACCCACCTTCCTAGACTCTAGCAACTGATGTAGGCCAACAATGACCAGCAGACCAAGTCCAGCAAGGAACATGTACATGAAGATCCTTTAAAAAAGTTTGAGAAACAATGCATTAACTAAAAATGTCAAGTTTTGAAGACAGCTTATGAAGAGACATAGAAATTAAGCCTAACTTTGGCCACACGTCCACTGAAACTTCCCCAGGAACTTCTGTAGGGGGCAAGTGGGGAAAATACCCAAGGAATCTGAAACTAAAGTTCTAACAACTATCATGTAATTATTCTGACTTGGATTTTAGAAACTGTAATCATAATTCTGAACAACAGAACATTTGAAAAACACTGCATAAATTAGAAAAATGTTACATTAAATAAATACTGAAATTTAGTAACATCAGCAATTCTTTTGCACTATCATGAAGTTTCAAGATACTGGATCACAGGCAATATTTAGGTCTGTGACAGCTTTAATCACTTATAAAACCCTTAGAAGTGTCTTATATGCTTTCAGCATGTTATTGCAAAACAAATACTGCTAGGACACTATTAACTTGCAACAGAGCTTTGAAAGACTTTGCTCATCTTGCTCTGTGTTCCACAGTTAAAATTCTACCTACAAAAGCAATTTTCTTAATCTGTGCATTCTGATTTGTTTTGATGAATTTTATCTGAAGTATCTGTTGATACTTAGCAAGAGATAAACCTAAGTTATAGCTAAAACTGATTTGGGGATTAAGGAATTTAGAGGTAATGAACTTATTTCAAGCTGAACATGTGAATTCTCATTTATGATAAAGGAAATTATGGAGTTAAACTGAAGAAGACACTTAATTTCAATACCTGTTATAGGGCAGTTATCTTCACAGGACATTCACACAAACTGATTCTAATATCTTAATTGTTTTGGGAGCTCCTTTTTCAGAGCATTACACATTTTCACGTGACCAACTGTTCTTTCACTTATATCACTGTATTTGAGAAATACAAATTAATGCAACAGCTATTTCTTCTGGATGACCTTTTTTAAAAGGAAGCTTGCTCAACAGGCAATTTCTACCTGAGCCAGGACAATTCACATATTCAGCATTGTCTACAAGTATTTCTGAAGACTGACTTTTTTAACACACAGCTTCACTTAAAATTCCATTTTAGTGCTACAATATTTAATAGCATTTTAGCACAGCATATGCTTGGAAAATATTTGGTGTGTCAGATCTACCCAAGTCTGAAAAAAATCACTCTTGGAAGATCGCTACTACAGACAGGGTTTAGAGGAACTTAGCACAGCAAAGAATGACTATCTGGCACTCCAAATACATCTTTTAGTTTATGCAAACTTAGATTACATTGCAGTGTTCCAGAAGAAAGCTATTCCAGTCCTGACAGCAGGACCAACAGCCTGATACTCTGGACTGTCTGCATCTTTTAACTCTTAGGAAAAAAGCACAGTAGCGTAACAGAAGCTTAACAGCTTTGAATTGCTATGTAGCTGAAAAACACCAGGCTTAAGCCCTCTGAGCTAAAGCACATCTGTCAACTTCTCACTGACACAGTACCAGTCCTGAAGATTCCCACTAATAATAGAGATCTCAATTTTGAGAAAAGTTTGTATTTTCATTCTGTCAAATGCTGCTACATCATACACAAAACACAGCAGACCTAACACTCAATAAAATGACAATATAAGAACTATTTTCAATGGCATCACCAATAACCTGTTCTACCAGTGCAACAACTAAACAAGGATCTCCAATCTCCTTACGTTTCTCCATCCAGCCCATCTTCTTTTTCAATAATTGTAACAGTTTGATTGAAGACAGCATCTTGAAAAACGTTGCCCTAGAACAAAATTTGCACATGACATTTTAAATTTATTTCTTCAACACATACACAAGCATTTACCTTTTTCCATGTTCTTAGAGAAATTCTAGAAAGCAGCAACTCCTGCACAAGACTTTCTTAAGGTTGCAAGTTATGCTAGTTTAGTTCAACACATAAAAGCATTAATGTATTGTTGCCCTCCACAGTTCTAAGACACCCCAGCTTCCATGGCTGATACAACTTTAAGTGCATGTAGGCACTTGCTATGCTTATGTACCCATTGATTTGCTTAAATACTACAGAGGCATTCACTCTCTGGAGAGGTACTTGACTAAGCAGTTCCTTCCTGACACCTCCAGATGAACTGGAAAGATGCAAATGAATTGGAGCATCAGGCTTACACTTGCATCTCTGTAGTTGAGATTGATAACCAGACCGAAAGGACGACCACCCATAGGCTCAGCAGGGATGAAGGAGTACTCAAACGTGGCTTGTCTCTGTGGTGGAACTACAGTGTTCAGAGAGAGAGCCGTGAAGTTCTGGATGTAAAACTGATAGTCTTGAGGGTACCGGAAAGAAGCGTCGAGAGACTCAACAATGAAATCCTCTGTACCCTTATTGGTGAAGCCCACCAGAAATTTTACAATGTTGTTCGCTGGAAAGTCTGAAACACAAAAAAAAAAATAAGTTCAACCATGAGAAACCTCATGCACCACAAACAGCCAATTCTAAACAGAAAGCATCTTGAACAGACTCTGTGGTTTCACTGTTGCAGGAAAACACTGATGTAATCTAAGCAACAGTAAAGAGAATGGTGGATTAGCAGAGGACTCTTACCTTCGCCTTTCACAAATAAGATGGTTGTATCAGCACTGGGTGAGGCTTTAGGTTCTCCTGACAAGTCTTCTTCCTCTTTTTCTTCTGTCTAAGACAAGAGACTTTTTTGAAAAATCCTATAATGAACAGTGAAGCAAAAACCATGCTTGGTTCATGAGAATCCCATGTGTCAAAGCAAGCAACAGTGGCAAGTATTTGTACCAAACCCTGCTCTTGCAGGATTAGCACCACAGTCTGTTCTCCCTCTACATTTGCTGAGCATCCCTTTCAGCATTTATCTTTCTACTTGTTATATTTGACACACTGACTAATCTGAACCACATTTAGCTCTATTGAAGGGTTTGGAATCAAAAAGCATCAGTAATGCTTCTGTTTGGGGGTGGAAGGAAAAGAATAGAATTTAAATGTTAAGTGTTCACATCTAAGCTATTTCCAGTTAGAAAACAAGCATTTCAAAATAAAGACAGCCATAAAACAAATGAGTTATTTTCACTTCAGGGAGTGTTTATGGCAGCTTTCTATTCAGTTTTAATTAGTTAAGTGTTATGTATGCCTGGAAATGGTTAGGCTATTAGAACTATGTAAGTCCATGGACTCACTTGTTCAAGCTCACCTTGTGATGAATCACTTTTTGACAAATGCAAGCATTAAGGGCTTATTTTCCACTGGGAGATCATAGGATCATCACCATCCCCACCAAACAAAAAAAAGGCTGGCCCAGTATTGAACAGTCTCAGCTAAGTGCTGAAAAGTCAGTTGGATCATTTGATTTCAGTGCTTAAACAACCTTCTGAAGCAGTGGAAATCCTACTGGGTCAGTTATACACATACCGTGAACTAGGGAACCAGAGCTGAGCATGCAGCATTTTGATTCCCAGACACTATGAAAAACCCATTTATTTGAGTGACAGATAAAAGAAACTGCCTAAAAAGCACCATGTTTTGTACCTGAGTCAAAAATTATTAAAAGGACATTACATCCAAAAGTTTATTTAATAATATTCCATCAATGTTGACACAGTATACCTTCTACAACTTAGCAAAGCTGGTCAACCATAAGCTCACCAATTTGATAACAGCAGTAAAATCTCATAGAATCAAGTAACACTTTACCAAATCTGCATTTTTGTTATACACGTCTTCTCCTACTAATGTCCATCAGAGATTTGAAAAAATTTTGCACCACTCTAAGCACACTGCCTAGCAAGCCTAACACGCCACTGCTATAAGCAGATCACAAAACCATGTAAAACATTTCACTTTTCTGTTTTTGATTTTCTGGGTAATTTTTTGAGTTTGTGTTGTAAACTAAGCTGTATTTTTTTTTAACAAGGGTTTTGGAATTCATTCTGAGCTTAACTAAGAACTCTGTTGCCCTTAGAAATCATTATCAAAGAAGTCAGAATGAAGTAGTTCTATCTCCCAATGTTCTTCTCAGTTTACTGAGGTGCAGCTTCAGATAGAAAAGGACTACAGAGGGCTCATATGAGAATGTGGTTCTCTCATTTGGTGGTTTGGTTTTTGTTTGTGTTTTTTTTTTTGTGGTCTACAGTTTTGATAGTCAGAAATCAGTTGTCCCCATGTGGCTTTTCAGCTGGTAATTTAGAAACAAAAGATAAATCCTTCTGACACTTCAAACTGAACACAAGCTTAATCAGATACATGGAAATAGCCACCTGAAAAAAGCAATTAAGTAAATGCAATTATTTAATTTGTCCATCTTCAAGCACTTCCAGTCTAATTCATACTTTTGAAGTAACATTCATGCACAATTACCAAGTCTGTTGGCTCATCTTCTTCAACTTCAGCTTCATCATCCTCATCTTCAACTATAGTATCTTCCACAGCTTCCTCATCTTCTGTAGCATCTTGAGCTGCAACTAATAAACCTGCCAAAACAAAATGCAAATACAATAAAGTCTTTTAAAGGTCTAGTTAATCAACAAAAACCTGACATTTAAGTACAACTCTCAAACTAATATTTGAGGAACTTCTTAAAAACCTGCCCAATACAGTGTTTTGAAGCCCCAGTTGCAAAATACTCCTATTCCAATGATATCTGTGGTGATCTTTCAGCCTTATTCCTTGCTAAAAACTTTCTCATTTACTAATTTATCCGCCACTAAGTTCAAAACCAAAAATTTACAGCTGGATGACAAAAAGTTCAGCATTCACACAGCAATGCCTAAATTTGCAGAATGCAACCAAGTTACATTAAATATGTGAAAATTATACAATGTTGCAATTACAAAAGGGAAATAAGGCATTCCTGTTGACAGGAAATTAATTTGTAACCACTGTTTCTTCTAAGACTAGCAAGTCTAACTAGTTATTAGCACACTGGTAACAGAACACTTTGAAAGGTACCTAAAAAGTTACTTTGTTGGGTTTTTTGGGTACTTCTTTTCATCCAAGTTTTGAAACCTAAAGAATGTCTTTTTCACTACGATCTCCTCAATATCATGTATAGCCGCCTATCCAACAGAACCACACCACCAGTCAGAAAAGAAACGTGACCGAGAGCAAGGCTCCAAGACAAGTGCAATCTGATAGTCCACTGCCTCTTTGCTTTTGTGGAGCCAAGCCTCATACATTCAAACACTGGGCAAATATGAATAATAAAAATACTGGCCACGGGACAAAGTTCTGTCTGTTTGCAGTTCAGAGCACATGCAAGCAAGGCTGAGATCTAAAACATGTGCACAAAACGACAGGTTTGAGGTTTTTTTTTAAACAAATGTAGTGTTTTCTGAATATGAAAAAGTAGAAATGAATGGATGAGTGATTTACATAGGTCTGAAAAAAGACCTAGCTGTTATAAATAGAAAATTTAAAAGAAATATTTTAAAATTTTCGCAGGAAATAGGAATCCTTGAGCAGGACAAGTGTATCCAAGGACTTAAGAATTGCCAGTCAGTGCTAGAGAGAGCAAACCCAACCTTTCCTGTCTAGTGTCTTTAGAAGGCACACTCAAGACTTTTGCTCGACCACGTGCAATACTTAACCCAAGCTTTAACTACAGTGATTTTATTTGATGTTTTAAACTTGTAAGAGTGGAAAAAAATTACTTTCTACAAAAATTCTTACAAATAAAGGTGGGGGATTCTAAATTAAAAATTAACAGCGTACAGATAGGCTGTAGGCACCCTTTGCCATCTGCTGCCCAGCACACCCCCTCAGACCCCTCACGGTGTTTCCGATGGATGTCAAGAGGGGCTGATGATGTGGCAATAGCGGGAGAGCTCTGGGAAAGGACTCGCACACGGCGTGAGCTGCAGCCCACTGCAGGAACTGGGCGAAAAGCCTTCCCAAACTTAGTAGTAGGGAAGCAATTTCCAGATCGTGAATCAGATAACGCCACAGCGTAAACAGAGATTAGCGCTCCTCGGTGTCGCCAAGGACACTCGGGGGGTGGCGGCAGACTAGGTGGGAAGGCAGGGTGGCAGCCAGCGCATCTGCTAGGGAATGTGGAACCAGCACCGCGGGCGAGCAGGGAGAAGGACAAACCCGCTGCCACCGCCTCCGGAGGGGCTCTTCGGCTCTCCGGAGCCGCTGTCACGGCCGGGCCCGAGGCCGGTGCCCGCGGGGCCCTGCCCGACACCGCGGGTCGCTGCGCCGGGAGGGGCCGGACCGCGGCCCTGCACCCTCCAGGCGCCTCGGACGGGCCCAGGCCCCGCGGGCACCGCAGCCCCGGCAGCGGCGGCCGCCACGTGCGCGGGCGGCCGGGGCGATGAATGAGCGGAGCCGCCGCCTCTCGGCGGAGCTTCCGCAGGCCCAGCCGGAGCGGCTCCCCCCTCCCCGCGGCGCCGCGGAGATCCCCCCACACACCCGCACACACCCACCAGCCCCGCTCCCCGGCAGGGACGGCCGCCCGCCCTCACCTGGGCCGCCGCGGGCGTCCCCGAGCAGCAGCGCGGCGGGGAAGACGAGCAGGGCGAGCAGCAGCAGCTGCGACAGGCGGCTCATGGCGACGATGAGGACAGCGGCGACCCGAACCCACCCCCGCACCCTGTCCCCGCGCTGGCTGCCGCGGCGGGATGTCTAAATGGCGGCGGCGGCGGGTCCTGGAGCTGGAGCGGCAGCTGGAGCCGCCTCCCCCCGCTGCTCCATCCGGGGCCGTGCCCGCCCGCTCCGCCTCCGCGGACGTGGCTCGGCCAGGCAGGAGGCGCGGCGGCCACGTGAGCGCCCGGTGGGGGCGGCGCTTCCTGCGCTCCCTGTGCGGCGTCCCGCTCTCCGGAAGGGCCGGTGGCACCGAGCCTCCGGAGCCTCCCGAGCCTCCCGAGCCTTTGGACAGCGCTCTGTGAAATACAAAGCTGTGTTTCGTGTCAGGTACATACAGGCAACGTGTGTATTTGTGATATGTGTGGAAACCGACCATGGGACAGTTATAAAGACGAATTATAATGATAACTGAGGAAAGTAAAGCATGGAAGAAGGCCTTTGAACCTATCTTTTGTTCGCAATTAACCTTTATAAGCCTTAAGTTGATTTGGGAGCATTGGAATTAAAGCGTTAAGGATGTTGCTCTTCGACAGGAACTTTCTGCTTGTAGTTAAGCCTTAAAGAGTTTTGCAATAATAACCTTTTGAAGTATAATTTTAGAATATTGCTTGTATCCTTGAAACTATAGCTTTGGAATATATAAAAAGGAAACATGCTTATCTCATGCCTTAACAAAACAGAGAAAAGCAGCTTGAGAAAGGAAGATGAACGTCAACTCAAGGATTAATTTCAACCAAGGGAAGCTGGACATCACTGTTATGAGATTTATAGTCCTTGCAATTAAAAGGTGGACCCACATCTGGAGAGCTGGACTTCACCAGATGGGATGCTTCTTCCTTCTTTCGGAAACTGGACCACCACCATCTGGGGATACTCAGGATACACCCTGAGAAAAACTAAATCACAATAGTGTATAGAATTGTGACGTAAAAATTTGGAATAGAAACTGCTGGTGAGTAAAAACTGGGAATAGAAACTGCTGAGAAAGCTTATGAGTACCCCTGTAAATACCTGTAAGCCTCAACTATCGGTGTGCAGTTGGAGGGAAAACTTCCCCCACTGTACCCAGCGCTGTATTGCTCATAGTTTACCATATTAATTAATAAATTGATTGCTGCTTGAATATTGGCCTAGTCAAGCTTCTCATTTATAACAGCTCCCAGCACGACGTCCCGCTCCTGGGAAGGGCCGGCGGCACCCAGCCTTTGGACAGCGCTCCCGGCGCGTCAGGCGGTCCTTGGCCCTGCACAGCGCCAGGGGTTGGACTTCGCCAGTCCTCGTGGCATTGCAAAATGTGCAATTTGAGGGTGTAATCTGTCAAACAGCAGCCAACAAGCAAGCTCTGTCTGATGTTTGGGTGTTAGAAAGACAAACTAGTTGTCAGTAGAAGTGCCTTGTTGAGGTTTAGGCCTTGACATGCTACAATGTTCTCAGACCTGGGCAGAGCCTGGGAAGAAGGATGTAGCAATAATAGTGGACACAAAGAATGCAGAATTTACAGGCCACAAGGACTTTTGGCAGAACTCTCAAGATAAGGACAAAACTTAGTAAACCCAGTAACTGTGCTGAATTACCTCTGAGTGGATAAAAGGCAATTCCAGCACATGGAGACCACTGACCCAGAAACCCCCTGACTCCTAAGCAGAGAGGGACTGAGCATGTAGATTAAATAGCATGAGAAGTGAGAGACTCATTAACCAATAAAAGACAGAATACAACTTAATAAGAGAAATATGTAACTTGTAGATAATGAATGTTAATGCCTTTGCTAAAATGCATAAATAGTGAAAAGTTTTGATAGGTGGTGTGCTTGAGTTGTGGAATACCACTGAGCACCCAGGCTGGTGCAACTCTGGAAAAAATGATCAATGTCTCTCTTGAGTGTGACAGGTGACAAGTCCAGTTTTTTTCTGGACAATAGTGGATCCCTTCCAACTCAGAATGTTCTGTGGTTCTGTGGGAAGTAGGCTAACATTTCTCTGGAAAGACCAAGGATAAAGCATAGTACTGAAACAAAAGGTGCTATTGAAATCTCATAACTCCATGTTGCTTTAGAATAGCTGGTTTTTAGTCATATATTTGATGGTTTAATTGAAAATTTCCCAAAGCATGATCGGCAATGAACAGGATACTGATACACTGCCTTTATCTTGGTAGACCTTTTGTTAAATGCAATGCAAAGGATGTTAAAAAGGGAGTGTTTTCCCAAACCCTACAATTAAAACACTCTGTGAAAATAAAAATGCCAAGGCCCAAACCAGCCTCCCTCCATGCTTTCTCTTTTCTCCCACAGTTTATTCAGCAATTTGCATACAGGGCAAAATGAAACAAGAGTAGTGTTAAGATACATTCTATATTTGAGGTAACTTTAATTTGTCATTTGGGCATATGCAGCTTGCTGTCATGACAATGGTAAATTGTAGTCTTGAGGCTTTCATTTTTCAATTTCACTTATTTGATTTTGAACCTGCAAATTACACTAAAAATTATCAGAAGTAACCATTCTAGCTCAACTTAATCTTATTTTAACATGCTGACAATGTTATTGAAATGCTGTTAAGTATTGACTGAAAGTGGCACATGAATATGAACACTGGAAAACATTCATTGCTACTGGTAAAAGTCTTTCTAGTCAGATAATATCCACTCAATGTTATAATATTATCTTTTCTGTAAAGATCTTTCACCAGGTGGTGATGTCTTTATCCTAGTTGTGGTTTGGTTGCTTTGGAGGAGTTTATTTTGAGGGAAAGCAGCTAGTTATTTTTTCTTCAGGAAAGTAAAAGAATACTGACATGCTGTATGACGTTTCCTATATAGCACTGCCAGATCTGAAGCACTTTGTGTCTTCTACACAGTGAGTATGTACTTTAAGTGCTGCTTTTCCATCTGAGTTAACTGTTCTTGGTGTTACTAATTAATTAGCCTGTGTGATGCTCTTACTGGGTTTGTATGTTGTGGAGGCACAGAAAGGTGTTAATTAAAAGTGTATCTGAAAATAATTGCGGTACCTTGACCAGCTTCAGCAACAAACCAAGCCAAGACTGACTCCAATGTTACAGCTGTACCTGAAAGCCAATTAGGCTGCATTCTTTTGTGCTAAGTATTCTACCCACATTAAACAAGTTAGAATTTGAAAGAAAAGTCTATATGAAAACCTGAAACCAGCTGCAGAGATTTTTTTTTTCTTTTTGCATGGACTGCACTGTGTGATTATTCACAGGCATAATAAAATAAGTGTTGACAATATTTGCCACTATTATGACACTGAGCTTTGACATCTGTTATGTTGGATGCTAATTCTGAAAAGACGGGTGTTCGCTCAGAGTTCACATTGCCCCTGGGAATGATTGAAGTCACATACAAGAATTGTATCCTGCATTTAAAAGAGGGGTTTCCGTTCGAAATTACACATAAAACTGTTACAAGGAAATGTGCCTTCAGTTTCATAACAAGTGTTACAAAAAGGGTGAGCATTCCTAGTCTGTGATCTATAAGTAATATTTATCTTACTTTTCCATTTTGAACTTCTTAAATGAATCTCCTAGATGTGTTGTTTCCCCTTTGAAGATATCAGCAAAAGGCAAATAACTGTTTATGTAGAGACTTACTATTTTTACTTATCAGTACTTGCTTTTGGCATGGCCAAGGGTTCAATAATCAGCTGGACTACCTCTTCATTATTTTCTCAGTGCCTTCTATGAGAGATGAATTCAGCAAAGCACTTTTAGGAGCAGTGTCACATGTACAGTCCTAACCTGTTTTCTGCTTCCAGTTTCTCACTTTTGGATGGCACTTCTTGTGTCAGGAAAAAGCTGGCTGCTGTACAATCTGACTAGGATAAAGAGCTTGCTTATATTGTAGAAGGAAATTTTGTTGGGACAATCAGGAGGATCACTTGCTCCCTGAGTTTTCCTGGAATTTTACATGTTAGCAAAAGGTTTAGAGAGTTTATTTTTTTCTCAGCTATTTTTCTGTGGACATTGCTGTAGGTGTTAATACCTTGCAGTTGCTATCACGTGCCAAGAACTGCACCCTTCTCAGTTCTCTTCAGTTTCAGGTCAATGCAACAGTTTTGATAAGTAATCCACTATTCCAGTGTACCCCAAAAAGGTAACCTGCTATTTTTGCTTGCTATTTTCTTCTGAAACTTTTATGGGGCTTACAAATAAGGTCAATTTTTTTGCTTTCAGAAACTGTCAAAAGCTCTAAAATCTTCTTCTAATAGTTGGTGATTTTGTACTCTTCCATATTTTGTCATGCCTGCTGAAATCAGAAGAGATAATATTACTTTTTTTAAAAAAATTGTACTAAGATTTATCTCTTCATTACTTTCTGTAGTTCTGAGAAAAAAATTATATGAATATTGAATTATCAGGGTTTTTTTCCCCCTTAATTTCTATAGTACTTTTCAAAATTACAGTTACTGTATGTGGTAGTTATTAATAATTCCAGTGAAAATCTCCCACTTAGACCTGTCAAGCTGACATTATTCTTTCTCACCACTGATTATAACTGTGGGGAATTAACATATCTGAAATTGATGCAGGCAGAAAGAGGTCATACAGCAACCCCCATCCCTGGAATTCCTGTCAGCTGCTTCTGACTGGGTGGTAGCACAGGAGACAAACCAGTGTTCACAGAAGCTCTTAATGAGATCTGCTCAATTTTTGCCTGAATTGTGGTGGTTCTTTGAAGGCTGGTCCTTTCCCAAGTTTTTTGCTGGAAGGAATTGTAGCGACCCTATTGCAGAAAATTGTCTCAACCACACACAGATCCTGTATTTTATCTAAGAAAAAAAAAAAGGAGAGGGACACCTCTCTGGAGATCTCTCTTACAGAAATACATGGGAAATTGTGTTCCACAAACTTGATTAAATAATTAGATTTTTTTTTTTGAGAAATGGAAAAAATCAAATGAAGACTGTAATAGAGTAGATAAATTTGTAATTGTTAGCTATGGTTGCTTAATCAGATTTATGGATTCCATATGCTCCATATGATGGTAACAGGAAAGGAACTTCAGAGCTCCCTTTGGCCTTAAGATTGTGTGCAACACTTGGGTTGGGGTGATGGTTTTGCAATATATACATCTTAAAGCATACGGAATATTTTTAGCCACCAGATTTTTTATCTTCCCTCTGCATGAGGAGTAGAAACAAAGTTGTTGACATGAAAAGATAAAAAGCTATTTTTATTCTATATTGCAAGTTAATTATTGCTACTAATTCAGTGATAGGTTGGCTATTTGGTGGATTTGTGCGCATGGATTTCATAAGTCCATAAGTCTTTCTCACCCAGGGAGTGCACTACATATACCACAGCAGTATTTGTTAGCAGCACTGAATATATCCAAACAACCTCCAATCTCTTGGTTTTATCATTGTGAGTATTGTCACATATGGTGAAAGCAAAATTCTATTTTAAGCCTAAAGTAAAGAAATAAAATATAGCCAGTAAGAGAATGTGTACCTGTACTTGCATATGGAGTAATCAGTAAGTAAGAAAGCCACCTATGGCTAAGATAGAGTTGTCAATGTTAAAGGGTGGCGGGGGGAAAGGAAAATTGAAGATTTATTTCTAGATGTTACACTTCATGCCATGGAAAATGAACAAAGCAGATCTGTTTTCTTTGTTGAGTGACTTCTACATCTCTAATCATTATTGGATTGCATCTAGAATATTGTGTCCAGTTTTGAATATTTCCCAACCCATGCAAGACAGATATAAAACCATCTACAAGCTTCTGCAAACTTGAAGAAAGAGAGAAGGTAACATACTATGCAACATTTACATTCTGATCTTTTCTTTCCTTTTCCCTTTGAAGTAGTAAAAAAAGGTTTATTCCCTCATTTACTTGAAATAATAAATTGCAAAGTATTTCATCAGTGCTTGAAATTAGATTATTGCATAAATATCTGTGTAATACAGAATTCCACACTTGGACTCAAATGCAGTAAAGGCCTTCAGGAGCACTATCTTAACTTTAAAGTTCTTAAAGTAGCTTTTTTAACAGAACCCTCAGCTGGAACCTGTGGAAGTTTGTCCATAGAAGGGAAGGGGAACTGCTGCACCTGGCAACTGGGAACTGCTGCATGTGGCCTCTAGGATTGTGCATTATAGATACTTTTGGTGCTTACAGTATCAGACTGAATTATGCTGTAGCTGTCTGGGGTCCTCTGATTATATCATATCTCTTTCCATTGGTTTTGAGCTGCAGGATGTGGTTTTTCCTTGGTTTTTCACCCTCTGTTGCTGCAGCTTTTAGTTCTCCCTTCTGAACTCACAAATCTGTTGTTGTGTTTTCTTCATCTCAGCTTGCTCATTTTCAAGTTCTGCTTGCAGGATTTTAAGCCAAGGAGCCAGCTTGTTATATTTAGATAGTGGCTGTTGACTTTCTGCCAGCTTGTCATCCCTTTCTCCCTGGAATTTTGTTTGCAAGGACAGGAGCCATTTCTGTGTGTATCCTCCTTTTCCTGCCTCAGCGCTGCAGGATGCTGGCCAAGGAGCCAGGCAAGGGCTAAGGTTTACTATCTGAGGATACACTGTGTGCATTCCCTGTTATCTCTGCAGATGGAGATTGTGTAGCTGACACTGAGAAAGGCTGACTTGGCCAAAGGAGGAGGCCTGTAGAGATGGGAAGCTCCTGTTTCGGCTCTGAGGAGTGAAACAAAGTTGTATTCACTGAAACTTCCAAGGACACAATGGTCAAAAAGTAACTTTTGTTGAATTAAGCTTTGTTTAAAGATTAAAGCACGCATTCCTGCATGTGCTGACAAGCTCAATGAAGAATATCCTACTATATATATGACTATCGCTCCACCCAAATCATGCTGTACATAAAGAGGGAGAAGGATGACAAGACTGGGCTGTGTACAAGGAGCAGCAAGGAGCTCCCTGTTTTATGAGTGGAGAGAATCCCTTCAGTAGGATCATTATCCCTTAATTTTATCTCCCTGTTTTCATTCTTTCTTGGCAGCAAGTAATGTCCCAAAATGCTGGAGTAAAGAGTGCTTACCAACTTTCAGCATTTCCTGGGGGAACAACACTTTCTATCACCAACTAATTAGAAGAAGGAGAGGTCACATGGCTTGACAGCATTCTATTCAGAGAAGGTGGAAAAGCAAATGAAGACAAATGTGAGTACACTTCACCCATACTGCTACTGTAGTAGTGGAGTTGTGTCATTCTGCTATTGCAAAAGAAGAGGTGACTCCCTCTGTCCAGTTTATGCAAACTGTATTTTCACCAACTTCAGTGGAAATTTTCCATCTGTGAAGATAAGTCAGTGTGGGCAAAATTATAAAATGATGAAAATTAAGAAGTTCACCCTTTAGAGTGCCTACAGTCCTTGCACCTGCTTCAAGTTCCAGTGGGGTGACAAGTCTAAAGAGTGTAATTTTCAGATTTTGGCCTAACGTACAGTAATCCCAGATTTTAAAGCAAGAATTTTTAAAAAGGCAAACAAAACCCACCAATAAATCAAAATTCAGCTGTTGGCTGACCCCTTTGATTTTAGAAAATCAAGAAAATAAATGTTAACAACAAAGGAAGAAGAAATAAAAAAGTCTTCCATGCTCTATGAATTATTCTCTTTACTGAATTTTGAGAAGGTCGATTAAAGGGAGATTTTACTCACTGAAGACCAAGAAAGAAGGCAAAAACCATGGTTGAAATGCTACTGAGTTAGTCTGTTGGAAGAAGGCTATACATTTTTTCACTGAATTTCCGAGATACATAATAAATTTAGTAATGAACAGGAGTCGCATTTGATCCACCATGTTTAAATTATTTGGTTTACTTTTTTTCTTACACCACCTGTAACTGAAGGAAAAAAAAAACTGTAAAAAAGAAAAAGCATTTTAGATTCTGGTGGAAGCCCTCTAAGAATATTTCCCCTTTCGTTGTAGTGTATTGCACTGTTCTTTATACCTATTTTCACTTCTCTGTTTCACTGTATCAGGCCTGGTATGTGCACTGTGTTTTCATGGAAAGAATCAGATGATATAGTCATGTTAGTCCCTCTCCAATTGTTTGGAGGCAATATTTGTTGTCCAGTGGCTGCCTACCAAAAGCATGTAATTTGTAACTTCTTTAATTTTTAATTTTAATTTGATGTTTTAAATTTGTAATAACTGTAATTAAACATAATTTAATTTAAATATTAATTAAAATTTTAAATAATTTGTAATCAGAATGGGAACTGCAATGCAAATGCATTACTCCCTACATTCATTACTCAGTTAATTCAAGGCACAACTCCAGCACCTGCATTTGGTATTCTTAGCACTTCTCTTTTATGTTACACATCTGTGAGGCCTGGCACTTACTTATAAAATTTTACAATGTTAGTGCAAAAATCCACTACTACTAATTTTATCAGAGAAAGGTGTTTTCATCATTCATGCCTCCATGCAATCTTACCATGGCTTCTTGCTAGCTGATTCAAATCAGTTCAAATTATCTTCTCCAGGGAACTGCTTCTCAGTATCAAAACCTGAGCATGTCTTGAATAGAGAGACAGGGGGTTGAGGAAGAAAATAAGATGTGTCTGTTATGGAGGATACTTTAATAATGCAATCCAGCAGTGGCTCCATATTTCTGCAAATGGTTCTTCATGAGGACCTATATAACAGGCTTAACTGATGATTATTCTGGCAATGAAACATCTCCCAGGCTCTTGCATTCCTTTTTAGTATTGTCTTATTTTTGCCAGCCCAACACTCTCCTTTGATGTGGTTGTTCTTCCTTGCCTAGGGATTCCTTCTCTGGGAAAAATGTATCCACACCCAAAGACTGCTTCCACTTGACTATGCAGAAAGGTATGTTGGTTCCACAGCAAGTGTTTCTATGGCTTAGGGACTCTGTTGTTTTCTGAGAGGTATCCCAGAATTTATATGGACTCAAAAGAAGAATTAAGTTTTTTAGAGTGTTTTCAGAGGATATTCATGGAGATAATACAGCTAAGGAAAACAGGTATTTTGTTTGGAACTTAATGAATGCATCACTTTGCCTCCTCAGAGTGTATCCTTCTTCATCAGGAGTCCTCTAACAAAAATATGATGGAACTACATTCACAGCAGTATTCAAGTATCATATTAGCTAATTCCTCTTTCATATATATGTGTGCCTATTCCATTTAAACCAATGTCTTGTATAAAATGGAAATATAGCTTAGAATATTGGAATATCAATCATACTGCATGAGATAGAGAAGATCCTGGTCACTTGCTGTGTTGCTGTAATAACTGCTCAGGATATAGATGCCATTTTCCATTTTCAGATAGGTTTTCATGTCAATCATCTCACAGTCCCTTGACCATGCTTTGTTCCTTCCCTCTCATGTTTTCCCTGCTTTGTGCAGTCCATATTGTTCATGTGTTTCACTCATGCCATGGCAGTAAGAGCTGACCTCAAAATCTAACAAAGTCTGTTGATTTAATGGGCTTTGCACCAGCTAAAGATCTGTTAGACAGCACTGTGAACTACCAAGTACTGCCTGGCACACTTTGGCAGGGGAGGGGAGTGTGATAGATAAATGTCATTATACCTTGCTCATCCTAGCACATGGCACTTGAAATCCCTCTCATGTTTAGCCTCACCAACAAGAACATACTGCATGTCAGATTTTCCAAAGTGGGCTCAGAAGCACAGGTTGCTTCACAGAGCTGGCAGGCAGTGTCTTTTCTTGCCACTGAATTGTACATTTCATCCTGCAAATATGAAAAGGAAGCTCTTGGTGGTCCTCTCAAGTCAGTCTTCTTCCAGAAAGGAGCAACACTGCAATTCTCCCAGGAATTCTGAGTAGGATGTCTGTACCCAGTTTCCCAGCTTCAGTGTGAACAGAATATATACCTGTCCTACATAATATGTCGTGTTAAGTACAGAATTAGTGCATCTTCCAGTGTGAACAAACATTTTTACTCTTGATCTTCAGGAAATATAATAATGTAACCATATGAAGAGTAAGGGAGGTAGTATTTCCTGAGGAGTTTCATGGGACAGGGAACATGGAGCTACAGTGGCCCAAGCTAAATACATAGTCTGATAGATGTCTGTCCTCCCATGGATTAGGGGTGATAACTGGTAGATCTCTGACACCTTTTTTCCCATTCTCCTTCTGAAAGTATCACCATTGCCTAGTGGACTGTTTCCCTTAACCCTGTTGCAGATGAATTTCTTGTAGAACAGTTTGTGCCTGCTTCCAAAGGAGCTCTTAAAGCCTGGGACAAAAAAAAAGTGTGCTGCACTCCAAGGCTGTTGAAAGTTACACAGAAGCCTGAAGCATAGAAGGAGTAAAGATGAATGTGGAAATCCTCTGGCAGTGTTATGTTTCAAACAGTCCCTTGTCATTACAGTAAACGGTATGTTTACTTAAGAGCTCGGAATAATTTATTAGAGAGTGAAATAATCCTGTAGAACAGCACCTTCTCTACCACAGGGACTAACCCACGGGGATTAGGAGTCCTCCAACACCTGGTTCTAGGAAAAAGATCAGTAAACAGGTGATCTTAATCTGATTTCTGTTGTAGGTGGCTGTGCATTGGGGAAAATGAGCACAGAGAATCTCAAAGAGCTGACTTCATGGAAGTGTTGCAGATGCAAATGACACCTATCATATTAAATCTATTTTAAAGGTATCTTTGCACAAGCATCCATGTTTTCTGCACAATCACAGGTTTTTCATAGCTTTTATACATACCACTTGGATTATGCAAAAACACCTCCAAAAAAAAATCAAAAAGGGACTGCATTTTAAAATTTTATCCTTATGTACCAGATAGCAAAAGCCCAGCACTCACTTTATTTTCTTAATCCTCCATTATATCAGTATATAAACAGAATGTAATGTTATTCAAGGCAAGGGGCATTAGGAGCTAAAATGCTTCTAGCCAGGCTTGCAAATTTGGAATTCCTTTGGCCTCAATTAGAGCTTTATTTTAATAAAGATTGGAATTTAATATCTTTGAGTATTCCAAATAAAACTTCTCAGTATCTACTACAGAGGACGCAGATCATCTGTGTTTCAGGGAAAACAACCATGAATCTGTGGCAGGAACGGTCATTTCCAGTCAAGAATTGAGGGCTTGAAAATGCACTATTTCTAAGGCTAAATTAAAATTATTTATTATTATACAGATGTGCCACAGTTCAGTATTGATGTATGGGCAGCTGCTGAGGATTCACAGAATCACAGAATGGTTTGGGTCGGAAGGAACATTAAAGATCATTTAGTTCCATCTCCCCTGCCGTGGGCAGGGACACCTTCCACGAGGCCAGGTTGCTCCAAGCCCCGTCCAGCCTGGCCTGGAACACTTCCAGGGATGGGGCATCCACAGCTTCTTTGGGAAACCTGTCCCAGTGCCTCATCACCCTCACAGTAAAGAATTTCTCACTACTATCTAATCTAACCCTACTCTCGTTCAGTGCAAAGCCATTCCCCGCTACAAGCCTTGTAAGAAGCCCCTCCGTGTGCCGGCTCCAGGCCCTCCCGACGCAGGAGCCCGGGAAGCAGGCGGGGACCGGAGCTGGGGCGGGACCGGGCCCGTCCCAGCCGCGCTCGCTCGCGATGCTTTTGGTCCCTCTGGTGGCGCCGTAGCGGCTGGGCCGGGCCGGCGCCTGCGTGCCGCGGGCATCCCGGCTGCCGGTGATTCCTGCCTCCCGGTGATTCCTGCCTCCCGGTTCCTGCTTCCTGCCGCCGCCGCCATGGATTACCGGGCGCTGGTGATGAGCCAGGTCGTGCCCGGGCAGTTCGACGATGCGGACTGCTCGGACAGGTGAGGGCGCGCCGCGGGGCCGGGGCTGAGGGCGCTGGGGGTGCCGGGCCGGGCGGACACGCGGAGCGGGAGCGGCCCTGGGACTTGCCCGGCAGCGGGGAAGGGAGAGCGGGTGGTGCTGCCCCGCTACGGGAGGAGGTGAGAGGAAAGGCTGCGTGTGTCTCTCGGCTTCCCTTTTCCATGATGTGTGCTGCTTTGGGACATACTTGTCCTGGCAGAAAGCCGTGACACCTTGCTGACATTACAGATTGGTAGCATCAGTTAGGTTGGAAAAAACTTCTGGGATCATTGAGGCCAAGCTGTGACGCAACACCACCGTGCCAACTAGACCGTGGCACTGAGTAACAACTCCAGTCTTTCCTTAAACACCTCCAGGAACGGTGACTCCAGCACCTTCCTGAGCAATCCATTCCAATGTCTAACCACCCTTACTGTGAAGAAATTCTTCCAAATTCTCCTGGTGCAACTTTGCATCTTTAGGCCGTGTCCTCTTTTCCTGTCGCTTGTTGCCTGGGGGAAGAGGCCGACCCGCACGTGGCTGCAGCCTCCTTTCAGGGAGTTGGACAGAATGATCAGGGCCCCCCTGAGCCTTCTTTCCTCCAGGCTAAACACCCCCGGCTCCCACAGCTGTTCCTCACAGGATTTATGTTCCGGATCCTTCACCAGCTTCATTCTAGCCCTGATCCAGCACCTCAATATCCTTCCTGAATGGAGGGCCTCAGAACTGGACTCAGTGAATTAAAACACGAGTGAAAATGTAAAGTCATTTATGGGGGTAAGTGTATTGAATTTTTGGTGACTCTAACGATCCTTTTTAGTTATAGAGACATCTGTGTTTCTTTTAAGCGAATCTGTGGAAGACACAGAAGCATGTAAAGAGGGTGAGGTCCCTGAGAGCTGCCAGCTATGCGCATGTGAAGAAGTTAATGCTGAGGAAGGAGATGGTGATGATGACAACGATGCTGAAGAGGAAGATGAAGACTGGGACTGGGATGATGAGGTGGGAAGACTCACGAAGCGCCACAATGCTGCTGGTGGATGCAATCCACAGGTATGTTGAAGGTTATTCTGTGGGCTTTGAGGGTGCCCGAGAGCTAATGGGGCCAGCCTGGGACCAGCCTTGTTTGTAGTGTTATGTTGAGGACAAATGCAAGCAGAAATTTTTCCTTGAGAGAATCCCCTTCCTTTGTGTCTGTTCCTCTTACATGCCTTGTGTGTGATGTTCATTGTAGCCTAAGCTCCATTTGATTTTCTTGTCTCAAACCCTGTTGCTGGATTCTCTGAGTCACTGCAGTTTCCTTCTCTTCCTTACCTTTCTCAACTTTTCTTTCTTTGCTCACCCTTAAGATGTTCCTTACTTTTTGGTATTTGTCCTCTGTGTTTCTGTGCATCTTCCCCAGCCTTTCTGTTTATTTTAGACTATCTGCTAGTCATATCCAGGGTGAAACCAGTTCTATTTTTGACTTTAAAGTGAAGAAGGCAAACAAAAATACAAGCATGGGAAATGGAGGGGGGTGGTTGAAGTGAATTAATTTAAGCGTGTATGGTGTTGGCGTAGAGACTCTGGTGTTGTGAAGAATGGAGAGCACTTGTGAAGGTAAGAAGGGTGCTAGTTCTCACATCAGCTTGGACACTAGAGGTTCAAAACCTCATTTTTCCTATTGATACCAACTTAGCAGAATAGTTGAGGTAAATCAGAGTGGTGCTGATCATAGCTTAGCATGTCTGGCAGCATTTATCCTGGGTGCTGTATTCTTGCCTTTATTTAGAGGTTTATGCTGTTCAATGATGGTGAAATCATGTTCAGGTATTAGTTGTGTTTGGGGAGGACTACATGTAAGAAAAGACAGAATCTTGGGAAGTTTTTTCAATTCATTGCCTGTGCATTTTTCCCTCTTGTTTTATTCCTTGCTTCTGTCTTCTATTCTCTTCCTTTTACAGGCAGAAAAAGTGTTGTGTGAGAGACTTGTAGCTTCCTAGACTAAAAAATAACTCTGGTTTAAAGCACTTTTAAAATTTTAACTGGTGTATTACCTGTATTTTCTTTTCTTGATTTAAGTAAAATCTGGTGTTAATCCATATCTGTTTCCTTATATCCCATGTGGTTTTTATCTTACAGCTTTAGGCACAGGCGTTTGAGATGACTTTTCCAATGAAGTGGTTTGAATTTCAAAGGGCTGTGTACAGAACATGACTTATGTTAACAAATCCTTTATTTCAGGCAAATAGACAGACCCCTAATTGCTCTTCAGCAAAACTGTCAACCCCTGCAGGCAAGGTTTTAAGAAAATTTGAACACAAAATCAATTTAGGTGAGTATAATTGCACTCCTGTCTGTTATTTTAAACAGTTACCACTCTGTGGCATTCTCAGACTAATTCTGCTTATGTTAAGCCAGAACTCACTGGAATGGGTGAGTTAGCCATTGTCAGAGAGTCTAAAAATGGCTTTTGAGTGGTTGAAGTTGCCTTTAGTCTCCAAGAACTGGCTGTCATACCCCCCCCCCTCTCCACCTTCAGAACATCATGGCTGTTTTGTTGGGGTCTTTTCTTTCCCTTTGACTTCTCTGGGCAACCTGAAGTCTTTCTTCCTTAGATTCCCTTTAGGAAAAAGCTGTTTGGATGGAGGGAGTGTATCAACTCTCTGCTGTGATGTTGGTGATTCCCACAGCTGCTACCACAGCTGCATTTTCTAGATGAATGCAGTAGTCTCCTGTAGTAATGGGGGCAATACATTATGCAGCAGTTCTCTCCCAGGGGCAGAGATCCTGTGCTAAGTGAAGAGGCTGCTGTCCCAGCAAGTGTGGTTTGATTTTTGCCCTGAGATGGAGATGGCTGCTCAGCACAGCCTGTCAGGACTAGGGGTAGCTGTGATTGGCGCCTTCTGACAGGGTGGAGATCAGAGATTGGGTTTTCCTCTATAACAAAGTGGTGCTAGGATGAGGGCTGCTGCTTTTATACATTATACAGCAGCTTTTATACATTTAGTATTTAATCAAACGCCATTTAAATGCCTTGTTGAAGAGAATCTGGGAGGCTATTGCTTGTGGTGTTAAGAAAAATGGCATTTGATTGTTACAAGAGAAGAACAGACAAATTTATTGGTGAGATGTTATCAAAAAGGCATTACTGTTATCACATTTCCAAGTCTCTGGAATTGTCTCACTCATCTGTGTTGTTACCTTATAGTCCTACCCTGAAATGTAAACAGAGTGAAGTGCTAGGTTAATCCTGGTGTGTAGGAAACTTCTTTGGGTTTTGGGGTTCTGGTGTTTTTTCATCACTTCTTATGTGTTTTTCAGATAAGCTAAATTTTGATGACTCTGTTATAAACAGAGTCACAGAAAAGTCTAGGCAGAAGGAAGCAGACATGTGAGTATTACTTATGCTTCTATTTTCACTTAAATACTTTAAACCCAGAAGTACAGCACTTATTTCCTTGTTTAAATAAGTTTGTTAAAAAAAATGAAGTTTAGAAGTAGTCTACATGCAGTTAGCCCTTTGGTCTTCAACTTTTTGGTTTCCAAATTAGTTGTCAGAAACATCCCAAAGCTTTGATTCTTTTGTCACTGGTAGCACATCTGATTGTGTTGGTGTAGTATAGTAAGGCTGAAGTGATGGGTGTCGTTCCCCTAGAAAAGCCCTTTGATACTCTGTTTTTCTAAACAGAAGTCTTTAAGCCACTGAGCTGAAAGGGTGTTGGAGGCCTTTAGAAAGTTCCTCCAGATGATTTGGTGATGGAAAAGTATTTCTTCTTAAGAATTTTTTTTTTGGCCTGCAACTTATAGCCATAAGTTGTAGAGACAGGTACAGTTTTCTCCTGAATGAGCATAATTTAGAAAAAGCAGGAAAATAATCTATAAAAGTGAAGGGCTCTGGTGTTAATGGTAGTGGTTTGTTGATTTTTTCCTTTCCATCCCTCTGTCTGCAGGAGAAATCTTTGGTTTGTATGAACTAAAAGCCTTACTTCTTAGGGATGTCATCTTACACAGAATGTCACAGTTTGCTCTGTCAAAGTACTGAGCCCATATGTGGGATTGTAACATTTTATTTTCACTTCTGCTAGGTACCGAGTCAAAGACAAGTCAGACAGAGCAACAGTAGAGCAGGTAAGTCCTTTGTTCATCAAAATTCCCTTTTAACCAGAGCAAATAGTATAGAATTTTGGAATCAATGAAAAAACAGTTAAAGCAGGGACAGAGTTTGCAATTCTGTTTCCCTTGTTATGTTGAAGAGACCTGTTCTTTCTTTCTTTTTTTATTTCACATGTGAAGGTTAACTTTGGTTCCATAAACATTTTAGAGCTAATTTTTATGTTTAACATTGTGATTTGTTCATATGTGAAATGCAGAATTCCATCTTAAGCTTTTATTAAATTCCAAAGAACAAGAAAAAATGCTGAGTTTGCATTTTTCTTTTTTTTCTTCTATAGCAAGACTGAATTATTACTGTCCTGAGCTCACATGGCTGTTCTATTTCAGTTATGGTGTCTGTATCCCAAAAAATATCTTACTTTAAAACATTTAATGCAGCTATGGGTGGGACGTAATTTCTTTGTCTCTTCTAGAGTTAGCTTGAAGACATATGCTTAATTTAAAAAAAAGAAAAAAAAATTTAAGAAAGCGTGAAATATCTTCCAAGATTCATGGTAAAATCCTGAGTGATTATTATTGTATATTCAGATTATTTGATCCTTGAGAACATTCTGATGCCCAGGATCCTTTAATATGATAGTAGGACTGGACATTATTTTTTTTCTTTGCTGACTTTTCTGTATTAAATTTGAGGTGTTGGACCCAAGGACCCGAATCATTCTGTTCAAGATGCTCTCTAGAGGTATCATATCAGAAATCAATGGCTGCATCAGCACAGGGAAAGAAGTAAGTTTTATTGAAAATAATGTAGTAGGCTTTTTTTTTTTCCAGTCAGCTAGGTGTAAGTTTATGATGCTCAGAAAATATAGTGAAGTACTTGGGCTTAGCTCTTCATATTTTGTGCTGCTTGATTGGTAAGAAGTTATCTTAAGAAAAAAATTGTTTATGTTAAAGGAAACCAATTTTCCCAAGTATGAAAGATTTCTAAGAATGCTTTAATATTATCTTAAATTTGTGGATGTTGTTAATTGCATCTTTCAGCAAAAGGTTTTAGTAAAGTTATGTATGCCCACAGTATTAAATAGTGCCTAAAAAAACCATACAAACCCAGATAATTCCAATTAAAGACATACTTCTGCCCTGTGTAGAGGTGAAAACATGAGACATTTGGGCCATGCTTTAGGCCTGAACAGTGCACAGGCTCAAGTTAACCCTTTACACAAGGGCTTGTTTCAATCTCCCAAGTGTGCATGAGGCAGAGTTTTCTTGTGCAATGTTGATTTTATTCTGAGGGCATTTTGTACCCTGCCCCATCTTATGTACTTCTTGTAAGCTGCCCTTCATGGAAGAAGGATTGCCCTGGTGTGCAGTCTCCTCCAGCTGGGTGCCACACAGGGGCTGACGTGAGATCAGCCCTTTTCCAGGTGTCAGAATGAGAAGAAGAGAGAATTGCTTTAAAGAGCTTTCCTTTAATGTTATTTCTTCCCTTTTTAATCTGATAGGCCAATGTGTATCATGCCAGTACTTCAAATGGGGAGAACAGAGCAATAAAGATCTACAAAACTTCTATTCTGATGTTTAAAGATCGGGATAAGTATGTGAGTGGTGAATTCAGGTGAGTTTGACTTCTGCTGGGTTTTGCTTGGGAAGAGAGATTGTTTTGACAGGTGTTAAAATAACTTTTACTCATGCTGTGTTGATAGACTAAGAGTCCCTGTTGTCTTTAATTTTTTTATTTAAAGATTTCGTCATGGATACTGCAAAGGCAACCCAAGAAAAATGGTGAAGACATGGGCTGAAAAAGAAATGAGGAATTTAATAAGGTGATTTTTCCAGTTTTTTGTTCATCAGGCAGAGGTTACCAAAACTTATAAGTTTATAGGAGGTGGTCTCTTTTTGCTAGACTGTGGCTACCACTACCCTGTTGGGTCTCTGGAGTGTTCAGGAAAGTGTCTTAAGCTTCATTCTGGGAGAGAAACAAAAGGGGAGGGAAGAATAAAGATCTTCTTTTGTTTTCCTGCTAATGCTCGGAGCTCTTCGGTGTGTGAGCTCTGTCTGACATGACTGAACAGCAAGGAAAAGCTAGAAATAGCTGCTGCTGAGCAGCAACTCACTGTGTGATATGGGTTAATCTAGGATTAACCTGAACTGTCTAAAGATTCTTTGACACAGGAATGCTTAGAAAAGGGTCAGAATGGTTGTGGCTTTTTGTGTGCATTTCCTAGTTGTTCTTCACAAGGGAGAGTTTCCTGAGCTCTCACTGTGTTATGTTCAAAGCTGCAGAGCTCCTTTATGCACTAGTGCAAAGCAAATGGAGTTTGGTTTTATTTTTTTGTGGCTTTGTTCCTGTGTTTCAGGTTGAATACAGCCCAGATACCTTGCCCAGAGCCAATTATGCTAAGGAGTCATGTGCTTGTCATGGGTTTTATTGGTAAAGGTGATAGGTAAGTATCAACTGATATTTCTAAGTATCATTAGAAAATTAATTTGTTTTGTTTTTTTTTTTTTATTTAGTAATAGCTTTTCCCAAATATTTATTAAAACCAACCAAACCAACCATCTGAATTTACCTAAAGTTACTCTAGGCCTGTAAAATTAATGTGCATGTGATCTGTGGAATGGTCCCAGACATTTGTCAGCTACTACTGCAGGCAAGTGTGATTCTGAAGCCTCAGCTGTGTGCAAAATTAATTCATAAAGTGGCTTAATCAGAGATTAATGCTGGAAAGGCTTGCTAATCATACATGAAGATAGTTTATTGTTTTGTAGTTACTGACATTAATGTAGCATGGTCCAAAGCAGCTCCTGTTGAAAGTAGAGCTCCAGAATCTTTGGCAAGCATGTAGCAAGGTTTTGCTCCCCTTCCTGCTGACTCCTTGCACTTGGTTGCTCATCCTGACTTGCTTGACACACTCAGGGAGTGAAAGATTCAGGCACAGCAATTAAAGCATTTGCAGATGGTGTGAAAAAGGAAAAGTATTTAGTTTCTGTTGGTGGTTTTTTTTTTTTTTTTTTTTTTTTTTGTAACTTCAAGGCCTGCTCCTCTGCTGAAGAATGCTCAGTTGTCTGACTCCAAAGTCCGGGAGCTGTACCTGCAGATCATCCAGTACATGAGAAGAATGTACCAAGATGCCAGACTTGTTCACGCAGATCTCAGTGAATTTAATATGCTGTATGTTTTTAATCCTTGCTCTGAATTGTGACATCTGAAATGTATGCATTGGCAGCCTCTGTGTGAGAGTACTGATGTACCTTTCAGCGAGGGCGGGGTCCTTGTCGTTACTGGGTTTTGTAACTTTTCTAATTAATTATGTAACTTTTAGCCCAGATCTGAGCTTTCTCTGTTAAAAAACACCAACAGGCAAGCAAACAAAAGAAACCATAAAATAAGAAAAAGAAGTTAAAAAACACAACAAAATCACCCCACAAAACCCCTCATGACTAGAAAAAACCCGTCAACTCCAGTAAAAATTAGTACGGTATCATTTTTATGTAAGGTATTTTATATTAGTTAGGTATCATTTCACTGCTATATTTTTATAACTTGTTTCTTGTTTTTTTTTTCCTTTCATGCACCTCTCTGTTTTTTTGTTTATGAGCAGACTATTTTTAAAAAAAGTTTAATTATACAATTATACAATTGTAGAGAGGGAAAGGATTGACTGAAAAAAAGCCACCCTGGCCCTCACAGGCAAGGTGTATGCTGGAGAAAGGAGTTAAGATTTTGTTTTGCTGGTTCATAAGTTTGAGACATGCTTTGTCCCCTGCCTCTCAGTAGTCTGGTGGGGTTGGTGCAGCTGTGTGTGGGGTTTGCTTGCAGGTACCATGGAGGGGACGTGTACATCATTGACGTGTCTCAGTCTGTGGAGCATGACCACCCGCACGCGCTGGAGTTCCTGCGCAAGGATTGTGCCAATGTTAATGGTGAGACGGCTGCACTCCAGCCCTTGTTCTGACAGCTGGTTTGTTTAGCAGGATGGACCTCAGTTCACCTTATGTTTTTTCAGGTGTAACTGACTGTAGAAGCTGTCAAAATTCCATTAAAATACTTCCTCTCCTATGTTCTTGTGACTTCCTCAGGGAGCAGTGTACTGTGCTGAGTTCAGAATAGTGCAGTCTATTTTGCTAGAAGTCATCTCTCTTAAATGAGTGCCATGACTGAATCTCAGAGTTAGGATAGATCTAAGATCACTCCCAGTCTGCAGCAGTGCTCACCCCAGTCTTAACCTCCCTTACTTAAAATACTGTGCAGACATACTGATGTGTTGCCTTCTTTGAGCTGAATCCACATCTGGGATTCCTCAGCTGGCAAGATGTTTCTGTGTGTTATAAAGTTCCCTGCACTAAGGGCAGCTGAGATTATTGAGGCACAGAGTAATTAATTAGAGATGATATCACTTGTCATAGTATTTTGATAAGTTTAATGGTGTTTTTCTCTTGAGAATTTGGTGTTCATGTGTGAATATACATGTTGTGTAACAGATAGACACCTCCTGGTAGGGTGTGTCCCTGAGGACAAAAAAAATCTCTCTTTATAGGCTGCTTTTGTCTCCCCTTTCTTTTCAGATTGACTTTTTTCTTATTTTACAGAGACTCTTGAAAGTCTGGCACATAATTAGGAAAGAACTGTGTGCATGCTATGTGTTTGTTGATATCCAGTATGCTTTTTCCTTACTCCTTTTCAGTCTATGCATTTCCAATAACTCCCTTCTGTCTCAGCTAGTCGCACCCTTGCTCTTTATTCATGTCTTTGGAGTTCCTCTCCCTAGATATTCTAGTGTCTCGGTGAATTGCAGTTGTTCTGGTGTTGTTTTGTTTGTTTTCTGTCACTGCAGCTGTCTCTGTCTAAACCTTCTACAGAGACTCTAAGAAACACCTGGTTCTGTCCTATGTGTGATCTCTGCAGAGATCTGTGGTTCAGTGAGCACAGAGAGCTGCCTCCAAACTAAATGCTTTTCTAATCCTTCCATGATTAATTTCTCACAGTGAGAGAGAGATCTTCTGGGAATTTTAGTAGGAAATACTTGTTAAACAGTCCTCAGTGTCACTTGCTGCTGTTTTTCAGAACAGGAATGCAGCCTATGAATTTGGTCATAACTGACTTAAGAAAGCAATTCTGAGTGTAGTAGCGGGGAAGATTATTGGACATCAGTGTATCATAATGTACTGTATTTCAGTGGCCACCTGTTTCTCTCTGGCAAAAGTTTGAGGTCTCCATTCCTTATTTGAAATACATTTTTTTAATCTTAGTAATTGCAAATACTACGCCTGTCTTGAATTCTTTACTTCTTAGCCCATACTCCTTTAAGTCAGGATCCTGCTGAAATTGATTTGGCTTTCATATTTATGCAGTTTTTCTCCTTTTGGTATTTGTTGCATCTGGGAGATGAACAGTTTTATTTCAGATGAGCAGGAATAGTCTCGTAACTAAACTCCATATGATGTAGAATGTGCTGCTGAGACTTCCCCAAGTCATCAGAGTTGTGGGCTCACTGGAACTGTCACTTTAACATCCAAGCTGCGTGTGTTAGATGGAATTACTAATGGATTTTGTCTCTCCCTTTTTTCCTGGCAGACTTTTTCCAGAAGCACAATGTTGCAGTGATGACAGTGAGGGAGCTGTTTGAATTTATTACTGATCCTTCTATCACAAGTGAAAACATTGATGACTACCTGTCTAAGGTAAGACCTCATGGCCTTGTTACTGAGTTAGAGGACAGTAAAATCAAATCTAGTTCAAGCTCCATCATCTCATTTATTCTACATCCTAAGGAAGCCAGCACATGACATTGTTGTGCTAGTGCTTCAAAAATGCATAGAGGTCTTTTCTATTTATAGCATTGTAGGGTGACACTGCTTTCATTGAATGCTGTCTCAGAAAGTGTCATGGACGTATTTTATGAAAAATCCTTTTGCTAGGAGTTTTTCTTCTGAGAAGCTGAGAGGTCTTAGAAATGAAATGTAAACAATAATTATCAGCTGCTGTGGAATGCAACAAGTGCATCTTTGATTGGTCTCATGTGGTTGTTTTTAATTAATGGCCAATCACAGTCCAGCTGTCTCGCAGTCTCTGGTCAGTCACAAGATTTTATTATCATTCCATTCCATTTCTTTCCTTGCTAGCCTTCTGATGAAATCCTTTCTTCTATTCTCTTAGTATAGTTTTAATATATCATTTTCTTTTAATATAATATATATAATAAAATAATAAATCAGCCCTCTGAAACATGGAGTCAAGATTCTCATCTCTTCCCTCGTTCATGGGCCCCCGGCAAACACCACTTACAAGAAAGTCTGTCTAATTCTGAAGACTCAAATGTCTGTTTGAATTGCTGTAAGAACCAGGATGCTTTAAGTTAGCTCTTCCTTTCTGGCAAGGAGGAGCTCTGCAGAAATATAACCGTGTTTATATGGAGAGTGGTGTTGTATGTGCTGTAGCCGTGCTGGGCCTGCCGCAGTTTGGTCTGGAGGGGAGGAGCTGCACGTGTATTTTTCCCTTTGATACTGCCCTGATCTGCAGCTGCCAGGTGCTTCGCAGCAGGGCTGGCCACCGTTAGGTGTCGCTGAAGGCATTCCCACAGGGACAGCTGGAGTGCGTGTGTGTGACGGTGGAGCACAGGGAGAAACGCAGATGGGAATAGTTGGATGTGATTCTAAAGGCCTAGTGGTGCGATTCTAAAGAATGATAATTTTTTTTTATGTTTTGTGTTTCTTTAGGCAATGGAAATAGCATCGAAAAGAACAGAAGAGGAAAGATCCAGTCAAGATAAAGTGGATGAGGAAGTGAGGATTTCTGTTGCTGCTATGAAATGAATATTAACCTTACCTCTTCTAAACACTGAAAAATATTGTGTTTTCTTTGGAAAAATGTACCGTTGATGATAAACAAAACACTGTTTCAGATACTGAGATGTCTTGACCTAGTTGAGATGTGAAGTATTAAGGGATGCCATGTGTAAAAGCTGACAGCAATAAGCTGTTAGAAGGCAAATATTCTATTTCCTAAACCAGTTTGTTTGCTGAGATCTATGTCTCTTGATGTATCTTCCAATTCATGTTTAGTTGACAAAAAACCTGAGTAGAGAGATCTGATTGTGCCAGTGGTTTTGGACCAGTGATACAGAAGCAGGCTATTTGGATAAGTGCATTGGCCAGATTGCCTATCCAGCTCCACTCCCAGTCTAATTCAGTTCTTCCACTGCTTTTACATTCAGTGAAGCCATCTCAAATCCATTACAGAAAGCTGTTAATGTTCTGGAAATGCTTTATGTAAAGATAGAGCCATTTCTATCTTAGTCTTAACTGTCTGTTCCAGAAGAGTCTAAAAACAAAACCAACAACCAACAAAAGCCTCTTATCTTGTGGGTCAGTACAACTTGATTTATTCAAGACTTACTTTGTCTTGGAGCTCAGCAGGTTTCACTAACTGCTTCAGGCTTTGCCTGAGAAAGATGTGTTTTGTTTCCCATTATAGCCTCAGCATAAAACTCTGAGGTGTAGAGTCAGATTCTAGTGTTTGGTAGCAAGCCCATCTTCTGCAAGCACTCCTTTGTTTATATGAGGTACTGACCTGTAAGAGAGGTGGTTTCGTGAAATTTAAGTTCAGTTCATTTGTCCTAGACTTTCCATGTGACCATGGCTAATTTGTGCCACTTCCCTTGCAAAAGAGTAGAGCTGAGTAAGGGCAGCTCTGTGGAAGTGGGGAATTGTGCTTTGTGCACAGCTCTCAGATGAGCAGTGATGATCATGAAGGGTACTGAATCTGTACTGGGATTGAACTGATACCATGAAACAGAAACAACACACATTATCTGGTAGGATCATAAGGTTGCTGAAAGACTGTTTCAAATGTGACAAACTTTAAGTATGTTATTGATACTGCAGTGTAATAAAAACACTGTACTGGTGCAAGAACCTTTTTTGAGTTGTATTGTAGGTTGAAGTGGGCATTGTTACATGAAAAGATTTAAGTTCTAGCAGTGCATTTCAATGGAGTTACCTCCTGAAGGCATGATAAACATTACAATAAAAGCATTAGAAAAGTTCTTAGGACACAAAAGCTTAGGATAGGCTAAGAGATGGTTGGAGAATTTTGTAAGTGGGCTGGTGTAAGTCAGGCTAAGGAAGGAGCCTTCTTAGTTGTGATATCAATAATGTCTAGGTTGCACATTAAGTCTGCCCCTGCAAAAAATAACCAAACAAAAAACAACTGTAGTTCAAATGGTAGGGAATGATTGCTATGTTCGTTTGTTGTTTCTGTGATTGTGATTATTCTCCTAAGGATGCATAATTAGGAGAAAAGAACATCATGGCACTATGTGTAAATTAGTAAGTCTGTGTTTCCCTTCACTGTGCTAGGTATTTAAGAAGGCCTACATACCTCGAACTCTGACTGAAGTTAAAAACTATGAGAGGGATGTGGACATCATGATGAAATTGAAAGAAGAGGATATGGCGTTGAATGTTCAGCAAGATAATGTGAGTAGACATGCTGAGGCCCTGCAAAAGAGAGAGAGGGAATATGAATTCTTACTGGAAACTGTTAGTAACAAACAAAAAAGCTTTGTTACCAAGGTGTGGAGTACTAAATCTATATAATATTTTAAAAGTGTCTGGTTAGTGCTTAATGCTAACATTGTGGATTTTATCCTGGTCTTTATTTCTTTAAATTTATTTTTAGATAGTCATTTTGTCTGGGCACAAAGAATTAAGATATAATTTGATAATGTAATTTCTTCCTCTCTCCCTTGGAACAGATTCTCTACCAGACTGTGACAGGACTGAAGAAGGATTTGTCTGGTGTTCAGAAGGTGAGAGAGTCTTTTTGAAATCCTTCATTTTAGCCATTTTCAGAAAAGTGCTTATAGGTAGTTCAGAGAATGCCTGGTCCTGCAGCTGGCACCATGAAAGAAGCCTTTGTGTGCAGAGTGACCATTTGTGTCAGGATGCGTCTGCACAACACAGAATTTGCTTCCCTGCACTGTGGCTGATGCTGGGTTGCTTGAGAATGAAATTAAAATCCTTGTTGTGGCCATGATCTCTGAAGTTAAGGTGACAATGGGGGAAAGTGTTTTCTGATTATGGAAAATGCAATTGATTTAAACTGTTGCATGACTGCAAGTTCTTATATGTTTATGGTATCAGATATAATATCAGATATGTTGATATGATAGATAGAGTATCTGCTGTAATATTGCATAAAGAACAGTCCTCCAGTATAAGCCATAAAATATTATGTCTTACTGTGTTTGAAGTGCTTGACAGTGACACTTCTGTAAAGTAGATTGGATGAGAATTTGGATACAGATCACTTGGAGCCATGTCATTCAAGGCAGAAGCCCTGTGTGGGTTCCCCCTCCTTACTTTGTGAATATTCTCTAGCAGTGGTGTAGACTCTTGATTTAAAATGGAAGTATAAATATGGATGGGATCAGGCTATAGCACAGTCTCCAGGCTTGTTTAAGAATAAGTGAATGTTCCAGTGCAGATATTTGTGTTTGCAATATAGAATACATACAGTGCCCCCAAGGTAGATTTGGGCATGATCCAAGGATAATTACAAATAGGCTTTCGCATATGTTAGCAAATTGCTGTTTAACTTAGGGAAATTAGTTTGGGAGTGCAAATAACAGCTGTGCTTTGAGTTCTGACCTAAAAGAATCTGTAGTGTATGTTCTAGATTCCTTTTTCTTGGTTTGGTTTAACCTACTTTTCATTCTTTATCTTGAAACTCAGTGAGGGCTGTGGTAAGGAGATAGCATCAGATTGCTCAAGGGCTTCTTTGCAGCAGATTCTGTTTTCTTTTTTGTGAATATATATATATACATTGTGCATGTGTATGTGTCTATGCTGCCATTAGGTTTCTTGGTTTTGATTTGATATAATTATTGATATATCTTGCAGATTCCTGCACTCCTTGAAGAGGCTGACTATTCAGAAACAGACTCTGATGATGATGATGATGGTGGTGGTGGCAGCTCAGAGGACTCTGATTTGGGTTGTAAAGAATCTGTACATCCCAAAGATAAACCTGCTGAAGTTAGCATGGACAAAAAGGTCAGCTGGCTGGGAATTGTTTATTTTTTCCCACCTTTGCTTATATGACACAAAAACATCCAAACTTAGTGACTCTTGCTTCTTCTTGTCTGAAACAAGCTGTGGACCTTTTCTGTTGTAGAGAACAAGAGCAGAGGCAGTGAATTTCATTGGGGATGCTTTATCAAAGGTGGTTTTATGTAGAGCAGTGTGCAACTCACCTCTCTGTAGCTTAGGCAAAGCTAGAAGAGAGATCTCTGCCGGGAATTACAGGGCTACACAAAGTAGAATTCAGTGAAGCCTGGGCAGCTTTTCAGTCCCTCTGGCTACTCTTCCAGGCTTTGGTGCTCAGCTTTGTGGCTGTGGTCCCTGATGAACCTCCTTATGCCCAGACAGCTGAGACCACTTGATCTGTAGAACTGGAGATTTGCTGACAGTGTGTGTGCCACAGTGGCTTTTGCGGTACCATTAGTACAAGCTGGCTAGCTTTGCTGTGGGCAAGAGATGTAATGCAGTCCAGCAAAAGGATTATGGTTAGGGTCTGGGGTTTGGGTTTTCTTTGAGGTTTCATTTTCTAAACTATGGAACTATATGCTCAGTTTTGGTGAGGCTTTCCTGCAGTGTATCATTCATGAGTGAGAGCCTTTTGTGACAGCCTTTTAGGTGCTGTGCAAAAAAAAAAAAGAAAAAAGCAGGGTGAAATTTGCAGGCTTAAGGGGTTCAAGATTTGGGACATTTCATTTTAGGTTTTTCTTCCTGGAAAAGGCAAGATCTGTTAAATAAAAATGTAGCACTCCACTATACACTGCCAGTCTCGAGCTGCTGCCTTTTACATATGAAACAGGGAAGTCCTGGCCACTTTTCATCTGATAGGTTTTCATTTCGACTTCTTTTTGTGGGAGATGAGGGGTTTTTGTAACTTGAGTTTAGCCTTAGGTTGAACAACTGATTAGCAGCAATTACTTCTTCCTGCCCCTTACACTTTGCTGACTTTTGTCTTCTAGTTGAGTCTTGTCCCTTCTGTGTCTGGCACAGATTTACAGTGTGTTGCAGTAGCATGGCATTCATTCCTGCCAGTCCTGCTGATGATCAGCTTGCTCTATCAGCACTTACTGGATCAATATTTTGATACATGACGCATAGAAACAGATACTGTGGGCAGTAGAAGATGTAGACCAGACAACCTGTTGTAATCTTGGGTGTAAAGATGTAAGCTTAGCATGAGTTAAGAGTGCCTCTTGTTCACTTTCTTCAATGGTTGCATGAAACTCAGGTTCTAACTAGTTTGAATTTTGCCTTGTCACTACCAGTGTACAGGTCTGGGCTCCATTTCTATTGATTTTAAAAATTTCTTTACCTTGATAACCTTTTTTTTATGTTGTGTGTTAATTAACTTGTTAATGTAATGATTGATTGACTTGCTTAAAAATCTTCATTCCCTTCTGACTTTAAATGAATGGTGTTTGATTCCTTATAGGAAAGGAAAAAGATGGTTAAAGAAGCCCAAAGAGAAAAGAGAAAAAACAAAATCCCAAAGCATGTGAAGAAGAGGAAAGAAAAGACTGCAAAAATGAAGAAAGGCAAATAAAACAGTCTTTGGCTCAGAAAAAGGGATGATGTGTTGTGGATTAGTCAGTCACCATCTTTTTTTCTTTATTAAAAAATTAAAAATCCTTTATTTATATACATACAGTATAAACTGTGAGGGTGTTCTTTTTTAATAACATGTTGTAGTTGTTTGAACAGAATGTATGACACAGGTTTCTTGATGGGAAAGAATGAGTCTTATATTTGTGCCTGCTAAAATTCTTTACCTGTGCAGGTTTGACTTTTTTGCATAACTCACATTGGTTTGTTCCTGTGTTCTAACTCCCCATGCCTTCTTCACAGTATGGAAGCAAACTGAGCTCTTTAGGCTCTCACAGTGCCCTGGGATAACCCTGCAGGCATTGTGCCTTTGCTGCCTCCCTGTGCTTGCACCTCCATTGATGGCCAAGTGCACACGTGGCTGCAATCCCCAGTTTGACCTTCACGGCCTCTCTGGTGCCTTTGGCTAGAAATCTTGTAAGAGAGGAGCCCATCAGGGCTTCCAGATCTCTCTTTGCTCCCTTTCTCCATCCACACAGGTGTTGATAGCACTCTCACACACAGTACTCATGTAAGTGTAGACAGCATTACTGGAGCAAGCAGGACTGGTATTTTCTCAGCAAATGAGGATGTTTGTTGGGACACTGAGATGAAATATGTGCATTTTGGAAATTGGCATTACATCAGGCACAAGAGAGGGGCCAACCTCCAACTTGGAAGTGAAGGAAGGAGGACTTCCAAGGCCTATATCCAGAGGTGTGAGAGTACTGGTGATTCTCATGACACCAAGGGCTTAGATGCTGCCAGAAGCATGGACACCTTATTTTCCTGCCTGTGTACAGCTGTATTCAGGCAGAGGTTGCCTTGGTGATGGCTGCCCTGAGCCTGGCTGGTTGTGTTCATCAGTGCAGTGCTGAAGGTGACTGAAACAGTAAGAGCTTTGTACACTTTGTCCTGAAAGTCCCATTGGACTGGGGATTCTCCCTGCTGACAGACAGGGCTGTGGTGCGCCCATCTGCTGTGGCAGCCTTGATTCATGAAGATAGTGCACCAGGAAGTGGGTGTAGGGCCTAAGGGTTGTGGATGGAGTGGGGAATTGTATGAGTTGTTGCCTTTCCCCAGGAACAAGTTGTGCACTGGGCAGACCTCGGTGTTTTTAGTGAAGTGAGCATAAGTGACTGTGAAGCTGTGTGTGTTTTATTCTGTGTAGCTCAGCAGTGGATGACTCCACCAGGAAACTGGTCTGTGGCTGATCAGTGGGAGTGGGGGTTGTCAGACACAAGAAACAGCCTTCTCTTTGGGTCTGGCTGCTCTGAAGGTGGGGATGGGTGCTGGTTCTTGGCAAGAGTCTGGAAGCCCCAGGTAAACACACCCCCACGGGGTGGTGTTTACCTCCTTTACCTGAGGAGACACTTCAGAGAAGGAGGTTGCTCTCATCTGTGCTTGAAGGAAGAGGAAATGTCCCAGCCCACGTAACCTTGTCTTCCCTCCAGGCCGTGCACCACAGCCTTATCAAGTTTGCCTGGCTCTAGCTGTCCTGTAGCAGGATCCTGGATCTGTCATTTTGGATTGGAACCTTGCTCTCAGTGATGTGCAGCAGGACTGTCTGTGCAGGCTGTTCAAAGCATGAGCTGCCTGCCTCAGGTGTTTGCTGGAGGACAGGTGTATGCAGTCAGGGGTGTTGGCAGGGGACCTGAGGTGAAGCACAGCCACAAAAGCCCATGTGCAGTGCAGATGGCCTGGGGTGGCTGTTGCAGTGGCCATGTGCTTGTCACAGGTGGGCTGTGAGTGCAGTTCATGTGTCCTGGCCACTGCAGGCCCAACAGGTGCAGAAGTGAGGCAGTCCACAGGAATGGGTTGATGGGGACCTTCTTGGGCCAGAGCCATGAGGTGAAGCATCTTCCTGGTGATCCCCGAAGCAAGAGAATGGTTGAAGAATGCTACACATAACTACCAAAGGGCACCAGTCTGGGTGGGGGAGGATGAGGATGGGATGGCATGACTTTGTATCCTGTGCTAAAGAAAAAGCTTCAGAGTAGCACAGAGACTCAGTTAACCCCACTTTTCCCCTGAGATGAGGATCCTGCAAGGCCCACTCTGTTTGCCATGGCAGCATGGTTTTAGTGTGCCCTGCTGCTGGCACCTGTGCAGACAGAGTAGTTTTACCATATATACCAGTTCTATGTATAAAAACAATGGGGACAAAACCAGCTCCAAGCTAATGCTTCCCCTTTTTCTTCCATAATTTTCCTCCTACCCCCTTTTCCTCCACTCCCCAAGACTGTACTTGCTGGTAGGGTTCTTGGGTCTCTTGTGGGCTATTGCAGGCATCCCCGTGGTGGAGCTCACCTCATGTCACAGCACCAGCAAACAGAGCCTGGAGAGGGGGGCTGTGGGGTGCTGGTGGGCTGTGGAGCCAGGAGATGACCCCGAGATGTCACAGCAACAGTGAGACTGAACTGTGCAGGTGTGATACCTGCCTCTAAGACTGAGAATTTCCAAACATGTTGACTGCAAACATGTTCCTCCTCTGCTCCACTGCTCACTGGGTGTTCCAGTGTCAAAGTGGAGCACTCAAATTACTATTTTTTTCCCCTTTTGAATGAGAACATCTTTACTGAGGCTGTGCCATAAATTCTCTTGCTTTGTCGCTGGGGCTTTGGGAATGTTTCTGCAAGCAAGGCTTTTGATAACTGTCTGGTGTGTTTTTCAAAGCACAACTGTTTTGTTTTTTGTCTTCTCTGAAAAGGGATTGGAGCCCAGTTCTGTCGGGCAATCAGAAGGAATTTTTACAGCTGCAAAAGCACAACTTTCAGCTACTTTGATACTCCTTTCTGGCTTAAAGTAGTGGAGGAGGATTGGCCTTAAAAAAGCTTTATGCAGAGGGCAGGCTGTGGGTGGGTTTTGGCAGAATACTGTCTGTGGTGTTTGCACCAGTGTGGGTGAGAATGGGCTTGAAATTAGCTGTCTAATCTGAGATGCTGTGTATTATTATTATTATTATTATTATTATTAACTTTTTTAGAACAGGCTAAGCATGTGAAAGACATCAAATTCTCAGGCACAGGTCAGATGCTTGGAAAAATGCATTTCTGGGAATTTGAGGCCAGAAGATTTAGTGACATTAGAAAGCTTAAGTATGTTGAGTGGGAATACTTACAACTCTGTTATCAGAGATAAAAATGTCCAAAAGCAATTTATCTTATCTTCCAGAGCCTTTCCAAGTAGTCCTGTCTTTGTAGTCATTCACTGGGATTCAGGGGGAGACAACTGGAAGGAAATACTGCTAAATAATATATGTTAAATTCCAAAGAAGTTCATTAGTGAGGTGGTGGAGTTTTTTGGGGGGATTCAGCCGCCCACCCCCTGAAGTTCTGCAGTGCTGTAAGGCTGGTTTGCACTCTGAGCAGTTGGCACCAGCCTCCTCTCAGGTCTGAGGTCTGTACTGGGCTGGAATTAATTTGTTGCTTTTTCCACACTATAGATTTTATTATGTGTAGCAGTAGAAGCATTGGAAGGTGGAGTTTTGTAGATTTGGTTTCCCCGTGACGAAGCCAGTCAAACCAGCTTTGTAAGGATACGTCTGCTCAGAGGGATTTGATTTCCATGCTGAAATATTTTGATTAAACAATGCAACAGTGCACAACCAGCTGTGGCAGGCTGCATGCTTGCTTTTGGCCTGTGTGCTGAGGCAAGGCTCTCACCTGGGGTGCTTTGAGACACAAAAGAAGCAAGGCTGACGTTTTCTGAGGACCAATACATCCTGCAGGTTTTGGTCACAGGTAGTGGAGGAGCTGATGATGAAGAGCTGTGAGGTCTGGATTTCAGGATACCAGGTTAACTCAGAAAGTTAACTCAGAATTTATTTTGAACTTTCTAGGGCATTGCTGGAAAAATAAACACACAACTTAATGACTCATTGTTTTTACAGTTGTAATTTTGGTCCCTCTGAACTCCTAGTAGACTTTCAAAGCAAAAATGCTGACCCTTTGCCTTAACATCTCGTTACTTTTCTGGTCTTGACATAACTTTATGTTCCTTGTGCTAATCTCCATGTCCTCTAGAGGGAGAAGTAAGTTCATGCTCAGACTGTTGGAAAGTGCCAAGTCTCCTTTAATATGTCAAAAGTGCTAATTATGTTTCAATCATCTAAATAACTTTCTATAAATTTTGATGGAGTTGTACATGCACCTAGGTTTTATATGGGTTTTTTTTTTCTCCTGAATTTGTAGTTCTTGGACAAAGTTTTGTATCTTGAGGATGCAGGAGCACAATTTGTTCTGGGCCAGGCCAGGCCTGTAACAATGGTATTAATGCTGGGTTTAGGAAGAGGTTCTAGATGGCAAACACCAAGGAGAATTCTTTCCCCCTGTACAAATGGTGAAGGCTTGTGGTAAGAATCTATAAAATATTAAGGGTATAATTCTTCAGCTACCCAAATTCACAGGCATAAACATCCATCTTTTGTGTAATGCAATAGGTGGCAATCATTTTGCCACAATCACTAGCCCTAAACACAGTCTGAGTTGTTGACAGATGCTGGTTTGGTTTTTTTTCCCTTCCCCACCTCCCCTCCATAGCTGTTTATTTTCTAAGGACTGACATAAGAACAAACTTGGCCTTTCTTCCTGACATGCAACAACCTGCCTCCACCTCTGCAGCCTGCCTGGAACTGCAGGCTTTCCTAAGCAGAGTGTGAATGTTAGACCTAGCCTGCAGCAGTAGGTTTAAGGCTATCTCTCTATCTAGCCCAGAGATCCATGTCTGCAGCAAAGGCCGCAAGGCTGGGCCTTGCAGCTGGCAGGGATTGCTTGGGGGTTTGGGGTGTTGTTTCCTTTTTTCCTCTCTTTTCTTTCCCTCCCAAACCAGCAGGCTATGGTTGCAGCAGGCTGCTGCAGAACAGGGTGAAGGATGGGCAGTGACCCTTTTCCTGGCATTAGGATTGGGTTAAGGGCTGGCATGAAGGCTGGTGATGGGGACATGAGGACAGGAAGCCTAATGAATAGTTATCTACTAGAGATTCAGAGCATTTACTTGGCATTCCTGCTCTTGAGCACTTTTCTTCCCTTTGCATAATCTGAACCTCAATCCCTGAAGCTGAACATAAGCCCTCTGCTCTGTGCTGTCACTTCCCTCCCAGACTCAGCCAGGGCTGATTCTCTGTAGCTGACTGCAGCCCCCTACCCCTACCCATCTGGTTTTTTAGTGCCTCCAGCCCTGAGTGTTAACCCCAGTTCCAACTCTAGCCTTGCCCTGAAACTGGAAAGTCCAGTATTCCCCAGACATCATTCTGGGAGGTATGATCAGCACCAGCTGGCACCTAAACAAGAGAGATACGGAGCTGGTTCTGCAGCCCCTTCACTCCATAATCTACACCCATGATCAGATGTAGCCAGCAGCTTGCCAAGCTGGAAATGTCTGGAATCAGCCTAGTTTGGTGGTACTTCCAGGATCCACTGTTTATTCCTCTCTGTCTTTAGCCCTGGCTGTGGGTTGCCTGAAAAGTGGATGAGACTCAGGATGGGCAGCTCTGTGAAGTCTGAATGGATGTTTGGTGCTGAATTCTGAGCAGGGAGATATTGCAGGTTTGCCACCAGTGCTTTGGTTAGGGATGTGGACAGCAAGTCTGAAAAGGTGTAGTATCTTTCTGGATTCTTCACTGTGCAGACTGGTATTTTTATGGTATGTAAATTAAGGTTGTCATATTCATAGGGTTGCTGTTGACCTATAAAGAGTCAAAATAGGCTGGAGTCAAGTTTTGGACAGGGAGGGCTGGGTAAGCAGGCCTCTCACTAGATCTAGTAAGGATTGAGTGCTCAGGTGAGGTTTAGAGTGTAGGGTTGTTTGGGGTAAGGTTTGATCTGAGGTGTAAGAGGACCAGTTTTGGTCTGCATGCCAGGCTTTGCATTTGGGATGCACAGAGCCCAGAGAGCTGCGAGTTGGCAGGACGAGATGAAGGCTGATACTGACTAGAACTGGGGAGCAGAAGGTTTGCTGCTTGTTGCTGTTTGAAAGAAAAAGTCTAATTTATGTGCTTGACATAAGATGTTGCTTCTAATGCTTTTGCTTCTGGATAGAAAAGAAACTTAAGGAGTTGTTTGTTCTCTCTCCTTGGCAGGTTTCTCATTCTGTGCTACTCAGTCAGGCGTGAGCTTGTGGAGTGTGAAGTGGACATGTGTTGCAGAGCACTGTGTCTCTCTGGGCTGTGAAGAGAGGCCTTTATGTGGACTTGGGAGTTATCACTGTGCACTGTGGACCTCATGTGTGACAGATACCTGGACCCTGGAGGAAATGTGAGGAGGTGTTACCATACAGTGTGAAACACACAGTTTGTACAACTTGCTGTGCTCCAATAATGGTGAATATGGGGAATGCTCATTCTTTCGGTGGTAACACAAGTGATGGAGCAGTGGTCTGGAGAGAAAAAAGTAGAGGGGAAAGAGAATTGAAGAAGAGAGAAGGGGTTGTCACTTTGTGGTTCTTCAGTGTCTTTTGCACCTCTGCTTGTTCTGGAAGCTGTGACCAATTGGTACTTTCCAGTCCCCCTGCCTTAATGATCCACCCTTGTCTCAGCTCCTCACATTCACTACAGGGTACATGCCAGCTATAGATGGGGAAGAACAAAGGAACAGCAGGGAGAGTTGGAGACTCTTCTCAGGGCAGTTTTGACTAGTTTGAAAAGCCACTCCCTTTGGGAGTATGTGGCTGAGGTGGCAGATTTGCAGTGATTTGACTCCCTGACATCAGGTGCATCGGTGCAGCACAGGGCACGAGCCATTACTGGGGATGGGAAGGGACCAGACCAAGGGCTCAATCCTGCTGAAGGCTCAAATCCAGGTTCAACTGAAGGAAATGGAACTTTGAGCCTGACTTAAAATGGGGCTGAAGAGCTTGCAGCTGAAAAACAGGTTTCTCGATCATGTCACATTTTTGGTGTTCTGGCACATTAGTGTTGGTGGAGTAGAAGAAACTGAATGGTTCCTTCAAAGTTGTTTTAAAACCATTTAAAAGAAGAGTTCAGAAGAATCCATTGTGTGCTTTTTTCCCCCCTTTCCCTGAGCTTCTAAGGATTACTGCTTATAGCCCTGAAAAATTAGAAAATACCCTATTTGTGAAGATGTCTTTTCAGCCATCCAAAGTGATTGCATTAAAATGTCATTCAACATTATACACATGCTGGAGAGAAAAGCCAGTCCTGGTCTTTCTTCAAAGTTGAACAGGCTCCAGCCTGTAATGGAACTGTTTATTTATTTGAGAGTAAAGAAAAGACAGACAAAATTTTGTTATTGCGTAAAGGAATCAAAAACCAATTTCAACTTGCCTTCAGTGTTGGCTTTCCATGTATTTAAATATAAAACTTTCCCAAGATGCTGGCAAATCCCTGTCAAACTTATTTTGTGGACTGTTTCCTTTCCCACAGGTGAACCAGGAAGACTCTCATCATTTTTTTCATGTGGGGAAACGAGTAGCAATGCCCACAGATGCTACTACAAAGTGATTTCAACTTCAATAAATAGAAATGAGATGTTGGCTTTCTGTGACCAGCCAGGTCCTTTTATAGGAAGCCCATCAATTACATTAAGTGCCCTGTGGCTGCCTATGGGTTATGCTGTGCAGAATTAAAGGATTACAATTTGTATGGGATTAGCAACCTAAGATTATTAATTGGTGACACCAAGGTTTTGGGATCAATCCCTGTATGGACCATTCACTTCAGAGTTTGACTCAATGATCCTTGTGGGTCGCTTCCAACTCAGAATATTCTGTGACCTGGAAATAGATTAACTATTTCAACAACGTTGGTGCTGTTGCCATTGCTCTGTGTATTGCTCTGGGAGATGTTTAATGAGTACAATTTTTTGACAATATGTGAGGCTGGGTGATGTGATGTTCTCTTGCTTTGTACTGGCTTTGATGGTGAAATGTTAGAGATGGGAGCTGAGAGAAATTACATCAGTTTGGTGGCAAGGCTTAAGTGAAAGTGAAGTGCATTTTGATCAAACCCTGAAGGTAGTTGGTACAAGGAGAGCTGCCAGGAGAACTTATGGTTTTGTTCCAAAAGGAAGGGGGACAAGTGAGGGAGAAACATAACACAATTAAAATCCTTAAAGGGCTGCTTCTGGGTGCCATTGCACCATAACAGCACCTTCAGACTTGGGCCGCTCTTTGCTGGTGCTTTTTGCCACCTCACAGTTACGTTAGCCAGGGCCACGAAGAGATGTAAGCTCCCACACCAACACAGCAGCTCTTACAAAAGCCTCCAGTGGGTGATTCCTTCTGGGAGTTTGCTTTGGATTTGATGGATGGTACAGGCAGAAGTCACAGAGATTCATGTGGGAAGGCAGCTAGGAGCAGGCATGTCAAAACTGTAGCTTGTTAGGAGTGGTTTTACTCCCAGGGTAGCTATATCCTCACATTACTGAGTGGCTCACAGGCTACTGGATCTGACAGGGTTCATCAGGCTGCAGCAGACAGGGAGACTGAACTGCTTGTGCTTTGGATGAGGCTGTGATGCCCACTGCCTTGTGGCTGTACATTTTGGGGCAGCTTGACTGTGATGCCTTGTCTGAGAGAAAAAGCTGCAGAGCCTTTCCAGCCTTTGTCATTGGCAAGACCTGCAAGCTGAATGAAGGAAATGGCTCCATGGGCATGGCTGCAGGAGCAGCTTCACAGTGCAGGGCCACGAGGGAGTTTTGGTACAGACTATTTACAGGCTGCTTTGGTGCCTGTCAGCATTTGTGGGAGAGGTGAGTGTGAAGGAGTGGTTTCAAAGAGGATGGATGTATAGAGTGACACTTGAAATTCCTCTCATTTGTAAGAGGAGGATGAGCAACTTTTGTGGGCAGGAGATGGACAGCAGGGGATGTAGTGTTTCCATTTCAAAAGGAGGATTCCTCCCCATCCCTTTTGCAAGTTACAATGAAACCCTTCCCAATGCTACGGGCCAAATTTTATTCTCAGTTACACCCATGCAACCTTACTGAAGTCAGCAATTGTCTGTTTTGCAACCCTGGCCTGATGCAATAACTCCAGGGTTACATATCTTAGGGGTTCAAGATGCGCCTGCATTCCCAGCAGGGTGACGGTGAGCAGCGCTGGACATGAAATTGCTGCTGCCCGAGTAATTGCTAAAGAATAACTGAGGTCAGGAGCACTGCATGGATGTAACTGACTGCATGGGGCTGGGAATACTCATGCAGCATCTGGGAGTTCACTAGGACCCAGGAGAGACCGACCCATCTCTCCTTCCAGCTGGAATGCCACTTTCCCACATCAGACACTCCCTTCAGTAATTACACCCTTTTTAGACTCACCCTTTAGCAATTACTCGTCTAAGCCCTGCCTCGAACTGACATCATTGGAAAGTCCAATAAAAACATGACAAGCTTTTAAACCATCCCAGGAAAGCAGAATGCTGTATTATTAGCAGCATTTCAATGCAGCTGTTTGATGATGATTTTCTTAGCCTTATCTCTTAAGAGGAAGAGTTTGAGTTCCCTCCCAGCGAAGAGCCTGAAGGCTCAGCAGAGGCCCTGCCTCATCCTCGGTGACGTACTGCCTGAAAGGGCTCCCTGTCAGTTCCTTTCTTTTTCTTCTTTTTAACTCATCTTTGCAGTACTGAACACATTCTTCTTGAAGACCCAATCTTAAGCTTCTCAGACTGCAAAATATTGTTCATCACTAAGTCAGTAGCTGTCTTGATTCTTGTTTTTCAAAATAGTTCTATGTTCTTTCTTTCAGTTTTTTAAAGTTTTATTTTCAAATTGACCATTTCTTTGAAAACATAAAGGCATATTCAGAACTTGCACTTGCTCTGGGAGAGAAGAAACAACAGTAACTTGCTTTACATTTAAATTACTTTTTTTGGAGGGAGAGGGTGAAATAACTTCAAACTATTCCATTAATTGGACCCTCTATAAGGACACAGGAAGTTATCACTATTTTTGTTACAGCTGAAGCTGAAGAGTTGAACCTGAATCAGAGCAAAGAATTGAGAGTTTTGGGTTTTTTTCTCTTATGATCCTGTCTGAACTGGCATACGGCTCATACTAATGACATCAGAGTTTTTTGGGGCTTGCATTTTAATTCTTGGCTTGCATGGGAACAGTAGTCTAGAAAAGAATTTTCCAAACAAATAATAGGAAAGGAAACTACACGCTTGAAAAAGTCAAGGAACCTAATTGGAAAATTTAGCAGGAAACGATTCCTGCTCTGTAACACCTGATGATGGAAGCATGAGGCTTTGCAATTGTAAACAGATTTTCTTTCCACCCTGCTTGGCAATCATCTTTATTTTTGGGTGTAACCCTTTCATGTACGCAGCTGTGCTCCCCATTCCCACAGCGAGGCATGCCGGGTAAACCCTTTGATCTCTCCTTCCAGCCTTTGCTTGCTTGCATTGTGTTTATTACAACTTTTTCAACTCCTCCAGAGCAGGGCGTGATGGATGATCCTTGAGGATCTGCCCTCTAGATCTCTGTGATTGTACTGAGTGGATGGTTTCTCCCTGACAGGTGCAGGCATGTTGATTTAAAACCAAACCAAAACAAAAATCTTTTCAGTAAAGCGAAACCTACGTGGTGTTAACTCCTTCCTCTGCTGTTGTGCTCAGGGCGGGAGAGCAGAGGCTTTGCTGGGCTTCCATTTCTGCCTCTGGCACCATCACCCCTTTGAATCACAAATGCCTCACCCAGTACTGGCTCTTGTCATTTGGTACCAGCTGTGGCTGCTCCTCCAGAAGTGGGATGCACCAACCCCTGTTCCAGCTCTCTATCACTTGGTGATGTGGTTTTGCTTTTACTTTGTTCTCTGCAAGTTGTTTGCCTTGTGTTTGCTGTGGTACTGACCCACGGGCCATGGCAGTCAAGGGGCTTCTCCTGCAGCTCGCAGCAGGCTCGAGGGAGGGCTTAAATCAAGCCCTGAACTCATGGCACAGTGAAGCCCCTGTTAACATAAATCTCCTTTCTCTGCCCTGACAGATGCCTCAGACTGTTCAAAAAAGTACTGCTTGTCTTTCCAGCAGCTCCCCTGCCCCTGAACTGAATACCACTGAATGCATTGGTAGTTGCAATTGTTCATCATGTTCACAAAACACCAGAAGTTAAAGCAATTGTCCAATTCTTTTTTTTCCCCCTCGGATTTATTTTTTCCCACTCTGATACTATTAAAAACTAGTTGCAGACCTCAGGCTCTTTGCAAATCATTTGTGTTTCTTCTTCATTGTTTGGAGGTTGTAACATGACTGTGCTCAGACAGAGCAGGAGCTTCCGAAAGATGTGAAATATCTCCATTCCTTATTTTTAATATTAAAGAAACTTTTTAATTTCTGAGGTGCCACACATGTACTCTTATCATGTACGGGTAAATTCAAGAGGCACACAGGTTATTTTGATACCAGGGAGACCTAAGCACCTTTCCCATTAGCTCTGTGCAGGTGTATTGGCAGAACTGTAGCTGTCTGTTGTAAGAGAACGTGGAGCTGTTTTCTGCATATGCAATTTGTGAAGCAATATCAAAAAGCACATTAAAAAAAAAAAAAAGTGTTATCCTGAATGTTTATGTGATTTGGAGTGAGGTGCTTTTGGGTGGGCATGCGTCACTTCAAGCTGATCCTTTCAAAAACCATATTGTGGATTTTTCTTTAATAATGCAGAAAAAAAGAAGTCACATCCCCAGTTCACCATTTGATGCCTGAGGAGTTTGGATTGAATCGTACATTGAAGGAAGATGATATACAAAGAACATGCGTCAGCTCAGCTACTTTTTAATCTGTTCCATGATTTATCCACACTCAGCAGCTTTTTTTTTGGCTGCAACAGAAAGCCAGGGCAGTGCTTCAGGCAAAGGCGTCACCCAAGCTACCTTAGTTGATGAAACTAAAGTAGCTTCCTGAGCATTACTGTCCTGTACATTGCTGGATGAGTTGGCTCTGCATCTGTGGCCAATTTGGATATCTGCAAGTGATTTACTGTGCTCTGAAATGCAGCTGCTTCATGTACAGCATCTGATCTGGGACCACCACTGGGAGTCGTCCTTGCTGAAAGTCAGGGAGAGATTAAAGCCAGCTGAAGAAAAAAGAGATTATTTTTATGGTCGCTCTGGATAGTGTTTTTCCATTAATTCTTTTCATAAAAGATGGAAAACTCTAATCCTCTGAAACATCTGAGCTCCATTTTTTTTCCTGGTGGTTTTCTTTTGGTAGTGAATTATTGGGAGATGGCAGGAAGACATGCAGAGGGCTGCCTCTTCTGAAGCCTGTGCAAGAGATTTCAAAATAGGAATAAAACCCCCCAACATTTTTGTGAGTACTCAGGCCTGAACTAGCAGGGCAGATTCATTTGGATGCATTTGATCTTGATGATTTGAAGGCAACCATCCTTCAAGGCCTTGCAAACAGGGAAATCCCACAGGGGCAGGCTGAGAAACAGCAGGAATCCCATCTCCCTTTTCTCTTATTTTCTCATAGTTATCTGAGATACACTAACTACCCCCCAGAAAGCTTTAGTTACCATGCTTGTTGGCAGCACAGTGTGTGTCATGTAGGTACATGTGAAAGCATTTGGCATGAATACTATCAATATTCCCTGAAGTGTTACTTAACTAGTACTTGGATAGCAGTACTAGATACAGTCCATAATCAGTGTCACAAAAAAAAGTATGGCCTATCAAGTGTGAGTGTGGGTATTAATGCAGGGGTTAATACAAATTTTTGTTATGCAGGGAGGTACTGACCTCGTCTGTGGTGATTTGAAATTAAGTATAAAACAACTATGATCAAAGAGGTTCATCAGAAAAAAGTCAATACAGAACAAGGTCAGAAAATATCAAGTTTCTTAATTTTAATGAAAACAGATGGTATTTTTCCAACTTTTGAGTCTCCCAACAACTATTTTTCATCTCTTTCAGTGAAAATTGTTCTGTGTAAAAATGTGCCGTAAATGTCCTTCTTCCAACCACAACTCATTAATGTAAACCTCATGAGTCTACTATGTAGAACATATCCAGCTTTGACTATTTAGATGATTAAGAAAAAAAATCCCTTTTGATATTTTTGCTGGCTGAGAAGTGAAGATAATACAAATAATGTTAACATATTTACAAAATCCAGCAGTGCTGGCACAAATATGGAAATGTCCTAAAAGAGAAGAACTCATGCAAATGTGTAGCGCTTAGCGTGAGAGTGTTAGCATTTTGGAAAGAAAGTAACAGACTTATTTCTTAGTTATTTCCACTCTAGGCTAGAGCCGAGGGCGCTGTCCCACGATGATATTTCTGACCTGATTGTGACTCTTTGGGCATGCACTTAACACTCAGATATGTGTTTGCAAACTCTAAGTAGCAGGGAGGGGGTTGCATGAAATAGATTAATGTCTTCTGCATATTTTTTGGGTATGAATGTGTATCTGACCTTTGCTATATCTGATTTTGTCAGAAGAGCCTGTGCTCCACACATGGGCACTGTGCAGCCACTGAGAAAACGAGCTTTCCTCAAGCAAGTGTGGAAGCAAATGTCATCTGCACTTCTGTGTCTGATAGAAAAGTCAGGTTTCTTCCGGAAGAGGCTGTGCTGCAGCATGCCTGGTACCCCTCTGCTTGGCTGGTTGGTTGTTCACTCTCTGGGGAAGGGATGGGGTGGGCAAATCAGTTAATAATGATGATGATGATTGATTGGACTGGACTTCATTTCAGTCACAGGGAAGCAATGCTCACTGGTGTCAAGTGCAACACCAGTAAATGTGTCAGGTGTTTAAACCCCTGCTCTGCTGGGAAAATGGGGCCTCCAGGAGCAACAAGAGGATGTCTGTGGAAAGCCTCACTGAACTGGGAGATGATGTGCATATGTGCTTACTGAAATCAGTGTATGGGTGGAGTACCAATCCTAATATTTTATAGGTACTCTGGTGGATCTGCTGTTCCATTGCGTGCCCATTACACCCATAAATACCCATACAGTGTAATTACTGGAAGAGCAAAGTCAGTTACTGGAAGATTACTGTCATGGTAATTAAAGAGTTACAGAAAAACAAGGAGCTTTCACCATTTACTAGGAGAGATGTCATCCCTGGGGGAAGGCAAAGTGAATACAGAAGCATGGCCACAGAGGGATGCCATCAGTGGGGTGAGAAAATCTGCAGGTAATTCTGATGGATGGATAGACGGACGGACGGATGGATGGATGGATGATAGATAGCTGCTAGAGGCTTCCACCAACACCGGTGACATAAAGGAGAGAGGGAGGCACCATAGCTCACTCCTGCCTGTGCTCTTTCATGTAGCCACAGCAGCCCTGTTAAGCTCCATACCAATGGCAGGAGAAGAGCAGATATTCGAAAAGCAAGGCATTGCAGGACTTGCTCCTCCTCCATTCACAAATTTTGTAGTACTATTTCCTGCATTGTAGAAAGCGTTAAGCAAGTTTGGGGTGCCCTTTCCAGAAGAGGACAGAAGCTTTGTAGGTGTGCAATGAGCAAAACTTGGTGGGGGGAAGAAACATTATCACTATCCCATGTTGCTATGTGAGATCTCACTGTGGTTCATCTGGCCTGGGTGGGAGCTGGGCACACAGAGAGGGATTGCTCAGCATCTTCCCCAGCCAGATAAAAAGGTTTTCAAATAAGGAAGTGGATGAAATAAATAATAAAATCCAGCAGGCACAAGCATATGCTGGAAACTGTCCCTTGCCTTTTTGTTCCATTTGGGAAAAAGGGGGTAAGAGTAGGATGGGGCTCATAGAAGCAACATCCTGGAGGATTAGTTTTACACACAGCCATGGGGATGAGTCACAATCTGGGGCGTTGTAGCAAAAAGGACTGGACTCTCCTGACATCACCTGGAGACACTATTCTTCCCCATCCATTCCTGAAATGGAAGATACTGCTGCTTTTATTTGGGCCAGCCAAGAGTGTAGCAGGTCAGGACTAGTTGTAAAAGAATGTGTTCATCCATACCAAAATGTAACATACTAGAGAAAATATTGTTGTAGCAGAAACTTACCTGTCCAGCTTAACTAGGAAAATCTTACTGGGCATTGCAGAGATGATGTGGAATTTCCCTCCTTCCCTCTTTTATCTGTTGTGTCACTTGTATTCTTTGCAGGCAAGGGAAAATGTCTAGTTTGGCTGAGATCCTTCTGTGGTGTAGAAGATTTTATTCAGTGCTCATTATTGGTATTGTTTGCTTGGATTATATTGTCTTTTCAGATTGAATACACAGTACATTAAAAAGCACACAGTAATAAAAAGTAACAAATAGTGGAACTGTAAATATATTTTGGCCGACTCTTCAGCTGCTGTAAATTATTCTGTATGCACTGAAACCTCCTGATAAAGTGCTGCCTTTTTACATGGCATAGTAAAATGTATGCTTAAGGAGGTTTAGGAAGAGACATTAATAAAGCTAAAACCATGTGACAGGCAGTTCGATAAAGTGGCTTCGAATAAAAGGCTTTTAACAGAGGTATTCAGCAGGATGGGTTTATGAGCTCTCTTTCTATGCTGATTATTGCATATGCTTTTTGAGTCAGAAAGAAGGCAGGATTAAAACCAGAGCTTGTCTGAAAACCATGTTGAAGGATGACATTTGGTATTGGCAGGAGGCAGCAACATTAAATGTGATTAAATGCTACACACCAACCCTGTTGCTTCACACAGAACTTCTTGGCATGGGTTACAAGGCACGAATTGGGCACTGAGTCCTTCCCTGAGCTTCTTACCTTTTTTTCCTTGGCCTGGTATGCTAATGAAAGCCCTGGCCCCGCTCTTTCATCTTGTCCCATATTTTCCTTTGTTGATGTGGAAAACGAGCGAGGGAGGGGGCCTGGAATGGAGAAGGAGAGATAAAGCAAGTTTGTTTTTGGCTGAGTCAGAGGACAGTCAGATGAAGAGTTTTCTTTGTAACTTACTAGCTGCATTAAGCGCTGGGACTGCAGCTACTCCCACTGATGGCCAGAGAAGGGCTTCAATTTCTCACAACTTTGCTGATACCAAATTTGCAGAGAGTTCTCTGCAAAAGCACTCTCCTAGCAGGTACAATTAGAGTGCTTTAATAGGCATGCAGGACATGTGGAAAGATTTTTAATTGTATTAAATACATCACAACCTCACAGTAGGGATGATCTCTTTATGTCGTTTCAAATTAAGTGAAATTATTTTGTATAGTAGTGATGCAATAAGAGCATCCCTGGGCAACTGGCTAAGAGTGGCTGTTTTTTGAAAGGAAGTAAGGTCTGGATTTGGCAGTGCTATGTTCATGGTTGCACTTCATGATCTAAGAGGTCTTTTACAACCTAAATGAGTCTGTCATTCTGTGATAATGATAATACTTTATCACACTGCATGTACTGACAAGGGGCTTAGTGAGAAGCAATCAGTTTGGTTTGGACTGAGTGAAATCAGGGGTTGAACTTGCAGAAGTTTTTGACTGTGTTTAAACACACTTATGTCAGGATAATATAAATTCTTCCCCCTGTTTTCCTTTATGAAGAAAAGAAGGGAGAGGTAAGCTTTCTTTCCCAGTGTAAGGAAGCTCAGCACTTTAACCCACTGGGCTTTGGTAAATGCCTGTCTGAAGATTTCTGGGCTCCTAACTTTCATCTGGATCCATATCCCTGCTTTCCAAGCAAAGTTTTTCTAAAATAGCTGCCAGAGTAACCATAAAACCTAGAGAAAACAAATGACACTCACTAATGCCTCACTAAGGCATCTCTGAAAAATTTCCTTTTAAACAGAGGAACACTTTCCTGGAGGAGCAAAAATGGCAGAGTTTTCATTTTTTCTGAATGAAAACAGCACAAGGATGAGGGGAGTGGAGTAAAAGATCACAACCCCCTGAATTACCCTGAAGTCCTGTTCTTGTCAATGCTGCCAGCATTAGATCCCCAAGTGCTGAATTCCAGTATCTTTTTGTTTGGATCTGCTCAGCCTCTGCTATGGGCAGGGATAAGCTCAGAGCCTCCAAAACTTTACTTTCTCCCTGTTGGGTCCCCTGCCAGTGCTCGCACAGGGGGCCAGGTTGCAGCAGCAGAGACTTCCCAGGCTGACCCTCCCTCCCCTCTTTGTCTGGAGCTTACCCTCTTCCCCCTGGCACTACTGACACTTCCCACCTAAAAAAGCCCAAAGTCTTTCCTTTCTGCCTGCCCTGTGTTTGCTGCAATGTCTGAATATGCACAGCGCACGGGCTCCAGTTTCTATTTCCCTGATTGCCCAGAGCATGTTCTATATCACCCTGTAAGTTATATTTCTCAATCTCCTTAAGTCCCACAGATGAATACAGGCAATCCCACCACAGTCTGGCAGTGCAGGCATTGCTCCTATCCAGTACCATTGCTGCAGGGTCTGTTTTATACCACCACAGGCTTTTTTGGGTTTTCCACCCCTCTCTCTCTCCTTTTTGTTGTTGGCAGCGTGATTGCTAACCTGGGCAGTGATTTTCAGTCTGGAAGGCAAGTCAGTGTCAGGGAGGAGCGGGAGGGTGTGCAAACATCGAGTGGCACACGTTCCTGGCTCGCTGGTACAACACTGTGGCAGAACAGACCTGTAGCTGCCAAGGGAAGTGGGCATTTCCTCAAGTATGGAAAATGGAAAGCTGACTGGATCCACACTGCAAAGCACTCCCTTTCCACTGGTGTTTGTCCATGTGGGTTTATTTTCAACCTTTATTGTGGTCCCATCTATAATCACAGCTTGCCAGACCTGTAAAAACAGTGCCCTGCTCTCTCTGCAGGGCTGACTGATAATTACTTGCAGTCACCAGTGGCAGAACCAAGGCAGGCAGCCAGGGGGCATGTTCCCACCTGCAGCTCATCCAGGGGCATGTTCCCACCTGCAGCTCAGTGTGAAGGATGGTTTATTGGTAGTGAGGGGATGGGAGTGGAAGCTACCTGCCTCCCACACTCATTGCTCCATGCTGGGGCAGCTCCATTGCAGCTGTGTCAGGGATGCATGGGAGAGGCAAATTCTCCCCTCCTGGCCAAGGAAAAGGGCCTGGCCTTTGAAAAGGTCAGATGCAGTGTGACTTTGGAAAGAGTCAGTAGGAAATAGTGGGAAATAACTCCTGGGGGAGTCTGTCTGGCATGTTGATGTGGTTTTTTCTAAAGGTGACAATACTCTGATACAAAACTCTTGGCTGGTGAGTTGAAAGTCCTTCACAACTAAATGTGTGATGGAAATACCTGTGGACAGCCTGTGCTTTAAGGTAAAGGCTTGGAATACACAAAACTTGGATGTGCAAGTGCACAATGCATTCATGATTTTCTATTGTTTGCAAGGTTACTCTGTTGGTTCTCAAATATCACCTACCAGACTATCTGCAAGATTCTTTTCAAAAGATGGACCGTTGATGGTTTTGGATCACTTCGGACCATTTCTAGACCACTGATGGCTTCAGACCACTTCTCATTAATACAGGGGAGAAAAGGAAAGTGATCCTTTCTGTTCTCTCAAAAAACAGATGATTCTTAGCACTGTTACCATCATATTCATCAGAGCATTATCCAAACTAATTATTCATGATTTCGTTTCTTTCTGAAGACCACTGCTGGAGGGAGAGTGTTGGAGCTAGATGAACAGAAATTCTGGGCAAAATTTGAGGCCTCTATGCTCCTTTCCCCATGGAATGTGCTCACCCAAGGTTTCTAGTTTCCACGCTGCTGTACTTTCCTAGCCTCTCTGTTCCACACGGGGATGATGCTCAATAGCATTGCTCCAATCACATGAAGAAGGGAGCTGGGCCAAGGCCAGCAGGGCCAGGACAATACAGACATAAAGGAGATAAACCCATACAATATTTGAAAACAGCAATTTATGATATCCAGTGGTTAGATGCAGTGCAGCAAATCCATCCCTTGTGCACAGCTACCAAGATCAATGGATTTAAATGCAAGATGTGTTTGGTTCAGTGGGTGGAATCAAATGTTTCTCTAATCTGGTGATTTTCATGTTAGCATCCAGGATCACAAGTTGCAGAGACAGACCACTATCCTCCTGGGACCTCCCAAGCAAGTTGCAGGAGCCTGGGGAGCAGGGCAGGGGCCTCAGCTCTCCCAGGTGATGCAAGAGGGGGTAGAGGGCCAGATCCTTACCCTCTTCTCATGTCTTTTAGTTAGCTGGAACTCAAACAAGCTTATTGAGGACTGGGATAATTTAATTTCATATACTGGGGGCCTGCCTGTATTTCCCAGTTCTTCAGGACATGTGTGAAGACAACAGATATAACAGAAGGGACCATGAATGGAACATGTGTGAACATCTGTGAAAAGAAGGTAATTGTCTTGATGAGATTGCAGTTTATAAATATAGCAACTCTATAATAAAAAAGGAGTTTCTGTGCCAAATTCTTCTATGTTAGAAATAAACCTATTTCATCATAAATCAAATATTTCTCCAGGCAGCATGCTTATACAAACTGAGCTTATTTGCCAGTCACTAAAATTAATCTGCAGTTCTTTTGCACCTCAGGAGACCTTGGTTCTACTGCGCATAAGTGGAAGAACTAAAAGTTCTGCCTGCAATGTGGATGGACACCTACATTTCTTAGCCTAAGTCAAGAGATTTAGATATAAGAATACCTAGCTGGTGTAGGCAGCACCTGATCTTCTGCTAAGCTCTGCAGGGTACCATAAGCATGGAGTGCTACTTCACAGGATGAAATGAATTTCCTTTTCTTGTACCAATACTGCTTGTTTCAGTCAGAGCTCCTGGAGGCAAAGGGATCATGCTGCAAGAGGACCACTGTGAGGCCATGCCCCATGTTACCCCTGCTCTTTTCAGGAGGTAAATTTGGCAGGAGCCAGTTTTCCATTGTGCCAGGCTTCCCTCAGGACACGCTGCCTGGCAGGGCTGTGAGGGGAGGGGAAAGGCACAGCAGCTCTCTGTTGAGGCAGCGCCACTTGAATGAAGCATGCCTGAAAAATTCCTTACCACAGACTTGCTGTTAGCTGCAGCAAGATAAAAGGCATATTTTATGAAAGTAACACATTCCACTGTTGCACATGTGAGTCAGGAGATGGATGGCATGCGCATGAGTGCTTGCTCTGTTTGAGCCCATCATTTTGCATTTATAGGATCAAATGTTTATTAATTTCTGCTTAATAACAGATCTTGAGACCATCCTACCTGGCTGTGAGCCACGCAATGGGGGTGTAATATGCTTTGTTATTTTACTGTGGTTTTCTCTTTTGTTGAAAGACATTTTTTTGAGTATGCTATTTTCTGAGGTACAAGATGCAAGATATGGTAGCTGGGATGATTTAAGGGTAAAAGAGAAAAAAGGTTTGTTTGTTTGACTAAAAATCTTTTGTCAGACCAAGTAATGTGGCTGAAAAGATAGACAAGATTTTCACCTCAGTATCCCTTTGTCATGTCTCTTTTTTTCCCACCTAAGCTTTCCTAGCTGGTCCCAGGCAAGGTGCCAATTCTCCCATAGCAGGGCAGGACTCAAGTGCTCTTGTACTATTTGCTAATCCAGGGATAAAGGGAAGTCAAACTGCTAGCTTCATAGACCTGTGATCCAAAATGATCCTTTGAAGACAATTTTTCCCTCTTGAAGCCCTTAAGCACCAAACATACAGTCATCTGAAATAAAAGCAGAATTTCCTATCTTTCCAAAAGTTATGCTTTAACTCAGCCACAAAATGTAGGTTTGATAAAAGATTAGATTTACAAGGTGAGATAGCATAGTTTGCCCTATGCCAGGGACCAATTATATTATCAAACCAGTTCCTTCTGGCTTAAAGGTAGCCCACTGTTTTAAGCTATGGCTGTATGCAGGATAGAGCATACTTAGAAAATGGTCTCTGTTACATCTCCTTCAGCCATCTCGTGCTGGCGTATCCACCTGTTTATTGTGTTTGCTGTTTTCCTGCAAGGTAGTGGTTTGCTGACCTTCTGACAGTGTCTGAGGGCATTCACAGATGAGAAGGAGGTGTGGAAAAAGTACTCTTTACCTGAAGCAAACTGAGATTCCTGCAATTGCAGGGCTGGCAGTGCACAGCTGGATGAACTTCCCCACTCTCTGCTGCTGTAGGCACAAGCTGCATTTTTGCAGGCTGTGGGAGCCGTGGGATCCTGGGTCTCTGTAAACCTGCTGGCTTTCAAGCAGCAATAAAGTCCCCTTTGAGCCCTGTGCCTACCATGCCTGCATTGCTCCTGAATCTCCACGTTGCCTTACAAGGTTTTGCTGCCAAATCATGCACTGTACCACAGTTTTACTGAAGTAAATCCTTAATACAGGGCCAAGCTGACCTCTGCTAAAAAAAATTTAACATTCATAGAAAACATGTTTATTGTGTGCAGAAATATGTTGTGTTGCTCTTTTCTGCAAGAAGTGACCAGCCCTCTTCTTGCAGAAATTAAAGAGAAAGATAACGTCAATAGGTCTGGGGAGGTAAGATCTGCAATTCATTCACAGAATTTTTTTCTTGAATACCTTAAAATATGACAAAATGTATTCTTTCAACAGAAATCATCAGTATTTAAAAAAACAAAATTGTATTTTTGTAAGTCCTTGCTTCACATAATGGATTATCCTAAGCACATCTATTGCTGAAGTCAACCTTCCTTGCTGTCATCCTGCCCCCTCACACCCCCTCTCTCCAGGTTTTCCTGTCTCTCTGCACTGAGTTTGGAGCCTCTTGCTTTCCCAAGCGATGCCCTTCCTGACCCTTGTCTCTCTATCTGCTCACACATTCCTCCCTTATCTTGCTCTCAGGCTGCTCCAGATTCCCTCCGGACCATAGCCCATACTCGACCACACGTGTTTACAGAGCCCAGCTTGGTGCCTTCTAACAGAACTGGCTTTCATCCTGACACATATGACCTTCCTCTCTTTTTTCCAAAACCTTCTGTGTATGCATGAACCCTTTAAACGGCGGCATCCGAAATGTTTCTCCATCCACCTCCACATTTGTAAGTCTGCATATATGATCAATGTTTATATTGGGTAGCTGTTATGCTATTCTGAGTCTGTGCTAGCTGTATTTTACTTAGACTTTGGTGACCTCCGGGTAAAGGCTCTGCTGTATGAATGCCGGAACATTCTGTTTATATATCATTAAATACGCCATTGACGCTCAAAAAAGTAAGAACATTATTCATCTTTGAAAAGACTTTGAGATTAATTTTAGGTTTGAAGCAGCTTAAGAAAAATCTGTGGGGTGAGAATTTAGTCAATAAAGTCAATTGGAATTCTGCCACAGGGAGTTTTTGAGTATACAATTATTGTTGTCCTGTTGCAGGTTTAGGTTATTAGTTTGCCTTGACTTTATTTTTATATAGATAAATATCGTCTACATTAAGCTCCCCTTCTCTCTTAAATGTCACAGATTTGAATGTCTTCTGGCTTTGTAAATTTGTAAAGTTGACTACATTTTGCTTGTTAAAATAATGTGACTTCAGTGAAGCACACTTTTTTTCCCCAAATGGGTCACATGGGGCAACACCTCTGCTTTTAGGGCAATACCCAGCTCAAGGGAGAGAAGACTCTAAAATACACCAAATACGTGTTGCTATAACATGCCTGTGCCTAGATACGTGGTGCTGTTACAAACTTCAGCCCTGTAGAAACCCTATTGTTTATCATTGTGAGAGGCTCCACCCCAAACAGTAATTAGAGCGAAGCTCCTGTCATAAATCCGCTGGCATCCCAAGTGAAGACGGTGTTCTCTGGAAACAAAGGTTATCTCCTCCCTTTGCTGCTGGTCCTTTGAACTTCCTGTGGTCAGGGAATCCTCCTGGTTTCAGCTAGAATAACAATTATGAAACTACCCCTGCTCTCCTGGCTGGGGTTCATGTCTAATTAACTTTAACAGGAGTCATAATTTTAAGAGCGATTTCTCAAAAGCATTATAACTCAAGACAATTAAGGCTTGAGAGAGAGCGCGAGACAGGGAAGGGAGGAAAACAGAGGCACTCCTTGGGGCAGGGCACTTCATGCGTATTAAAGAGATGTGACTCATTCCTGCCTCTAGTCCCAGCACAAGTAATACCTTCTGAATAAGTTCTGCATGCTAGATAAAAACTTGTTTGCTGGTGCAAAAATGGTATCGCGCGTGTCAGAACAAGCACCCTGATGGGCTATTCCCATCAAAAATAAGGGCACACAGCAGTGGATTTTTCAGTGTGTTGGTGTAAATTTTGCATGGCGTTTTCAGCTGTGGAAACTTGTCAAAGTCTGCAGAAAAAGGGATCAAGGGGAAGGAAATGCAGACCAATGAATGAGTGAATGAATGAATGCAGTTTCTTTTCTGGAGCAGGATGTTTTTATTTGTTTTTATTGTTGTTATGCATGACATATGTGGTAGTGTATATAGAATACACCCATCAGTCAATTTGATAGACAAAACTAATTTTCTTGAGGACATGTGAAGCTAGAAGGGAGGTGATAGCAATGTAGACCATGAAAATCCTGGGAACCCCTAGGTCTGACTTTTTGTGTGTTTATTTAAAAGTAGCTCTGCATGTACCACTGTGTATATAATAGGTATTATCTTAAGCCAGAGCATCCCACAGACCTCTCATAGACATGATGCAAGGACAACATCTCCATGCATGAAGGATCCAGCCTTCAGCAAACATACAGGAAATCAGGTTTTGTGACACAAATCTGAAATGTTTGTTTAAAATCTGAAACTCTTTTAAGGAAAACTCCTGCTGCTACTACAGGGGTAATCTCTCTCATTACTAGTAGCATGAGGATTCTAAAGGAAACAGGGTGTTTTTTTACCACAAAATTGGCTCTGAGCAAGTTTAACTGAACAGAGCCAGCGCCAGCATACACAAAATCCTAACTGATGTTCCTGGGGATCATCAGCTAAACCCACAGTGGGCTATTTCACTGAAGGACAATATCCACAGTTTCCTGTGGAGCAGCCTTCCAGTAGCCCTGCAGAAAGCTGCTCATCTGCTCCAGATGAAGCAACAGAGCAAAATGAATGTCTCAGTGTGACGAGAGACTACGAGAGAGCCTACACCACCCATGGTCTGCTCGGGAAGCAAAGCCTGACCTCCTCGGGAAGAAAAGTCTGACCTAGGCAGTGGAACATCTTGTGTCCTTGGAGCTGGGATATAGGAATTTTGTGCCCTCTGGGAGGGAGAAAATTGATTTTCTCAGTGTAGAAGCCTGGGGGCAAACCAGCATATAAGTGGTATGGACAATCAGGGGCCCAGGAGTGAAGGAGGGAGCAAACCGCAATGATAGTGTGGATGTGTCCTAAGGATGATGTCTAATGGTTTTACAACATATTGTTGTGAGCAATGAACATTAATCTTCAACTGTAAATCAGCTTGTTTGCCATTTACTCATAAGAATTTTGCATTGTTTTCTGCTTGTTACAGTTCTAATGTTAGCATAGTTATGTTGTCTCATCTCATTAGTTTTTTGGATCATTTGGCATCCCTCAGAGATGCCAAAATACAGGGGAGATTTTTGGAAAGTATTTCTTCACTATTGTTACTGGCAAAATTATGATCAGGCTCTAATGTTTTAGCATGCTTGAATGTGAATATCACTAACACTTGGACACATCTGTGTCCCTTATTCTTCCATTATGCTGACAGGTCCACCTTCTCCTAATTGCTATCATCCAGCAACAAGAAATAAATTTAAAAAAACATGCCCTAGGAAAAGCCTTGTCTTTGTCCACCCAAAAGGCAGAAGTATGAGGGTCTCCACTGAGTTTGTCAGAATTTGTGTGTATGCTACTGAATAACAAAGAAGGTGATTTATGTCTTTTGGAATGAGAACATTCTAGGGTAGGTGTGGTGGGATCATGCAAACCTTTTTGAGGGACAGTGGTAAATGCAAAAGCTTTGTTATGTGAATGAGAAGGTGTTGATTTGGAATAGTCAACATGGATTTACCAAGGCTGGATCATCAGATCACACAGGCTTTGCAGGACCTCTAGAGGTCTCTCATCCCACCCCTCCACAAAGCAGGTCCAGGTAGAGCAGGTTGCTCAGGGTCTTGCCCAGCTGGATTTTGAGTATCTCCAGGGTGGAGACTCCCCAGCCTCCCTGGGCACCTGCTCCAGTGTTTACCCTCATGGTAAACTTATTTTCCCTAATACTGACTGGGAATTTCCCCTGCTTGACAAAACCGATTGCTCTGTGTGATAAGGGAAGAAGAGTGGTTGTTATCTCCCCTCGGTTTAACTTAGATAGGCATGATTTCCTAGAGCACCTTTCTATCTAGTCTGGAGCATTCTGGTCTGAACAGGTGGATTAGTAGGTGGGTGAAAAACTACCTTGCTTTTTTAGCTTAAAGGGTTCATATTCTACCTGGAGGCTTTTATAAGCAGAATTCCTCTGGGATCCATTCAGGCAATTTAATATTTTTGTCAGTGATGTGAAAGTGGAGACAGTGTGACCCTCATCAAACCTGCAGCTGTCACCAAACTCACCAGAGGAGAGCGACTGATACGTGCCAGGGCAGAACTGCCAGAGCAGCTGGAGGAAGGGACCAACAGGAACCTCGTGACATTTGACAAGGACAACTGTGAGGTCCTGCAACTGGTGTGAAGCAGCTCCTTGCAGCAGCACAGGCCGCTGCCGAGCTCTGCAGGCAAAGCTCCACAGCCAGATATGTCCAATACACATGAGAACCCCTTCCTCCTCCTGCCCAGCACCTCTGCATAGGAGCCCTTCTTGGGCACAGTGTCCCTCTCATTTCCTGTGTGCCACTTCCCGTGTGCCCTTTGTCCCAGCTTACAGAAAGATGGAGCAAGCTAAAGGTGCTGCCACCTCTCCCAGAAGAGCCAGGTTGTGCTTCCTCTTGTCTGCATCAACAAGGTGCATTAGCTACAAAAGCACAAGAAAGCGCAGCGCTCTACACAGCAGTCCAGTTAATAATTATTATTTTATTGTTTTCTTGCAGACAAGACTTTTTCAAGGATGTGGCTAGAGTCTGTCCTGGAGGTGAGGCCATTCCAGTCATGCAACTGGCAGGACTGGACTTGTTCTTAATTTAAACTCATACTCCATTTAGCAGAGTGGCATGGGCAAGTGAAATTTCTGCTTATATTGAAGGAAATCATGTATACAGTGCGTTACATACATACAACTTTCATATTGAGTGGTTTTACAGTGTCTGTTCACAGGTGTTTTAAACCCTACTTGAGCACTCTTAGGTCACTCAGAGCTATGCACAAGGCATAGGAGGCATTTGTACAGTGAGCTGATCGGGGTTCCTACAATGCCATTTGGAGGTAATTTTCTAGGAATCCATACAGAAAAAATAAAACTGTTGACCCCTCAGTACCAGCACAGGAGCTCAGAGCTATGCCAAGAAAGTTAACACAAAGTAATAATTTTTCTTCCTGGTTTCCCATCAAAGTAAATTTTATGAAAAGGGTTGACTCTGGCTGGATGCCAGGCACCCACCAAAGCCATTCTATCACTACCCTCCACAAGTGGACAGGGGAGAGAAAACAGTACAAAGAGTTCATGAGTTGAGATAAGGACCAGGAGACAGATGACTCACCAAATACCATCACAGACAAAACAGACTCAGTTTGGGGATATTAATTTAATTTACTACCAATAAAATCAAAGTAGGATGATGAGAAGTAAAATAAATCTTTAAAACACATTCCCAGCATCCCTCCCTCCTTCCCATTTCTACCTCCTCTGCTGTGGTGGCACAGGGAGACAGAGAATGGGGGTTATGGTCAGGGCATCACAGGATACTCCTGCTGTTGCTCTGAGAGCAGCTTCCCCTGCTCCAGCTTGGGGTCTGTCCTACAGGAAACAGTTCTCCAAGAACTTCTCCAGTGTGACTCCATCCAATGGTAACAGTTCTCCACAAAGTGTTCCAACATGGGTCACCTTTCCACAGGGTGCAGTCCTTCAGGCACAGCCTGCTCCAGCAAGGGTCCCCTATGGGGTCACGAGTGCTACCACGAGACCTCCTCCAGTGTGGGCTCCTCTTTCCACAAGCCGACAGGTGGAAAGAGGAGTCTGCTCCAGGGGGCCTCCCACAGGTTCACAGGCATCCACCTGCTCTGGCATGGGTCTCCTCCATGGGCTGCAGGTGGATCTCTGCATCCCATGGTCCTCCATGAGCTGCAGGAATACAGCTGCCTCCCTGTGGTCTTCACCCCAGGCTCCAGGGGAATTTCAGCTCCTGGAACACCTCCTCCTGCTCCTTCTCCACTGACCTTGGTGTCTTTAAGGCTGTTCCTCTCACGTCTTCTAACTCTGCTCTTCTCTGGCGGCAAATTATTTATGCAATAACCTTTTTTCCTTCTTAAATATGTTATCACAGAAGTGTTGCTATCACTCCTGATTAACTCAGCCTTGGCCAGTGATTGGTCTGTCCTGGAGCTGTCTGGCCCTGGTTCTGGGGAAACTTCTGGCAGCTTCTCATAGAAGCCACCCCTGCAGCCCCTCTTCTACCTCAGACCATGCAAACTCAACATTGATGCCAACCTTGCTGGTTCTCATGCTGCTAATCATACAAAAATTTAGAACTTTTATGGAAACAGCTGATGTTTCCTAAAGGGAGCTGAATCACCCTAGCATAGAAGCAGATCTAAACAGAAAAAGAGGAAATAAAACAATAACTTTATTTCCTACATATCTTACTCAGGCCTACTTGCATAGAGAAGATATCGTAGATACCCACACATCCAAATCAGATGGAGAGCTGGGAAGAAAACACTGATGCAAAGTAGCTTCTTTAGCATCTCATCATATTAGGACTTTAATTCTCTGGTCTCTTTATCAGACTTTTATAATTACATGGAGCAGAGAATGAGAAGGCAGAAAACTAAATGCAATTGATTCTGCTATTTGAACTACAAGGCTTGTGTAGGTGTTTGGGGGCACGAAGCAAAGCACAGCAGCTCCTGAATGCTGAGCAGCAGAACTACAGCAATAAGTGAGGAGGAGGAGAAGGAGGAGAATATTGCAAGTCTGAGAAAAACTTAGGCAGCACTGGAATTTGGTCTAGACTGGAGAAAACTTCCACATTTACATTGCCTCATCTTGAAAGCTGTGGAAATCACAGATATTTCATGATCCCCAGTGGCTGTCTTGCAGTATTCTGGTTCCTCTGATGAGAAATGCTCAAGGTTTAAATGAGTTCTAGCAATGGTTGTGCTTTTATAATGGAGGAAAATACAGCTGGAATAAAAGACCTCCCATTTCTGATCAACATGATTCAGCTGGAGGGAGGAGAGAGGCTGACTTCAACTTCTCATTTCTGAATTTGTCATTAGAGAGTTAAGGAGGGGCGTGTGAGAGAAGGCTGCCTATTTTTCCTTTCTTTTCTCATTGTACTGCAAACTTGACAGTAACAAAATCCCCTGTTGAATGATGAGAATAAAAAGGAACTCTTAGGAAACTTTTTGAAGTCAATTTCAGAAGTTATTTATTTGAAAAGGCTTTTTTGCACCCATCAATTCTTAAACCTGCCTTTGCCAAGTAGCGCAAGGTCCCTTTGGTGTGGTGAGCTCTTGCTGGCTGGGTGTACAAGCATGCACAGCTGGAGCACACAACACTGTGATAACATCTGGAATTTGTACAGAAGGTATCTTGGTAAAAAGGTTTCCAATTCTACCAGAAGATAAATTACCCTCTGTAGCCTCAGGGCTTCGGAGAACAAAATATTCCTTTAAGGATGACACCTCCACTCCTCAGCTGTGAGAAGCAGAGCTTCTGGCACAGCAAAGAAATGAATCTTTACTTTCCCTGGTTGTTATCAAAGTAGTTGTGGTATGACCCACAAATTCAACATGAAATGACAGGTCTGCTTGCAAAAGTTAGTGCAAAGTGAGTTAATTTGCATTCCTTTACATATATTAGAGCCAATTCTCCATTATCCTCCACAGTCTTGTATATACCATAAAAGTTCAGCACAGGGAAGATGTGCATGAAAATCTTTTTTAAAGTTCTACCCTTCCCTTCTCCATTAAGTTGGTAAAGATGCTTGGAACCTTTATAACTGCTCTGATCTGGCATTCCCTCTTACAAGGTATTTTAAATTATGGTGGTAACATTTTAATAAGGCTATCAGTGCCTCAGGACAGTGCCATAACCCAGTTATTTGAGATGTTGGGTTGACAAATATCTGTTACGATGTGCAACCTTGCTGATGGAAGATTTGCTCTAATGAAGGGGAACCCTGGGTGTCTACAGGGCAACTGTAGAGGCTCCCATTTGATCCTTCACTTTCATTTCAAAGAATACACAAGCAGAAGAAAGGGATGGGTGTCAATAAAATCATGGTGCTCCTTATCCCCTTGGGCTTGAAGACACCTGGGTGTTAATTAGAGCAGCCCCAGTGTGAAGCAAGTGTTAAGATCCCTTGAGAGCTTGAGAGATGTCCTACTTCTCACCTTGCGCTGTGTGGTTGGACAGCTCTGTAGTATCTAACACCAATTATCAAACTGTCTGAACAATGAGGGGCAGATGCACCTTACCAAAAGTTCATATTTTATTAAAATAATTCATAAATGAATGCCTTTTGCATGCATGGGGTGTGGCTTGATCCAAGATTTCTGTCCCACTACCAAAGAATAATTAGTCAGAAATAGCTTTGTATTGCTCTCAGCACTTTTAAGTATCCTGAGATATGTTGACTTCTCAAGCTCTAGCAAACATCACCAGGTGTTGGTGAAAGAAACAGAATGCTGAAGTGAGACTTTAAAGGAACCAAAATAATGTAACATTAAATATTTTACCTTGTACAGTCACTGTTTGAATGCTCTACTTGCAGCAACATGAAATGAGGAACTGTGTAGAAATCCTGTGTGCATGCTCTGTGGGTTATGGTAGGACCATGCTGGGAAAACAATGTCCCATGCTGGTCTCCTGCACCTGAAGCTGAAGAGGGAGGCATCCTGAAACTTTTTGTCTGAGTAGTCAGTCAGGTTTGACAAGGCTGACACATCCCTTACCACACCCTCTACTTTTGCATGGTATAGAAGGAATTGTGCAGTCCTAAGCTTCATTCCTCTTGATGAATTCAAAGGCTTTTTTTTTTTCTAACCCTGCCAGAGACTGAGGTGGTAATATTCCAGGGATTGTCTGAAAGGAGCACAGTGACTGTTCAGGAACCTGGAAATGACAGCTCTTGGCAAGCAGTCCTGGACTGGACTGGACACAGGCTCACAGGGATCACCTTGTATCAATCGTACCCTGCCCTCCAAAAACTCTCCAAACATTCACTGGGGCATATCTACATTTTAAAGTGCATTTTGCTGCAGGGCCCTGTAAATCTGCCCATAATTAAACACCATCTGAATGCATTTAAGGTATATCTTCCCCATGATAGGGATAGAGCTGAATAAATTGTCTGACCCTCTCAGTTTGTTATTAATGACATTTTGGACCATGCCTGCTGTTGCTCAGAGGTCTTCCTAGTGGCACCAGCCTCTCTTCACATGCATAGAGCAGCTCAGACTCTGGAGTGTTAACTGTGAGTTTCTGGGGAGAATTCTGCCTGAGCAAAGGGAGGAAGTGGAAATGCCCAGGACTGACTTTCACACCATCACAAACATGGACTTCGTGGATGCTGCCTCTTCCCAGGCAGCCCCTGCACAGAAGGGGTGGTGCATATCGAGCACCTGACAAAGGCACATCACCAGATCAGTGGCTTGCACGTGCAAACTTGTCCTTACTGCCCAAAACTGTAGGAGTTAGGAACACAAGAGTCACACACTGGTTTACCTGGATGATTTGATGTGTTTGGAAGGCCAGAACTTTTTTTTTTTTTTTGCAAGCTACCATAATGGAAATCAGTTACCAAGTCAAATTCAGATTTGCACTTTGAATGTCAGATGTCACTGGTTATCGATGTGTTTCAGCTACTTTAAATTTATTTGGTTTCCATCTAGGCAAGGAGGGCATTAAAGAGAGGATGCCATTAAATAAGCTCAGAAGAAGCCACGTGAAAGAGGAGGGGCTGGCAATCACTGCCAACAGCAGTGAATTAACAAGCCATTGAGGAGAATTTCAGTGTGCCCCTGGGAATTCAGTTCTTAAGATAAAATACAGAGGTTTCCCTGGTATAGACAGGGAGCAACACAGCGTGTTAAGTTCAGTTCAGATAGTGTCCTGAGTAAAGACCCATTATCCAGCAGCCTAAGTCCTAAAATAGGGCTTTTGGGGCCACCATTTGGAGTTGGAAAGGAGCCTTTTATTAAAACTATAGAGATATGCCTAGTAGTAATATTATGTATAAAGGAGACTCCCTCTGTTTACTGAAGCAGTCATCAGCTGCTGACATTTTGCCTCTTTGGAACTCTGTCTCCTGATATCCTCACGGTGTCTGCAATTCTAAGGGAGGCACATTAGGAAACAGGGCTGCAGCTTGGACCCTATCTCTAGCTTGGGTTCAGGTGCCTGTAGGAAATAAGGGAATATTGTACCTCCTTTAGACTAACTTGCTTAAAGAGGGGCTCCTAAGATCTACACAATCCTTACCTTAGGAGACAGAACTCTGCTAAAGGAGATGAAGTATAAACTCCAAATTACTGCATTTTATCCTCTCCTGCATGTAGTTTTCCTTGGAGGGAAAATCATACAATCATGGTTTGGTTTGAGTGGGAAGGGACTCTAAAGGTCAGCTACTTCCAATCCCACTGCCATGGGGAGGGACACCATGAGACTGCAGTTTGCAATTTACTGGCCATTTGCACTCAGAAACTCTCTGATACCAATGAAAAACAAGGAAATTAGGGTGTGGCCTTAGGTACATCAGGACTGGACCTTTCCAGGAATAGTGGAGCAAGATTTAAGTGGGATCACCCAGCTATTACATTTGATATTGATTACAATATTGATATTTTCATGCATTTAGATGAATTTCAAGCAATATCTATGTGAGTTCTTCAAGGTAACTGAGTCCAGCTAGGGTAAACACCCAAGAAACATTGACTACTTCAGCAAATTTAATTATTTGCATTTAGTTATTTAATCTCTCTCTCTATTAAAACATCTAAGATAGGAGAACTGTATTGCTCACAGTATCATCTCAGTTTTCATCTCTTGTTCTCATTTCAGTGGGGCTAATTGTGCAAGTAGGACCACCAGAACCCAGTCATTATTCATGTATTTAAGGATTTTTCTGCGTGTCCAGGTAGCAGTGACTCATCCAGGCCTCTGGGTGTATCACACACACGCTGTCTCCATCACAGATAATGGTGTGTCTCACTGAGCTGGCACACCAGTCCAAGCTGAAGGGTGGGGCTGATTGGAGGTGGTGCTAAAACTCAGCAAGAACCTCAAATCAGTGCAATACTTTTGGATCTCTAAATGTGCATAAATATAAATGGACAGCATTCAAAGGCACTTGCTGGGAAAAAAAAAGCTTCGTGTTTGTATGTCTGAATAGAAATGCCTGGCTTGATACACCACCATGCAAAAATTTGACTTTTATGTATATTGTTGGTACTAATTCAGTATTTACGTTTCAAAAAGTTTGGACTGGAGTATCAAAGCACAAAGTTCAAGTTTCCCTCATTTGGCATTTCCTACTTATTCTACATCTGTTTTCTACTTTTTTCCTTCTTTCTTTACAGCATTAAGCCTCTGTATTTGTTTTTCTTACTCATCCTCATTCTGTATTCTGCTCCCTTACGGCTTTGAAATGTAATGTCAAACCATCCAATCGTGCAGATGTAATCTGTATTCAAAACAGCATCCCAAATCCACACATATACACAAATATATATGTATGCCTGTATACATATATATATATTCACTCATATGTAATTATTCACGTTACATATAATACAGCATATATATTACAATATAAAAGTCCCTGCATGACTTCACATATAATAAGGCACCTTGCATTCTGCCTCTTTGTAGCGCTCTTTACAGCTCCGGGCGGTGCCACCAGGATGCTCTTCAGGACCAAGCAACCCCACGTTTGCTTGGAGGAGCTCTTATGGCTCCTCTACGCCACACTTTGCCCATCACCTCCAGCAGCGGGGCAGGTTCTCCTGTGCCCTGTGCCATGGTGCTCCCACAGAGCTCCAGCAGTTTCAGTGGTGCTCGGGAAAACTGCACAAGTTCGGTTTTCTCTTGAATAGTTTAGGAAATCTTGTCCTTGATATGCTTATCTAGTTCTTACTTACTGTCCCATGACCTATCACTTGGGTTTAAAATAGCAGGAAAATGAGGAGTGCAGAAAAGACAGAAACAGGTTCAAGAATTTATGCATGGTGTGGGCTGCTGGTAATCTCACACAAATCTAAAAAACTTCCAGCAGACATGCTGTCACAGAGCATGAGGTGGCTGATACGGCTGGCTCAGGTACTGCACATGGGGATGAAAGCCTCAGGAGGATTTCAGAAAAGCCTGGCACGGTTATTCACGAGTGACTGCTGCTTCTTAAAAACTGACCATCTTCATTTTCCAACACCATGGACAAGTGGCCAGACCGGCTGAGGCAGTGCCACTGAAACTAGCTAAGAATTGGTGCTCAGCTGACACTTGAGACTAATCCGATGGTCACTGGCTGGCAACAAAGGCCCCTCTGGGCATCCAACAGTAAATGCCTTTGCCAACACCCTGTACAGGCATGGATGTGTTAAAATGACTTTGTCTCCTAAGATATGGCCTATTTGAAAGTTAAACACAACTCTCACAGCACCGGAAGGCAGGAATCAAGAAAATCTGAGGAGAAAAGACAAGTTTAAATGCCTGTTTCTGCATATCTTCTTTCTCAGGCATAAATGCAGTCAGTGCATGGCACCAGTCCAACATTTCATGCACTGGGGCACAAATTTCAGCCCTATTTCAGAAATGCACTGGGCTTGGAGTACCCAAAGCCGTCCTGAATGTGGGACCCTGTGTATTTTGGAGTTGATGAAACACACACGTCGGTTTCCCGACGTGTATCAACACCCTGTGATGCACAGGGCAGAGGGCAGCTGCCAGTGGAACTGACCCATCCTCGGCGGAGCGGTGCCGATTTACCCAGCGCTGCCTTGCTCAGGCGCCGGGTTCTTTCCGGAGAGGCACGGAGGTGTTTGGCGTCCAGGGCACCCTGGCCCCGTCCATCCTCCCCGCAGCGCTCCCAACCCTCGGATGAGCCGCTCCATGCTCCGCGGCTTCGGCCGCAACTCCAGGGCAAGCGCCAGCCCGCAGACACAGGGCAGACACAGGTCGGACGGAGCTTCCAGTGGACTCAGCCTCCGCTGGCGACTCCTGAGGGCAGCACAGGCACCGGGAAAGGTGCTGGAAACACCGGTGCGGCGCTGACAGAGGCCGTGCGCTGCCCGGGCGGCCACCGGGGAGCGGCAGCGCGGCGGGGCGGGGGCCGGGGCCGCGGAGGAACGCGGGGCGGCCGCCGAGGAGGCGCGGAGCGCAGGCGAGGCGCGGCTCCACGCCCAGGAGCGCCGCTTAAAACCACCACGGAAAGGTGTGGCCTCGCCTTTCCTCTGCCGGCGGGGAGGGGACGGGACGGGACCTCTGCTCTTGCCGCCGCCGCCGCCAGCAGCCCTCGCCGCCCGCCCGGCTCCGCACCGCGCTCCTGCCCTGCCTCACCTGCGGGCCGCCCCGACCGCCGGCTCCCGGCCCTTGCCCGGCCCCCGGCGCACTGCGAGGGAGCGGCGGCACGGCGGCGGGCGCTGCCGGCCGTGAATGCTTTTCCTGCCGTCGGCTCCGGCTCGGTGTCCCCGTCGCTTCGCCGCTCGCCCCGCGCGGCCCCGGGCGGCTCCCCCGCTGCCATGAGCATCAACGGCGGGTCCCACCCGCGCATCAACACCCTGGGCCGCATGGCCAGGGCAGAGTCGGGCACCGACCTGCGCTACGAGATGAGCTCCCACGTCGGGGGCGGCGGCGGCGGCGGCGGCGGCACCCACACGCACACCAGCCACAAGACCTACTACTACCAGAAGACCTACGGGGGGGACTACGCCTCCGATGGATACGGGTAGGTGCGGGTCCAGCCGGCCCCCGGCCCCGCTCCCTCGGGACCGCCTTGGACAGCTGCCGTGAGCCCGCTCGCGGTGGGATTCCCTAGGAGCGCGAGCTGGCAGCTTTCCTTTTGCTGTTCCTGTTCCTCCCTGAGGCGTCTTAACTTCTCTAAGAGGCTTTTAAATGCAAGCGAAGAACTTACTTAAAAAAAAAATACTTGTAGTGGTGACTCTCCTTGAAGAGAGTAGCAGGACTAAAAGCGATGTCTCCCGTTCGCACTGAGGGCTGTAAATGGGTCGGTGCTGGCTCTATTGACCCAAGAGTTCTGTGCTGATAAACCCCTGCTTTGCTCAGTGACGCAAAACAAGCTGAACTGAAGTGAATTGCTTTATACCCCATACACCCAGGCTCTGCTTTCCCCAACTAGTTGCATAACTAGGGCTGTAAAACCATATTAAGTAGTGGGAAATGTCTTCTTGTTAATTTTTGAGTTTGTTTCTAGCTTGTGTGAGGCCTGGGAGTTAAAGTCATAATCTTTTATGGAGCCATCCCTGACATTTGGTGGCAGGGGGGCAGAGATACATGACAAGCAACATTGGTCTGCTCTCCTCGCCTCTTACCTTTTTAACCTTCTGCTTGCCCTGGTGCTGTGAGCACAGTCAAGATCTTGTAGGCAGGGTGCCACCTGTGAATCCTGGCTTGGGGAATGCCTGTTCTCATGGATGCAGCAGTCTGTGCACATCAAGTCTGACAAGGACTCTCTGCAGAGTGCAGTTATCATGAAGACCTCTCCGTTTATCTCCTTGTCTGGGAGCTCACAGGACTGAAAAGCAGGCAGCAGTTAGAGTCACTGAAGGAAGCAGTGCTGTGTGTGGTACAGCACCATCACAAAGCACAGCTAGTGATGACTGGTCTGTGTGTGTGGAATGGCTGTATTAAGTCTGTGGGTCTCATTATGGATGCCAGTGACTCAGGAATTGATGCAGAAGACCTGTCATGTATGTTGTATTAGAATTTAAGCCCTAATTTTATGGATAGTACATAATTAGATTGCAAAAGGGTGGGAATTAAACATACATAGTAAATAAACAGCAGATGAGAAAAGGAAGGCTTTTTAAAATCAAGCAGATCTATAAGCAGCCATAGAGAATTAGGGTTGTCCTAGAGGGCACAGAGTGCTCAGCTTAGGTAAGTCAGACCAGTTGCTAGAGGACCACTGAATGAATGAAATACTTGCATTCTACGGATTTTTTGTTTATTACTTTGCCCAGTTCTTAGTTTTAGTTCTTTGTTTGACTTTCAGTTTGTTGTGTGCATAGGTAAGTTAGTTACAACGAGTTGCAGCTAGAACACCTCCACTTACCAATACAGTAGTATGATAATATCTATTTATTGCTATAGAATAAGGACAATTCAGTACTATAGCATTGGTGAGTGCACACACTGGGACTCCAAAATGCCATTGCTGCGCTGCCTGTGTGAAGATTTGTTTTGCTGGTCCTGCTTCATTGCAAATACCTTTACAAGATTTACCTTTACTTACCTTTACCTATTTACAAGAGACAGCCATGAAAAATGAATGGCAGCGCATGTTACTTCCTGGCTGTTCTCTTTTCCCTCACTTTTCCCTGGTGCAACTCTATTTGGATTCAGCAGGGTCATTTCCATATCACTCCCAACTTTCACTAGAGGAGAAATGCTTTCCTTTATCATTCTTCGGTTACAGTTACATATTTTAAGCCAGTCTGTATTTTGTTAGGCTCTTCTTTCCATAGCATTCAGTGGTGGTGTAGCAAGGGTGGAAAGGACAGACCTGATTGAGAGGTTAACAACTTTATATCAACATTCTTTCATTTGCTTTTTATAACATAATATTCATATCTCCTTTCTGGGGAGGTATGTCTGGCAAGGAGGTTGCAATGAAAGTTCCTGTTCACTTTATTGTGAGATTTCTGAGAGGAACTAAAGACAGTTATTATTGAGGTGACAAAAAAAAATTAAAAAATGCATTTACGTATTGTTTTATGTGCAAAAATCTGACCATCCCAAATAATTTAAGTATTTTTTGCAACAGAGTATGTGTGAGTTGCATAGGTTTATATTTAAGCAGTGTTGATACGCGTTAAAATGTGTCTCAAAACAAGTTGTTTATTGTCAGTTAATGAAAAAAAAAAGCAATTTTGCCAGATTTTGTATGTGTTTATGTGCAGAAAATCCACTAAATGCTCTGCATGTTGTGCTATTGGGACCAGGGCCATCATCTATGGAACTGGTTTTATTAACTACATTTATCCTGACATATTCAGTGTCAAAGTTTAGTGGCATCTACTGAAGTCAGAAAATGAAGGCTTCTTTTTTCCATGGGGAAGATCACTCTCCCCTAGTTTTTAAATGCAGCAGGATTCAAGTTAGGGTCTAGTCTTGTAAGTCTTGGGGCGTATACTGCCAAACAAGTCTGTGCTGAGTATTCCATTACTCACAGAGCAATATGGGACGCTCCCTACCCTTAGGGCTCAGCAAGGTGCTTTTACAACATTCCCTGTTTCTTCTGGCTTGGGAACTCAGGATGAGCTTGGCCCGGAGTACAGATACTCAGCTTGACAGTGACTCACACGCTGCTAAACTGCCAATTCATCAGTCAAATATTTATCAATGTCTTTGCTATGGAGATAGAAAATCTGATAAACCATGAGAGGAAAGAAAAAAATGCAAAGTTGTGCAGTTTTATTTGTCATTGCTGAGATTCGGGGAGAAAATAGCCTAGGATTCACGGTCACTGAGTGACATGAACATAAATTAATTTACACAGTTCTACTTAAGGATTAATGTAACTTCTGTGCTTAGAAAAGAAGTTAGAAAATTACCTGCCTTACCCTCGCATTGCTTTGAGGAGCCGAGAAACAAAGTAAACGTGGAGAAAACCTACTCAAAGCCGCACTTTTTCCTTTCCCATCAGATCTGTAGCCAGGACTCTAAGCTGAGTGATGGTGGATCTGGCGTGGTAACTTTCCTTCGAGCTGCTCAGACGGCGGGAGGGAGGGAGGGATGTGTCTGCTTTGCTGGAGAATACCTGCGCTGCCGGCGGAGCCTGCACCGCGCTCTGGCCGGCAGGGAAATGCTGCCCCGCCGTGAGAAGAGACCCAGAATGAGCCTTTCCCAGGTCTCTGTTCCGTAGGGACGTGCAGGTGTGAGAGCCTCTTGTCAGGAGAAGGGGGTTTGCTGCCTTTGGAGCAGCAGAGGTGTATTTCCATGGTCCGGGCTGCAGCCGGCGTTTGGCACCTCCCTGTCCCAGAGGCGGAGGTGGGAGAGGCAGCGTGTGAGCAGCCTGCTGCATCGGGCAGGTACGGCCCTTGGGAACCGTTCTGTCACTCCTGGTGATTCATACCACTGGGAAAAAGCATCAGGACTTTCTGTGAACAGGTGTGGCACGATCCCTTGTGAAACCCTGCACGCTGCGAAGGCACTAAGCCTCGGGGGTCCTAGCAATTCAATGATTCACTAGTGACTACTAGATTTTTGCACGTTTTAAATGGTATTTAGAGCCTGATTGTGCCAGATGCAGAGGTCTTTTGAGGTTTCCAGCCATCATGGAAGCCCTAGTCTATGTGCACGCTTGGCAGATGGGACTAGTTTGGTGGGGCTGTGGTGTGCCAAAACTAGTTCCAGTTAGAGCAGAGACATATGGGGAGAACTATTAATGATTTAACAGCTTGTATTCACCTCCTTTGGGGCAGGAGAGGGAAAGCTGGACTGTAGCATTTCAACTCCTGGTTATTTTCTTATGGATGTCGTGATTCACCACCTTTATGCCGTTGCATTTTCCAGCACGCACACACCCAGCTGGCAGGTGGTGGCGGATGGGCGGTGGTATGTGCAGGCTCTGTGCTGGGAATGCAGATTCCAGGTCAGGTTTTTCTTCTGACTTGCCTACCCTGGGCATACCAGGTAATCCCTGTATGAATCTTTTGCTTGTTCAAACAGGTTTGTGTAGAGGGGGATGGGAAGTGTGAAGAAAAAGAAGCACAATTTTTTTGCTCTTGTTGAAGTATGGGAATCGTTCAATATTCTGGATCTGTTAAAAGACTTTCTTTTAAGGCTTCCTCCATTTTTTGGATGAATAAAAAAAATTAAAAAGCTTTGAATTTTTAAAAGGCTGGAAGTTTTGTGGAGGGCTTGGAAAATTTAACAAAGAGTATTCTAATTCATTTTAAATAGTGTCTTTGGGACAAGAGCAAGCTCTTTGTGCAACCTCCCAAAGCTTAGGGAGTTGTGAAGCTGTGGGAAGGCTCCTCAGAATTGCCGGATGTGTTTCTGTGTTTCCTTTGCCCCGCTTCTCTGGTCACCGATGACACTCTGGATAACCCAGCAGCCCCTGGATGTGCAGTAGCAAAGGCAGACACCGGAGCAGCCCCCACCGTGGAGGCGTTTGTGCTGGGGTGTGCAGGTCTTGCAGGAGGCAAATGGGAAAGCAGAAGGTAGCTGGCTTCCTTGCCCCTTGGGTTCTGCAGCGATATCAGCTCCCACAGTGCACTGTGAGGGTGCAAGCTGAGTGTTTAGAGAAGGTATTTGGTGTATTCAAAACACATCCCTTGGGATAATTTTTTGACTGCTTGAATAAATCCGTGCCAGCAATACCCAGCTCTGCTGTGTTCTGGGGAGGTGGGCACTGCTAACACATCTGTGTCTATGCTCATAATTCATCATATGGCCTTGAACATGTTTCTCAGTCCCTTTTAAAGAAAAGCAGGACTAGTTCTTCCTTGTTTCAATAGAGCTGGGGGTCTTGTAAGGATCACGGGTACTGCTCATCATTTAAACACAAATCTTAGTTCAGCCACTGGGGATTCAACAGTAATGGCTGGATTTAGCTCAGTTAGGATAAATTCCATCAGGGAGGTGTTGCCTGAGCTGCTATCCTGCTCAAATCCCAGTGGCAGCAGGGGTTGGGCTCTCCTCTCATTTCTCAGGAGGAGCAGGAGGGTAGAATAGCAAGGGAGCAATGTGTTCTGCCTTGACATGCACTGAAAAGGGTGGCTCCTGTTCAGAATGACGACAGGGAGATGCTATGCCTTTCCTAGGGCTCTCATGACAGTGGAGAGCAACAGGCCTACATTTCAACATCCCAAGTAAAAGCAATTCATCTGTGTTTTGAAGTGTTTTCGTAATTTTAAAACAAAGGCGCTATCCCCTTTTCTTTTTCTTTGTTCCTTTAATAGTTAATGACTATTAAAATTATTTTAATGAAGAACTCTGCTTAATAGGACCTTTTTGAAATTCATGAGTTGCCTTCCAAATAAGTGCCATGGTCTAAAATGAGTTGCAGGGACAAATGCATAGTTAAGGTCAGAAGCAGTCCAGTCTGTTTCCCTTAGCACTGTTCTGCAGTGTTTACAAAACCAAAGCAGCACATCAAATAGTCAGCTTACTGCAAATGTGTATATTCATTAGTAAATAGACCCTGCACTTTTTTGTTATGAGTCGTGCTAAAAGACCAGCCTCCAATTCTTGCCAGTTCTGCTGGAATGGTTGATAACATATGCTGCATTTGCAGGGGTGCAGTAAAACAAATGAAAAATCTGCCCATGTTTTCACTGCATGGTGTACCCACAGTGTTGGATACAACAGGATCCTATTCATAGGTGTGAGGTTTAGATGCTGCCAGAGTTAAATCAAATTGTCATAGCAGCAGTGGGTGTTAAAATGACCAAACATTACTCTAAACTCGTTCAGTTTCATGTAAACAAAATCAGACAAAACAAGAGAGACATTGACAAAATCCCATGTAAAATAACCCACTTAATCAGTGTTCTCTGAGGATTGTTGGTACCCTACATTTTTCTAAGGGACATAAATCTATTTTTATGTAACATGTAGGTTATGTGTTTTTACTTTAAAAATCCAGCTTTGTTCTTGCTTGTCCAGCATGTTCAGGGCTTGCCTCAGTTTCTTTGGTGCAGTATTTTCTGTGTTGGGTATGGTTTTACTTTGGCTGTCTGTTTGCTACTGCCTCAAGGTTGGTTGTCTTATTGCTCTGAACTGGAGTTTCTGCTTTGATCTGCTCATCCCCATTAAAGGCCTGTTGGCTTCATTGAGAGGTAGATTACACTGAGGGACTTTGAAACTGCTAATGGAGAGCCTTCCTGTCACACGGGTGAAAAGTATGGAAGATGTGTCCCTGTGAGACTGTGCTAGTGCCATCTGATGTATCAATATCAGTACATGGCTGTTAAGGTGTTGTCTCGCCAAGTATTTTTATTTTTAAAGTTCAGAGATTGATTTATGCCCTTAGGCATGTTTGTACAGCTAAATCCCCTTCAGATTTGAAATTCTTGATTTCTGTTGGCTTGGTAGAGCTATGGCATCAAACATCAGCCCCTATGCTTCTGATTACCCCATGTAGCTTTGGTCTTCTGACAGATTTGAAAGCAAGTGCCTCTAACAGGCCATGACATTTATATCATTATCATGGGATTTATCTCGGTTTTGTCACTGGCAAAACTGGTTAGATTTTTAACAACAAAGAAAACATTAATAAAATAGTGTGCTCTTTTCTGTTTTCAATTTGTATAGCTCCAGCTTCTGCCATTATTTTGGTTATATCTTTATCTGCTGGATTGGAGAGCCTTAAATATGTCCTGCTTTTTTCTTGTGAAGGTCCTCATGAACTGTAAACAAGTAACTTGTTGTTACTCTATTTGAAGACCTAGATAGGGTGTACTTAAGCCTCTCATTTCAAGGCCTCTGCTCCTGCCTTTGAAACAGTTTTGTGCATCTATATTTAGCCATCTTCAGGTTTTCAATTCTTTAAATTATTTGGGCAATAATTACGGATGTGGCATTTATACATCATTAGAATGAACACAAAATGCTTGTATTTCTTCTTCTTTATATTGTAATTTAATAGTTTGATTTATTTGAAAATAGCTTTTCTTCACAATTTCTTACCATGTTAACTATAATAGCTATTGTTTAGACCTCTTGTCATGGTGGAATAATGTCTTTGAGTTCAGTGAAGTTATCCTGAAGCCAGTGGAGATAGACTGACTGGTTACAGTATAAATCTGATCACTTTCTATACTTCATCTATACCTAATTTGGCTTTAATGGATATCCGGCATTTGTAGCTGCCAGAACATGATGGAAAAAGTGATTCAAGAAAAAATACTCTTCAAGTGTTCTAAAAAGAGAAAATTGCTTGGAAGGTTCCTCTGTCTTTTTTATTATGTTTCATTCATGAGAATAATTGTGGGTGTAATTAAGCGTAAATTTCAGATGCAATCAGATATTTCTATATCTAAACACAGCAGTGATGCCTAAGGAGAAGGAATGATTTAGAAAAGGAAGCTGACACAAAGCCTGGCACAAAATCAGACCTGTATGTTATTTTCCATAATTGTTTTCTTTAAGCTGCTTCCAAGACACACAGGGGTGCATAGCACAGTGGGGCGCAGGGTTTGTGCAGCCAAGGGGTCACAGTACAAGCTGGGGGCTGCATGTGTACAGCTTGTTTTATGTCACCCAGTGACTCTGCAGTTTTGTCTCTGCACCTCTGAGGGTCTGTTCCCTGATATGGGGAAGCTGCTGAAAAGTTGCTCAAACTTTTTCTGTTTGTTCCAGATGAGCTGATAGGAAAATGGCAAAGCTGCTGCTGCATCAAAAGCACATGCTGCAGAAGAGCTCTTAAAAATATTAAATGTTTCTCACCACTCCAGTGATTTTGCCAAGGACAGTTCTGCTATTTCATTGTCATAATTCCTTTTTGTGAAGGATTGTCAGAGTCTGTTCAAGTCAGTGGGAAGAATTCCATTGAATCCAGATTGCTTGCTGGCTCTGAGTTGGACAGGTTCACACTGGTGTTCTTGTCGGCATTAGTGTTGTAAGGAATGTCGCTTCAGTGATTTGTAATGGAAAGGGTTACCTACTATGAGCACAGGAGTTAGAAAACTAGGCAAGGCTCGGAAACACCTTAGCTCTTACTGTCTGTTAGTTATGTTAGTTTGAGTTTCACTGGCAAGTGTTTGGGTTTAGGAGCTGCCTGGGCTTGCTTGGGAGGTCTGATCCCATCACCAAGGAGGTGCTTCACTTGAAGCACCTCACCCCCGTTCAACTACAGTGGTTCACTTTGATGGCTGAATCCTAAATGCTGGCAAATTCACATTCTGTCAGTATGGATGCAGTAGATTATGTGCAAGACAACAATAAAGACCCCGTTACCTGACTTGGTTTTCCCCCCATTAGTGTTTTACTTCTGGAGTTTTACTTGGAGACTCCAAACTCACACTTTATGTATTTGTAAGAAAACATGTCCTCTGACTCCAGGCTCTACGTCTGTTTTTGTAGTAGCTTGTGTATCTTGCAATTCATTCCCAAGGCACTGCATTATCTTTGTGCATTTCTGCTGATAAAAGGGTCCTTCTTACACTTGTGTGGACTTGTGTGCTCCTGTGCTTGCCTAGCTGAGGATCCTTCTTTCCTTGTGTGCCCTGACATTTGATGGCTGGTGTGATAACATGAACAATTACATCACACAAAGGCTATGCTCTAATGTATTGACTTTAACAAAGATTGTGAATAATTCATTCTTGCTGTAATGCTGCCAAAGTTTTGTCTATCAAAGCAGCAAATACCTGTGCTGGAAGAAAAACCTTCTCCTTTATGGCATGCCAGTTTCCATTTTCTACTCTGTCCTGTGGTAAAGTCAGTCCATGCCTGCTGTTGCAGGACTATAAAGTGGCTCTGCCATCGTGGAATTGTCATTAAAATTTCCCAGTGCAGTTGAAGTGTGTGTGTCTCTGTGAACCTGTATGAGGTGGATTAGTCTGTGTAACTTAACTGTTCTCAATTTGTGTTTCTTGTATTTCTTCAAAACATGCAATTGCTCTGTATTTACTTCATCATCTCTTCTTCTCCCCAACAACAGCCAGAATGGGACCTGTACCATGTCCAGACGCCAGAACACCATCCAGGAGCTTTTGCAAAACTGTTCGGATTGCCTGACGCGAGCTGAGCTCATAGTACAGCCCGTGAGTGCTTCTTGTTCTCCTTATCCAAAGTGTTTATGAATATTACATACATATTCTGTGTTGTTATCTGGACTCACAGGCTCTGCTTCTTCATCTCCTTTCTCTCCTATCAGCTGTTTGTGTGAGGCAACTGCAAGTGGGATGACATACCTCCTTCCTAGGTCTCCTCCTTCCCTCTGTACACTGTTCAGTAAAACTGATTGAAATGCATCTCATTAATGAAAGGGGTCTTCTTGATTAAAAAAAAAACAAACAAAACAAACTCACCCTCAAACAGATTCTACTGCATCTTATTTTTCAGTTTTAGATCAGAACCACTGTCAGTGTTCACACCTGTTACTAATGACTACTTGCACTCTCTTAGTGTGTTCTGTAGAATACTGTCATCATTTTCAGGGCCATAATGAACCTGAGCCACCTTAGGAAATACCTTCATTACCTTTATTTTATTCTTCCAGATGATTCCTAAAGAAGTGAATGAAACTAGGCTAAAGTCTTCCTGGCTGTTTCAGCTCAAATGCATACACACAATATCTGCAGTATGCTACTCTGGTACAAACCCCGAGTGCCTGGGGGTGGGTTACTCACTGATTCTAAATTCACTTCTGGCAAACATGAGGTGTCCTCTGTTCCTGCTGAAGCAGAGGAGGTGCAGGGTGGTGAGTGCATCCTGCTGCTGAGGCCACTGAGATGTGAAACACTTCAACAGTCCTGGCAGTAGATGTGATTTAATGCGCACTTTTGGACCCCCTGGACAGAAAATTCTTTCAGAAATGAACTCTGTGGTTAGGAGTTCATTTCCTTTTCAGAGATATAGGACGTGTGAGCATGTTTATACAAAAATCAATGCCAGAGTAAATACTGCCTTTTGTTCAGGATTAATATTATTCCAGTGAACTTGAAAGAAAGAGATGTTTAGTTCCAGCTTGGTGCCACAACATGCATTGCCTTCTTTGTTTCTTTCTTTTCTTTCTAAGGGACAGAGGAATGAGGTCCATAATATTTTATTTGGAAAATCAGGTCACAGCTGCATTATGTTTTGCTCAGCATGGCTGTGTCAGTGTGTGATGAGGTCAAAGAGCCATGTCTTCCTGGTTGAAACACCATGGCCATGCTGGTCCTACTGCACTGAGAGGGTGCATGGAGAATTTGCCTAGACTTTGGGTGATAAGATGGGATGCAAATGTGATGGGGTATGGAGCTGGACCCAGGCAGATAGTCCTGCTTGTTTTTTTGCAGGAGAGGGAAGTCTTAGAAGCTCAGGGAACCTTGTAGAAAATCAGGAGCAATATCTACCATCTCATACTAGGGCAGTGTTTCCTTCTCATCTTCTGAACACAAAAGCATAATGTCTTAAGAAGTTAGCACACCATGTGAAGCCTTGGCTCCATTGAAATAAACATCAAGATGTGCTGCTCTTTATGGAAAGTTTTGCTTGATAACTACATTTTAATAATTTTCTTCCATATTTTATTTTAATAAACACTTTCTAGTGACTGTGGATCATCAGCCTTCTGCCAGTTAAAACTGGCAGTCAGAGACCTGGCAGTTGAATCTTATGATGCTTCCTTAAAAAAATCCCAATCCTCACAATACCTTTTTTAAGACAACCAAAGGAAGCTTAGATGATGAATATTTAATTTAATCTCCCTTTTTTTTTTTTTTTCATTAGGAATTGAAATATGGGGATGGTGTCCCACTTAGAGGGAACAGGGATCTGGAAGACTGTTTTGCACAGGCAAATGACCAAATGGACATCCTGGATGGACTGATCAGAGAGATGAGGCAGATGGGCCAGCCCTGTGACATGTATCAGAAAAGGTATTGTCAGGGAAGGGTTGGGGTCAGGAAATGTCACTGATAAAAGTTTGCGGTGCCTCAAGTACTCCCTTCCCTGGTGTTGCAGGATGTAATAGAAATCAATAAGGTGGAACTAAATCTCTTTGGTCACACTAACGTGGAGAAGGGTCTTGCAGTAATATATTTCTGATAGAAATTAACCCCTTAGTTGTCTCCATGAAATCTTAATCCATATATTTTTTCCACAGTCTTTGCTTTCAACACTTTGTTTTGAATAGTTGGTGGTCCAGTAGGAGAGATAAATTGCATTGTTTGTGTGTTTTCTGGGTGTTTTGCTCACAGACACTAAGTGTTTCCTTCCCTTTCAGGCTGCTTCAGCTCCAGGAGCAGATGCGTGCCCTGTACAAAGCCATCAGCGTTCCCCGCGCCAGGAGGGCCAGCTCCAAAGGTGGTGGCTGCTTCTCCTCCCAGAGTGGCTCGGGCTGGGATGAGTACACAAAACGTGTCACAAGTGAATGCTTAAGCTGGATGAGGCAGCAGAAGGTAAATCTGTGCAAAACCCTGGGACAGTGCTAAAATTTGGTGTTGTTTATGAATGTCACCTCATATGTGAGTAATGTTTTAGGTGCCAGAAGAAAAGTAAAGGTACCTGTGAATGCTCACATGTTATTCCAAGTTCCTTTTTTTACCCTCCCAGTATTACACATATAGTGAATTCTCACTGAAATCCAAACATGGATTGGGGTCTTCTTTTGCAGAGGAAAAGGTGTAGAAGTTAGATTTGAAAGCTAAATGAAACACAGGTGTTAATGTAACAAAAACATTGGCATATTTGTGTTAGAGATTATTATGCTCAGTATTTCCCTCCTTCCTTTCTTGCACAGATTTCCTTTGATCCATATTTATTTTAACCCTTTACACAGACAGGACCATCTTCACAGATTTAACCACTGTCCAGTGTTTTAGAGTTGCTCTCTCCCTCTAGTCTGCCTTTATCACAGAGAGGTAGGGCTGATTGCCACAGGACTAGGCTCTCAGAAGTCAGTGCTAAAATGCACACAGATGTGCTGAAGCTACTGTTTGTTGCATTCTGAGAACAAATATGCAAATTCACAGCTGTTGATGATGTAACCTGGAATGGAAAACACACACTGTTTTTTGTGCTGCTGAGGTGAAAGTTGTGTATTGAAGTGAAAGTTTGGAGTTTGTGGTTGGACAGCCCTTTCTGAGAGACAGGTAGGGAGGATGGAGCAAAGTGGCTGAAGTCACACATGCAGGCTGCTTGTAAATTGAAATTGCATTATTTTTATCTCTTTATTAGGTTATTGCTTTGCGATTCTGTCATTATTATCTGCGTATGGCATTTGCCAGGTGGCTCCTATGAAAAACCAAATGGGGAGGGTAGAGCTCTGTAGAGTTGCAGTATTTTTAAGTGAGTGCTAGTTACAGTCCAGTCTTTCCGTGTGGCATGTTTTAGAGGAGGAAGGGGAAGTGGAGATGCACTCCTTGAGTGGTAATGTGTATAAGCATTGTGCCTGGACAGCCACAGCCGACATAGGCAGCAGAAGGTAAATCTGTGCAAAACCCTGGGACAGTGCTAAAATTTGGTGTTGTTTATGAATGTCACCTCATATGTGAGTAATGTTTTAGGTGCCAGTAGAAAAGTAAAGGTACCTGTGAATGCTCACATGTTATTCCAAGTTCCTTTTTTTACCCTCCCAGTATTACACATATAGTGAATTCTCACTGAAATCCAAACATGGATTGGGGTCTTCTTTTGCAGAGGAAAAGGTGTAGAAGTTAGATTTGAAAGCTAAATGAAACACAGGTGTTAATGTAACAAAAGCATTGGCATATTTGTGTTAGAGATTATTATGCTCAGTATTTCCCTCCTTCTTTTCTTGCACAGATTTCCTTTGATTCATATTTATTTTAACCCTTTACACAGACAGGACCATCTTCACAGATTTAACCACTGTCCAGTGTTTTACAGTTGCTCTCTCCCTCTAGTCTGCCTTTATCACAGAGAGGTAGGGCTGATTGCCACAGGACTAGGCTCTCAGAAGTCAGTGCTAAAATGCACACAGATGTGCTGAAGCTACTGTTTGTTGCATTCTGAGAACAAATATGCAAATTCACAGCTGTTGATGATGTAACCTGGAATGGAAAACACACACTGTTTTTTGTGCTGCTGAGGTAAAAGTTGTGTATTGAAGTGAAAGTTTGGAGTTTGTGGTTGGACAGCCCTTTCTGAGAGACAGATAGGGAGGATGGAGCAAAGTGGCTGAAGTCACACGTGCAGGCTGCTTGTAAATTGAAATTGCATTATTTTTATCTCTTTATTAGGTTATTGCTTTGAGATTCTGTCATTATTATCTGCGTATGGCATTTGCCAGGTGGCTCCTATGAAAAACCAAATGGGGAGGGTAGAGCTCTGTAGAGTTGCAGTATTTTTAAGTGAGTGCTAGTTACAGTCCAGTCTTTCCGTGTGGCATGTTTTAGAGGAGGAAGGGGAAGTGGAGATGCACTCCTTGAGTGGTAATGTGTATAAGCATTGTGCCTGGACAGCCACAGCCGACATCATTGCTCTTCACATGCTGTGGGAGAGGAGGCTGATTGTCAGACCTGCCATGGCTTGAGGAGTGATGTTGGACAGACTCTGGGCATGCTTCCAGTGATGAAAGATGGGGAACAGGCTGCACCTCCCAAAGACACCTCGTGACACCCTGCTCAGACACTCCTCGCTAAACACAGGGAGCATGAGCAGATGCTTTATAGGTGTGTTCCCACACTGAACCTCCTGTGAAAGTAAAAGGCTCTCTCTCTCTCTCTTCCCCTTCATTCCTACAGAAAGCTGAGGTGGGGCTAGTAAGCACTTACCTCACTGGGAAAATTTATTTTGAACTTGCCACGATGCTGCTTCTTTCTGTTGTGTCTTGCTGTGCCCCATTACTTGTTCACATTGAGACTAGGATAATGTTTCCCCTAGTAATGTGGTGAGATGTGGGAAAAAGTTCTGAGCAGCTGATGTTTTCTGTTGTTTTTCTGGTTTTTGTCTGCATGGTTTGCTGTAGGAGAATCAGATGGTAGGGAGGGTTAGTCAAATTTCCAGTGCAGAGCTGGGGAAACTGCAGGGAAATCCAGACAGCCTTTGTTCGCATGTGGCAGCCAGCCACGACTGCCACTGTTGCTACAGTCTCTTTGGACTGTTTAAATATAACAAGAAGGGTCAAAGTCCTCTAACTTTCAAATGCCTGAATGAAAAATGGTTTGGTTTCTTGGATCGTTTTCAGCACTGCCTTTGAACCCCTACGCTTGAGTTCTGGCTTTATTGTCATCTGTTGACTCATAGAGATTTGACTCCAGGCTGAATTACCAAATTCAGTTCCAACCCAAGACTGGGATACCTCTTTCTTTACTGGGCATGTGCATAGGCAGGCATTCAGATAGAGCTGCACTGTGTCTTTGCAGCATAGAAGAGGATTTGGAGTTTGAGGAGCTGAATTTAAAGTTAGGTGGCTTTTAATATTTGGGAAAAAATGTAACAAGGAATGCAGTCAGTTTTTTGGTTATTAATTAGCAGGTGTATTACTGTTTTTCAAGGCTCTTTCTAGACATTTTCTCTTGTCATCCTACAATAAATGTTGCTAAAATGCAAGACAACACATTTTCTAATAATTTCAGTTTATCTTCTGTGGAGGTTTTTTTAGAGTGACTGCATTTAACTGAGGTTGTTGAAGTTTATGTGAGCAAAATTAAAATGGAAATCTGGTGTACTGGGCTATAGAACTTAATTGGGCATTTTCACATGAATAACATTGTTTGATAAAGTCATGGTTTGTTTTCAGAGTGATAAGAATGTAATTTTATTCTTGAACATAAAATAACAGTTTGGTCCAAAGACAACAGATGAAAATGCAGTACTGAGTGTGATTCGTCTAGTGTAACTTTAAACAACTGAAATATTTTTCCTATTTTGTTTCTTCTGCTCTGTCACACAGTTTAATTGGTGGCAATTTAAAGAAACTGTAAAACCCTATCCTGAACTTCTTTCAGTTTTACTCACTACTGCATAGTCTCTTTCCTTCAGTTCAATTCTTTTATGCTCCAGTTTAGGCAGTAATGTTGGAAATGGAAGTGCCAATCCTGTTTCTTGTTCCTAGGTTGAAATGGAGCAAGTGAAGTGGGGGTTTGAAGCAGCATCCATTGAGCAACAAATTTGTGAGCACAGGAGAACCCACAATGCCATCGGAGACTATCGCTGGCACCTGGACAAAGTCAAAACAGATCTGGTAATTGTCCTCCCTTACACTGTGCTTGATCTCAGTATAGAGCATTGGCTCACTGGTGTCCCACTACAAAAAAAGGAATGTTGGAAAGTTCACCCTCTCTTCAGAAAGCACTGGTGTCATGATAGCAACCACTTCCAGCTTTTAATTCCTTGATAATTGCTCAGAATTTTAAAATAAAAATTTAGTAGCTATTTAGCTTTTTGTTGTTGTGCACCAATGCTGGCAAATAAATATTGCCATATTATTTGTGAGACAGATGACTAAGAGTGATTATTCCCACTTGCTGTCTCAGTATATTAACCAAGAAAGTGAAAGAATAAGGTGGTTGCTCACATGCAACCTTGAGTCATCAGTTTTTTTCTGTGAAAAATGCCCGAATTCTGGGCTAAGATTAAAGCTTTTCTTATGTGTTGATATTATTTTTCTTTCTTTTTTTCTTCTGAGACTTCTGTTGCCCTCTGAATCTTGTGATTGGAATAAAGAAGTGACTGAAAATATCGTGTTATCTTCCTCTCCTATCAGCCCAGCATTTAGGTACAGGAGAGAGGAGGTTTATTTAATTTCCATTCATCTTTTCTCTTATTTGGTAGGAGAGAGTTCAATCTAAAGAAAAGGTAGTCTGTTCTGGAGCCCTGATCTCTCTACCAAGCTGAAGAGTGGAAAGGATTTTTCTCCCTTTTCCCTTCTGTTTCAAATAGGAAAGGTGATAGTCTGCCCTGTGGAATACCAGTTCCAAGGCTGGGCAGGTTCCCAGCCATAGAAATGGGAATAATGACTGGAGCTGTCTGCTCACATTGTAATTTATACTAGTTCATAATCTCCAAAGCTTGCTCTAGGACTAGCTGGTGCAGGAATTTGGTGCAGAAAGAAATCCAGTTTTGAGCGTTGTTTTGGTGTTACAGATTATGTGCAGGCCCTGGATATATATACCAAGCATCCATGAGAGTAGTAAGTTTGTCCAAGCCTTGGTTTTGTACTTCCTGAGTCATCCAGTGGAGCAAATCTGCTATTGACAGATGTCTCTTGCAGGCATTTGCATGTTATTACCTGCAATTATTCTGATATTGACTCTGTAAAGAAAATATCAGCCAATAGGCAACTTGTAAAAGGCTCACTAAGTGTTTGCTGTCTCTATTCCAGCGGGAGAAGGCTGCAGTTCATCAGCTGGAGGAAGAATATGAAGGCCTGCTGGTAAGCAAGGGATGTGGTCATTTCTGAGACCCTGTTTGCTTTATTAGCACCCATGTGATTGTCAAGGGACACTTCAGGTTTTGACAGAGTGGCAGCTGCACATCTAAATAATTCTATTCAGCAGTAAACTGAAAGTGCTTTATAGTTTCTGAAAGATTCGTTTTGAGTCATGGACTTGAGATTAATGCATTGCCTGCTGTATAATTGACTTGTTCTCACAAGGAAGTTTCTAGTTTGTACCTGGTGGAGGGAGTTGGTCACCAAGCAGGTGAAGAGTATACCTCTACCTCCTTAATGGGAGTAAGTGTAGTGGTGAAATCAGGCTGTAAATGAAGTTTAAAAAGTTATTCAAAGGTGGGACTAAAACCAACCAAATTCTGTGTAGGGCTGTGCATCTTCCCTGCTGTGGATTTTCACGTAAAACACAGTGAGAATCTTGTGCAAATGGTTTATTTAACACTTGGGATCAGAATCTGATTACTGAACACCTGATTTCAAGTAACAGGATGTGTATTATGATGTGAAGACAAAGAATTTTTTCTTGAAATGTCAACTGTGCAAAAGATGCTGCTATAACATCAAGGATGTACTATGAGCAGCAAATGCAAGCAAAAGGATGTTAAATGTTCAGGCATTTCTTGTACTTCCCCATGCCTTTTTGCTTGCCTTCCTACATGTCTCTACACATGTTAGAAATAACTTTGGGAAGGTGCTGACATCAGGTTCCTATTCTGTAAATCCTGACACTGTCTGTTGCTAACAGGTTTCATGGTTCAATAAACCCAGGCACATCTGCTGTCCATTGCCAACAGGTTTTACAGACATGTGGGTTTTATTGTTATTTTACTTTAAAAAACCCTAAAACAAAAAAAACCCCAACCAAACAAAAACTCCAAAAAACAAACAAAAAAACCCCACCAAAGCCCAAAACCAACCAAACAAAAAAAAAAAGGCAAAAGCCATGCTGTGCTCTTAGCTTCCCTTTCTCCATGCAGCTCAGGCATTTATATGTTTATGGCTTCTCATATCTGTATTTCCTTGCAGAAATATTCCTTTGAGAGAATGGATCAGCTTCGCCAGTTCCAGAACCTCATCCAGGCCACCAGCAGAGAGATCATGTGGATCAATGACTGTGAGGAAGAGGAGCTCCTCTATGACTGGAGTGACAGGAACACTGATATTGCCAGGAAGCAGGAGTCCTTCTCTGTAAGATAGCTCAACCTCCTCATGCTTTCCATTGGCTCTCTCTTGGAATAATCAGGGAGAAACAGCCTCTCTTGGGAGAGGCTCATCACAGGGTGTTTCTTCACTCTTTTGGAGTTCCTGGGGTTCTTTATCAACAGTTTTCAGTGAAGTACTATGTAATAACCTTTGGAGTCAGGACAGGACATTTTTTGGAGGATTTTGCTCCCATTCAGGGAGTTCTCATAGTTTATTTTGACCTTGGAATGTGGCCCTCTTGGTGCAGTCCATTAGAGACCAGTGATCACCTGCAGCTTGTGCACACAGTCATTGTGCTGGCATGCCAAACTAAGGGACTTGAATCAAGCATTTTTAATTCTCCCCATTGGGACTATGCAGGGGTCAGAGGTCCCTGTCTTTGGCCCTGATTATCTGTCACCAGGAAGTAGAGCTGTGCTCTCTTCCTGTGATGGTTCTGCCAGCAGCACACTGCTTGCATGGTCAGATGTAGTTTGCCCTGCTCCTTGTCATCTGTGGGTGTGTAGGGAAATGGAGCATGTGTGTTTGTTTAACCAGTATTGGTGCTGATCACCAAATTGAAAAAGGAATGAAAGCTCACACTATTATGGAAATGTCTTATCTTTAGATCAGTTGTTCTGGATGTTGCAAGATGCAGTCATTTTTGCTTCAATCATTCCTAAGAAAGGCAGAACTTAATGTGCTTTGCTGTCAGAAACAACAAACCTAGAGACTAGAATTGAGATGGTTGCACCTTCTTTGATTCTACTGTCTTCATAATTAACTTCAGTACACTTAAAGGAAACACTTTATAGTGTTAGAAGGGATAATTTTGTATTATCACAACTATCTGGGAAATTTTAAGCAGATGAAAACACTGTTCTGCCTGTGCAGTGTACCTTTGGAGTTAGTTTAATGCCGTGTTTTGGTTGTTTAGAAACGTATGAGTGAACTGGAGGTTAAAGAAAAAGAACTCAACAAGCTAAAGCAAGAAAGTGACCAGCTAGTGCTCAATCAGCATCCTGCTTCAGACAAAATCGAGGTGAGTTAGACTTTGTGTGATTTCACTTGCTCCTTTAGTTGCTACATGGGACAAGTTCTCAGTGAAAGTTCACATACAAAGTGCTGCATTTGGGTTCAAGAAGGGTTTGCCTATCCAAGATCATGCCCATTTTACCCAGCTTTATGGGCTGCTCTAATAAATGTTACTACCTTCCTCTACAAAGCTGGCCATTAACAACTGCATGGTGATAGATGCATGTAAAAATGAAATCTAAGCTTAAAACATTATCTGAGTGTGTTGAAATTGCTTTATCTTGATTGTGCTGACTACAGTGCAGCAGAATTTATGATAGGAAGGCATGGCATTGCTGTTCTGCTGTATTAATAAGCATGTTTTGAAAAATGCCACACCCTTTGTTGAGGGTTTATGTTTAATCCAAGTGCAAATACTTTCTGCAGCTGAAATTCATAGTGCCTTTCTATGGGTTAGCCAAGACACTTTAGCTTTCACAGCTTGGTGTACACTTACTTTTTTATTAAAAAGGCTGCAACAATTTGGACATTTTCTTAGGAGATGCTGAAGTTGTTGTAGTTTCAAGAGTGCATAAGAAGTCTGCAACTGAAGAAGCTAAAAGGAAAAAAAATCCTTTCTGCCTTTCAGTATGTTTACTTGGTTAACTGTTATCATATTGTGTAAAATCCTATTTCTCCTGTAGTCAGTTTCTCCCTTAAAGAAAAGGTTCTTTTAAGCTCCAGCAGTAAAGTGAAAGTTGTGTGTCATTTTTTAAAGAACATACATGGCTGCTTGAGTGTTTTGAATGTAAAAACAATCAGCATAAAATATCGTGTTTGGAGGTGTTCCTTGAAAGAATGAGAACAAGGCCATTTGCAGCTGAAATACTTTATTTGCACTACTCTTTGTGCATTTCACCCCTTTTTGTTAACACACCTGGGGCTTTATGTTGACCAACAAATTCAGGTCATGAACAGATTTCTCTTTGTGTCTCACAAGCAGGTATTTAACTCATTTCAGTTAGGTGGATGCTTAGAAGCTGCGAAACCATTTGCATGAATGACATCATTCTGGTGTCCTGAATTTGTTTTAGCAGATTTTTCATTTGCATTTGTGTGAAGCATAGATAATTTTGCTTGAGTCTAGGTGTGGGAGAGAGATCAGTGTGCTGGCCTGAATTGTGTATATTACTTTTTATCTTAGGCTTACATGGATACATTGCAAACTCAGTGGAGCTGGATTCTTCAGATCACCAAATGTATTGATGTTCATCTGAAGGAGAATGCGGCTTACTTTCAGGTGAGTTGTGATGTGGAGAACTCACACTACTTTTAAAAAAGTGTGAATCCCATCAAAGATATATTTATTGTGCACACATATATTTATTATAGCACACTGTTGCAATGTCATAAATGCTACCATTGTGCCAGAGGTGAACTGGGATTTCTCATTAAAGGAGTCCATCAATTTTTAGCAGACATTTTTAAGAGCTACACACAGCCAAATTCACAACTTTTCTACCGTAGTTCTTTGAAGAGGCCCAAGCCACGGAGTGCTACCTGAAAAACTTACAAGACTCCATCAGAAAGAAGTTCATCTGTGATAAGAGCATGTCACTACAGACTTTGCTGGAGCAGATCAAAGAGCTGGAGGTACTGTCACACTCACCTGACAGGTTATGTTCTGCTTTTCTGGGAAACCAGCTGCCCTCTTTAGATAACAAATGTAAACCCAAGTGCACTGCAGTGTTTAAATACAGTCATGTATGAACTTGAGACCTTTATATTTTAAAGTCTGGAATGAGTCCAACAAATCCCTAATTTTCTGACATGCTAACAAATGAAAAAAAAAGAAATACTTTTATTCTTATGTGGTAGAATAGATTTTGTCTCAAAGGACAAATGCACTTGATAAATGATTTATCATGTCACTCTATCATTGTAGTCTCTTTGAAGGTCAGCTTTTTTAGCTGTTTTCTTATCATGAATTAAGCACTACAGTTCCAAATTGGAGAAAAAATGGTCAGTGATATAAAAGGCCAATTGATGAAGTCAGGTTTGAAAGTGTAATTGTTGCCTTTTTTTGTTAGCATTCATTTTGTTAGATTCTTTCAATTTATGCCTGTGTTTCCTAAACACCACTTTAACCACATTGAAGATCTGTATGAAAAACGTGCTATGCAAATTTTGCAAATTTTGCATCTTGCTAGAGCTGCAAAGATACTTAGATGTTTCTCAGCTCTTTTAAAACTGCAGTTTTACATTGTAGGCCAAAGACTCATCCCATTGGAGCTAAAGTAAGCTTTGCCTACTATAAGTTCCAGATGTACCCCTCTCTTAATAAAACAGCAGGAACTAGATGCCTTTTCTTTTTAGAATAAATTTGTAACATAATTAATCTTTGCAGAATGAACGAGAGAGAATTCTTGAATACAAGAGGCAAGTGCAGAGTTTGGTGAATAAATCCAGGAAGATTGTGCAGCTGAAGCCACGTAACCCAGACTATCGAAGTAACAAGCCCATTATACTCAAGGCTCTGTGTGACTACAAACAGGATCTGGTATTGTATCCCTTTTTGGCTGAGAATGAACATTGTGTAAGCTAGAACATTGCAAATTGCTTAGTAAGCAGACCACTGAGCTGATAGGTCTAACCTGCTTTTGGTCAGCTTGAATTTCTTTGACAGAAGAAGCTCTGCATTTCTTGCCACTATGAATAAACAAGTAGGTTCTCATTGGTTAATAAATCTAATCAAAATTACTATTATTACTCTATTAAATAGCATTAATACTCATATCTCAAATTAGAACATGAAAAGTCTTATTGCTGATAAGACTGAAATTGTTGTACAATTGTTGAAATTGTGGATGCCTCAGTGCATCCACACCTTTTTTTTTGGTGATTGCTCACCTTTCCAGTGCCTCTCTGGATCCTTAGGTGAACAATTCATCTAACAAAAGTGAGGAATATGCAGTTATTCATTGGTATTCCCATTTTTCTGGATTGGCTATGAAATGAATTATGTTTTTTCTTCCTCCTCAGTACTGAGGCTTCTTTAGTTTATTTCTGGTTTTTTTCTTAATAATAAATTTAGATGTACTTTCTGCTTATGTGCTTTTTCCTGCACCGTGGCCACACCAGTGGCTGCCCAGTGTCAGGATTTCTGGCAGTTGGAGCTGGTGAATCTGGCTCTGCCATGCTCACTCCCAGTCCCTTTGCAAATATGGATGGAGCACTGAATGTCCTCATGCCTTCTGCTCACTGACTGAAAGCCATGCGTGGTTGCATAGCTTACCAGGCCATGTGTCCACATTCAGTCTTTGTCAGGGCAAGCCCCAGGTCTGATGATCTGGCAGACTGGGGTTCTCTGGCTACCTCTTGGCCTTTTTTGGGTTTTCTTCATGGGGAAACCAGATCCAGGGAGAAGGGGTTGATCTGTACTGATCTGTTGCCCCAGTGTGAAGCTGAGATGCGCACCCCGACCAGCTGGGAAGCGCTCCTGCTTCTGTGATCTAGGTGCACTTCCCTTGTCTGTCTCTCCTGGAAGCCCCACCTTAGTTAGCCAAGGAAGAACCCTGTTCTGCATCCCTTGCAGAAAACGGTGCGCAAAGGAGATGAGTGTATCCTGAAGGACAACAACGAGCGCAGCAAGTGGCTGGTGACAGGCCCCGGAGGAGTGGACATGCTGGTGCCATCTGTCAGCCTTATCATCCCACCCCCCAATCCACTGGCAGTGGATCTTGCTACCAAGTGAGTTGCTGCCTGAGTTTGGATGCTTGCCACTGGGGTTAGAGTTCACTCAAAATAGCAACCAGTCACAAAATGTGTTCTGTGCCTTGATCAGAGTGCACTCCCCCTGCCCCTAAAGGTGGGGGGATTAAGGACTAGACCCTTGACTTGAGGAAACTCACGTCAGGGAAACTTGCTGGGATCTAGGTTGGGGCCTAGAAATGTTTAAAAGTTAATGTCTACATGGTTTTTCTCATCTGTACTAACGAAAGTCATGTCTAAATTAATTTCCAAGATTTTTTCAAGTAGAGAAGGAGCCTTAACACGCTCCACATCTGGTGGATGTTTCTTGGGATATTTTGTATCTGTGCTACAAGGACAGATGCATTTTGATCATGCCTTTTTTTTCTTCATGCCAGAATTGAACAATACTATGAAGCTATTTTAGCTTTGTGGAACCAGCTGTACATCAACATGAAGAGCCTGGTGTCCTGGCATTACTGCATGATTGACATTGAGAAAATCAGAGCCATGACTATTGCCAAGGTAAGACACCAGCTGGCCTTGCCTGCAGACCAGAGACATCCATGACCTGATGTCTGCTGCCCCAAGCAGACCCTGCAGTGTCCTGTGCAGATGTATGTTGTACAAAACCACAGGCCTTCCTTTTGCTAGGTTGCACAAAAACTCACACATATGGGAGTTGTAATTTTGTTAAAGGAGAAACAGATTAGCAGGAAGATTACCTAAGGGAATTTATTACATACTTGCTGTATTAACTCCCACTGTACAGGGGCATGGATAAACAGAATAAGAGGTAGAATTTCAAACTGCTGTTAAGGTGTGAAATGATGGTAAGAAGGATAGGTTAACTCAGATGGTACTCTTAGCACCATACTTTTAGAGGTAGCTTAGTTAGGATTTATTCTAAAGTGTGATTACTTTGGGTTTTTTATGGGTTTATTAGTTAGTTCCTTAATGATTAACTAGTCATAAAACTTCCCCAATTGCTTTTTTCCCCTTTATTTCAAAATTCCCTTCTTCCTTATTTCAGCTGAAAACCATGCGTAAGGAAGATTACCAAAAAATAATAACTGACCTGGAGATCCATTATCAAGAATTCCTCAGAAACAGCCAAGGCTCAGAGATGTTTGGTGATGAAGACAAACGAAAGATCCAGACTCAGTTCACTGATGCTCAGAAGCACTACCAAACCTTGATCATACAGCTGCCTAATCAAGCACGACCCCCACAAACAGGTTTGTTGTCGTCCTGGCTTTTGTAGAGTTTGGATTGCTGGGGTTTCTTTGTGCCAGAGGTGGCCGGTTATGCATTCTTTTATGTGAAAATGTTCTTTTCAACATACTAATAGGAATATATTCAAGAACTGTTCTGCTGTCTCCCAGCATAACAAAACTGGCCATGCACAGGGAGTGCATGGCTCCTTCCTTTGATGGGAGTCTGGGAATAGTGCTCTAAAACTCATGGAACCTGCTGGGAGAATGAGAGGAATTTAGTCCATCTGATAAATTTTCTATTATGAGGAAGCTAAATCTGACTGTTGTGTTTTAGGAAGCAAATTTATATTTTTGTGAAGGAGAGATTTCATTCTCTGAAACAGTTGCCTAAGGCCCAGATCTTCCACCTGTTCTCAGTTCTACAGGCCAACACAGTGCTTGGGTCACTTGGGCACTGCCTTGGCTTCCTACATGTTCCTGCTCAGCTCTCTGGCAGTTGATGCTTACCCAATTAATTTTACCATTTCAGTGGTCCCAACTGAGTGCTGTCCCGTGGGTTCCTCAAACACCATAATTGTTAATGAGAGAAACCGAGAGTATGAGAAGCAGGAGGCCTGGCTGCTGATGGAGCTTCAGAAACTTCGACGTCAGATTGAAGCTGCTGAGGTTCAGATGGTGCAAAGAGCTCCTCTTGGAGTGGATCAAGGGGCTATGCACGATTTTTCAGCCAGAATAAAGGACTTAGAGGTAACCATGGATGTTTTTATTTAAGCATCTCAAGCTCTGTATGACTCTTCGCTGCAGTTCTGTTCATGATCAGCTGGGAAAGACACAGCCTCCAACTGAGGTTATTATTCACAGGATGTAACCATAATGATTTGGATTAGAATTTACCTTCCAAGTAGAAAAAGTTGACTCTTGAATTTTAGAAATCAAGTTCTGCCAGGCAAGGAATACAGAAGGACTGATGTCAGGTCACTGAGTTCATGTTAAGCCTGATCCAAAGTAAAGCGCCATTAAAATCCTTTACCAAGGACTTCACGTAACAACCTAGCTGTAAAGTGCTGTCTGTGGGATACAGACTAGATACATGAGACTTACTATCCCTCTCCTAGCTCTTTAGATTTGTAGGAGACCATGGAGGGAAGATTGGTAAGATAACAGGTTTGGCATATGAGAAATTTCCATGGGGCAATGAGGTTGCAAAGGTCTCAAGAGCAGGAGGACCTTGGCATGTCAGAGCTGAGTTTTGGAGTGTAGATTCTCAAAAAGACATGTGACCTATTATGGGCAAAAAAGAAACTGCGCAGTAGTGCTTGCCTTGCAGAAAGCAAGCCCAGCCACTTCTTCAGTCCTCAGTCAAGCTGGTTATGTATAAAGAGCAGGCTGCTTGGATAAGGAGAATATTCACAACTCCATGTGAATATAGGATAGAATGATCATTCAGTCAACCAAAAATGTGTAAAACAGGCATTCTCTTTTTCTTTAGGGTGTACAGAACGACTCTCAAATAATGGCTGAAACCCTCAATAAGCATAAGGACTTGCTGCCTAACTTCAGAGGCTGTGAGAAGTATGTGTACTTGCAATCAGAGATAAATGCCCTCTTTCAAAAACTGGAAAATATTAATGGTGTTTCTGCTGGCTACTTAGACAGGTAAGTAAACTGAGGCTTTTCCAATAAATATTCACTTTCTTCCATAATTGTGTAGATCAGAAAAGAGTTGCCTTTTGTTAGCAGCAGTGTAAAATTACACCTTTTTCTCTGCAAATTGTGTACATGTTGATAGAAACAGATGCATGAATTTCTTCTCTTTTCTGGAGCACTTTAAAAAAGAAAGTGAGAAGTGTGGGCATCACAGAAATTTCTTGTTTACCTATTCTCTTTAGCCAATCATCTGCAATTAATTAAAAATATCACTGTTCCTTTCTTAGTCCTTATATATAATGGATTAGTCCTTAGTCCTTCCTTAGTCCTTCCTTATAATGGATTTGCCTTGTATGATTTATTTTAGCTTGAATGCACTGAGGTGTCTGCTCCAGGTTATTCTGCAAACAGAAGATGTGATCAGAGTTTTTGAAGTCAGGCTGTCTGAAGAAGAGACTGTTCCTCTGGATCTTGATAAAGTGGAGGCTTATCGGGCTTGTCTGAAGGTGAGGGGGCAAAACCCAAGGACAAAAGCAAAATTTGTAGCTTCTAGCACTGATTTATTGAGCTGGGGGAAACCCTTCCAAAACCACAGGAGATAGAAATGCTGGTCCTGTTGTAGTTTATGTATAGACATACAAGCTTTTGTAAATCAGGCACATTCTTCCCGGCTGGTCCAGGGAGGGGATTGTCCTGCTCTGGGGCTCTGCACTGGTGCAGCCTCCCCTTGAGTCCTGTGTTCAGTTTTGGGTGCCACAAGATAAAAAAAATGTATAAAGTTATTAGATAGTGTCCAAAGGAGGGCTGTGGGAATGGTGAAGGGCTTTGAGGAAGCTGTATGAGGAGTGCCTGAGGTCACTTGGTCTGTTTGGCCTGGAAAAGAAAAGACTGAGGGGAGACCTCATTGCAGTTACAGCTCCTTCAAAAGGGGAAGAGGAGGGGCAGACTTTGATCTCTTCTCTGTGGTGACCAGTGGCAGGACCCAAGGAAACAGGAAGGAGCTGTGTCAGGGGAAGTTTAGGTTGGATATCAGGAAAAGGTTCATCATCCAGAGGTGGGCTGGGCACTGGAACAGGCTCCCTAGGGAAGTGGTCACAGCACCAAGCCTGACAGAGTTCAAGAGCATTTGGACAGTGCTCTCAGGCATGTAGTGTGACTCTTGGGGTGTCCTATGAAAGGCCAGGAGTTGGATTCAATGATCCTTGTGGGTCATTTGCAACTCAGGAAACTGTGATTCTATGAAATTATTGAAAGTAACATACAGGTTATTACTTTTTCCACCCCCTGGTTGTTACTGCTCCCAGAGCAAGGGTAGCTGCTTGGAAGGTTTCTGTAGCTCTCATTTGACATGACAAAAAGGTAACTGGGTTGTGCTCCATTTGCACCACCGACACACTTTTTTCATGACTAAAGGTAAGAACAGAAAATAAGGAAAGAGTTCTTGTTCTCCCAAATGCATTCAGTGCACTAAAGGACCAGCAGATAAAGGTGGATAAAAGACTGGATCTGCAAGACAACTTTGTGCTCAGCAAAGCTGTTATTTCCCTTTTCCCCTTGTACAGACTGAGTACTTTTCAGTCTAAGATTTGACGTAGACTCTGTAGGAAAATCAGGACCCTCAATAACACTCAAATTTATTTTCTACACTTAGAGGACAACAAGGGCAATTAACAAGCCTATATGCAAGAAAGGAGATACTGCCTTCAAATCTACATTCACTAGTGATAAACACTGATAATAGTGTACAGAAATGGGTTACAGAGACCTTCTATGCAGCTGGGAGCTGTTCTTAGCCGGAGTAAAGAGAGAGAGAGAAGAAACATCTCCATGGAAGATGTTTATAAAATAAAACAACAAAAAAAAATCTGTGCAGATTTTTAGGTGTTTAAAAACTGGATGTGTCACTCCTGAGACTTGATTCCACAGCTGTTGCAAGTGCAGGGATCTTTTATACTTCAGTGAAATTTTCTAGTCAGCTGTTTCTAGGAACAGGCAAGCCTCTTGTTCTGCTCTGGTAACTGCTCTGCAGAGTTCTGAGAAACTGAAATGTCTTCAGAATATAATAGCAGAGGGCTTTGGTTTAGCAAATTATTTAGTCCAACTTTAAACACATTTTTAAGCTGAGCTCTTTACCAAAATTGGTGTTTCACTTTAAATAGTTTAAGTCCAGCTGACATCACTATACATACTTTACTGAGTTAAAAACATCTTTAGATCCCTACATACTGCACATGCTGCTGAATTTGTTAAGTATCAGTATCTTCTCAAGAATAAATTAAATGACAACATTTTGGTTTTTTCTCCAGAAAATGAAAGCAGACCTAAATATGAAGAAGTCATTACTGAATACCTTGGAAAATGAGCTGCAGAGAACACTTCAGATCCACTCACAGTCTTGCCAGTCATACACCCTGTATGACATGGACATTGGAAAATATTGTGACAAAGTTACCCAGCTAATAGACCGCTGGCAGAGGGCTGATAAGCAGATAGATAACAGGTTTGTTCACTTTTTCAGAGTGTTTTCCTTATTGCTGTTGCTACCAAGATCATCCTAGCAGTGAATTCTAAAAGACCCGATGTGCTCTAATCTTTGCTTCCAAAGGACAAATGGTGACTTCAGGGCAATAAGACTCAAGCTATTGTGAATAGGTTGAACATACTTCAAAAGGAATTTTGTAAGACCAAGCAGAAAAATGTGGTTAGCCATGCAAATGTCTAACCTATACGCTAAAGAGTTGTTCTAATTTTTTTTTTAATTCTTCCTAATGTTCTTGGATTAAGTACTTCCAGTCAGCATTTTCCCCCTCAAAAAAGCAACCATGCTTATTGCTTAACACCCTGTACTAGAGTGCTAAAAAAGTAGCACTAAGAATTAAGAAACAAAATCGAACTTTGAATCTGAATTGTGAACAGAAGGCATATTCTGATTAGGGGGAGAGGTGGAGGTTGGGGTATGGCTTGTTTTGTTTGGTTTTATTTTTTTTAATCTGAGGACAAAATGTAGTCCTAACTGGTTGCTGGTTCTTCAGTGAAAATTGAGAACAAGAGTGCTGAAGTCAGTAAACTTGATTTTTATCACGGCAAGTTTTATTTATTCCTCACTTTGACAGGAAGGCCGAACCTCTGTGTATTACAGGGTTACTCAAAAGTGAGGTATTAAAACCCCATATACTGGATAATAATAACCAGTACAATTCTCATTTATTTAAAATTTTTGTTCAGAATCTCCTTTCAGAGCTTCCCATATTTTTACCTAAATTTATTTGTGTCTTTTTTCTGAAAACTGTGTAAAGAGAGAGAAAGAGAATGCACTTTCCATTTTGACAGGTTTTTCCCTTTTTTTCTCTAGGTCATGGGATTTAGAAAGGCAGATCAAACAGCTGAAAACCTACCGAGATCTCTACCAGGCTCTTAGCAAGTGGATCTGTGATGCCAAGCGCCGGCAGGATGCTATTGAGTCCATGAAGCTGTGTGATTCCAACACTATCATGAGATACCTACATGATCAGAAGGTATGCAGCACCTGAATGAGTTGTCTTCAGCTATTTGGATTTAAATTGTTTTGCTATACAGAAAATATCAGTATCAACTCAGTCTGCAATACAGCAGCCTGTTTTGAATTATAAAGTATGCAAGCTACCAAAAAACACCACATATGTAGAAGGCAGGAGGGAGGAAATATTATTGTCCTCATTACTTTCTGTCAGCACTGCAACAGATTAGGAACAAGACTGCATTTGGCTCCTACACATTCACTGACACTTTTACACATCAGCTTTGAATTAATTCAAGGGACTGTAAGATGGTGCAACTTATGGGACAAATTACAGCACAAAAATAAAAATCAAGTAAATGCATCTAAGCTAAAGTCAAGGAACTCTGCCTTCCCAGCGCTTGAAGTTTTTCAGTTGCTGAGTGTTGTCTCTGAGAAAAACCTTCTCATGCCCAAAGAGCTAGCTGTTGTAAAAAGTGCCCACATACAGGTCATTTCAGGCCTCAGCCTCAGGGGCTGCAGTAGTCTCCTGCTGCAGGTGCTTTCTGATGGAGGCAGCATGTACAGGAGGAAATACTGGTAAATCTTGCAGGAGTGTTTCATGGCTCACTTTTCTCTTGGCAGAACTTGCACAGTGAAATCTGTGGGAAGCGAGACAAAGTCGAGGAGCTTCTCAAGCATGCAGATCAGTGCTCAGCTGCAATTAAGGTACTTGGATCTCAGCATTTTTGTGGGGTGTGGTTTTTCATGGTCAGGCACATCCCATTGTCTCTGCTCTGCTGACGGGTGAAAAGTCAACTCCCTGATGCGTGTGTACAGAAATTGCTGGGGTGAAGTACTTCTGAGTACAAAACACAATGAAAGCAATTTGTGTACTTGCCACCTGAAGACTGTGGGATCATGCAGCAGATACCAGTAAGAGCTTCTCTTCAGGTGAATCAAAGCCTCCTTCTAGCTAGACCAAACTTTCCAGTTCATGTGTTAAAAAACATAAGAAAGTCAAGAACAGATTGGTGCTTAACAAATTAGATCTGATTAGGATCTGATCTAGGAGGCAAGACAAATGCAGATTAGCAGGAGGAATGGTGTGCAATAGCCATGAAAATCAATCACATACAGAGAGAATGGTTTTGTGGTCCTTGAGTTTTTGTCACCTTTCTATTCATGCTTTCTCCAGCTCAATCTTACTCTCTGTGACAAAGATTTTGCTATATATGTGACATGGCATATGTGATATAAAAGAGCTGCAGACACTGTTATTTCTGATGAAGTCTTGATGGATAACAGTACTTAGACCAGTTACTCCCATGAAACTGAATATTTTTCATCTCCATGTAGCCCTCAACTTACAGAAACAGTTGTCTTCTTGTTTTTGTAAAATGCTTTTCCTCTTTTTCCCTTGTCATTCTCCCCCATGAATCTCCACAGGGGTACTTAAACTGATGAGCTTCTGTTTATGACAGAGGATCATCTCTACATGATCAGAAATATAAACAAGGGGGAAATGTAGCTTTTCATTAAGGAAACAAAAGCAAAAATCACTAAAAATTTGCATTTTCTGAAATAGTTTCACGGAGAATTCTTTGGAAGTTTCTAAACAGGTCTTGCTTTTCATCTTATTTTTCAGGATTATGAACTACAGGTTGCTTCCTACAGTTCAGGATTAGAAACATTGCTCAACATACCTATCAAGAAGAGCGTGGTTCAGTCTCCTGCAGTCCTAATTCTACAAGAGGTACCTTTCTTTCCTCCCTTTCAGTCTTCTGAATGCATTTGTTTGTCTGTGTGAGCCCTTGTGAGTCATAAGCAGCTGTGTTTTAACACTTAGCACCATCACTGGTAATGTGCGCTAAGCACCTAAGCAAAAAGAATTAGTGCAGAATAGTCATTGTGCTGTAAAATCAGACCTGGGCTTGTTCAGACATTAGATTAGCCCTCAAGAATTTATCTCATTCCTACGCAGTGTCCACTGCATACATACTGTGAGAAAGATAGATAGATTCTTGCCCCAAGTAGTTTAGTCACTTTCAGCCAGGGAATTAACTGCTATTAAAAATTTATCTTGGATTACTTGTGACTGTCAGACAGGAAGAGCGGGATGAACCAGGGGATGAAGGCTTGAATTTAATATCACATCAACAGTGGGGGGCAAACAATCCTGAATATCACAAACCAAAAAAGATGTGGATTTTTCGTAAGGAAAATTCACACTTTTGGGATCCTCAGAATGTCATGTGAATTTGTGAGGAGGAGAATCTGCTTTTTACTTTGTTGACTGATGTGTTTGCTAAAGTAGATTGGAATTCTTTAAGTGGTCTGGACATAGGTATGTTCATGTCTAACTCTAGAACAAACTGCTAACAATTCTGTTTCTTTTCAAGGCTAATGAGGCTCAGTCCCGCTATATAGAGCTTCTTACAAGATCAGGAGATTATTACAGATTCTTGAGCGAAATGTTAAAGAGCATGGAGGATCTGAAGGTATTCTAAATCTTTTATTTTCTGTAGCTTTCATTTTTATCACAGATTAGAAAACTATCACTAATCAGAGGCAGAAAGTACAGTATAAAATAGCTCACAAAACTGTATCCAGAGCTCAGACGTGTCCTACAAAGGAGGCATACCAGCAGAGTCATGCATCTTTTGTGAAAGAGTGCAGTGTTTTACAAAGTGATCTCCAAGGTGATGTGTGAAGTGAGGTAGAGAACTGGTGTCCTTGGTAAAGAAGGAGGTGCTCATCAAGGCACATCAGTGATCCTTCCCTGCCCATCCCAGCCTTGACCTCAGTGACAGCACAGATATCTCAGTGCTGAAACTTGCTCCTCATGGTTGAGGGCACCTCATTTTAGACCATATTCTAAAGTGTTTTGAAAGAAGCAACTTCTGATTTGGTGCAGCTCAGTGAAACAGAGAGGCCCATTGAATAAGTTGCATATATGAAATGTGATTTTCACCTGTTTGAAAACTGAGGAGGTTCTAAAGGTGACTATTCCATACTTTGCTGGTGAACTTCTGCTACACCACATTTGCCTATCAGTAACACACCTCCCTCCCCCTATAAAGCATCTTTTCCCCTCTGAAAGTCATTATATGCTGATTTCTGAATAAGGTTTGACTCTAAAAATAAAGATTCCAGAATTTGTCATGATGCCATTAAATCAAAAAGGGGTTTTAGATCATTGAAGAAGTGAATACATTCATTTTTAAGTTGTCAGTGTTACAACATATATTTTATTGCATTTGATTATTTTGAAACAGTTGTCAAAATATTTATGACAGTTTTTCTGATTGTTTTTCTGCTATCATTTTGCAGATGAAAAACACCAAAATTGAACTCCTGGAAGAGGAACTCAGACTTGCTAGGGATTCAAATTCAGAGACAAGCAACAAACATAAATTCCTGGAGCAAAATCTGCAGAAGTACCAGATGGACATTTCTCAGCTCAAGGCAAAGCTGATGAGTTTGGAAGAAATGAAAAGACAAGCTGAAATGGATGGAAATTCTGCTAAGCAAAACCTAGACAAATGCTATGCCCAAATAAAGGATCTAAATGACAGAATAACCAGGTTGACTTATGAGACTGAAGATGAGAAAAGGAAAAGGAAGTTGCTGGAGGATAGATATGAGCAGCAGAAGAATGATTATGACCAACTGCAAAAAACAAGGCAAAATGAGAAAGACAGCCTTGGTTGGCAGAAGTTAGAGTCTGAGAAGGTCATCAAGGAGAAGGAGTACGAGATAGAAAGATTAAGGGTTCTTCTTCAGGACGAAGGCACACGGAAGAGGGAGTATGAAAATGAGCTGGCTAAGGTAAGAAACCAGTTTAGCGAGGAGATGAGTAATTTAAAGAACAAGTATGAAACAGAAATTAATATTAAGAAGACAACAATCCAGCAGATAGCTGCACAAAAAGATGATGATGCAAAAGGCCTCAGAGCCCAGGTTGACAGACTGACAAGAGAGAACAGAGACCTTAAGGATGAGATCGTGAGGCTGAATGATGCCATTCTGCAAACAACAGACCAGCGGCGGAGGGCAGAGGAAGATGCTCTCCAGCAGAAGGCTTGCAGTTCTGAGGTGTCACAGCAGAAGCACCAGTTAGAGCTGGAGCTGAAACAAATAATTCAGCTTCGTGGGGAAGACAACTCAAGATACAAGCAGGCTCTTGAGGAGGCTGCCTCAACTATTCAGGATAAAACTAAGGAGCTGGAAAGGCTAAAGCTTCAGCTTCAGGAAGAGGCTAAAAGCCGATGGGAACTTGAAAATGAATTGGCTAAGGTAAGAAACAGTTATGATGAGGAAATTATTAGTTTAAAGAACAAATATGAAACTGAGATTAATATCACAAAGAACACAATTCACCAGGTCACCATGCAAAAGGAAGAGGAGACAAATAATTATAGAACACAGCTTGATAATGCCATGAGAGAAAATAGGAATTTGTGTGAGGAAATTAGGAGACTGAAGAATACGATAAGTCAGACAACAGATAATCTACGGAAAATAGAAGAGAATGCTCAGCAGCAGAAGGCAGCTGGCTCAGAGCTTTCTCAGAAGAAACAGCAGCTGGAGATTGAGCTAAAACAAGTTATTCAGAGACACTCTGATGAAAGCATGCGGTACAAACAGTCACTTGATGATGCTTCTAAAACCATTAAGGAAAGAAACAAAGAGATTGAAAGGCTGAGAAAGTTGTTGGATGTAGAAACAAGTCAGAGGAAAGAAGTGGAGGATGAGAACAATCAGTTGAAAAGAGTCCAGTTCGACCTGCAGAAAGCAAACACGAGTGCGACTGAGACTATTAACAAGCTGAGGATCCAAGAGCAGGAACTGGCCAGACTGAAAATTGACTATGAAAGAGTTTCACAAGAGAAAAAAGGCAGGGATCAAGAAAGTGCCAAGTTCCAGAACACTGTAAAAGACTTGCAGATCCAGAAGCATAAGCTGGAGGAGGAGCTTTGCAGACAGAACAAAAATTTAATGGAGGAAACGTCCAGGAGGAAAAAACTGGAGGAGGAAATAGAAGGCATGAGGAGATCTCTGAGAGACCAATCGGTTAAAATAACTAATCTCACACAGCAGATAGAGGAAGTATCTATTGTAAAGAAGAGGAATGAAGATGACCTTAGACACCAAAGAGAAGTATTAGATGGTCATGTGAGAGAGAAGCAAAGATACATGGAGGAGTTAAGAAAATACACATCTGATATTGAGACTTTACGTCGTCAGTTGGTCCAAGAACAGGAGCAATTAAAACAGGCTCACCTACGATATGAGCACTTACAGAAAACCTCTGAGGAAAAAAGCAAAGCCTTGAATGAGTGCAAAATAGAGATCGAAAGGCTTCAGTCTCTCACCGAGAACCTTACCAAGGAACACTTGTTACTGGAGGAGGAGCTGCGAAATGTTAGATTGGAGTACGATGACCTCAGAATGGTCAGAAATGAAGTTGATGAGAAAAATACCACCATTGCTGAACTAAAGAATCAGCTTCAGATGAGCAGCAAGCAAACCCTGGAGCTTCAGGGGTTGCTTAATGATTTACAGAAAGAAAGGGAAAAATTGAGACAGGAAATTGAAAAATTCCAAAAGCAAGCTCTGGAGGTATTCACACATATTTTGATCCCAGCTTTACTGTTTCACAAATATATAATTAATTGCAGTGTCGATTTGAACAAATTAATTCACTATTTGCTGTTAGAAGTCACTGTACTTGTGACTAACATTCCCTTTATGACCCTTCCTCATGGTTAAGTTTTAAAGAAAAATGCCAGGATTTGGCCACTTCCTTAACCTCTTTACCCCCTGGGAATTGTTCTAGGGAGCCATAAGCTCTCACCACCTAGGAGAGCTTTGTTCTCAGGCCTTGCCTCAGAAGAAATCTGTGTTCTGTGCCAGTGTCCAGCAAACTATCCTAGGGAGAAATGGGAGCATGTGGAGTACCACTGCACTTTAACAGTTCCCTGCTGGCTGTGTGTTTCCCAGGCTGTTTCAGCCAGGGTGGGTTAGAGCTGTCCTTTGAGGCTGACCTGAGTGCTGTCACAAACTAAACTGGCTAAAAACCCCAGAACCAACAAGCTGTCAAGGTGCTGATTCGCTGGGTAAGATGTTGACTCCAAGTGAGGATTAAGGGTCGTGTTGTCAGCTGTGCCTAAGGTACTAAAAGCCTATCTTTCTTGGACTGTTTTGGGGACTTATGTTCCTAAGTCACTAAGGGCATTTGCAGATTTTACTATTGGCCCTTACTTCTTAAACTTTAGGTGACAACATAAACAAGTTAAAGAAAATTTTTTAAATATTTTGTTATTCTGCCTGGTTTCTTGTACAGAGAGCTACTCTTTAAATACATAGAAGTGAGCACTTGTGAAAATGTATTTTTTCCTAGACTTGTCCCTTATATTTCTTTCCTTATATCCTTTATTCAGTTTTTCTTTCCTTTATTCTAAAAATCCTAATACTAATATTAAAAATAGGATTTTAATTTAAAGTCCTATTATTAAAATAGGATTTTAAATTTTATAATCCTAAAAATTTAGGATTATATAACACCTATTCACACACACTCACATATATATCCACATGTATTACAAATAGATAAACTTGTATTCAATTTAATATGCATACAAACATGCATGCTTGTGGGTGTTTGTGCATAGGAACACACACATGAAGACACTGCATGAACTGAAATGGAAGGCAACACAGGTAAAATTGTTTGGAGTGACATGTGAAACTAACAGGAAAGCAAAAATTGAGTCATATGTTTCCTTTTGTCTGTGTATGACCAGTCCTTAGCTGATGCAAATTCCCCTGGATTAGTAGGACTGCCAGGACATCTGCTGAGCATCAGGCTATTTATGAGTCTCAAATGCTCTGTGTATTTGTCAGTGTACTGTGAGAAGTATCAAAAAGTTACAGAGAACTAAATCAGCTGAAGGTTGAGGCTGTGGGTAACAGAATGAAGTCTCTTCAGTCTCTGGCAGTCTCTGGCAGCACTGAAGACACTGTAAGTGAAGGGGTAATGTGCCTTCTCTGGTTTATGTGTGTCTGTAATCTTGGGTGAGGTGCTGCTGTGACTAGAATGTTTTCCAGTGGGAGTTTGCTGCAGGTTAAATGACAGGCTGGAGAGCATTGTAGGCAGAGGGCATAACTCTGACTAGCACAAACTCTAACCATCCTTTCCTGGTTTATCTCTCCTCCACAATTGTAGGCATCCAGTAGGATTCAAGAATCCAAAAATCAGTGTAGTCAGATTATGCAAGAAAGAGAAACCCTGCTGATAAAAATGAGTGCGTTGGAGCAAGACAAAGCCAGACTGCAGAGATTAGAAGAGGAGCTGAACCGTTTGAAAGTTACCCTGGAGTCAGAATCACGTTTGAAGCAACGCCTGGAAAGTGAGAAGCAACAAATTCTGAATGATCTCAATCAGTGGAAGAGCCAGCACTCCCGAACAGAGGAATCCATAAGGAAGATCCAGTGTGAGAGGGAGAAGAGCGAGAGGGAGAAGAACAGCCTGAGGAGCGAGATTGAAAGGCTGCAGATGGAAATCAAGCGAATTGAGGAGAGATACCGGTGCAGACTGGAAGAGACTGCTGTCAAAAACCAGTCAGAGCTGGAGTCGGAGCGTCTCAGGCTGCAAAGAGAGATTGAGAAGCTCAAGCAGCGCCCATATGGGGCTCACAGATCTACGCAGACCGAGGAAGACTTCTGTATCGATGCCTCCAAGCTGGTGTTCAGTGGGCTGCGGAAGAAGATCACAGCCATGCAGCTGTACGAGTGCCAGCTGATAGACAAACTCACACTGGATAAACTGCTGAAGGGGCAGAGGTCGGTGGAAGAGGTCGCGGCTGACATTGAACCCTACCTCAAAGGGGCAGGTGCTATTGCGGGGGTGTCCCTTTCGCCCAGACAGAAGTACTCTTTTGTTGAGGCCAAACGGAACCAGCTGCTAACAGCAGAAAATGCAGTCCTGCTCCTAGAAGCCCAGGCAGCAACAGGAGGTGTGATAGACCCACATCGGAATGAGATATTAACAGTGGACAGTGCTATCGCCAGGGATCTGATTGACTTCGATGACAGAGAGCAGATCTATACAGCAGAAAAGGCTATTACAGGATTTAAGGATCCTTTCTCAGGCAAAACTGTGCCAGTATCTGAAGCCATCAAGAAAAATTTGGTTGACAGAGAAACCGGAATTCGTCTGCTTGAAGCCCAGCTGGCTGTAGGAGGGATAGTTGATCCTGTCAACAGTGTTTTCCTACCCAAAGAGATAGCTTTATCTCGTGGCTTGATTGACAAAGACCTGTACAGGATGCTAAACAACTGCCAAGGCAGTACAAAGAACTTCATTGATCCCACCACCAAAAAGGCAGTCACTTACATGCAGCTGAAGGAAAAATGCAGGATTGAACCACACACTGGTCTGCTGCTCCTTCCTGTGCAGAAGAGGAGTATGTCATTCCAAGGGATCCGGCAGCCTGTCTCAGCAGATGCACTGCTTGAGGCTGGAATCATTAAGGAATCAACAAGGAATGACTTGGAAAGAGGTGCAATTACAGTGGAAGAAGTAAGTGAGAGAATTATTGATTTCCTTCAAGGCTCTAGCTGTATTGCTGGTATCTACAATGAGGCTACTAAAGAGAAACTTGGCATTTACCAGGCTATGAAAATAGGTTTGGTTAGGCCGGGAACAGCCCTTGAACTCCTAGAAGCCCAGGCAGCCACAGGGTTCATAGTGGATCCTGTCAGCAACGTGAGGCTGCCTGTTGAGGAAGCTTACAAGAGAGGTCTTGTTGGAATTGAATTTAAAGAGAAACTTCTCTCTGCTGAAAGAGCTGTCACTGGGTACAAAGACCCAGAAACTGGAAACATCATTTCTCTGTTCCAAGCAATGAACAAAGAGCTGATAGAGAGAGGCCATGGCATTCGTCTGCTGGAGGCGCAGATTGCTACTGGGGGGATCATCGACCCCAAAGAGAGCTACCGCTTTGCCAGTAGAGACAGCCTACAAGCGTGGCTACTTCAATGAGGAGCTCAACCAGATCCTCAGTGATCCAAGTGATGACACCAAAGGGTTCTTTGATCCCAACACAGAGGAAAACTTGACCTACCTGCAGCTGAAAGAAAGATGCATAAAGGATGATGCAACAGGGCTCTGCCTTCTGCCCCTGAGAGAGAAGAAGAAGGTGGTGCACACCTCACAGAAGAACACCCTTAGGAAGCGCAGGGTGGTCATTGTGGATCCAGAAACAAACCGGGAGATGTCCGTTCAGGAGGCGTACAGCAAAGGCCTCATAGATTATGACACCTACACAGAACTAGCTGAACAGGAGTGCGAGTGGGAAGAAATAACTATCACAGGATCGGATGGCAGCAGTAGAGTTGTCCTTGTCGACAGAAAAACAGGTAGCCAGTATGACATCCAAGATGCCATTGATAAAGGCCTGGTGGAGAGGAAGTTTTTTGACCAGTACCGTTCTGGCAGCTTGAGCCTGACCCAGTTTGCAGACATGATTTCCTGCCGTAATGGCACTGACGAGGTGTTCCGGCACGAGTCAGTGACTCGGTCTCCCACCGTGCTGAGTGTCAGGAGCTCTTCTTCAGTGATCAGGAGCGGTTCTTTCTCAGAGACCCCAGATGAGTGCAGTCCTATTGCAGCCATTTTTGACACGGAAAACTTGGAGAAAATCTCCATTTCAGAAGCTATACAGCGGGGCATTGTGGATAGCATCACTGGGCAGCGGTTACTTGAAGCCCAGGCCTGCACTGGCGGCATAATCTGTCCTACCACTGGCCAGAGGCTTTCGCTCCAGGAAGCCACTAGCCAAGGCATCATTGATCAGGATATGGCCACACGTCTCAAACCAGCCCAGAAGGCCTTCATAGGGTTCGAAGGCATAAAGGGCGGACGCAAGAGGATGTCAGCAGCTGAAGCAGTGAAGGAGAAATGGCTGCCTTATGAGGCTGGGCAGCGGTTCCTCGAATTCCAGTACCTCACCGGAGGACTCGTGGACCCAGAAGTGCGTGGAAGAATAACTACTGAAGAAGCCATTAGGAATGGATTGATCGATGGCCGTGCTTCCCAGAAATTACAGGACACCAACAGCTATCCCAAAATTCTGACCTGCCCCAAGACCAAGCTGAAAATATCCTACAAAGATGCAATGAACCGGTCAATGGTGGAAGACATCACTGGGCTTAAACTGTTGGAAGCAGCCTCTGTTTCCTCTAAAGGTATATCCAGTCCCTACAATGTCTCCTCAGCACCTGGCTCTCGCTCTGGCTCTCGCTCTGGCTCACGTTCAGGCTCACGCAGTGGGTCTAGAAGAGGAAGCTTTGATGCCTCAGCAAGCTCTTCGTATTCTTACTCATACTCAGCCTTCAGCAGTGGGTCTATTGGGCGCTAATAACAAGTGAGGGAATGTGTCTGCATTTTATTATCGTTTAGATTATCCTATATTCCATTTACTAAAAGAAAAAAAACCAACAAAGTAACTCAAAGCAAAGCCTTGAAATCTTCTCTGGGTGTGTTACACTTTTCTTCTGAAAAAGCTGTAAAATGTTTGAATGCAAACTTAGAGAATATAGATTAGGGAACACAAAAGTACTATTTGTGAATTTCGAGTTTCGGTTCCCATCTCCTCTTAGTCTTAGGATTTTAATAGGGCTCTGTATATTTTAAATACTGTGTCATGTGCCTTCTCCTGTTATCCATTGCTGATAACTGAGGTTTGAAATCTTGCAGTAGTTAACATTTTATCCACATAGACCTTTTTCAATTTGCTATTATGAAAAAAAAGATATTAACAACATGGACAGAAAATGCCCTTAGTACTGGTTTAGAATCTACACCATAAACATGAAACTGTCTTTCAGATGCTCTACTTCTTTATGTTTGGCTAGTCATTTTCTGAATTATAGCTTGGTGGATGTAAAGGGCTATTATTAGACTGGGCTTTTGTTTTTCTGTTAACCCATATACAATTTTCTACTGTTTTGCTTTATTTCCCTGTAACAAAGAAAAAAGAATCTAACTGCAGCCTGTCAGCTATTCTGGACAATAAACTTCTGAAATTTTAAAGTGTTTGGTGTGTACTTAATAATTTTATCTGTGGACATTCTTGGAAGTGCAAATTAGAGAAAGAACCATTTTTAAAAGAAGCAGATAGCTTTGTTGTAAAAAATGCACAGGCAAGTTACATTTCATGATGCTGAGCCATCACTTCTATGAATGAGGACTTCTAATTTTGATTTTTCAGTAAGAAAATTAAGGTAGCAATAATGGAAGTTATGCCTCAGAAGCAGAATGCCTGTTTGCACACTTGTTTATAGAGTTGATGATGATAATAGGAAGCATATTTTTTTTTGCTTGTAATCCAGCTCATTGTCTCTGCAGCTACAAGGGACTGAGTCAGATTCTCCCTTACACATCCATGCAAGTTTGGACAGTGAGCTGAACAAAAAACTGGCTGGCTTAGCTGGCCAACTGTGGCACAGGAACATCTTTCAAAACCTGAACAATTGCCTCTTGTGATACCTTTCTGCCTCTTCTCTTGGCTCCTGAAAGCCTAGCTTGAGAGGACCGTGGTAGTGTAGCAGTGCTTGCATGATACCTTGCTGTCATAAGTTTTATGTAGGCTGCTGTTATCCTGGTGTCTCCTTTTATCTGAGCTGAGGAACCAGAGCAGAACTGAATGACCACAGTATTAGAGGACACATGAGTGATTTGAAGCCACTTCAGCAAGCACAGGAAAAGACTTGTATACATGGGGGCTGTCCTGTCCTCTCCCCTGTGACACAGTGCAGATACCTCTGGGTAGGCACGATGATTGATCAGCTGCAGGAACTTAGTATGGTTTTATACAACTGCTTCAGTGACATGCTATGCTTTTATACAGTGCTTTAGTGACAAAACTGTTAGTATAATTTGCCAGTAGCTGAAATAATTTCTTCCCTTAAGTTGTTCAAAGCCCATACCTCCTTTTAGCCATGAACTGTATAGGAACCCTGCTGCTCTATGACTTCTAGTTCCTTAGCTAGAAAAAAGATGATAGGCATAAATGTTAGTCACTGTTAATTATGCTGCCTAATTTTTTGTAGAATGTTTCTTTTGTGCAGTAAGGAATAGCACATGTTCTGACCCTGCTGTCTCTGGATGAAGTTTACCCTCTAGTCTGAGAAACATTTCCAGTGTTTACTGAAAATGAGGGCTGTGTATAAAATCTCTGCCATATATAAACTATCTTCAGCTACTGGACTAAGAAATTATTTGGATTCTTACAGGTCAGTGTTGGAGACCTCCACAGAAAGTAGGTGACAAAGTGCATCCTGTCATCTAGGCAATCTTCAGAACTTTTGAGATTTCTCTCTACAGCTGAGTTTCTTAGCTGGGCCACAGAGGAGAAGTCAATGTCTGAAAGGCTTTCTGACTGCTAGAGAGAAACAACTCTGTAAAAAAACCAAAACCAATTACTGCTTAATAGAATCCCAGACTGATTCTGCAGCTTTAAAAGACTGTGGGGTTCCTAGGGTCTACAGTAAGAGTAAAGCTGGTCATTACTAAAGGAATGTTCACTCTTGGATGCACACACCAGTTTGCATGGGCTGAGAAATCCTACACATTCCACAGCAGTCTGGGCTTAGGTGTTTTATTCAAGGCATTCCTGGCATCTCTGTTACCTTGTTTAAAGCTCCATCTTTGCATTCTACCTTCCATACTGCTCAGTCAACATTTTATCCTCTCACAGTGACCGAAATAGGAGATGCTATCACAGAAATTATGGTGGCAGTGCTTTCTCCTTGCACACATTCCAGCAGCAGCTGCTGGTGTGGTATTAGCGGTGGCTCTATGTGCCAGAGCTGTGTGGGACCCAGGTGCTCAGGGTCTGAGCAGCAGCTGAGCCAGAGCAGGCAGCAGGTGGGGCAGGGCACTGCTAATGTGGGATGCTAAAGAGATAAGTGGAGAGTTTTCCTCTACCATCAAAAGGTGCTGAGGAAGGAAGTTTGGAAGAATCTCTTTTTTTCCATTTGCAGCCCTGTGGGAGGTCAGCTGGCAGAGAGAGGCATGACAAGTGAACACACCCACCAGGGCAGTGTGGAGACTCTGTTTGTAGCAGTGCTCAGCATTTCAGGGCTAGGAGGGCCTTGCCTGGGGCTTGAAGAGTAGAAAGGCTGTGGTTTGTTGCGGTGGGATGTAGTAGGAGCACGGGCATGAGTTGGGGGCTGCTGCTGTGCATTTGGGGCAGGGTGTTCATAAGATCTGTAGCTCTTTTGCACCAAAGGTGGAATGAACTGCATTCATGCATTTTAAAAAGAAAGACTGGCAACTTTGGATAATCTCTGCTGCTGACACAGTATCTCCTTGTTGTTGAAAAGCCTGAGTGTACCTGTTGGTTCAGCCTGTAGCTGTAAGCACTTCCCTGTTCAGGACGAGTGCTGAGCTGGCTGTACTCGTTGGCAGCCTCATACTTTCCAGCCACTCCTCTGAATTTGTTGTCTCTTGCTTCCTCCTTGTGCCTCGGGGTAGGTGATTCTCACTCTGTTCAATGGCAAATGTTCACCCAGTGTGCTGACTCGGCTGGGGAGGGTTCTCATTGGCAGGCTCAACTCTGTAGAGAATTGGTCTTGGCTTTGAGCAGGATAGCAATTCATTCATGAGGGTTTTACTGGCTGATTTAATGGCCTTGATGTTGTGAATTTGCTGTCCTTCATTTTGAAGCTTGGAAATGACTGCTGGTTAGGGCCCAAGTGTGTAATGCGCCATGAAGTTTGCCCAGCACAGCAGTGCTCAAGACATAGTTTTGTTTGTCTTAGGCTATTTGGAAATGTGCACTGCCATGGTTAATTGATAGTCCAGCCCTATCAATATGGAAGAGAGGTGGGGAGATTTACAGAATAGCAGCAATATGACTTAGGATAACCATGTTTAAATTACTAGCAAATAATGTTTAGGCAGAAGGTGGGGTTTGGTCACTTTCTGGATTGAGTTTGTTCCAATTTTTATACATTTTTTGTGATACAAATCTGGAAGAGTAATTTACTTTGCTGATGTTTCTGTGATCCTCAGCTGTTCTGAGATGAGCAGAATTTAAATGCTGTGTAATGCTCTCAGAATAATGCTACACTCAAAAATACTTTTTTTACATGGCCAAAAAATATGAGACCAATTCCTGCTACTCTGATCAGGAGTGACCCTGTGAGACAGGGTGAAACTGTACTAGTGTAAAATTTGAGGAGGATCCAAGTGTAGCACATACACATGAGAGATACCAGTGAGGATTAGGAGGTCAGTGGAAACTGAGCAGCAAAACACCTGGGTAAGGGCACGCCTTCTCTTAGATTCTCCAGTATGTGCAGCATCCTCCTCATACAAGTCATGGAATCACTGAGGACAGTAAAGACCTCTAAGATCCTCGACTGTTAACCTAACACTGTCAAGTCCACTACCACTCTAAGTGCCCCATTTAGGGCTTTGGGGTCATTATCACTTAATCACCACAGGGCAGATGCTCAAGGGGGAGTGGCAGGGCTCCCTGGCACTGAAAAGACTGCTGGAACACAAAGCATCTTTCTCTCCCTTTCCTTCAACAGGCATGCTTGTGCCATTTCTCTGACCAAAAGAAATTACTAGGGACACATCGCATTATCTGCCTGCTTGGTGGGAACTGTGGATAAACTCAGTTTCTTACAGAAGTTAAATGAGCACAAGCATTGCAGCACAGCTGCAACAGTAAATACATGGAAGCTTCTGCTGCTGCTGGGTACTGTTATTTGATTACAAATAAGCCCCATACTCTATACAAATCTGTCCACTCCTAAAACATGGTTGAATTGATGATAAGTAGAGGATGAAAGTATTCCATAAGAGGTGGCTCTCATTCAGTGTGAACATTACCTCCAAGACTACAGCATCTGTCTAAGCCAGAGAGACCTCTACCCAAACTGCCCTTTTACCTCTTACAGCCTTTGTATCTTGCAGGACACAAAATAAGAGAAGCACATTTGGCCACAGCTCTTCTTTGTGAACCAACCCTAGGGGCTTTTGGATTCCTACCTGCATTCCCAGATGGTTCTTTCACTCAAAAAAATCCCTTAGGTCCTCTGGGGCCAGGCTCGCCATTAAGCCCAGGCAGATTAGATATATCTTTTTTAAAATGTTGCAGATATTTATTTATTTATTTTTTAATTAGGCCAAGAGTAACGTGGTTGTTCTTTTTTTTCTCCTATGAGAGCAAAGTACTACAAAGTTTTTTATAAGCAGCCAAGGGTAGAACTGGGATAGAGCTTGGTTTCTTGGCTGAGCTAAAGAGTTTAAAAACATAATCCAACGTTTCTTTTTCATATTGTTTTATTTTTAGAACTTTATTATTAAATTCAGTTCAATTTTAAATTGTCGGTATAAATATTTACATTTAGGAAATAGCAGGAAAATCTTTAAACCTCTCTAACTCTTTTTTCATCTGTATATCTGTTCACAGCATTTAGTACATGTTTCAAAATAGCTATAATTGATCTAGCATTGTCGGTTTTACTGGAAAATTATTAGAGGGGTGTGTATGGAGGAGAGTAGGAGGAATGCACTTATCTATAGCCTGGAAACTTTAAAGCCTCCATTACTTTCACGTTGCTATTAGAGATTATAATCTAATGTTGCCCAATGTATTCTTGTCTGTGGACCCTCTGCTGTGCAAGTTGGAAGAGGAAGGGTATGAGTCCCAGCATTGTTAGACACATTTGACATAACTGGCATTTGCAGATGACTTTGTTCTGTTCAGAGAATCTTGGGATGGAAGGCAAATTTTTTTCCAGAAATATGATAAGTCCCTTATGATTTGATACCTCAAAACACAGGAGAAGTGCCCCAGCTTTACATCCAGCCTGCAAAGGACCCCTATTTGAACAGTGGCTGTCTGGTGTGGGCAATAAATGGCACATCCCTCAATATGATTGATCCAGATCATTCCAGAAAAATAACTTGGTATGCCTATATATGGACCCATGGGCTGGAATACCTAAGCTGCCTCTACTGGGAAAACTGAACAGGATGTAAAAGCAGGGTGAGCAGGCTCTATTGAAGTCATTTGACACAATGAGCATCTTGAAGGGATGTACTATCCCATGACTGATGTACTTAGCAGGCCAAATTAATGGGAAAGCCAGTACCTACAAATCCTTGCTTTGGCAATTTGAGGGATCTGGGGTTGGTTACCCTATCTACCTGTGATGCCATCCTGTATTCCAGCACTTGGGATGGATGTCTGGGTACTGCCACACCTTCTGGAGTGGTTCCTAGTGTTCAGATCCAGAGTCTGCACCAAATTGCCCAGTTGTCAGATGACATCACAGGATTGGTCATCTGGTAGGTATAGATAAAGAGTTTGAACAACTATGATCTGTGGCAGGTGGTGATTAAGAGAAGATTCCTTCCATTTCGGACCCCAGATCATTCACGGTGATCTCAGAATTTGTGGGTGGTGAGGAACTAGCCTTGGGAGATGAGAAATATTCTTGCCAAAGCTCATTTTACCTAGGCCTTAAGACTAACAAAGGTAGGAATTTTTGGAATGGGACCAAGTTGCTTGTATTGCACACATGTGGGGCTGCGTGATTGAGAGCTTGGAAAGGATAAAATTTGTGAAACTGGATTGAGATCATTGGGGCACTTGTCTCAGAAAGCTCATCACCTGGTTGCAATTAAGCTATGCCACATTTCTGGCAAGGGGTAGGGAGGACACTCAAGAACTGTTGGTGTTCTTGAGCAGAGGGTGAGGCTTGCATATTAGTGGGTGTTGCCCTTCCGTTCAAGATGGAAGAGCGAAGAGACACAACCAGTTACGAGAACTATTGGCAGAGGAAGCTAAAGAATGGCTAATATTTCAGGAGTCACTTTTAAAAGACCATAAAAATTAATTATATAAACATAACCTGCCAAGGCAGATTAGGCTTTCTGGTGGATGTAACTGTTCAATATGAGAGTAAACCATCACCATTTGTTGATGCAGTGATGAATGGCTGAGAATTCTACACCTGAGGAACAAGTTCAGGAGGTCACAAATGCCAGTAATATAAAACTAATTTGATTTCTTATAGGTACATGTGGGAAGTACTATGAGAGCAATTACAGGCTACTAGCTGAATTAGTACTCAAGTTCCTAGCAAGCAAAGATTTCCTACTGTTGTTTGAATTAGGCTCTGTTTACATCTGTGGGCATTTTACTTATATTCACAAGTCAAGCAAGAACTATTTTCAGTTCTCTGTTCGCTTGTTCCAGAGGACATAAAATAGCAGGCAGTGTCTCGAGCTCTGCACTAATGTGCACAGAGGCTGCATAAAAGTTCAGTTATATATTTGCTTGACATTGACAGTGCATTAATTTTCTTTAGTTATTTTTATACATACTTAGTGAGAGGTTTGTAAGTTTGCTTTCCACCCCTACCCCCTATTCCCCCCCACACGACACTCTTGGCTTAGTCTTCTTCTAAAGGCCATTTTTGAACAGATTTCCTGACATCTGCCTGCTTTACTGTCCTTTAATTTTAGTATTTGAAATATCTTTATCCTAAAGTCAAACTCAGACTTGGATCTTGAACTCTCTCAATGTTTTGGTGAGTTTTAGTTTTATATTTCTGGTCTCCAGAAATATATATGAAGATCTTTCTTTCCTCCACCCCGTGTCTGGAAACAAAAGTGGCTCCTAAAAACAAGGCTTTCCCCTTCTGCTGGAAACTTTGGAAACACCTTCTGCTAGCAATTCTCATCATGCATTGTTGAGCTCTGAGTGTTGCACAGTGCCATGTGCATCTGCTCCAGGGGTAAGTAGGACTCTGCTTGTAGCAGGGACATGATGCTTCCCTTTGTCCCAGCCACATCCCAGATATCCATGTAATTCACAGGAAGGCTGCAGTTATGTGTTTCCCTCAGAAGCTGCTGTTAGGCCTTAGCACCAGGGTATCTGCCTGCCAACTTTCCTCCAGACACGAATGTCCTGCTGGGCTTTGCTGAAAACTTTGAAGAAGTAAAAAAAATATAGTTTTAAATGCTGCTTCTTACTATGTTGGCACATGACAGGTGCACTGTCACATGTTTTGGTACCACACTGGGACCTAAAACTGGTACCCAAGTTCCACTACTGAAGATGCAGGCTGTGTATGCTGAGTATTACACGTAAATAAAGCCCAGTCTTCTTGGGGAGCCTCCTTGGCCCCGCTCACTCTTTCCTCCTGCCAAGGCAGTTGAAAACATCTGGGATCATTCACTTCCAGAAAAGGGCAGTTAATGGCAACAGACTTTGATACAAGTTCACTATGCATTTAAGATGAATCTTTGGAGAGTTTTTAAGCCACAATTATCATGAATTATGAAACTCCTGTTTACTTTTTAGTTCTGGAGGAATAGTAAAAAAATCTATTTCTAGTTCATTTTTACAGCAACCCTGACTAGTAGGAAGGGAGAAGCTTAGAAAGCGTAGCCAAGGATATTACTGGATTGCATGGCAAGCCTCTTGGTGTAATCCTAGTAAAAAAAAATAGGCTGTGAAATCATCTGGAGTTCTTTAGCCACTATCAGATTTTTGGCAAGGCCTTTTGCAGTAAAGTCAGTTGCATAGTATTGGAAGATAGAGTTTTGGAAGACATTACTTTCTGCTATTGTTTTATTTCTATTTGTTCTTCATCCCAGTTATTTTGAGTACTGAAACTGATTTGGTGCGCCAGCCACACTCTATAGTCTTTGGGACCCAGAAATCCTTTCTTACCTCCTAGTCCCTGGGGGACCCTGAGCAAACAATGAAATCTTTGCCAGGATAAGCCTTTTTGCTTGAAAACTGGTTTATTTAGAATTTTGAAGCAAACCTTAACTCCCCTCCCTGAACTGCCATTCACTCCTGAGATCCCACATTCCCTTCGTCACTGTGAAAGTGACAAAGCACTCCAAATAAAGCTCCTCATCTTGCTCAATATTTCTTGGTTTTTCAGAGGATCGTTTTGCTATTGTTCATATATATAAGTGACTTTAATAATCCAATAATCTTGATTCATACCACTTAATAGTTATTTCCAACACAAATCAGGAACTGCTTCAAAGCTGGAGGTTTGCCCATGGTGTTCCACTTGCATGCTTTTAGTTGGACATCTTCAGCAACAAGAGTATAACTTTGATTACAGGCCACCTGAACAATGTATCAAACAGGTTTTTGCTTCTCCAGTTCATGGTCAGCCAAGAAAAGATCCTGACAGCCTTTTAGGGAAAGGCATATTCTGCCTGCCATCATGCAGTGGAGTCCAAGTATTACAGTTTCAGGAGTAAGAATAAGGTGCTGTTTCACAGCAAGGGTGTTGGCTATTTCCAAAAAGGGGAAAAATAGGGTAAAAATGTTTTCATTGTGGATCCCTAAAAATCACTTTAAAAAAATTATGTTTGCTTTACAGAAATTTCTGGCACCATTAATATCAGTGATGTAGGCCCAAACTCAAAATGACCTTGTTTAATATCATAGGCTCACCTTCTCAGTCTCTCCCATACCTCCTATATATTCTTGACTAAAGCAGAATTAAAGGATTGGTGCTGTAAATGAGTTGCCTGAAACTGCATGTGGTACAGAGTATATGACATCAGAAAGATTGTGATCCTCTGAATAACAAACATTAGAAAACGTTTTGCGAATATCACAGTCAGGGCTAATCACCCTGTATAATAATAATAATTCCTTTAATTTTTAGAGTAATGAGTAAAATAATCTCAAGGCTGCAGTGTTTCTGCCTATTGTGTGGCTGTATATTTGAATCCTGTCCTTTGGCTGATACAGGAAGATTGCCCAAGTGCTCTGTGTCCTTCCTAAGTTATCTGTGCAGAAACAGCAACCTTAGGAGTAGGCAGTTTTTGGTAGTCCTGCTCATTCAAGTAAGCCTGCTGAAAATCACTGATATTCCTTAAGCCTGAATTTTGCAGTCTTCTCAGTGCTTGAATGATGAGTCCTGCTGGAACCAGGAAGACTCAGTTTTGGGAAAGGTGTTTCCATGAGTGAGCAGGTTTAGGAATTTTTAAAGGCATTTTTGTTACAATGGTGGGGTCTAGAATGTGTTGAGCCTGTTGGCACCTCTTTATCCCAGAGCACCAGCACTGGGATAAACCCTGCATTAATCCCACTTCTGTTGAGTTTTCTTATACAGCCTGAACAGAGAAGAGATGCAGCTGGAAACAAAAAAAACCCCAAAACAGCGCAAACCAACAGCAGCAACTGCAACAAAAACACACAAAAAAGGAGGCATAGAAAAGGTGTATCTGCTCAGGAATGGTGTGGATTTAGGACAGGCTGCTGCTGGCTGTAAGCCACGTCTGTAAGCCATGCCTGTAAGCCATGCCAGCCTCCTGTCCCAGTGGCTGGTAAGGATACTTAATGAGCAGTGATGTGTCTCAATGCATTAAATTAGTGGAAGGTGGTGAAAGAGATGGTCAGTTGCACAGAGGTGGTGTTTGGACTGAAATTTATCCTCAAAATAACATTTTCAAAAGGTAAAATTATTTTCTACATGCATAGAAATGCTACTGTTGAGAATACTCATTTGCAAGTGAACAAGACATTTAAACAAGGGTGAGATGGTTATGTACTAATTAAATAACTGATATTTAGTATTAAAGTTGAGATATGAGGCAATGCAAAATACTGGCTTTTCCACCTTGAGCACAAACTTTACCTTTTTCTTCATGTAGACAGTTATTTATGTGGACTTTTTAATACAAGTAAGAGCTTTCAAACCTGTGTTAAAAAGTCTCTCTCTCTCTTTTGGAACCACACAAACCCAAAACTGCTGAAGACCAACTGGTCTGCCTAACCCCTGGTAACTGGTATCTGATAAAGAAAAAGGATAATATTTAATGAAGGGAACAAAAGAACATGGCAACTGCTATATGCTGTGTAATTATGTGTGTTCAAGGATTCTGATTATTTGCCCCATGTCTGAGTAGCCAGAGGATCTTTCAGAGTCTGCTGGGTCTGAGGCAACCTGTGAACTATAAAGCAAGTACTGGTTGGTAACTCTGGAGCAGGGACATCACTGATGAGATGAAAAAAGTTCCAAGCTGATATTCTGGTACCTGAAAGATGGGGAAAAAAGATAAGAAGGGCTTCTGTGAAAGGTAGTTCCACAGCAGTGGTTGCCCAGTTGTAGTACACTTTGCAATAACTCCTACATGCCTTATGATTTTATGAATTGCAAGTACTAGGCTGGCCTAAAAGCAGGTTGATGGGGAGGGAAATAAATGGAAAAAGAAAGTACTTATATATATAAAACCATAATAACCTTCTAATGTTTCAGAGAGAGGCTGTCTCAGAAACATTAATGGGCCATATCACTTTCAGTTAGATGAACTTCAAATGCAAGATACTGTCTTTTATATCTGGAATAAAATTAGAGTATACAAAATTATTTCATTTCTAAACATCTGACAGATAAGTATTATTTGCTATTCCTAGATGTGACTACATGGTTGTCCTCCTGACAATTGTAGAATTGCAGAATAATAAGTAAAATATGAACATTTTGCTGTCTTTGATATTTATTAATTATTCTCCCAACCCAGTAGGAGAAGAACCCTTTTTCCTGGCAAACAAAGCTCACCATCCCAAGTTCCTGATGGCAGATTGCAGGAGCCACTTGGCACTGTCAAACCAGCCTGAGCTGGCACTGGTGGGAGCTTGTGTCTGAGAGGCATCCTGTGCAATGCAGAATGTCAGCAGCCAGCTGGCAATTTAGGCTCAGGCAGGTTCCAAGGAAAAAGCTGTGGTGGAAGCCGCATTGTGGCAGTCTTGTGTTCCTCTTGGGAAGCCTTTTGCAGCTGCAGTGTGCCTGGAGCTCTGGGCTTTGTGGTTTCAAAACCCTAACCATAGGCTTAACCCTAACCCTAGGCAGTAAATACAGCCTTGGGCTAAGGCAGGTTCCAAGGAAAAAGCTGGAACCACTTGGTTCACTCTTGGTAAAAACTAATGTGCCCATGAAGAGTTAAGAAAAATATTCAGAGACTAGGAAAAGCCTATCTTCTGAAAATTTAAATTTGCAGTGGCTCTAGAACTGAAATTTATACTTGGATTCAAATACAGATCCCAATTAGAGTAACCACACCTCTTTGGAATCGTAGGTAAATTAAGAGGAATGAGAAGGACTTTGATTTACAGCTATAAAGGGAGAGGTTTTGCCTCCTGGAGATCTAGGATGAAGTTCTGGCTCTACAGAAAGAGCAGGGAACAGACTGATTCCAGTGGGACCAGTTTTCCACCTTAGTCCTTTAATATTTTCAAACAAACTTAATTTTTTAAGCAAATTAGTAATACTGTCTTGCAACCCCCTAATGTTTCATGTATTGTTAGATGCTTGCTCTGCTTTATAATGTAAATGCATGCCCTTCTTACCAGGCAAACTGGCATGAGCTGGCCCCCTGAAAAGCACTGCTCCAATCTTCAGGGAGTTTCCATATATCCCAAACTAGCACTCTCTCCCATTCTTTTCTAGAGGTAAAGGGAGGAAACATGCAACAAGGAAAGCAAACAACTAAAGAACAGATAGGCTAAACTTGGTTCATTTAAGAATTACTTGATATACACTTCCCTTGTGTGTACTAAGTTGTAAAAAATATGTGTATATCTAATTTCCATATTTACAAATTGATAAAGTAAGAAAGTTGCCTGCTTATCTTCCTGTAGGGAAGACATGAAGGAAAAAGCAACAGTGAAAACTAGGCAAATTAATTTGTTTAAAATCCCAGAGAAAAGAAACCACAAAGATGTTTTATTTGCTGTCAGTCAGCTTGCCACTCCAGGAACTTCACTGCAGGTTTCCTCTGTTGCCATGTTATGATCTACAAGAAGTTCAGGCAGAGGCGCATTAATCTACAGGGTAAGTGAACTGGAAGATGTGTTAAACTTTCTGAACAGCTACAGTCTAGGTCCAGTCTGTTTCCTTACTCATACACACACCCTCTCCAGTCTGACTGCCTAACCACATAGACCCCTTCACTAGCATAGTGAGCACTTCCCAAATATAGGACACAACTAATTCCCAGTTTGCTGGAGAAGGACTTTGGTAGTTTTGTGAATTTGTCTGCATGGGATAGAGAGGATTTCTGGTATGGTGGTGCTTTCATTGTAAGAACTAATTGCTGAAAAATTAAACATCAAGGAAATATCTTGTGCATTTAGTTTGGAGTGTGGTATGATCTGAAGTAACCTCAGCAGGAAGTGAGTTTCTAGAAATTTTTTTTGTGTATGAAATCCTATGTTGCTTTTCCCAGGTTGGATAGCCCTGTGTTGTTTCAGTGGTGACTTCTTGTAGTACATCAGGGCCACACAGGGAAGTTAAATGCTATGACTTCAGTTTCAGTTTCCAGAGTTATTTTGACTATGGAACAGAGACTTGTTCTGTATTTTGGAGGAACCAAAGCAAAAAGCAGAACACACTCATCAGTCTCTTTTGATTAATGAAAGCATTAAAGACTTTTGAGCCAGTCACGTCTAGTTACAGTGAACACATCCTTTGTGCCTGAAGTAAAACAAACACTGTTCTGAGACCACTAGCTACAGCTCTGTTTCTATCATAGTAATAATCACAGTAATAACAAGGGTGATGAAGTGATAAATTCCTTCTATTGTAGCACATAACCAAAGCCATGCATGGGCAAACTCTTGGCAGCTGAGATCCAGTGGAGAGCTCCATACACAATAAGGTCCTGATGATCACCCAGGGAGCAGCATTGTCCTGGGCTTACCTTGCCAGGGCACCATCTCCATCTGCCCTGCTTGCTCTGTAGGGACTGACAGAGGCTACACACCCACAGTGAGCAGGCTTTCCCTTGCAAGTTTGTGCCAGGCTCCATCCAAAACCTTTCCCATGTTCTCAAAGATGGATCTCTCTCTGCCAGACCCTTCTTCAGCTGTCCGGTAGATACTAATTGCCTTGCTCTCCCCATGAAGAAGTAGCTTGAACTGGTCAGCCTCATCTCTGTCCTTTATCTCCCATGTAATCTTAGAAGGGCTCCCTTTCCTTCTGAAAGGCAAAGACAATGGAGTATTCCTCAGGAAGAACAAGTCTAGAAACAAACTACAGGACAATTTTAAACGTATTTCTTTGTTATCACTGCAACATTGTGAAGTCCTCTTGAAATTCTTTTTTTTCGATTAACAATAGCAGGGAATTATGGCTGTCAGTGGAAGGGCAATAAATGTACCAAAGAGGGCTTTAAATATATTTTAACTTTTAAGGAAGGAGAAATATATAGGTAAACAAGTAAAATAATTATCATACAATATTTTAGAACTGTGAAATCTACTGAAAATATCAATAAACTAACTGGAAAGAATAAAAATAGATGTACTCTCTGGTTACTTTCGCCTTTTGTCAAAATAAGTTAATTGATTTAATCTCATGTAACTGAGCTGTGTCCAGACAGCTCTTCTCCTTTGCTGTGGAATGGCTTCACAGCAAGACAAACTAGAGTCCAGGCCCTCACTGTTATCCATGTCAAAGGGACAGCCAAAGACCATCAGGGCCTGTGTAATCACAGAAAGATAAACTTTTTTAGCTCATGGCAGATGTACAATGTCTTTGTGAACTCTTCAGGATTTCTAATGTTTTGAGCTCATACTGGTGCCTTGGGTTTGATGAGTGAGTTGGACTAGATGTCCGCTCCAACCAGAATTATCCAATGGTCCTGTGATGATGCATTAAGCCAAGGCAGCATAATAATTTGCAGAGAGGAACAGTTACCCTTCAGGGAGACTTAGCACCTTCATTAATGCATATTGTTTGCCATTTTTGGGTAGGTAAAATACTGCAGTGTTTTTGGTATACAGATGTAATAAAATGCTGCATTGCACAGCTTTTGCAGAAAGCTTTTTTCCCTAGGAAGGAATTATTTTGCTCTTTTACAAAAATGCCTCTAGCACCAGGAGTTGCAGCCCCCAGGAGGAGCTTAAAATGATCACCTACAGAATAAGAATATGTTCATCTCAGAAAAGGAAATATTTTTATCATCTTAGTTGTAATATCTGGAATATGCAAGGCTTGAGTTCATGCCAATGGGAAGTACTAGGCTTAGGCATTTACTTAAATTGCAATTATTTTTAAAATTAGTAGTAAGACCTCAGTATTGTTTACAAGAAGAATAACAGTTCAGTAAACTACTGTGAGTTTAAAAAAGCAAATCTTAGAGACACAAGGATTTTTATGGCTGAATAAGTTTAGGAGGAAACTCCCAATGTTACCCCTATACAGTCTTTTATTTTTTTAAAGCTATATAATAATAAGGTTTTGTGGGTTTTTGTTTGGTGGGGTTTTTGTTTGTTTTATGTTTTTTTTAAAAGAAGGTGAACTTAAAATATATGATGTCAAAACACATAGCATGGTTTTCTTCATTGGCAGCATCCACAGCTAGGGGCTGGTTCCATGTCTGCAAACACTGCAACAGCGCTAAGGGCACGTGTAGGTCACAGAGGGGCCCTTTGTGACACCCCACCAGAGCACATCTGGTCACTAGAGCTGCCATGTCCAGCAGAATGATGGGATAGGATGAGATCCCAGAGCTCAAGGTGAGGAGCTCACAAGCATAGCGCAACTTTCCCTGCTGTCTCAGCAGTCCCTGTCATGCTGAGGTCTTTCCCCAAAGCTTCTCACTTGTCCCTTTCCCACCTTTCATTTTTTCTCCTGCAGAATGGAGGACGCACGCCCTACCCTGCTCAGGATGGCCTGGGTGGAGAATGGTGCTCCCCAGAAAAACAGCTCTCCAGCAGAGCCCTGCCAGATGATTGTGGTGGATCCACTGCAGACAGGTGAGTGAGTGAGTGAGCGAGCGAGTGAGTGAGTGAGTGAGCCCTGTTGGACTGGGCAGGGCTGGAGCTGCCAGCACATCCTGCACAATGCCAGGATCATGTTTCCCTGGCATGCTGACAGCGAGGGTCCTGGATGCTGGGTGTGATGCCTGAATTCTGGAGCTGCTCAGGGCTGTCCCAGCACAGCCTCTCCCAGGGAGCTGCCCCAGCTCCTGCTCCATGGTGTGGGCAGTGAAGGGCAGCTGGCTGGTGGGAGGCAGCAATGCTGTGGAGCTTTGAACTTTTCCTATCTGTCTGCCAACACATTCCTCAGCCTGGGTCACTGGCACTGCTGCATCCAGCAAGGCAGCTTCTCTGCTGGGAACCCTTCAGCTGGGGGCTCCATGGGAAGGCCATGCCAGGGGAGCTTGTGGGGGACTGGGCAGAGAGCAGATCTTCCTCTGCTCTCTCCTGTTGCCAGACCTTCAGTAGCCCTCCCTGCTCTACCCCTCTTTTAGATGCCAGCTGGCTACAAATGTCCAGAGAGGAAGAGGAAGTTGTGGACTCCATCCAGATTCTTGCCAGTGACCTTGGTCAGGTAACTGTGGCCAGCTGGACAGTGACTGTTCCAGCATCTTCTGGCAGAGGCTGGGCTGCTGGAGGTGTCCTGGCTGGACAGGGCTGTTGCTTCCACATGGTGCTGCCTCTCAGAACTCCAGTCCTGCTGGCCATGCGTCCCCCCTTCTAATGCTCCCTGTTTGTCTATCAAACAAACCTGGCTGCCAGGATGTGAGAAGCAAGATCACCCTTCTTTACAAAATCATGGATCTGTGCATGAGCACCGCGTTCTTTGGCTCATCACGGCGCCTGATCGACTTCTGCCGCAGATACAACCTGGTAGAGAGGATCCAGGTGAGGGGACACACAGTGCTCAGGGGAAGAGGGAAAGGCCCCCAGCACTGGAACCCTGTGAGAGCAGCACTTGGGCAGAGCTAGGGTCTGGTGGCACTGGGTGGCAGGTCTGTTGTGCTCTGCAGGTGCTGCTGGAAGATGAGCCCTGGTACCAGCTGAGCACAGAGTTGCGGCAGGTGGCCATGCTCACCATTGAAATGCTGAGGTACCTGCCCATCCCTCCCAAGGGCTCTTCCTCAGAGGACAGCATCCCTCTGCACAAGGCCTCAAGGCCCTGCTTCCTGTGTCTAGATAGGCTTTTTCTTTCAGCAAGACAGTGGAAGTGGTGCTGGAAGACAAAAAGAGAAGCCTCCTAGAGACATGCTTCAGAAGTGTCTTCTGGCTTCCTCCACGCTCTCATTTAAACAGACATCAAAAACGCCTCTTAATGAATGTAAGTTCTGGGTGAGCTGTGGAAGCTCCCAGTCCCTCTGGGCTGCTTCTTGGCCACCCTGTGCTGCCCCATAACCAGAAATCCAAGGCAGGGTACGGTCTCAGCTTTGCTTTCCTGCCCTAGTCCTGCCATGCCCTTCTCAGGACCCAGCCATGTCCAATGCTGCAGGCTGCTCTGTCTGCAGCAGACTGCCAGCTCCTAGGTCTCTCCTGGGCAGCGTGGGCATCCTCCCCTGACACTAGCAACTAAGATCAGTCTCAAATCAGGCCAAGAATCACTGCCACCACTCTCTGACCTCCTTGCAGACCCTGAGAAGCATGGACTCCATGCTGAGGGCAATAGTGCTCAGCTCTTCTCCCTCCAAAATCAGTGAGGAGCTGCAGAACATCTTGCAGGTATGGCCTGTGCAAAGGGTGGGGGTCCCAGGGCTGCTCCTCACCCTGAAGGAGAGGTGTTGCCTGCTCGTGGGTGAGCGCTCCTCCAGACCAGTGACTCACAGGACAGTGCCCACCTCCCATGGGGAAACAGGGGCTGTCCCCAGGCTATCACCAGGCTCCTTCAGGAGCACAGAAGGTGGCACCTGTCTTCCCACATGGCCATGTGGTTGGCCCAGGGCGTTTGTCCCAGACCTGCAAGGGAGCCCAGGGGCAGGATCCTTGCTAAAGGCTTTGCTCGAGGTCAGAGGAAGCCTTGAGGGATTGTGCAAGTCCTATGCAGGGCTGGGGCTGCCCTGCTGCTGCTGAAGCAGGTGTTTGCTCTGGGGTTCACTGGCAGCTTCTCTCTGCCCAGGTGCTGCTGGACTTCACCAGTTCTGAGATACAGGAAGTGTGGTCAAGAGCCTTGGGGAGGATTGAAATGCTGAGCCGTTTCCTGTACCACTATTCCACACAGAAGGTAAGGACATGGCACCCTCTTGCCAGGGCTGCTGCCCAGCTGACAGCTCTGGGATGATAGCTCTGTAAATCCTGACTCATCAGGGATCCAGCCCTGGACACACTCTCGTGTGCGGGGACTCAGCACCAGCTGACACCTGTCAGCCCTGCTGCTCTTCTGCCTCCCTCACACAGGAGTGGGACCTCTTTATTAGAAAGGACTGCACTGTCTGCTATGAAGACATCCACATCTCAATCCTGGGACAGCTGCTGGGACGTCTTCTCCTTTTACAAAGTTCCACCAGAGAAAAGGAAACGGCTTTGAACACTCTTCATTACCTCAGTGAATTCATCTGTGAGCAAAATTATAAGGGACCTTGTGGTAGACTTCATTCCTCTCCACACAGACATCTCCTCAAAGCTCTGCCCCTCTGCTTGACCCTCTTTGCCCCTCTGGATGCTTCCTCTATCATCCAGCAGTCATTTGCTACTGAAGCCAAGTGCTCTCCTCACATCCAAGATCTTTCCTCTGCTGCTCTCCTTCTTCCCTCCTTTCACCATCTTCAACCCTGCTGATCTGTGAACCCCAGCATGACACCCTCCAGAATGCTGGGAAAACTGCTCTGCCTTAGTGACTTCTGTGTCTGCCCTGCTTTTTAGGCAGGTCCAGGCTAAAGGATAACACACAGCTCCATGGAGAAGGTGACACCACCTCCTTGCTGCGTTATGTCAACCTGCGCAATATCAAGGTAATGAGCTCCTCCTTTGCTGGCACTCTTGTCTGTGCTGTGGGCAGGGCACTTGTGTGAACAAAGGGACCCAGAATCACAGGTGCTGATGTGGCCTCACTGATGAGAAAGCTCCTGCTGTCCCCCAAGCAGGGACTATCTGAGGGTGGCACTCTGGTGTCCCAGCAGCAGCTGCAGCCCTCCTGTCCAGCAGTGAGCCCTGGTTCTCTGTAGGGCCAGCACCCCGTGACAGCTCACTCTTCCCAGCTAAGCAGCACCATCAGGGTGCTTGGTGTGACATGTCTTTGCTCCCTTCCCTCCTGCCATAGCCCTTTGAAAGGTACCTCACACCTTGTGAGAGGACACACATCATCCTTGCAGCCATGGAGGTAATGACAGAAACCAGAGTCTTTGACAAGACGGTGGCAAAACACATTCTGAAAGTAGCCATGGGAGACCCGGACTTCTGGCTGACAGATGTAAGTGGCCTGTGGCTGGATTACCCTGCCCTTCAGCCCTGTCAGGCCTTGTTCCTCTCGCCATCCCTCCCTCCCTCCCATCCCAGGTGTCTCAGGCACCTGAAGCCAGCTTAAGGCAGCAGAGAGGGATGGAAAGGGCAGCTGAGAATGTAGCTGTGCTTCAGTGGCAGCACCATTTACACCTGTGTTCCCTCCAGGTGCAAAAGATTGTGAGCTGCATCTATGACAGCCTGAAGGACACCCAGAAATTAGCAGTTCGGCACTACTTCGACTACCTGCTTATGAAGATGGCTGACAGGCACCCTGAGGAGGTAGTCACAGCCCTGCTGAACATAGCTCCACAAGGAGACAGGTACTGGCCCTGACAATCCCAAGGGCTTGTTTGCTGTGGGGAGAGAGACTTCGAGACTCTCCGACTTCCAGACCAAAGGAATGCTGCAGGGAGCGGGGTTCTCCATGCCACCAAGATTTCCAGCCCTGATATGTTGTCAGGACTTGCAGCAGCCAAAGCTGGCTAAGCCAGCCTAGAGCAACCATGCTGCTCCTGGGGAACACCACCTCAATCCCCTCCTGCCTGCCCGGGCAGGGCTCCCGGGCATGGCAAGCCCCATGGGCAAGGCCCCATGCTGTGGCCAAGGCAGCCCTGCTGACAGAGTGCTCTGCCTTGCAGCACTGCCCTGCAGCTGTGGGGTCAGATCTTCCACAAGCCCAGGATTCGGGAGAAGGTATTAATGGTATTCATTAGCTTGCTACAGTTCCTCTGCATGACCAACATTCCCAGCTCTACTGCAGAGGGCACCTGCATCTCTGACATGGCTGTGAGTTACCAGAAAAGGCCTTGATCCCCTGCCACAAGCCTGCAGGCTCTGCCAGTGTATCTCACTGCTGTGCTTACTCCTGCAGTCATCCTCCAGACAGTTTCCATCCAAGGATTTGGGTGACAAGCCTGACACTGAGAGCAATCAGAGGCATCCTAGACTGGTGACAGCCTCCTTGCTGGTTGGAGGCCTCCACATGCTGTCAGAAACACGTGACATGGTGAGCAGGGTGGTGTTGGGGACAGCCACGTTGGCAGCTGGACTCTGGGGCTGTGGGTAATGTGATGGCTTGGCTTGGCCTAGCTTGGCTTGGGTATCAGGCAGGGAAGTGACTCCTCCAAACATCCTCCCTGCCATGGTGGGGCTTAGTGGCTGCCTGAGGAATTTTCCAGGTGGGAATCTTCTCACAAAAAATAAACTGTCTTTCATACAGGCAAGGAAAATGCAGGTCCTCCTGCCAGATATGATTGGGGTCCTGCAGGTTGGCAGTGAGGACCTCAAGATAAAGAGCCTGATGTTCTTTAAAAATGTGATGGACAAACCCACCACATTTCAAAACCTAGAGGAGGCTGTGAGCAGCCCCATCATTGGGCAACTGATGGAAAGCCTCCCGCTCCTCTTTGACTCGGTAAGGCTGATGTGGGGCCCTGAGCCCTTAGGCAGGCCCTGGGCAGTGACAGCTGCCCTGCAGCCCAGCTGTGTGAGCAGTACTCGGAGCAGGCTCTGCTCCTCCGGCCTCTTGTGGCTTCTGGGCCTTGCAGCCCAGCACTACTTCTTCCCACTGTAGAATCTGACCCTAGAGCATATCCCCTCACCTTACCAAGATCAGAGTGGGCAGGGAGCTGCTGTTTCCAAAGCTTATCTTTCTTCCTTCCTACCAGGAGTGCAGCCAGCTGCGAGAGCTCTCCATCTGCATCTTCAGAGACCAGCTGGAGTCAGTGGTGGGGAGCAACAAGAGGAGCAACAGCTACCTAAGGAGTGTACTGATCCCACTCTTCTTTCACATGAGTGACCAGAGCCCCGGTGTGGCCAAGGTACAGGTTTCAAGGCTGAACAGTGACACAGACAGGGGTGGGCTGCTGGCAATGAGCAGTGCTCCCCCAGCACAGCCCATGGAAAAGGTCTCTGCAGAACCAGTGTGAGCAGGGGTGGAGAAGCTGGCATGGCCACTTCCAGCACCTGCCCTACCTGCTCCAGCAGGGCTTGGCAGCAACCCATGGCCACCAAATTTGGAATAGGTGTGTCCCCACATGTTTCTTTGCTGTCCCTGGCATGTGTCAGAGGCCAAGGCTTTGAGACTCCATCCCTGTACCTCAGGGCTGTCCTCAAGGGACCCCTAGATGCTTTGGTGAGGGCATATCCCATATTCCTAGAGGCAGGATCACCTCAGAAACAAAGCCAAGAGGTCTCCTTTGCCAGCCATGGTGCTATCTCACAGCTTCTGCTGTTGTGCAGGCCTCTGGGGAAGCCCTCCTTGCTGCTGCCAAGCTCCTCAAGTGGAAGGAGCTCAAGCACCTGCTGGAGACCCAGCAGACACGTAGGATCGGCAAGTGCTTGGTAAGGACAAGCCCCAGGGTGCAGGCTGGGTGAGAGTTGTCCTGCACCCAAAGACCCCTCCCAGCCCTGCTGCAGGCCCGAGCCCACAGCCTGGAGCTGCACCCTTGTTCCTGTCCTCAAGAACAAAGCCCCAAGGGGTCTTTCCCTTCCTTGCACCTATTGAGAGGGAGGGCTTTGGTAATGATAAGTGCTGGCAGGAGGGACTGCACCAGCCAACTGGGGGGCTGTGTGACATGCCCATCCCCTCGTCCTCTCTCCAGCTGGTGAAGGACAAGAGCAGGACTGAAGAGTACCTGCATCAGAGCCTGCCGTACCTCAAGGACCCTCAGGCCACTGTGCGAGAGGTGGCTGTCAGGTTCACTGGTGAGCCTCAGCTCCTGGAGACCCCCTTTGGGCAGCCTGGCCCCTGCTCCTGCTGCTGCACTGCCCTGTCCCTCCTGTGTGGAGGGTCTCAGCCCTCCCTGTGCCACCACTGTAGCTGGGCTTGGTGGCCATTTCGCTCAGTTCCACTCCCCTGGACTGCTGGGGAGAGTTCCTGGGGCCATTCTTGTTCAGGGAGAAGGCAGGGCCAGGGGCCAGGCTGCTGGAAACATGCTAGGGAGCAGGAGATGATTAAACTTTGTGCCTAGGGCTGGCTGCATGGCACCTCCGAAGCATGGAGAAGCTGGATGAGGTCTGCAGTGGTGAGTGGGGAGCATGGGTGGGAGGGGATGTCTGGGGATCTCTGCAAACACAGGAGTTCATCTTGGTTCTGTTCCTTTTGGTCCCAGCCCTTCAGCCCCTGCAGACAGACAGCGATCCCTCTGTCTCTAGCCAGGCAGTTCGGATGAGCTGCATCCTGAGGAGTCGAAAGGTTCAGCGAAAACAAGGATTCATCCTGCGAGCATTGTGCTGCTGGTGCCCAGAACCAGGAGGGTAGCTGTGATTTCATAAAGTCAGAACAATTGGCCTCAAACCAATGGTGTCCTTCAGATGTGCAGCATCCTGAGCAGACTGTCCTGCTTGGCCTGTTCCACTGCCTGTGGGATGACTTTCCCTTCGGTACGTGTTGGCACCGGGCTTATTTGAGAAACTGACCCCCTCACTGAGGCTTCTCCTAGGAGAAGCTGCATTTGTCCCCACCTGGAAAAAGTCCCCCCACCACACAATGAAGATAGGGCACAGAAAGAATGGCCCCACCTCCGGCGTTCCCATGCGTCTCCAGGCATTCAATGAGGTGTCTGCTGTTGCTGTATTGTCACCTTTCTTCACCATGAAGAAAGGTGGTGAATGAATTTGGAAGTGTTTCCAAGCAGAGTTCCATGGTGTTAAGGGGATCAGAGGGAAATCTCAGGAGTCCTAGAGGGACTGGATGACAGAGAGTCTGTCACTACCACCACAACACAATATTCTCTGGTCACAGAGTAGAATATGATAGCTGTGCTGGGGCAAAGCAAGGGAAGAAAACAAATATCACCAGTCCTTAGGTCCCAGGGGCTGGTCTTGTCACATGGATGATCAGGACCTGGGGCTGCAAGACAATAAGAAAGCAAGGAGAGCGAGGGGGCCCAATCCAATCCCTTTTATACTTGGTGCCCACCTCTAATGGAAACAAGGATTTTTGCATGGTTTTTTGCACAGCCCTCCTCCAGGAGATGCATCAGGGGGTGGAGTGAGCATGAGCCTCAAGGCAGAGCGGCAATTTGGCTCAGAGGAGTACTGCCCCACCTCTGAGGGCCCCCTCTCCTCTGATCGCACATTTCCTGTAACAATACTCAGAATGTTTGAGACAAAACATGCTGAGGTCTGGGCCTCGGCCACACCTGCTCCCTATAGAGGCAGGGAACAACTCCTGGGAAGCTGTAACTACCAGGAATGTCATGGGGCACGTGCCACTGTCCCCAGAGCTGCCACTCACTGCCCATCTGGGATGGCCGTGTTGCTTGTCCCCCAGAGAGGGAAATCTTTCTGCCATCTCAGTTTTAATATCTGGACCAAGAAGGGCTTGGGTGCATGCCAATGGAAAGTACCAGAAAGTACCAGGCTTAAGCATTTACCTGAATGACAATTATTTTTAAAATCGGTGGTGAGACCTGAAGATCATTTACAAAAAGTGTAATAGTTCAGTAAAGCACTGTGAGATTAAAAATAATTTAAAAAGAACTCTCAGAAACCAAATGGTTTCTATAACTGATTAAGCTTAGGAAAAAATATTACCCCTCATACATTCCCTTATTGTTTTAAAATGTGCCTAATAATAATGATTTGGGGGTTGGTTTTGTTTTGTTTTCTTTTTTTTTTAATTTAATAAGCTAAGCTTGAAAATATGTAAAAACATATTTTATGCAAAAACGTATCAGTGTCATTTATTTAATGAATTATTTTTCGTGCTTGCCTATCTAATTTTTGATCATTTACTAAAAATAACATTGTTGAAGACACTCCTTAAATTGTAAGTTGAAAGAAGGAATTGAGTTACAATTTTCCCCAGTGTTTAGGAAACACTGAATAATCTAAATCTGGCCAGGAATGTGAGTAACCAAGTTCAACTGGCAGCAAGACTAGACATTCCTGTCCACAAGAGAAAGTTACACAGAACTTTTTATGAACACAGAGGAAGGATGTCTGATTTTGAAAGGTGCTGAGATATATGTTTTCTTTCTTTGAGTTTATGAAAAGCAACAGGAAAGTTCAAAACCTTAGTTTTGCTTTTGATCCAATACCTTTACTGAACAGTGGTTTTACCTATATGCAGAGATAGAGTTGAAGATTGTTTGACAAAATGTCAACATCTAGAAGATGCAAAACATAATAGAAAATGGTTTCAGGTAAAATGTCATTTCAGGCTTCTTGGTCTGTGACTTGGTAATTTTCAGTGCCTGCTTTTTTGTCTAGTGGTTTGTCATTTGGCAAATGCATCCAGAAGTCTCAATAAAAATCTTTTGGTTACAGTATATACAAACAAGTTCAGGTTAAACTCAATCACCACCATTCATTTAATGATATAAATAACAGAATAATTGAGGTTGGAAGGGATCTCTGGACATCATCTGGTCCAACCCCCCAAATCTGTCAGGCTTGCTTACAGGAACCTGCCCAGGACCATGATTAGGTTTTTGAGTATCTCCAAGGGTGGAGGCTCCTCAACCTCTCTGGGAAACCTGTGACAGGGCCTGGTCACCCTCACAGTGAAAATTGTTTCCTGCTGTTCAGGGGAACCTGCCAAGTTTCACTTTGTGCCCATTGGCCCTGCTTCTGTCATTGGGTACCACTGGAAAGGGCCCGGCTCTCTCTTCTTTGCACCCTCCCTTCAGGTATTTAAATACATCAGTGAGATCCTACCTTGAGTGTTCTCCACTCCTGTTTGAGTGGTCCCAACACTCCCATCGTGTCCTCATCTGTGAGATGTTCCACACCCTCCATCATCTTGGCTTTTTATGGAACTCTCTCTAGTATGTCCGCATCTCGCTTGGTTTGAGGAGCGCAGGACTGGACACTGGAGGTGCTAGATATGGTAACTTTCAATGACTTATGAGATAAAATGTGAAAATATTTGATAATACATTTTTAAAAGAAATTTTAATAGTTCCAGTTTCAGTAGAAACTGGACTTATGTGAATGACCAGCTCTTCTTCTAGATGGCTATAGGAACCCAGTAATTCCTGCATGTTATTTCTCCAGATATGCCTTATCTCACATTTTGGCAACACTGATTTATATCAGATCTGGTGTTTCCTGATCTCTTAAAATAACCCCTGAAATTAAAAAAAAAAATTCTAATTCTTATTGCTCTAAATAATCTTGTGTCATAGACAATTTGCCTCACCACTTATGATCCCTGTTTTCTGCAAAATCAGTCTTCCTTTAAGGACTTGGGATTCTTTTCTGCTGTTTCATTAGGTTGCAAGTGACTTTCTCTTTGCTTGGCAGGTTTCTTAACTAAAGTTCTTTTTTGCCTCTTATTTGATTGTCACTTAAATGTCCTTCTGAAGTGTAAAAGGGGCGGCCTTATTTTCTTCTTAAAAGGTTGGGAGGAAGAAAGGAGTTGTCTCTTGTTGGAAGCACTGATTCATTGAACCACTTCCAGTTTTAATTTTGAATTAAGATACTAGGGATCTTGGAGACATGTTTTAAATTATGTACATGTTTGAGTGCTTTGCTGCCTTTGGGCATGAATGAATACAGATCAACATAGTGATGAAAACAGGCAACTTTAATGATACAGTGGTTCTCTGAAATAATTTTCTTTATAAATGGAACAAAACGTACTTTAACAAATTATTTCAGGCACAGTTGCTTAAAATTCTGAAATGGCAGCAACTTAATCAACTTCCCCGTTACCTTCATATGTCAGAAAGACACAGGGTTTGTTACAGCTTCAAGCAGTGACTTTCTGTCTCCTAGTTTTTGTTCCAGGCTGGTAACATTTTTGATCCTGTAAGTATTTGGTAACAGGTTACTCTTTAGGGCTAGAGGTACAAAAAGCCAACAGTTTACAGCTGTCTGGAGCAGATACTTGATTCATACAATCTCTTCTTAAGATTTTTTTTTTTTTGCCATGTAACAAGAGATATATACATGTATATCTACATTTTCTGTATGTACATGTGTGTGTGTATATATATGTGTGCGTGTGTGTTTATATGTATGTGCTTTTGTAATACATGAGGAACATATGCTTACCCAAGTAGGCCACCAAAGTTAGCAGTGCATAGTAATCTGAGTTATGTCTCAAGTGTGTGTGTGTCACAGTAATAATTTTCAAGTTACAGATTTGCCTTGCAGATTATCAATCTGTCTGGGTACTCTCCCTTGGGACATGAAAATATTTCCATTTCATTTCCATTAATTTTAAATGGGGTGTTTGGTAGAAGGCTATTTAAATCAGGCTGTATAACTTGATATATTGCATTGGTGTGGGAACTGCTGAAATGAAGGTTGAATGGAGCCAATCCCAGGTGAGCAGAAGGGGGTCCAGTGGAAAGTGTGTGAATTAGACTCTAGTTTATTTATTACTTGCCTAGAGAGTGGAGGGCTAAACAGAAAAACAATGCTGAGGTAGAAGTACAAATAATTTCTTAGAGTAGACAAGGCTTTGTTGCAGCAGTTTTGTTTCATGGATCATTTGCAATCCTTGACCATGGTTCCAAGTGAAAGCAGTTCTTGAATAGTCCCACCAACTTCTACTGGATTGATCAAAACTGACCTGAATATTCCCAGGTGCAAATCTCAGCAAGTTTGCTTACATGCTGACAGTTCATCAGTTATTCTGTGTGTCGTCATACCTTTACCAGTGACTAGAAAACTTATCACTGTATCTAGCTTCCACTGCAGAGGAAGGACAAGAGTCTGTCCCACACAGGTGACTGTGCAGTCAGGTCCACCCTTAATTAAAGGTGATTACAGAACAGCAGGATGAGTTATTTGCATCCCTTTTTTCTCCTCTACTTTTCTTCTTCTAGCTGGAAGATAGAAGAATAAACAGATTTGCCCATCTCTTCACATGCAAAATATGTGATACTTTTGTTCTTTTCAGTCACATAAGGTGTCTAATTTACTGTTACACTATAAACATTAGCTTAATAAATGAACATGACTAGCTTGCCATATGACATGGAAATAGATGCCCATAAGAATGAAAGATCAGTTGAAAATTATAAAGTCTAAATACACTTCAGGAAGTCTTTTTTGTAAGATTCTGTCACTGGGATAAATTATGTAAAAGCCACGCTGTCTTCTATATAGAATTTTGTGGATAATATTCAGAGTGGAGATATAAACAGGCTTATAATAAGTAAATTATATTAAAAAGGGAAAACAGAAGTTTTATTATTCCTTTGTACTTAAGTCAGAGGTAATACCACAGTTACTGAACCCTAAAGGGACTGGTCAGATATGCTTCAGTAATTCCACACATGGTGACAATTTCTTTTAACATTTGCTATTCATAGCTGCACTTCTGTGTATATTTTGCTGTTTTCCTTGGTTGTCCTTTCTCTAGTATGATGGCTTTTCACGGGAGTTTAGGCAACTGCTGGTGTGTTGATCTTTGTGCTCCAGACAAAGCCTATGGCAAGTCTCAAAATGGTGAGAAATACATGCTTCCAAAATGCAATTTATCTGATCATCTTAGCTCCTCTGCTCAGACCTTGCCCCTACAGCCATACTTCACCTCAGCATGGTTGGGGATTTAACGGGTATACCTGATTTCTGTGTTTTTTCGTTACTGTTTCTTGTAAGAAGCAAGCATAAAAACCCCTATCAGAAGAACATTGCCTGGATCTCACTGAATAGCTGAAATGACAAAAGACTTTTAAGATTCTTAGAATGCTTTTAATCCAGCCTTATTTCAAGTATAAAATATTTGGTTTGCTTTTCTGACACGTTTTGCTAATACATGTGTATATATGCCCATACATATGGAGACAAACAAAAAGTTCCCGGTTCCCAGCGGGGCGGGGGCGGCGGGGCGGGCGGTGTCGCTGTCCCTGGTGCTGATCCCGGGAGCGGGCCGTGGAGCTGCGGTCCCCAAAAGGATGCAAGGTACACTCGACTCCTGCAATCCTTCCTCCATGGGATGTGACGCTGCTGTCCTCACGGCTGATAGCAGTCTGGCGTACTGCACATGCCAGGGCTGCTGTGAGAAGTCCTCGCCCTTGCTTCTGTGTTGTTTACTGGACAATTTGTCTCTTGGAGTGGATGTGGTAATTCCTTTTGTAGTGAAATGACTAAAGAGGGGTATCCAGAGAAGGAACAGGAGATATGCTGGAACATGCAAGCAACATCTTTATAGCTTTGTGTCCTCTGATAAGCTGACAGTATAAACAAAACTTGAACCAAAATAGCCTTTCCTTAGCAGATAAAACCTAGTTTCCCTGAATTTGCTTTTTGTTTCTCACTCAGACTCTGCTTAGTCAGACTGTGAGTCACAGCTATTCATGCTAAGATAATAATCTTTCATCTACCATTAAGCAATTTTGCACACCAAAGCATTTTCTGTGAGACATGCTAGTCATACCTTTTATGTAGTGGTATTTCTTAATAGTAGTTTGTTCAAACTCTGTGCTTGAATAAGCAGAACATTTCAGTACCTAGGGTACTGATTTGGAGAGAACAATTTTGGAGCAATTCAGTCATTTCCAACCATTCAGTCTGGAAAGCATTTTTAAACTTGATTTTAACTTGATCCCTTATACATGTTTAACTGACATGTGAGTTATTTCTTTAAAAAAAAAAAACAAAAAAAACCTACAAGCAAACAAACCTATTTTTACTATTCCAGAGGAAAAGACCCCTAAAACTTGATGCTTTGCATCATTTTATTTGATCTTTTAATTCCACCTATAGGAATCATATGACAGGAGAAAAAAAACTTATATTGGATATTGCAATTTGTGCCCTGTATAAAATGACTCCTTGCTCCTTAGACTTTTGTCTTTCCTGCATTATCCTGTGTCATCTCCTATTCTTGTGAATTATCATAGGTCTTATTCAATTTTCAAATTGCACAATAACTGTCTTGACTGCAAAAACAATGGTGGGAAGATAATAATGGAGAATATGAATAGATGATGTAATTTTAAGACATTGCTCTGAGTCTGATGACTTCCACTGAGAAAATTCCAAAATAGAAAAGATACACAATATTATCAGTAACTCTGCATGCAAATGCTGCAGATGTAAAATAGGCATTGACAGAGATTCCTCTCCTCTCCTCTCCTCTCCTCTCCTCTCCTCTCCTCTCCTCTCCTCTCCTCTCCTCTCCTCTCCTCTCCTCTCCTCTCCTCTCCTCTCCTCTCCCTCTCCTCTCCTCTCCTCCTCTCTCTCCTCTCCTCTCCTCTCCTCTCTCCTCCTCTCCTCTCCTCTCTCCTCTCCTCTCCTCTCCTCTCCTCTCCTCTCTCCTCTCCTCTCCTCTCTCTCCTCTCCTCTCCTCCTCTCTCCTCCTCTCCTCTCCTCCTCTCCTCTCCTCTCCTCTCCTCTCCTCTCCTCTCCTCTCCCTCCTCCCTCCCTCCCTCCCCTCCCCTCCCTCCTCCCTCCCTCCCCTCCCTCCCTCCCTCCCCTCCTCCCTCCCCTCAACATATCATATGACATCCCAAACTCTTTGTACTTTCTCTTCACAGTTAGGCAGTGTGGTTTGATTGGTATCATGTCCTATTCAAGGAGTAAAAGTCCTGGCTTAAGCTCATGAACAATGTGAAGTGTTGACATGACTCAAAGGCACCAGCTCATTCTGTGTTCAGCGATTCCTCTCCTCAGGTTTCCTTTGCGCATAGAGACAGTCAGGACAGCTGATAAAAATAATGACAAGTGTGAATTTGAAGTAAGTACGGAACACTGAATTAAAGAATCCTTATTCTGATAAAAATAATCCACACAGGTAGAACATAGTTTAAGTAAAATCTAAGACTTCAGAAGCCACAAAAGACCAACTGTCTCAAGGTGCAGGACATACCTGGAAAATCCTGAAACAGTGGTTCTCTTTAACGCATACATTAGAGGAGTATTTACACTGAGAAATCCAGGGAAGGATACAAATAAATGCATTACAAAGCCAGAGTTGTTGAGATTGAAGCAGCCTGGTGTTGGAGACTCAGATTGGGAGTCATTGGTAGGATTGTAGGAGGCAGTTTGAATGGAGAAGTTAGTGGGAACAGGAAAATCAGGCAAAGTTTGGGCAAAGAAACTTGGGGCAAAGAAACAAGGATCCAATATAAAAACTCAAAAGCAGTCTTAGTAGCTGAAAATCTAGCTACAGAAAATAAGGCAAAGATAAATAAGGACAAGAGTGTGATACACACTGGTGAATGAAACTGGTTCTTTTTGAATTGGTAAAGGAATTTCAAATGATTGCTGTTTTACAGACAAAGTATCATGCTGCAGTTGGCTTTAGGGCTGATTCGCAAAGAAAATACCAGCCTTCCTCTGACAATTTTACTCTTGAGGCTGTGTAATGAAGATGTGATTTTATGTCTGCATTTCTCTCTTTTGTCACAGGTATGCACGTTAGGAAATCAGGCGAAGGATTGGAAAAGGAGAAAAGATATTTGATTATTATGTGTATAATTCACCATTGAAATTGTTTGCTTTTTCTAGTCTTGATGCTGATGAGTCACTCAGAACTCATGGAAAAAAAAGGTTTCTATTTCACTTACTACATGAATACCAGGAGAGTTCTGCCTGACCATGTAAACTGACCTATAATGGTAAATATGCAAAAATCATGTTGTAGGAATTTCAGCTAAGCAGACAAATAGAATGTGTTTAACCTCTGTTTCATAACCAATCTGTAAGATCTCTTGTCTTACTAACCTCTATTTACACAGATCTTATGAAAATAAATGATTTCTGAAACCCTTAGCTATTTAAAACACTAATAATTTAGAAAGGTGGGTGAGTAGATTCTTAGAAGGATTAAAATAATGTGCAACAAGTGAGGATCATAACAGCAAATACAGCAGACAAAATAAATATTGATGACAAAATAACATAATAATCTGTTATATATTCTCAATAAAACAGTGTTGTCATGGAAAGAAATACCACAAGCCCATTATAATGAAATTAAAGACTACCAGAATTTGTAGACTCAAAGGAACTAAATTAATGGTCCATAGGTAGCCTTAATTCTGGTATTTCTTGATGCTGACTTGTTCAACTTTGCACCTGAAGAGGTTCTTTTAGTATTTTTTTTTGTTTGTGTGTGTGACATATATATTTTCATAAAACCTGTCTTTCCACATGTTTGCACAATGCAAATACTCTGGAAGACACTTAACATACTTCCTTGCTAACAAAAATTTCCAATCCTTGCAGATTGAGCGGACTAGCATGGTTAACAAGATTTCTGTATGCCATTCAAAAAGCTAGCTCTGTGGAACAAAGCTTTGCATGGTTCACAAACACAGCTGTCCTCCTTCCCTTTTCTTGACCATCAAGTCTGAACTATGGGAACTTTTTCCCCAGAGCTTTATGTTTCAAGTATCTCAAACAACCAAATCCATACTGTACTACAGATACTGCCATGGATTATCCATTTTACTCCATCTGCAGAAAATGCTTCAAAAGTTGAGGTAACAGCTTTTATAACAGCAGTCTTTCTAGTGACATGAAAACAAAACCACCCAGAACCATCAAGCCCCAGTCAATTCCATGTAATTGTGTCCAGAATTCTAAAAATTAACAAGATTCAAGGACTGAAAGTGTCTGCCGACAGATTGTTTGTAGATGGGAGTAGGCAATTAGTAAAAGTAAAACTAGAAAATTTCAGTCCATGGAATTGAATTCTGAATAGCAGTTCACAACCTAACAATTTCTTTTTTCAGTTGTTGCAAGGTTATTGTAGGTTACCTTATCCTCTTATAAAGAGGCTAAACAGGTGGTGACCCTCTGTTGCAATCATAACTTTTCTATCTTTTCTACTCTGGAGTAAAAGAATCAGTCATTAAATTTCTAATAGTAATTAGCAACATCTATACATCTCCATGATGGAATTATTTTTTATAAAATCATCTACAGGAAGGTTTTGAGACCTCACTGAATGTGCACTGTCATGGTGCTGAGAGCTAGAGAAACCTAAAGAGGCCCTGCCATGAAGAGCTTATTGCCTGGAACAAGTTTTTTCGTTTTCTGTTTTTTAAAACTGGGTTCCTTCATCACTGTTTCCTCTGGAATGGATGCCTGAGAAGGGATAAAAGAGGAAAGAGGCATACAAAATATACTCAAAATACAATGGATTTTCTAGTCTCACGGCTGGAAAATCTGGGCTCTTGTATAGTTTCTAAACAAGGAAGGAGACTGCTGTTTCCACTATACTATTTATCTCATCTGTTGTGAAGCTGTGTTGTTTCTCCCCCTACAGATGTTAAAAGGGTTACTGGATGTCATAATAAGCATGTCCAAAGTTATATACTGATGGCCTTGTGCTCCAGAGAGCATGATGGCATGGGGAAAAGGAGGAGAAGCTCCATACTTTGTGAAAAGTAGGTTTGCTTTTTCTACCCTTTGAAATGTCTGTTGCTAAGGGCAATCACTGTAAGTTTCAGAGAGCAGCATTTATTGTTTAGCAAATAGATAAAATAAATCTGAAGGTTTACAGTACACCTTGGGATTCAGACCCAAAAGAGTAACTAGCTGGACAGAAAGTGCAAAATCATGTTTTGAAGGTGCCATCTAGTGGCTCCCTATGAGGGTTTGGGTTTTTGGGTTTTTTTGTATGTCAGAACGTGAAGTTCATCTCCCTGAAATTTGGGATCAGACCAATGCTGGCTTCAGAGACAGGGCAGTGAGTGGTGGAACCTTAGTAGATATTTGCAGCCTCCATGAGATATGCAAATGCTTTAACCTGGCTCAGCTAGAGGCTGTGACAGGGAAACCTATGCAGATGTCCAAGGAATGGGGATGTGAATCTCACTGCTGCACCTGGATGGGAAAATGGATGTATATATATAAATAAAAGGCACATAGAAAAAACTGAGGTTTATTTTACTGTTGGCAGGCCACCAGGTTTTTTCCAGGGAGACCACAACCCCTAAAGCCCCAAATTAGGGTGATTAGTCATAGAAATGCTTTTCTGAATTGCTGTTCTTAAATACCTTAAAATATGATTGCAGACCTATAAGGGTCTCCAGAGACAGAGTGAAAATCATTGGTGCACATTATTTCCTTAGAAACATAGGGGCTAAACAACTGAATCAAACTGGATGGAACAGACTTTTAGCAAACCAGTGGCAGTTTTGTTTGGATGGAGTGCATGGCTTTGTAACTAGAAAACTGCAGAAAGGAAACTAATCTTTGTTTTCAACCAGATTTTGCTGCTGCAAAGCCAAAAGCTTCGTAGCTATGTGTAACAACTTCAAACTGAATTAATTGGTTCCCAAGAGCCACTGAATTATATATGGGCTCTCAGTAGCTTTATTATTGTGTAGTTTGGGGTTCTAAGTTTGGTATTAGTTCCTTGCAGAAATCATCTCTTTGATTACTGATCCTTTTCTGCAACAGAAAAAGGCGTTGTAAGCCAATGTAAATCAATGTATGATTTCATCTTTAAAAGTTTCAGAAGACCAGAAATCATTCTCAGAAATTATAATTTTAATTCACTTGCCACTAATTTAAACCTCAAATTTTCTTCTCAGATTTGCTCCTGTGGCTGAAATAAGTGGATCATTTATTCCTAGTTCCACTTACACACATCTGTCAGAATGAGTGACACTGAAGAAAGATAAAACCCCTGCAAGAAGTAGTTAGGTAAGCAGAAAATTTATATTCATGTATAATTTAAAGGCAAAGCATAACTGTCTTGAAACTGGTCCTGAATTATATTTCATTCAATACCAAGAGTGTTTTTCTGCAGTGCTGTTTTCATGTGGCACTGGTGGCTGAATATGTGATGAAATATATGGTTCACAGGAACACCTTGTTTAGCTCCAGTTGTGCTCTGAAACTTGTCACTTTGATGTGCTTAATACAAATATTTAGTTAGACATATGTTGTTTGGGGTTTTTTCAGACTATACATATTTTTCTGACTTGGGGTCAGAGTAGTAATGATTGCACTATACATAAAAATAGATGTTCATATTGTTGCTATATCTGTTTTTAATAATTTAGGAGACACTCAGGCACCGGGTGTTGAGGCCTAGACATACTTCTTAATCTTCTAAGATCCAAATAAATGATATAACATATGATAAAAATCCAAAAAGAAAGGAAAAGAACCCACAAAGCACCATCCAGACAGGAATCTCAAATACCCATGGAAATAAGTCTGTTAATTTAATTCAAAATTACACTTTCCCAATCCTTAGAGTTTAAATTAGTTGCATCTGAAATGTTAGGAGGGAACATCAATTTCTTAGTTTTGATAGATATCTTGATATTAAACCAAATTATGTCCTCTGAAATGAGAAATATGTGGGTGATAAAGAGCCATAAAACTAGGGAGAATGGCTGTGTTTTTCCTAATTCTACTGATGCATGAAATTATGCTAAAAATATTGATGTTTTCCTGCCTCTCCCACACAAATATTTTGGATATTCATTCTCTAATCAAAAGCATTATCAAATGAAAGAAACTCTTCCCAGAAAACACTTTCAAGAAGAGAAGTTTTTTCTGTAAAGCTTGAAAAAAATATTTCTTTACCTCACCACAGAACATTTGCAAAAGCAAACTGCAGATGCTTCCTCAAGTACTAGTCATATGACCGATAATTTCAAATGTGTTTCTTTTTAAAACGTGGCCTATAAACATGCTTGGGGGAGCTTGACAGAGTCGTTTAGGAAACAGAAACTTGAGACATTTGGTTGAAATATGGTGAGGAGAAAAATAGAATACATTGCATTAAGGACATTGAGAGTAGTTTCAAATATTATTTTCTAATGATTTTCTCTTCTAATGGGATCCTGGAGAGACAAGGGACAAAGGCAACAAGGTACATGGCCAGCAAACTAATAGGCCTTGAAGTTTGTCATTTATTGTTTGTATTTAGCCTTTAAGTTTGTAAAACAATCTCTTCTGAGGTAGAGCACTCAAGCAAACAACTGTCAGATTCTTTTCTACTGCTCTGATCTTCAAGATGACAAAGGAAATGGCGCTTTGCCTGTATAGATTTTTCTGCGTATAGGTGATCTGTTAATGAACTGATAGAATTTGTTATATTAGTGCATTTGACAAAGGAAAAAGAGTAGTCAGTACAAAATCTTATACTGAGCTATTGCAGTCTGTTAATTAGCCTGTTAATTGTTGCAGTAATTGTCAGTCTCAGCAGAGGGAGGACTAGAGGGGTGATTAGGGGCGACATCAGAGTTTAATCTCTTGTTGCCAAAGAACTTCTGTTTAGGCATCTGCCACTGCCTTTGCAGTCTGGACCCTTCTCTTTACTGCCAGCGCACCCTCTCTGACAAATAAGAGAAGGAAACTGCTGTACTGAAAAATTGTAAAATTATTGCATCTTTAGGTTTCAGCATGGTTCATAGTTTTAGTCTGGTAGAGTAAGAGAAGTCTTAGATCAAGCTGATATTAAAAATTCTAATAAGGCCCAGGCATTGATTCTTCCTTTGCTACAGCTGTAGTATGTTTGTGCCGTCTGTCTGGTAAGAGATGTACACAGCCACAACTGGAGCTGGCAAAACTTCTCCTTAGCCGTGGTGTGGTGTGAGGACAGGTTGCTTTGAGGGGGAGACAATCCCTCGGTGGGCTGTGTCATAATGGAGTGACTCACAGGTCTTGCCAGGAGATGTAAAGTACCCCCAGGCACTGCCTGCCTGCTCTGCATCCACAGAGTGGGAGAAGGAGAATTCACACCCCTTCTCTGGGAGAATTCACACCCTTTCCCAACTCACCTATTCCCAAAGAGAAGGTACCTGAGGAGCAGACTCTAATTTCCACCATGCTGAGGCTCCTATTTCTTCTAGCCATAGCAAGGAGGAACAAAGAAAACATACCCCCTTCAGGTTTTCTCTGTAGCCACATTAGCCAGCCACATCCTTGCTGTGGGGAGCCTTAACTAATGGATTTTTCTCTCATGATTGCCAGAATGAGGGGCAATCACACAACACTCTGCAGTACACCATACTTTGGACTGTCATTGAAAAACAGCATCGTTGGTAATCCTGAACAAAAGTCTGAGCTTCTGTCTCCCTAATTTTTTTTAGAAAAAGTTGTTTTCAGAATTTCTATTTCAGAAATTGCTCACAGTCTTTTAAAATACCACAGGACTGTACACATCTTAAACCACTTCCACAAAGCCCAGGTATTAGCCCAAGTTAGGCATGCAGCTGCCTCCTTGCTTTCAGAGCTCTGCTCTGGGTCATAGCCAAGCCTCTTGCAAATAAATTGTTGGAGGTTTTCTACAGGCAGTAAAGAGAGGCTACTGTAACCACCTCTGTTACTCATCAGCTAATTTACTGCAAACCTGGAGACATGTGTGACTGGCCAAATATTCTTTCTGGAGAGAGCACAACATTTCCTTACAGAAAATAATTTAAAGGCATTGCAGTTTGCCAAATGATGTATCCAGATTGATAGCTGTGTGAAGTCTTTTTGTTGACTGCCTTTCTAGAAGACTATAAATTCTGCCAAAAAGTTAAAGGGAGAGGTATATATGCAAATGGCACCAACTATTCAGCCATTCTGAAGCTTAGCACTCTGGATGAAATTCTGGTTCATGAAATAAAGACTATCTTTCCTTCTTTCATCCTCTTGTTTTGTTTATAGGAGAATGTAGAATCAACAGAAGTTCAAGAATAACTCAATAAAACTTCAGGAGGTGAAAGTAAATCTAACAAATTGGACACAGTGAGTTCTAGAGGATTTCTCTCTAAAACATTCCTCATATGTTGACAGAGTAGAAAGGCACAGACTGATTGCAAAAGAATTTGCTGCATTAAGAACTAAAAATGTATTTAAGTTAAAAATAAGAAAAGCACGTGTTTTACAGCAGATATAAGGATGGTACCTGGAAGTGGTGTTTCAAATTAAGTCCAGACTTGCTGCAGAGTGCTTGTGGATTGCAGACTTTATAAGGAAGAACATTCTCTGAAAAAAAGCAAACAGGATACCACATTTTGAAAATGATAACTGAACATATGGCAATTTTCACATGCATGATGCGAAGCGAGGAGTGTGTGTTACTAGGAGGCAGTGCTATAGCTGATTCTGAGTCCCAACAGGCCTGGGTCATACTCCAAAGCACTGCTCTACTCTAAACTGGAGTAAAGAGCTCATGTCTCAAACCAGAGCTGGGTTACAAGACCTGGGGAGCCACTTTATAATGGTGATCAAATACGTGGTTTTGACCTACAGTGTTTATTTTATTTTGGAAATGTTTCTTTCATCTAGTAAGAGGCTATGGAGAAAAAGCAAACAGGAATATTCCCAAACGGCCAGAAGAAGACTATCAACCAGCAAAAGCTTGAAATTTCATAAAGGAAAAAATGCACAAAGCACTAACTTTGAAAACTTCTGCAACAATTAAGAGCAAAGTTAGCTTTGCTCATATGAACTGAAATTAGCAGCATTCAAAAGTAAAGAGGATGTTTTTGGAGTGAAAAGGACTTTCAACAGGGTCTTTCTTAGGAAAGAGAGGAATTTGGAAAAATCAAGCTAGGAATATCTGTAGAAGGCATAAAAGTTCCCCTTGCAGAGACATGCTATTATGTGATGTCTGCAGCTGTGGATACACTCCTGCTGGGCTGGCTGAGTCGTAGGTTACCTGCCTAGGCTGTAAGGCAGGACCATAAAAGCACTAAACCCCGAGCAGCAGGATGCTGTGCAGACAGCTCAGCCTCCAGGTTATCCAAATGGATAATTCAGCCCCAGCACTGCCTCTGTGCTGCAGCATGAGTTTAGCATGAGGTAGCCCAAGATGTTTCCATAGGTCTCCATCTTTGTGCTTGCTGAACCCGTTGTCCCTGGGTTAGTGGATATAGCAGCTCTGGGTCCTCTGAGGGAATATACAGGCTGCCTGCTGTATATATTTGATAGAAATTTTAGAAAAAAGCCAAAACAGCTGTCTAGACTGCTACTGGGGATTGTTGCCAGTGCTGTCTGTGTATGAGACTGGGATGCTGTGCTATTCAGTCACTGAGGTGTTGTTATGAAAAGTTGTCCCTGCTCACTTTTTCATATTTCATAAGCTGTGCAAGTGGATCAGTTCAATGACAAACTGTGCTGCCCTAGCCCAGAGGGTATCACCATTACACAGAATCATAGAATCAACTTGGTTGGAAAAGACCTCTGAGATCATCAAGTCCACCTGTGACCCAACTCCAAGTTGCCAACTAGACCATGGCACTGAGTGCCACATCCAGTCTTTCCATACACATCTCCAGGGATGGTGACTCTACCACCTCCCTGGGCAGCCCATTCTAATGTCTAACCACCCTTCCTGTGAAGAAACTCTTCCTAATGTCCAACCTAAACCTCCCCTGGTGCAGGTTAAGACAGTGTCCTCTTGTCCTGTCACTGGTTACCTGGAAGAAGAGGCTGATCCCCACCTGACTACACCCTCCTTTCACACAGCTTTGAGCCTTCTTTTCTCCCAACTGAGCAACTCCAGCTCCCTCAGCCACCCCTCATAAAACTTGTGCTCCAGACCCTACACCAGCTTCATTTCCCAGTGACATTTTATTATCTACTCAATCATATAATCTGTTATATCTGCTGCTCCACCCTGCATGTGTCGAGGCATGTCCTGAGGACTGGGATTTCCCTGACGGTGTGATGGGGGTGATGTGTATGTGTCTTCATCAGTCTCTAAGTAAATAAATGTGTATATATATATATATATATTATAATCTCAGCTGCTTATCGGAGCGCCTCTGTCAGTCAGAGACGCCAGCAGCAGCCCTGCCGCCAGAGTGCCGCCGGTGCGGAGATGCCCGGGGCAGGCAGAGGATCCCGCTCCCGGCTGCGGCACCGCCGAGTCGGCGGCTCCGGGCGCCCGGCAGAGAGCGCTGATGGCGCTGATGCGGCGGCGGCCGGCACCTGCTCCGCACACGTGTGCGTGTTTGCACACGCTTTACACACCTTTTTCCTGCTAAGCTGCTGGGGTTTGCTCTGTTTAACGGGGTACAGCGGTGGCGAGAATTCCTCCCGCTTCGCCCAGGGCTGGGCGGGAGGGCAAGAGCGCACTGGGACCTGGTGCGCGGTGTTCACGGCCGCCCCCATCCTCCCGCAGGGAAAAGCTCTACAGTTCCTCCCACCTGGCAGCTGTCCCCAAAGAACTCAAACGAATACGTCCGTTCTAATTTTTTTAAAGGAATTTTCTACCGGGCATCTGATTAGTAAGTAATTAAGGCGATTGTCGCCATCCCATCCCCTCTGGACCCCCTTTTTTTTGTGATGGCTGCTGTCCCGCGTGGAAGCGTTTGGTGGGGTAGAGGCGGCGCAAAGGTTTTGTGCTGGTCCACACCTCCCTGGGTTTTGTACGGCACACCCTCTTCTCCCCCTGAAGTTTTCCAGATCGCTGCCTACAGTGTATATAGGCATAAAATACACCCTTCGTGCCGTTTGGGGTTGCTGTAGGCTGTCATAAGTGTGCTTTATAGAGGCTGATTTTAATTTTGCCACCCAGGAGAGTAATAGTCCCAAGGAAATGAAGCGTCTTTCTGCTATTGTTATGTATCTGAAGGAAAAATCCTGGCACATAATTGGCTAAAAAATAGTAGTGTGATGAGTCAATAAATTTCTATTGTGTAGCTTTCTCTGAGTGAACAATGCTATGTTCTGGGCTAGTGTTAAACAATTAGTTCACATATCATGCAAATAAGCACATCCTAGATGGATACATCTGGGGGTAGTAGAAATTATTCATGTCTGGCCAATCAGACAGCAGTTTTTATTTATTTCAGTGTTTAACAGAATACCTCTCTGAGCTCTGGGAGACCTTGTGAGCAATTGAAAATACAATAACTTTACAAGGAGAGCCAGCAGTTTTTCCTCACTCTCCGTCCAGAATAATAATATATGACAAAACACCCCATTCCCAGAATGATTATCCTTTCTATCCCCAAGTGTTCAAATAGATAGCTGGGCAGGATTGACAGACCTCTTCACTCCCATTTGGGCTCCTTCCCTGTCTTTAGTGGAAGAATTTTGGCATTAACATTTCTACCAAGGCAGAAAAAGAGATGAGTCTGTCCAGGAGTCGGCCAGAAATGAGCAATAAGGACTGAACCTTAGTTAATGTCAATGCAACTGGCCATGTTGAGGGAAGTAGGACAAAACAGAATGCAAATCAGCCATATTGTTTTCTTCTGAATTTCAACCATCATCTCCCTCTGTGGTTCTATATAAAGGCAAAATATTTTATTTTTGGTTGTACATGGTAAAAACATTTACAAGGAATGTACCTTCATCTTCGGTACTCACCATTATGCTTGAGTTGTTTGGAGTAGTTCTGTGTGAATTCCTGCAGCTATTTTTATTGTTTTGTGTTACAATAGTGCCTAGAAATCTGAACTGTGTTTGCTAGATGCTGTTCAAATATGTACTACAGGACAATCCCTCCCCAGAAGGTTTTCAGGCTGGCTCTTTACTGAGAATAGAATTTAATTCCTGGATTTCATTTCTTGGTACATTTGAGTTCTTGAATCTCAAGAAAACTTAATTTTTCTCTGTTCTCATTTAATCCCAGTTATTGCCTAATTAGAAGTTAATGTTTTTTGAAGGGGGACTACCAAGAGAGTTTTCAAGCAATGTGAAGCATGCAGAGTTTTGAACTAAGTCTCTGCAGATGGTGCATGCCTACAGACCCCACTAGATCTCTCTAAGGCATTAAGGAAAAGTTTAGTATTTTTCATTTTGTGCAGGGAGATTAGTGGTCCCCAGCTGTGCCTGAGACCATCCATTCTTCACAGCTGGCCCTTCTTATTAATCCCCAGGAAATAGCCTGTGTTCTAATTTGGTGATTTTTAAATACAAACTGAGCAAAATTCATTGAAACACAATAGTGGAAAAATTGAAATCATATTTTGTGGTGAATCACATTCGTGAAGTAGTAACTTTTGTGGGGTGGTAAAGAAGTAATATCCAAGGTTCACCTCTGGTGTTTATTTTGAAGTGTTGTGGTAAATGTAATGAGACAACATAAGCATCCCAGGTACACTACTTCATGAGCCTAAATGCATTTTTTTTTCTGGCTGATGTTTTTTGACTTTACTTGGGAAGAGAGATATCAGCACAGAAAAGCACTGAGCATTATGATTATTGAATTAGCAGTCCAGAAAACTTTTTGTGTTAACGGTGCCAAAAACTCAGGAAACTAATGCTTTGTTTTTTACTCATGCTCAAAACTTTGAAGTGGATTGCTCTATGTGTGTTTCCTGAAAATGTGAAGTTTCTTAGGACTGTCAACTCTGACAATGAATGATCAGCAGATAATTACAATGGAGAGCTCATTAGAGCCCTGTGTGCTTCCTAGCCAGGTAGGTCTGGCTAAAAAACAGTTCCAGCTTCTCTGTTGCTCCAGTGCAGAGTCTCCAGCTGCAGGGACTGTGCCTGGCTGTGAGAGCAGCCATGGGGGTTCTCCTAGTTTGTGTGTCTGAGGCCTTGAAGCAGACACTAATTTTCTCCTAGTTCATTGCCAGCTGGTGCTTGGCTTTTTCCAAAATTCCAGTTACTTGAGCATTTTAATTTATCATCCTGCTGGTCAAGAACAAATCACAGTTAAAGCAGAAAGTGCAATGCTTTGCAAAAGAACTTGCTAAAAACACAGGCTTTTCTCATAAGCCATGTAAAAGAGTTAAAGAGTGAGTTGCAGGAGAATATAGTCTCACAGCCTTCACCTTACAACTCTCAAAGCTTCTGAGGGCTTTCATCACTATGAGGGAAATCATCACTGAGGAAAATGTGCTGAGCTGTTCTTGTTCCTGCATCCCCAGATTGTTGATTTCTGTCCAGCCTCAGTCCAGTTTTCATCCTTAGGTTGCATCTGCACTTAAAGATGTTTATCTGTGAATGCCACTTCTTTTTCTTATTTTCTTTGTTGGAGTTTTTACTGAACCAATTCTTCCTTAGGGATAGCTGGGCAGAGAGTCTGGTTCTAACAGTGCTGAATCCTTGCCTTCCACCTTGGCAGAGCCATTCACCTGGCTATTGCCAGCAATGGTTTGCTTTTACTTCAACACTGTTAGATGTCAAGGGGAGGCTTTAGCACACAGTGGATGGCATTTCTTCAGGAACAACAAAAAAATTAAAGAAACTGTGAGAGTAATTTTTTCTTCTTCTTTTTTATTTCTTTTCCTAAGGCAATTGAAATTTGGATTTTCCAGTATTAAAAACCAAAACAACAAAACAACCCTCTGATCTCCTCATCACTGAAGATGCTAAAATGGTTGTGCACTAGGAAATAAAAGTGCCCAAATGAGGGGTTTTCTTACACTTGTATGGTCTCCTTCCTAAAATGTGACTGCATAAATGAGTAATCGAATGTGGTTTGAATCTACTTGAGGCAAAAAAACCTCTCAATCCTGTATGTTTTCAACAACTGGATGAAAATGGCCATATGAAAATCTTAGGTTGTGAAATACTTAACATTTTTTTAGAAGTCCAATAAAGATTGAAAATTACATGTTAAAGTTGAGGTTGTGTGAAACACTTTTAAATTCCATACTGATTTTCTTTGGTGTTTGCAGCAAAATGAGCCTTTTATTTCTTTTGAACTAGCAAGTCTTATTTTTGTTCTCTTTGAACATGTAGAGTAGCACATTAATCAGAAAATTCAGTATCTGAGCCTCATCCATTGTAGAACAGTGTGGTTTCCTGCCTTGTCTCCCACAAAGAGTCTAATCTGGAAATTCTTTTATTTACAGTGATTGGGGAACTGTATGACTTCTGAGAGTGTTCTTTGTCCTTGCATGGAGGCATACCTCATGTGACATGGCAGAAAACTCTGGGGACATCTTTTTCACACAAGTACGTTTGTGAGTGTGAAACACGGGTTGCATCTCAAATAGCAAATTACTTTTGCAGCAGCGGTGTGTTTCTGAAGCCCAGGTCCTGAATGTCCTCTCTCACTGGATTTACTTTCATGTCTACAACTTACACGGTTGCTTCCACACCACACAGAGCTGGAAGATGCTCTCCGGTGGCTGTGCTCCACCTGCTAACCCATGGGAGCACATGAGAACTAAAGGCAAGTAACCAGCCTTGAAAGGTGTTTAGTGCAGACATCTTGTGCTCAGCCCCAACAATTTTGGGCTGTTCCACTTGCTAATGCACCCATAAACTGGGGATCATGAAATACAGAAGCCAAAATAGGGGAAGAGTGTGTGTGTTATTTAATGTCTACCTTTTTCATATTATATTAGTTATCTTGAAAATTTAGAGGAGGAATAGTGGACAGGGGATACATAAACCCTAGATCTGGAAACTGCAGCCTTGCACCCCATTTCAGTGAATATATCAAAGAACTTTTTGTGTTTTGCCAAGCAAAGGCAGCAAATCAGGGAGGGACATTATTAATTGCTAATTAGAAAAGAATGCTTACCAAAATCCCTGCAGTGTTAGTTCAAAGGTAATTATTTACATTTGCAGGTTAAAATCTTAGTAATGACACCTTGCATGGACCAGCACTTAAAACTAATAGCCCTTATTATTATATTAACTTCTTTTTTTTTTTACATGTATGCTCTTGTCCTCTGGTTTACCTTAGGAAGTAGCCTCAGAGCTGATTATATTGCTGCTGTAAATGCACAGAGAGTAAATTGAAGGTATACTGTGCCCCAAAATTAACTAAGTTAGTGTTTGAATTTAATTTTTGTAATTTAAAATACTATGAAAGAAATGGATAAGTATATACTCATAAGATCTGCACTTTAGAGTATTAAACAATGATTATTAGCTTTTGCAATATCATGAATAAAAATGGATGAATTATTTTTTATATGGTAAATTTTCAACAGACTGTAAATATACAATTTGAATGAGTGGAACTCAGTGTTTCTGAACAGTAACAGTCTAAATCCAATCTTCATGTCAGTTTTGAAAGAAAACAGATCTTCTTCAGGAAAGTAGCAGATCAAACACCCAACCTAACATTACAGTTCTAAGTTTGGAGATGGCCAGGCTTTTGCAAACCAGTACTCTCCAGTGAAGTTCATTTTGCTAAATTTAGTGAATCAAATGGAAAAGCAAATGAAAACTTGAATCTGTCTTTACTTTGGTTTATACTGAAAAATAATGTAGCCAACTGTGTAATGGCTTATTACCTGGTAACTGCAGACTGATATACCCTGATGGTTTCAGCCTGCTGGGATCTTAGCTTTTTGTGGCAGGTAGGGACAGGCGGAGCGGAAGATCACGCGATTGTGACGAGAGCGGCAGAACTCCCCTTCGCCCTAATCCCCTAAGATAGAGATCACCCTAGGAATGTAACCCCCCTAACCCTGGTAACTTTTCACTTCTTACTAACCATGTATAGTACTGTAAGACCCCTCTTGACATAATGAAGTCCCCCAAACTATATAACCCCACGAGATGAGACAATAAAGGCCTTTTGACCGTCCACCATAGTGGTGTCTGTGTTCGCCATTGGCCTGAGTGACCCTGGCAAGGTTGGGTTGCCGTGCTGCTCTGCGAAACCAGGTCGCCTTGCCTCGTATCAGAAGGCAACAGCTTTTCTAGGATTTTTATTTGAATTGAAGTCATATATGTGGCAGTATAGCAATTAACAAGGGACACATTTGTGATGTAAGTCATTGAATCATTGAATAATAGAATATATTTAGTGGGAAGGTATCCATTAGGATCATTGAGTCCAACTCCTGACTCTGCACAGGACAACCCAAGAGGCATACCATGTACCTGAGAGCACTGTCCAAACACTTATTGAACTCTGACAAGCTTGGTGCTGTGACCACTTCCCTGGGGAGCCTCTTCTAGTGCCCAACCACCCTCTGGGTGAAGAACCTTTCCCTGATAACCAACCTTTATCTACCCTGACTCAGCTTCATGCTGTTTTCTTGAATCCTGTCACTGGTCATAGGAGTTAAGAGACTGGTACCTGCCGCTCCTCTTCCTCTTGGGAAGAAGTTGTAGACTGCAACAAGTCCTCCCCTCAACCTTCTCTTCAGGCTGAAAAAACCTCATACGGCTTCCCCTCGAGGTGGTTCCTACACTCCTTTGGATAGTCTCTAATAGCTCAATGTCTTTTTTGTGTTGTGGCACCCAAAGCTGCCCCCAGCACTGGAGGTGAGGCTGCCCCAGCTCAGAGCAGAGCAGGACAATCCCCTCCCCTGCCTGCCTGGCCATGCTGTGCCTGATGCCCCCCAGGACAGGGTTGGCCCTCCTGGCTGTCAGGGCACTGCTGACTCATATTTAATTTGCCATGGACCAGGACCCTCAGGTCCCTTTCAGCAGCACTTTGCAGCATCTCATTCCCCAGCCTTTATATATAACCAGGGTTGTCCCATCCCAGGTGTGGAATCTGTCACCTCCCCTTGTTGAATTTCATAGAGCCGGGGATTGCCCATGTCTCTGATTTGTCACGGCCTCTCTAGTTTTGAATGAGTCAGCAACTCCTCTCAGTTTTGTATCATCTGTGAACTTGCTCAGTGTCCCTTCCAGTCCTGCATCCAAGTAATTTATGAAGATTTTGAAGAGCACCGGGCTGAGGATGGGGCCCTGTGGGGCCCCACTAGTGACAGGTCACCAGTCTGATGTCACCCCCTTCACTGTAACCCTTTCTGCCCAACCTGTGATCCATTTGTTCACCCATCACATGATGTGTTGTTTATCCAGCTGTGAGCTGGATATTTTGACCAGAAGGATTCTGTGGAAGACAGTGTCAAAAGCTTTGCTGAAGTCCAAAAAGATTACATCAACTGGCTTTCCCATATTGGCTAGGTGGGTCATTCACTATGTTATCCTTCTTCTCAAAGACACACAAAAAATGTAAGCGTGTCAGCCTTTGGATTTGTCATCACATGAGTGTCAGGAGGAGACAGTGTGGAGCTTCAGGAAGAGCAGCTCCCCTCATAGCTCCCCTTACTTCAAGTAAATTATGATGGGCCAAATATCTGCAGACAGTATCTTCATTTACCTCCATAGAGTAAGACACCCTGAATTTAGCTGTTGTCCTCTTCCCTCATGTCTCATGGTTCCTGTAGTGACATTCACAATATCTTTTTTTTTCTTTCCTGAAAAGCCAGCTAACCCCAAAATCTCAAAAAACACAGATATTCCTGTAATTTAGAATGACTTCATATGAATTGCAAAAATATATGTATTCCCAATGTTGCCACCTTAAAAAGATAAGTTACAAGACTCTTTGCATTTTATTTTGTGGGAAACTTTTTCTTAGGTTTTGGATGCTGATGGCACTCTAAAACAGTCTGATATCAACAAATGCCAAATTGCTCTGCTTTTGCTTTGGACTAGTCTGTCATTGTGACCTCTTGGCTCAGGCAGAGCTTCTGTCTGTGTGCCTTTGGGACAGTGGCTGTGATCCTTGGAGTGAGGTAGAGAAAGCCTTTAACTCTTTGCAGTGTCGGGATGAGTGTGGCCTGAGATATCTTGCAGATACACATGTAATGCAAAGGAATATTGACCACCTAACTAGAAAAAAACAAAAATCTTTCTAACACACCTCAAAACCAAAAACCTTTCTAAAACACCTGAACTTGAGCATCCTGAAACAAAAACACTGGAAATGTCACATAGTTTTTGAGAATTTCCTCCTGAGCTAAACCATTCATTTTTTTCCTCATTTTCCAGGCTGTTGCTTATTCTACCTTATAACGCTTATGACACAATCACAATACTAATGTGCCTATTCAAAAACCATGCCACTTTTTATCCAGAAGGAAAAAAGATAAAAGAAGGGAATTGGAAAATACTGGTAGGCAAGTCCTAAAATCAATGTAATTTAGTGTAAAAATCTTTTTTAAAAAGGTGAAAAAAAGAGGAATTTGTGTGTGATCTGCAGCTTGTTTTCTTGGGGCATATATATGAATTATATATAGCACAGAAATTATCTAAAATGAGAACATTATAACATTGAATTTTGCAGACCTTTGCAATGATTCTGTCTGTTATACTATGCATGTAAATTCCTGCTTTTCATGTATGTTTTGGAGAATTTGTGTTGTCATACAAGCTGATACTAAAGTATATTGTGTGTTCTGATTTCCATCACTGTGGTTTAATCAGCAGCTGAGTTCTCTTGCAGAACCTAAAAATAATGATACCTTAGTCACCTAAAGATTAATTTAGTCTTCTGTCTGGCCTGGTTGCATAAACAGAGGATATATATCCCCAGTGATGAGGAAATATAGCTGCAGATTAGGAGGGGGTATAATTCTTGTTTACCATGTCAAAAGACTCTGGAAATGTATTCAGTTCTCATTCTGTATATCCATCCTTAAAATGCAGGGAACATGGCTGCTCCCTGCCTGCAGTCTCTCTCTTTATATTTTGTGGTATATGGACAACCTTGAGGAGTGCATACCATCCTCCCTTGTGGTCCAGAACACTCAGATTACACCATTTGCCTCACCTCCCTTTGGGTGCCCCTTCATCTTGGCACGAGTCATTGCAAGGCTTGCTTTGGCTCCGTGCTTGTTCTCTTTTCAACATCTTTGTGGAATGCAGTATCTCTTCAGGGCATAATCAGTCAGGGTGCAAGGAAAGAACATGGGACAGATTAACAGAAAAATCACTGCAATGCTGATAACTTGCTGATAGGCAAGAATCTCCCCCATCAGCAGAGCAAGCAACTTATTTAATTGCTGTATTTGCTTTTTGGGAAGCAGCGTCTTAATCACTGTGAGTGCATGCTGTACCTCTCTAGTCTTGTCACAGCATTGGTCACTGAAGCACTGAGACTTTTGGCAACTTCTGGACCTTTCAGGGATTTTTGTATGGATGCTCCACAGTGACAATGCTGTCTTCCCATTGCTTCCTTAGCAGGAATTTCTGGCAGAGCAGACTGTAATTCAGGTGTTCCATATGATCGACACAGACCCTTTGGGTCTTAGAGAGCCTGCCCTGTGCATTTATCCAGGACACAAACTGGGAGTTAAAAGTTTGGCCAATATATCCCTGGTTCCACAGACATCCTTGAAAGTTAGAGTTTCATAATTCTTCTAACCCTGTTACTGCTCTTGTTCTGAAGCAGAGACAAAGTGCCTTTTTTCATGCCACTCTTGAAAGGGAATTTGTTCTTTCTGGAGTTCTGCACATACAAACATCCATGAACAAAGAATGTGGGCCTGACTCTGTGTCCTTAGACAAAACCCACAGTTTTTTGGGTAAGTATAAGAGAAACAGCCCTATAATATGAATAAACTAAACTATGAATTTTTTAATCTTAAATGTAGATCTAAACTCTTAAAAACAGAGGTAAAGAGTACACTACAGAAAACTGCCTTTGCCTTTCATTTACAAAGTATGTTGTCTTGGATGACCTCTAAGTTTGTTGGCCAAAACACTTTAGACCTCCTTTGGTATATTATATTGTTCTTCCCAGTTCAGACAACTGGGTTTAATTTTCAACACATAATTATTCTACACTTCTTTGTGCAGTCCCTCTTCATCTCCCCAAAGTAAATGCATTTTGACAGCTACCACCAAGAAATAAAATATGTTATATTCCATGGTTCACTGGATGCAGTACTGGAAAGTGAATCATTCCCTTCCTGTGTGTTACCATACGCTGTATTTTGTTACATGGATAAAATATATATATATGTGTGTGTGTGTGTGTATCTGAAACTGTGTCTTTTGCCTGATCCTGTATGTCCCTAGGAATCTCCTAAGTTTAAAGACCCTGTCTAGGACATACATTGGAACATTACTAGATGTGGTCCACAGTGAGTGGTTTTGACCCCAAGAGCCTCTTTCAGACACAGTCATTTAAAAAACCTGCTTATCCAGGTTTTTATTTGAACACTGTTGTGGCATTTTAACAGTAATAGATTTGATACTCCTGAACAGTAGTTCTTGGGGGCTCTGTCAGAATATGCCCTATTTCTTCTTTTTTACCCCATTTACTTCCTTTTTTTAGTTTTCTATATCCCTTATGTTATTTACCTCGTTCCTGCTGTAAATGTGAATAAAAACTTAATTTTATATCAGCATCTCTTTGACATTTGGGGTGAAAAAAAACCAAACTTGGTTGTCTTTAAATCTGTTCTCAATTTGGAATGCAAGTAGATGTTTAGGTTCATACAGCTGTTGCTGACTCTCAGCATCATGTTAATGAAGTGCTCCCTTTTAATGTCTTCCAAAGTTCCATGAGAGATTTGCATATGCATTTATTGATCTGACACAGCACTGGAATGAACTTGTGTGCTGAGATATTTTTCTCTTCTCTTGAGGATGTTTTTAAACTCTGTTCTGATCGTCTCAAGGATAAAGAATCAGCACAACATGTTTATATGTGGTTTTCCACTTTCAATATAAGTGCCTTTTCCTCTGTAAGGGCCTTATTTCAATATGAGGGCTCAGGTGAATATATCCTCATCTTTCCCAACATGCTTAAGAATAGTTCACAAGAGAGCCCAAAGGTGTAAATTTATTCTTAACCTATTGGCAGGAAGACCAGTTTACTGACAATCAACAAACTGTGTTTCCAGGAAAATTCCTGTCCTGGAGCAGAACATCCCTCACCGTTCATTAAGGAGCAACATGGCTTTGCACTGGTCATGGTGCAGGGAAGAAAAATCTCTTTCATCTTCTCTTGTTGGTGTTAGAATGACAATGCTTCAGCTCAATATACACACTTTAAAAAATTATTTTAAAAGACTGAATCAGTTGTTTCTATCTATGTTTGTAACCTGACTTTAGATGGCCTGTAAGATAGTAGCCCATGTGGGCTTCTTTCTTTCATCTTTCCTTTATGCATCCATATCTGGAAAGGATTTTTTCTTCCCTGGGGGAAGATGAAGTACTCACTCTCTTCTCTCACTTTTATCCCATAGGAGAAGTAGCCAAGAAATAGGGATCCCAGCAAAGAGGAAGAACACCATTTATCTGTGAATGAAGTTTGGATGGGTTTACATTACCCTGGAGAGATCTGTTTTTTCCATTCATCCTGTGTTGTTGAGATCATGGATTCTGACTTGTCTGCTTGCAAAGCAATGGTCAGATTTTGTCTTGGTCTGCCTTGTCCCATCCCTGTGGAGGGGATGTTCTGGCTGCTGCCAGGGCAGGACCTTGTACAAGCACTGGAGCTAGCTCCATGCACAGAGCTGCTTGCTTGTGGTGAAGGCAGCACCGTTAATTTAAAAGTTTAGGAGTGGTGATTCATGACTCTTGTAACAAATGCTGAGACATACGCTTGTCCAACCAAAAAGGCCTCAGGTGGTGGAGAACATCTGGAAAACCCACAATAAGGAAAAGGCTTGTCCCCCTCATTGCTGTCTTGGGTTAGAGAGCACTGAAATAAAGACTGGAAAGAGGAACTATTGGGCTATGAGAATGAGGAATTAAGGCTGCCTGTGCAGCTTTCTCCTCTGCCCTCTTGTATATCCATTAGTGCTTAGAGCTTGCTTCGTTAGTTCTTACTAGTTTTCCAATTAGCTATTTAAATAGATGTAAAAAACCCCTTACACAAATATTTACTATATTACAGTCTTAAGGAAATGCTTATTGAGCATGCCTTGCTGTTAGCGAGAAATGGAGTAATGTAGCAAGCTGCTCAAAATATTCTATGACTTTTCCCTTCAGTCTTTAGATATAACACACCTTTATAAGGACTTTTGTGTTTCCAGGGTGGTGTAAATACTTCTTGGTGTAAGTAAGAATGGAGTACTTTTCCTTCTCCTGCTTACACTGTATACAGCTGACAGAATGAGCCATATTAAAAGTGCTACTTCCCATTTAATACCTCTACTTTATGAGTCAGATTTCCAGAGAGTTTGAGTTTGTGTAATCTCAATGATACGTCAAAGATACCACTCCAATCTACTGGCCCTATATCTCTAAATATGACTTATTTATACGGCCCAAAGCCCCGTGGAATTTTGCAATTCAAATAATTTCTAAATTAAACTAAAGCACTTGAAAGGAAGATATATGATTAGGATACACTTAGGAACATGTTTCTAGCTGTTAGCATTTTCTACTATGTTTTAACAGCTCTATCAAACATGATAATTCATTATGAAATGCTGTAGTCTGACCTAAAATCAGTTTCAAAGTGAGGAAGCTGCTTCTGCAGAGAAGCAAACACTTGGAGAATTAGCCCTGGAGCCTGAGCAGGGCTCAGCTAGGGAAGATGGACAGTGACCATGCTGAGGCTTTGACTGCCCTGGATCTGAAACCATGGGAGTATCAACCTGGCATCCCCCAGAGCTAAGGCTGGTCCCGTTGAGGCACAGCTGCATCTCTGGCTAATGTATTTGCAGATGTTTAAGACTGGGACAATTTGACTTGCTATGAATTAAACTGTAGCTTTATTATAGACAATAGACATCATTGCACTTTTTTATTAATTTGTTTTGAAAAGAATGCCTTTCTAGCTCTGTGCTGAAGACAGTGAATGGGTTGGAAAAAAGTGATGATTGTCTAAGATTCATATGCAATGTTTTCTAATCCAAATCTGTTCCTTTAAATGTTCATACTTAATTTTTCCTCCCCCAAATTCTGAATTAGGCAATCAGGGCACATAAATTTTCAAATGAAAGTGAACAGTGTCCTTTCAGCCTCCTCCAAAACAGTTCTTGGACAAACTCTGAAGGGAAAATATGTTATCAATGCTTAAAGCTGCATTGACTCTAAAATGAAGCTTTCCCAGATTTGCTGCTGCAGTCTCACTTTTCTGCAGTGTTTTGTAGGAGGTAATTTCTGTGCTGGATATGATTTGAAAGGCCTGGCCTGCAACCCAGCCTCAATCAAATTGGAACAACATGTCACCAAAGGTCCTGGTCCCATGGTATGTGCTTGGAAATACAACTCCCCAGTGCGGAGAGGTTTCTGGCAAGTCAGTGAAACTAAACTCAATTTCCATGGCTAGAAATTGCTGCAGGAGCATTTCATTGTGCTGCAGTTGCTGTGCTCTGTGTGTTTGTGTGGGGGTGTGGGGTACTTTGCAGGCTTGCTTATGGGTGTGTGTGTCACTGAGATAGGGCAACTCTGAAAGCTGGATTTGTGGACAGAAATGACAAATTTCTGTTAAATTATTGACACAGAAGGAAAAATACTTTTGTCCTTTGAAGTTAAATAAAACCAAATGGGATTGTTTCCTCAAGGGAAAAGTAGGAGTTTAGTTATGATGCATCCCCTCCCAGAAATCTTTCAAATTATACATACTGTACCCTCTGTTTATATAAATATGAATTACATGATTGTGTGTACAGGGTCATTTGTAGTTCAAATGGAAATGCAATGCTGCTAGGCAGAGGCTATGGAGAGATGGAGGGGATTCTCAGATCTGCTATTTAACCCTTTTCAAATATTCAATGGCTTTGAGTAGATCTGCAGGAAAGCTTTGGCCTGGCATTACAAGGAGCCATCCTAGTTTTGCTGGTAAATCCAGACTTCTATGCAGCTTTAAATGGAGAGGGGCTGAATGTCTCTCATTTTTGTAGGGTGCTCTGATTGTACATTGTTGTGGATGGTGACAACCAACTGTTCATGCTCTGCATTAAATTTGCTTATGTGTTCTCATCCAGCTGTGTAGTTCAAATTTTGCAAGCATGTTTTCCCACACGCAGGATAACAAATTTGTCATATTGACCTAAGGGTTGTTCTTTTCCAATTTACCAGTGATTTCTTTTTCATTTCAGCTAACTTAATAATAGTTTGTTTAATTGTTGTTAAGCCATAAATAAATTGCCTTCTGAAATACTTGGGTTTTTTTCTCTCATAAAATTGTGTTTCTGTATGTCAGCAGAAAGACATATTTCTGACTGGGTGTCCTTCTATCTTTTAAGCTGAGAGTTTATCAAATTTAATTTCACCACAGAGCATTCAGTTACATTTTTGCTCTTTTTGATTACATCCTTGGGCTTTACTTTCTGCTGTCTTATGTCTTCTTGCAAATTCTCTGAGGAAACTTAGACAAAATCCCAAGCTTAGTAGCTCTGGGCAGTCCAAATATGATGTTCATAAAGTAGGAACATCATGACTATTGCCTTGTAGACAAAAAGTTTTGCTTTTAATCTGTAGTTTTGTTCCCAATCTGTGTCATGCCATCTGTGTCATGTCTTGTGTCATGTCTCTGTCTACCCTCCCCTCCCAATTTCATTAGTTTTTCTAGAAGCTTTACAAGCTTTGGGTAGTCTGTGTCCTAGCTCTAAGAAGGCTTCCTCTGCACAAAACTTCCCGCTTCAATGAACATTTCCACTGCAAATGTGAAGTAATTACCACTGTCCATGTGGGGTGTCACATAAAGATTTTAAGGATATATATGTCCTGTCTTTCTGGGACTGAGAGTTAGACTGAAACCCAAAAAGAAGATTGGCATTGATCTTAGCAAGGGCAAGGTAGACAAAGCATGCAGCAAGAGCTCCTGAGCCAGTTCTTCAGATGACATTTTTGGGTTTTTTTGCAGTGTTGGCGGCAAGCAAGGGTGCAGGGTTTGTCTGGTGTGTGAAAAGACATAATTCACCCTTCTGCTCTTATGGGTGGAGCACCTTCCACTGTGGCTCCTGCAAAGATGTCTGGAGAGCTGTCCATGCCACCTGACAGTGGAATAAAGACTGATTGAAGAGCCAAATGCTCCTAAAAACAGTGGCCTGTGCTTTCGGAGCTGGCATTGGAAAGATTCCTGTTTTACCGAAGAAATCTGGGACAAACCAGCCTGTTACTGACAGGGAATGTTGGGCAAGTGATTTTTACACTGCTTCTGACCTCTTCACTGGCATATGTCCCATTATCCATTCTTTATAAATAGTTTTAGACAATATCAAGGGACAGGTCCACATTTCCATCAGTTGTGAATTTGCCAGAGGCACACTCATAATGGGCTGTTAATAAAAAGCAACGCAGGTGGATACAGTTTCAGAAAGCAAACTCTTGAATTAGATACACAGGTATCAGTATTGGATGCACAGGTATCAGTATCTATTGACCCAACACTGTATCTCTTCTGGTCTCACCTCAGGTAATGTTAGAGCCAGCCAGGTCAGTAGGCTTTTCCAGTTGAAATGGAAACAGGGCAGTTGTATCATCTGAAATTTGTAGCAGCTCCTCTCAATTGGAGATCACTCTTGGTTTTTGACAGACAAAGCTATGTAACTAATACAGAGGGTTTGTTTCTTCAAAGTTAGTTTTCCAGATGCTTTATTCATGTTATCCTAAAAGTCCTAGCCTCAACATACTTCCACTGAGCAAAGTATACCTGGGCTGTTTAAAGGTGTGCATGGATCATTGCAAACAGTGTCACACTTCTGTTTCTTCCCTCTTAAAAATAGAATTATTCATTTTTCAAGTATTTAGCTGTATTAATGAACAGACTGTTAGAAATGAGGATGGGAGAAGTATAAAACTCAGTGGGCTGGCCATGGGGTACAATCACATGGGTTATTTCTCTATTAAATGATCAGTGATTCTTGATGCTCAACACTGCCCATTTATGTCTAATTATTGCAGAGATATTGCAATGTGAAATTGGAACATAACAGGAGAAATCAAGCCAAGATGTTAAGTGAGATGTTTTCTATCAGTTATTTTTGTCTTTCGTTATGGTAGCAACAGGATTATGGGCCTGGGATACTCAGCCAAAACCATAATGCAGAATAATACCTAATTATGTGAATACAGTCTGTGCCACCCAGCAGTTTTATATTGTCACCCTATTCTAGCCTTCCTACTTTATATAATGGCACTGAGGTCCTTCTGCAGCTCAATATCCACCCCCCTCTAACACTCCCTGCTCAAGTCCATTGTCTCCACATATTCTTGCTCTCCGAGCTCAGCTGGACTAGCCATGGTGGTGCTCAGCTTAAGTCCTCTGAAATTCATTTCTCCCTCTCCCTTTACCATCTCCCGGCAACCCCCTGTGGCCTGCATGATTCCTTCCAGCTGCAGACAGGCAAAAATGGCAAGATTCATTTCATCAGTGAGGAGATACTGGGGAGAACTAAGGTGGGTTGGAAAGAGGGAGAAAAAATCATGCCTTTTAAAAGTACAATCTGAGCATTTTACAAGCATTTTCACATTTGCACACTAGCTCCCCTAACCTTAACTCTCTCATCTACTTCATTATTTAACTCTTCTTTAATGGAACAGTTTCTTAATGAGCCACAGTAGAATAAGTAATTACTTTTGGCTGGGCATTTATCAATGGTAATTTAAATGTTGTTTTGTCCTTTGTCAGATTTGCACATTAATTCAAAGCTCAGTTTGGTTCTGAAGAGTGAATCAATAGAAAAGGCAGTAAGAAAATCTTCACTTTCTTTCTCAGTTTACAAGTAAAAAAATGTTTTTCTAACTGCTACTTCATTATACCTTAAACCAGGCTGTGAACAGTTAAAGAGGGCTCTCTCTGCTAAATATATGACAAGCAGTAACAGTCCCTATTGTCCCATTGAGTTACTTTTTCTCCCATACAGTCTGATTAAATGGGACTGCTGAGTTTTAGTGCATTGGTAGTTGTTTGGGACGTGTCACAGTGCAGCAGGCTCCAATAAGCTAATCAAACTCTACTGATAAAAATGGAAACTGATCAAACCAAACCCAGGATCAGCATGCATATTAGTTGCAAACAGAATTGCTGCAAAGGTCAAGTTTGCTGCAAATATTTCAGGTCAGGCACAGGTCTGAGGTCTCAGATGAAATCTTTGTGTCCTCCATTCCATTCTATTTATCCACTGAACTGTGTTTCTGTAAAATTAGATACTTCTTGTGTACCATACCAGAATAGTATAAAAATGTATATATATGTATGGGAGTGTAGAACATTTCAATGGCATTCTTCCTCATGAAAAGTTTCCTAAGCATGGGGCTGTTGAAAGAGGAAAGTGTGCAGTGCTTGTGGACTGGAAGTATGTTTTCTTCCTGACTGATATGCTTTGGAGAAAAGAACCCTTTGGAGTCCTCTGTGTCATCTCAGTGCACTTTTGAGAAAGTTTCTCTAGAAAAGGCACATGCTAAGTATCTGGAAAAGCTCTTAGGCTCACAGCCACTTCTATGTACAAATGCATATACACAGATTTTACATTGGTAAAACCTCTATCTTGCTGTAAATCCCATTCTCAAACTTATCAGTGTCTGGTTTGGATGTAATCTAGGTTTGCAAAACCTAAGATTGCAAACCCATTTGAGAATAAGACCTAAGCCCTCACAATTTGCTACCCTTACTGGTTTTGGGTTTTTTTGGTCACCTTTTTAATTGTCACTTTCTTAAGGTAAGCTTGAAAATTAAGAAACCTTACAACGAGTTCTGTTAGCACAGTGAAAAGTGCAAAGTGTCTGAATTTGAGTGGACCTGGAGCATGTGCTGGCAATGTTAGCAAGGGATTTTGTTAATATGTAGTAATCCAAAATGGCTTTTAATCAGTCAGAGCTATCAATAGGGAAAGAAAGAAATAATTTTCAAATGCTGTTATATTGAGTTTGGGAAGGGATGGTAGGAAGGTCTATCATTAGGTCCACTCTGCAGTGGCCAAGATGTTGTTGAAAAGGACAAATACATTAAAAGTCACACAAATGAAAATTGGTTATTAAGTGAGTTAAACTAATTACTTTGAATATAATGCTGAAAGTATCTTTAAATTTGTAGTTTGAACATCTCAATTTTGAGACAAGTGATTTCAGTAGCTCACTTTCCTGAACTCTGGGGTTTTTTTGTTGAACTCCAGCACATCTCTGGTGGTACCTACACTCAATTTTCCCTCCTGATCCAGTCCCTCCAGGTCTTGCACTCCTTATGTCTCATTATTCTTCTGCAATTCTTCCCATTTTCTCTACCCTGGAAAAAAATCAAAGTAAATAGTTTACTGCAGTGTTACCATGGCTTGGGATGTTTCATTGGTGCAGTTACTGTTAATTTAAATTGATCAGCTGTTAATTCAAATTCCTCTAAAGGCATGCCTAGCAATTGTAGCCACAACTAACAAATGTCCTGGAACTAGCACTCTGTCAAGTTTTTTTTTTTCTGTTGGGCACAGACAATGAAAATAGAAATAAAAATTGTTATATGTGTTTGTTGAAAGGTAAGGCACAACTGAAATTTAAGGTCATTTACCATTTTAATAATCCAGCAAAGCAAACCCCTAGTCCCAGTGTTTTCCTTACCACATCCTTGAAGGACAGAGATATGTGGGAAATCCTGTGGAAGCAGAGTGCATGAAAACATATTATTGATGTATTTTCTTTCATTGTCTTTGTGGAAAATTTGGTATGGAAGACTTGGAGTTTTGAGATTATGGAGTCTCAGCCAGCAATTCCAGAAGCAAAGGCAAGTTTGAGGAACAGGGTGCTAGGAAGAGGCAGGGCTCAAGGAGGGGGCAGAAAGTCTCAGTCTTGAGGACTTGTGCAGTGATACTCAGTTCTGTTATTTTGAGCAGTAAAGCCCATGTCATTTTTGGAAGGAATTTGGGATGAGAAATAATTAGATGTACAACAACTGCTGGAAATTATTTGGGATCTGGGAATTGATGGATCTCTGTCTTTTAATTTCCTGGCTCTCTTCTTTGGAGAGTGGCATTTTCATGGCTCATTGTAAATTCTTGAGTTTCCCACTGGGTCACACATCCAGAGCTCACATTGTCTCCCATGGAACCATGCCTGCCAGCAAATGGACAGCACCTACCTACTAATTGTCAGAGGAGTTCAGAGCTTCTTACTAAACCTGTATTTATTTGTACCTCAATGATCATTTACCAGGAAATTTCATAGAGTCTACACCATGCTGAGATGCCTGAAGAAAGTAAAAAAAAAATTGCCTGAGAGCAAGAAGGGGAAACTGTAGTCTCTCTCCTATGGAAATTGCTCCCTTGACATTTGGGAAGTCCTTTGGTGGATGGGGAAGATCTCCTTAGTTGTTGCTATTATTTGCTTAGTGTGTCTTAGCTGACTTTTCTGAAATTCCCATATGATTTGAACGAAAAAATCCACATTTTCTGGTGGTGGGTTGCTCTAAATGTACTTCATAGCACAGAGGGTTGTACACTCTGCCTTACACAGCCAAAGATTTTAATGATGACAGTGTAATATAATAACCACACAGGCCTCTGTGTAAAGGAAGTAGTTGATCAAGGAGGTATTTAATTATTCAATTGTTGGCAGTCTAGTTCATTCTAATACTTTCTTGGATCTGAGTTATGGTCAGATATTGAAGATGATGATGACTGCAGGATGCCTGGGAATACAAAGCACTTTCACCACACTGGCTTCAATGTTGTTATGTTATAATGATTACAGTTTATTCATTGTCACTAACCTGCTCAAATATTTGAGAACAAAGTGGTGTGGTTATATAAAACTTTGTGCAAGAAAATACAACTCTCAAGATCACTTTTAAGCACTGCTGTTGTCATCTGCAGTCCCCTTTGATCCCAGCCACATATCTGCGTAGTAGTTCTGAGGATCTGTGAGCCATTCCTCTTTCTCCCTGTGTTGGTTTGCAGCTGCTCATCAGAACACTTCAGGACATCTCTTTGAAGAAACATGGTGGTGACAGTGGCTGATCAAACCCAAAATGCTCAAAAACCTTTGGCTGAGGAGGAAATCCATATGTCAGAATCCTGTAACATCTTGAATCTGTTATTGGAGGAAAAAGAGGCTAATGTTTGGGGAACTGTTTGGGAACCAGAAAAACAGGATTCAGCTCTCATTTTTCCATCTAGCCATGGAATAGATGTTTCATTCTCCTTGCTCCTTGGTTCTCTGGGTGAAAACTTATTTCTTTTTTCCCTGCAGGGGCCTGTAAGAATGACTTAATTAGATGCTGGAACATCTGAGTGCTCTGACAATGGTAGGAGTTCAGATGGGTGCAGTTGAAAGCCTAAAGGGGTTGTCCTCTGGTGTGAGAGTGATTTGGCCCCAAATGATATTATGCTGGACAGAGGTGTAGCTGTGTGCTTACTGTTTCCAGCTCCTGGGAACTTTGATGCCAGAGCAAAGATCACAGTCATTTAGCAAATCAAAGTATCTCTATGGAAGATCATGTTGGCCCTTTGGAGCAATTCCCAACAACATCATCTCGTCTCAGCATCTAATTCTCATACAGCTCCAGCCTGGAGAGTTTTTGTGGAAAGGCAAGTCTTACTGCATGGATTACAGAGACTTACAGCAGGTCTCTGTATTTTCCTTCTGACAGTTTCACAGAGCCAACAATTTGGAGAGGATGTGAGCTGGAAACTCCCAGTCTATAGCACTGATCCCATATTTTACTAATTTACAGCTTCTGTAAAATTTTGTTGATGGCATCAAGTCTACAAAAAATATATTGCAGGGCATAATATGGATCAATGATAAATACTTGTGAAAGTCTGTGAAGGGCTTTGTCTGAGTTTAGAAATCCAGTCTTAGTTCATACGACAGACAAATTACATGGAAATGAGTATCAGATATCACTGGTGGGAGTAAAACACAGAGGTCAACACTTCTTTTCAGAGTTATTTCTATAACATGAACCTGCAATTGACATTATACATAACTTTTGCCTCTTCAAATGTAAAACTGGAGGGCAAATACTAAAAAAGCTTTCTAATGATAGTGCTCAAGTGTGCAGAGCATTTCTGTCAGTAACATAATTCCAAGAAAATGTCTGTAGTATATGTATGCATTTGTTCCTGGAAAGGGTTCTTCCAGTTGCTGGTGGCACAGTCTGACTGCCCAAATGAAGTGATCCCCCAGGAGCTTTGGATCTCAGTCCAGGCAGCCAGCCTGGAGTCAGCACCTTGCCAAGCACTGCTCCACACAGCCAGGCTCACTGCTGGATGACCTGCACAGGGAAATAAATGGGTTTAATGTGAATATTTTGACAATGCCACCTTTAAGGATGCTCTAGGCTATGCAAAATCATTGATATACATGACAAAAATAACTTGCCATTTCTATTTTTAGGGAGAGCGTGCTGGTTTTGTGTGCGATAAATTTTTTTTCACAGTAATTAGCATGGAGCTGTGTTTTGAGTATGTGCAGGAAACAGTGTCAGTAATACAGAGATGTTTCTCATTATTGCTGAGCTGTGCTTGTACAGAGACAAGGCTTTTTCTGCTTTTCAACCCCACCCTGTCAAGAAGTAGGCTGGGGGTGCACAAGAAGTTGTGGAGTAGCAGAGTTGGGACAACTGACCCCAACTGACCAAAAGGATGTCCTGGACCATATGGCATTGTGCTCAGCATATAAAAGCCCAGGGAAGGAGGAGGAAGGGGGAATATTTGGAATTACGGAATTTGTCTCCCCAAGTAACTGTTACCCATGATGAAGCCATGCTTCTTTGGAGATGACCAAACACCCGCCTGAAAAGAAGAAGTAGCTGATAATTCCTTGTTTTTCTTTGCTTGTTAAATAGTGTTTATCTCAACCCACAAATTTTCTCACTTTTACCCTCCTGGTTCTCTTCCCTATCCTACCAGGGCAGTGTGAGTGAGTGGCTGTGGGGCTGGGTTTCTGGCTGGGGTTAAACCATGAGAAAGGGATTGCATTCTTGTCTGCAGAGCCCATCCTCAGAGTGCCCTGAATCCAAAAGTGAGGCCTCTTGGCCCTTTTGTCATGCAAACAGTAATTTAAAATATACATCTGGCACACTGCAAAGAGAGAACATCCAACATCTGTCACATTCCATTATCTTGCTTTGATGCTATTAGGCTATTATTAGTATTCAAACTAAATATATCTTCCCACAGGCTGCTGACCATAATACCTCATTAGAGTACCTATTCCTTTTATTGCCACAAACTATTCTGAACATCACATAAATGAAACTGGAACATCACTTGATGGACTATTATCATATTTTACTGCCTTATTTTATTTAACATGGGAGGAAACAAAACTCACCAAGTGTTGCCGTATGGTTTGAAGAAGATTAAATGGATTTCCCTATCGTTTTGGGTGAGGGAAGTGAACAGAGGCTTCCCTAATGGAGATCAGATGCAGGCATTTTGTTCCACACTAACAAGGGCCCATATGCTGTCACTGATGTATCAGTTTTGTCTTGGGGCTTCAAGACTCTGGAATGACTGGTTATTTTTTTTTTAAACTGTCTTTTATAATTAATTATCTGACTCCTCTATCTCTTCAAAGCCGAGTGAAATAAAGACGTCGTAAGAGAATAGAATTACTCTAAGCCAGAAGTTAGCTTAGAAATGTTTCCTTCCCAAGCCAAATGCTGTATTTCTACTGGGAGCTCTGCTCAGCAGTTTGAAAATAACTGCCTCAAACCTCAGGTAGAATTTTGAAAAGAATATACCATTTTGAAATTAATATATTTTGAAATGAATAGTGTTTTTAATTCACATCAGCACAAAACATCTCTGCTTGCCCAGGGCCAAGAGCGGTGCCCTTCCCAAGGCTGCCATGAAGGATGCTCAGGAAGCATCCAGCCTGCATCCCAGGCAACTCACACTACATCTGTTCCCATACATTAAGCAGTGACTGCTTATGTTGCTGGACAATCCTGGGACAGGGTTGTCCTTGTGGTTGAGCACAGTGGTCTTGGGTGTTTCTTCAGCTTGGGCCAGGCAGTGCCATCTCAAGTGGCTCCTGAGGTGGGTGGGTGTTGGGACTGACCAGAGGCAGTCCTGGGGAGTAAGGGAGGAGTGCTGTGGTCATGAGCCTCCCCTGTCTGGTGGGAGGGCAGTCCCAGAGAGCAGTCCTAACAACATTTCATTTCAGAACAGAGTGAGAGTCCTGCAGGCATTGGTGTGCCTTCAGAGGCTGTCCCACCACCCCTGCTCATTGAGATAGAGGCTGGTCACAGTGCTCCATCCATCTAGAAAGTCTGAGCAGAGCACCACGTCAACACAACTCTGCAGCTTCTGGTGTCTGACCTCTGGCATCCTACACACTGGAGGTACTGAGTTTTAAGCTAATCATATCTTCTCGCTGGCATTATTTATTCATTGTTTTACATTATTTATTATAGTACTGTAGTTGTCAAATATGAAAACAGCAACAATACATTAGGGGCTACTCTTTCCACCCCGTGTGAGTCATCCTTTTACTTAGGAACAAAGACCTGTGTGGACCTGGAGCAATCAGCTGCCCAAGTCCCTTCTGAATGGCTTGAAGGAGCTGGGTCTGGCAAGGGAAGGTTTTGCCTGCTTTTCAGTGCCAGTGAGCCTGTGCCCACAGCCATGCTGACCTGTGTGGATGTGCTGGCTCCAGGGAGCATCCGTGCTGCCCAATGACACTGGGTGGCCATGTCCCAGGTGGTTTTTCCTACTCTGAGAAGCAGCCATGGCTTCTCAGCCTGCATCCCCTGGGGACCCAGCAAGGTCTAGGCTGCTGACATCCTGCAGGAGGGATAGAGACTTCAGAGCTTGTGTGCAAGCTGGTTGAGACAGAAAATTTGAGCTCTTCTTTGGGCCAACAGTGCAACAAAGACAAGCCCTGCATTACAGGCGTGCTGTTGCTCTGGAAACTTGAAGCCTCTCAAAAGCAATGCAATTACTAGCTGCTTATCACTTCTGCCTCACCAAGGAGGAAATTTATTAATTTAGAGAACACTAAGGACACAGAAAAATTGTTGGTTTTTTTTTCTTTTACAAGACCTCCTTCTAATAGTGTCTAAAGAAACCACATCTCTTTCTCTGTCTGGTTTCTGCCTACCTCCAGAAGGCACATATATAAAATCTCTTTTATCAGCCTCTAAACATTTCCTGTAGAAAGAAAAAAGATGATTCTTTTTTCTGAGTTACCTCATCTTGAGCTGGCATGGAAACTTGTTTAGTGCACAATGGCAGCTGCATCTTTTAAGCTAAAATTGCTATATGGCTGCCGCTTACCTCAGCTCTTCTCCTGACTTGTTAACAAAACGATTATTGCAATGTGCATCTCTTAAATTTAAATGTTAAATTGTGTTTGGGAAGAATTCATGCTCTCTTTCTTCTTAGCTGAATCAGTTCCCTTAAGGAACTAATCCTAAGGCTATTAGCTGTCACAGTAAGTACAGGTAATGAAAAATATTCTCTTTGGGAGATGAGGGAGTGCTTAAAAGAAAAGTGTATGAAAGAAAAGGCTCAGCTATAAGACAACAGGGGTTTCAAAGTTTTTTTAAGCTGCTACAGTTCTTGATGTCTAAAAATGCCTTTGTAGACTTGCTGCCCTGGGCAGTGTCTTCTGGGACCCTGTTTTTTCCTAAAATACCATGTTTGATTTGGCACTGTATGAAATGCCTTTTAAAGCAAAAGTGAATGAAAACTAGTGGTGTCTACTGAATGTTAGTAAGTGGCAAAGAACTGTAGGAAATGCGTTTTATTCCGCAGAGCTTGAGGAGACCACAAGGCAGAAAACCCCTTGGTGGCAGCTCTGTTGCAAGAAGGGGTAATGGTGGCAGTGGGGAAGCCTTGGAGATGGCTGAGGATGGGAAAAGGCACCAAGCTGCCTCTCAGGCTTCCTGCAGCTGCCCCACCCAGGAAGGAGATGTCCAGGATGGGATGGGTGTGAGGCCACTTGGCTTTCTGATACAAAACAGTAACTGAGCCCAAAGTAGTTTGGAACGGTCTTTACATCTATTTTTGGAGGATGTTTAGGACCCTTTGTCTTTGAAAACTTGCCCCTGTGTTCAAATAGATAAGGGAAAGGCAGTCTAAATACCGTGGACTTTACAATAGGATACTGTTGGGAATGGCATTTGTGTTTTCAAACTTTAATAATCTGGCAGTCCCCCCTGTGGCCTCATGCTACTTGGGTCTATCCCAATTTTATTGAAAAGTGTTGTTGAAAAGACATATTTTGAACACTGGTAAAAGCAGACCTCATTGGAGTTACTTTAAATAAGGTTTCAGAACCTTTCTCTTTTTTTCTCTCCAGGATATTTTCCAGCCCCATTCTGCAGTGTTTGTGAGCAATTTTAACAGCTGTTCTTTCCTTAACCATTGTCATTGGTCTTGGTTTTTTGTTTATTTTCTTTTTTGACCCAAGGCAAAAGGTGATGCCAGGCCCTTACATCTCCAATACTTTTTCTGTTGTCTGTACAGAAATGTGCACCACTGTAGGTGAGTGAGCTCAGGTTTTCAGCCCTGAGAAACAATTGCAGGTGCCTCTCTGCAGCACACCAGCCACAGAGGGATGTGTGTGCTCAAAGCTGGCAGCAGGACTGGGCAGAAGTGGAAGGGAATTGTTCCAGCAAAGTACACTGCCCAATTCTCCTCCTCTGTTGACAGGGAGCTGGATAGCCAGGGGGATGAACACTGAGTACCCAAGCACCGTGATGCGGAAATATATCTGGATCCTTTCCTTACCACCTTGAGGTAGAGATTATACACTGATTCTAGTAACTGGCTAATGCAGAGTGCTACAAAGTGCCACTTGCTAAAACCAGAGTCTTACAACTCATTGTCATGTTATGAGCTACCACCACTGTTGCTCATTTTTTCTAGTCAGTATGCCAGACAACGCTCATGGAGGGACACTGGCTGATGGCTCACTACCTGACACCAGCAGAGGAAGGAGTGAGGGCCTCTCCTCCTCTTGTCATCTCTTTTTGCAGCACTGAGGTTCTTGCAGTCAGGTACCTCTCTAGTTTTCACTGTCAGAAGAAATTAGGTTCTTTCTCTGAGATACCACTAACAAAAATGAAAGTAAAAGCAAATACCATGAAAATACGCAGAAAAATTATAACAATAATGCAATATATTCATATCTACTTAATTGCTGCAATTTCAGGTCAGATTCCCTTGATACTGTTAACTTCAAATAAAATTTAAGGTACAATTGTTCATGCACAAGTACATTCTTGGTAGGGTGAAGATGGAGGCCAGTTTTGGAACAGAGTTGGAATTGTTTGTGAACCCCACACTGGGACTTATTTCACTTTTAACTGTTTTCTTTTGCAGGGATAGCAGTCCAGTCCTGTTATTGAATTGATATTAATAACCATTTTTTAAAGCATTCTGATCTGGGAAATTACCATTGCATATTTTTAGATCAGATTTCTGAGTAAAGAGAGTAGTGGTTTGCTATGTGCAAATAAGATGATGTTACTATTTTTCAACTGCCTCTACTTGCAGTGGAGAAAGTTCGTTCAGCAAGCAAAAAGAAAAATTTGAGCTTTCATAGCAAATGCTGTTTTTAGCCTGCTTCAATCTTTGAACTAAGATTATACTCAACCACTCTTTCTCATTGCACAAGCAGACTTTGGAAACCGATGCACTAAAATTAGGAGGCATGTTTGCATTTTCAACCTCTCCAAGTGCAGTGCTGCAAATAGTTCATTCCAGCTATGTCATTACTGTACAACATAGGGTTTGGGGTTGTTTTTAGAAAGCAAATGTCATTACTTACATCTCTTCCACATTGCTTTAAGAAAATATCCACTTTGTTTGGCAAAATGAGTGTGGGGACTGAAGCTGCCCTTACTGCAGTGTCCTTGCTGACCCCATGAGCATAGGAGCCTGTGTTTGTCACAGGCACTTTGGTAGCCAGTGGTTCATCTGGGGCAAAGTTGTGTCTTTTCTCTGCTCAGGAGATGGAGAAGGGATCACTAGAATAGTAAGTTCTCCACTCTATTCAACAGTATTTTATTAAACCTGAAAAAAATTTAACTTAATGTGTATCATTCTGCTCGGGTTGTGTAATCCCAGTACCTGGGACAATTGATGAAGATTTTGCATAGCTCTCCTCATGAGTACAGATGAGGTAGTGTATTTTAAGGCATTGTGATGAAAACTCTATTTTTTTGTTTGTTTGTTCTGGGGTTTTGTTTGTTTGTTTTCTTGTTTGGCTTTTTTTCATTCTCTAGGCTTCCAACTAAAGTGAACTACCTCTTCTTCAGTGCTTCACGTGCCTTGAACTGCAACGAAGAAACTTAATTTGCTTAAATAAGAGCAAGGAATGTTTTGATAAAAGTAGACAACTGAAAATCCAGTAAATCCTCTCTGACTAGAAACAGGTAGCCCAGCTTTTAATTGCATATAATCTAAACACTGTCACAACCAGAAGAAATAACTGGTTTAGTTAATCCCCATGCCACACCTTGGGATGGGTATTCTGTGCGGTACAGGCTCTGTTCATGGTCATGTATAAATGACTTTCTTCATGAAGCACTGAGCAGGTGTGGGATTGAATATAGACTAAAGTTTGGCATAAGGACAGAAAATTACATAAGGATTGGTCCAGGGCAGAGGGGGAGACCTTTTTGCATTATATAGAGGAGCTATTGCTTGTTTTGGTTGGGGGTAGTTGGTTTCTTTTGTTGGTTTCTTTTATTTTCGTTTGATTTTGTTTTTGTTTGTTTGTTTGAAAGACAAATAAATGTTTTATGGCTGACTTGCCAACGAGGGAAACTTCGAGGAACAGACCCGAGTTTCTCCACTTTGCCACCAGATGTCTGTCATGAGCAGGGAACGCTGGTGACTTGCACGATACCCAAAAACCTGGAATCGCAGCGTTTTAGAAGATCTGACCGCAAAAACTCGAATGAAATTACGTGTTACCATAGAGTTTTGGACGGCAGGTATGCTGCAAATGCTTTTTGGCTGCGAAAAATCCAAAGTCCTGCCGGTAACTCTAAAATATATATTTAACTCTTAAAACGTGTGTATCTCAGCCTGCAGTAGTTGTAGAATACAGAACCTGAGCGCTCCTCCAGAGAATTAGGTATGCAGCTCTCATCCAAAGTCCTAAAATCCTTTTGGGAAACTTGCCCTTTCAGATGGCAGAAATATCTGAGAGAGGTCACTGCATGTGGCCTCTGGAAGGAGACCCTTTTCAGCCTCATTGAGCTGGTGAGTGACACTGTAGCTTTCGTAGGTCTGATAGCATTAACTGAATCCCTCAGTAGAGCATTCACATCCACAAGCAAGAGGCATTTCCAGGCATAAGCAGTGTACAACTCTGGAAAGCACTTCTGGAAAAAAAGTTGTAACACTTAATAAGGTGCAATCACTTCTTAAGGAGGGCACTAGCTTCCCACCTACACAAGGGAATTTACCTCCAGAATAAAGGAACTTAAGAGGGAACTACTGGAAGGTTTGCTGCATGTCCCTGTCCTCAGACTTCTTTAAACTCAGATGCCCAAATGCTTCCAACTGTTATAACAGCTGCTGTTTATTGCAGTAACCACTATTTCAGATTAAAACCATAAAGGTTTGATACATGTTTGAGAATCAGAGGAGCAGAAACACCCAAGAGCTGCTCCAGAGTTTGGCGCTGTCTGTTGCTAAATCTCTTCCTATCTTCGAGAGAAGCAGGGGGCACTTCGAATGGAAAGGCTCATTCTTCAGCAATAACCGTGTAATGGGACACTTCCCTCTCTCATTGTCAAAACAGGAAGCCGAGGCTACAAAGCCCTTCTGGACACAGCGACAGGAGCTACACCCAAACAAGCTCAGGGACCGGGAAGTGAATGTCTGTGGGAAGTGACTGTTCTCCTCCCCCACCACGTGCGGGAAAACCTGCCTAGGAAACGTCCCTCGCTCACCTAAGGGCTCCTGCACTTCCTCCCAACCTCCAGACGCCCTTCCTAAGGAGTTACAAAACGTCCTGCCCCTCTGAGCTCACGAAGAAGACAGCTTGTGCACCGAGCTCTGCTCCGGGGAACTTGGGGTTTCCCAGCAGGATCCCACACTGCCTTACAAAAGGAAAGGTGTGTTGCCCACCACCTCTCTGGCTCTAGTCTCATCTAATAAAAGCAGCCCCACTGCTCTATGTTGAGAAAAGTGAATAAATGAACCAGCAGTACAAAAATTTCCCTGGACATTGCCTTCTTGAGTCCTTCCTGGGAAACACAGACCTCTTTCATGAAGATAGTGGGATCCACTACACCAAAAGGAGCATGTTGGGTCTTTGCTGTCACATGCACCCTCATTTTCAAATTTTGAGTGTCTTCACAATCTGGGGAAAAAAAACAGTTGCAAAAGCAACTTGCACTCCTCCCTCCCACCCCTATGACTGCTGTGCTCCAATCTCCTAACTGATGCCTCTTTTCCTATAGAAACAAGCTTTTAAATATCCAGCATTACAGTGTTCCTTGCCTGGCGCAGTTAAAGCACACATCTGTAACCTTGCTTTCAGAGACAAGAAGGCTCAGTGCAACCTCCACTTCTGAAAATACTGTATTCTGTCCTGAATATTCTCAGCTGTGTCTCTGGAAAGCTGAATATGAGCTTATTGCCAGATTCTGATTCTAATAAAGTTAATGGAAATTTTGCCAGTGACTTCAAATGGTCCAGATATTATTCTCGGGCCAACTCCTAAGAAATTATCCCAGTTCAAACCTAGAGCAATTGCACTGATTTCAGTGAGACTAGACTGGCTTTACTCATCCAGTCCGAGGAAGATCCATGAAGTCAGAGATCAGAGTATGGAAGAACTGCCACTCACTTGACCAAACTGCTGTTATTGGAGTGATGGATGGTGTTTGGGTTTTGGGTTTTTTTTTTGTTTTGGTTTTTTTTTTTTTTCCCCACTGTTTGATGAAAGTGATGAAATCAGAGCTGCAGCATTACTGTAGGAGGGGGTATGTTCTTTTCTGGCAGTATCGCCTGCTCCACAGAACGCTGACCGGTACTCCATCAACCAGGGCTGGCGTGGGGTACCTGGGTAGTCTCAGCCACGTACCACAGTTTCACGTTCCGTTCTCCAAGATACTAAAAAAAAAAAAAAAAAAAAAAAAAAAAAAAAGTGTAGTATGTCGTAACCTGCTAAAATAAACCGCAACGCTTATTCACATTTAGAAAACTCCACCTATTTTCAGGACAAATAGCCAACACCCGCTGGGGGCAGGAAGGGTGGCCGAAACCCTTCCTTTAACAAGTAACAAGCCGGCAGAGTCCAGTGGCAGAGGCGGCAGGAGCCGCAGTTCGGCGGAGCGCCGCTCCAGGGCAGCGAGCCCGCGACATCCGACGGGGCCGGCGCTCCTCAACCTGCTCGTCCCCCGCCCCGTCCGTCCGCCCCCGCGGGGCCGCGCTACCTGCGCCCGCTCCCCGCCCCGGAGGAGCGGCCGCCCGCCCCGCCGAGAGGCGGGCGCGCTGCTGATTTGTCTTCGCTGTCGGCAGCCGCGCTCCGGCCAGCCCGCGGGGACCGGGGCTGCAGCCGCAGGAGCCGCTCGCTCGCTCTCTGCCTCCCTCGCTCCCTGGCAGCGAGAAAAGTTTGCCGCTCTTCACCCTGCTCCTTCTCCCGCCGTCCGCAGCCCCCGCGGCCCGGCGCGGATCCCCCGGGCAGGGGCATGGCGCGCTGAGCGGCCGCAGCGGGCCGGGGGCGGCCCCGCCGCACCTGAGCGGCGTTGGGCGCGGGGGGCTCCGCAGCGCGCTGCCCCGCGGGCGGCCATGCGCGGCGGCGGCGGCGAGCGCTGAGCCCCCCGGCCTGGCCGCCCCCGCCGGCCCGGGCCGAACCCGCCGCGGGGGCTGGCCTGGAGGGCGGCGGGCAGCCCGCGGGGACAGCGCGGAGCGGGACGTCGCCCGCCTGCGCCCGGCCGAGCGCCATGCCGCGCCGGCTGGCCTGGCTGTGCTGCTGCTGGGCGCTGCTGAGCGGCGCCTGCCGCCCCGCCGAGCCCGCGCTGCCCGCCGAGGGCGGGGAGCCGCCCGCCGCCGCCGGCTCGGGCTTCCTCTACCGGCGGCTGAAGTCGCACGAGAAGCGGGAGATGCAGCGGGAGATCCTCTCGGTGCTGGGGCTGCCCCACCGGCCCCGGCCGCTGCCGCGGGAGCCGCCGGCCCCGCCGCCGGGACGGCTGAGAGCGGCACCGCGCTTCATGCTGGACCTCTACCACTCCCTGGCCGAGGGCGCGGAGGGCAGCGCGGGCGCGGAGAGCGGGGGCCGCCCGCCGACCCCTGCCCCGCCGCTGCCCAGCCCGCAGGACAGCGCCTTCCTCAACGACGCCGACATGGTCATGAGCTTCGTCAACCTGGGTGAGTGAGGGAAGCAGGGAGGGAGGGAGTCCTGGGATGCGCGGAGCCCACCCAGCCACTCGCCCGCCCGTCCGTCCGTCCGTCCGTCCCGCGGATACCCCTCGCCCGCACAGTGGGGACGGGCGGCCGCTCCCCGGTGGGGCGCGACGGGGTTGGGGCTTTGCTGGCTGGGACCCACCTTGGACTGTGCGGGTTTCGGCCAGGAGGGCAGCTCACTTCGGGGAAGGATAAAACCTCTCGCAAGCAGTCAAGAAACAATATACCCCAGCATGCAAAACCTTTGGGGGAGGGAGTGAGAGGAAGGAAGAAAAAAAAGAATAATTATTTTTTTTTAATACTCCTTGTTCTGATGGTAGTGGTCAGAGCCTGTAGTAGTTCAGAATTACCACACCCTCCTCTGCTTCTTGGGCAGCAGAGCTGGGGGTCATGCCGGAGTACAGGTTGCACTCACTCTGTGCAAGGTCCAGCAGCACAGACATGCCGGACTCAAGACTCTGGCTTGAACAAAGCATAGCCACACTACTTCATGGTGTCTCATCTTCTCCTTTTAAAATATTTTTGTTTGTTTTTCTTTTAAGGGATCAGGGCTAATGTGGTGGTGAATACGTGTACTACTCTGTGTAGGTTATTTTGGTGATTGAGCACAGGAACGCAAAAAAAGTCTGTATCATGTGGAAATCTTAAATTAAGTTTTGTTAGATGTCAACCTGCTCTTCAAACAAATCATCCTGTCAGCGATGTGAAGGGCTCTAAGTCAGGCATTGCAGTGGGAAAATCATTAAGTTTTTTACTTAGAGGAGCTCTTAGTACTGTGCAATTGTAAGGAAACAGTGTAATTAGATTCAGCCTAATGTGGAGAATGAAAATATTTCAGTTGGCAAATAACAGTTCCTTTTTTTAGGGAATTCCTGTGAAGCTCAAGTGTCTTAGCCGGTCAGCTGAAGACTTTGCCTTTTTACTTGTGCTGCCAGAGCTGTGTGCCAGAACGACAACAGCTTGTCTTGTTTAAAAAAAAAAGCAAAAACAAACCAAACCGAATTTGTTGTGTGTTTACTCGTTTGGAGCAGGGCTATGTCACTGCAGCAGGAAATTTCTCAGAGTTCCCAGTGCTGGTACAGGTGTTCAATAGCTTTGTGCCATGCTCTGTGCATCTAGAGCAAGAGCTGATTAATTTTTGTACCTGATGGAAATCATGTGGTAGGTCAGAAGAGTTGCAAATAGTTCTTGAAGGATTTGTCTGCATTGAAACCGAGGCAGCCACAACTTGTAAGGGTACAGCTGAGCTGCCTTAGGTGCTCAGATCTTCCAGGAGCCTGGAGCCCTGTGTCTCCTTGTACTGCAGGTGTGTAGCTGTCAGGGTCTCATCTGCCTTGTTTTAAGTCAGCTTGGGGATGTTTAGGTGGTGTTGTCATCTCAGGGCTCAGATGTATTTGATTGAGACATCCTGAAATTGTCATCACTGAAACTGGCATGGTCTGTGGTCTCAGCTCAGAAGCCAAGATCTGGGAAGTACTGTACAGGTTTTAAATCCAAAGGGCACCTGTTTTTCTTCCCTCCCAGCCTCCCCAAACCTCTCTGTCCTTTGAATTCACAGAGCTGCTGTCCCAGTTCTTTGCCTTGGGGACTTTCAGGACCTCTACTTGGAGCTGTGAGTTTAAGAAGCATGGTGCTGACTGTAACTGTCCATGAGCACCCCCCATGTCACGTTGTACTTGACGGATGTGAAACAAGGTGCCTGCAAGGGGCTAGGCAGTTCCCTAAAGAGCTGATTTCAGGGATAAGTGTGAGCATGTGGTGTTTAAGAATAATTAGCTGTTTGTAAAGCACCAGGAGAGTATTATTAGATGGTATAATCTGAAAGTATGTGTTTCTTTTAAAAATAACCCCTTCCACTCATATGATTCAAATCAGTTCTGATAATTTGGGATTTAGACCCTTGTGCAACAACGAGGAAAATTATTCATGTAGTGTAGTAAAATAGTGCAATTGAAATGCTAGTTATGTGTCTCAGGAAGCATGAATCAACTGTAGAAATTTCTCATCAACTTCCAAATCCCAAGTCATAAACCATAATGTCATTTAACGTGATTGTTTGTTGCCAGAGTGTTGACAAATCGATGGGGTGGGACTAACCAGCTGTTTGGCTGCTTTCTGTGGCTTCTCTGACATACCAGGGATTTTTTTGGGTCTTTCATATGTGTATTGACATTTTCTTTTCCATTTAATGGTAATTCAGGTTGGAAAAGTAGAGGAAGCTTAAGGTTATATTCCAATGTAGAAACCAAAGGTTTGATGGGAGAAAGCCAGCTTGTGATCTGTCAAAGTAGCTTATTAGATGAAGTCAGAAATGCAGCAAAAGATGGTGGGATCACAGCAGAAAGAGAAGAATTCTTGATTTCAAGCACACTGACTAATCCAATGAAGTACATGTCAAACAACCCTGAAAACTCACAGCTGGAGTCTGCTTATAAGTGGATGCTGCCAGAATTATTTTAGTTGGGGCTTTCTGCAAGTGGCCATATATACAGTTACTTCTGTTCAGTTAAAACTCACTTCTGAAGAACTTTGTGTTCAACCTCAAAGACTTCCCATTCCATTATTGAAGGGGCAGCTACCAAAGAGATATGAGGGGCCCTTGCTGTTCTCTCAGGGTGAGGAGTGTATGGTATCACGTGGATATGCAGGTGAATGTGGCTGTGTGGGTGTCAAGTCAGTGTGGGTGACCTGCCTGCAGGTGCTGATGCTGCTTCTGCTGCAGCTCAGAGCCAGACAAATGTTTGATGCATCTTGGTGTGCTGGAAAGCCATCGTCTAGGTCAGCTGTGCAGAAGAGTCCTACTTTGTCATGAAAGTTTGCAGGTGTTGATGTTCTTATGAAATGCATTTAATTTTTCCAGCCCTGTAGCCCAAAAACGGTCACTAGCTTGTAGTCACTGCTGATTTTAGACTTGCAGGACTCCAGCCCTTCCTGACCAACTTTCATCCTTCAGTCTGGGGGACAGCCAATGTGTTTTCTCTCTGGGGAAGGCTATGTTTCCATATGTGCTCAGGGTATGAGTCCTCTTTGCAAAAGTCTTGCAAAGATGAGGGACTTTGATGAGGTCTCAGATTATTCAGGCAGAGCAGGCTTGTCCCAGCATCAAAGGTGGTAGTGCTCTTGGAGATAGTTTCTATTTTGTTTTGGTTTTTTTTTAAAGTGGGACAGGAAGGTCACAGAGGTGTGGAGGGTCTTCACACACAGAGAGTTGCTGTCTTACATGGAAGACAAATCTTGGTCTTTGAAACGGGGAATCTGGGATTTATCTTGCTTACCTGGTGGTGTCTGTATCGTGGTGTGGGAAATGATTCCCACAGGAGCTGATTATAGGGGAGCTTAGTGTGTCCAGGGTTTCCAGGAGATGCTTAGCACTTAGTTTTATGAAAAAAACTGCATCTGGATAGCAGTATCAGGGAGGAGAAATATTTTTTTGTTCCCATTATAAGCAAAATCACATGCGATATAAACCAGTTCAGATAATTTAGATAATAAATTTAATCTATCAGGTTAAATACCAAAACATAATTTGACAGAAAGCACAACCTGTCCTTGGTAAATCGGGTCCCTTTTTTTTGGAAGACGATCCTGGAAGTGTCTGTTTTGGGTGTTTTCATTAGGATGAAGCATCTGACAAGTGCCTGTTTCTTTTCATTTCACACATAGGAAGTCTGGACAGCCTGCACAGATGGAAACATCTGCATGGATTCACTGAGGAAGCAGGGTACCAAACTTCTGTGCTGTGGAAATGGCTGTACAGCAGAGTTGTGGGGCTGGGGTGGGGGAGTGCATTGTGGGCCAGGGATGTTTGTGAAACTCTTCTTGTAGGAACAGCCTTGATATAAATATGTGGCATGTCTTGACACAGTGGTGTTGAGAGAATAACATCTATTAATGTTTCCTATCTGGAAAATGTACCTTCCTCATGGCACGAGATAAGGTTATCTCCTCTTGGCAGAACAGCCCGGAGTTGGTATGGAGATACCTCTTGAGGCAGTGATGCTGGATTGACAGCTTGACCCCAGTGTTCTCAGGCACATGAGTGCTGATGTGAAGGGGATCTTGTGCTGCATCCTCTGTTTCACCAGCTGGTGTCTTCAGAGTAGTGCATGCTGTGTGAAGCAGCAGAAAACAAGGCTCTCAAAGACTTTGCTACTTTAATGGCATCCAGAATTGTTTGTGTATCATGAAGGGTGCTGTGAAGCAATCCTGTGTCAGAACATGGTCTTCACCCATGTCTTCCTATCCTGGCATCCCTACTGAGAGGAAAAAAAGCCATGCACTTCCTACAATCAAACCCAAGGAATTCAGTGTCAGTGTGAGTTTCTGCCATGACCTGAATCTGGGGCTGTTGATAGATGCGCAGGAAAAGTCCAAACCCACCAAACCTGCCAGAGATAAGGATCATAAAAAGTGTGTTTTGGGGTGTGGTACCTGGTTATTCATCATTGTGGCTTTTCATAGCAGACTAGCAGCACTGATTCACTATACATCTACATTTGGAGAGAAGGTTTTCCCTTTTATCATAAGACCCACAGATTCCTCAGGAGGGCTTTATGCAAAAGGTTGAGGGAAATTCACCTTTTGCCAGCCAGTCCTGCAGTCAGCCCTGAAGCTTCAACACTGTTTGAATTGGGGCTGGGGTGGAAAGACTCTTCTATTTTTCAATCCCCAAACTCCAGGCAATCCCCATCTTCCCTGCAAGACTTCAAGTGTCAGCTGGGGCAAGGGATCTCCCTTTCAGTGCAAGGAAGTTGCTTGGAGGTAGATATGACTTGTACAAATACACCCTCTCTCTCTCTCCTTGCCTATAAAGCAGCACCTTATGGATGTGATGTCTTACAAACAGGCTTTTCATCTTTTTGGCAGTGGTGACCTACCAGATTTCCTTCTAGGAATGATCTTGCACAAATCCATAGCACCTTAGGTGCAAGTGATATGCCTTTGTCCTGCACAGCTTTTCACAGGAGGGAAGCAGTGCTCCAGCATCCTTACATGTGTTTCTAAAGCAGGTGAATTTTTTCCTCTGAAGGATTTGATCAGCCCACCTGCCTTTTTCCCAGCACCATGCTTGCTGTTGGGAGATACAAAATTAGGCAACCAAGATGTCTCAGGGATGTTGCGTGATTGGATTGATGGGACTGTACCATTCATACTGTCATCCCATCTGTTTTTACTCTTGGCCACGTGTTGTAAAGGTCAAGACATCTACTCAGAGGGAATAACTGGAGTGTGTGATGCTGCAGATCTGGCTGTGCTGCCAGCTGGCTCTGTACAGCCTTGCTTGCTCGGCATGTGAGCAGTGTCCTCCACGTGTGTCCAAAGCAGGCCAATACTAGAAATCATGAAGCTGATGATGGGAATGAGTTTACTGACTTCTGCCAAGCCTTGTATAGTGGGCTTTGATGCCAAGACAGATTCCCAAGTGCCGAAGAGCAGCCTTATATTTGCTGTTCAACTGATGCAGCTTGAGATCCTCATTTATGTAATCTCCTTGGAGTAGCTGCTGCTTGCAAGCTGCCTGCTAGTGTGGAGCTGCTTGACAGCACAGTTAAAGAAAGGGCAAATGGACTTTTAGAAGTCCTCAGCTCCTCTGGACTTGGAATTTGAGGGACTGTAGTCATCCTTCTGCCTTAGGCTAGGAGCCCTGGAAGATGTGTGGCTCCTGGAAATGCTGCTCTTCAAAACCTGTACTGTTGAAATGAGTGGAGAGTAATGTTCATGTAAGCAATTTGTCCAAGTCTGACTGTCATCTGGACTAAGCTACTGGGAGCAGACAGTGTGACATTACTAGGCTTATTCTGTCTTGCGAAAGCTTTTCAGAGCTTCAAAATTTACAGTCTTAGACTTCAGCATTTCACACAAAATTTTCTTCCAGCAACAACACTAACAACAGCAATTTATTGTAATTTAAAAAGCTAGTATTGCCAAACTAGTCTTGATTACTTCAAGCCAAATTTTTTATCTGTAAATAAATGAAAAGTTGCATTTTGAATTAGAAACCCAGGTGTGGGGCTGGTGGGTTTTTTTTGTGGTTATTTTTAAATATTTTTTTTAATAAAAGCAGAACTTCCTAGTTCTTTCCCTTAGAAAAAAAAAATAAGCTAAACCACTTATTATAAAAAGGTTTTCTTTTGGCAGTTTTTTTCCAGCTCAACATGGCTTTAGCAGAAAATCACTTGGGCAGCTGTCATGGATGTCTTGTGCTGAGCTCCTGCTGGGACTGCTTGCTGCAGGCTTGTACCTCTGCCAAGGAGCTGTGGATCCTTGCTGAGCCTAGCCCGGTGCATTGCAGTGGTTACACTCTCTCTTGTAGTTTTAAATATAAACTTCTAAGCAGTGTTTGTGATTTAGGAGGAAGGAAGGTGGTGTTTAGCCTTTCCATGCCATGGAGTCATGATTCTTTTTAGGTCATCTTGCCTCATTGCTAACTTGTAGGGGGTTAGAGGAAGGTATGATTTACTTGGGACATAAACAGTCCCATTGTGCATTTCTGCTGTATCCCAGCAGATGCACAGCTATGCTGTAAGGTACAGCCCACCTCCTAATCATTTAACATTTCCACTTGACCATTTATATAGCAGTGTGAAGCAAAGAGCAAGCACTATTGCCCAAATGGAAAAATGGCTCATGGGTGAGAGATTCCCATTTTTTACAGCAAGCATCAGACCTCAGAGCCTGGGAGATGGAGGTTAAGGACTGGGAAACTGTCTGCTGCCCACCTGGTAGTTGGAGCCTGGTTTTGCATCACACCTAGATTCCCTGTTTGATGGAGCAGCAGTTTTAAACTCAAGGAGAGGTAGGTATAGATTGGACAGAAGGCAGAAGTTTTTCAAACTGCAGTAGTGAGACATTCAAACAGGTTCCCCAGAAGAGCTGTAGATGCCCCCCCATCCGTGGAGCTGTTCAATGTCAGGTTGGATGGGGCTTTGAGCAATCTGTTTTACTGAACAATGTTCCTGCCCATGGCAAGGGGTTGATCTGGATGACTTCTGAAGATCCATTCTAGCCCAAACTGCCTGGAATTCCAAGTGGGAATTGGGAGGGCACTTGGGACTGGGATTCTGTAGCCATGATATGCTGAAGGTGAGGAGACATGCCTGAAAACATTCAGTGAGACATTTCTTTCCACCATTTTTTCAGTCGTGGCTGGCAGGGGATGAGGAGTGGTGCCTGCTGCAGCCCTTGCCGCAGGGGTGGCTGGCAGCAGCACACTAAGTGGCCTGGTGCTTTGCACCCAGAGCAGGCTCCCACACAGGGGCTCTGGGAAGGGCATGTGGCTGCAGCTGCTGCAGGAGAAAAAAGCTTAGTTAAAGAAGCTGAGTCCCTGTGGGATTGCAGGGGTGTTTAATACCTCGTAATGGACTTTGATTCCTAAAAACTGCTGTGGATTGGGGCTGGCATTTCCTGAACTCTCAGTTACTTAAGAAACAGTCTTGTAGTGTTGGGTAAAGTTTTGGAATGGATTTTTTTGTTTGTTTGCGTTTTGGGTTGGTTGGGTTTTTTTGGTGATGTAATGAGATTTTTTTTTTTTTTTGTTGTTAAGGGCACAAAGATTTTGACAGCGCTGCTTTCAGCTCTTTTTATTTTACGTAGCAGTGTTCATCATAGCACAATGACAGAATTGAATCAGTGGTAGCAACAGTGGGAACTTTTGGCAAAAAAGGATAATGTAGACAGAGCCGAAGTGTTCTGCTAACTAAAACAGTAGCTGTATTTTTCAGAGAGCTAGACATGACTGTTTTGATCCAATGTGGTGTTAATCACAAGAATACATAACTGCTTTCCTGTGAACTTTCCCCTTAAAAATATCCAATGATATCACCTGATGTTTTGCACTAATGCTCAGTATAACCAGAATTTAGAACAGCTGGCTCCATATAAACTTGGAACATTCATAGGTCGAATATTAGTGTATAAATAAAAACATTTTGAAAACAAAAACAGAAGCACAGTATTGGAAATATACTGAATGTGCAGATGTACTTCATGGCTTGAATAGCTTTACAAATTAAACAAGACAGTGTCAACACTTGTTCTGAAGAGTCAAATTTCCTGATAGTAAATGAGGGAGTGTTTTCAAACAGTATTCCAAAGATGTGTTATTCCATGTATGTTAATGGTTGTTTGCAGTGTGAGAAATGTATGAATTGGCTATTTGAAACACTCTTCTAACGAATATATATTTGTTCAACCCAAAATCTTGTCAAATTGAGACCTGCAGTTTCTTTTATCAAGTGCAGGCTGTAAAATGTGCCATGTTTAAAGAATGCACAGGGATGTTTATGTTGAAGTGTACTGCTGCAGCTTTCTTATCTTGTCGCTCACCTCATCGCATTCGCGTGGCGTGTATGGTCAAGGTATTAGACACTCTGTTTGTACAAGGGCTGAAGGGTGACATAATGTCTATTGAAGCACAAGTGTTAGGCTCCACACCAGGCAACAAAGAGCACTTAAAAAATGAGAACAGATTAGAGCTCATGAGCAGGGTCTGATAGTTGCACACATAAGCCAAGAGATGTTGGAGAGAGGAAAGGGTCAACAGCTATGGTGTGAAACAGATGTGCCTCCTTGCATCCTTGTCTCTCCTGGGCTTTCCAGACCACTTGAGAGAGAAAACCAGAAGAGTAAATCTCATAGCAGTCAATTCCAGTCTTTTTACAGGGAATAAAATTATTCAAATAAGTTGGAAAATGAGGTTTAACTGTAACTAATGTGTACAACATGCAAAAGACTTGTCTGCCTCTGCCTTTGTAAACTCTGTAATAATACAAAGCTGTTTGAACGTGAACACTTGCTGCAGCCTTTCATATTTTTCAAACTGCTTTAAAATATCTGGATAAAGGTATTCACTATCAGGGATTAAAGAAGTGGTCACAGCTTTAATTCCTCATGGCACAGAGGTGCAAGCTCCATCTTTCGGTCAAATTCAGATGAGCAGAGGTAGAGGCAGCAGTCTTTAATTTCCACATGCTCTGCAGGAAAACAGGAGGAAGCATTTCCTATGTCACTTACCATGGGCTTCCCATTCATGTTTCTTCACTACTTTTGGCCACGCTGGTGGTGTGCTGCAGGAAGAGGCCTTACACACTTTTAATGTACCTGAGTCTTCATAATGATGCCAGGCTTGGTTCTTCAAAACTTTTGTGTGCAAACAGGGAGAGGCTTCTCTGCAAGCCTTGACATGTGTGCACATTTTTGATGCAAAAAAGCAGGAGGATAGTTCTAAAATTTAAACCTGGTTTGAAATTCATGTTTAAATATCTACACAAAGATTTGATTCACAAGTACAGAATCCAGGTGTTCAACTTAAATGATGAAGGTTGGCAAAGAAACCCTTTATTTTAGAAAAGCAGCAGCCTCTCTTGCCCACAAACTGTCATCCTGAGACAGCATTTCAAGCATGCAGACCTTTTTGCTTAATTACTGTAACATCAAACATCTTTGACATGAAAGGGACCAAGCAGTGGCTATGCGAGATAATGACTTGTTTATAAAAATAATTTAAACAACATATGAAAAGGATAAACATGCATGTCCTGCCAAAATTCACTGTATGTTCTGCAGGCTTTGGTGATTGTGAATCTCTTGGCTTGGTCTTTCAAATTTTTTTTTTTTTTTTTTTTTTAAACCCACAAAGAAAAAAGGCAGAGGGGGAATGGAATGAAGAGAAATGAAGGGAGACTTAAAAAAAAAGAGAGTTCTCATAGTTAAGGAAGTTCCAACTTATTATGCTATGGAAGATAGCTGGAGAGAAAATACATTTGTTTAATGTACTACAGTAGATTTTCTCTTTGAGATGTCTGTGTCTTGTCTCTTGCATGTGATAGTTTTTACACTTTAATGATTGTAGCAGCTGTCCTGTCCAAAAATGTTCCATTCTGCAGGATATGTAATGCTCATTACTTGCTAGACAACATCAAGATACTACTCTGTCTCTTATTCAGAACCTCAAAACACTTCATAAGCATTTAACTCTCACAGTGTGCTCTAACAAATGTAAATCACTCTTATACTGATTTTTCCAAATAACAAAGCTGAGGCTCAGGGGTTATGACTGGACCAGGGCTGTGATGAGATCCCTGAAATTCTTGCTTCTGGCCCTGCAATCTCGCCTGTTTTACTGACCTGGCCAGTCCTCCAGTGGCTCATGGAGCCAGTGAAACAAGAGGGTCTTATCTGGTGAAACCTGTCGTTTTTCAGGTGGCAGCATGAATCAGCTGGAGCTTACAGGTTCTCACTTGGCTTAGGCTTTAGTTCTTCCTGCCTGTGAACCCTGCTCATCAGTGTTGCACAGTCTGTGCCTTCTGCAGTCATGCTCCATTAGGGACTTGGCTCTTCAGACATGCTTGCCAACAGCTGAACACAGGAGAGATGAAAGAGGTCACAGGCTAGCACATGTTTCATTTGAAACTATTGGAGAGCCTAATAAAGGTTTGGTTGACTTTTGATAAAGCCCACGGTGCAGGGAAACTAATAATAGATGTTCTTCTGAGTTAACTGAGAGTTTTGCTGAGAAACTCCCCATAAACATGCAGTGTAACAGCTGAAGTTGGTATAATGACTCTTTTATGTTTCAGAAGCTGTTGGGATTGGGTCTGCCTGATACTGTTGCTATCTCTAGTCTCAGTAAAAGCAGTTTTATGGGGTCCCAAAACAGTCTGTTGCTTCTGGCAGCCAGAGAGCTGGCAGCTCTGATGCACTGAGGCTTGAAGAGATAGTTCATTAATTCATGGCACTTTCCAGAATAAACATGGCAAACCTCCTCTGAAATAACAGACGGTAAATCCTCCTTGTCAGTCAAGACTGCACATTTGTCTTCAGAAGGGGGCCATGAAAGAAGCTATCCATCTCCTAATGAATGAAAAAATAAATAGAAGAAGAACTGTGCATTGTGTCGTACTTGACATGGTAAAGCTCCGGTTTGGAATAACAACAAACCTTTCCTCCCATCTCAGCCCTGTTAATTGTGCGCTGAAACCAAGCAATGCCCACTGGGCAGGCTCTCAGATGGCATAAACTAGCATATCTCTGTGCCACGGATCCCTGGTGGGAATGACAGCACTTCTGGCTCCTTCTTTGGCCCTTTTTGGGAAGGTAGGTGTCACCATCTCGCAGCTCCAGGTCCTCAGGGATGGGACCTCTGGTCTCTCTGCGCCAGGAGACTCGTGAAGGTTGCTGCGAGCCGGGGCTGCTCGGAGCGCACAGATGTTTTGTGCAGCTTGTTATTTTCTATGTTGGAGGTTATGAGTCAGAATACTGTTACCAAAATGTTTATGTGAAATCATTTCTGAGTCATATATTTGCATCATATACAACCTGTCTGACAATCAAAACATTCAGCGCTCGGCTAATGATTATACTAAGTTTTCCAACACTCTGCTCCAACATCACATAATTACATGGCAGAGTGCAATATATTACTTTGACGGGGTTCTTCATGCATCTTGTGATGTCAGAACATCATCATTACTATTATTTTAAATTATCAGAGTTTGTTGCGTGAAACAAAGTTAAAAATAGTGAGAGGCAGTTCCTCAGAAATAAAACGCCATGCAAATATTCCTGGCATTTTCAGTCCCCAGAAAAACATATTTCAAGAGCTTGCATAGTACTTTTAACTTTATTCTCTCCAGAGAGGTGCTTGATCAGGACTTTTTGGTTTAATTGAAAGATTAGCTATGGATATTTGCCTGAAGAAATTGTTTGGTGCCTGTGGGTCTGTTTGGTAGTTTCTCTAAAATACATTTTTTAAAGATAGAACCAGAGTATTTTTATCAGCATGAAGTCTCTAAACTACAGTTTAATGCACTTTATGTTTGTCTCTTGTGTGAGTTCTAACATAAATAGGAATTGCTTACAAACATTCTGAAGAACTAGAGCGAACATTTAAAATTACACTTCAGGTGTGTGAGAAATCAGCAGGTGTGTTTGCCACAATGTTCTAGTGATTTCAGTAACTCCTCTTGAACAGTTTATTCTAGAGCAGGATGGGAAAACTGAAGTACCCCCCAGCTCTGTGCTAAGGTAATGGTCAAGGAGTTGAAAAGGGCATAGGGGCAAAGGGTTGCTCTTTTGATTGTTTTGAAATACATGTTCATGCAAAAGCACATGAATGTTCAAATGAAAAATGATGTTAGGGCTAACTTATCTGAATCTGGTTTACAGTCTTCTGGAGTTGGCTTTGGGAGCTCGATTCTAAGTGTGAAGGGCACAGGCAGGTCCCTTTAAATATAAAATATTTTTACGTTTCATCGCTCTTACTGAGCTAGCAAAGTGCAGGATGGATTATGATGAAATTCTTTATGTTCCTAGTGAAAAAAAAAAGTATGGACAATACAGTAGTGGACTTTCCTGGCTACAAGTGACTGGGCTGTGCTTAGTAATTAGGGAGCCCACATTTGGAGCAATAAAAGTATCCCTGTGTAGTATTAGTGAGCACCATCTTTGCTTATGCACTCTCCTTGGCCAGCGTCAGTGGCAAATACATAATTGGTCTATGAGGACCAATATATTGTGAAGTGTAGTGGAAAATGCCAAAATAAAATTTCAGTTGGATGAAGTCCATTTGTCCTGTGCTAATTTCTAGCCCTGTAAACAAACACAGCTGCTGAACATAGAATCAGTGCTCAGAGTGGTTAAAAACAGTGATGCATTGCTAGTGAGATCACAGCAGAAAAAAATATGTAACACATGAGGCTGCAGTAAGGATCAAAACTGTCCTCAGCTCTGAATAATTGTTTCTGTTCATCTATTTATGAGGCTTAGAATGTAAAGATTACATTGATTGTCAGACCATTCAGCTGGGACAGAGTATTAAGTATTGATGAGCCAGTTGTCATGAACTTTTGCAAAAGAGTGAATCTGCAACCAGAGGCTTGATGAATTTATTTGTATTTATTTTATATTTCTCTCTTTTATATAAATATATCACCCCTTCACTTGAAGTGACAAGTGAAGCCTGTCACTTCATCTTAATTAAAATGTCTTTAAAAGTGCTGCAATACTGAACAAGGAACGTGAGACTTCAAACATTAGAAATCTCAGGGTCAAGCCTACTAGGTCATTGGCAAAGTAGCAGCACTTACACTGTAATATGTCTCATGGCCCCGTTATATATTTTGACATCCCTGAGCTGACTAATTGCTCTGGGGGAAAAAAAAGACTCTTGGTTACTGTAGTAGAGAAGTTTCCAACCTCTTCTGTCCATCAAATCCCTTATCTAGGGACTGCTGCATGGTCATCCCCAGAGCTAGCAGAGTAGGGCAGTTTTGAACAGCATCAGTTTTATAGTTTTGGGCATTTTATAGCCATTTTGGGGCTTTGACTTGTGGTTGGTGTGTCATTCCATGCTCCTGCACAGCACAGGTTGGTGCCACCCTCTTCAGAAGCCTCCTGGGGCTTGAGGAATGATTGGGTGTTCGCATTGCTGTGTACTGGACTCATGCCATCGTGGATTTTGTCATGTCTGCAGAACACCACTGGGGTCCATCAGTGGCTCGGGTTCTGGAAACTCTCCTAGCCCCTGCCCCAGCTCAACTGCAGGCTGGCATGGAGCATTTAAATCTCAAACTGTCAGTCTGGCACGTTCCATAAACACTAAATTGACTCAGAGTGGCTAGGTCTAGTGCTGTAAAACATACTGTTCAGGTATTATTGCCAAGGAAAAAAAATTACCTGTAAATAGCAGACTTACAGCATAGGGGCTTATTTCTGTGCTTATGCTTTTTACATTTCCATTTTTGCACCAGCTTGGCAAGAATTTAACTTAAATGTCAAAACTATTTTTATGTAAATATATGCATTATTGAATCTCTTACTCATAAAGCAAATAGTACTTTAAACCCACACAAAACAGTTGAAGCTATATATATTTTCTCACTACTGAATTTGGCTTTTAATAACTTGGAGTGAACTGTCCAAAATAAAGTTAGGAATCAAGGGCACTTTATTTTCCAGCTAGCAACATATGTATTCTTGGCTTTACACTGTACCAATTTGAGATGGAAGAAAACCTGGATTTGTACTACAGATCCTCTCAGCAATCAAGAGAGAAATATCATAGTTAAATAAACCCATTATTTTAAAATTAAAATTTTCTAAAACTGTATGAAGCTACAAAAACTATGAAGGAGTATTAAGAGACTGTGGAGGCTTTGATATCAAACAGTGGTTTTCTAATGGTGTTTCTCCTGCTGGAAGGGCAGCCTTTTGCCAGAGTCAGCAGTTACCCACAGAAAAGATTTCCCTGCCCCTATTTGAGGAGTAAGGACAGCAAAAGTTGCCCTCAGCACGTACAGATAAAACCTCAGCTGAGGTTATGGATTGTGTAATAAGCCCAGGTCACAGTGGCCTGGAAAGAGATGGTGCTGTCCTTTGTGGGTTTCATGGTTTGTCTCCATGTCATGGATTTTCTTGCCACACTGCCCTCTTGCCTGTGGGAAGTTACTCAAGATCAGTTCTGGATCCCAAAGATAAGGTGGGAAAATCACATGAGGAAGTCACACAGACAAGGGCTTGGTGCTGAGGAATACATGGCCAGTGCTCTGTCACAGTGTCCTGGTGGGATCCACCTTGTTGCTCTCTTATTGCTCCCTGCCATGTGCTCAGTGTCAGAGCCATTGTAACAGAGGTCTCCACTGGTTTTGCCTTGCCCTCTGCTGCAGCAGGAATTCCATGGGCATGTGGGTGTGTTCAGGCTAACTGGGATGCAAAGAAGCAAGAGAGAATAAGAGGAGAATCCTCAGCACAATTGCGTGTGATCTCCCATCCTAGATTTCAATTCAAGCTTTTAAGTCAATTATCCAGCAATTCAGATAATTTCTGGCTGGGTTGCAGGGTATTTGCCTGCCACTGTGTGTGGCATGAAGGGCATGCATTGCTACTTATGCCCTTTCTTGTTGAATAAACCCAAGCTGTACTCAAGGAGAAAAAAAATATTGGAGTGCTTTCTGGGGCAGCTGAGCTGTGAAAGCTGCTTTGGTTATCTGAGGCTGAAGTACGTGTGAAGCACAACTGGGGAAGACTCCTGAAAAAAGCCAGCCCTTGGGATGTTGGATACAATCACAAGTAAAATATGGAAGATTTCACCAGAGCTGTAGTAAATGCAGCAGCTGGTCAAGGGTGGGTCATGTCCAGCAGATCATGTGTGCTGTCCATGCATGCCTGATTTCATGGGCATGAAGGAGAGGAGAAACTCTGGAGAAGGAGGAATGAACTGGACCAGAGAGAGGGTCATGGCTCTTGCCTGTGCAGGCAAGTGAATTTGAAGGATGGTGACTAAGAGATTCTGGTTTTCTAAAAATAATGCTTTTCACTGACTGAAACCACAGCTCTTGCTGATGCAGCTTTTGATTATTTTACCTCTTATTCTATCTTTCCTGGTTTGCATGATTCAGACTTATGTAAACACTAGTAATGGTGCCTCACTGTGGTGAGAGTAGCGCTGTGTGAAACAGACAAGGCTCACGGGGCAGGAGATAGGTCCTGAATGCCTTTTTGTCCAAGAGATCCCCTGTGCATCCTCAAGCAGCTGCTGGAGTGAGGGGTCAGATATCTCTGTTTGCTGGTGCCCAGAAGAGAAGTCTTGGGAAAATGATGCTGCTTTCTTTTCTTGCAAAGTCCTCTCCTACAAAGTTTCATCGTAATGACTTTTGTTCTTTCTCGTTAAATGCAGTGTGTGTGAAAAGGCTGCTGAGATGCTTTGGGTTGCCGTTAAACACAAGCCTTAAGGAAAAATTTAAACAACAGATGAGCAAAATGGTAGTGGTTTAACTTGAGCTGTAAATACTATTTTCCCTTTTAAATATGTTTTTGGAAGGTAAGGGAAACCAATTATTCTTGAATTTAAAGCAAGCAGACTATTCCTTTATTTGACTGAGACATGTGATTCATCTTGACTGGCTTTTTCTTAGTTTTTAAGTCATTCTGCTTGTGTTGCATTCATTCCCTGAGCTTATTTTGTTAACCTTGCCACCTGAACAAATTAGGCACGTGTCCTCATGTGGTGTTCCCTTAATTAATTACCTGCTGGTCACAGTTGGGACACCTATATTTGCATCTACTTCTTTATGTAGCCAGAGGACAATTAATGCTGCAGATTTTTTCCCCAGCCTTTGAAAACTTTTTTTGTGTATTGTGCAGATGGCGTTAAACCACTTTCATGTCCCATTTTTCCATCACTTTGGCATTTCTTTATGTGCTTTGAGTGCAGAGGTAGTAAGCTAGAGTACAACAGTTGGTACTTTCATTAGCAGTGGTGGTGTACACAAAAAGCCCAAGTCTTAACTAGAAAGGTAAATTCTTTAGGACTAGCAAGGACCCTCAGAGCCATTGAAAACAAAGATGTTGTAGGCATTTTGTCCAGCAAGCTCCACAGAAATCCGTTCCAGTTTTCCTCCATGTCTCGCAGGTCACAGGACTCCTGCCAGGTGCCGTGGAAAAAAAAAAAAAGTAGGAGTGAAAAAGTGAAAACCAGCACCTGCAGCTGTAAGCTGCTGGGGAAGATGTGCTGGGAGCAGGAGAGATCAGCAGTGTCACTGGATCCTCACAGCAGTGCAGCAGCTGCTAGGTGGTGTTCCCGGTGGATGTGAGCATTCTCAGTGTTACAGAGGGAAGAGAAAATACCTAACATGCAAACTCCTCCTGCTGCTTTGATTTGAGGAAAATTTCATCACTGGTCCTAGCCTGAGCATGTGAGAGATTGTCAGTAAGTCAGTAATAGGGTCTGAGCAGGCTCTTGACCCACCAGAGTCACTGAGGCTCTCTACCTTGGGTCAATCAATACCTGATGCTTCTTCACAAGACCACAGGAAAAGGCTCAGATTGCTGATATAAGTCACGAATTGTGGGACTGATACAGTATAACTATGGGCCAGATGAGCATGGGTTAAAGAGTTATCTCTTCCCACTTCATTGTGCTTTAGCAGTACTGACAAATTTGACACCTCTGTCCTCATTTCCCAAGTTTCAAGTTCCCGTTTCAGAAGCTGCAGGAGCAGTGGTTAAGTAGGACAAAGCACACCCCATCTCTTCTCCCAGTTTTTCATGTGGATGTGTGCATGCTGTGCTCACATGCTCTTCCCTTCCTGCTCAGCCCTCTCAGCTTTCTATCTAAAAGAAAATCTAAAGTTTGCAGTGCAAAGGTGTTGGATGTGGCTTGTGAGAGATGTGAAACAGCTACTACATATTGGCTGCAGGGAGAAGGACCTGCTAGTTGAAATTTGGCTTTTTGTTCTGGCTTGTGACATCTATACTGGTGAAACAATACAGGCATTACTATTGGTAGGAGCAATAGTATATAATAGTGTTCAGTGAATGCCCCAGGCATGAGTGTTGGTTTAGATAAAGCTTGACTTTATATCATTCATGGGTATTTGGTTGAGAACAGCCTCAAAGTTCTCCAACTCTAAGCAAAATTATTTTGAGTGGTATGTAGCCAGGAGATACTCTATGTGAGAGTAACTGGTGTGTCAAGAAAATGAGAGAGCTTCATGCTAGTGGGGGAAAAAGCCCTAGAGTTTAGCTGAACAGCATTTACAGATTGTCTTTTGGAATGCAGTCAGCAAGCAGTAAGGATTGTTAAATAGATATGAAATTCAAGTGATTTTACTCTTAATAAAGAAACAGCTAAATAAATATTTCAAGAAAACAGTGAAGTCAAATTGCAATAAATGTTATTATTTAGTGCACTTTTAAGGCCCCAGGACAGGAATATATCTGCATTCAGGAAAGCACTTAAGCACATGCTTTCCTGAATAGAGACAGTCTAAGGCTTATACTTAAGTGCTTTCCTGAATGTGGGCCAAAGCCTCCTAAGAGTTTATTTTAAAGACACTCTGCCCTTAATTAAAACACTTGGTCAAATGTAACAATTAGGTGTCAGCTTGCTTACTGTCACACAGCAACTTTCTGTAACAGCAGGCGGTAGCGCTCCACAATGACTGAGGCCAGGAAGCAAAGACTACTCCATCAGTTGACACTGTGAGAGGAAACTCAATTTTTATGGGCCTCCCAATAGTTCCCTCTGGCAAGTGCTGGAAATCTAAAATAAATTGAAGAGCTCTGCCAAAAAGTGGCCCAAAACTGTTTACAGGGTCTCCAGTGGAACAAGCTCAAGGCTTCTCCCCACCACAGCGGTGCTGAGCATCACCAGAGCTCTTGCTCTGGGTTTAGAGCATCACCAGTGCCGCCAGTACTTGTGGTTGGACCTCAGTCATTCTGCCAGGTGTTCTGTTCTGTTTATTCAGACGTTAAATTTTTATTTGATCATTCCTCACAAGCATCCAGTTGTTCTTTTTTCTCACTCAGGTGGCTGGGAGCCAGTTGTGCTAATGGCACTGTCAGATGTGCTGGGGAAAGTGGAGTCATTGCAATGCTGCTTCTCCCCTGACCCAGGGTCCTGGCTGGCTCTGAAATGTAGATGAAGCACTGACAGCTCCTCCCACCCTTCCCTGCATTGCGTGTTTGGTGCTTCCCACCTGGAGGAGCAAGAGTTGCCAAAGTAGGTAAGAGGTTGCCTTGCTGGGAGGGACAGGTGTGACCTGGTCACACTAGTAATCGTGAAAATGAAGTTGTTCTGGAAGAGGTTGTCAAGGAGTCCTTGTTCCCCAAGGTGGTGCCCTTCAAGCAAAGTAAGGGTTTTATTCTTGTACCTTGGAAGCAGACAAGTGACTTAGATTTGCATACAGAGCTTACCTCAGGTCCTGTACTTGGGGCATCCCTCTCCAGAAGCCATTTTTGTGAAGTGCTGGAAGTGGTGTTGGATTCCTGCCTTGTAGCAGCCTCAGCTGTCCTATGAATAAGGAAATTCAACCTTTGGTTTTCCTGAGGGGTTGGACTTCATGTTTAAAATGTTTATGGTTTGAAAGCCTGTTGCATTTTCTTTCCCTCATCTTAGGCTTAGTATGCCTGCCCTCTAGCTCATAACTAAAGCAGTTCAGTGTCTTCCCCACTTCTGCTGTCCTTTTGAGTTGACTCTCTTGTTATGATGGTTGCCCTGTCTCACTTATTATTATATTCTTTGCTCGAAATTTGGGATCTATAGTTGTGGGGTAGCTCACAGAAATCCAAGCTGTTGCCTTCTTGTGTTTGGTTCTTCTGAGTGAAAAAACTTTGCATAGAGTTTTCATAAGGTTGCAGTACCCTTGATTTTTACATCAGCATTTAATTTTTGATGTCTAGGGATGTTAGATGTGGGAAGGATTTAAAAAGTGAGGTGGAAGCAAGTCCATGCCACATTCAAAACTGCTCCTGAAAGATTTTCCCACACTAAGCCTCACATGTAGTTGTCCCTTTCTTGTCCTTTTGGATGTGGTTTCAACTTGAGCTTGGGAGGACCTAAAGCTTGCTCTTGGCTCTTCCTGGTAAAGAGGCAAAGAACAAAGGAAAAAAGATTTTTTTGTGGAAAAGTATGAAGAAGGATGTGAGATTTGGTAAACAAAGACTGAAAATTGCATCCCTGATAGGTTGAATTTTCCACTTGATGGAGAATGTGCCAGAATTCTATGATAAAATACATAATGTGTTTCCTCTGCTTCTTCCCATTGTAAAACTTGAGAGTCATGGCATATTAACCAAAACCAGATACATCCATTGAGTTTCCATATTCTGAAGCAGTATAGGGTGGGGTGAAGCTGGTATTAATAGGTCTATTCATCACAATAAATGTTCCTGGTAGATGTGGGTGGTTCAGACTCAGTGAAGAAGTGGCTCAGAAGTGATCAGTCTCCACCCAGAGAAGCAGGAATTTTTAGCAGGGAGTGTCCCACATACCGGTAATAAAAAATGATGGCTAACTGAAGAGTCTTTTCTTGAGGAGTTTTATTTTAAATTCGGGTGACCTGAGGTTTCATTACCACCAAGAGTCGTTCTGGTTCCCCAGCTGTTTCCTAATGCAACTTGCTAATAATCACTCCATGCTCCATAGGTAAATCTGCATTTGATTAAGAGCTGACTTTGGGCTGTCGTCTTCTCACTTCTGTCCCAGTGTGCCATAAAAAGCCCTATAAAATATGGAGGTTCTCGAGGGAGTTGGTGTCTGCAGTGCTGACTGACACAAAACCAGCATTTTTGTGAATTTGTGTCATTCTGTAAGTTGTACATTCTCTTCAGAAATTTATCTATTTATTCATGGGTTTAATTGCTATTTCTTTTACAGTGGGGCTTGGAGTTTGTAATGAGAAGTCTGTGCTGGGCGTTGTACCAATACATAACAGAGAAGGCAGCTCTGCCCTTGACTGCTAAGAGGACATGACGGGATGACAGGAATAACAAAAGGGGTGGAGGACAGAGTAGCAAAATGCTCAGAGATTAACAGAAAAGAATGTGTTTACCCACATTAAATAAATTATTTGAAATACAGTTTGTTATGTACCAATATGCAGGAATAGGCATTTTACAGTTCTTCGTATCACATTTAGAGATTTATGTGGTTTTTAATCTTTAAGGAAAACTAAGGTGTGTACAAAGTTTATTTCTGTACAGGCAGAGTAGTTTTCTGTACCTAATCTTGCTTCCATGTCCCTGGGAGGCATGTGTACATGGAAATCATTTTAGGCTGGTGCAGCTGAAATGGAAAATGAGACATCGGTGGTGTCTGGGTTTAGAACTTGGATATCTGCTCATAAATGGATGTTTTGAACTCTGTGCTTGGTGGAGAGCAGAGGGATCATTTCTCATGTTGAGTGATGGACCTGTATTGATGGTTGGTCTCAGTAGAATATTCAGAATCACTTGGCATTTTGGAGAACAGCATGTAGGGGATTGAGTCAGTTAACTGAACAGGAGAAAAGCAAGCAAATTTCTATTTCAGTGTGAAGCCCAAAGAAGGACAGAAAGGAATCTTTCCCCTTAAAGGTGCTTTTTTGGGAGGATGGCAAGAGTTTGTGTAGGGTTTATGACACAAAGCAGTCACTGAGGTAAATGTAACCTGTCATTTGCTGCCCACATTGTTTGCTGTGGCTTTCAGAGGGTTGGAGGCATGGCTTTGCATTTCATGGTATAGTCTACAGTGGAGCTTGTGGACTCCCTGGAGGTGAGAGGAGCACATTCTTCCTGTGTCTGCTAAATGGGCTTTCTGGCCATTTTGATGTCCATACTGTGAAATCACAGAGACCAAGTGGCTTGAACAGTGGACAAAAGCTGCCTGAGAAGTCTGGAAATGCAAATGCATTCCCATTTCTTACAGTAATGTGGATATTGGTCTCAGCTCTGAGTTTGTTTGCTGTGGGCTTTCTGCAGCCATTGAAGACAGCCCATGCCTCAGTGGAGGAACATTGTCTGTTCAGCTAGGCAAGGGCTCGTAATTTGATCGAGTAATTCTGAGGTGGTCACATTTTTGTGGATGAATGTGGGAAACTGTGTGCCATGTCCCACCCTTGCTGTCTTGGGTTTTACCATTTAAGCCTCCTGTTTGCTGATTACACAAATGCTGAGGTTTCAGTCTTGGGGCTTAATTTCTGGATTTTCCTGTTCTTAGCTTTGAATAAAGCAGCAATCTCCACCACAGTCCAGCCAGTGTTCACAGTGTGACTTCTGGGTTGGCTTTGTACATGTTGTAGTTTGCACTGATAGCCTTCATGGGTGAGAGGTGGCTGGTGCCAGAGTGAGTTTGGACACTTGTGGACTCCTCTGAAACATGTGGCAGTGAAGAATTCGGATGGTAAATCGTGTTCCTGGTTGGTGGTGATGAGAACAGATGAGTTCTAAGTCAGGCTGAAGTGGAAAAATTGGCCAGGGACTCTGCATTGGTCAGCGTTGGAGGGGAGGCAAATGTGGGACTGGTGAAATAGATGAGTCAGGCAGAAATGTTTCTGCACAGATTCCTGGGTGGAGGAGTGAGGGAAGTGGATTGCTGATGCGCTGTGTGGGCAAGTTGGGGTGTAAGGCTTCTGGTTGTAGCTGGCACAGTGCTGCAGAAATGCAGTGCTGTTTGTGAAAGCAGCATTGAAGAAATTGAAAGACTGTTCTTAAGAGTTTGAGATGTGGAATTACCCTACAAGTGATGTTTTGAGGGAGTGGACAAGTTTGCAAAGAAAGTTGGAGTAATTTTGCTACTGTTGACTTTCAGTGGTGGCCTAACCGAATCTCAACCACGTCTACAAGACGGAGGAAAAGGTTTTTGAGCACTGGGTGCCAGAGTTCCTACTCCAAGTTGTCTTTTGTCCTGTCTGTGTCCAGTCCTCCTTGGGGATGAACTGAGTGCCAGCATCGTCCCCTCCTTCCTGGGGGACCAGCCGGAGCATCCCTGCCACAGATATAAAATTTTTCCAAACCTTGTTGCAGCATACGTGATTGAGGGGGAGGGCTGGGCATGACCTTTCCTTGCCTGTTCTTCTGGAAGTGCTGGGGGCCACCAGCTTGCAGTTATTTGGAGTCTGAGTTAGCTCACAGGTGCCAACAGTGAGCAGATGCAATTTGGCTTGAAAGTAACCCTACTCCTGTATTTTTGATTAGTTCTAGTAAATAACAATTTTGGTATTATGTAAGTATGACTTGTCATGAGTTGCATTGTTGGGTTTCAGCATTATTGTTGGTCAGTCTTTTTTTAAAAATTAATGTTTTAGCTTTTTTAACAAAAGAGCTAAAGTGTTATGGTTTGGACTTTTTAAGGACATTATTCTTCTTTCTATTGAAATAGAAATGAAAAAGGGAAGAAAAAAAAAGTGTCCTTTCCATTAAGAAAAATTCTTTTTTCCATCCTTTTACTGGCATATGTGATGGTTATTTGCAAAAGTTTCTTTCATATTTTTTAAGAGCCTCCAGCCTTTTTTCTTGAAGGAAATATTTTAAATATGGAAGACATAATTTTTCATTAACTTTATTTTTCGTTTACTTAATTTTGAAGGGGTTTTCTTGCTGTGAGCTTAGTTTACCAACTGGAACTACCTAGTTGGTCTCTTGAATCTGTTTTTGTCAGTGGATCTCTGCATAACAGTTTTCCTCTTCTTTTTTTTTGCCAGAGTAGGATTAGAATGAAAGAATCAGCCAAAAGATAGAGAGTGCACATAGACTGAACTGTTAGTCCAGATGAATTATGAAGAAAACATGCATTCATGCATTGTGAAAAACACCAGGGGTGAAAAGTATCATCTTCTGAAAGTTAGCTTGTAGAGTGCAAATAAAATAACCAGATTGCAGCACTTTGGAGCAAATTTTTTGCTTCCCTTTTGAAATAATTGAAAAATCAGTTATTTTCATACAGTCACGCATAAGTATTTAAGTGTTGACCTTGCCTTTTCATTACTTTTTCTTGCACAGCTCTTCAAAAATTCCTTTACTGTTTTTCTCTGATTTTATCTCAATGTGTTTTTGTCATTAATTTCATTCTTATACTTTCATTGTTTTACCAATTTTTTGTTGGCTGATAGTCTATCTGTATGTGTCTTATGATCAGCTCCAGTTCCGTTTGTCCTATGAGCGCGATTTCTTCTCCTTCCCTTCCTTTCCCCCTTTCCCCTCCAAGACTCCCTCTGTGGTGCTAAGCTTTCTGATGGCTGGAAGAGTGTGATGGGTGCTGATCCTCCTGTGTTGTCTTGCCTTTGTCCCTGCACATTTCTTACCAGCCACCTTTGGAAACAAGGCTCTGGGCTTCCTGAGTTCTTCCTCCTTCTGTGATCTCATCCGTCTGACTCGGTCTGGTTAGGGCTGTAAATGAGTGTGACTTGCTAAGTGCCACATCACAGACAGAAGGATCAGCCTCAGCCCTCCATCAGCCTTTGCTGGCTGTTGTTTTGGTTGAGCAAATGAAAAGGAGGAGATCATTCAGTTTTTGAGTTTGTCCATCAGCCTTTGTTGTATTTAACTATTAGATAAGTCCCATGTTGTTGTATTTAACATATTTCATAAGTCCTGTACCTCTCATTGTTGTCTTGTGCAAATTAAAAGGAGGATCTTCCTTATCATTCAGTTTTGAGTTTGTCCTTGATGGCAGCCCAATGCAGTGCATCAAGAGGACCAGTTTAAAGATATTCAAGTACAGGTATATAATATTGTCCCCATTTATAATACATATATTCAGGGCCTCCTACAATGGAGCAGTATCAAGAGAGTTTATTAGAAATTGTCCCTTTGCTTGCATGTTGCTGGTTTTCTTTTCTGAGAAGCTTTGCTCACTTATTGCCTTACAACACCTGCCTCCAGGGCATGAGCTTGTGGGCAGTTCACCAGGGACCCACAACCACTTCTGTGATTTTTGCCCCCATCAGCCTTTTCCCACATGAAAACTGTAGGGAGTGGATCACCAGCCTTTCTTTTTTGTGTATTTCTAGAGCAGAAATGAGCAACAAAGATCAAGCTCCTCATGTTGTTGTCTTGACTGAAAAGAGGAAGCTGGTTATTGTCTTTGTTCTTTGCCTTTCAGTCTTTAGTTCTGAATTCTCCTGTAGAAGTCTAGAAAGATATCTTGATATGTGTCATTTAATACCAGAAGGAGTTGTGTTTAGTTTAGTGGCTGACTCGAGGGTTTTGAATATATGACATCAAATGTAAGTGTATAATATAGGACTCATGATAAAACTTCTCAATATGGGCATGGGATGAAGTGCAGTATTGATGGTACAAGGGCATCAGCTGTACTGTGGCTGCAGGAAACCCCTTCCTGTTGGTCTGCTGGACAGATTGTGCGCCAGGCAAGCTGTGTTACACTGATGAGAAAAAGTAGGTACCAGTAACAGCTATTTCAGTTCTAGACCTGTTCATTAGGGGTCCTTGAGCAGATACCCAAGTGGTGAACTACAGACCTAGGTAAAAAGTAAGCCTGTTATCAATATGGACTTCGAGTTATGAGAGCACAAACAGGGAGTAACCTTTTGAGACAAGATTGTTTGGTTTGGACATACTTACAATTAGAAAAACAAAAATGTGCAAACAGATGTTTTGAGGTTTTGTTTTGTTTTGAATTAAAGTATCCAGTCCTAGCTCAGGGCTTTTTGGGCCAAGTTCTGGTTCAAGGCAGGTGGGAGATCTTGCAACTGACTTAGAAAGCCCTGAAATGACCCAAAAGTGAGCACCAGCATAAATTGTAGTGATGCCCATGGCCATCATTGACCTACAGACTCAGAGTGGACAGGGAAACTGAGCCTCTGCCAAGTAGCAGTCCTGCAGTGGGGCTGCTTTCACTGATTCTGGTCTATGTGCTGTGCATTATGTTCTGGGAGGCAGTGCTGTGTTTCTGTGTGCTTTTTGGATCCTGCAAGAATTTTGTTGTTTTGGTTTGGGGCTTTTTTGCAGTCAAGTGAGTGAACAAATTAGAAGTTCATTGCTGGCATAAGATTTTAGTAGGGTTGTATATGTGAATGAAAAGGATCTGCAGATTTAGTGTTCATGGAACAAGTCAATGGGATGGCAGCGAATGGCCTGTTTGCAGCTGACAGGCTCTGGAAATTAGTTGTTAAAAAGAGTGGAATGAATTATTCTGACTAACAGATCTGGGTTGTTCACAAGCTTCTCACTGACAACTGGAAAATAGAATAAGATCTTTTGGCTGGTTAAATCCTTGAAGTATTATTAACCTTGAGAACAGTAGTGCTTGATGGGTGGGACGACTGCTTCAAATAAATAAAGAAACTAGTTCAAGAGTTTTTGTTGCTTTTTTCCCTTTCATAAGTTGAAATTTGGAACGATACCTTTCATAGCAACTGTCAGGAAAAGTGAATGTGATATGAATTGCCCTCATCCCCTTGAGAATCCTCAAAGAGCTGGCTGCTGTCGATCTCAAAATGTCTCTTGATGATTTTGAGAGGTCATGTCCTGATTTTAAAGGGTAAAAAAGAGGATGCTGGAAATTACAGGCCTGTCGGTCTCACTTCAGTGCCTGGTAAAGTTATGGAGAAGATTATTCTTGGAGGTATGGAAAAACAGCTGAAAGACAACGCAGTCAATCAGTCACAGCCAGCACGGCTTCCTGCGAGGAGAGGTCTGCTTATCAAATTTGATTTCCTTGTATGACAAGGTAACCCACCCTGCTGATCAAGGGAAGCCAGCTGATGTCACCTTTCACGATTTCAGTAAAGATTTTGATAGTGTCTCTCACAGAATCCTCCTGGATAAAATGTCCAGGAGGATAAGCAACACATCATCTGATGGATGAACAAATAGCTGATGGGTCAGGCACAAAGGGTTACAGTGAAGGGGGTGAAACCAGGCTGGTGACCTGTCACTAGTGGGGTTCCACAGGGCCCCATCCTCAGCCCTGTGCTCTTCAAAATCTCCATAAATGACTTGGATACCTTGGAAGGGACACTGAACAAAACTGATACAAAACTGAGAGGAGTTGTTGACTCCCTCAAAGGCAGAGAGGCCCTGCAGAGAGACAAATTAGAGACAGGTAATGCCCAACTGTATGAAATTCAACAAGGGAAAGCTCTGGATCCTGCACCTTGGATGGAACAACCCTGAACATACAGGCAGACTGGGGAATGAGAGGCTGGAAAGCAGCCCCATGGAAAGGGACCTGGGGGTCCTGGTCAGTGGCAAGTTGAACAAAAGTCAGCAGTGCCCTGGCAGCCAGGAGGGCCAACCCTGTCCTGGGGGGCATCAGGCACAGCATGGCCAGGCAGGCAGGGGAGGGGATTGTCCTGCTCTGCTCTGAGCTGGGGCAGCCTCACCTCCAGTGCTGGGGGCAGCTTTGGGTGCCACAGTATAAGAAGGATGTAAAGCTGTTAGAGAGCATCCAAAGGAGGGACACAAGGATGGTGAAGGGTCTGGAGGGAAAGCCTTGTGAGGTGTGACTGAGGTCACTTGGTCTGTTCAGCCTGGAGAAGAGGAGACTGAGGGGAGACCACTTTACAGTCTACAGCTTCCTTGTGACGGGAAGAGGAGGGAAAGATGCTGATCTCTTTCCTGTGGTGGCCAGTGACAGGACCCAAGGGAATGGCCTGAAGCTGTGTCAGGAGAGGTTTCAGTTGGATATTTTCACCCAGTGGATGGGCACTGGAACAGGCTCCCCAGAGAAGTGGTCACAGCACTAAGCCTGACAGAATTCAATAAGCATTTGGGCGGTGCTCTTGGGCACATGGTGTGGTTCTTGCACATGGTGCTGTGCAGGGCCAGGTGTAGGACTCAATGATCCTCAATGACCCAAATTCAGCATATTCTGTGAATCTCTGGTTCACCTTTGAGCCATCTGAAGTGTATCATTCCTCTTTACTTACTGGGCTGATGGGTTTCCAAGATGGAGGATTTACTTCTTCCATACCCACTTCTCTGAGATGTTTCTGACATTTTATCTCAGATGCCGAGTTTTGTTTTGACTGTCCGTTACTTCTGTGAGTTCAGAATATAGATGATACAAGTTTGGATTGCAGTTTGGGGGATGTGAAAGGCATTTTGGAGAACTCAGCAGAGCCCTCTGGTCTACTCAGGACAGCAGGGCTTTGCACAGGGATAACTTCTCTGTGGAACAGGTGTATTACCTCGAGAAATTACTTGAAGGATTAAGGAGGACATACCAGTAGCTGACCCTACATTGTTTCACTTGAAATACCTTGGGCTGCTGAGCTGCTGCTGAATGTAGAGTCCAGGAGAAATGTGTTGCATGTGGCAGCCCTCCCCTGTGGCAGGAGGTGCTGGGAGTGTTAGGGTCCCCAATTCCAGCACAAGTATTACAGGAGGATCTCAACCATGATCCCCAGCTGCAGAAAAAGTACATCAAATTCAGCCCAAAACCATATTCAAAAGAAATGAAAATTTCCTGACAACTGGAAATGCTGTTTTTCTGCCAGCTCTATACCTGGCTCCAGTTTCATCTCCTAATGGAAACAACCTGCAAGATCCTAATTACTGGCTGACAGCTTGGGACAGAAGAGGTAATGGTGCTGCTAAATGCAGGAAGGAGATTTCATCAGGGCTTTGTCAACTGCCCTGCCTACTCATTGATGTGAGGCAATGACTCCTCTGTGGATCTGTGGTCTGGCCCCAGGTCCCTGTCTCAGACTGGATCACTCTGCAGTATGGATGTGATCTGGATCAGCTGTGAACAGATGACATGGGATATAATGCTGCCTCGGTGCTTTTATGTTGGCCTTATGTTGCCTGTGGGAGGTGCAGACTGACAGATGAGTTGGCCAGGAGCCTGCCAATACAAATTCAAATAGGTAGCAAAGAGTGGAGCAGGCTTCAAACACCAGAGGAAAGTTTTCCTGCATCTTGGTTCTTTATCACTTTTAAATTTGGTAGTAGGAATTTTAAAACTGGATTCACCATAACAGTAAACCACAGCATCAGCATTCATACTGGTTTTCATCCCCTTTTCTTCTGCTTTGTTTTGCTAGATTGTTTTGCAGATCCGGCCTGGATCTTGGATTTGCACACACTTCACTCAGCACAGCAAGGGGCCAGGAAGAGCCATTGAGGATGTGATGTCCAGGATGGCATCCTCGAAGTAGAAAGGCAGAGAGAAATCTCTAAACTGTCTCTGCCACCAAGGGATGTAGATTGTGGGACTCCCCTCTCGGAGTTAGAATCTGCCATCCTAGCTTTCCAGCTGGCTTCAGGGGTGCTTCTTTTGGTGCTGGATGTTATTCCTTGCAAAATACATCTTGTCTTTCCTCTTCTTCTGTTCTTTTTGGGGTTTTTTTCCTTTTCTGGTGCTTAAAACTAGTTTTGCATATTTTTTTTTCTTGCTGGAGTTCTTGACAGTTTATCCTTAGAATCACAAATTATATATTTGTTTAGAAGCCCTGTCTACAGATCCTTTTTTGTTCTAATGAACCTGAAGAAGTTAATATAAGCAATTGTATAGTATGAGGTAAGAACCTTCAAGTGTTTTTTGTAGGCTCTTAGATGTGTTCATAAACAGTTACCCCAAATGTTCTCTATTAAATCTATGCCCCAGAAAATGGTAGGGTGAGTTGGCCTTGGTCTTTCCAGAATTCTTCATTCCTGCTTGTAGGTACACATGTGTACAGATATACTGATGGGCCTAGCCTGTGTGGCAGCTAAATGTTTACTTGATTTCATTGCAGCTCTTGTAAGGTGACTGTCTCTCTTGCTTCTGCATTGCCAGAAAACCTTGTTGCTCTTGTAATCTTCATGGTTAAATATAGGTAGACCTAATATAGATATTTCCCAATCCATGTAAATGCATGTATATGTAGAAAAAGGAATGAAGTACAGCTGAGCAGAAGGCAGAACCTTGATTTTTTCTGTATCAGTATTGATACATTAAAAACAAAGGAGAAAAAAGAAAAAAATAAATCCCAAACAAAAAACTCAAATCCCCTCCATATCCCCTCTACATTCTGTGGTATGAAGACCCTCTGGGTTTTGCTCAAATCTCTTCTCCAGGTCTGAGTGAGAACAGGCTCAGAGATTTGTTGTCTCTTAACTTCTTTTAAGAGGGTTTCCTTTAAAAATCTGTTTATGGTTGGGGAGGACATGCCTGAAAAAATATTTGCACATAAAACAGCTGTTAAGTGAATCTCCACACACTGAGATCAAGAGAACGTGAAGAAATATGTACTTCCAAAGACCTCTCTGCCAACTTGGAGCCTCCTTTAGAAAGTAAATACAATCGCCCTACAAGTCTCTGGTAACTTAGTTACTGAAAAATAAATTGAGCTACTTAGACCCTTGAACCTTCTTATTTTTTTTCTCCCCCTCCTGCTGGGTCTGAAGCAAATGCATAAAATTGTGCTGGAATGATATGCACCGAAGCCAAATAGATTGATTTTAATGTTTCTTTGGTATGTTGTCAGCTAGTGAAGTGCAGGCAGCAATGGAGTTCATCTGTGTGTGAACTAACCACTTCCAGTGGTGCTGCCGCTGCCAGCCTTCCAGCAATAAACTAAAACATCACAAAGCCCTTTTTAAATCTCCTCTTGCCACTCTCTATAAAGATCATCACCTGTCAGGGGCTGTGGGAGGTGAACTACAGTGTTATTAAGGACTTTTTCTTGTTTATAATTTTAACTTGTCTTTCCTTCTTTGGCCTGGCCCCAAAAGCAGAGGGTTCACTGCAGCGGCATGCCTCTGTTTTGCTCTGTTTTTGTTTGTTTGGGGGTGCCATATGGTCCTGGTGTCCTTCTAGTCAGGGTGCTCAGGTTCCAGTTTTCTGCTGGAAGGAACTTCATGGCCCTTTAAAATGCTCTGTGGCCACAGCCAGAAGCGGTTGGTGGTGCACTACAGATGTTTTTACAGTTCGTTTCCGAACAGCTGCTTTTTCCTTCTTTCGTCTGTTTTTCCTTTATTTATCAACTCCCCGAGGAAAGCTGACTGCTCACAACCCTGGCAGGGGTCCCTCCATAAGAGCCATAGCACGGAGCCCGGGGGCAGACCCCCAGCAGCACCTGCTACTGCTGGGGGGTCACTTCAGCAGGTTGCAGTGAGCCCAGGGATGGGGCTCTGCAGGCTCAGCTGTGGGCAGACAGGCCAATGTACCTGCAGCTTCTCCTAAAATGGTCTGGGAAAAAGATGGAAAGCACTTCAGACAAGGGTCGGTCATGCCAGGGCCCCTCTATGGTGGCTAGAGCTGTCCTCTGCCTTGAGGGAGCGAATCTGAATAGCTTTTGTCCAACTGCAGGTCCTTAAATGAGCTCCCTGGCTTAAAACATCAAGGCACATACCCTGTCTGCCATCCTGGAGAGGAGTGCACGCTTGCTCACCTGCTGCTGTCATCCACCCACAGTGTTCCTCATGTGCCTTCGGCAGAGATTTGTCCTCTACTGAAACAAAAAGTTTTGATTGCAGGTAGTGGGCAGAAGGAAGAAAGAAAACAAGCCAGAGGGCCCAATTTGGCCAGCTGACAACAATCCCCAGGCGTTCACAACCAATCCTTGGCTCATGAGACGGATTTTTCCCATTCGTATTCCCTTTCAGCAGGCAGATTTCTGTGGATCGTTTTGGGGGAAGACGTCCAAAGATGAATCCTTTCTGCACTTGCCTTCTAACAAAGATGTTTGTTTCTTAACTTGTTTGCAAAATCACGAATATATTTCATCTGCTGCTTTTTGTTTTAATTTTTTTTTTTTGGTAGTTCCTTTCTTCATTGGTGTTCAGGAAAAGTGAATGCTGTTGGAAGGCTCCAGGGTTATTACAGCCGTGTTTGCTTCTGTTGTGTGGGCCAATAAATCTGGGGCTGCTTTTTCCCAACAAGGTTTCAAGTTTTGTAACAGCAGATTTCAGATGTCTCATGACTGGACAATGCTGATGGAATTGGTTGGTTGAGGGTCCAGTCCAGCTTTGTTAACTCAAAGCCCTGTCAGCTCTTTTGTCATTGTTTTGTCAAGTCTGGCCTGGGCAGATAATTACTTGTGACATCTTCACAACTCTCAGAAATAAGGTTGATTTTTTTCAGTTCAGACTCTGAGAGCAGCAGCTGGAAGGTTGGATGCCAAACCAAAGAGTTTGCTGGATAAAGAGACAAGTGGTAAAATGATTTTGCATTTTGCGATTCTTTTGTGAAAGAGCTCAGCTGGCCACCCCTAATGACGAGTTAAATTGGCTGTGTGGTCTTGCAAAAGGAAGTACAAGACACTGCCATTCTCTTTTAATAAATGGCCATCGTGCTCTGGCTTCTCGCAGAGCACAGGGAGTGGAGGCAGCTCTGGCATGGAAGGAAGAAGCACTGAGAAATCAAATCTGAATAGAGTAGATTTTTATGCAAGGGAGCTTTGTGTCCTGGAGCAGAATGACGGGGCCTGAAGGATAGTTGTCTGCTTGGGCTGATTTCTGGGGATCCTCAGCAGAGGGTGAAGTGGAGGTTGCCTGTGGCAGAGGAGCAGCAGGGTCAGAGGGCACCACCACTGCTTGGGGTCCTTCCTGTCCAGGGGCAGTGGGGAAATGCGTGAGCTTGGGTGAACTGGGTTGGGCTCCTATTCAAATGTGCTCATGCATCAGGGAAGCCAGAAGGTTGCAAGGATACCTGAGAAGAGGGTCGAGACAGGAATCTGGTGGCACTCACCCTCTGGGTTGGAGTCAGAGTGCCGATGAAAGAGAATGATGTGTAAGTAATCATGATGGAGACAAGGCCATGTCTGTCCTTCGTGCCTGTTGCTCAGTTTCCTCAAACAGCTGGATCAGAGATGGATCCTTCCCTCTCTTTCACTTGAGCTGACTACTGTTCTGCAAGTGGTTGGAGGTGGTTTCTCATTTGAAAAACCTTCCAGCTTAGCTTTTGAAAGAGAAAGTCGCTTTTTGTTGGCATTTGAGTTGTGTCACTCCTTTCAATACTGCCCTTTCTATGTCACTGTCGCTGATCTGCATGTCCCATGCCAGATTAAGTGGGTTAAAGCTGAACATGCCAGACTTGTGTGGTGTCATGCAAAATTAAATGCCATTTCTTTGCCTGCTGAGTCAGGAGGACCAAGAACAGGGATGGCCTTTGCTAGTTAACTCATTTCCACACTTTGGGTATTTGGCAGTAGACTCAAGCTCTTTTCTTTTTCTGTTGTAGTAGTTGATTTGTTTCATAGCTTATCTGCTGCTGAAGTAAACTCTTCAGAGTTAGCGTGGTGAGATGCAGTTTGGTATCAGCAAAAAAGTTATGCAGCAAGTTTTTTTCCTATGATTTTATCATGATTACAGCATTTGCAGTATTAGGAAATGTGCTATGAAAAATATTATAAGGCTAGAAATGTGTATTTGGCTTTCATATTTTTGAAGATGTTCTTTAAGACAAAACCACTTTTTAAGGTTAATGAAACAGTAAGAGTTGGGATTTTTTTTATATCCTGAAGTGACGCACCTTTATTCCTAATAAATAAGAGGTCTGATTTCTTTTTTCAGTTAATGTAGGTTTACCAGTCCTGCCCAGATGCTAGCTTAGATAGCTCCCCTTTGAAATCTACTTGCTTCTGATTTAGGTTTGAACAGCACAAAAGCTGAAGCTGATACTTAAACCTGTGTACTCAGAAAAAAGACTCATTAAAATTTGAGTGGAATGCAGACAACGTGAAAAGCTGTGCATGTGAATACCATTTTGGAGGGCTGATGAAGCATTTGGGTCCAAGTGAATGAGAGCACTGCTTTTTTCTGTGTAGCTTGAGGAGCATAACCATGCATCTTCCTGAGAACCTCCTTCTGCAACCCCCTCCTGTTACAGAGTGGTTATGAACTGACTTCAGTGAAAGATCCACGCTGAGAAGCTTTGTCATCCATGATTGTTGCATTTCAATGACTATTTAAAAACACTGTGTAGAAGTTCACCCTTTAGAGAAGATGATGGGAAAGCACTTAATTTCTCTTCTGTTTAGGATTATTTTTGGCCAAGTTTTTTTACCAAAAAGGGCTTAGTTTCAGAATACTAAAAGTGAAAATCTGTACTGCATGACTTCATTTATTAACAACAGAAAAACTGTCCCATATGCTTCACTGGCAGGGAAAACATATTTTTACATAATAGAATTAGAGTAGAAAATACTGTTCCCTCTTGGAAACATTATAGCATATTAAATATGAACTTGGGAGCTACATTTCCAAACAGTTTGATTGTAAAAGCTTATTACAGCTTGATGTATGCTCTAGTATTTTCAGTTATGCTGGTAGCAGCCATATTAATTAGCTAAGAAAATGTCAATTGATGGCTGTAAAATTATGAATATGTATCTTTACCATTCCTTAGACTTCAAGCAATTCTCAGGGACTACCTTTGCTTTTGTGAGGCTTAAAACCAGTTTTCCTGCTGAAATAAGTGCACACATGACTGGCCTTTTATGCCTTAAGAGCTACTCCAAGCATTGAAATTTATGAACATTCTGTTTTGTTTGGTTTATGCTGACATCTGGAAGCCTTGATCTGAACTGGTGTTCTCCTGTTGTGCAAGGCACTGTACATAAGGATCAATCCTTGTCTAGGGGAGTTCACAGTCTAATTAAAACTAGATTCAGTGAGTAGCTTTGCCAAAAATTCAAAAGGGAGTGGGAAGAGGGAAATGGTAAAGCATGGTGGTTTTGTTGTGTCTGGAGTCACGTTTAAAAGCCCCCAAATTCATAGGAAATTGTGAAAGCAGTATTTTAAGTTATGAAAGTCATTGTTTTGCTGGTACACTTTGCATTTTTTCACAGTTGGATTTCTACAGCTGTGTTCAGACGAAGGTTTGAAGGTTGCAGTGGTAGAAAGATCTCCTGGTGAGAGCCTGGACAAGTGCAAAGCTCATGGAGGCACATCTGTTGGAGTCTTGGACCTAAGTGCTGCAGCCTCAACTGTCAGCAGCTCAGTCTGCAAAGAAACACAGGCAGAATACTGATAGTAGTCTCTGCTTATTACACTGCCACTGGGCAACCTTGACCAGACATTTGCTACATGCCTTGACCTGTTCACGATTCCAGGTTGCTCCTAGTTCTCTCTGCCTCTGATTACAAGCAAGTTGCAACCCATGTTGCTGGTAGGAGTGAGAGCCCTGCTGGAAAAATGTAGGTGTTGCCTTGTAAAACAGGAGGTTTAAAGCACTACCTGGTCCTCCTTAGGAGTCCTGCAGACAGGTTTGGGATGAGCAGCAGCAGTACACACTCTGCCATGTTGTTTCACTGGTGTCCTCTCTCCTCCACCTGGGGACATGGTGGCTGCATCCCTCTTGTCTATTAAGGAGCCTTTCCACAGGGATTGGCAAGGAGGACTCCTTCTGAGATGGCTTCCAGTTGACATTTCTTCTAAAACCTGAACTGGGAGAAACCACTGCCCTTCCCATCCCTGTCCCCCTCTAGAAAGGTTGCCAATGTTTCATCAAGAGTTTATTTGTTCAGGGCACGCTTCAGCACAGCAGGGCCAGTAAGGAGAAATCTTTGTGGAAACACCTGCATCATAACAAACCCACTGTCACTAAGAAAACTAAGAAGTTTCTTGTAACTCTGGATGTATGAACTAAATCTTATATTCAGTTTTTATACTTAAACCCCCAGTATTTTTAATATAGACAATTACTGGAGATGGGGAGGAAAGAACTCTCTTTGGAGAGATGCCTTCAGGCAGTAAATGGAGATCAGAAAAAGTATTTGAAGACTGGCCTAAGCACGTTTTAACAATAGTAAAAGAAACCAAAGGCAAAATTCATGGTGTTTTTTGTTAGCATATTAAGTGAGCTTTTGTTATCATCCTGGCTGTCTGGTCAGAGAACATTTTATTCATTAGGCAGAGCAAGTTGGAGTATAACTTTTTTTACTCTGTCTTTGTGCTGCATTGTGTGTTAAATGTTCACATGTGCTTTCATGAACAATGAGGACACTATCTTGGGTCCCAAGTAAGGTAGGATTTGAATTAAGATTTTTGATGTGGAACATGCACAGATGAGAACTAATGAATGCCTCTGTCAACTGGGATTGTAGGGAACTCCTTGAAAAGGCTTCAGGTGTTCTTCAAATGCCATCCATAAAATATCCTCCAAAATGCCTCTTCCCTCTGTCTGTTACAGAAATCTAGGAATGTGGTGTGATTTGTCATGAAGCTGTTTCAGTCCCAGGCTCTCTGTGACAGCAGCAGCTTGCAGGCAGATGGTCGCTCCTCTGATTTGCTTCACTTGCCCAGACTTCAAATGAGACTCTGTGTAGAGTGAGATTTAAGAGCACCAGAAGCTGAGCCCACGTGGCTTGACTTAAGGAGGTACTGGGTTCCTGTGGCCATCCTTGGTGGCAGTGGGGCTTGCAAGTGGCACTGCTGCCCCAGGTATGTGCAACTGAGCCTTTGCTAAGGCTGCCTTTGGCATCTTTGTCCAGAAAAGCTCCTGTTCATTTTGTTGGCCTTTGGGTTAGACCCTGTGTTTGGCAGGCTGTACTTAATCCTGCTGTCAATGCAGGACAGCCTATTTGTTCTTCACAGTCTTCCCATTACCCATGTTTATGGACTGTCAGCAAGTGCCGTAGGCTGTTAGCTGCCTCTCCGTGCCCACGCTGTCTTCATAACCAGATGTTTCCACAACAGAAAAGGGGATTAGTCACAGGAGGAAGCAGGTGTGTCATATGTAGGAAAGGGCATGATTGAACAGTGGTATTTTCTGCTTAGGCTTCTCCAGTGAACTGGAGGAGTCATCCTTAGCACAGCATCCCCTGTGGTTCAGCTGTGAGGCTCAGGGACAGAAATACCCCCAGGCTAACACCTGCATTTTGTACAGAACCACGCTGCCTTTAACTGACCCATGGGAAGTTTCCTACTTTCTGCTTGTAAGCCTTTGGAGAAGGAGGAAAAAAAAAAGAGTTCTTGAATTCACAGTAAATATAGTTCTATTATAATTCTTTTGTGCTTTTTTAGCTAAAGGCTTTCCATGTCTTTGTTCTTGAAATTGTTGGTTTTTTCCTGCTGAGATTTGCCACTGCCATGGTGGCTGGGAATCTGAGCACCCTTGTCTGAGGAAGGTGATGTGAAGAGAGAGGAGAAGTTTCTACTTGCTGCTGTTGTACCACCCTGAGCAGGTTGGAAGGTCTTCTCCTCCTGTTGCTCTGCTGTATCTATGCTTGGCATGCTATGTTTGTTCCTGACTCTGCTGTTGGGCCAGCAGCCAAATGTGGGTTTCCAGAGCGATGCTGTAGTTACTGGGGTCATTTTTACTTTCCCTTAACCAAAACAGCCCCTTTTTTTAGCAGCAGTTTTTTCTCACATGTCAGACTGCACCCACTTGCAGAGGGAAGGTGTGTACCTTGATTAAGGCTGCACTTTGGCATCCTTCTTACTTTTCCCTATATCAAAATGGCCACACACTTCTGCTTTTCAAACTTAGCCTGCAGTTGCTGTGGAAGGCTTTGTTTCTGTTTTATTTAAAAGCTTAATTTTTGATTGTTATCTATCAACTAGATTACGATTTTGATTGTTATCAATCAACTATTGGCTAGACCGAAGTTGAGCTCTTTGTCATTGTCTTTTGAGCTGTTGAAACGTGTTAGAGAGAAACCTGTGAGAATTTGCACTATGAAGCTGTTTTTTGCCTGGTTGGGTGTGAGTGCTTCTTCTTAAAGAGAAGCAAATCCAGATGAAGGAAAAATTTTTCCTCTTTACCATGTTTTAGGAGTAAATTTCACCTTCAGCTGTACCTGTGTTACAATTACTCCCATGGCAAAAGGGGACAGAATTTAGGCTTTGGTGCTCTGATCTACTATGAGACAAGGTTCAAATGGATTTTTCCCAGTCACATGTTGCTTGCATATTTATTTTTCTAATATACTCATCAATAGTTTTAAGAAATGGCTGAAAAGGCCCAGAATGTAAGTTTATTGTTATACTACTGTTGTTCAGACAATTCAGAGTAAAACACTATATGAATTTTGAAAGAGACAAAATAAGTAGTAGAACTTTGTACCTCACTACCCTTCCACAGTTGCTCTGTATATTGACTGCAGTAATGAAGTAATATCACAAAGATAGTCACCTCCCTGGAGTTGTTTCTAATTTACAAGCAGAAATTTATACGGGAGCATTGTTCAGGAGACATATTTTCTCTATGGCAGATACTACAACCACATTTGTGAAATGATGTGTTGCTGAAAATAATCCCTTGTATTTTGACAGTGGCTTCTGAAACCCCCTACCTAGTTTGAGGATTATCTTAATCTGGATCAAGAGATACAGATGAGAGTTTGTGGGAGGCAAATGTATTTAGGGGTGTTTTATGTACTTCAGGCAGCTAAAGAGCCATGATGGACAAATTTTGCGGATATCCTAATTACAGTGAGTATCCAAAACGAGTAAGGGTAGATGCTGTGACTGGACTGTGTATTTCATCCTCTGATACGAACAGATATTGCTAACAGGGTCCCTCTTCTGTCAATGACCATCCTGGCAGCACTCTGCCATGCATGTGGAGAAATAAAACTGTGACAGAAACAACAGGGAAGCAGCACCTGGGCATGCAGTTATGTTAGGAGGTTTTCTTGTTCAGAAGAGGCATGGGAAGGTAGTGGGATCTGTTCAGAGACCTCTGTGTTGCTGCTTTCTCTAACCTCCACAGTTCATAGATCCTGTCATGAGGATGTGGCCAAAATATTAGGTGACTAGTAAATGAAAGATGATTATGAGGAGCATGGCAAGACACAAATGATATGGGGAGGGTTGAATGCAGGTAGCCTTTCACATTAGCTAATATGAACTGGGGGTTTTGCTCATAAAGCATAGCCGGTCAGCAGGTGGGATGGATGGCATTCAAAGATGGTCTTGAAGTAGTTTTCTATCCTTCCTGTCAGGGGCAGGAAGCAGACCTTCTCTGTCAGTAAAATTTTATTGAAGAAAGAGCCTTGTTCCAGCTGGTGACAAGGCCAGCGTCATCCCTCAAGTAATTGTATCCACCACAAAAGGGATTTTGTGTCAAAGGAGCCTGGCCCGATTCAGCAGGTGGGTGAGGGGCTCCTTTAATTGGTCTGAAATTATGATTTCGATGATAGACGTGGAGAGCAATGAAGTTAGGCTTGGCTAATTGCGGCCTTTCTGAGCAGCAATTAACATGTCAGAAATGTAGTTATGCTTGAGGGAAATGCTGATACTTTCCTTGCCTCCTAGTTAAAAAAAAAAAAACAAAACAAAAAACAAACACCCAAAACAACAAAACCACAAATGAAAGTCTCCTGTAAACTAATGCAAACAATCTGGTAATGCTTGGGAACCTGTTTGTCAGTGGTGTGACCCAATGGCTGTAAAATGGGCTGCCAGCAGCTCTAGCTTTGCTCTTACTGAAAGCAGAGGGGATCACGCTGTGTGTATGAACCTTGCTAATGCCCCTGGCAGCTGTAAGAATTGCCAAGTCTATAAAAGCAGCTTATCTCCTGAGGAGGAGAGCCCCCTCACCAGCCCCCTCCAAAATTAGACAGATTAACTTCCTAAGAAATGGAGAGTTATTCTGCCCCAAACCTACGCTGCTCATTCAAGCTAATCTCTGGAGGGCTGAAAGGCCTCTTGTCTGTGATTGGAATCATATGATAAAGCCTTGCTTGCTTTCTCTTTTATTGTGCCAAAAAGTTTTTCTTGCTTTTGATCTAGCTGAGAGCTGAAGTAGCTTTTAGTCTGTTTATGTGTCATGTGGAGCATTTTGAGACAAGAATTTTGGGTCTTGTCTCTGGGTTTCTGGCACGGTATGTCCTCATACCCCATGTGGTGCTCTCAGGCATCAGCTGTACCTTCCCCTGCCTTGTGATGGTTAGGAGCACCCCCAGAGAGCTTTTCCACTGACATGGTGGGGCAGAATGCAGACTAAACAGGGGTAAAGTTATCTCCATTTGCAGATTATATTCTGTAGGCTGAGAAGGAGAGAATGTCACAAGAAATTGCGATCACTCCTCTCCTGTGTCCTGGCTCCATGCTGGGGAATGACACTTGTGTCTTCTGCTGTACTCAGGCATGACCTGTAAAAATACTGTTAGTAAACACTGGATTGCACTAGCTGCATAGTAATCAAGAGATGTAATGAAGAATCTTTGCTCCACTCTTCTCTGTGATGTCCTAATTCTTGCCTGATGAACACCAAGTTTACTTCTGAAGAGGTCTAACTTTGGCATAGATGTGTGAAGGCTATAAATGTTGTGAGTTTTTTTTTCCCAAAAAAAGACTAACTTTCCACTTTATTAAATGCTTGAGAGTCTTTTACATCAAAAATCTGTTACAGATTTTTTCCTAAGAGCAAGCACTCTTTCCTCCTCCCACACAAAAAAAAAGTCCCAAGGAAAAAAAGAAATCTTTCCAATGTTCAATACATCAGGGCTGTAAAAAGGCAACAAGTCCTGAGTGCATGGGTGACTTCTCTGCTCCCTAGGACTGGATCCTCATTGCTCTGCAGAGCCACAGCACATAGGCTTTGCTTGGAATGCTGAGATTACATTTCAGAAGGGCAGGAGAACTTCCTGTGCACTGTGTTTACAGTGCTGATGCCAGACGCTGATGCTGAGGTGTCACCCACCCTGCTGCAGCCATGGGTGTCTGTTGTTGCAGCCTTCCCCTGTTGGCATGAAGAGCTGCGCTGGGAGGTTTATGGCAGAGCCAGGGTGTGCTAATGCTTGGCTGGTGCTGGGGGAAGCTGAGGGCCATGATGTGGGCCACAGACTACCCCCAGCGTCTGGTTACTCTGTGCTTTCCTGGGGTGCAGGAGATTGGTACCACTCCTGCTTTGTTTACTGCCAGCCGGGATTGAGGGCCCTGGGAAATACTTGTCCCTGAAAGTCCTGAAGGGAGCAAGAAAAGAGGAATTGCAGGACATGTGGTTAGTTGAGCACTTAATAATTTGGGAACATCAAGGCAGACTCTCAGACTCGCTTCTGATAAGATGAAACACTCTAAACTGTGTCAAAAATGAAGCTTCCAAAACCATCTGAATCTGGATCATGGCTCAGACCTTGGCTCCCTCCTGACCTTGTGTAAATCATGTAATTTCCCCTAAGAAACATAAGGGACCTTGCCCTTTGAACCTGTGGTTCTTGGCTCATCCCTTTTCTGGCTTTCCTGTTCAACTCCTGGAAGCCATTCTTGTTTGCTGTCAGGTTGGGGAGCTGACTGCTACGTCTTCTCTTTGCAGAGCAATGGGAGAAGCATCATTATCATTCATTCGTCTGGAAGCTGGTTTCTGTCACAACAAAGTTTTTGCCTTCCTCATTTTTTGGCCTGCCTTGCTGGTCCAAAGTCTGAATGACACTTAAAAGCCTGCCTAGCTAATGTCACATGAGGAACAGAACATTTTGGAGTAATGGAGGGAGGATTGATATCGTTTTCCTGAATTCTGGAGACATGTGATGTTTTGGGCAGGGAAGCCTCTTATCACTCACTGAGCATCCTGAAACTCCTCACTATATCAGGAGAAGAGCAGAGCAGCTGCCTCACTCACTTGGTTTGAGAGAAACAAAAGTACTTTTTGCACACAGTCTGCACTATGCTGCATGCACGTATTTGTACCATTCAAAACCATTGTTTTTTTTTAATCTTTGTTGTTTCCCATTAATTGATCAGAAATACAGTAACCAGCATCACTTCAACTGTGCTTTGCTTCCTCCATCATTTCTGTGAAGGATGCTTTGGTGGTTGCGTTGGTGGGCTTTCCTTTATTTTTTTCTTTCTGTGATGATCATAAAAACTTGATGTTTCTTAAACCATCTGTGATGTTTAGTGCCTTATTGTTTTCCTGCTTTGCAAGCAGGAAGGGAGAGATGTATATTTTCCTTTACAACAAACTGGCCTTTGTCAGATGTTGACTCACTTGGTGAGTTGGACTGCCACACATGGGCTCATTGTAAATGTCTGACAATGTGTAGTTCATGCCTCATGTTTTTTGAATTAGGAAATCATATACTGATATACAGGTATGAGAAGGGCTCTGGATCCATTCAGTACAGGTGAGATTGTTATCTAGACAGTGATTAGCTTGAATAGGAGACTGGACTTAACTGTTTCCCTATGATAACTTTACAGAGTTCAGACATTAACATGCTGATGTTGCAGTTGTTGTTTTATTTTTGCATTACCCAGGTTGCTTTTCTTCTCACAGTTTATCTCTGTTTTAAATAGTTCAAAATAGATGGCATTTTAATTATACAGATGGATCAGATACTTTGGAATGAAACCAGATCTTTCCCAGTGAGGGTCATGCTGAAGTTTTCATATAATGGGAATGACTATGAATCAATTACTTAGGACTTCATTATGACGAAAGAAAACAAACATGGCATCAACAGTGAGTTTAGCAGCCTTTGTTTCAAAAAGGAACTTGCAGAACCATTTAAGGCAAAATAGAATCCCAGAGAGAAGTATCAAAGGGTTCAAATGAGAGCATAAAATACTGAAATGAAAAATGAATGAAAAATGCCACAAGAGCTTCAATGCCTTAGATATGTATGTGAAAAATTTCAGGCTGAGCCTTCCCACACTATGGGAGGTCATCAAATAAAGCAGAGCTAGCTCTGTTTATCTCCAGTCAAAGCGACACATGACTTCATTTGGGTTTTAGTCTCATTACTGCTGAAGTGTGAAGTGTCAGGTTAAAAAGACTACACGCTTTTCACCCCTAGGGATTGCTCTTTTTTAATGGGTCAGGTCAACACTATGGCTCATAACATTTCAAGCGATTAATGTTTAATACATTTTAAACTGAAGTCCTTGAGAATACAAAATTAACCCTGTGGATGTCTGCGATTGGGACTTCTTGGTATTCAGCTGTTTCAAGGAATATAGTGTGCTATTACTGCTGGCAGCGGAGGGCTGAAACAAAGCCAGAAGAACATATTTTTTTCAAACCCTATTGTTCTTCACAGAGTGGTCCTGGCAGTCTCTGTTCTCTTGCATCCTCAAAGGTTGCCAGGATGAATTACACTACACAAACATGTCAGTCTTGGACTGTGAGAGGAGAGTAAGTGTCCAACCTAAGTCAAGCAAGAAAGTGTTGTTACTTCTCAACTGGGAGTTTCCCATTTCTGACTTTACCTTCTACATTCCTTCTGTCATATACTGAAACTGAAAAATACCTCCAATCGAACAAAACCAAACCAGACAAAACTGAAAAAACGTGAAAAAAAACAACCCACCCCCCCCCCCCCCAACAAACAAAACAAAAGCCCCCAAAAGCCCTTACCCAGAAGGGTGAAGGTTGCAGTTTCTATTGCCATTTTAGTGGCAAAAAGATAGGTGATGGAGTGCCCTCCTAATGCCCACAGTTCAAAAACCTTCCCTGAGCTTTTCCAACATACCACACCATATCTCTGCTGACTTTTGTCATTTTTGCTGTGGTGGTAGATGTCTAAAATGAGCAGCTAAAAGAAACTGGTGTCTTCTTCTACCTTGTCAGGAATATCACTTTTGGTGATGGTTTATCATTCCTTGTTAAGTCTAAATAATTCAGGAAAGACTGGCTAAGAAACTGCTTAGTATACTGCCTTTTTTGGAGTGGCATGTGGACAATTTGCCTTAGTCATAACTTCAAAGGAATGCAGTAGTCTCTACAGTATAAAATCTTAAGAGGAACACATTTTCTTTGGTGGTAACATTCTTCATTCAGACCTTTCCTTTAACCTAGACTACTGGCACATTTATTTCAGAAAGGCATAGATTATGTCAGTGTTGATTTTGTGGCTGTGTAAAACAGTGGGAAGATGAGTTAAATTAGTGTATATTGCTTTGTGGCTTACTTTTAATATGATTTAGTAAAAGTAATCACAATCAACTAAATGTTTCAAAATTTAAGATCAATGTTGTTCTTCTAGTAGTATCATCTCTTAAGGTCCTCTCACAACTTCTTTTTTTGAATTTCAAAGGAAATATTCTGATCAGCAAGGCCTGATGGAGGGATGTTTCTAAAAGAGGATTATGAATCTTGTAAATCTTTGTTCAGGAACCTTTTTCACAGTCTTGAACATTAAGCTGGTATGTCACAATCTGTTACTCTGGACTCAGTGGAACAAATAGCTCAGTTGAGTTCCTGGTTTTGAATTTTATTTTTTTTTTATTTGAACATTTGTTCTTAGGAAACAGAAAGGCTTAGAAAGATGTTGATATTTCCCCCTCCCTGCCAACACTGGAGTTGTCTATTTTTATTTACTTTGAGAGGCAGGGGAAATTGGACAATTGGCTGAACCACAGTAACCAGCATCACCCGCTTCTCATTATTTCTCATGCTTCCTTAAACTTCTGAAATCTTGAGACTGTAAGGAAAGCATAGAGTCTTCTTCTTCTTTTTTAATTTGAAAGCCACATATAATCTGGCAAAAATTCCAGTGCTTTCAAGCAATGACAGGATATACACTCTTGTCTTTGATGCGTACATGGGGAAGGGCCTCACCCCCTACCCCATCCCCACCCTCCTCCTCTTTGCAGTTTAACTTGGACTGTCAGAAGTGGTTTCAGTGTATAATACTTTGCAGACAGAAATAGATCTACATCTCTACAAGAGCTAATTTGGCTGGCAGTCCCCAAAAAATAAAGCTTGTGGTCCTGGATTTTGCATCCCAGCTTACCTTGCTGTGAGATGAAGCACTTTTTAGCAAATGGGCTGTCCCAAGGAAAAGTGGAAGAGCAGCTCTCAAGCTGGGAAAGGAATGCACTGTGTGGATACCGTTTTGTCTTTGTGGTTGGGTGCAGGCAGAAAAGGATGAAAATGTGGTTCAGAAATCAAACACAGACAACCTCTGTTCTCCTTGGAGGACTGCAGAGAAAGTTTGTGTGTGCAGGAGACATTGCTGACCACTGACCACATCCCACTCACCACCCATTAGGGATTTTCAGAGTCCACCAGCAGCAAGCCAATGGCAGGAGACTTGTTTAGTGCTGCTTCTTCTTCTTTTTTTTTTTTTTTAATGAGGGGCAGTTTATTGTGAGTATGTCTTCTAAGGTTTTGCAGCTGGCGAATTGGGTTTATATCTGAACTTGAGGCTGTATCTGGGCTGGGATAGAGTGGGAAAGGTTCCATAGACAAAGAATAGGGAGTTTATTCTGGGCATTTGCAAGTTCTTCCTGGGGATTTAAACTATTTGTAGATCTAAACCTCAGATTCAGCTGCTCTATGGAAGGGGTTTTGTCTTCTCTGTTTTCACTCCATCCCCAGCGTTTTGAGTACAGTAGCACAAAGCTTTCAAAATACTGCGCTGAATAGTCTCAGTCTTAAAAGGCTTTATTTCAAAGTTTGGTTGGCTAAGTCTAGACAAGTGGCTTAACCCCATTCAACTCCAACACGTCATATGTTTCTAACTCACTTAAAACTTGCAGTTAGAAGTTAAGCTCTCCCCTCCTGGGATCTGGGCCGGTGCTTCCAGCACACTCCAGCATGCCAGGGGCTTGCACTGAGTTGGCAGAGCACTGGCACCTCCCAGTCACCCTGAGCTTGCATGAACACTGCTGTGGCCAGTCAAACTTCTGTGAACAGGCTGTAGCATCAGTCCTCTCATTAGCCTTGATCACATGTAAAAGAAGCTAAAATTCACATTTCCACACTCTGCAATAATCTGTGGTCTAGTGCACTACAACAACACTCAGAGGCTTTTGTCAGCTTTATAAATTCTATTTTATGTGCTTTTCAACTGGGTTTGTATCTATCATAAAAATCTTTTTACCCTTGTCCAATAAATCAAAGCTAAATCTAACATGCAGAAGAAGTTCATGTTTCCAAAGTCTTACTCCCTTGATGAACCTCTTTGCTGGGTAAGAAAAAGCTAGGTCCTTGCCACTGCTCTCCTGGTGAATGTGCTGGGTGTGACTGGGGAACCAGTAACTTGTTTCCCTCTCACTTTTCAGGTGCTTGAGAGAGAAGCACACATCCTCTCCTCCCGGTGTCTTACCAGTGGTCTTTGTGCAATATGTGAACATCCTGGTCCATGTAGCCAGAATGAAGGGAGGACTTAACTTGATGTGAATTTAGTTTTCTACCAATTGTCTTGACCTCTTATTTGAGAGGCAAGAGAAGTGGGTGGGGTGTATGTGCCACAGAGGTCCTTCTTCCTTCCTGATGTAGGCAAGTGTCTGTTGCTGGAGCTACTGTAACGCTTTGTGTGGATGCAAAGCCATGGCCCTCCCTAGATGACAACTGGTGGTATGGAGGACCTCACACCTTCATGATGTGGGTGCAAACTTGACAGACAAAAAAACAGTGAATTTGAACATCTGTGTAGATCTACTGCCAGTCTCTCATCACCCAAATGAGGGCAAGCATTTATACCCCATCCCACTATTGCTGGTTTAGTGAGTGTTTGTGAGAGAGCAAGGGATCGCACTCTTGGAAGGAAGCAACTTCGTTGGAGGGTGGAAAACCCACATGCCAACAATGTTTTGTGAGTCATGGCAAAGGTACAGCCAGTGGGCAGGAGAAAGAAGCATAAGAGCTGCAGCTCATCTGTGCTTATGCTATTACATATGCGGATCAAATGAGAGGGAGTTTCATTCCTTTATTGATGCACCTACACTGGTACTTGGCCATAACATCTGCCTCAGAGCCCTTTCCCAGCTATAAAACACAGTTACATCTACAGGAAAAGTTAGGAAATGTCCTGAAAACACATTTTTTACACTGCATCATTTGTAACCTGGATATAAGTTTAACAAGTGCCTGCATGTATACTAAATGAGCAGTGGAGAGTAGATTTTTAGGAGTTAAAATAGGTATTGAGCAAGGTAGATTATGCAGTATTTGATCATGTATTTTCTAGTCTTTCTGAATGTCTGCCCCTGTACCTTGTGATGTGGATGCTATTTTCTGCAAATGCAAACTTTTGTTAAAGTTTTCTGCTATCTATAGGAATGTGAAATGAACTCCAAATATATGGAAACTTTCTATTACCTACATAGACCAAAAAGCAGATGTTAGTCTTGAGTTGGTGGAGGTGAACAGCCAAATAAAGTTCAGCCAATTTTATTGGGAAATGAGGAAAATCAAGTAGAATATTTTCCACCATTAAATTGCCTTGCTTCTCCATCATGCTACTGGTATTAAAATATAGATTTGCTATGGGTGCCAGCAAAATATTTCATCTTGTAGAAAGAAGAGCATTGTAAGGGAGCTGCAAAATAATTTAGATTCTGGTTTTCCAAGGTCTTTCCAAGGTCTTTATTGGGGGGAAAAAAGCAAAAAAAAAAAAGCAAAGTGCAGTCGGTAAAATAACTTGGAGAGAAGTTTTTTTGTGGGAATAGGTTTTCACAAGACTCTTAACAACGGCTTAAGAATGGAAAGGGGTTTTCATGAGTCTTTACCTCGCCCTTTGCAGTTTTGTGAAAGGTGTGGCTATTCCAGCACTGAAATAACTTGTCCTAAAGAGCTTTTAACTGGGGCACCATTTTGATTGCAGTTCTTCAAATAACTCAGGAGTGTCAGGCATGGTTTTGGTTGAGCCTTCTTACTCAAAACGGGAGGGCCAAGGCTCTCTGTGTTTCTTATAATTGTTTCAGCTCAGCTGGGTTCTTTGTGAATTACCAGGAATGGTTTAAGTGTACTTTTGGATTCTACCTGATAAAGCAGCAGCTTCTGATGAAACTGGGTGAGGTTTCCTTGACCTCTTTCTCTTAGCTTGCTCTGCCCTCTATTGAGGTGAAATTAGGCCATTTGTATATTTCCATGTGGTGATTTGTGTTTTCTTACAAGCTGGAGTTTTTATGTGCTGCTAGCATGAAACCTTTTGCTTCAGTGAAGTATGATTTCAGTGGTTTTGGTTCACTTTGGGATGTTTTGGTTCCAGTCTGACATTAAAGAGCATCCATTTGAAAGCGTTGAGGTTTTGGAAATGGAAGCTCCATTTCTAGCCCTATGATAATTCCAGGATCCCAAGACCCCTGAGTGTGTTCCTATGACATTCATCATTTAGTGCTTCCCTGTAAGGCATCTGAGCTGTGATGGTAGCCATAAAGTTTGTAAAGTATTTCAAATTGGAAAATAAATAAGAAATATTTGCTCCTCATTCATAACATTCCCTGTTGAAGCTCTGTTTTCCTGTTATGTGGAATTCAAGCAAGACCACAACTTTCCTAGCAAATGTGGCTGCATTTCAAAAGGGATTCTGAGGGGCAGTTTCTTGCTGTTGCTTAATGCATGAACTTGTAATATTTGAACTTGTATGCTGTATCTCCTTGGACAAGGAATGAAAGGTAGGGATAGAAGGAATATTTGTTGTTTTCTGAATATGACATATCAGTCCAAAAGACTTTTGATTTAGCCTGTGCTGGTTATTTAAGAGTATGCAGCCTTTCAGAAACTTTAGTTTTAAGAAGAAAACTATCCTATGCCAGAAAATAAAACATTAAAACTGCATATAGAAGAAATGCAAGTGTTTAAAGAAGAACATAGTGAAAATAGATCCCACAGCTTTACCTGAGCTGTACAGAAGTGCAGCTTTAGCCTCTGCTGCTGTTCTGCATGCAGGACATCATGAACATGGAGTGCAGAATGTTAACTTGAGCATTGGCTATTTGTATCTAACAGCAGGTTGTAAGTATTAAGGCATTGAACTATTGCATTCATGTTTCTCTTTATTTTAAAATAGCCATTTTTTTTTTTCAAAGCGAATCAGCATGTACTTGATTCCACACTTATATATGTACTAGTTGGGGAAGTTTATCAGTGCACATTTTGCTGTTAGCAATATAACCAAAACTAAAAACCTTAGCAAATCAGCTAAACTTGCATTTATTTATGGCTAGACTAGATAATATTTCTCCCTTCAATCCATTCTGAAAGCAGAATTCACACTTGACTGTCTCTTCAAAGCCTTTCAGTCACACTTTTCTTCTGTGTGTAGAGTACAGTTGACTCCTTTTAAAAAACAAATAGTCTTACTGCTTCAAATACCTGAGTAAAGACTCTGATGTTTGTGCTTTGTAATCCCAGGTACCCAAACAGGACTGGTCTGTGACCCACTGAGCCAAGCCAAACATTTGAGTGTAGCAAATCACAGGGGGTAATAACTTATCTCAAGGTTAGTTATCAGGTCACTGCCCATGCTCTGAGCCGTTTTGGGTGAGATGCAACTTGGGTTGGTCCCATGACAAACAATGCATTGGATGCAGGGCAGCCATCCCAACTGCTGCTGCTCTGCTGAAGAAACAGTAGAAAGGCAGTGGCAGATGAAAGAAACTTTTCATAAAATTGAGCTAGACTTATGAGGCTAAAATAGTTACTCAAAAAGGTTTGTATCATTTTTGCTGTTGTTGAGTATCAAGGCTTTTTTGTATAGAGAATAAAATCTTGCCTTTAAAAAGCATTTCTTCCTACTGAAAAAGCTTTTGTGCTTTTTTTTTTTGTTTTCCTAGTAGAAAAAAAATATTTCAGATTCCAAAATATTAAAAGCATAATTATGAGAAAAGCATTTCTTATGGAAATACTTATTAGAAAATATTTCCTCTTTGCCAGGATTTTTTTAGATCCCCAGCCTTATCTCAGAGCCTACAGTAGAAGCTGAGAGCTCTGTTTAACCCAGCCTCTTTCAGGCTCAGTGTAAAGCAGAGTTGCTCAAGCTATTGATATTTTCCACATGGTAAAGGCAGAAATTTTTCTTTTCATCCCAGAGAAAAGGTTTTCTAATACTGGTTGGAAAGACTTTCTAATACTTTGAATGGATGCTATCCCCAGTAAGATAAACCTTCTATCTAAAATATTTTCCATCTCAGATTTTCCTCTGATGGAAAGATATCGAGTGATTCTTTCCATGCATTTGAGTACCAGGGTGAAAAATAATGTTGCTACAAGCTCTTCAGGATCTTGAAATACAAAGGCGATATTGTTCAGGTTAGGGTTGGCTTTTTTGTTATTTTTTGTAATGTCTTCAGATGAAAAGTGTGGGTCAGAAAGAATCTGGAAAGTTATATACATCACCACCTCACCAAGACATCAAGCATGTGGAATTCAATATTGCAGTGATTATGGTTGAAATAATGCTCAAAAGAATTCTCCTCAGCTACCTGAACAAGTGCACATATATCAGGTAGTCACAGGTCTTCAGAAAACAAACAAAAAAATCCACCAAATAATTCCTTCTTGAGTTGGTCTATTTCCTGCAATTTTCTAACTAGCATACAGTAGCCAAATTCTGTGGTCTAGACTGGTTTGTTCTGCAATTTTTTTTTTCTTAGGTATTTACAAACCACAGAGAGTTGGAATGATCAGAATAAATATTTGCTCATGCACCTACTGATTGGAGCTTTCAAAGTCCCCAGTCTTGTTACAACACACGTGTGAGCATTAGCATTCATATAGGTTAGGCAAATATTAGGGGTTTCCTCTCTACCCACTTCTCCCCTCCCCAATTTCAGTTTCATGGAGACAACACTTTAAATGTGGTGCGTTTTTCTGTTGGTATCTCACAATGTTTTCTGCCTGGCAATTATCTGAGTCTGTTACTGTACCAGAGAGCACATTTTTTAGAATCCTTTTTATCCCCCTCCCTTAATATCAAGCATATTATTGCTCATCTTGGACCACTTCATCACTGCTGCTTCTGAACTGGAGATTTCTCCAAGTATGATAGCAGCTGCAGCTAATAACATCAATTATATAACACTGAGGTTCCTGTTCTCCTATTTTGACTGAAGGAAGTTCTTCACTAGCACATGCCATATAATTAATTGCCTTTTTCTCTGCATGCAAACATTATAAAAGCTTTAGTCTTGCTGTGTCTATGAGAGAATAGCCATAAAAAGATTCACTTGCTGAAGCAACCTCATTTGTTAGGGTGGCTTAGTGTGCAGGAGAGAAAAAGAATCAGTAAATTTACATTAAAAAAGTCTGGTGCTTTTCAACTCTCCCCACTGTCTATATGTTTGTAAAAAGTATGCTTTGATGCACTAACATGATCCAAACTTTTTTATGGCTGATGGTTTTCTTATTAAAACACAAATAAAAACTGAGTAGGTATGGCAGCTGTCTCCATGGAGTCTTGTTAATGCTGTCAGATACATAGCATTACCCTCCTGTTGTAACTTAAAAAAAAAATTCTTTAAAGGACTTAAGGAAAAAAAAAGTAATTTTTTTAACCAATGTGCCTAAAGTCATAAACTAAAATAAATAGTCACAAACTAAATCATAAACTGAGTCATAAACTAAAATCTGTGTCTGGGTAATTTAGTTGTTGAGAACATTAAAAACACTTCAGGCACAACAAAAGATAAAATATGTATTTTAAGAAGAAATTTGTTGTAGGCATTTATTTAAATTGATTTCTCTTTATATATTTATGTATACTCAAATTTGAAAGAGTTTTGATGTTTTTTTGCAAGGTTGGCATGCGACCAGTCAATGCAAGAGAGGAGGGCATTACTAAGAGAGAAGAGCGGAAAAATAAAATCAGCGATGACAAGGCTGGATTGGGTGGGGCAGAGAAATGCTGGGATAGCCAAACAGCCAGGACATGATTGCAAGGAGTGAAGATATAGAAGCCAAATGTCTCAAAATTAATTTGTGGGCAAGCAGCTCTGCTGACAATTTTAACACATTCTCTTTTTTTCATTTTAAATTCTGTCTCCAGGAACCTGATATCTTACAGAAAAAGGGCAAGATAAACTGAAAGCCAGGAATGCCAACATACCAGGTTGTTTTTTTAAACCAATGAAGTTTATTAATTTCCTATTTGTTAACTTGAGACCTTTTGGAGTCAATTTATGAGCTATTACTTTAAGAACATTTATAGACAACTTTTGATTTTTAAATGCCTAGAGCCCAAGGATTGCTTTGGGTATTTGGTGAATGTGAAGGGGGTGGGGAGAAAGGGGAGGAAAACAAAAAAGTAGTACTTGGCAAAGTCTATCCCTTTTCCTGCTGGATGTTTTTCAGGTGAACTACCCAGCTATGCTACTGTATGTAAGTCAGGCCAACTATGTGGAACTAAGGATTATTCCACAAATCCTCTTTTAGTAGTTCTTTTAATGGTGCTTTTCCTCAAGTCTTACTTTTTCCCTAGGATTCCCTACCCTGCCTGGGAGTCTCCCATCATTCCCAAAGCATTGCATCTCCCTGTCTTTCCCCTGGGCTGGGTACTGTGCTCTGCAGCTGGGAATAGGAGCTGTGTCCCCCGCAGGCCCGGCGCAGGGCTGCCGCCACTGATGGCTTTATCAGATGGACAGAGACATTCCAAGTATGCTTCTGGTCACTGTGGGATATGGGAATATAAAAAATAATGAAAAAGGAAGGCTTAGACCAAAGCTGTTAGTCAAACCAGGCGTTTTTGTCAAGGCTTTTTTTTTTTTTAATTTCTTTTCTTAAGGAGTAAAATTCTTTACTCCTAAGCAGACTGTTAAAGCTGTGTGATGTCATTTTCTTTTCTTTTTAAGGCTGTGTTTTGAGCAGCTGAAAGCTGCAGGTTAGGTAAAACTATTAATGACCATTTTTTGACCTCTGCTCCAACCGCCCACAGCGGCTGCAAATTTTTAAACGTCTGACGGCTGCTTGGCTCTCCTCAGCATCATTATGTTGGTTGACAGCAGATGAGGTTTCAGAGGTAAAAAAGTCACTTCCCAAACTGCACCCTGCTGGCATGGCCAGTAGACTGATTAAAAAATGGGAGTTCAGTGGCATGGTAGGGTAGGAGATCTCGGTTTTTATGAGCAAGGCATGCCAAGAGTTCCCTCCAGTTCTCTCTGGCTGCGTGCATGGTGGGGGCAAATCATGACACAGGGGTAGTGTGGGGAGAGTGCTTCACAAGATGTTATTGCCTGAGAAGGAGGAGCACTTACTTCACATTATTGTAAGGGCTGTAAAATATTCTGGGATTTCTGGGGGTTTTTTTTTCAGTTTTCATGGTTGTTGCTCTTGAGCACTTCCCAGATGTGGTAGGGCTGCACAGTGAGCAGCTCCATGGCCCTCCTGCCTTTGCTGGAGAAGGCTGTGGAAGTGGTGAGAATTTCCTTTGCCTTCCTCTGTCCTTCTTTGCCCATTCTCTCTTTTTGCCAGCTTCCTGGGCCTGAGAGAGTCTTGCCTGAACCTTCAGGGAACCTGTCAGGATGACCAGGACAGAAAGACAGGGAGGAAGAAGTAATGAATAAGAAGGGTGGGAAGAAATAGTGGGTTTAGCAAAGATGCTCTGGTATTTCAGTGTAGATCAATGTCGTCCAAGGCGCTGTTTCTTCCACTTGGCACAGGGAGTTGTCCTAATGCTGTGGTGGTGTTCAACCCCAGTGGTGGTTGAGAATCTCCCATCCCAGTGACATGTTGGAACTCCTTTCTCTGGATCAGTGTGCCAAGCCAGCACATAGTGAATGGATGCCTTAAAGGGAGGTTCACGTACAAACTGTGCTGCTCCTTGGACAAATATACATAGCCAGGAGTAGTAGTCTTTGAAACACTTCATTGTTTCTTCAGGTACTTCATGCATTTGCTCTCCTCAGTCTTCAGAGCTGTAGCATCTTCTTGCCTTGACTGTCACAAAGAGTGTTTGCTTTGTAATCATGTTAAAGGTTGGGAATTTGTGGGGTCTCCAGACCATGATTTTACTGTTTTTATCCCTGCAGTCACTTTCTGCCCTTCTTAGGGGCAGTGCTTTCTCCTTTCTTGTATCTTCTGTTCTCTGGCTCATGCCAAGTCTGGTGTCCTTCATGCTGTCTCACAGAGTGCCCTGCCCGTTCCCCAAAGCCCGTGCTCTTTGGTGGTCTTTTGGCTAGATGCTGCTTAATTCAATCATTTGAAATTGGAGCCCTGTGTAAAATACTAAATACTGAACAATAAGTGAGGCAACAGCATTTCGTGGTATCAGCTGGAGTCACAAGTCATGTCAGCAATGGCCATGCCCTTACAGTGGTGGTGTAGTCTTCGGGACAGCCTGACAACCTCTGGAGCAGGGCTGAATTCTTCTGTGTAGCTGAGTCTTGAGTGCTGGATTAATCTTTTCCAAAAATTTATAAATGCTCTGGACAGTATTTTTATGGGGAGTGATTGCATTGTGCTCTGGAGATATCTTTCTCAGCTGGGCTATTAAATGAAAAGCTGAAACCTGCCTGTGATGCCAAGAGATGAGTGCTCAACAAAATGAAAACTTGCAACTTAAATTGCAAACATTCATCTGTTGCCTGCTTTCTTACTTGCTGCTGGTTCATTCACAGTCGTACCAACAAACATAAAACCTCACCTGCAAGAAAAGCAGAGAGGGTAATGCCCATAAATTAAAAAAAACTTCCCACTTTGCACAACCTGTATTTTGAAATTTAGTTCAAACTTGTGAGTCAATTGGTCTGTCCTGCCTTAAATTCTTGCAGAAGGACAAATAATTTTGAGAGATGGTGTGAGATGACTGTGCCATCTGGAAGTATTTCCAGACCCAGTCGGTGCACCCAGGGCAGCTGTGCTTCCAGGGAGCTGCATGCCAGTGGCCGTGCCAGCAGGAAATGCAGCGTGACCTGTGGCAAACCTGGAGGGTGGGAAACGCTGCGAGAAGATTTCTGCGGGCAGCTCTGAGTGTCCCAGGCAGTTGCTGTGTGGGTATGGACACAGGAACCAATGCTAAGCCAAGGAGGCAAGCAGGAGCAGTAGGAGAATTCTCTTCCCACCATGTGCACAGCTGCAGAGCACTTCTGATCGTGTCTCTGTGCTGACGGGCTGGCAGCATCAGCTTCTCCCCTCCTGCAAGCTGGCTGTGCACGCATGAAGCCTGGCTGTGAAATAGAAATGCTTTTTGAAAAGCATAATATTATTTTAATCACAAATTATTTGGAAACGAAATACAGAAATAGCTTCAGATCACTTCTTCCAGAGGGGTGTTTTTGCAGTCAGAGTCTTTATCAGCTTCTCAGTGGGAACTGCATTAATATTGCCACAAAAATGCAAACAGTAGTGCCTTTGATAAAGCAGTTTGGCATCTCTTAAGCAAAAAGATGTTTTGTTTTCCTAAGATACAACACTGTTTGCAGTGCAGGGACCTGCCATATGTGCCAGCATATGGAAAGAAAACACCAGCTTTGTTAACATTTGTGTTGGGAAGCTGTGGGGAAGGAACGAAGGAGGCAGCTGTGGAAGCAGTTGCAAAGCGGTCTCTGTTATTTCAAGGGGGACAGCCCAGGAAGCCCAGAAGTGAGTGCTGGTGGCAGAGGTGCTGGTGGCCTGCAGTCAGCCTCCTGGCTTAGCTGCCCCCTGAGCACTTTGCCAAGGACACTCCTTCTCCTCAGTTTTGCTTTAGCTTTTCCCATCATGTGCTAAAGCAAGGCTGGTCCCCACTGCTGCCTCTTCCCCTTGCAGAGTGGAAAAGCTTTACTGGCCATACAGTAGGCATCTTTGTGAAAATGTGAAAATGCCTTTTTAGTACTTTCTGGCGTCCCATGGGTATTATGTATTTGATTAGGGCATTATTTTGATTTTTAGACTGCCTTTGGTTCAGGAATCCTGAAAGGAAGCTGTTGTGCAACTATTTTAATCTGATTTTACAAGCCGATTCCAGCTTGATTCCCAGCATGAAGAAACAAAGAAGAGCTCAGTTGCATTTTTCATCCAAAAGTAAAACCCCTCCTCCTTTGAAGCTCTTCTGTAGAGTGTTATGTTTAGAGAAAGATTTGCTATTGTTTAAATTTAATCTCCATAATTACATTGGGATTGGATTAATGATGGGTTATTTTCTGAGTCATTATTTTCTGGCACACACAGCTATTGAGCATAAAGCCAGGTCTTCATTGGCTGTAAACTGGCATCACTCCACCAAAGCCAGTGGAATGATTCCACTTTATATTGTGTCGGCCCAGATCTGGTATTAGAGCTGTTTTGAAGAAAGCATCCTTTTGGAGTTTGTTGGCCTTGAATCTTCATATTATTGTAAAGGTGTCTGGGCATTAACTTAAAACTGCATTAAATTTATTGTTGCACAGCTGATTGTTGTGTCTAACCCACCTCAGCTGGACCCAGAGGGATCAGCAAAAGGTGCAATGCCAAACTGAACTGTAGGAACCTTGAAATCTTGACCTTTTTTTAATGTTTAAAAACCACCTTTTATCCCTGTGGATGTAGGACAAGTTCATCAGGGAGTTCTGGCAAACTTCTAGATGCTCTTGTCTATAATAGCAAACCTTGGTCAGTTTGTTTGGGATACTGTACTGAAAATCTGGGAGATGTCTGAGAAGCAGAGGCTTTTCAGCCTCTGAGCTGAGAAAAAAGAAACTTCCAAAAAGAAGCTTCTTTTTAGAATTAGTTATTTTTGCTCATTCTGCTTTTCAGAAATGGGTGAAGGGGGAGGGGGGAATTTGGGAAGATCTGGCCTGTAGAAGAGCAGGAGCAATGGGCAGTGGACTTGATTTAGGTGATGAATCCCTCATCATGACTGGGGTAAACAAAAGAAACAGTCATTTTTAGGAGATTCTGGGAGGCTGTGTAGAGTTGCTGTGATTGCAGAAGGTAGTTGAAGTTGCTGGGCTGAGACCAAGGTGGGAAGAAATTATCTCCCCACCTCTTGTGCACGTTGGGCAGGGAAGGGTTTGCTTTCAGACCTTGTATTTTAATGTCTCATCTGAGTTTCTTCACTTTTATAGAATTGTCCTTCTCACCACCTGTGAAATGGCTTGTTAATAAATCATAGTTTTGAAAAGGGGAAGGTTTTGCTTTCTTTTGGGTCTTTACAGTAAAGAGAAAGTGATCAGTCTTGTCCATAAGCCGTAGTGGATTTAGGATGTCGCTGCAGTGGGATGGACCACTTACCTCTTTATCTTGGTGCCCAAGTGACAGTGGCACACATAGTATACATGGAAGTGTGAAAAACAGGCAGCAGTGATCCTTTTCTGAGGCATCCTCACTACTTTCTGGAGACATCTGTTTTTGCTGCTGACCTGCTCTTGAACCTGCAGGTCCACCTACAGCAATGTAACTTCTGTTTCCTTGTTAAACTGCAGAAAGTACCTGTAAAGCCTTTTAGTCTTCTTCCTATTTGAAGATATTAAACTGATACATTGTGCTCTTTGGGTTGTACTCTGCAATTTTAAAAACAGTGTTTGGGAAATGCTACTTATTTTAGGAAGAAATGTCAGCTTTAATCTTTAACAGGAACAATGCTTCTGCAGTTGTGATCATCTGTCAGAGATGTGGGACTGTTTGGGAGACTTGGTATCTTTTTTTAGATTGACCTGATGGATTTGGAAAACACAAACAAGCCTTTAGGCACATTGTGGGCATCTCTTCAGAGTAAAAAGAATGCGCTGCAGACCCCATCCGTGTAAATCCACTGTGAAACAGAAGGCAAATTGTAAGACCCAAATGAAGACTGAGTCTTGCTCTAAAGCTGGACATCCCTCAGATTGGGTGTACAAACCTCCACATTTTTACTCTCTTTTGCTTCAAAAGAAGCAGCTTGCACCTGTGGACCAAGATCAAGGAGGGGGGATTTAAGTTTACATAAATTTTGTTCTGTGCAAGCTATTGTCTGCCAGTATTGAAGAAATTCTGATGATGCCACTGTAAGTTCACAGCAGTAGATCAGTCACAGATGTACATGGTCCATTTATTAGAGGGGACTGTTGGAGCTTTAGTAATGCTTAAAGCATTTGAGGCATAGTACACTGCTTCATTGCTCCAGATGTGATAAATACTGTTGACTTAGAACAGAAATTGGTGATGTAATACAGAGGAATTGCCTTTGTGCTGATTATGTAGATGTGGTGGTGAATCCCTGTTAGCAATTCCAGTTTTCAGATGTTTTCTCATTTTATTTGGGAGTGGGTCCCATGCAAAGGCTGAGAAGAGATAAATAGGAACTACTTACATTTGTTCTCAAACTGAATTCAGGAACACTTATGCAAAACTCACTTTGCCTAAGCAGGTTGTGAATTCTGGCTGCTTTTCCTGGAGCATGTGCCCCTGCAAAACCAAGTCACCATTAAAGATCTTGATGTGCAAAAGGTTCTTCAGCAGTTTCAGCTTTCCTGGGGTCAGGACAGATGCGGAATGTCCTAAATAGTCCTGTCATATTAATTTGCAACCTCACTCCTTCACTGTGCCCTCCAAGGCACATTGTCATGGAAATAATTATTATTTATATAGGAAATTTATTTTTAAAAAATTACTTCTGGAGCTCTAGGTTAGTATTTTTGCTTTGTTTTATTAGAGTTGGAAATAGAAACTTTCTTAAGCCAGTATTTTAATTCTCACCTGAGCACTTGACCTAACACTTTTCTCAGCAGCTGAGAACTAGAGAAAATCCCCAGATATCATGATACTTGGTGCTGCTGTTCTAAGTGAAAATTGTGTTTCCTCAGGAAAGGCTCTTGACCTGTTATTTCTGCGTACTGGTTTGATTTAGATCCAAAAAGAAATGCTTAAAATTCCAATGCAGTAGGAGAATTTATTTCCATGGCTGTCATTAGACTTAGGCTTCCTTTGGTCCAAGGTGTGTGCTACACAGTCAAATGGAAGCAGGATGGTATAGTTGCCAAAATAGATGTGTTAATTTCTCAATTAATTTCTTTCTGTGCAATGTTTTTAAAGCAACAAGTATTGTAAGCAGCATGCTATTTTTAAACCAGGGACATTTTGTGCTGAAATTGGCTATTGCGACACTGGGTTAGAATTAGAATACACAAAATTCAAAACCACAGTAACCCTAATTTTGCCATTCTTGCCTTTTTAAGTGCTCAACAATAGTGCTGTGTTTGTATAGTATTTAAAAATATTTGTTAAGGGGAATGTAAAGAGCTACTGGCAGGCTTCTCTGTTAACTCTTTCTGCACGCTCTGGCAGTCTGCTCCAAAATGGGCTCCAGTGAAAACTCAGGGGTGAGTCCAATGTCCAGAGCTCACACCTTCCTTTGCATCGCAAGCAAAGGAGCAGCCACCAGCCAGGATGGGGGCAGACCCCCATGGTAGAGTGGGCAGTCCCTCTGGCTCATGATGGGCTGAAATCTGTTTGCCATCTCCTTTTCCAACTCACCCTGATATGTGCAGGCCTGGATTTGTAGCCTTCAAGGACTTACTCCAGCAAAAGAATATTAATGTGTGGGATAATACAGTCTGACAATGAAGATGAATTTTATACACTGTAGTTCAGGCCATGACCTTACAAAGACTGATTCTGCCTGGCTTGGTCCTAACGTTCCAGCCAGCACTCTGGGAAAAGGTTATGGGGGCCCAACACCCCTCAGGGCTTCTACCTTCCAACCTGCCCCAGCTGTGAGCTCCCTAATTTTCCCTTCAAGAGCTTTGCACAGTTGGGACATTCTTACGTCCATCATTAGACGGAAATTAGCTTTGGATTTCACATCACCGGTCAGACTGACCCAAATGTATTCATGTGGAAAAAATAATAATGGGAAAGCAGCTTGAGAAATGATTTCTGCTTTTTGCTGTTGCTTTGCATTTTGGTGTGTGCTGTCTGTATTTTGAATACAAGCTCATCCGATGCATTGTAACGCAATAGCAATCCAGACTGGGTAATCCTGGGAACCAGCAGCTTGAATCTTGCCTTTCCAAATTTTACTGTTCTAAAACTTGACTTCTTTGTTAAAAATGAAGAGTTTCCAGGGGGCAAAAAGCCCCCAGAGAAAGGCTGTTGGCATTTTATATTTTTAAGCTGTCTTGCTGAATGAAAACAGTTGATTATTAGCTTGATGGGGTGACAATGAGTATATAGAACTTAAATATCTCACCACGCCCACAAAGAAAAAAAAAATCCACCCTCCATTGTATCATGGGAAGATACATAGCCAGAAAAACTTTCCAACTCATTAAACTTTTATACTTGCTTCATACAAGCTTAATGTAGGCTTTTTTCCATCCTGTGATGTTGTTGGGCTGCTTCTGAACTGATCCCAGTGGAGGAGGACACCATCATCTTAGCAGTATTTCTTTCTTATAACAGAAACCTGCCTTTCTTATAACAGAATGAGCTGAATTGCTTAACCTGAAGGATTAAAAAAAGATTTCCTTGTTTGTGTGTTTCGGGTTGTTTATTCTGCCAAGCCTGATAATGAAATCAGTCTGAATGTTTCCCCTGTAATCAGTTTAGTCAGCTTCTATGATTGTGTGGTGTTTTTGGGCAAGGACAGGGATAAAGGAAGAAAGTTTGAAAAAAACAGGAAAATACTATTGTGAATATATCAGGCAAGTTATAAACTGGAAAAGGGTAATTGGAGTCAAACATACCTGCTGCTACTTGTCATGCTCTGTGGTAGTTGTTTTGGTGGGCTTTTCTTCCTCTTGTGACTTTTAGGAGAGGAGTGTGGGAAAATACTGATTTAAAGGACTAGAGTTCAGTAATATCACTTTTAAACTGCACATTTTGTGGTGATGAGTGGAGGTCAGGCCACTGTAGCTGGCTTGAGGTCAGAAAGGAACAACAAAAAGTGATGTTTGGGCTCATTTTGAGCTCTGTGCTGTGTGGGACAGCTCCAGGCTCTCTTATGCACAAGGAGAGACCATATCCCATCTGGATGTGGGACAAGAGCTGGCAGGAAGCATCAATGACTCCTTTACTGTCTCTGGTGTAATTTTAGCTTTCTGGCACCCTGATGGAGTCTGTTGCTTATCCTGGTTGTGTCCTTCCCCTTGCTCTTCCTGCTTCTTCTTTATCACCCTCAGCCGCAAGCCTGGGGAAAAGCCGCCTCGCTGCACCTCGCCTGTAGGTCAGCTCATCCCTGTGACAGCACGGAAGGGGTGTGGGTTTCAGCTGGTCACTGCACCCATGAGCAAGGATGTAGCGACTTCTAAATCGAGAGCTCTTGCTTCATACGTGTGCCTCTCCAAACCCCTGGATTTAGACATTCCCTCACCATTAATTATATCCTCTCATCTTTTAGCAGTGAGTAAAAGGGCCAAGCTGGGCATATCCTGCTGCAAGCAGCCCAACACCGTTTCTCATTGGTTGGCTGCTTACAAGGTTCTCATAGTACATGGCTTCTCTCTTTTGGGAGGTGCATCCTGTGGGACTCTCCTCAGGATGGGGAGTGATTAGGCAGCTCAGGTCCTGTCTCAGAGGACGTACATCCAAGTGACACCAACCAGTCCAGTATGCTGGAGTCAGTCCCCATTAAATAGAGGGGCAGGTGCTCCAAAGGGAAGCCCAGATCACCCATAGCCAACAGCCAGAGAGGTAATTCCTGGTGGCACTGGGATTGAGTGTGTTACCATCATTGGCTTTGGTGCAGTCTCTGACGGAGATGCTGGGTGTCACAACCTCATTTCTGGAAGCCGTAGAGCCCAATCACCCTCATTTGTCTGTTGTTTGACATATGAGCTGCTCAGATAGATGCAGTGCAAGACTAACAAAATTGGCAGTGGTGTCTGACTCTGACAGCAGTTTGAGAATTTGCCTGTTTGCCTTGTGGCAGCCCTTTACACGGCATTCCCCAGTGTGGTGTCCCACAGAACGCTTGACAGCAGTCATGCAGAGGTGAAAAGATTTCCAGGTGAGCTTCAAAGAGAAGGATGTGATTAACTGTCTCACAGGGAGCCAGGACGTGGACCCTGCCAGATGAGGCAGCTCACATGGAAGGGCTGCCAAAAGAAAGGGAGAGGACGGATGAAACTGTGACTGGAGAATGAGGAGGAACAGGCAATTGGGCAAGGTGGAGGGGAAAGTCTCCATGGGCTGTTTCCAGCAGCTGGGAGATGTTTGTTCTTCAGGGAGGTAACCTGTGGGTAAAGTGCTGAACCTCAGGCACGCTGGCTGTCATTCCTGGCTCTGCCGCAAGCCTCCGCCGCCTGTCCTTGGACAAGCCACTCTCCTGGTGACTCAGTATCCCAGCTGGAGAGCAGGCATTGCTGCTTACCTCATGGGGATGTTGTGAGAGTAGGCTCGTGGACGCCTTTGCAGTCTGATGTATTAAATGGGGACAGGGGGGAACAACAAAAAGTGACCACAAAGACAAACATTAAAAGGGATCTGTTGTTCCTTTGCTGCCTGTGCACGTAATCATGTCCCTAATGATAATGTAATGGTGACTTATTCATCACTGACATACACTCCTTCAGTTCCACTGCTGGGAACGGCTTTTTGTTTTTACTTTTTGTACCCTCAGGCTTGTAAAGATGTAATTTTGTATGTTTATATGATATGTTAATGTTTTAAGCAAATTCTAGTAGAAAATTAGAAAAAATAACAAACAATTAATCAAAGTCAGACTAAACTGGGATGTAATCAAGTAATACAAGAGTGGGACTAGAAGCAGAGTTCACAAAGGGAGCCTCAAACAGAGAAAATGCAAATCCTGAGACCTAAAGAAGGAGGAATTCTGCTTTGTGTCTGTCTTAAATCCTATGCCCGAGAGTGTACCTAAAGAGGTCTAAGACCAGAAACTAAAAGTGGTCACTCTTCAGCTCTCTTCTTCTAAAATAAGATTCTGCAAAGGAGGGGGAGCTCTGGTTGACTTTAACCTCAAAATAAATGTCATGTTAATTGTATTCACTCACAAGGTCCAATGGCTAGTGTACAAACCTGGGAACCAGAAAAGAGGACATGTTAGGGCACTTAGGGAATTGATTGACCTGGTGCTATGACTTGGTTCTGCCTGTGCTTGTGTGTGCTAAAGCAAAATGGAGCTACATGTCTCCCTGCTTGGAGGAGAGCTATGAGACTTAGGGAAATGCTGTAAAGAACCTGGAGAGCCACAGGTGGAAAATGCTGGGAGTGATCGCAAGCTTCAGAGTTTTGCACAGGAGCAAAATGCATGGTCATATTTCACCTGTCAAAGCTGGCTTTTCTTTAAAAAGTAGGAAATCCAAAAGGAATTGGCTAGAGAGGAGAAACATTCATCTTCACTTAGTACTGTATTTGAAAAGCTTTAATTGCATAAGTTTTCCTGACACTCACCAGGGCTATCTTTGGAGAAAAAAACAAGATTCTTGGTTTTTTTGAAGGAACAGGTGGCAGCATGTAGAAACCTTTTGTTGTCAAATTTTAGTCATGGTTCCTTTTTTTTCCTTTTCTTTCCTTTTCCCATCTGCAGTTGAGTATGACAAGGAGTTCACGCCTCACCAGCGGCACCACAAGGAATTCAAATTTAATTTGTCTCAGATTCCTGAGGGCGAGGCCGTCACAGCTGCTGAGTTTCGGATCTACAAGGACTGCGTTTTGGGAAGCTTTAAAAACCAAACCTTCCTTATCAGCATCTACCAGGTGCTGCAGGAACATCAGAACAGGTATGCAAGAGGGGGCTTGCTCTGTGCCACCAGCTGCTGTCCTGGAGAAGGCTGAACTTGTGCAGTAATATTGATAAGGCTGAAAATTAATTTAGGTTTTTTCATGTTAACAGGGTTATGTTATTGCATGGTCCTTTCCTTATGGGTAATGGGCATGGTAGGGTGTGAATGAGGGTGTGACTTAGCTGCAAGCTTTGTCTTTAAATAAAGAAAGAATCTGCTGAGAAGCAGTAGATTTTTAAAGCACTGCTGGCATTGCTGTTGTGTACTGAAATTCACATATCCCCTTTCAACTTAATATTAGCAGCCTGTTTGAAAAATACTGGCAATTAGCTCAGACTTGATCTGCTCTCAGCTGGACTTATATTAAAGTAAATAAAACAGAAAAAAATTCAACATGCTGACCACAGGTACAAAATAATTTCTGGTCTTTCAGTGGCAATGAGAGAGGAAAAGTGAGAGAGGCAGGGTAGAAACTGTGACACAAAAATCCAAACAAGTGTAAATGGAGTGATTAATTTTAAAAGAGTAATGTTTCAGATGGAGGAATCATGTAAGGCTAAAAGATGGAAATACATGGTCAATTAAATGTCAGAGTAATGCCGTGGTACAAAAGTGTTTCATTACTTCTACCGAAACTTGTCAGGACTGTAACTGTTCCTCTGCTGCAGGCATTAAAAAAAAAAAGAAATCAAAACCAGCAGTGTTTGAAAAAAGCTCAATTTGTTTTCTCTTTGAAGGCTTCATGGGCGTTTTCCTTTCTGCTCCTTCTTTCTCCAGCCTTTCCACTGGTAGCATTTGGAGGGATCAGCCTTTGGTGATTGGCAGTTCTTAGGGCAACATCAAATAGCTTGTGGTTGTTCTGTGGGGAGTGTGGCTTCTGGGGAAAAGAGAGAAATACTTGGGTACATAGGTGATGGGGAAGAAAGTGTGGGTTTTGGGAGATCAGTGTTCCCTTTGTGCTTCAACTTGCAGATTGCTGGAGTGCCTCCTGGGGTGTTGTCCATGCTGGTTAGGATGTTAGTTACATCAGTACCCAGTTGAAGAACTGATCAAACTCCAGACAGTCGAGCAGATTTCCTAGATGTTAGATATATTGGTCGTTTGGAGACACATTGCAGAAAAAATGGCAAATGTTGGTCTGCTTCAGATTGCAGAAGTAGAGATCCCACCTCTGGAGCAGGAAGGAAACCTCTGCCAAGTGTCTGTGGAAGAAATTGATATGCTACTCTGTGACAGTCACTGAAGCAGGGCACAGAGTAGGAGAACTGTCAGTTTTTATGTGGATATAACATTTTTTGAGAGTAAACTGCTCAAGCAAGGCAATGTGGGAAAGAGAATAAAGTATTGGATAAAGTACAGAATATGGCCCCTGGTATACCCTGTTCCTAACAAATTTAATAACTCTCTGTTCTGAAAGTGGCTGTGTACAGCAATGATGCTGGGACCTTGTATCTCTGTTTCACACACCATACCAGAAGCATGCCAAAACGGGATTGCACGGCAAAGCTGGGACATGTCCTTTGGCATCTGCGTGTCCTGGGCATCCCTGGGTGCTAGAGGCCTCCCTACGGACAGAGCAGAGACAGCAGCACCTGGTGGGGATCCCCAGGGTGGTTTCTGCCCAAGAGCTGGCGAGTATTCTGGGTCTTTCCATTCCCTTCTGCTGCGTTCCTTCTGCCATTGCTGGCGGCCGTGCGGAGGGGATCCCGCCGCTGGGACTGGGAATCCTAACGCGGCTTCCTCCAGGCCCGGGCTGCCAGCAATCCCCTGTCCCTCCTGACAGGGGCTGGGCGTGAACCGCTGACCCAGGGATGAGTGTCTGTAGTTCATTACTAACCCCTGACTCATCCAGTCCCTCAGGGCTCCCTTTTTGTTTCTTTCCCTGCTTTATTTATTTACTTTTAGTGGTGGGAAGGAGGGAGACGTTTGGCTGAACCCGTTCTGTACTTCAGATGAGTCTGTGGGACTCGTCACATCATCCTCACAGAGGTGGACAAGATGTGGCTCACAGATTCCTGCAGCTGTAGAAAGGACATGCCCTTTTCCATTCTTTTTTCCTTTCAGCTTAAAGGACTCTTTCATAAAATCATATTTGAAAAGTGTGCTTCTCTATTAATACATGGATAGGCTTCTATTTTCTGTACATTATCTGTAAATAAAAGTGCACATATATTTATTAATTGTCCCCCTTATATTAAAAATATGCAGATGTTAAAAGAGTTAAGATAGTAGAAGCTGAAAATTGCATATATTCAGTGTTACATTCAGTTGAGGTCTGACTCCATTGGCTACAAACATTCACCCTCACTGGAGCCCTGGGTGGACTTAGGCCTCTAAATATTCTTGAAAACAAATACTAAAAAATTGTATTTAGCTGTTTGCTAATATCTCTGCATGGAGGGGGAAAATGCCTCAGATTATTCTGGTGTGCCTGAAGAAACTGTATTATTTCAGAGTTACTGTATTATTACAGTTAAACTGTATTATTTGAGATTATGGGTTTTGATCATCCATTCACTTACTTGCTTTTACTGGGGGAAAATGTCCAAAGATTTTTTTTTCTCCCCTCTTGTCTCAGTGGATTAATTTGGAATACAGTGTTCTCTTTTCCAGAACGGAACACTGGAAGGTTAAATTATAAGGAAAAGAAAGCACTGGGTTTTGAAGGAACTTGCTAAATATTTGTAAGACTTCTATTGAATTTTAGAAAACATCTTATGAGCCAGAAAAATAACAGCTGTCTTTGACTTAAAAAACCAAAAACTACTAAAAAAGTTGGGTCACACTTTCTTTAGATTAATGGTTTTGAATGACAGCCTGACATTTCCTGACATTTTATGACATTTTCTTGCATGAGAAGGAGTCTGTACAGATCTTGAAGTCTAGCTGGTGAACTAGCAGGTGAGAGAGAGGAGTTGATGTCACATCTTTTTTCATCTTTTTGTGCTGACATATATTCCTTCTGGTCAGGACAATTCATCTCTAAGGGCTGCAGAAGGTGCCTGTTCAGTTAAGATTTCCAGTCTGCAGAGAAAGTTCAAAGACGCCATGGTAATCATGGTATTTATGAGGTTAACAGTTGTCTGGGGCAATTATTGGTATCTCCTAAAATATTTTTGGGCACAAATGATTCTTAAGAGGGTAGCTGGCATGTATGGATTTAAACCAGGAGTCTACAAGGGAAAGGCAGCATGCACCTCTGGGGAGGAATATAAAGAAAAAGGATCCTGCCTGCTTCTTTCAAAGAAACAAGTTTGGCAGGGCAGGAGATAAGAGAAATGTTCACTAAATACAAATCTTCTCCAAAGCTCAGAGCCTGGAAGTATCCCTTGGCTCCAATTAAGTGTAATGAAGTGGCTTAATTCAGTATTACTTGAGCAAAGGGAAAAAAAAGCTCATCTGGACAGTAACAGCGTGAGCGTGTGACTCCAGCCCAGATGTGCGCTGCTGCACGGATTCGTGAAGCATTGCTGGCTGCTCCTTGATGGCTAAAAATGGAACCAAGCCTGAGGCTAAGACTTCTGCCAGTTACTGAATAACCAAACTGATTTTTGCCACTGTAGACAAGGCTAATATCAGGGACTATATGGGCCCATTTGAGGTTGTCTTCTAGGCAAACATGTATGGAAACAGAGCATGAATGATCAGAGATCAATGCTGATTGAAATAGCATAAAACCTCTGGGCAGAAATGTGACCTTGTCCCATCAGAAATATGAAAAATATACTTGTGGGGGGCTCTGGGCAGTTAAACTCACATTGAGGACAGTGTGGTCTATGTACATTCTCTCTCAAAAAAGAAAACATTTTTAATACTGACTCACTTGTGTCAGTAATATTTTCATCTCCCCATTCCTTCCACCCTTTCATAAGGTAAGAAAAATAGTGCCTAGAAACGAAGCTTTTGTTTTTTAACCAAACCGTGGTTAACGGCCACATTTTGTCATAACACATGCTGCTGGAGCTGTCAGTGGGATGCTGCGAGGAGATTAATGAAATCCTCAGGATGGATGGGTCAAGCTTGTGGCCAGCCATCAGTGGCATGCATTTTGGATTGTGTGGAGAAGAGGCTTCACCAGGCAGGGCTGAGGTGACATCTGGTTTGCTTTGAGGGGGATGGCTGGCTGTTGGAACAGGTTGTGGGCTGTAGGGGCTGATGCTGGGAGAGGGAATGGGCGACACATCCAGCAGATGTTGATGCCCTTCAGCTTCTGACCCCCCAGAGTTTTAAGAGACTGGGCTGTTTGAACATCAGGGTGGGATCTTTTTATTCTTTTTTTCCCCCCCTCCTTTGGAACATGCAGGAAACAGAGATCTTTGCCAAAGCACCAGTTTAAGAAGGCAAGTTTAATTTCAGCAGGCAGGAGCTACACAGCCTCAACTCTCCTCCCTTGTGTGGTACCAACACACAGCTAAACCTGGCACCTGGACTTGAGTCTAAAATGCAGGGCTGATTTTGTGGAAGAATCCAGCAAAGTCCTCTGTGATTTCTGGTACCTCTTGGGAGTGGAATGCCATGTAAACAAGACCTTTACAAAGGAAGAAATGAGTTTGTCCCTGAAAACCGATCATTATTTAAACAGTTTCTTTCTCAAAACTTCCATGCCCTCACCCAGAGACGTGTCAGGTCAGGACTAGGGAAGGCAGTTTATGGTTGATCAAAGATGTTAGTCCTTGGTTTGGATCATCAGTATGTTTTCAAGTGTAAATATCCTGCTAATGCAGACCTCAAAACACTCCCACACTGTCCAAACAACTGATCTATGAAAAACACAGTGGCCTGTGTTAGTGATCAAAGGAAGATACGGTACGTTAATGGTCAGTTTATTAAACAGTTTCGTTTGCACCCAGAATGAAATATGGGAACATGATGGTCAGGAAGATTCCTCCTACATGAAAAGACACGTGTGGACATAAATGTGCCCTGCAGAGCAACTGCCTGGGGACCATGTTTCTGTTCTACTGAACACAATTCCTTAAGGGTTAAGCGCTTGTTGGTTTTAGCTGCCAGTTATAGTGGTAATAAAGTCTTCCTCTTTGCAACAGGATATTTATACAAATGTGATCCGAGCTTCTAATCTAAAGGGCAAATTGATTCAACTGCAGTGTTTATAGCTTAGAAAATAAATAACCCTCCTCGACTGGGTTTTGGAATGGGTTGTGTAATACAAATGACAAAGCTAGCATCAATCTGTTTCAAGTTGGGTTCAGATTTGTATATAGTGTGCATATATTTGTATATGATGGAGCTGTTTCCATGATGCTATAGAGAGGCATCTGTCCGCATCTCAGTTCAGCTCCCACTGTGGGTATGTGATTTGTTGTGTTTTAGGCTGGTCGGTTTAGAGTAGTTTGAAAGTCAGAGTTATTCTGGGTGAAACATACTGGTTCCATAACCAGCTGGCATTTTCTATCTAAACTAAAGAATGCCATATCAGTGCCTTATTTTTTTACTTAATGGACAAAGATAAATACTACCCCTTTGTCCTCTCCCCCATCTTTGTGCCTGAAGCTGCGTTTAAATTCTGAAGTGTAGTACTATAGCTGTCACTACAGCTGGAATGCCCCTTTTCCTTAAAGAATTGTAGTAAAAAGTAAAAAAAAAAGTTAAATACATTTCTTATTTTTATGACTTGGGATGATTTTTTCTTTGCTATAACTGTTCCAGTTGGTAAAATATTAATTCCTCATATCTGTAAAGCTCAAGACCTTAAGCCGATTGGGTTGGCACACCTTTGCACCTAGATATTTGTGCTGACTTTACTGGGCACTATCATGGACCTGTAGGTTGAACTTTCCATAGTCTTGGTGTCTTCTGGTTCTAAGCTCTGATTTTTCACCCTTTGCCAGAGGCAGCTCTGAAACCTGTGTTTCAACCTCTGGCCCAGGAGATTTTGGTGCCAGAGGCAATGGACACAGTGTTACAGACAGGATTACTCTTTACACAGAGCAGTGGAGGTGCGAGGCTGAGCTTATCCATTCCTTCTTGTTCATTTCCAAGTCTGGATGCATCCAGGATGACTTCCCCCTCCCTATGCTGAATTGCAGACCTCCTCCAGAATGTCCCAACATCTCCATTCTGTACTTTTTTTCCTCTGCTGGCTCTCAGTCCTTGCAAATCAGTGCCCAGCAGCTGGTCTTCTTCCACCATGAAAGCAACTTCATTTGTAGGTTGCCATTTCTTCATATTTCCTTCCTTGTTTCTAAGAAACTCTTACAGGCTGTGTACCTCTGTCCTGGCCTTCTGGCCCACAGGTGGCATTGCTTCTTCAGGACAGCTAAACTGAGCCTGACTTCTCATGAAACAATAGAGACTGCCTTTGCTTTCCATGGCAGCTCACTCCAGGTGCTGGCATTCCCCTGCCTGAGGCTCTCTGTACAGGGGAGCACTGAGAGATTACATTTCCTATGCTGCTGTTAGGTCTTTGGAGTGCTGGTCATTTGGACACACTAAGTTGTTAGGGTTTTGCATTGCATCTCTTGGATGCCATGGGAGCTCCACATAAGGTCCATTCTGTAAGTAATAAACGCTTTTAAATTTGAAGTAGTGCTTACATCTACTGCAAGCTGGGGGATCTATAGGTCTGAAGAGGCTGCAGTTTCAAAGTTTTATCTCTATGGAGCTCCATCCAACTCTGCAAGACCAAGTCTTACCCAAGTTGTGGGTAAGAGTGATTTGCCCATTTGCAGATAAGAGCAAATAATCTTGCTAGTTTGCTACATACAGAATAGGATACAATTTTTACAGAAAGTTGATGTCACGACAAACTAAAGACACTGATCCTGAGGTATGCAGAAGAGTATTTGGAAAGTGTATTAATTAAAATGTAGATTCCACACACTTCTGTGCAAAATTCCCTTTTGAGAAACTGCTGCTAGGCAGTCTAGACTATTATGTCAACTTGTCTTTGAAGAAAAGTAAACAAAAAGATTGAGCTGAGGAAAGTTTTAGAGACTTATAGTAATTAATGTTTTGGTAAATGGCTGTTGATGTGTAACAATCCTTTAAACACCTGGGTAATTGCAAGCTTTGAAGTTGGGCCAAAAATGTTGTTCCAAGACATGTAATTAAAATACGAGACCTTTAACTTGGTCATTTTGAAGGTGAGATTTCTGTTTGTTCTCACTGTCTCCCTGGTAAAACTTCTGTCTGCTCAGGGAAAGAAGGCCAGGGAGGATGGGAAAGTAAAAAAAAAAAGTTCAACAGATGCTTCTTTAAATTTAGCTTTTTATAGCTTTGGTGTTTTTCCTGTAGCAAAGTTCCATGTTGTAATGTGTATTCAGAACAGAGAAATTATTTTAATGTGAACATTTCACTAAGTATAGTAACTAAGAGAAACCACTTGACCTGGTTACTATATTGACTGAATTCTAATTTAATTAGTGTTCAATTAAAAAGAATTAACACCTAGAGACATTCTGTTGAAAGGTTTACACAGAGGTTTCAGTTAACAAAATATTTATCTTAGAGGGGGAAAGCAATGAAGCTAAATGCAAGCTGTTTCTCCTATAAATGCCCTGAGCACATGGTTGGGAGGCCAGCATTAAGAATAGTAGCTATATTTGATATTTATATCTGACAAATCTGCTCTCTGAGGACACTGGAGCTAAGTCCTGCCTTCTGAATTACACAGGCCATATTTCCTCCAGTAAACTGTGTACTCCATTCTGTTTATTGCAGCCACTTGTGATCGCTCTGTTGACCTTTGCTTCTCTGTCCTTCTCCAAAGTCTTCTGAAGACCATGGAAACACTCCCATCTGTTTCTTGAGACTTGAGCCATACTTCAGGGCCTTGATGCAGAACAAAGGCCTCCTGTTTTGAGCTGTCAGTCTCTAATTTGCATCTTCCTATTTAATATCCTCTCTTGTATCAGGAAAGTTGTTACAGCTCATCACCTCAGTTTCTCTCATTCACTTGCTTCCCTTTAATAATAAAAGGTTAATACATAATATGCCTGCAGCAGCCTTCCTATGGAAATCAGTAACTGGACCCATCCAGATGAGACTTTTGGGCTCATTAGTGACAATGAGGTGGCAGTAGCTGTGTAAAAACCCAGAGGCAGGTTTAGACAGAGTATGTGTAGAAGCTGCCTGTTTTGGTGATGAAATTTATCTTCTGTATGCTGAATTTTAAAGGAGGTGCTGGAGGTCCTTTGATGTCCTTGACATCTGGGGTTGCTTGGGCATGAAACCTTTGGACTGACTCTGCTTTCTTCAGCCTATGTTAAGAGCAGATACTTCTTCCTCTCTCTTCAGTGATGCTGGCTCAAACATTTCTTCCAGCCTTTATTTTTCTAGTTTTTCTTTTTCTTCACACTCTCTTCCTGTTTCCCTCAGGTTCCATCTTGGCTCTGTTGTTCTCAAAATCTGAAGCTTTCAGACACCCTTCCATGAATGTGACCACATACACATTTTCTGCTTTCTCCTGGAAGGTCACTGCTCTCCTCACTGCACAGAATCAGTGTTGTCACTTAATGGCTAGAAATTCAATACTGTGTTTTGTGTGACTTGTTCAGTATATTTCCAGCTTTCTGGTTCACTCTTAAATTTTGCTTTGACTGTGGGCTTGCAGCTTCCTAGACTGTTTCTCTTTTGGACATGGCTTTAAGGCCTCATTCTTGTTGTGCTGATGAAAATCTTTGTAATCCCCTTTTCTCTGCAGACTTTTAATCCAAGGTCTCTCCATCTAGTCCTTGCATGTCTCTGTGTCCCCCACGACTACAAAAAACCCTCCACCTTTCCCTGTCTAATGAGGTATTCTTTCTCTTTGACCAGGGGCTGAGATGACATGTTCTTTCCTTTTAACCTTCCTTCCTATTTCTCTTTGACCAGAGGCTAGTCTGGGAGATTTCCCAGTGTCCATTTCAAGATGAGACATCATATGGCTTTTTTTGCAGGAGTAGCAGGGGTATCTCTTAGCCACACAGCTGTAGGAAAGAGCAGGTTCTCCTCAAGTGATTCATGGTATTTGGTATTTGGGGGGAAAGAGGGGAAAGTATATTCCCTGCATGCAAAAAGAGAATTTTGTTGCTAAGAGCTGAAACTCTGTTGAGCCTTTGTGGACAGCAATTTTTCAAGTACTTACTGCTTGGCCAAATTTGAGGTGATTTTCTTAAGGGGCAGAGGGGACATGCAAGATTTCTGTTCTGAAAACTATAGAGGAGTGGTTAAAGACACGCAGTTAAATAGTTGGGAGGTTTTTATATGTGAGTAAATTTTCCCCCCCCTTCTTCCTCCTTAATTTTGTCTTTGGAAATAGGTTACTGAATATTTTTTTAAAACCTTCTTGCCAAAATGGAAATTAGTAATGATACACAGTTCTCCAGAGCATGCTGAGGCTTGGGCAGCAAATGTTGATTGAAAAGAGGTTTAAAGAAAAGGTATTCAGATGTGTTGCTTACACATCCACTATGCCCTAAAATACTTGTGGGGTGAACCTTCATGCAGTTGAACAATGCAAAAGTCATCTGAATAGCAGAGCTGATTTAAAAACCAGTCCTGTGTGGGACTTTTTGCAGAGACTTAACTGGACTGGAAAGCCTGATGGTCCATTTTTCTTCATTTTACAGAGGAATCAAAATCTTTCCAAAGGGAGAGTGACAGACTGGGATAAAGTGGCTCATTCTTATTTGGTAGAATTGTTCTTGGATCAGGCAGTTTTCTTACTATACGTGTGGAGGATACTAAAATGAGGGATACCCATTGGAAGGCAAGTTTGTATTTTAAGTAATCTGATAATTGTGGAGGTTCAGTCTGAGGTGGGGTGGGGGAAAATTTGATTTGGTGGAAAGTTGCATTTGGACATGAAAAATCATTGAAATTTAAATGACTAGGAAATTACTGTGTCCTTTGCAGTTCAGCAGCATGAATCCAAGGATTATAGTAGATCACAAGGTGAACATGAGTTAAGAGTGTGAGTTTTGTGAAGAAACCAAATCATATTCTGAGGTGTATGAGCAGAGACGCAGTCTGTGAGATGTATCAAGATTATCCTTCCACTGTACTCAGCATCAGTGAGGTCTTGATCTGAGCTGGGTCAATAAAAAGCAATGAGAGAAGTCAAAGTCTATAAACCGGGGCTTGTTAAGGAGAGACTGAAGATATTGTAGTAATAAGAAGGGGACATTGTTGTGACATTTAAGGTAGATAGATAAAAGAAGGGGGAGAAATTCAATTTCCTGGCAAGATGAGAGAGTTCCTGAAGCTGGAGATATACAAGACCAGGTCAGGCAAACATCTCTCAGGAGCAACATGGTAGTAGGTGATCCTGCCTGGAGTTCAGGGGAATAGGCTACATGATGCCATATGGACCATTTGGCTTTACAGCTCTCGGATGTCCAGGTGCCTTCCCAAAGGTCAAGGCAGTGGGAATGTAAACTTGTGACCTCCTCTTCGTGTTTTTTTTAGACCTGACTATTCCTATGTGTGTGTTCCAATGTTCAGGAGGGTTTGCTCTGACAGAGTTCCTTGTGTAGGGGAGTTACAGAGATCAGGAAGCAACTGGTGTGAGGAGGAGGGTCAGAACAGGTGCTAAGAAAACCCCTTTTCAGATATAGTTGACTTCAGGCATTGGAGAGGCCCAATGTCTAAGTCATATTCAGAGGTGGGAATGATGTAGAAGTTCATTCCTGTCTTAAAACTGAAGAGGGAAAGAGTGGTCACAGCTGTAGCTGCTGTTTGCAGTTGCCTTTAAGCAACATTTCAGTTTAAATACCTTGCCTGGGACAGCCCAAATCTCTCAACCTTAGGGTTTCCAAAACGTGGAGCAGCTGACTGGCCGTAGCTGCTTGCTACTGTTGGAGGTGAAGGTCAGAGTTGATCCTGAGCCCTCTTCCCACTGGAGGAATGGCGGCAAAGACTCCTATGGGAAAGGCTGCTGAGTCAACCACAGCGTGCAGCTACCAGTGAGGTGGAGGAAAGCCTCCATGCTGTAAAAATAGGAGCTCTAGTACACTTAAGTGCTTTTTTTTCCATGTGTGATCTCATGCAAACCAAGCTGCTGGGCAGTATGACATAGCAGTTGGCCAAAAATAAAATGTAACTTAATCAAAATTTTTTTCTGAACTTAACCTTTGGTGGGTAGGAGAGACAGGTACCCTGTTTCCTCATTTACATATGTTAGGTAAAAAAAATCCAGTGGGGAAAAGAGATGAAGATGGGATTGACATCTGGTATCCATTTGTGGTGATGACCACATGTAAAGGGTAGGAATTGTAGCTTTCTTGCACAGGAAAGTTACATCTCTAATGCAGAAAGGAAATACATGTGGGATTTCTCTGGGTGCTTCTGCAGCTGCTTTCATTGAATAGAGTTTCTGTGAGTACTTGGTGCTGCAAAAATGTTATTGACTTAAAAGCATTTGAAGCTGAAGCCCATGAAGGTGTGCAAGACCAGCAGCCTTGGAGCAAGGCTTCCAATCATTGTTGATAAGCCTCAGAAAAATGTCTTTAGAGGCTTTAGAGGTCCATTTTTCTTCACTGTTGGATGCTTGGCCAGTTGGTTTTTTGGTGCTTTATTTTGGTCAGTTGAGGTAAGCCTGTGTTTGTGTGTGGGGAGCTTAAACCATGACACCCCTATGGCAAAAGCCATAGAATGCCTGGTCATGCTGGTGGTGCCATAGAATGCATGGCTATTAATGTAATTAGTGTATGAATGAAGTAATGTCAGGGCTAGCTGTACACTCTTCAGGAAAAAGAGTGCCTTACTCATCCCTTGCTGGTGGAGAAATGGACAGCCCTGAGGAGTAGGATTGCTTTCCTTTGTCTTAGAAAATGGTGAAAACCTTTATAATCCTGAATTTCACATGTGGAAGAATATGCATCTCATGGCAAAACTCTGGATACAAGCAGGCAGATTTGAGACATTGTTTTGTTTCAGAACATTAACATAACTTAGAACTATTTCAGCTTTTGTTCCTGTAACAGCAAAAGCCAGGAGAGAGAATCCCCAACCTCACAGCCTTGTCATTCCCCTTCTCTGCAGGGCCTCTGACCTGTTTCTGCTGGACACGCGGGCGGTGTGGGCATCGGAGGAGGGCTGGCTGGAGTTCGACGTCACTGCCACCAGCAACATGTGGGTGATGAACCCCCAGCACAACATGGGACTGCAGCTGAGCGTGGTGACCCGGGATGGTAGGTCATGGGCCAGGTGGCACGAGTCACCCCTCAGTCTCTTGGATGCTGTCTGGAAGTGGCGCTAGCAGAACTCTGCTGGGATGAGGCAGGGTGGGCACTCTGCATTCCTAAGGCAGCTGTAGCCAGCACCAGGAGCAAGATGTCTGAGGGCACAGGTGGTGGGTGGGCTGTCAGTCCCTGGCTGTCCCATGATGGACATGTCTTTCCCCATAAGTGAGGTCAGCTGTCCCTAGGCAGTACCAGGCCAGCTGGTGGAGATGGCTTTGGGTAGGGCCTCAGTTTCTGGTTTGGAGGTGGAAGGGGGCATGGAACTGGGATGCCGTGAGGTGAGGTTTGGGGATGAGAAGAAGAGAAAAGGCAGAGGTATGTGCCTCCCTGTGTGGGTTTATGTCAGCTGTCCTGGCTGCTGTGGCTGCTGTTGATCTCATCAAAGCTGATGTGGGAGCACTGCTGGAGAAACTATGTGGTTGCTGTGTGGGGCAGCTGTAATAGCAGCATTTCACAGCCTACAGAAACTTGAAAAGAAAATAAGAGATTGCAAAAAAATCATGAAATTGAGTGTTGGAAGATAAGCAATGGAGAGGATCTAGATGAGCAGAAGGTGACAGTGACATCTGTCCTCTATAGGAACCAGTCTCCAACCCTGTTTTTTTCTATTGCTTCATGCTGCAGTTTACTACACTGTGATGTCAAGTAAGACTACAGGGGCTGTCCACTTCTCCCCTGGAGGAAATGTTAGTGGCAAACTCTACCTCCCCAGCTGGGCTGAGGGCCCATCACTGTGCTTCTGGCAAAAGCACACCATCTCTTTGCCCTCTGCTGTCCCTGGACATCTCCTAATCTCATGTCTGCTTCTTGTGTTTCACAGGCAGCAGGACTGATGTCATGACACATCAAGTTCAGTGTTTTACATATCTACCTATATAGCTTCACTGCCAAAATGGGACTAGAGATGCCAAAGGAGAACCAAAGAACCAGATGCTGCAGTGAAGTCTTGTCCAGCATGGGTGCAGAGCTGTCATAAAAATGTCCATAGGTCATGGTGGCAGGAAAGGAATGTTTGGTGTTTAAAGAAGAGTATGAGCAAGAAGAGAGGAGACACTGGTTGCTGAAAGAAGCAATGCAACTACACCATTTCTCTAACTTTTCTCCTTTTTCTGTTTGGCTTGAAGGTTTCAGTGTAAACCCTAGGGAAGCAGGGCTGGTTGGGCGAGATGGCCCTTATGACAAGCAGCCTTTCATGGTGGCCTTCTTCAAAGTGAGCGAGGTTCACCTGCGCACCACGAGGTCAGCCACCAGCAGGCGCAGGCAGCAGAACCGGAACCGCTCCACCCAGACTCAGGACGTTTCCAGGGTGTCCAGTGTCACAGGTAATCATGGAACACCGGTAGTTAATCATGCAGCCCAGCCTGGGATGATGTCTTGTAACAGCTCTGGATGCTTTAGAGGGCAGAAACAAGAAGGGGGTCGTGAGGTGGGATGCTCTTCCTTGGGGGAATAGGTTACATCTGCAAGGTTGTAGGAGAGGAGGTCTCACATAATGGAACTTACAGGAGTCCTCTTGAATCCAGCATGGAGTCCAGACCCCCATGTGAAGCTGCATCCATTGAATTCAAGGTGGTGAGGTATTTAAACCACAACTCCTGTGCTTGTAGTTTGCTTGCTATGCAGTATTTGTCTAGAATTATGCCCTGTGAAATGCAGTATTTCAAATACTATCTCTGTATACACTGAGATTTATGGTGTTGCATGTATGCATTCCCAGCAGAGTCCTCTTTCAGTTTTCTTTGGAAAAAACATGGAAGAACAGCACAAGATGGTTTATTTTTTTAATCTTGTGAGAACATCAGTGTACACATGGTGAAGTACCTTTCCAGGCAGATAAAGAAGTTTGCCTTTTTGTTGTGGAGAGGTTGCATGTTGAAGGTTTTCTACAGAAGCCTTATGAGTGCTGTTGTGGGCTGGTGGGGCAATAGAGTAACAATGATATTTTGGCAAAAATCAAGAGTCTTCTAAGTCTTGTCTGTTTTCCATCACTACAGTACTACAAGCCCATCATTCACTGAGTATCTTCTTTCGTCTCAAACATTTCAGCCTATTCCAAGTTGCTTGATTAATTTGCTTATGCTGCCCCCTTCGTTTCCTATAGCATCCCTGCTTTTCTCATGTTTAGAAATGACTATGCCCCAAGGAAGAGAGGCAGTTGTATTTTTTAGTCCATGTCCAAACACAGCAGAGGGAGATGAACCAGCATTGCTGATGCTTAGCTGCTGGGAATATGTAGGCTGTTCCCTGCTCTTGCATGCTTGGGCTGTAGGTGAGCTGTGCTTGCACACAAGGTAGCTCCATGCTGAAGGAAGCAGAGCCAGGCTGGGAGCCCTTCCAGGGCTGGCAGCCAGGGTTTGTGCATGGCCGTGTGTTGACTCAGCTCAATTGCTCCAGCCCACTGTGGTGATGGCCTTGCCCTCTGGGCTAGTGTGTGCCAGCAGCAGTTGGCCACTGGTGGCCTTTGCATGTCCTTGTGGTGCACACTGCAGCGTGGCTGTGGGTTCCCATGCCATGCCATGCAAATGCCAGGCTCGGCTGGGTGTGAGATGTCCTCTGTGGATTTTAAGGGCAGGAGGAACAACTTGGTTCTGCAGCCCAACCTCCGTGGGGGAGGCTGGCCAGTGCCAGCATGGCATTTCTGGAGGAGTTATCATCTAATCTGCCATGGGAACACCTTCTGTGGATCTAAGTTGCTGAGACCTGCTTTGGTCCTCCTTCAGGTTTCCATGCTGCACTTATACAGCTGGGCATCGTAGCTGCTTGCTGAGTTATTTTCCTGCATGATGAGCTTGCCAAGGGCACAGGTAGTTTATTCAGCTGGGTGTTGTAAGCCCAGCTGTTATGCAGGCAGTTCTCCCACTTAGGTAGGCTCAGCTTCTGTGCTCCCTTCACAAGAGCCAATTTTTTAATGCACTCACGGTGCTTTGGGAGAGTTACGTGCTGCACTGCTGTTTTGTGGTGCTAGTGGCACTTGGAGTCAGGATAAGCTCTAGCTTTCTCTCCCTGGCTGTGCAGACTTCACAGTGCTGAAACAAAATTTTCACACTATTAAATCAGGTGATGTGACTCAAAGCCCCAGAGGAAGCAGATACATTGGGCAAAAAGGGCTATTTGTACTTTGTTGCTTTCTTGACTACACCACACATCAGGTCATAAAATTCTTAAATGACAAAAAGGGAAAATAGCTGGCATTCTGTGGTCTCGAGGGCTTTTTTTGGGCCAGCTTTATTTTAAAACCTGGAATTTGGCAGCACTGTGGTCAACAAGGTATAGTTGAGACTGTGAATTTAAGGCAGGGGAAAGGAGGAGAATTTAAAGTTAAGTTGTATGTTTGGTTGGTTTCTGTGTTTAGAAAAGAGAGACTACATCATTTTGTTTTCCTTTCTAAGTGTGACACTCTGAGACTCTGTTCTCTTTAAGAAGTGGTTGATTTAACAGCCCAAGAGGCACCAATGACCAAAAAGTGGTTTTTAGCATTAGAGATCACAGGGCATTTTTCTTTTTTTTTTTAACCTGGGAGGATAAAAAATCCTGATGGATGGTGGGGCTGAGGAAGCATTTGTCTCAGGTTGAAGCAGAAGTCAAGCCCAGGGATTATCCTGAAGGCTGCCTAGCTCTTCTTAAGGTGCCCTGATGTATCTGGACCCAAAGTGGATGCAGAACTGGGATGCTGCAGCTCCCTTCTGTGCCTCTCCTCACCCGTGCATCTTCTTCTCTGTTGTATCTCACATCTTGTCAGATTTTTGGTCAGTGCTCTTCCCCCCAAGGTAGGATTGCTGCTCCCTACCAGGGCTTGAGAGCAGTTTCTCGCCTGCAGAGCAAGGCAGTTTTTAGTTTTGATGGGGTTTTTTTGTAGACTGCAGCTTCCTTCCTCTCTGTTAATCAATAAACAGGGTTTTCTTTTTTCAGTCCAAAAAGAAACCCCTTTCCCAAAAGATGCTGTGAGTTCTTTTGGAGCAGTATGTTTTAAAAAGCCTCAATTACCATCTAGATATGGCAAGTGTTTCAATCAGTTTGGAGTGCATGAAGTGTACTGTGGGGCTGGTAGTGGACCTGAGGAAGCAGGGAGTTAGGTGGGGGAATGCTGCTGTCTGTGGGAAAGGGACTCAAAGAGACCCCACTCTGCTCCCTTTGGTGTGCAGTTGTCCTGCAGTCAGTACCAAGAGCTCACATGCTAAGGCTGTGTCTGTGGCACAAGGTTCCCAATGGTCTGTATTTTTTCGCCAAGAATGCTTATTTCCATGTATTATAAACATGTAATTATCACTGGCTTATATAAAGCAGAACTGAGCAACCCCCATGGTTACAAACTGCTTTGACACAGAGTCCTGTGTCAATGCATCCCTGCAGCCTCAATTCTTCTGCAGAAGGAGGATGAGCAGAAAGAAATGGGAATATTTTAATCTGCTGAGGTAGGAAGTCACATGCCAGGCCTGGCCCCGGACACGGAGGGACAGGGTGGGTGGAAGGAGCCTGCAGATGTTTCTCTGCTGTTGTCTGCGGGGCCTGGAGGCCCTGGCTCAGCTGAATCTTGCAGTGGCTTGAGCTCGTGCTCTCAGACTCGTGCTGACCTCCAGCTGAACAAAGAGATGGGACTGTCCAGCGTAACAGGCGGTGAACCTCTGCCCTTCAGCCACCTCCATGATTTATGGGTTTTGCACAGGGCTCTCTCTTTCTCCAATGGTGATAATCCTTCCCTTCTGCAAGTCAGCCTCCAGGCACATCCGTTCCTGTCAGCCTCTCCTCATGGAGAGAATTTAAATGCCTGACTTTGGGCTGCTCTTGCTGCTCTGAATGAAACTCAAGCCAGGGCCCTTTTCAGGTCCTTCTCTTTAGTGCCCCCTGGAGTGATGTGAGGTGCTCCATGAAAAATGGAGAGGCCCTTCAAGTGGGCTTTCCTTCCAGCAGGTGCACACTGCACCAGACAGATTTCCCCAAGTGTACGGGAACCAGATATTGCAAAGGGCAGCATGCACAAACTCTGAAGGCAAATAAGGCCAGATGCTTTTATGATGGCAAGGGCCTTGTTAATAAACTTTTTTATCTGGCAGCCAATCTTCCCTCCAGTACAGTTTTCCCTTCAGTGCAGTGTTTGGATGCAGACTGGAGCAGCGTGGCCAGCATTTCTGTGTGTGCCTTCACATGCAGGTTCGCATCAGCCCGACATCTCCCCTTCTTCCCACCCAGGCAGATCACTTTCATGTGAAGTGGGCTGTTATTAACTGTGTGATCAGTTTACACCAGCTTTATCCGGACAAATCACCAAAGTCAAACACCAAGAAGAAGGGGCTGGCCTTGGAGACCTCTGTCAAAGCTATTTTGAATCACAGAAGCAATTAATTACTGTGTGGAATTTGGTAAACTGGCACTTTGGGAGCAGTGAGGGTGTTCTCAGATGGATCGACCCAGTAAATATTTATATGTTCTTTGCCAGCACTTAACGTGGGAGAGGTTATAGGAAATCTAAGGTGGTGCATAAGTATCTGTAGGAGGAAGACCATTAGGGTCAGGCTGTTCTCTCACCCTTTTCAGCAACACATATGCCAGTGTCCAGCGTTAAGAGAAACATCTGTGCTTGCAGAAAGTCAGACTTGGGTCCTGGTGAAGGCAGACAACATTCAGTGCAAACACACCACAGAGACAAGCCGTCTTAGCTGTGCTGCTTTAACTGTGCTGCTCCAGGAGTTATTTTTAAGTGCAGAACTAGGGGTTTGAGCTTTTTTTGAATTTCTGTTTTAGACAAAATTGTTTGCAGCATGATTAAATGCAGTGCCTTGTAAGTGCCAAGTTAGCGTTTCTGAATTGGTATGTTCAGGGGCAAAAATAGAGACAATTTTGCTAAACCTACAATGAGCCTACAGGAGCTCCCAGAGCAGCTCTCTAAACTCTTAGAGATGCTGAAGGCCTCTGGTGAGCAATCCCTGCCAATTGTGCCATGGCAGTGTGAGCCAGCCCTGTGGCAGTTGTTTGCAGCACCTCCCCTCTGCAGGCTGCCTGCTCTTGGCCCTCCTGGCTCCCTGCTGCAAGGCTGGCAGGAAGGAACACCATCCCTGTCGCCTCTTGCAGTTGGATCTTGCACTACAAACCACCTCGAGTGGCAATTTGGGCTAAAACAGCTGAGCATGCTGGCCTGGGGTGGCTGATGCTGCTTTCCAGGCTTTGCAGAAAATGTGTTGTGGAAGCCAACCTCAGTAGCTCAGTGAGCTTTAGCTCACTGCCAAAACCCCTGTGACTCTGTGTATTCCTCTTCTTTTCGGGCCCATAACTGATGGGATTTCAGGATGTAGGCCCAATGTAGGGCATATGCTGAGCCCCTAACTGTAGGGAATGCTCATGATTATGTGCATCTGTACTGCTGCAATTTCCCCAATTCAGAAAGCCACTGCTAAGGGTTGCTTAAAGGTTTGTTAGCTAAAGTTGGGGTTAAATAGCTCCCATAAAGCAAGCATAGTAGGCAAACACATAACAAGAAAAGAGGGCAGGATCTTGGGTGAGCGTTAAACAAGGAAGAGTGTAAAGCTAGGGAGAGAGGATGTTTTATGTGTTGACATTTAGAAAAGCAAAGGCTGAGGCTGGGTAAGTGAGGAGGGAGAGCTGTCTGTATCTGCCCTGGATGGAGAGCAGCCAGGGCTCCATGCAGAGTGTGAATCAGGTGACTCTGACCAGTGAACTGAGGCGAGTTTTTGGGGGTAGTGTGAGAGAGGACACGTTCAAAACATGTTCTGTTTGATGTACCTTGTTAAGCAGCTCTTTTTTTCCACCCCTGTGTTTTCTTAAACTTGTGATTGCTTGCAGCCTTCCTTCCCACTCCTGTTTTCTCTGCCTCCCTTGCCTTCTCTCTTTTCCTGTAGCAGATCTGGGTAAATTGTAGCTGGATTTGGAACGTAGCACCATTTTACCCACTCAGTTGTGAATAGATCAACTCTACTGTCAAATGTAGATGGTTTTCCTCTAAACAATCTATATATCCCATTGAAGAGCAATGAAGTTGTGTTCTCAGGTGTTTTAATGAAAGCCGTTGATCACTAAAAGCATCTTCTCTTTTTTTCCCCTCATTATGACCAAATTATTTCAAAACATCTCATGCTAGAAATTTGTTCCTGGGCTGAGTCAGGGACTGGGAGGCTTCATCTGAAATAAACCACCACACCCTGGTTTCTACTGGGTTTGTCTGGTTTGAAAAAGGAAAGCTTGAATAGAGAGACTCGCCTCCATTCTTGCTGCCGTGTGCTGCTGGAAGAGCGAATGTTTATGCTGCAGCAGGCTGTTAACCAGCTCTGCTCACCTGATTAAATCCGTGATTGAAGTGAAGCTATTCAAAGCCTGAAATGCAATCCTCAGAGTTTAAAACCCAACTGCTTCTAAAAACAACTCTCTAATCTTTGGTGGTTGGGAAGCTGGGTTTGAGGTGTAGGGTTTTTTCAGCCCTCAGTGTTAACTGTACCCAGCTGTACTGCTGTGCTGCCCTTAATGTCAGTTGGATGTGCTTTTAGTATTATAGTTTTTCTTCTGAATAAATATTTGCATTTGTAGTTCCCAAACTTCGCAGGGGGGGCACGGGGGGAATGGTGCTGGAGGGAAGAAAAAGAAAGGCTTATTCAGAGCCAAGGAAAAAATCACTAAAAATATTTTTCTATCCCAGCTGCCGCATCTGGGGAAAGCTGCACTGGGAGGGTGCCCTTTCAAGCCATGTTAGGGGCACCAGGAGGCTGGTAAGCTGAAAGATCTAGGGCAGCAGGAGGCAGGGGCATCAGCCTGTGGCATCTGCCTGCTGACAGGAGTGCCTTTACCTGCAAATGGGAGCTGTGAGGGAGGAGAAGGCCCCTGTGGAAAGGCATAGGAGGAAAACATGGACGGCGACCTGGGCTCCCAAGCTGCTTGGCTGAATTTGTTGCCATCTCTTTCTCTCGTGCCTACCATTGGGTGCAAAGCACAGGCTCAGCAGCTGTAGCTGGTGGCCAAGTCACCTCACTGCAAGGGTGGTTTCTGTGGCTGTTCTGCTGAGGTCCAGCAGCCACCTGAGGTGTGACAAAATCAGCAACCACCCATCAGGGTGGATCTGTGCAGCCACCTGGAGGTGAAAGGCCCCTCTGTCACTACTCAGCTCCTCTGCTCACTGTGGTTTCAGGTGTTCACATGCCAAGCCGCCCCTCTTTCCAAATATGAATGGGAAATTTCACTCACTGTCAATAGTTGTTCTTTGTGGGATCATCAGGAGCAGCTCCTGTGTGGTTGAAACATCCCCATACATTGTGCCATGGCAAGGGGGAAGTCCTCACTTCGTTGACAATAAGGAGCAAGTGAATGGTGAAAGCATGTCAAGTGCTGTGTCATCTGCAAATAAGCAGTTTATGGAAAGGAGAAATGTGTTTTTCAGGGCATGGTTTGTAAAGGTCCAAGGGCAGAGGTGGTGCCATGGGTCACTTGAGATGAGTGTGGCAAGCTGGGGTAAGGTACAGAAAGGAACAAGGACATTCCTTCCCTACCTATGGGACACCTTAGCTGTTTGAGGACTTCTGTGGACTGGTGCAGGGGCACAAGGTGATGATTAACCTTCCTGGGGCTGTAATTCTCTCTCTCAGTGAGTGTGTGCAGCTTGAGCTCCCCACCTGGGAGAAAGGGGAGCTGAGAAAGTGGGGTGAGTGTGAGCACGTGGTAGGGATGCAGCCTAATGCGGGGTTGAAGTAGATTTATTTTTAAGGAGTCGTTTTACTGGAGATATTTTCCAAGCACATTAAAAACAGTTGAAGTAACTATAACTGAGTCACTGTTACTTGGGTTCCTCCATTCCCACAGGCATCTTAAAAGCTTCAGCCCTGCTTTGGATGTCCCTCAACACCCTTATCCTTTTAGCTGCTGAGGGAACTCGTCACTTCTCACTGCTGAGCCCACAGCATGAACACATCTGGCCAGATGTGTTCTCCAGCAATGCTCAGCCTCTTTTACTTTCTAAATTCTTGTTTTGCTCTTTTTCTTTTAACAGATTACAACAGCAGTGACTTAAAAACAGCGTGCAGAAAGCATGAGCTTTACGTTAGCTTCCAGGACTTGGGATGGCAGGTGTGTGATGTTTCTCTCTGGGTAAACCAGACATTTTGTTATGAAATGTTATCTAAACAGTGTCACGGTAATTCCACTCGAGTCTGCCATTACGCTTTAAAATGTCCCTTGTGCCTCCTCACTAAAACCAGTCCCAGAGAAGGGCAAATAAATATTGATAGTTGTGACATTTGATAAGACCCAGAGAAAGCCTGATACTTTATGGGATTCAAGTATACAGTCATTCTCTGTCACTCATGGGGGTCATGGTACGGGCAAGGGCTTATATCTGTGTACCTCTAATGATAAGGAAAACAATCTGATGTTAAGCAGTGATTTTAACTAAATTTTTTTTTCTAGTGATCACCCTGATTTTAACCTTGGCCATTGTTTGAAATCCTCCACAATCTCTGCCGCACAATTAGCACTGCCTGTGGTAGGTAGACTGAAGACTTAGTTGCAACACCATGAGGCCAGAAAGTCATTTAGAGTAAGTTATTTAGGACCAGGCTGTAGTGCAAACAAACATCATGTTTCAAAGAATGTCCTCACCTCCTCTTTTTTAATTTTTTTTTCATTCTTTCATTCAGCACTCGTGAGGGTGGTCCCATTTCTATCAGCTATTGTTTTTACCAGGTTATAATTCAGGATGCCAGGGCTGTCCCTGCTGCTTCTGTAATGCTCACTACATGCAAACCCTCTCCAGCTAATGGGACAGCAGCATTTTTTGTAGCTCATGTGTCAACTCCAGCCCAGTAGCTGCAACTGTGGTCATGTGCTGACTCCATTCCCCATTACTTATGGGTGGCTTTTCACTTGAGCAGAGACGTTCCACCTCTTCCTTAATCTTACTTGCCCTGCTTTTAGGCAGGAAGTGGATTCCAGTTGGGAAATTCATGATCTTGAAGGTACTGCCTTCACCATTCTAGGTGCAGAAAGGTAAGATGCTGACAAAGGAAGGCCACAGATGAGCAGGGCTCATTTTAAGAGCTGGAATCCAGGTCCTACTTTTTGTAGGAAAATGATCAAGGCAAGGTAGAGCCCCCTGCAGTTGCTGGGCACTGCTATTTCCTTCAGAACAAACTTGGTTAGAAAAGCTACAGCAACAGTGTGTAGCTACTCAGCCCTGCTGTAGCAAAATTCAGGCAAACCCAGGTGGTTGTCAGGTAGAGTGGAAATTGCCTAAGAGATACATGCACATGAAATATGCTGGTATGTCCTTCTGCAGGGTGACCAGCAGAGCCCAACACCAAGGGAGGCCAAGTGTCTCCTGTTCCGTGGTGCTGCTTTTAATTGCCCTTTGGCTCTTTTGTGTCAGCAGCAGACAAGCTTCCTTTGGTGAAGAGTCCCCCTTTTGCCTAGCATGGCACTCAAGATTGCCACTGGGGCCACCTGCTTGCTCATGCAGCTCAGGCTGGCTGTCCTGCCCCTCCTTTAGGAGTCCGGCAGATGTGGAGAAGCTGTTAAGCAGCCAAGATTTCCCACAGTGTCTTTAGCAGAGTAGTACCCCTCTATAAGAGTGTATAAGCTAGGCTCATTCTGAGGGACATCAGCTGTGCCTGTGACTCAATCTAGGAAAGGTATTTCAGCCGGAGGCCTGCAGGAAATGTTGGAAATAAAGGCCTCCAAATCACAATCCCCACAATGCAACTCAACGAGAGTTTTTGGGGTAAAGCCCTCTTATTTAATGGTAGTTGAGCTGTACATAGATATGCATCATTCTTTGGACATTAAAATCAGTGTGTCCATGGAAAAGTGACACACAAAAAAAAATTAAAAAAATCCAACTAAAACCCAAGTAGTTTCAGTGAAAACACATTTTCACCCTCAAGGAAGAAGTTAGTGGAAAATTTTCAGCTGCTCTTAATTGTGTGCAGTTGTCTGTTGAACCACGTTCTGTTTGTTTCCCTAAAAAGGACTGGATAATCGCTCCAAAAGGCTACGCAGCCAACTACTGTGATGGGGAGTGCTCGTTCCCACTCAACGCCCATATGAACGCAACCAATCATGCCATTGTACAAACTCTGGTAAGTCTCCAGGCAGATCAGTGCCAAAGCACCAGGTGAATTTGTAAACAATATACCAGTGTCTCAGTTGTGTTTTCTTTCTTGGCAACAGGTTCATCTAATGAATCCTGATTACGTTCCCAAACCATGCTGTGCACCTACCAAACTAAATGCCATATCTGTCCTTTACTTCGATGATAATTCTAATGTAATCTTGAAGAAATACAGGAATATGGTAGTAAGAGCTTGTGGATGTCACTGACAAACAGTCTTCACACAGACTCTGTGATGCTTCCATGAACTTGGATACACCCCTCCCTGTTTTCATGACCTTGGGGGGAAAAAACCCACGTGATGAACCACCCTTCAGAACACCATGTATGTGCCTTGTGGGAGGAGGGGGTGTGGGGACCACCCCCCAGGGAGGGAGCAAACTGCTGGACTTCTTACAGACTGACCCTACACCACGGTGGCTGCCCAGCTCAGCAGCAGCAGCAAAATGCCCACACACTTTATTTGGCTGGGATGGTCTTAATCTCACAGAGAAGCTTGACCTGTAGCAGGTGCTTGGATATGTGCTGCAGTTTTACCAGATGAGCACCAACACCCAAAACAAGTGAGGTCTTTCTTTGGGGGCAGGGTGGGAAGATGAAGGGGAGAGGCAGAGAAGCTAAAGAAAGTGGTGTTAGCACTTCAGACATAGAGTGTACATCTCATGCAAGATTCTTTTGGCCAGAAGGACCAGTTACTGCACCTAGACTGTTAGTCTTCTCCTGACATCTGTCACGACATCTAAAATTGTGCCAAAGCAGATGTTTCAGTTCTCTTATGCTCCCAGCGCTGTTTAATCTTGCGAGTCTAAGATGGCATGGTTGCACCCTGTGTTAGAAACACTACCATGAACTCAGACCCTGGCTGGTCTTCCCAGTTCACCACCTGACTGAGCAATACAAATTTATACACTTGCTCTTATGCAACTTCCTTCCACTCCCCATGTGGAGCTGCCTCATGTACTACCACTTGCCCAGGAAGGAAGTCAGGACACTTCTTCAGCTGTAATTCAGACGTAAAAGCTTAGGGGCCATTCATTCTCTAGCTGGACAGTTTGTTTACAGGAAGACAGAATGTCAACAACATTTGCAATCTTTCCCTTTCAACTCATGCAACTAACAAACTGGTATAAAGGAAATGCAGCATAGAGCCATGGTTTGTCTAGCAGAAGCTAATAGCAAATTGTTTTGATCAATATTAAACTTGTATTAAATGCACTTACCTCTACTTGCATTTAAAAGGCTTCTTGTAAATACAAGCTATAATTTATTGCACTTGTCACTGTATATTCATTGTGCTGTATCATTTATAGAAAGACTGCTTTTTTAAAAAGTTTTTATTTAGAAAAAATCTCAGTGTAAACAATTGTACCACTTTGATTTTATACAAGAAACTCATGAGATTGTGCTTCACTAGAAAGTTGTTAAAAACATAATAAAGGCTTCTTGAAAGGCAGAAGTACACACGTTGATCCAATACATCTGCCAGTACAACACTTAGCTTTCACTGTGGCTTTTTCACCGTCACACATTTTCAGACTGAACAGAATCAAAAGTTCTGGACAGACAGTGAAGTGAAGAACCAGGAGAAATTCACTGGTTTAAAAGTTCATTGATGTTTTGCCTTTTTTTTAATGAAAAAGAAAAACAACCCAACTTACTCCATATGATGGACAAAACCCAGCATCTTGACAGATTAGTCAAATTAGCCTGTAGCAATCCTCATTCCTCATGAGTTTCTGTGCACATGAGACAGCAGAATTCAATCCTTGGTTTGCTGTTGACTTTGTATCATGACAGTCTCTGCAATGTAAATTCTTTGGCTTTCAGTTAAGTCTAACATGGAACATCTTATGCACCAAAGAATAGATTCATATTATAATCCAAGACACCACAAAGTGTGTGGCCCTAGCATTCAAACTTATCAATGCTTACGGCTTGGAAAAACATTAAGGCTCGAGAAGAGGGGCGGGGGGGAACTATTTTACACTACTGCAGAAGAGCTGAATGGAAAAAAAAATAAACGTTTTATTACTTGTTGTTCTCTAGGTACTCTGACTAAGGAGCAGGTCAGCACAATGTCTGGATTCAGGCTGGGGTAGGAAACACTTCCTTAGCTCTGGAGTCTGACTGATCATTTACCATTAATGGGACAGTTATAACAGCACCTATTTTTCACTCTGGCTCTAGAGAAGTAGAGCATAGTTGTGCCTCTGGAGCTGGATGGCAGCAGCCTATGGAAATGCACCTGACACATGTACACTATGGCATCAGTAACGTTCAGGCACATGTTACAGTACCATCACTTTCATTATGGCTAGACCTCCCATGCTGAGAGGATTAACAGGAAACAACCAGCTCATGGTGGCCTGGTATCTTCCAAAGGTGTGTGTGTTTTCAACCTTTCAGCAGCTATATTAAGACAAATAAGGATTAATTACAATTTTTCTAGAGGCAAAAGTGATTCAACACAGCTGTAGCTTTTGCCTTTCTAGTAATGGTAAGCAAATTTGTAAGGATTACTTTTTAACCAGATCTAACCTGAAGACAAAAATATTCTACTGCTGCCCTTCAGTTGGTTTTTTTAACGTATTTTGGTCTCAAAGGAAACCATTTACACTTCATTGCAGGAATGCAGAAATGCAGTGCAACTACCAATGCTGAAAATACTCTTGATTTGCACAGTAACTACTTGTTAGCTTTCCTTCACACACACAGAGACATGTCTCTAACACACACACAAGGGGAAGATACCAAATTTTAGTACATTCAGTTTCCTAGAAACAAAGAAACAAAAAAAGCCCCACCCCCCCCAAATACACTATTTGAAAATTAGCAAAGATAGAAATCCCTCAGCTACTGTACAGAGACAGCCAGGGACAGAGCATCCAGACTTTTATTACAGTTCATCCTTTGCCTGACGCAAGACAAAGTTATGCAGTGATTCAAGGTCTCTTGTTCCGTCGTGTTCACTGATTTTCTTTCCACCTCGGAAAAGCAGAAGTGTAGGATAACCGTGGATCTTCAAAAGACACACACAAAAAAAGAAACTTGCTATTAATGTTCAAACTTGTATCCATCACTCATATTTACCTGATTCTGAAAAGCCATCAAACCCCTCAAAACAGTAAGCCATTTTAATTTAAAAAAACAAACCCCCAGCAGAACTTTCAATGCCAACCTGCAATTTTTGAACATTTTAAGAGAATGGGGTAATGTTCCTCTAGGCTCTTGGAATGACAGCCCTCTGCCTTCAATTGTCTGCCTAGCAGCTCTGAAAGACTTTTTTTTTCTAGGAACAGAATTCAGCATTGGATACCACAAGACAGCTTCAGTGCTTTCAGAGAGGTTTCCTTAAGTAGGGACTTCTTCAGCTTTGTCCAATAATGGAAATGATCAAGCCCGAACAAACAGTTCAGGAACAAAATGATGTCACCAGGTGCCTCTATTTGGCTAACAGAGACGACAGCTGTGCTGTCACCAGGCACCTGGAGTGCAGCAGCCAGTTGGGCTGCACACTGGAGCCTCCAGCATCTAGTACACGATACTGTCCCCTTCATTTCAGAACTTTCACACTTACAGAAAATCTGTTGCAGATGTTACGTTCCACAGTGCAGTCCACTTCTGCTATTTTGACATCAGTCAAACCTGGAAATTTCTCTTTGGCAAGCTTCTCCCAGATTGGAGCCAAGTTCTTACAGTGACCACACCTAGAAACAAAGGAGGGAGATTTGTTTAACAGATACACTTTCTACTTTATCTCTACTGTCTTGCTGCAATTGCTTTAACTAGCAGCCTTTCCTATCCCCTAATGATTTGGCCCTCCAACTCCCTTGCACTATTATGTCAGTAAATGAGCTAAGAAAAGAAGTGATTTTATTTAAGTTAAGCACTGAAGTACTTTCTGGCCCTTTTAGTCTTGCCTAGAACGGTATTCTAGATCTCGGTACATTAACATTTTACCCCACAGAGGAATATGAAGCCAAATAAAGACAAGCACAGAGAAAATTTAAATGGAAATAAAAGATCTCTTGGAAACAAAAATGCTTTTAGGAAGACACAGAATGTCTGTAGAATTAATTTTTCAGGTAGCATATGTCAGTCATGCTAAAGCTACATAGCCCAAGTTTTAATTAGTTAAATGAGATTTTAATTTCCCTATTAAATTTCGTCCAGTTCCTAATGGCCTCCTCGACCATTAGCATTCATTTTGTTTATATTTTGAACTTGGCTTAGTCAAGTTCCTAATGTGAACTTCTTACTGCCTTTGAAGAAGAATTCTCAAAGCACTTTAGCCTTTAAACCTGCATTGCTCATACTATTCTAACCCAGCTGCACCTTAACTGGGTTATTAAAACAGACCCATAATTGCCTCGAGGCTGGATCAGGGCATTTACAAAAATAATGAAAGATGTCTCAGCAGAAGTTTTCTTAATGCAAGCCAGTGTATATTTAAACTACCTTGTTAATACAGAGTGACAGTATAAAAGCATTTCTGACCATGCACAAAAACTACTAGAACAGAATGATTTTGTGCTTATGATGCAAGTTAGCATTAATATTTATCCAAAACTAACTGAAGGGCAGAACTAGAGAGCAACATAATAGTGTTTGCTGAGCCCTACATAAGTTAATCCACTTGGAAGAGAATATGGTCATTTATATGCAGAGCACTACAGGCAGTCACAAGCCTGACTTTCAGAGCCAAAAGTAGGATACGAGTGATACAGTTACATAAATATAGGAAGCATTTTCCTAAATGGTGGCTTTCTGAGCATTGCAGCCAGGCAGCACACACACTGGTGACTCTACATCCTGAAACCACTGTTTCTCACCCTGCCATCCAGCACTGATCCTATCTGTGAGATCCAGCAGCATCCCACAATAATCTCGCGAGTTGAGGACATGGTATTGTTAATAAGAGATAATCAAAAGGAGAGAATTTCTTGATCTCAAACTCTCCCAGAAGAAGTTGCTCCAGGTAATGAACTAGGAGATATGCCAACAAGCCCTGCGTTCAGAAATCAGACTGGAAGCTGCTCTTGAGCACAGGTGTGAAGTGAATTTCCCAGCCAGTTCTGCAGGTGGGGCAGAAGCAGCACAGGCACAGACTCAATCTAAGTCCCTCCCAGAGTACAGAGGGGATAAAGGCAGTGAGGAAAGAGCAGTAAAAGATGAGGGGTGTGCATGCTATGGGCAGGACATTTCTTAACCCAGTGGTGGCAGATACTTGCTACATCGAAAAGCAGATCTTACAGATGGAAGAGAGCATAGCAGTGGTTCTCAAGCAGGAAAGGGGACAACACTGGAAAAGCCTGCAGCACTGAGCTTAAGTGAAATTAAATGCTCCCAGGTAATTCTTGCCTACACTAAGAAAGACATTCATGCCTACCACTGAAGTTAAATGGCAATATTTTGAGATGCCTGAGCACATCTAAATATGGGTGGTATTTGCTTGAGTTGCTTTGTAATGGGGCCTTTTGTAACATAAACAAAATATCTTTTTGTATTTTATACGCTGTGTTAATGGAATGCTAGTGATTAAATCAGAGATGTGTTATCTTTCACACAGTTAAATACATCTTAATTTTAATCTCTCCCACTACACTAGGCTTCCTTCTGTTGGCTAAAAGACCAGCAATGGATGAGCAAGATGGCATGCAAGTTTCATTAAATTCTGTAGAGGCACAAATAAGATGAATTCTATAAATCAGAGAGAGAAGTGTGAAACTTTCTTTTTATCTCAGAAAGGGAATAGTAAGAAAAAGGGGGAAATACTTCTACAAGTTTGCAATACTGAGGTCTTAACTCATCTGGAGTCCCAGGCTCCGCTGGATATAGCAGGAATGGCAGATGCCAGACGTGACTTTAATTTCCCTCTCCAACGTATTCCATTGGGTATCTCCACCTACACTATCTGCTCTGGGTTCCTCTAAGAACATACTGCATGAACATACACTCTTTAAGAACATCTTAAAATTGTCACTTGAGCAAATTAGTCTTTGGACAGTTATTTGAAGAGTAACAGGCAGTTAATTATCCATAGCTCAACAATCTGTATCAAAACTCAGGTGCTCCAATGAGGCTTCCAATGTGTCTGGAGAGTGCCCTAAGGCCAGCATCCTCTCCTTTCTCAGCACTGAGATATGGTGATATACTCTCCTCATCTAACCCTAACCCAGGGATAGGAGCATGCTGCACCTGCAAAGAAAGCTTCACTCTCCCTGTTACCCCAGCAGTACTTGGAGGCTGACATGGTAAAGCTTCTGTGTCAGCCTTTCCACAGAGAGGCAGCTCAAGGGAGCTAAACAAGACTGAGCTTTTTTTTTTTTTTGCTGTAACTCTTGCCAACACACACATTCTTCAGCTAATTCACAGTTTAGATCAAGACAACAAATCCAGTCCTACAGCTCAAAGACCTACAGCAACCATTGCACTCACATCTTAGCCAGCAATAATCCTGAACAGCAACAGTTGCAAACTACTTACCAGGGAGCGTAGAATTTAATAAAGGTGATTCCCCTAGCAATGGTTGCATCAAAGTCTTTTTCAGAGAGAGTGAGCACTGCAGCCTGCCCCTGAAAAAAAGAGAAAAAAAAAGTCAAAACATTTTGTATATACAACATCAGTCTACTGAGCTTTTACATTCCTAAAAGGGAAATTGGAATTGGAAAAGATAATATTGTTGGTAATATAAACAAGAGTAGCAGCAGCAGACCTGCCTTTTACTTCTGAGCAACTTTCCTTCCCTAGAGAGATGTAGAGAAAAAGTGTGTTTTACACTGAATCTAATCCATAACTGGAGAAACAAAGCTTTCCTTATTTTCAAAGGATTTGCCTGTATCCAGTTTTTCAGTAATTGTAAAAAATCACCTTAATTTTAAATCACCATGTTTCAAGGAACAGCCCTTAGAGGAGCTGGCTTCAAGCAGGTAATGGACATCTGAGATTTTAATGAGGTATTCAAAGCACAAAGTGATATCTCAAGAGCTGCTCTTTCTGTTCTTTCTTCCCCTGCATTGCATTCACAGAAGAAAACTGTTACCAGAAACACAGATTTGCCTGTCCCAAGAGGACATCACAACATCACACTTGCACGCGTGCCAGGAAATGTTTCTACTCCTGATAATATCAGGAGCAAGGGAATGATGGGAGGAAAGCACATTGCTTACAGTCTCACATGAGAGCATGGAGCTGAAACTTCACTTTCTGTGTGAGACCTTTAAGGGTGGGAGGGATTAAAAAACAAATAAATGTACCTCATGCCTAGAAAAGCTTCAAAATCAAATTAAAGCAAAAGAAAAACAAGATCCCAGCTGTCAGTATTATTAATTCTGTTTCAACCCCAGCAAGTTTTGTGAAGCCAAAAAAAAATTCGAAAATCCAAATTATCCAGCACATTTAAACATTTCTGTAGATAACAGTTAGTTCATGGAGTTATTTCACTATGCTGAAGCATTATTACCTCTAAATAATTATTTAGAAATTATACTTTTATACTTTCTAATTATTAAATGATCAGAAATAATTAAATGTAAGCAAAAAGTAAGCACTGTGCTTCTACTCTGATATTCCTAAATGGCTATCTAAAACTGATTTTCCAAACATAATGTACAATCTAAGATACAAAATGTGAAAACCTGATTAGTAACAACTTTCCCATGATTTGCACAGTAAAATGAATTTTTAAGATCTGTAGATTACTATCAGAATAGCAAAGTGAACTGTATAACTGTATAACCACAAAAATAATTTTGAGATATCAGATATCTCAATTTTAGCTTTGTATCTCAAAAAAGATATCTAATGCAATTACGTAATCTGAACATCTGCTGGTCACACTGCCTTAATCCACCGGGATCATTTTTTTGTATGATTTTAGCCATGTCTGGCAGTAGAGAAGTCTCATGGATGTAAAAGTACAGCTGGCAAGTACTTGGGCTATATAAAACATGGGGGAATCCAAGCAGGGGCTCAACACTGGGACACAAATTTGGAGTGGGAACTCATTGCCTTTGCTGCCTGTGATCAACTGATGGCAAATGCAGTCAGTGTTTCCTGGCTACAGGGGCTGGCCCCTTGTTTCAAAATTCATGAAAACAAAGAGTCAGGGGTCTGAAGATAAAAGTTGTAAGGACAAGCTGAGTCCAGCACTGTCTACTGTTATTTGGCAAAAAAATCCCCCAACAATCCTTTCTTCCTTGTGTGTGTGCTGGCGAATGCAAGGCAGAAGTGGGAATTTGTGTCACATGTGGTTTGTGTTATTTCTATAAAAATAGAAAGACAACTAATTACTTTCGGCATTGTACTAACACCAACTCATTGGGATCTTCCAAATATGAGGTCAATTAAGAAAATAAAAATTGAAGAGCATGACAATTGCAAATCTATGTCGTCTGTAATGTTTGGTAAGCCACTTTATGCAAAATGGGTAATGCTGCTGGAAAAGTCAGCTGGGAAAGGCAATATTTTCCTGTAAGAAGTTGCATAGAAACTGTATTTATATTAATAATATTGTTGCCTAATTATTTACGTTCATTCTATAGCACAAGGGAGTGTAAATCCCTGTCCCTTATTTTGTAAGGCAGAAAGTATTTTCTGCACATTTCATGAAAAATTATGTTTGAAATCCATCCCAAATTTCTCAGCCTCACCAATTTTTCATTCATCTCCAAGAAAAATGGCAGATGAAATGCCAACAGGATTAGAAAAGACAGAAAATTATATGACATGAACTACAATTGTACAAAGGTTATTTCTGCCAATTTCTTCACAACATAAGCCTGTATTCCAACAACCAAGATAAAAATAAGTCTCCAAACACCAAGGAGTTTTCTTGTCACAGGGCACATTACCTTACCATATTGGTACTGGTCTTCCTCATCTTGTTCATTGCTTCTGCAGATAGATTTCTAAGTATAGAACCCTGGCTTTCTTTAGGGGCTTAGCAGTGTGCCACATCCTCCTGGATTCAAGTAATAATGCAAGGAATGTTCATCTCTGTAGTGATGAACTATGTTGTCATAAAGACCCAGGTGCCAGCAGTTCCATAGGCCAAAAAGACCACATTACTGCCTGTATCTAAATAACATATTGCAACCCTAAAATAGGAATCAGGTTTTTTTTCCTTCTCCAATTCATCAGGGTAGTAAAAGTATCTCTAGGATTTGTGATCTGATTCCACTCATTAGATACTCAAAAAAATAACCAGGGAATTATTTGGTACAGTTTACCTCCAGAAATTGTCAAGCTATCAGAGAGAGAGAGAAACCCGTGGAAGACTCAGGCAGCTAAAACAGTCTCAACACCTTACATTGCTGCAGAGTGCAGGAGCACTTACCTCAACAGGGGTGGGCTCTGCAGGTGGCTGTGGGGCTTCAACAGGTTTATCTGCTGGTGGCTCTTTCCCAGAGCTCTGCAGTTGGGAATCCACGTATTCTTTCAATGAATCAAAGTCCCTCTTCCCTTTGTACTGGTCACCCTACAATTACCAAATAGTTTGTGCAACCTTCTATACGCAGTTGACAAAGCAAATAAATAATTACTAGTAAGACATAAGATTGCCAAGTGTAAGCAAAAAAATAAATATCTAGTTCTAAAACTTCACTATGACATTCCATTCACTCCATGTCTTCAGCTTTTGCCACAGATTCTTCAGTACCCAAAGGGAACAATCTAACATTCCCTTGAAATGAAAGGTATTTTTGAAACATAGAAGAAAATTTTTGAAACATTTCCACTTTGACCTTCTGGTCTCACCCTAGTCAGCTTTTTAAGAATTTTATTTTTTTGCATCTAACTCTACTACAAGGAACAATAAAATACCCACTGTGGTTTGGGTGTGGTCTCTGTTACCCTGTGAGCTCTACACAGTGCTTTGACAGGGCTGAAAACTTTAACTTGCCTGTCTCTGGACAACACAGTCATTCCTCTGACCTACACACTTCCCACAAGTCCTTGGAAAACCCAAATAGTAAGGCATTGCTGCAGGGCACCACTCTCCCAAAAGTCTAATCCTATTTTTTAACCTGCGCATGAAGCAGTCAGCCAGCCAGATCTTTAAGAGGCCACAGTTTACCTTTAAGATGCTTCTCCATATTTTAGGTACTTTCCAAATCCAGAGAACAAGACAATCAGGAGATTGTCAGAACAAGAAATCATAGCACTTGTGAGCAGTTTGTAGTCTCAAACCCACTGTCGGCCCTCTCCAATTTGGCTCTTGCATGATTGCCCTCAGGGCTGTCTGTGAAAATTAGTACTAATTTTCCTGTTCAGAAGAGAGATCATATCTTTGAGGCATTACATATCCATTTTGGATAGAATTCTTGTGATGTGGTCCTATGTGGTGTGGGCTGCAAGATATATTTCCTCTTGAAGACGAGGAAGACTCTTTAAGAAACAACATCCAATCTTCCATACGTTAGAAGGAAGAACAGACATCTCTTCAGATTTCCTTTATCATTGGAATTCCTTCTACACATTTTCCTTCTTTTGTAATTGATAATGTTTCCTCTAACTACAGCCTCTTTCCTGGCACTGGGCCTAAGGAGCAAGATGCCTGTACCTGTTTGTTTGTACCCATGTCAAGCAGGGCAGGGTCAGGGCTCCTCCCAGAGTGTCTGCTGCATCTCACCAACAGCAGTGGTGTGATGCCAGACTTCAGTTATGGCAAAGGGGATGAAGGTATTACAGACAAGGCTGGATGACTGAATCAGTTCTCCTCCTTCCCCTTACTGACCAGTATCATAGCTGCCAGAGAGAGTTTCAGGAATTTCTGGGCCAGATTATTGTTCTGTTTTTTTCAAATACGCTGTATCAGCCCATGGAGGAACATGGGATTTTGGTGGTTGTATTCCACCAAGGAATGCCACACTGCCAGTGGGGAAAGACAGTTTGATGTCAACTGAAATACATTGTTCAGATTAATGGCTGAGGTTCAGCTTTACCAAATACCACAGCAGTGATTCTTTTTTCTTTTGCTGTCTCTTGATTGAAATAACTCCAAGGAACTCCAATTATTACAACATTTAAACTAAAGTTTAATTAACTAAAAAACCTCTAGCCTTGGACATGCCACCATGCTTGATTTGAGCACTCCCTCAGCTTCCAGCAGTGCTGCTTGAAAGGTCACAAGGCTGCACACTTATGTGAATCTGGTTTGGATTCAAAAACACAGGGGTTGCTTCATTTAAATTCCCTAGCATCTGATCTTATAGGGGTGCTTATAGCAACCTCATATGGTATGTGCTTGCATCCAGTTTCTCTTCAGAGTGCCAGAAAATTGCCACAAGCAGTGGCCACTAAACCGTTTCAAGTAACAAAACTTAAGGTTGCTGATACTGTAAATGTTCAAAAAGGAATGCAGGATGAATGGGAGAAAACCCCCTCATCCTTCCCCCTGCCAAGAACTTAGCAGGTAAGAGCTACAAGTGGAGTCCTGGGTTCTCTTGCAGGACTGTTTTGAATATCCATTGAATATATTTAACTAATCTTGAAATTGTGAAATATAGTATAAATAATGCTGCAATTTATAATATGTTTATTTACTGCTGTTCAGGTATGTGGTATTTATAAATATTTTATCTCCCCATAATTTCAGAATATTTTAGTTCTCTGAATTGCTGCAAGGAAAAATGTTAACTGGACCCACAAGATTCTCACTCGCACTGTCATGTGAAATGTTTGGGTTTATATAAAAAAGAAAATTTGCATCTCTAGACATCACTCAGCAGATGGGCACCACTTAGAGATGAGACCATTCTGATACACTTTGTGAAAATTATATACTTTATTATTATTTCTATTTCAGGTATATTTTTTCTTTTCCATATGAAGTAAAATACTATGATAAAGTAAACCCAGAATTCTCTCACACAGTAGCATAACTGGAGATCCTGCTTACAGATTTATGAACATTGTATCAGTTGTTTGCAAAACAGAGAAAAAAAACCTTTATCTGTGGACAAACTCTACCTCTTTTAGTACCCAAATGAACATCCAACATATTTTCTCTCACAAGCAGATTTTTTTCCAGAATGTAAGCATAGTCCAAATATTATTCAGAGAAAAATGGTGTGATTTTTTGCTGAACTTGCAGACTCACCTTTTCACCATTCCTAAACCAGAGGAGTGTGGGATAACCACGAACTTGGGCTTCAGAGCAGACTTCATAATGCTGGGTACAGTCGACCTACATTTTGGGAATAAAATCCAAAACTATTCAGTGCCTAAAATAAACATACAACAAGCATCACAGCCTCCCTTGTTTAAAAGCTCAGTAAAATACAGGACCAAGCAATACAAGGCTTGGCAAAACTCAGTCCCAAGTACTGTCTTGAGAATGATTATGTCTGCCTTCCAAACAGTGGTTTGGTTGTATAATTGGGAGACTCTGTGTGTATTTGATTTTTTTATTTTTTTAAGGAGGGATCGGGGAGGGAGGTATGGCTAGAAGGAAGTAGTAGCAGTTACAAAGAACAATGAAGACATAATTAAATATTTCAATTTAAAAGTACTTGGTATTCTCAGCTAATAAAATCAGTACATGGATAATGAGACACAAAACACTAATGTGAGAGAGCTTTAAAGTGAAGACATATTGGCTCACCCATTTTTAAAAAAACTACTCTTTAAAGATTTCAGAAGGCATGTCAACAGTTAGCAAGTGAACTGTATTTCAAGGGAAGCTCCAAGTGCATAGCAACATTCAATTCTAATATAGTCTGTAAAGTCACTTGTTTATAATCTTTTCACTGAAGATCAATTCAAAAGATTAAACAGTGTTAAGATACTATTCCCCCAGATTAGATGAAGGTCATGGTTCAACCTTCTTAGAAACAGTTGTGTTTCCTGTTTACTTACAGACTTAAAATCTTAGCCAAGACATGCTTCAAGATATATTTCACAAGATATACAGTTACATAAAATTGTCTAGGCATCAAGACGAATCTTAGTGGAAATATTAAACAGCAACTCTCACTAATACAAACTGCAAACACCACAGACAACTGATTAAAACAGAAATTTTGGAAATTTATTGTTTCTTTTTCTCTGGGTACCAGAGAACGGTAACTTCATACAAATACTTAAGCAACGATTTCATCAGACAGCAAACAAGGGTATCAAAAAGTACAGAAAGATTCAAAGGAGAAAAAGCTTCTGACATTTCATTCTCGGAAGAAATCTAACTTTATAACCACCAGGCCTGAACATATATATATATTTGTGTCTTCTCTGAAGTTCAGCTGTGCTTATATATATGTATGTCTCCTCTAAAGTTCAACTCTGCTGGCTGTGCTGTACATGTACGGCATACCTGAATTAAGAGATTTTCAAAAGCATTTAAAAAAACAGTCAAGCTCACCCCTTCTACTACAGCTGAAAGTGCTGTGAGGGCAGAGGCAGGGAAGACAGCAGAGGGAGAGTCCCTCTGCAGGACTGACAATAGTGCCATGCAGTATTTCAGGCCAGTGGAACCACTGTGAAAGTTTAGGGACGTGGAAGTTGAGCCAGGTCTGATTTCCACAGATGGTTGGCAGATACAGAGGAATTCGCATCATGAGCTACCTGGACTTAGGTATGGGTCAGCAAATAAAGCCAGTAACTGCAATTGCCAGACCACCTCCATACCTCTGCACAGTAGTCACTCCACGTACAAGTAACAAGCTCCCATGGTAAATACACCACAGAACCTGGTTATCAACCCTAAGGGAAATAGTAAAGCAGGACAAGATATCAATTTTTAAGGTGCAAGACCCCCCTGAAACCTTTTAAAAGTTTTATGGGGAAAAGGAGGAAAAGAAACCAAAACCAACAAAGAAATAACTTGTCATAAATACCCAGTAGGGCTAAAGCTTGCTAAGGAATCCAATGCTGCAAAGAACAAATTAGAAGTCACTTTCCCACTCAAAATAAATACAGAAGTCTATCAAGTTCTGCAAAGCAAATGAATAATTAAAAACAAGTCTCAAAATATTATTCTCTGCATCTGAAATATCAAACTTATTCCCAGCTCTCTGAAATGCAGAGATGCAGCTCTGTTTGCAACAAGGCTTTGCTTAAAATGGGGGAGGTCCTGTTAACTGTGGATGTGTGAGAAAAAACCCCATGACTGTCTCAAAACAAAAATACAAACTGTGACTATAAAAGGATTTAAGAGGTGACAAACAAAACAATTGTGATTTGCAAATCATAGCACAAAAGGCATGATTCTTGGCTGAAACATATGTTTACACAAACCATATTTTCAAAATAAGATTGCTTCACCTACCTTGCCAATTTTGACAGTTTCTGAATGCTCAAAGACTTGAGCCAGCTGTTCCCAGGTTGGGGCTAAAGCCTTGCAGTGACCACACCAAGGGGCAAAGAACTTGATGAAGTGATTACCTTTTAAGTTAAAAAAAAAAAAAAAATATTTAGCTAATTTGGAATGAACTTGGCTGCAATTAAAGCCGAGGTACTAATCTCAGGCTGCAAATTTATCATGGTATTTCCTGAGTTAAAGATAGGAAACACTGTGAATCAAAGGCCAGGACAAAATACTTCAGCTATTAGGTTTTCAATACTGTATGCAGTCCCACAGCGCTGCCAAATTTCCTGAAAATTCAAACAGCTTCACAATCTCAGGCCAACAAGTGAGGTATTAAAACTGATACTTTCAACCTAACCATTTGCCTTAGTGTTTAATTCTACCAGTTGCCCTGTTACAGAGTAGAAAGAACTATCTAGGAATATATGTTGACAACAGCATAAATTGAAGTATTAAACTTCAACTTCATGCAATAGTGTTTCCTAAGAAATGCTTAAGTCTGTTAATTACCTGAAAAATGTTGTTCAGCTTCCCATTTTTCTTTTTCTGCACTTTGAATTCTCATGTCAACTACTCAGAAATTTCTGCCTTCAGTAGATGTTCATGGCATTTTATGCAGAGGAGAGTCCCTGTGCTATCTCCTACTAAGGCTTAGTTTAAAAGTATATATTATTGATTGCAGAGTACCAGAATATGCAATTTCTTTCAATTAAGATTAATTAATTCAAATTGCTGCACATTTTTGCATACATCGAGGCAAGGCTCTGTTAAATGAAATAAAAATGAACTTAATTAAAATAAGGGAAAAAATTATTTTGCAGGAAACACCAGCAACTGGAGAAAAGCTCTTTTTAGCAGAATTATTCATAATCCTTTGAAGACTGCTTTGGGGCTGATATTACTTGAATTAATTTCTTGTTTGAAGGCTTGTCCACAAAGGAAGGTCAGATGAAAGGAAATAAAAAGCAACCAGGAAACAAACTGCAGTATAGTGTACTCTAACTTGACTGGTCTGCATGTGGAAGACTTTCAAACTGATTGTCACTCTCTGTATTGGTCAAATAAACTGCAAAATCAAATTTCCCATGAATTAATAAGAACACTAGTCAAAATCAGCTATTCTTTACCATGTACTCTGACATACTCTCCTCAATAGAAAACAATATAATTAATTTTTGTCCCAGAGCAGCAAAAAGGTAAAAGGAGGCTATTTAAGAACAGAGGTCAACTTTGCTGTTGTGACTGCAAAGGTTCACATTAAATTTAAGCACTGAACTTCTCATAACTGAAGCCAAGAAAGGACAACAGATTTACAGATGATCATAAACCTGTTTAACCATCAGATATGACCATGAGAATGTCTCCTCTTTGAAGGCCAATGGATACATAATAAAAACACTTAAAACATTTATAATGCACTGAACTTTACAGTCTGAGAAGGTAGTTAAGCTGACAAATGCTTAGCATATCCCTGATGGCTTAGAGGAAAATTAATTGAGAATTTTGATTGAATTCCACATTAAGCCAGACATGCTGGGAAATTTTAAGTTAGCTGCACAAAATGCTGGTTTACACATGAAAATATTTCTAATGAGCTAATGGTTACTTTAAGAAGTTCTAGTTCGACCTCCCTAGTGATTTCAAATGGGCAAATATTTAATTTTATCCAGCCTTTCTTTTTCAGATAACAGATGGTGAAAGTAGGATCCTCTGTTGTCACACCAGCCCAAAGTTTGTATTCTAAGATTTTGCTCATTGTCTAAAAAAACATCATGTGAGTGGTGAAATTTCCCTTATTAGGTATCCCTCCTGGCATTAATTTTAAAGCTTCCAGACAAAATATTTTTTAAAATAGCCAAAGAGACAAAGTGTTTTGCCCACATTAATTCTGGAGGAAGGAAATGAAACAATATCAAATGAAGGGCCAGACTGGAGTGGGATGGGGGCTGGAAGGAGGAAGCGGGTGGATTACACTTAACCAGAATAACAACCTGGGAGGAAGAACAAACCAGCACCTAGGGAAGGAGGAAATGGGACTTGCAAAAACACAAAGTGGCAAGGCTGTGACTGAGTAAGGAGCTCAGAAAAAGAGACAGTTTAGTTGAGCAAGCCCTACTAGCTTCTTCCCTGGGGTCAGGAGCCATAATTTTACTGCCTTCTGAGTGCTGTACTTCAACTTATAGTCTGTAAAATGTAATTTTACCACTGCATTTTGACATAGTTTGCTATGTAGTACCTCTTTCACTAGGTATTACTGTAAAATAAAAGTGAGAAGGAGGTGTCCTCAAAATGAACATTTCTGGTGTAGACTTCCCACTACTAATGTCTCTGCAACCAAATTTCTCTTGTTTGGAAAAAACAGTTACCTTCTGCTATGTGCATCTTGAAATTGTCTGCTGAGAGTTCATACATTCCCTGCTTAGGTTCAGGGGCTTTTGGTGGTTCCACATCAGATTCAGGGTCCTATTCACGAGAAAAATTAACTTTTATTTCTCTTCTACAGTAAATACACAATAATTTTTTCTTCTATCACACCATTGTGTGATAGTGCCATAGACTCTGAAATTTTAAATTCCTAAAGCAATGCCCTTATTTAGCTTGATTTAGGTATCTAATGTTTCCTAAAAGCAACTACATGAAAGCAAAAAGTGAAAAGGACTGCCACATAAATGAGAGTTACCAGAGTCTGTGGAATACCAGTCTTATACTGTGCTCTAGTACAGTCACAGGGCACAGTAATTGCTGCAGCATTCGTTGCATCACCATATATTAACACAGTTAAATAATATAACAGTGCCTCCAGAGCATCACACATCAGCCACAACTGCCTTCACACCCATTTCAGTGGTCCCTGAGCTATTTAAAAATAGTGCAAAAGCTATTTTCTGCTCCCCTAGTGCCAGAAGGAATGCTGTCTACCTAATAGCTCCATGAAAACAGCAACAATGGAAATGGAGCAAGTACTTAGTACATGTAGCTTGCAAGAAACTCAAGAGCATTTCAGCAAAAGCAAGTGAATACTTTCTAGACTCTAACCCTAGAGCTGAAAAGAATTTTTAGGAACCTCAAAGTGTATTTCTTAAAATAATTTAGCATTTAATGTTCAATTATTAAAAATACCATGTTTGTTTAAATGTAATCACATTCTAACTGTGGTTCAGCAATCACTAAAGCTTTCTCTTGATGAGAAACAGCAATCAAAAATTTAACTTTAGGCAAGGCTTGGCTCCCATATGTGAATGATACCCCTAAACTTAAGGATTTTCCTAGTGATGGTATTAGCGTATTTTACTTAACTGATCATTTCAAACCTTTTCTTTAAGGCCACAATATTATCAGAAAGTAACTCAGCTAAAAATGGCATCCATGTTTTAAGAGGTAATTAAGCCCAACAGAAATGCAATTTATAATGCATTAGAGCTAAATTGCTTTTCTTACTCTAGAAACATTATGGTGTACAGGTGTCAAATGAATTGACAGCAAGGACTGTATCTTAAAATGTCAAATGTATAAGCATTAAAACTGCATTATGTACTGTAATTTTAAAAGCAGGAAACAGAGAGCAGGTCACAGGATGACAGTTTTAATTACTACTCTGATTTACATGTAAGATGTTTCAGATTGATACTGCAACCTAACTTTTATTCTCAGGAGCAGATTTCCTCCTGAAAATTGAAACCCAACTTAGAGAAATGACAGATAAGTAAGCCTGCAGAAAAGATTATTTCCTTTTCACTTACAGATGGTTCCTCATTTAGTTTCTCCAACATCCAGTTTTCCAATGCCTGGAAGTCCCTAGGGCCTTGGTATTTCAGAGGTTCTTGTCCCGGTTTAAGCAACTTTAGCCTAAAGGGTCAAAATTGAGAGAAGAGTGAGGCAAAAATTTTCACACAGGAAGCATTCTCAGAAAGATAATGTGCTTTGCTAATCCATGGCAATGCATCTCAGGCTGCAGTACCAGATCTCTTGCCTATTAACATCAGCATCAGGCACCCCTTTCAGATTAAAGTGTCATGGCTAGAATTTAGGATCCCTTTTCTTACCCATGTAAGCTTTAAGGAGATTTTAAAAGGAGAAAATAAGACATACCAAGTTAAAAATCAGCATAGTGTAATATTACTTTGATAAATAAGAAAAAACAATTAAAAAACTGCAGCATTCAGTTGTATTAATCCTATTTCAGTTTATCAAAGAGCATCAACTTTGTTTTATTTACCTCTCTCCATCACCAAAGGGAAAATATCTAGCACTTGTTTTCCCAGAAATTTCTTTCTCACCTTTTGTTCCCTGACTGCTGTTGTAGCATAGGGCTTGTCATGTGGTATTAAACTGATATTAAGAACACACTGAGACAAGTCAATAAGACAAGAGGATAAGTGACTTCTTGTAGGCACCCAGACTTCATGATTGCAACATTCATTAATTGCCATCAAAACATTTTCATGGACTACGTAAAGCTTCTACTGAAAATTTTAAATCAAAATTGGAAGTCCATTTAATAAAGGTGTGATACTGCATTCTGATCTAGTCTTATTTTTTAAAGCAAATCAGAGTTTCAATTACTACTGTCACCTAGCCCTCACTTCCCCTTGACAAGCTGTCATTTTGTACTGCTTCTTTAATTTCTTGAAATGTTTTTCTCTCTCTTCTTGTTCCACAGTTGGAAGAAATGAACATATGAAAAGTGTTTAAAAACCACATAATGCAAATACATTCAAAAGAAATAGGAGCTCCCACTGTTTTTTCTTTTCAAGGTACTCTTGAATGTTCCTTGTGATGACAGAAAATCAGAATAATAAGGAAGGGGAAAAAATGAAAAGGAAGAATATCTAAAACACACATCCTGGCAATACTTTTTGAAAAGTAACAAAACAAATTCAGGTAACATCTTAAAAAAAGCTAGATGCACCTTTATTTTCTGCCAACAAGGGTAAATTTTCTCTAGCTCAGTTGAGAGAATATTTATTTTGCACCACCAAGTAGTCCTGAGACAACTATGATAGAAATTGCAGGGCCCTGCTAAGCCACTTTTTCTCTGAGGGGATGAAAAGGGGATGCAGCCTTTCCTCTGACAAGTGTTTAGGAAAGCAGTGTAGGGATCAGCATAACCTGGACTTGCAACAATATCTCCGCCTGAGGAAACTGTGAAATTTCCCTTGCTGGAGGTTTTTAGAAACAAGCTAGTTCAAACCTGACTCAAATAGAAAGAGAACTGTTACCATGAATTCCCCTTCATTGCTATATTTCTATACCTAGCAGATGACTGCCTTATTATTTTTAACCTTTCAAATAGATAAAAGCAAGCACTAACTATTCCTATATATTCAATGACCTTAAAGAGGAGGGAGGGGAAAAAACCCTCCAGCAATTACACATCCATTGATTTTTTCCTATGCAAAAATCTCTCCCATTCTGTTTTAAGAGGAAGGGCACCATAATATAATCTATGCAAACAGGCAATGACAACCAATGCTCACTTCTGGAGATATGAAAACAGAACAGTAATATTCATTCTTTCTTGGTATTTGTAGTGGAAGCAAGACACACAGCTGCCCTTAAGGACAATTCCTATCTCAACAAGGACTGTGCTATTTATAACTCTCAACTTCTACTCAGTCACACTCATCTGCGTCCAAGTGGGTGCAGCCAGGAGCAAATGAAAAGTTCAGGCTGTTGCTGGGGTTGGCAAAAACACCAGACAAAGTGAGGAAAGGGAAGAAAACTGAAAAATACAGGCTGTGGAAGGGCTATAGATAATCATTGATACAATCTCCACTTATCCCCACTAAGATGAATAATTAATAAAGCAGTTGAAAGGATCCCTTCCATATTTGCAAGAAGCTTTAAAGAAGACACAAGTGAAAAATAAAGCCTTTTGCTCCTTTTCTGTCAGTTTAAAAGAGAACACACATCTAACCCAAAGGCACTGACCTCTCATAGATACTCTGGACCATGCTCTGCCTACCAAAGCTGAGGTAGTAAGACATACATCCTTGATAACAGCATAAACATAGCAAGCTTAAAATACTAGACCAATATAACCAAATTCAGCTAGAAAAAAATCCACACAGTATCACCACTGCTATGCTAAGTGATATCATTAATTTATTGCTTTTAGCACTTAGTTCACTAAAAATCTAAGAGACCACCTATAATGCAATTATGAAGGATGCAGTGCACTAAAAAACTTGTGGCAAGTTACTTTCAAAAGTACTGTTAGTAGAAACCAGCTCTGTCATGCGTATCACAGCTGCACAATGTACTGTTGCTTCAGAAAGAGGTACTCCCACACAAAAGAACAGGAAAATTCTGGACTTCAGTTAAACACAGCCACCTTCCAAGAAATAAAACAGCTTCTTGAAAGAAAAAAAAAAAAAAAAAGCCTAAGAATACTATGTATCACACGATACTTGGCAACATTGCAAAAAGGCTTAAAATGGATATAGCAGGTCCAAAGGGCTACAAAGAAACCCACCAAAAATATAGCTTAGAAGTCAGCTTCAAGAAATTGGCAGAGGATCATGGAAAACTAAAAAAGAAAAATCAGGAGCAGACTTCTTTCTATACTTACGTAGGGTACCCTCGCACGCCAAATTCAGAGCACAGTGGAAGATCTACAGTGCAATCCACTTTAACAACATAGACCTGTGGGTTTTCCATGTTGTTGTATTTATCTCCCAAATCATTCCAAGTTGGCTGGAGGCGCTGACAATGTCCACACCTGTGACAGAAGAGACAAGATACTGTTTAATAGCTGTTCCCACTTAGAGGGGAATGAGCCCATGGAAAAGTCATATGCAGAATGGTGATTTCAATAAATTTAAACAAATCTTTAAATCAAATTAAAATCAGTTACATCAGAAATCTTCCATACTCAAGCACTGTTACACTAACCAACAGCAAATGCTGTTAAGAACTGTAGCATGCTGCAAACACATCTCATGTAAAAATCATCAAGATTTGAGAACCTCTTGCTACTCTTCTTTTACAGTACAAATCCTATGAATACTGCCCGAACTTAGTAAGGCTATTAATCAAAGCCCTGTCAGTCTTCCAGCTTTCTAGAAAAATTCTGCAAGGTTGCCCAGCTTTTCTTACATTCTAATATTTCAAAATTCCTTTTTTTTTTTAGCAGTAGGTAAGAAAACAATAGTTTCTAGCCTCTTTGTAATGCTACTTGCACTTCCATGCTTCAGAGGAATTGTAACACACAAGTCAAGAAAGATCACATCCAATTTTGTGATACAGTTTCCCAAAATTTTGATGACTCTTGTAGGTCACTTCCAGCTCAGAATATTCTGTGAAAATCCTCCCATCCTATGCTCTGCCCCAGCAGAACACCAACAACTTTTTATATCGGCATACACACAGAAATGTGGCCTCATACAGTTCCTACAACAGCACCTCCCCAAAAGCAAAAAATAGCTATTATTCTTCTCACTGTTTTTCTAGTCTTTCAAATCACTACAGCAATACTCTATTCCTCAAAGTATGATAGAAAGTTTTAAGGAATGGGTTTTCATTTCTCTTTAATGGCTGCTTTTGCCAACCCTCCAAGACATCTAAGAAATGGAAAGCTGGAGTAACAGAAAACATTCTCAGACTGACAGTATGACAGCAGTTATTGCTTGGCATTACCTACAACATCTACTTTGTAAGTAACAATTAAATCACCACTAGGACTTTGGAGAACTTTGCTTGGACTTAAAATAATTACACTCATACAAATGATTTTGAGTACACTTGTGGAAAAGTTGCAAGGATTCACACCTTTCTATCCTGAGGTCATTGAGAGAAAAAACTAACCAACCAAACAAAAAAAACCCTGAGATTTACTTTAAGATAAAGATTTTTTTCTGATGTTAATAAGGTCCTGTAACAGTCAGGCACAATGGCTCACACGTGCTCCCATGATGTGGCCAAATACAATCTTCTATGTGACCTTATTCTGAATTGTCCTGGTGAAGGGACACAATGTGTTATTATTAAAATCAAGTATTCCTTAAATATTTAACTTCTGACTGAAGTCCCTCCATAGTCAACTCCTTCACAGAGCTTGAATTAAGAGGAGGATTTTGGATACCCTGATCCCTTCCCCTAGCGGATGCAGTGATTCAAAACACCAAATGAATACTGGCTGGTGTTAGAGAACAGAGCATGGAAAACTAGGTAAGGGAATCCCAAGTAATTAACCTCCTGGTTTTTAAGTACAACAGAGCTGCCTTGTCCCTACTTAACACTGTGATCTCTGCTATACACACCCCTTTCCTTCCTTCTTTGGATTATGGAAGCTAAAACTGAGAATAAAGCAGGAAAAATGTTCCTATCTGAACCAGTAATTGACTAGTTAGTCATTCCCAGTTTGAAAAAAAACCAAAACAGTATTATAGATAAGGAAATACATGATGGTCCTGAAAACACTTTTTCTGATATTTCCAAGGAAATATATATATAAAACCGAGGAGGGCAAAATCAAAGAACAAGACCATGCAATATCACAGGCTTCCCTCCACCCTATACACCTACACAGTCCTTCACTGCTGTTACTCTACATCATCAGTGGGGCTGGAGGAGCTGCTGGGACAGTGGAGACCTGGGTGTCAATGATGAGCTCTGTTCTTTTATCCCTACATGGGCTAGAAAGTTGTGAGCATCCACAACCTCCACTGGCAAGCACAAATGAAGATCCAACAGAGACTAACACAGGCATTTCTGGGGGCCACCAGTAGAATTTGAGCTCTGCAGCCAGCAAGGGCAGCTCCACAGTAAGGCACAGCTCAAATCCTTATCCAGTTAAAAACACAGACATGGTATAAGCAGCCCAGGACCATTCTTGCTCTGCACAGAAGAATTCAACTGAAGTGAAATCCAGCCAACAGAGTTCTATTCAACAACAACAAACTCTGGTGACCAATTCTGCTGCAGCTCAGTGGACTTGCCAGATTTACCAAGTAAGAACATATGTTGGAAAGACCTGTAAGAGGCAAAATAATGAAGTAAAACTACTCGGTTGAGGTATTTCCTGCTAAGGAAGCAGGGGAACCTCCCTCCTCTGTAGAAATGGAACTGGTATGGCAAACAAGAATACTTTGTGCCGCCAAGAGAGTAACCTCTTCTCTCCCAAGTGTACCTACCAAGTGGGACAGCCTTCTGAACAAAAATCTTGCATCTGATGGCAAGTGACTTGGAACTTTCTCTTCTTGGAGTATCCTGCCATCTTTGAAACTAATGTAGAACCCCACCTGTACCAACACTGTTTCTGAGTGAGGCCCAGAGCTACATTTGTTTCAAGAATCTGGAAGAGAAGGGTGGTGCTGGCCCTAACCCAGCTCTTACTGGTAGCAACATTAGCAGCACCCACATAGATCTGAAAGACAACCCCAGCTGAACATTGGGCTGTTTGCTGTTTGCCTTGGAACTACAGCCAACAAACAGCCTGTAGGAAGCACTGGGAGACTAGCACATCACCTCAGAACAGGGCAAGAGGCTCTAACACAGACTCCAGGACCGTCAGGCTGCCCACCCTGATCCCACTGACAATTAAACTACTGGTGTAAGCGATATAAGCAACTCTCTCAGGTACTTGGATGCTCCCTTTGTTCTGCTCTTCCCTTGGACCTGAAGCCTGGCCCTACTGCTGCCTCTCAGGAGCCAGACATCCAGACCAAGGGCCCTGAGGCCAAGAACCAGAGATCTGGAGGAGATTTGCTAAGGATGAGGAGAACATCCAGAGAAGCTGCAACAAATCTGGTAAACAACACAGTTCTCTCACACTTAATTTGAGCAGAGATCCTCAGCACTCCCAAGGGCACAGTGTGATCCAAGTGGGCAAGGCCAGCGCTCCCTTTGATGTGTGCTGAGGATGTGCAGCATACACTGGATTCTGCAACAGCCCCTTTGGCAGAGGGTCTCCTACAAAAAGTGTCTTGGGATAAGAGAAGGCTCATGTGGTTTTAGGGATGCCTGTGAAAGAGTCAGTCAAGGTGTGGATATCATCACCTGAGTACAGAAGAGAACAGAAGCACTCCTGCTCTGCATGGGCATTTCTCAGGCCTTACTGCACTCTCAGGCAAAAGTCCTTTGCCAGCAAATCAGGCGTCATCCACTTTTGTGATCTTCAGAGAACAAAGGCATCTGCTCTTTCAAGCTTTTACTTATCATTTTCACATGGCATAAATAAGTCAATGTTAATAACAACAACAACAAAAAGTTTTCAAAGGAAATGCTTTCCTGCTATGGATTTCAAAGACTCTCATACCACGTAGCAATGGATAACTTTGGATCAAAACGTAACTTTTGCACATTGTTCCCTTTATTTTTTCCAGATTAAAGAAAACTTGGGAGGAAAAATAAGAAAGTAAAAAAGAAACCGAACAATCCTAACAATACAACTCCTAATAACATCTACTGGATATCAGTAAGTTAAAAACGGTAGGGGAAGAGGCAAAGAAAAGAGAGGAATATGAACAACCATGAGAAAGACCCAGGGATGAGAAGTACCCTACTGTTGACTAGGAATAGCCAGTAAAGCACTGCTCCCTCATTCGTCTCAACCCTTTTCGAGACAAAAGTACCAGTCCAGGACAAAAGCCCAGTGGGTCTCTCACAAACCTAATAACTCTCCAGCTCTCCTACGGATACTTGTGGCCTCGGGGACACAGCACGATGGTTAACACAGCAAATTTACCCTTACATTTTGTGCATGCAAAGAGAATATAGATTCTGCAACGAAAGTATCTGCGAGCTCGGGCTGGGGGGCCCAGGGTGAGTAAGTGACGGTGGCCAAGCTGCGACTGCTGTCGGTCTCTCTGAGGCACGGCGGAGCGGCTCCCCCGCAGCCCCGGCCGGGGGCGGCTTCGGGCGCCGATAGGTTGGACCTGATGATCTCAGAGGTCTTTTCCAACCTAACCGAGCCCGTGGCTCCGTGACGGGGCGGCCGCCGGGGCCAGGGCCAGCACACGCGGGGGTCCCGCTCCCCGTCCCAGCCCTTCCCGGCCCCCGGTGCTGCCATTCCCGGCCAGTCCCCCTCCAGTCCCGCCGCCGGGCCCGGGGCAGCGCGACCCCGCGGCCTCCCCGCCGGCCCGGCCCGGCCCTGCCCGCCGCCTCCCCCGCCACGTCAACGGGGAGGAGGCGGGCGGAGGGCGCGGGCCGGGCCGCGCCGCGCCGCGCTCGGTACCCACCACGGGGCGAAGAACATGACGAAGTGGGGGGCGGCGGCGGCGCCGTGCCGCAGCATCTCCGCGCTGTAGAGGTGCCGCCCGTGCGGGTCCCCCGCCGCCGGCGGGCCCGGCCCGGCTCCGGCCCCGGCCCCGGCCCCGGCTCCGGCTCGGCCCGCGCCGGGCGGCCGCAGAGCACGGGGCCGAGCACGGCCAGGGACAGGAGGCGCCACCACGCCGGGCCGGAGCGGAACGGAGCCATGGCAGCGGCGGAGAGAGAGCGGGCAGAGCCCCGGGCGGCCGCTGCCGCCTCCGCCCCGCCCCGCCCCGCCCGCGGCCCCCGCCCCCGCCCCCGCCCGCCTCCCTCCCTGCCTCCCTCCCTCCCTGCCTCCCTCCGCCTCCCCGCACGCACCGCCGGACCCTCCTGCCTGGAATTACAGCATTCCCTAAAAGCGTTGGCTGTATAGCACGCGACACCTATTTTTTATGTCCCTTAGTAATTAAATTGCTCTATACAGCCATATTGAAGTCTAAACTAATTGCAGATTTTATATTTTTTTAATATTGAAACATGCTCATTTCTGGAAGTCCTTAATTTTATAAAACTATTTAAATACTATATAATATCTATTTTTTCATTGTATTTTGATTCTATTGATGCATAAATCTATATTAGAATTAAAAACTAGCAATTTTATATATTATTTATATATATTTCACATTATTATAATATAATATTATTATTACAACATTATAATATTATACTGTTATAATATTACAACATTATAATATAATTTATAATATAATTATAATATAATACTATAATAACTTTTTATATATTATATTATTTCTATAACAAAATATCTGTTTTATAGTGTATATTAATTATATGCATATAACTATATTATATGATATATGACTATTTATAGTATTTCTATTAATTATTAATTATTATAGTATGTATATCGGTGATTATATTAATTATATTAATAATAATGATATTGATTGATATTAAAATTTCAAATAATATTTTTTTGGGTATATATATTTACACATGCCCACATACTGCAATGAAGCTTTTGGTGCAATAAATGAGTGATGAGAAGGAAGGTGTGGTGGTACCAGCCAGGTCCGTAATGGTGCTGTGCCTCTAGGAGAAAGCCTGGTCCCCAAGGTCCTCAGTCCCAGCTCCATGCCTGACTGGAAACAAGTCTCTGTTCCCTTGGCTTGGTTCCCTTACTTCCGAGGGAAGGGAATAAATGGGTGTTCGCACTACTTGAGGGTTTTTTGCAACAGTGTAATGATAATCAGTGAATAGTAACAATAGCAGCAGCAAATAATACAACAAGGAGATCCCGATGAGGTAGCTGCAAACTGATGTAACATGGGAGAAGGGGGCTGTATTTCATGGAATCACAGAATGATTTGGAGTAGAAGGGACCATAGAGATCATCTAGTTCCAACCCCCCTGCCACAGTCAGGGACACCTCCCAACAGAAAAGTCCCATCCAACCTGGCTTTGAACACTTCCAGGGATGGAGCATCCACAGTTTCTCTGGGCAACCTGCTCCAAGGCCTCTCCAGTCTCACAGTAAAGAATTTCTTCCCAATATCTAATCTAATCTAAACCTACCCACCTTCACCTTAAAGCCATTATCCTTGTCTTATCATTCCATGCCCCTGTAACAAGTCCCTCTCCAGGTTCTCTTGCAGGGACCCTTTGGGTGCTGGAATGCTGTTCCAAGGTGTCTCCAGAGCCTTCTCTTCTCCAGGATGAACAACCCCAGCTCTCTGAGCCTGCCTTCATAGGAGAGGTGCTCCAGCCCTCTCAGCATCTTTGTGGCCCTGCTGTGGGCTTGTTCCAACAGGTCCATAACTTTCTTGTGTTGGAGGTCCCAGAGCATTTCTGTATGTGCTTCAATTTTAAATATTTTTAGTTTAGATTTGAACTTCAAGTCCTTGAGCTTGCAATAGTGAAGTGGGTAATAATCAGGGACTCACCTTGTACATTTTCATGAAAAACTAAATAATTCATCATGCACATGTGCACGCAGACACATATCTGACCTCTGTACCTGCAGTGGTCTGTGCTGGTGTAATGTCAGGACTCGAAACCAGCAAGACAGGCTCATCCTGGCACTGCTCTGCTCACTAACAAGCTGCTGCTTGCAGTCAAGTGCCCGGACAGGCAGAGCTCGCTTCAAATTTTGTCCTCCAGACTCCTTCTTCCCCACATCATCCCATCACTGAATGCTTCACTCTAACATCACCTCTTCCACAGGACTAACACAAGGAAGGACCTGGCTGTGCTGCCCATGTACTTGTGTAACATCCATTTCGTTCCCTGGGCTGGTTTTTTGCTCAGAGCCTGTGCTGACTGTTTGCTCAGCTCACTTTAATGCTACAAAGGCCATCCTTAGAGCCAACAAGAATAATTTCTTAACCCCTCCCCCCCCCAACAAAAAAAGAAATTAAAACAAGAGATGTCTTTTCTTTGAAAATTTTAATTGCTTTTGAAAGCTATTATCTGCCTTAAAATTAGTCTTCAAAAATTCTTTATTCTGTATATGTGAAACAACTACAAAAGAATCAAACTACACACTTATTGCCAAGCTAGAAGAAAGGACAAACCTAGAGTCTCCAGAAAAGTAGCTAATCACTTGAATCAAAATTTAATTTCAAATCACTAAGATCAAATACAAAGCTGTAGCCCTTTTTTAAGCAAAGTTTCTTTCTGTGGTATTCAAATTAAGTGACTGACTAATTATGTATAAAAAAGAGGGGGAAAAAAGGCAAGTGCAAATTACTTCCCTCTTCAGCATATGAAAAAAGTCAACAAACCTCCTAAAGGAAAAGGCAGTATCAGAAAGGGTGAGAATGACTAATTCTCAGACCTTTTGGAGTACAAGTGTCGATACAACCAGGTGAGTTGTCTAACCACAGAAAGTACCTCCTGTCATTAAGAGAGCTGTTTCTTTTCCCCAAGAGTGTATTTTTGATCTGCTTTTTCTCTGTACATTTGCCATACTTAAAAATAGACATTTAAATTACAGATCTTCTTACCTTAATTAAAAATGGACTAATTAAAAGCTTTTGTAGAATATTTTTTTAATGAACATGTGGAATTAAGGCTTCTATCTATGGTACACACCACAGAGAAAGGGACAGCAATACATCACCACTTTCAGTAGAAATGTGTAATGTGTAATAACATTCCCTAGAGGAACAGGTACAGATTATAGTTAAGCTCTTGCGAATTAGCCAGAACCACAGTTAGGTTAGAACTGCCAATAAGAATAACTCTTTCTCTGAGAATACCTCTTTGCTCTCCATAAAATGCTTCTAAGTTTAATATTGCTTATATAAGTTAGTGTTCCCTGCTTGCTGATTTCAATTTTGATTAAAACTCAATTACTTTCTCCAACACCTCACTCCAGCTCCCTGCCCCCTCTGTGTGTCCCAGTGTAAAGGTTATGGAACAGCTGAGAAGGCAAGACCTAGGGCAAATAGCCCCAAGGATGAAGAGCCACCAACATCAATCACTTATGCCTGCTGCAATTGCTTCTCACTGGTCAGCAGCTCACAGCAACTCATTTTGGGTGAGAACATGCATCAGGAGGTAAAAAACATTAGGAAAGACAAAGCTACAGATGGTAGCTGATGGTTGCAAAGACTGATCTAAACTAACCTCCTAATGGAGAGGAAATTGCCATACACAGCAATTAGCCCACAATGTTTATAAACATGAGGGCTCATCTTTGAATGTCACAGTCATTGCTGATTCTGACTCCCAGTGAATCCTACAGCCCCTATGCACATATGCCATCTCCCAGTGTCCTCCCAACATTCCCTTGATCTCCATTCTGGAAGCACAGTCTCAAAATCTTTGCAGAGAAATAATCCTGATACCTCAAGCCTGGCCCACTGCCTCTTAATTTCCCATGCAGCCAGCTCCCCTCTGGCTAGGAGGCACCACCTTATTCCTGGTGGAAGCTTTGACCTGCAGAGGTCAAACAGGAAAAACAAAGTATTTATCCACATGTGCTTGGCCAAAGAAAGCCCTCGGTGGGTAGTATGTGCTCAGGGAGGCTGTGCAATGCATAGGTCTGATGTAAATGCTTCGTAGAACCAAGGAGCCTAGGACTGAAAAATACCTCAGAGTGGATGAATTTTAGTCCTCATTCTGACAGATAAATAGCATCATACAATCCTACTTGTAAACTGTCTCAGCTCCTCTTTAAAACAAGCAAAAGGTCAGAGGTTTTTTTGTCTCTCCCTCTCTGAAAGTTAGTTCCTTATCTAGGATTATGAACTTTTTCATAGTCAGCCTATATTTACTTATAGCTCATTCATACCAGGGCATTTCTCTGCCAGCATTGTCTTCTCACTGAAATACTCTATTTCAGTATTTAGAGGTAGCTATGACCTTTCTCTCTTTTGTTCTGCTATACTAAACAAGCCAGCAGCTCCCATTCCATTCATGCCTGAGTACCATCCCACAAATCCCCTGCACAAATCAGACTGACAAATAAAAACAATAATTCATCCTCTCATTCATTCCCACACAGCTGAGCAGCAAATGTGCGTTCTAACACTTGCACATCTCAGTCATCTTAGGCCCAGTGTTAAATGCATTTCAGAAATGGGACTAACATCTAATCTGAGAGTTTGACTATTTTGTAGATGTTTCCCTTTCCGTTCATGTCACAGACAACTACTTCCTCTCAGTGACTCAGACCTGAAAAGGTGATATTATGTATGCATTCAGTTTGTTTCAGGGTTTTTTAAATGTCATTTTCTTGCTGTCAGCTAAAGCAATATACAGCAAAAGACTGCCCTGCTTGATGGAATCCAGAAATTGGCACTCTGACACACACACACACACCCCCCTCTGCCTGGGCTGCAGTGACTATGACATAGGCGGGGTTCCTTAGAGCACCAAGAAGGGCGTACAGCAAGCTCACTACTCTGGACTTCAGCAGAGCAGACTTTGGCCTCTTCAGGGATCTGCTTGGCAGTATATCATGAGATAAAACCCTTCAAGGAGCCCAAGAAATCTGGTTGACATTCAAGGATCCTCTCCTCCAAGTTTAGGGATGATACATCACAACAAAGAGGAAGTCGGGCAAAAATTCCAGGGGCCTGCATGATGAACAAGGAGCTCCTGGACCAACTAAAACATGAACACAAAACCTACAAAGAGTGGAAACAGGAGCAGGTAGTCTCTGGGAGAAGTACAGAGAAGTTCTCCAAGCAAGCAGGGATCAGGTTAGGAAAACTAAAGTTCTGAGAAAATTAAACCTGTCCAGGGACATCAAGGGCAACAAAAAGAAAAAAGGTATGTTGGTGATAAAAGGAAGAGTAGGGGAAATGTGTGATTTATTCAGAAGGAAACAAGAGACCTTGTTACCACAAAGATGGAGAAGGCTGAGGGAGTAGAAGACATTTTTGCCTTGGTCCTCACCTGCAAGGGGTCCAGTGACACTGTCCGAGTCGCAGAAAGCAAAGGTGGGGATTGGGGGAATGTAGACCTGTCCACTGTAGGAAGCCAGGTTCAATCAGCTGAGCCCAACTGACCAGAGGGACACGACCCACCACAGGATGTTGTGTTCATCAATAAAAGCTGGGAGAAAGAAGGAGAAAAAGGGAAGTTCAGAATTATGTAATTTTTCTTCCTAAGTCACTGTTATGGAAGATGGAGCCCAATGCTTTTAGAGAACAACTGAATATTTTCCTGCCAATTGCAAAGAGTGAATGAATCCCATATTTTGCGTTTCTTGTGAACACATCTTTTGCTTCACATACTAAACTGCCTTTATCTCAATCCATGAGTTTTCACACCTTGAACCTTCTGATTTTCTCTCCCATCCCACTCACAGGGAGTGACCATGAAGCTGTTTAGGGACAGTTCCCCACTGGAGCTCAACCAGAACATTTACCAGGCTACTTTTTGTAGATACTTTTTCCAAAATATCTACCAAAACCAAAAAGCCAAACCAAGATACTTTTTCCAATCTTTTTCTTTTTTTTTTTCTTTTGTCCCCTTCTTGTTTGGGAAAATTTTGGAGAAGTTTTCTAAAACTACCCAAGCTGCAACTTCCAGTCACAGTCAAAGGCTGTACTGAGAAACTTCAATTTAATGCTTGTTCACAGTAATTTGCAAACACTCAGTGTACAGCAGTAAATGCTTTTAGAGCACATCTGACTTCAAGACACCGGACAAAACCTGGAAAATCAGGGCAGATTTTACTATATATTGTATGATGTGACAGTGTACAAAGCAAAGGGAAAAGCCACTGGGTGGTTATAGCGCTGCCATTTGCAAAAGCCAATGAATTACAGCAAACATTAGTTATTTTAATGTGTCATTTTTATCTTGTGTGTATCATTTAACTTAGCATGTAAGTGTAGTTTTTTCATTAACTTTCCATTGTTAACTCTGCCTCTAACTCACACACACACACAAAAAGATAAACTCCTATATGCAGCCTGCTAAGAGACTTTTAAAGCTCAAAATAGAGCAACTTGTATTTTGACAGCTGTCCTTTGAATCCAAAACTATAGACCCTCAGGGGACACAGCATTATGTAATTTTAGTGACAGCCCAATTGTCATTCAGCTAGAAAGAAGGATGTTGTGATCTCAATGGAAAAAAAAAGCGATACTGCCATCTGTAAGCTTATAGACCTTTTTCTTTGGTAATTTGTACCTCTCATGAAGGGTTAGGAGTGGAAATTACTACAAGCTGTTGAGTAAAATGACATCACTTTGCCACCCACAAAATGTTACGAGTTTGTCAGCCTAGCAAATGGCACAGCAGCAAGGAAAGAGCAGTCTCATGGCAAGCGAGGGCTCTTCTCTCTGGAGGAAACATATTCTCATTGTGCTGGCCAGCCACTGTCTCTGTGGGACTCTGACCACCACGGCCACAAACCCCAGACTCAATGGTTGCTCTCTTCATTGTCTGCAGGAAAATAATATATAATTGCTGGGAATGCTACTCACTCCATGGTCCTCTGATTTTTATGGTTCAGTCAAATGAAACTGAATTTTGTTTTCAGGCAATTTAGTCTCAATTGTAAGTCAGTATGTGGCCAAATTAATAAAGGGAGAAATTCACGTTTGCAATTAGAAGTTGTTAGGAAGAATAGGATAATGTAGATTGAAAATTTCATGGATCATAAAGAAGGAATTTCCTGCTATTAATTCTGCAGCTGCTTTAATGTATTCCTCTTAATGACGGAATACTGGAGGCTATTTTTTTTCCATGGTTGAATTCTCTTCCATTACACTGCACACACCCTCTTAAGTAACCTGCAGCTGCTTTTATCTGCCAGTACAAATGCTGATCCATTGTGATATTTGACACATTACAGAGCCCCTGTGATTTCTCCACATACCCTAAATAAAACCAGCATGAAGCTCAAGAAGTGGTGGCTGCAGGCATGAGAAGTATTTTAAAATGCTCTTACATATTGAGAAGGTGAGTGAAGATTAGGGGGAAAAAAACCCAAAAAGCACATCTGTAGACAAGACTTACTCACTCATGGTTTTTGGCCAGCTCCACATGCTGTAAAACAAGAAAACTGGTTTTAATTATTTTTTAATCAGCAGTTTTCCCCTGATCTGCCCTGCACTCTTCTGGTGGCTCATAACCAGCATACTCCAATATCCACCCAAAGAAAATTTGGACTCTGATGTTTCCCCTTGAAAGCCAGCTGCAATTAAGGGGACCAATAAGGGCAATTTTTTTCCCTTCATTTTTCTCATTTGACCATTGACACCACCTCTCTTTAGTAAGAAGTCCTAAAACTGTAAGGACTGGACTGGGAAGGACTGTAATTCTAACTGACAGGGCTGCCATTACTTAATGTTTGTTTTATACTTGCAGTATGTCACATAATCTAATTTGGAAGTTTTGGAGCACTAATGAACTTATTTTCCCTGCAACAGCTGATGTCAAATGCAGTAGTCACAGCTTCAGAGAAGCAAAGAGGGATGTACAGACATTAGAAAAATAAAACAAACACCCAACCTTTTAAATGGGAGCTAGCTGATTTGGATCTAAACACAAATGCCTTCATTACGTGCACTTCACTCACTTCAAAGCTGGCTGTTCTTAAGAGTGTGAGAGCAGCTGTAACCTGCTCTGGCTGGCAGATCCCACCTGAGCCTGCAGAGCGAATCTGGGACCACAGAGCACACACCACACTCAGCACTGCAAAATGTTACCCACCAGGGAGCAACCAGGCTGCAGGGGGAGGAGCTCTCAGAAGGGGCCGTCAATATTTACACCTTTTTGCTGATAGATTTACTCACGGCAGGTAAGACAAAGCTCATCAAAGGGTCAAATATTATAGAGGATGTTAATGTCTTAGTAAGATGGACACTTTAGCAAAGCCAAATAAAAAGTCTTGTGTCAGGGTCTCTAGCTTTTCAGAGCGACCCCAAGAAAAGTTAGCAAGTCTCTTTTCCCAGCCCAGCTCTTTCTTCAAGAGTCAGGGCTCTTCATTTCTTGGTCTCAAGGTTATTTATTGTAACTTATCTAAAAAATTTTTTCTCCTGTCCGGCCAAGGTCTGCTCAGTCAGAAAATCAGAGGAATTCTGCCTGGCCCCGGGGCAGTGTTATCTTTTTATACTAAAAACTACGTATACAATGTTTACAATTACTTTCCAATACCTATCACCTATGTTAGACAGTGAGCTTCTACTCTAAACCAATCTAAAAGTGCCAACATCATAGCAGAAGATGGAGGCCAAGAAGAAGAAGAGAAAGGCTGGACACACCCAGATCCTTCCATTTTGCCCCCTGAACCTCCATTCTAGAAAACCCCAAAATCTACTTTTTCATCCCATGATAAATTCACTATCATTCTATTTAATTTTTTGTGGCTTGCAGGTCTTCATCTAAGGTTGGTAACTTGCTCCATGGGTCATAATCAAAACCACAGGCATTTTGGGCTCTGTGCCAGGGTCTCTGAGACCCCTGGCAGGGGTCTTGACTGCTCAGGACAGCCAGAGGGATGTCCTGGGTCCTCACAGTCTTGTGCTTTAAAATAAGGGATCATGCCCTAATCTAGGGAGTAAAGGATGGTGTTCAGGAGGCAAGAGCTTCACAAGGCACTTGGGAAGCATTTGGCTACACAGTGAGATGGCCAAAGACAGAACATGGTGGGACCTTTCCCTAGAAAACAAAGAAGGGAAAGGAGAGAACTCATGGAAAAAGAAGACAGGAAAACAGAGTTGAAATGGGAAATAATAATGTCACAAAACTCAAGAAAAGACAAATCTTCAAACAAGATGAAGTCATCAAGCCCGGCCAAATGTGGCAGAAAAACCCGCCATCATTGCCCTGAACACAGAGAGATGTCCACAAACTCTTTGGAAATGGGTAAAACTGTATTTCTGAAGAAAGAGAAAACACAAGATGTTGCCAGATAACAGTGATTAGATATAAATCATTTGGCTAGACAATGATTTAGCCAAATTAGGTCTTTCTAGCTCACCCTGAGGGATCTGTTCAACTCCTGCTTGGTGAGAAAAACATCAAAACATGATGCAGGTTAAGCACTGTCTTCAACAGATTTTTCACTGCTACTCCTTTACAAGATGGGAAGAGGGGCTGTGGCAGGATCTTAGGAAGTTTCTTCAGATGCCTTGTGACCAGTGCAGTTTCATCAGCTTTTCTGTCATTCTCCTGTGTGTCCAAATTGTTCCTAAACAGAGACTTCTGTTTTAGCAACATTGGCTGTGTCCCTGCCATTTCAGCTTGCTCTAAACTGCTTTAGCTATCAGAGAATTTGGAATCATTCTTCTTAATGAAAAAATTGCTTTTTTTGTAGACAGAATTTAATCTTATCTCATTTCATGAAATGAGACCATATTTCTAGTACATTTGGTTTGCTAGAAAAGTATTAGGTGTCTATATTTCTGACCTAATCTTTGGGTAAATACTACTAAATCAGTGACTGTAGCTTTAGGCACTCAGCTAGCGAGAAATTAATTTTCTGAGCTGATATTCTCAATGAAAATCTGAGGTACTTCAAGCAGTTTAACAAAACTAAACATGCTGCATTTTTTGTGAGGGCTCAGTCTATGTGATAAAAAGCAAACCCTTCCTTGACTGCCATCTTGCCAAGAAACATAGACTGTATGTGTGCCTATTTCTAGAAAACATTAATAAATATTTTTCCTTGGTGCAAGCTCAAACACACTTAGTTAAAGATCTGCATATAGAAAAATTAAAATGTTATAATTACACAGTTACACAGTTTTATAATTACACAGTTTCAGCTCTATACATTTTGAACAACTTAGATTTTATAAAAACTCTTATACAACCAACCACTCAAGGGCAGCTACTCTGAAATTGCATAGTTAACTATTCTTTCTCTTCCCACTTAGATTCTGAAAATGAAGGAGAGACAATCAGTTATTCATACATAATGCTGAAGTCATCACTGAGGCACATGAACTCCAATGTGTTATCCTATGGGAAAACAGCAGTAGCGTGCAAAGAGAGTGGAGCAACAGAAGTTACTGATGACTTAGAGCAACCTAGCATCAACCTTTGAACAATTTAATCTATTTTTTCCCTCCATCTCAAGCAGAACAACATGCCGTTTGATCAGAAACAAGGAGGTACCAAGGGTAATCCAAGTACTTTCAACCAGTGGCATAAACCCACCAAAATTTCTGTTTCTGTGAAGCCACCACAACTGAAAACCCTTCACCAGGGAGTACTGGCAGCTCTTCATGCTCTGTTGCAGGTCATAATATTCCTCTCAAAGACAGTAGTTCTCCAAAGGCAAAAGCCTCTCTAAAGTTTCATTCTCTACAAGCCTTCCAGGTAAAAAGTGTCTTTTACCCCACCTATTCTGCTACTTGACTTTCTGTTTGAAAATGAGGGAGGGATGAATCTTGCTCTGTTTTTCAAACATTAAAAATTAATGTATCTTCACATATCACCTACTGAACTTGTATTCTACATGCTGATCAATGATTTCATGTACTCAAAACCAGCAATTGCCTCAGGGTCTGATTTTTCTGTCACACTAAAGAACTCTCAACCTCTTCAAACAGCAGAAAAAAAAGAAGCCATAACTGCTTGCTTTTCATGTGTACAAAGCACTACGTGGAGTCCCTGATGGCAAACAGATCATATCACTAAGTCAACAACACGATGTAGGCATTTAACAGCCATTCCTGCTGGCATGGGGCACAGGAGGCAACAACAAACAAAGTGCCTGTCTCATACTGGAAAGGAAGGAAAGCACTTTTACTCTCACACCAGCAAGACAGCCTACACAGTAGAGAAATTTTTATTTAAATTACTAAGTTCAATGAATATTAAATTCTTCAGGAATATTGACTCAACTTTGAATCACTATCTCAGTTTTGCACTGCGCTCCACAAACATTAGGAAAATTACAGGCAAGGGCTAAGCATGTTTTGGATGATAGGGCCAGGAGAGAGAGGAAATCCAGGGTTAACATGAAATACTTGTCCACTTGACAGACTCTTCATTCAGGTATAATGAATCCATTCTACAGAAGAATAAAATAATTCTATTGTAAATCTGAAATAACTCAAGCAAAGAACAGGGCTGTGTGTCCTGCCTACAGAGTATCCCTGCTTCAAGGTATTACAGTGAAAACAACCATGAAGAATTTTTTAACATTCACTATTAAGGCTTATGTGCCAAGGAGTGTTTCTACTTAGAGATTCATGTGATGGACTTCCTTTGATTGGAAATATCTACCTGGTTCTTGGACCTGAAGAAGCTTTCTGCAAAAAAAGGAATCTCAGACTTTGAATTAACCACCTTAAAATGACAGGGCATAAAAAAAATTCATGAAACCACCTTTTTCCTCCAGATGTGAATGAGATGGACCTGCATGAATGAATGCTGCCTGGAAAAAACATTTTGACCATAGCATGAGAAGAGAAAGACATTTTGGCTGTGCCTCAAGGCATGCAGGAACTGTCCCGGGGTTTACAGGCTCTGGATCCTGTCTGATACAGAGCAGATCCTCCTTGAGCAGGCAGCACCTATGACCCAGGCGCTCGTTTCATCCACTGAGATGTGGTCCTGGCTAAGGTTTCTTTCTCTGTTATCTCAGAGTGGAGGCAATCTAGGGTTCTCTAGATAAGGCTGTGTACATAAGGCTTGTTTGGATGGGGAAGTTATTTTTTAATGGCAGATCCTGCTTTTAAAGTTGATCTTTTATTGGCAGCATATGACTGACAGGCAGCTGGCTCGAGCCTCTGGTGCTCCTGGCAGACAGGCAGTGTCTGTGTAAAGCCTCCTCAGTGGCCATCAGCCAAAGGATCCAAACCAAAGACTCCAGTGCTACCAGGTCTGGAGTGGCACAATAAGCTCAACATCTTCCTAATGAGCCACTGTATAGTGACAAGTCTGTACTTTTGCTTAGTTGAAAAGAAATTTATACTCAATCCACAAGAGTGTTGAAAGGATTGATTTATGAATACTTGCAAATGACTTTGGAAAAAAGATATAAATAGCAAATAAGTTTTATTGAGCACTCTAGCTAGCAAATGCAGGAACAACCTCTAGCATATGGTTAACTTTTGCTTCGTTCTTCCTTTAAGTTTGTTGTTTCCTGTTCTTTATAGTCACTGAAATTAGGGTGAGGTTACACCTCTTAAACAACTCTACTTGGACATTCCTACTGTGTAGTAAAATATGAAAACATGGATTTTACAATGTGATTATGAGAAATCATGCTAAGAAATAAGCTTTGTAATATCTGCTGTCACTCTTAACATCTCTTGCCACAGAGACACCTGGCTTGGGGCCTGTGTTTGCAGATAAAGTTCAGGCAGCAGAAGAAGGAAGTGCAGCTCCCTGACAGAGCTCCATAAGTCAACACGTGTCACTGGCTTTATTGCAGTGAGTCACCCCTCCAAGCCTCTGTGTGCTCAGCACCCGCCAGTGAAAGGAGACTCCACCAGCACAGCAACTACGGCTCTTGGACCACAATTACAACAATTACTGCTTGTTGGAATCCCAGTCATAAATTTGAGATACATACCCAAACTTTCACAAGGTTGGAGGGCGCATTGACACCCAGGGCTTTGCCTCACTCCCATCTTCAGCGGCTGCTCACTGCCTCCAGCTGCTTAAATCTTCAGCAGTTGCAGAAAATGAGGCACTGTGGAGAAGGACATGGGGGTTTAATGAACATTTCTCATACAGACATGCTTGAAGTCCTGCTGAAACAAATGGACCTGGTCTTAGTGTGTAAACTATTAATTTCACATGGCAATATTGTGCAACATTGCATGTTTATAACCATTCTTACAAGGCACCTCTCTGACATGCCCGGTACCTTAAGACATTGCATTTTCTGAGTTTGTCAAAGAAATAGAGAGGGAAATGGGAAAGGAATCAGTTCATAAAATATACTAAAATTCTGAAAAAGGCTCTGACAGCAGCTTCCAGATACCACCTTCTGAACTGAAACCTCCAAATCAAGCTGTCACCCCACACATACCATTCTTTTGGTGGGGGCTGTCCCAGTGCTGTGCAGGCACCATGTCTCAAACTCTGGGAAAGCCCTTGGTGCCCTCTTAATGAAGAAAGAAAATTGCTTTTCCATGAGTGCATTTAATTATTAATAGGAAGGAGTTGTCTAGCTCAGAAGTATCTGTTGAAAAGTTAAGCAATCTTTTAGATCTCTAGGTTTCTGATCTGTTTGGATCCTTTTGGGGGACAAAGTTCTGCAACACCTATAGATCTGGATTAAATTAGAATAGTTCTCACCTTAACCTGTAGCTGCAGGAAGGGTTATTTGCCTTTGCCACTTTCAAATGCTATTTTGGACTAACATGATGTGTTTCTCAGCCAGCACAGTGAGCGTGCTCAGTGCTGTTTGTTCCTCAGTCCCAGAAACCCCTACCAGGTGCATTTGCCAGGTGCTAACAAAATAACCCTCCAGGGAGGGGGGAAAACCCACAAACAGCTGTGTCTGCCCATGTAGAATGTGAGATGGCAGCTGTAGGTGTTACTCAGCTTCCAGAGACCTTTACTCTATCAACAAATAGAAGTCTACTACCTGGTGCAGCTACCAGCTATACATTTTAGGTGTTGTCTTTAAATTTGTTAACATTTGTGGTAAGAAAGGGCATGAAGAAGGATGAGATGTCTGCTTAGAGTCCTCTGAGGCAATGTTACTGCTGTGTGTGAATAAGAAACTCTAAAAGAAAAAGCTGAGGGTCCCAACTCAATGCTCCCTTCTGATCTCATGAGAAGGTGTTCAGCTTCCTCTCTTCCTACATTCTCTTGAGAATCAAGTGTAGTTCATGCTCCTCATCCGTATTTGGCTACTGATAATAAATCTACAACATTTTATAGAATTACATAACATCCTCCATTCAAGGTGGAGAACTGCATTCCAGCTTCCTCAAATTCTTATGAGAAGCCTTAGAATTCAAATGAAAAGCAGAACTGAATTTTTGGCAAAATTACGATGATGCCACAAAAAGGAAACTTAAGGAGATATTAGGTGGGAAGGAAAGGGGAACAGTGAAAACACAACAGACAAATGGAATCAATAACACATCACTAGAAAAAAACTAGGTCAAAAAAAAGTACATCAAATAACGAACAGGTTGCAGCATTGGTAATGCTTGTATGGCTGATCGCTTAGAAACACATGAGATGAAGTAATGGGGTGAACACCCCAATACCTTCAGGGGAATGAATATCAAAGGGCTTTTAAAGCCATGGTCATGACTTGTTGACTCTGGGGTAATGCTGGGAACAGAGACACCCAGCCCCTGCTCATCTGGCTGATGTAAGTAGAAAATCATGATGGCATCAGCAGCTCCTGGCCCCACCACTCCTTCTCCCTGCTCATCCCTTCCCTCTTGTGCTGGCACAGCTGTGCACACCTTCACCTGATGGAGCCCATTGGGGCACCAATCCTGCTCCGAGCACCTGGCACAAAGGAAGGGCACCACAGCCATAGATAGGGTGGGGAGCACTGCCGAGCCCCATCAGGGGTTCTGGCATCTCATGGAGCATCTCTGGCCTTGGCTCTGCAGTCACTGCCTGACTGTGGCTTGCAAGGGGGCTCTCTCAGTGACCAGCCCACAGTGCTGGTCTGCCTTGTCATTTAGGTGTCCCAAATGTCCTTGCACGGCATGGCAGTGTCTTTAGTCAGGAACAAGGGGTGCTACAATGAAGAAGTGAATTTCATTCATAACACTGGCTGTGTTGATTTCTCCCAAGAGCAGTTGCATTTTGAAAGGAAAATATTTATGTTTGTTGATTTTTATTTTGCCTTGTGATCTAACATACATGTTTTCTTCTTTCCTTCCTTGGCACCACACTAGTTATTAGTTATTTATAGAGCAAGCAAAAATGGGATAAACTCTTAAAAAATAGATATGGGAAAGGTGTGGTCTCTGGTGCTAAATATCTGACTTTATGGGGTAAAGTGGGAGTGAGAAGGCTGGAGGTTGAGATGGGCTCATGAACAAAGATTACAGCTTAAGTATATTTTGGATGTTCAGTTTTTATAATAATATTGGTGATTCACAGGAAATCATTATTTTGCCATTCTGGAATCATACCTCAGAGATCAGTAACTTTCTCATCTCTTGGTCTAGTGGTTATGAAAAATTTCATTGCAAACCATCTTCATGCTGTTTTTTTACCTCTGTTGTTTCTGCTGTGAAACAAAAATAAAGTTAATAGTTCAGTAAAGCCTAACTTTACAGTTCAAATACCAGGACATTTCAAGTTTAAAAACTGATAGCAATTTTTCTGTCCTGTGTTGAAGGAACTAGAGTCCTAAATTAGATACGATGCTTCATGGAAGACAAATCTGAGATCTGAAGTGAGAATTAACACGATCAAACAAATATAAGTGTTGAATTGAATTGAATACTTGTTTTGGGGGGGAAGCATGTGTCTCTGTGACCCTTGCAAAGAGCACGTTGCAAGCTGAAGACTAACACCTGGTACAATAAAAGCCCAAGTGAGAAAGCCGGATGAAGTTGTGGAAAAAACTGCTTCTCAGAAAAAATAGTGGAAGGATCTCAATACAATCTAGCTGCATTGACAGGGAAGAGGGAAAAATAACAAAAAATAATCTCTACCAAGCCAGATTGGAAAGACTGTTTCTGACATTGAGTCACATCAAGAAGTAAATTTGATTTAAGGCATATGAAAGAGATGCAGAAAAAATTGCATACTCCAGTTTCTCCTTAATCTGAAATGGGTTTAGCAGTATGAAGACCAGCTGTAGTGGACAATCCACAACATTTCCCACTTCTGTCCACTCTAAACCCCTAGGTTTTCTTTATTCTTTTGTTAAATTAAACATATTGAGTCATATTTCATTAATCATGATGAGATTTGTGTAACAGAACTTTTATCTCCATCAGTGTTCCAGTTACATTCAACGTGCTGTTAGGTAAGATGTGTCTTTTGTCCAAAAAGCCATCCAAATATCATCTGCAAAGTTGTAATTTAGAGTTATCATTTTGTTGAAGCCTGAGTTTCTCTGCTTAGCTAGCAGATGGATCTCCTCTCAGAGAGAACTGTAATGCAGTCACAAGCTCAAATTCTGCTATACAGTTTTTGTAAGAGAATTTGCCTCAGGTGTTGCTATAATTTTATCCTTGAGCAAAAGAGTCAGCCAGATCAAACACAGAAGCATTGATATGAACAGGTGATCACTATTTTGTAGAGTAACACTGGAAAAAAAACAGGTTGAAATGTCAAATGTGAACTGCTGTGAGCTTGTTTCACATCACCCTTGCTACAGGACCTGATTGCTGCTCTCATGTGAAAAACCCAGCCCTTCACCTGAGAAGACCTCAACCATCTCAAGGATGTGTGTGCATTTGTGGACAACACTTACCTCAGGACCTAATTATCCTCAGGTTTTTGTCAGTGTGGCTTTGGCACCTGAAGAAAAGCCTGCTGCATTAGGCTGGTACTAATAGTAGACCATTTAAAATAACTGGCTGGCTCTCCCAGAGTGTTCCAGCAACTTCTGGGTGCCTCTGCCTCCTCCTCCTCCTCCACCAGGTAAAGCCTGCAACGTGTGTTGGCTCTGGGCTGCAGCCTGCTGTTTATCTGTGGCAGGAAAGCAGCAGCCCCTCTGCTTCCAGAGCTTCAGCCTCTCCCTGTGCTGGTGATAAGTTACTCCTCAAGTCCTTTCTGCCAATTGTTCTTGGCAAAGGGACCAGGGAAGACTTTTGTTGTTGCTGGCTGTTATCTCTGCCTCTGACTCCGCTTGGCAGAGGTGCAAATCCATCTCTCTGGTGTGGAAACAAGCTGCTGGACTTTGGATGAGTCAACTCATTAATAAACAAAGAGTTACAAAGGAAGCAGGGATCAGTCTTAACAAAATAAATGCTTTGAAAGTTTGGATGCTAAGGTATTTGTCCTCCCCAGCATGACACTGCTTTATCTTGGGCCCCAGCCTTCCTATCAGAAAATGGGGAAGTTAGTAGTTTATCAAATTTTAATCAGCTTAAATGTTGATGTATTACTTACATAGCATGGAAAGTATTTTCTCTGTTGTTATTGGTGAAAGTGGGTTATTTTTAATTATTAATTTATATCTGTTTCTATACCTTCCCTGCTTTGTGGAATATGCCAGTGCTAACTGGAAAGCCTTCCATCACCTACTGCTCACCCTATCTCTGTGAAGGAACCCAAGCCAGCTTCTCTGTGGGAAGATCAGAGCTGAAGTATTAAGTTCTCATGGAATTCTCTTCTTTGCTGAAGCAGAAGTATGTGATCAGATTCAACATGGGACTTGGAGGATGGGGGACTGCAGCTTTTTGGTGGATGGGGTTGATGTGGTTTACTTTGTGTTAGTTTATTTTTTTCCAAGGAGAGGATATTTGGATTTTCTCCTTGTCCATAGTTCACTGTAGACCAGGAAAAATTTCATTTGGATGGGGACTTAATTTTCATCCAGCAACTCCATTTTAGTGGTAAAAGGAAAACCTGGTTCAGCTTTCTTGATACTCCTTATTCCACCCTTAAGGATAGCAATCCCACTTTCCTTGTGCCAGCACTGGGAAAACCTCACAGTTTCCTCATCTGCAAGATGCCCTTCTCTCACCTTCAGAAGCCAGCCTTGCTCTCCAGCAGACACTGGAGTCAGTCCCCAATGAAATGCACAACTATTCCAGCGGTATTAAAACAGAGCAAGATTGTTACGCTACACTTCAGAAAAGCTGGAATCAAAAGTAGCTGTAGGTAAACATGCTGCTGGACTATTAATTCCACATAAAGCAAATATGGACAGACAGACAGAAAGCTTATTTACAGCAAACTCTTAATAAGCAAGAGCAACAAATTATTACAAGTTTGGGACAGACTGCATCCACCTTACCTTTGCATGGTAAATTTATTTGAAAGCCCAGAAAGTAATTCTAATGACATGAATGTATTTGCTTTATAGGGAAAAAAAAAAAATGGGATTCTTTGTATTTTCCTAGCAGAAGCAAGTCCTCTCTCTCCTCCAGTCAATGTGCCATTTAGTTTCCCCCCAGGGGACCTATCAAAGCCATGCAGGATCCAATGTCACCCCACCTCCAACAAGGTATTCCCAACCAACAACTGTGCTGCTCATTCTTCCTGCCCAAAATTCACTGACAAGTTTAACACTAAAAATAAACCAGATATGACCAGATATGTATATTCTCCTCTTCAAGAATTTTGTGAAATGCTCATGAATGTTTATCTACCCAGGAAAACAGCGAGGTGCAATAAGATGTGGGAATCTTAAAGGAAAAAGGATGCATCATACTTCCAGTAAAATGTGAGATTTTTTGTTAATTCATTCCTAGAGTTCCCTAAGAGTTAAATAGCAACTGTTACACAATATACATTGTGAAATAAATTGTTTGAAGAACTAAAATACGTAGAAAACACATACCTTAAGACAGGTGTCTGATGAGATGCCTTCATCTGTGTTAAGAAGTATTGTGCAAAGGATAGTGCTTAAGAGCTACAAGAGGTCACAATGAAATTAGGCCAAGAAAGCCAATGGAAAGTTTCCCAAGCAGAGTCCTTCAATGAAGCGTGGACAATTTTCCCAGAAAGTTCACCAACAAAGCAGTTGGCCAATGACAACCTATAGTGTGGACAACAAATCAATTGCTGTTATATAAAATCAATTGTGTTATATAAAAAACTCAATTTCTCTAATCAGTTGTAACAGTCAAATAGATTTAATCCATTTTCTCTCAACTCTTGGATAATAAAGGAATTTGAATAGATCTATTATTTACTTTGTGCTGTTTACTGTATTAAAAACTTCAGACTCCGTACCACGCCTCTAAAACTTTCTCCCTACATACACACCTCTCAAAACTTCATTAGATTTTTGTTGTCCTTTTTCAGTCATAATCCTTCTGAGGTGGAGCAGACTGTATTTAGCAGTCCAAGTACATACTACATATCAAGGTTTAACATTGTTTTATTTCTAGTACTGTTCTTTATTCTTCTCTTAATACCAACTCATTTCCCATATATCTCTTTGCTTTTCAGCCAACGTGGCATGATGGAAAGATCCTTTCTCTCAGTTCTTCACAGCCCCATCTGTGTCCTTTTCCCAGCTGGTTTCAGTGAATTAAAATCCATTATATACAAATAGTCAACATTGTTCTCTAAATCATATTACACTGCAATAGCAGCTTCATCATCATGTCAGATTGCCTGATCTGTTAGGTCCTTCCACATTTCCTTCTCTTCCTTTCTAAATGTGACTGAGTAATTTCTTTGGGGCACGTGTTGATTTTACGATCCCACTGCTTGCGCCTTCCTCCAAATCAAACATTAGAGAGCACCAGCACAAACTTTGGGGGAACTCCACTTAACCTTAATTAAACTCTACGAAAACAACTTGCATCCACCTTTTCCGCTGTAGAGCCTCATACTTTTTACCATAAAGTAAACCAAACTGACCTTTTCATGTTAAAGAAAGAGAAAAAAAAAAAGAGAAACCCCCCCCCCCAAAGTGTGCAATCCCTGATATAGGCTTGCTGAGGAGAAAAGTGGGTAAAAGATAGAAGTTAGAGCTCAGAGGGCCTCATTGCTCACTAGGAAGCCAAGCACAAAATATAAAGGAGAGGAGATAAATCACGGGAGTGAACCTTTGGGACCCTTGAGGTTGAGTCCCACACCACTCAAGGAGGCTGTACAAACGATGGCCACTCTCTTGGTCAGACCAACAACACTTGGCATGGTCAAAGAAGGGACTGGTCATTGCTGAAACATGCACGTCCTCGAGGACCTCATCTCCTGCAAGTCCAAAGGCAGCTCTTGTATCCATTGCCAAGGGTTTATGGGATGCAAAAACCAAGTCATAAAAAGGAAAAAAAAAAGGGAGGGAAGAAATGTGCTAAAACTCTCCAGTCCTCCCAGGTATAATTACAGAAAATAACAACAGAAATAAGGTGGCTTTTGGCACTTTTGGTGTTCCGAGGTGTTTACTGTTTTGAGTCTCGACTGCGGTAACGTGTAGGATGCATAAACTGTGGAGTTGGCCAAGCAGAACGGGCACGCAACCTGCTAATTGGGGAAAGTCTGCCCAGGCATCCGGCCACGGGCTGGCAACACAGCAGCCCCCAGAAAGTCCATTTTAATTTTTAAATAATTATCTGAAACACTGGCTCAACCACCAATGTAAAAATTAAATTAATATCCATTTAATACGCAAAATCAATGGGTTTTGTTCTGAATATGCATTAGCTTTCATCCCTTCTCTGTAGCATTTAATACTAAGAAATATATAAAAATAACATAACTGCCAATGCCTTATCTGTGTAGTATTTCTGTCTCTACTGTCTGGGTTTTCTCCTTTTCCTTAGTTATACAGATCCCAGGAGCAATAGCACAAAACACAGCTATTTCACCAGCATATTCAGGAACCACCCCCCACAAAAAAGACCCAAAAAAAGCCCTACAACTCCCCCTGCTACTATGCTTGGATGCAGAGTAAAGTTACTTGTTAGAAAGCAACACAATTTGAGACCTTTTCTTTCTCTTCCAATTTTATAGAAAATAAATTTGGAGCCTTCATGACTCAATTACGTGCACACTAAGAAAAGGTGACAATCCTGCTTTCTACAGACATTAAAATAACAATAATATATCCCACTCCTCTGTAATAAATTCCATGTTGGTTTTTTTTTTAATATATATAATAGATTGCCTAAGGTTTCTAGACAACATATTCTAAAACATACTTTGCTTCCAAGCAAGGTGACACTTGAGTCTTCTTATCTAATCTTTAGCTGTTTATTGCTCAGTTCAATTTCTTCTGATCAAAAGGCTTAGCAAATTAGCAGAATCGATATTATAGAATACCAAGACATAATGACTCTTCACTCGCTTCACTCAGCTCTCTGGGACTGTTTTTTCTCCCATCCTTTTTCTTCCTTATGATCCCATTATGGAGTGAGGGTCTGATTCTCAGCCCAGGTTTTAGCTAATTGCACAGGGCCACAAACACTTTGAGTATTAGGTGCGTAAAGTACATACTTCTAATTGTGAAAGGTGGCAACCAAAATAATGTTTCACATTGTAAATTATCTGACCTTTCAGTTAAACATCTGCTGCTGGCTTAATGGCCACTAATGGTGTTGCAGGAGCAGAAATAATTTACTGCCTTTTACTCCTTTTGTATTACACTGCCAACTCAGCAGTGAGCTGAAGTGAAGCCAAAGGGACAGCACTGGTGGAAAGCAGAGCATCAAGTCCCGTGGCAGTCACAGCTACAAGGCTATGTGAAAAAGGATGGGAGGTGAAGCCTGTAGGGCTATACTGAAACAATTGTGGAAACTCTTAGCTTATCACCTCTTTACTATGAGCAAGAGTAGAGAAGGCAAAATGGAAACAAGAAGTTCACCTTCATACATGCCTGTTTATGCATCCAGGGCTATCAGGTTGGGAAAAGAAAGATCTACTTAACGATAAACTAAATTTAACCTCTATTCTTTTTTGGTTCATGTAAAAGCCACTGTGACATTTTGGCTGAAGGACAAAGTACTCTTATTACCTACCCTTCACAGCCTACTATACATAAAACATGGCATGAGCCATGAAACATGCCCAAGTTCTTTGACCTCATTGCTCATGAAAATCCTTTAAATGCTTGGAAAAGGTAGTTTTGAGTTGTGATGAACTAATTAAATCTTGATACAGCAAACGGGATCACATCTTCACTATTTCATAAAACAGAAATAAATAGGTAAGTTGAAAACCTCCAACAATAGATTCAACTTGACAAAGTTCTAAATAGCACAGGCATGAAAGTTCAGTGGCATGAGAATAGTGATTACATTATCCAGATTTCCTCACCAGAGTTCAGGGTCATTATTTGAAAAAGGGACTACTTGCTTCTGTCCTCAAGAAGTCATGCCTGCTTACAAAAACCCCCAGATAAATTCTAGCTGCAGTGACATTCATGTGAATTTTGCTAAAGGTTTGAGCAGGAGCAGGATTTTGTCCTGTTTTCCCTGGCACAAACACAACACAATGTGGAGACATGCAAAGCCCTCTACTGAGTCCAGGTCCTTCTGGCCAAATGATCTCTTGTAAATGCTGAATGTGCTTCCAGATGCTGAGTCCAGACAGACACTGCAGCCTCTGCTGCTGTGCTACAAGTTATCTCACACTGCCCTGGAGCTGGTAGAGCTCTGTCAAATACTCTCAAAGAAATAAGAAACTGAAAACAACTCTAAGGAAGGTTTTATGATATCTATATATTCTCAATAAATCAGAAATATCTCTCTTAATTAAATGGAATCGATACCTTCACCTTTTAAGAATATTTTCTTCATGCTCCATCCAGATGCAGGAATGAGAGTAAATTCAATTAAGGGCTTCTGGTTTAATACTACTTGATTTTTGATGTGCATTGACTTGTAGTTTCCTTGTTATCACTTCACAAATTTAATAGTGCAAGGTTCCCTGTGCTGCTGCCTTGCTAAGATTCTTCATTTTAGATACAAATATACACTTTTCAGAAGTATTTTCCATTTCCTTGATTATTAAATATGTAAAAGGAGCTCTTCAAAGATCAAGAGTATCAACTCTTTTCCCAGGAGCAGTGTTTCATTTTTTTATATGCCAATATAATATCTATCATCCAGTCCAAATTGCAATCCCCTTTAAGACCTACTCAAGCACAAATTAGCAAGTAAGATGAAGATTAACCTGCAAAAGCAATTATTATTATTATTAAAATCATTAATAAAACAAAACAAAAAGAAGAGGCATAAAATGAATACAGAAAGCAGATGCAGTCATTTCTGAGTGACAGAAACTGGACCAAGATAATGATGGCAAAAATTACACTGAGATGCATAAGAAAGAGGTGAAAATGCTTTGTCACCACTCATTTTTTTCCCCATATATTTTCCTGGAACAGCACATTTCTGAGACCATGTCACTGGCTTTACTTCACAGAGATAAAATGGGAAAACAATGTCTTTATTGTACTTTCCTATCTCTAAATAAATTTGATTTGATAAAGGTACTTGGCCATCAGGTTCCTGTTCCTTCTATGTGTAATTAATGTGACTGCTAATGAAAGCTCATTAAGAAAGAAGCCTTTGCCTGTCACTGGACGAAGGAGGATGTAAAAGCACTTCATTGTTCCTGCTCTGAAGGAAAACAATTTGCCAAAGCCAGACCCCCCCTCCCAGCAGTGCCAAGCCCATGGTAATTTATTACCTCTGGATGTCTGATTCCAAGCGAAGGGAACTGGAATGTCATACCTTCATTCACAACACCATCTCATGGAATTATTTTTTCCGGATTCCTGGGAAGTTGAAATATTTGAGAAGAATATCAGGAACTGTTGTTTTAGCCTGTTTGGTGAGTAGATAATTGCCTTCCAACTCTATTCTTTCAGGAAATGATGTGAGTGTTGCATTGTTCCTAGACGGGGGCAGCAATGTTTTTTAACAAGACACACACATACATATTTTTAAAAGAAACAAAACACAATAAAAACTTGCAGTCTAAGCCACTGTACTGAACCAGACTTTTTGAATCTGGCAGAGATAAGGGGTTGGCCCAGACAACATGTCCACATTTCACATAACTCAGAGCATTCTTTAGAAGAGATGTAAGCAACACTTTTTGTTTAAGTACAAAAAAAAGGAGAAATTTCAAACAAAACCTTTTATGATGTGAGAGTAAAAAGCTCATTATGTTAAGTGATATCAAGCCTGACCAGAAAAGACCCTAGGGAGAAATTACACTTTCTTTATTGGATTCTGTGGGACAAACCAGCCTGGGAACTGGAAAGCAGAAGGAAGGTGCACGTGGAAATCACATCATATATGAAGAATAATTCCTTACTGTGTGAAAATTATTTGGAAATACTTTTCAGCTAAAGTTTCTCTTTCTGGCAGCCTTTTCAAAGGGAGCATACTGAGGTAATGACCTACAGTAGCACTGATACAATGGCTGCTGGATAACCTCCTCACAGAGGTATGTGGTCTTAGTCCAGTTACGTGTCAACAGGGAAAATATAATGAGGACTGAAACTTGTAAGAACAAGGGCTCAGTTTGAGCCTCTTTCTTTGACTAAAGATAATGGTGAAAATTTAACACAGTAAAAGTTCAAAAGGAAAAAAGAAAAGGTAACACAGTTGAATTTTCACTGTTTTTCAATTCAATTTCATTTTTCATTGAAGTAAAATTTGGCCTAGAAAGGATGTACTATTTCTTCTAAGGGAGAGGGGTTTAAGGACTAAGGGACAGCATGCAGGAACTCTGCTATGTCTTTCCATGCTCCAGGTTGACCATCACACATTTCTCGAGGACTTGCATCTTCTAAAAACAAACTGAAGGAAGATTTTTGCATTTAGTGACCGTCTGCTGATGGTGACCACCTCAGTGGTAAATACAAACTACAACAACCCGATGAAGGGAGCTTCATCATCCATTTCCCCCCACCTCAACATCTGGCTAAGAAACAAAAGTCAACAATTAGACAGTTTTATTACATAATATTCTATCTGTTTGTGGATGTTTTAAAGGAAGTTGCATTTGCTGTACCACCTGTAAGTCACAGCTGCAAGAAAGTTTCAAAACACAATGCATCCTGGTCACCCCAAATTTATTATTTTTTAGTACATGTGTATATATTTTGAGATTTGGTGTTTTGGTTTTTTGAGTCTTTTTACAACCAGAGATGGTAGCCAGGGATTAAGCCCACTTGTCCTGGATACATGGGTACACAAAAAAGTGTTAAATGAAATGGGAGAAAGGTGCTGTCCTACACTAGGTATCTGTGCAGTATTTGTATTATGTACAAGGTGCCCCAGACAACAAATTCATCACATTGGCTGATAAAATGAGCATCTCTAAAGTTGCTCAAGACCCAAATATCACAATCCTGTTAGCTTCAAGTACTTTGTGATTCCAGAATATTTTTCCACTCTGGCCATGTATTGCAGCCTGTATTTTATTCTAAAAAAATTTTGAATCCTCAGACTTTGAGAGCTTGATAGCTCTCCTTTGGATTCCAAAAGCTAATTTGTTGTTTGAAAATAAGCTGCTGCCTAGGCCTACTGCTGTAATTCTACTTTACAATGTTGAACATTCATTGTTTAGTAAATAAACAATGCTCAATTTTCTTTCAAATCAGTGCATTGGAAGGATGCACAGTATTTCCTATTTATGTAATTCAGCTTAGAAGGTTTCTAGTTGACATAGTAAATATTGGAACATATTTAGAGCCATCTGGAGAGGGGATTTTCAGGAACCGGAATTTATTTAATGAGGGCTAAAAACATCTGGAAAGGACAAACTTGTGTCCACTCATAAAGGACTTCCTATGACCTCAAGCAATCCTGAACTAAATTTCCCAGGGCTAAAGCTACTGAAAAGTGCTGTGCATATTCTAGAACACATCGTAGCAAGAGGTGTTTTTGCATATCCTAGTTTGGGAACACACTGACTAGGGACCACCCCACAGGCCTTCCAAATCAAGATGGCAAATTTATTTCACAATTAATTTAAAGACAAGTAAAAATGCTTGTCCAGTTCCTGCAACATTTCCTGCAGCAAGAACAAAGGTTTGGGTTTTTTTCCATATAAAGAATATAGGGACCATATGTCATGAAATGCTGAATAAATTTATAGAATATGTCCATCTCAAAATGTTAGTAATGAGTTCCAAGCAAAAGCCATAAATAGTGCTTTGGTTCCCACTAAATTCCATTACATCACATTTAATACAATGTCTGATTAAAAACAAAAGTAATAATAATAATAAAATATATATATATACTCAATTGCAGGTCTCCTTGTATCCACCCAGTGAGTCATTAGTGGGGAAGACTGAAGAAAGGCAAGGTTTTAGTTTCAATTACAGTTTTAATATACAGTATTGTCCACCCTTCAGTACAGCTGTCTCAAAAGCTCATCTTGAAAGGGTTGTCTTTTTCTTCACCATCTAAGAAATGATGTTAAATAAAAATCTGAACCAACTATGTTCTGATTTGGCCCAGAGTAAGCATAGAAGGTGGCAGACTGAAACTTAGCTGGATAGCTCTACATGATTTCTAGTTAGGAAGTACGAGCCTGAGCCTGGATTTTCAAAGCTACAGCTTTACACGCTAGCAGGACTTCTGCAAGGTTTTCTTCTTTCTAATGCTCACAATTATCTTAAGTAAACTTGTTCCTACTCTGCTCATTGCTTATATATGAAACCACAAAGGTACTGCATGCAAAACTGTACACTCTGCAGAACTGGAAGGAACATGGATATGGAGTAAGGTATTTTTACAGGATTTCTTTCGACCCCTAGAAAACTCACTTCGTTAATTGCTCTGAAATAGACTCTGACGCTTTTGACTTCTGCCTTCTAAGTGTCTACATTATTTGAATTTTTTGAACAATCTTCGACTATTAAACTATTTATGAAAGTTGCAGTAATCAGTAACATCCTACTACAGCTGCTGCAATTCCTTCCTGCAAATTCTGCTGCACCTTGACACACAGACCAGAAGCTTGGCCGAGAGCACGGGGCATACTGCATCTAAAACCAACAGTAGTGTAAGAATGCAGCTCTTGAAAGTTTAAATTTCCAACATTTGAGTCTGAGATTATAATAAATTTTAATTAGAATGCAAAAGAACTGCAGACAACATTGTTCACATCAGCACATGTTACATAAATAACTTCAGGAGTGTCCTGTTCTAATGGGGCAAATGCCACTGGTAAGCAGTGTCACTTCATATTATAAAGTATGTGGCTTCATCCATCAAATGTCTTTTACTTACACAGAACACTGTGTTACAATTGAATATTGTAAAGCATTCATGTTTCATACCTCGCATAAAACCAGGCTTCCTTGTGCTCCTTCTCCAGACTACACTGACACCTGCTGGGGAACTTCTGTCAACCTCAGAATCCACACCTCGAAACGATATTCAGCATTTTTCAGCTTGGAAGTGAACTGATTCAATTTACTGCCTGATTATGCCATGTATCTGCTGTATAGTTTGGCTTCTGGAAAAAACCCCACAATTTTTGAGGGAAGATCTAACAAGCCATAAATTATCAGAGATGTGATGTTGTAACGATCTACCTTTTCTTTAAAATGCATTACCTAGTGTCACCATGGAAAGAAGCAGAGGAAGAACATATGAATCAGCACCCTCCCTCATTCCTAGGGATAAAACAATGTGGTAGGCCTTAGATATAAAACATTCCAAGAAGAACAACACTTAGGTTTGTTGTTAACATAAGGCAGTTAAAAAAACCTCAGGGCAGATTTCATACAGCAGTTCCAAGGAAGACACCAGCTTCTTGCTATGAGTTCATTAGAACAGAAAGGCTAAGAAAATATTCCAGTGGTTACATGACACCTAACCCCACTTTCAGTTCCCAAGAACATTTCAGCAAAATAAGCAGCACTAATAGTTAAACAAAAAGTTATACCCATAGTCTGGTACAAAAAGGATGGCAAAACTCACCTTTCATACTGGAAGTTAACTTAATATTGAGGACCTTGTTTGACTCCTTCATTGGAATGCAATGCAAACTTCTATCAGGTTTAAGAGGGATTAAATAAATCATCAAGATTTTTAAAGCTATGGAATTCAGTCATGTAAAAATTGCAAGTATAAGGTGAAACACTTCCTCCATGCACCAGTGGCATAAAACCAACTATTAAACCATTGATTTTTCTATCTCCCAAATAGCTGAGACTGTGAATAACAAAGTCTGGAATTTTGCAAAGAAAGTTGCACTGTGGAGAACTATTGTGTTCAGACAGACCACAGTCCCACTTTGATAAAAAAAATCTGAAGATAGAAATCTTTATCAGTCAGACATACTGAGAGAGTATTGGACACATCAGGTATTGGTTGAAATTTTTTTAAGCATTTGGACAGAAAAAAGGTTTTCCTACAAATGTTGACACACTGCTTGAAAGGTGCTTAAGCTTTTCCAGTCCCTATGCAAAAAAAAGGTGAAAGTTACTAAATGAAATTATTTCAGGAACAGATATTTTTCATTTAGTCCCCACAATGAATAACATTGACCAAGAGGTAAACAGATTTTCAAAGCGTGTGTTTTCAAATGATCTCCAGCATAAAAGATTCTTCAGCATAAAACATTCTGAAAGAACAACACGTTTTCAGTGTTAGTGCTTATTAAGCTTTCAAAAAAATCAGGAGCATACATCCCAGGTTTTGGAAATTCCACTTTATTTTCCAGTGAATATCCAAATGTAACACTTGCATCATTGCTTATGAACCACCAAATTGATGAAATACTAAAACCTACAGCTCCAGTGCACAGTTAATTAGATATCTAAATATTAATAAAAATTATCAGTGCAAAAATAAAAATTAATTCAGTATGCAATTATATGCATTTTGTTACAAAGATATTTGGGCTTTGAGCACATATACATCAAATAATCTGGTAAGGGAAGCCACTTCCAGTCTGTGCTCCAAACAAAACTATTCCACACCCAGTTCTAAAGACAGGCAAGAACTAATTTCTTCTTGTTAAATGAAAAGTCTGAGCTTATTTACAACATTCATCATGGGTACACAAGCTGAGAAATATTACAGAAGTCACTCTCTATTCAGATAGGAGTTGTTCAAAAAAGAGGCTTTCCTATTTTTCATGTGTGGGATCCTTTTGAGACATCTATGTTTTTTCCATTCAGAACAGAGAATTAACAACATTCCAGCGTGCCCCAGTGTTGGCAAATCCTCTTTTCAGTCCAGATACACAATGATGATTGATGAAGCCGTTGGGCCCACGGTAGCAGGCAGAGCAGCTTGGCAGGAATTCAGTGTTATTGAAAGAAATCTCAAATACTTATTCCATCTCCTCTACTAACTTTAATCACACTATCAACATGCTGCCAGGAATGGAGCTTTGAAACCAAGCCATAAACCTACACAAGCAACCCTTGTTGGTGTATTACTGCTGCAATACAGGTAAAGTGTAAATTCTGTTTATTTTTACCTGTTTCCATTCTACATTGGACATCAGCTAAATTATGGAAAGATATTTCCTGCACTAACGGTTAGCTTGCAGCAAATTTCATTAAGGTACCACGTCTCATTTTCCTTGGTTAATGAACTGAATTGAGTTAACTTCTTCAGTTACACTGCTGGTAACTGCAAGTTTGGGATAAAGGAAAGCAGTGCAGGAGAGTGTTTCACATATGCTGTAAAAGTTGGTAAGAAAGAAGATCAGTACTACAGGCATTTAACCACTAATCTGCTCATTTGTTATGCTGATAAAGAAACAAAAATCTTCTCTCAATTTCTTCATTAAGTTCTGACAAGCTTATCCTAAGTAAACCAACAGCACGCCAAATATTTAAGGTAAAACTGTACTAGCTACAAAGCTAATATAAAGACTGATATGCTTCTCATGATCACTTTTTTAGCTTGTTTTGGCTTTGCTTAGAACAGTAAGAGAGATGCCTGAGACATTTGCAGGGAGAAAAAAAAAGGAATTGTTGACCAAGCTTACCTTACAATTTTTATGTTAACAAAAACCATTCAAATTGCAACTCTACTTCAATACTGAACATACAACCCAAAAGTTTAAATTACAATTGGATTTAAAACTCTGTTGAGATCTTTCACTGGTTAATCTTCAAAGTAAAATATTCCATAAGACAAGTTTATTTTCTTGAGATCTAGAAGCAGAATATAGGGTTTTCCCAGTGAATTCTCAGCCAACTATGGCTGGAATCTATTAACCTACTTTTTGGGAAAGGGCTGTGACTGCACACCAGGATAGTTGATATTACATTAGTCTCTGTTTTCCCAAATGATATGATACTCTGCCGATGGGAGAGAACTCCAGTTTGCAACTCCCTGAGCTTGATGTAGTCACACAATTTTCAGTTCCAGCTTCCAACAAACAAAGAAATACTGGCATTCCACCTGCCCCGAACCAAAAAAGCACAGATAGGCACTTAAGTTGAAAGTATGCAAACCTTTTCTTCCCGTACCAAGCCTGTAGAGGAAATTCCCCTTTTTTCTATCAGCTTCAGCTTTCCAAAAGAACCTTAATTTAAGTCAGAAGCAACTGAGCATGGCACAAATCCAGCATTATTGAAAAAGGTCTTAAAAAGAAGCGTATTTGGCCAGTTCCTTCTCCATCTCAGAATACTGCTCTTTGAGGCGCTCCATCGCCTTTCTGTGCTCTTCGTCCACTTCTGCACGTTTGTTCTGCTGTTCTCTCATGAACTCCTCCCAGTGAGCAATGCACTTCTCCTCACGAGCCATCATCTTGTCTGCCTGAAGCTGACAGGAGGAAAATAGGAAGCTTTTAACCATCATTTCCATAGCAAAACAGGGGAATTAATGAGAGCTACACAATGTTAAACTATCTGGAAACTAACACGAAAACATATGGAAAGGAGAAATTAAAAAGAAAACATTTATTTTTGTATAGCCAATCCAAAACAAGTGGTAAAATTACTGCAATACTATTAATGTCATTGTATTAGCAATGATGCTATTTCTACAAAATATGACAACAGAGATATTAAATGTTTTGAAACTGGCAGCAAGTGTTTCTGCTTTAGCCAGCTAGCTCTCACTGTGATTAATGTCTTCCTTTATAAATAAGTGTTTTTTCCCCTCATATTTTCCTACTGCTTGGCTTCCGCTAAGTTTAATTCCATTCACTATCTTATCTTGAAAAGAAAGAGGCTAGATATCTAGAAAAAGAGATCACAGACACATCCAATGCACATGACAAAACACAATGTAGTTCTGTGGATTACTTAGGAGCTGTATTGACAGTCTGCCCCCTTATATTACAAGTGCAGAAGCCAAAATAAACCTAGGCAGTTGTTCTTCCATTGCTCCATGTCCCAGCAAAACAGAGGATTAATCCTTCTTTTTTAGCCTCTCTCCTTTTCAGTGTATCAGCAATAATTGCTTCATATGTGTGGCATTTTTGTCAACTAAAGGCACTGGGAACCCATTTATGTATTCTTAAACCCATTTATGTATTTTTATATCTCTGCTGTTCTTCAAGATCACACAGCAGGGGCTAAATACACTACTTTTTTCAGTGCAGCTTTTGATACACTTTAACAACTTTATGTCAAGATCCATTTTGTTTGCACTCAATACAGTAACATCTTCTGACAAGATACACAAGTGCACACTAACAGTTTGACAGGTACATTACTTTGTATTGAACAGGTTTTGAAACATTGAACTTGAAACATTTGAAACTTTTTGACACACTTACACATCACCTACCCAAACCTAACACTATCTTCTGCCAAAATCTCATTATTTCTTCAAGAACACATAATTTCAGAAAAGTAAGAAAAAGGTATTTCTCCTCAAGTGGCTGCACTACAATGACAACTTTTGCCTATATTTTTAAAAAGCTAGCTACACGTTACTACTCCCATTTGGAAAGTTTCATGCCAGAAAGTTGTACTATGCAAACTTTAAGAAATGCTACGAATTCTGGATACCTATAACTACTCTTCCACTACATATTAAAAGAAAAAAAAAAGAGTGGAAACATCCAGCTAATACTTTTAAAAAGAACAGTCACCATTCTTACTAAGCAACTGTTCATTTTCTAAGTTATAAATTTCTTATTAAAGTTTTACTTCAAACAAACAGTAGCAGAACTGTAAGAATTTCCTACTCTCTATGAGTATCTACTCTAGTGTGAGACACAAGCAAACTCTGTCAGTGCTCAGACGAGTGCTGTTTGCCCAGTACCAGTGTTCAGCTGCAACTGGACTGCCCATCTTCATCAATTGCAAAAAAGGAAAGAAAAACATGACTATCAGCTTACATCCATGAATGCACAGCCTGTTTTGCTTAATGGCCATGGAAATGTCTTTGGTTTTTCCTGAACTAAATTATAATCAGCAGCATTTAGCAAGTAAAGAGATAACACAGGAATACAATAAAGAAGTAGGATTGGGAATACATGAAACTAGCCTCATGTATAATTTTCCAGGTTTTAGATTCAGAGCACATGTATTTCAAATAAGCAAAGTGTAGCCAACTGAAAAGGTTCCAATGATTCGCATGTTCCTATAATATACCTCTTCATTAAATAACCCATCCACAAGTGAAAAAAAACACTTCCTTTTCAACAAGCAATATATATAATATGGCCAATGTTCTCAGCTAACTAGGAAAGATTTACATTTCCATTCTGGTAGGTTAGTAGATGTTTTTGTTCCACAGAAAATAAGCTTTTTTTTATATTTAAGCTTTCCCTGTATGTGACAAATGTTATAGTCTGAGCTAGGAGGAAAAATAAAGCAAAGGAAATAAAAAAATAGTTTCCATATATCAGGAGATTGTAGAAAGAGTTAGCTAGATCATTAACTTTGCAGTGAGCATTTTATAAGTGCAGAAATCGCTCCAAGAGAAGTTTTACTGCTAGTATATAAGGTATAGAAAAATATGTTTTTAAGTTTTGCTATACTGAAGGCAGACAAACTTGCTGTGAAGCACAAAACTCTTAGATCACAAAATAAAAATCCATCCATCTATCCTTTACCTTTCTCGCTTCACACTCCCTCTCTTGGAGTCTATGGATCATAGCATTGGCAGCTTGCACTGCAACAAGAAAATGCAGTAGATCAGTCTGCTGTTGGAAATCAAAGAAACTTGCCTGAAAGAGATTTAGAAGATGCAAGGCTGTTGCAAAGTGAAGATTATATTCCACTGTGTCACTTAAATCTGCCAAGAGTCGTCTGTACTTTCAGAAAATGCTTCACACTTACAACTTTAACACTTATAAAAGTAAGCAGGCTTTGCAGAGTTCAACCTTTGTGTGTTCTAGAAGCCAAAAGCAGGAAGGCAGTGAGGTCCTATTGTGCCCACGCTCTTAGTGTTGCTGATGAGCTGGAGTGCACTATTTAGCACCTCAGAAGACATCAAAAACCACTTTCAAGTCACCAAGTAGAAACAGGTGATCAAACTCTAACTCTTGAGTCAGTTGAGGTATTTTTAAAGTTTTTTTTCCTCCTCAGCTGTGTATAGACACCACATGTACAACATCTTTATGCTCATGAATATCTTTATGAGTCCATCTCATCTCTTCCAGAGACTAAGCCTGGGAAAACTTGTTAATGGAAACAGGAATTGTATTCTGATGCACTTCCCCCCCGCCCCTCTCCAACTTATTTAACACAGAATTAAATACACTAATTTCCCAAGCAGCAACTGGATGCAGTCCTGGACAACTGGCTCAAGTTGCTGCTGCTCCAGAGGTCCCTTCTCACTTCAACCATTCTGAGATTCCATTACTGAAGATGCACCTCACAGCTGGCCATGAGAAAGTCAGAGAGCAGCATCAAAGGTTCACCCCAGTTAGATGGTATCAGGATGCCTTGTTTGCATGACTAAATTTTAAGTTTCAATGTTTTCCTGCAATTCTTTTGGTGTGGAAAGCACCATCTACCATTTGCTATTCTGCATATGCCAGATGCCATATAAATAAGTTATAGGAAATTAAATGTTTGTACAACATGCCACACAAATTGTAGCAAAACCCACAGAGGCATGCTTCAACTGCATAAATTGGGCAGCTAAAGCTGTGTACCCACATTCTCTTAGAATCTCTTTTGAAGAAGCCATCCTGCTAAACGAGTAAGGGGGAAAAAGCACATTTAAAAACTAGTACAAATTTCAAACATTCTTCTAAAATCTGAGCAGTAAAGAAATATATTAATAACAATGAAACTAAAATTAGCATGCAATTACTATTACTTCCCAATTTGTGACTGAATAATAATAATAAATTTCACAACTATACAGCAGAAAGTTTTGTTTTAAGGGAGACAGTGTTGTGCACTCCTGTGGGAAAATTAAGAAACTTGAAGTTCACATCACAGCATGGCTGCAACAAACCAGGAAACTGAAATTTTGTCCATGGCTTTAGTCAATGTGGAATAGTGTTTCCAAGTGAATAGGAAAAGAATGAGCTGAAACAGCTCCTACTTAAATCAACAAAAAACTCTAAAGTAACCTTAACAAGATTTGATTGGCTGGACTACTACATATCAAAAAACGTCCCTGTTGTTTCCTTTTCAAAGTTGCACAGAAGTAAGAACAAGGCACATAAAGAATAGAAAATTACACAAGAGTGGTAATTTTTAAACTGATCATATTATGAATCCAAACTACTTAAATTACTCCTCAAAATGATGCATCAAGAGAAATGAGAAGCAGCCTGCTTACATCTCTTGAAGGTTTCACTCAAATTGTCTTGCATTGCCTGCTCACACTTTGGAAGAACACGTTCATTTGCGTCAAAGATCGTATTTTTGAGATTTTCAAGTACTCGCAGCTCTCGGAGGCCACGTTTTTCCTGCCACAAAAATGAAAGAAAGTGAGTAACTAGCAAGGAATTCCACTTCACAAATTAGAGATGGTTTCCCAGTTGATACACTAATAGCTTTATCTCAAAGACTAGACCATTGTTACTAAAGTGTTACTCTACTTACTTAACAACATAGATAAAATTGCCAAAAAAAGAGAGCAATGTTCCATTCTTCACATTAAAATACAAAAATCCTCTGAATGAATCTTCTGTTCCTTGTGAGAAAAAACAGTATTAACTATTTACACATTGTGGGGAAAAATGTCCTGTTTTGTATAGATAATTTAGAGCAGCTCTAAAACAAGAGAGAGTAAACAGAGCTTGAAAGCATTTCATTTTTATAACTCAGTTGGTTACTAAGAAATAACATAGTAGTGATTCTGCTTGCTTGATGTCTGACCCTCCACATTTAGTATGGCAGGAGGTGAAAACAAAGCAAGTAAAATTGTTTTAACTGAAGTAAAGCAATGAAGTTGACTAAAAAATAATATAACACAGTTCTTCCAGATCACTACTCATCATGATTAATTACAAGTACAGCAAGATCTCGTTTTATTGCCTAAATTTACAAAATAATCTATTTTTCTGAAGCCACAGCACTATTCCCACTCTGAATTTCACCAGCATTTTACTTTAGATAAAAACTCTACATAAACCAAAAATACTCTATCACATGAAGTGGGACAGGCATCACCACACCTGTCTTAAAACTTTAGGAACAGAGCACAAGCAAGCAAAACTCCTTAATTAAACAGGCTCCAGATTTCTTGAGTGCAAACCTCCATTCCTTGCACACTAGGTGCTAATTATTGAAAAAATAAGCAAAGTTAGAAACAACTGTAATTTTTGGGTGCCGGTGGTCCTAAGCCCACTTAAAAGAAATTCTGAATTGCAAAAATTTAAATAATCCTCTACTTTGCTATTTCCCCCCCATAAAAGTATAAAAGAGTAACTAAATTTCCAAAAAAGATGTAAGAGTATATTAAATTTGTCTAAGAAACAGAACAAGACTTCAGGTGAAATGAGACAAATACATTAATTATCAACCTAAAGATACAAGTTCTAATTTTGTCCATGAGTTTAATATTTTCTTTCCTATGTAATAACATTTAAAACTACTTATTGTATCCTATATCTTAGTTAGGGAAAGTAGAGAAAAGAAATAACTTATGACTCTCAAGCCCATATGATACAGACCTGATGAGAGTTTATTTCATATACATATTTTGTTAAACCAGCAGAGACAAAACAGACCTGCTTGAAATATAAGCTACAATCTAGGTTGTGGGGGGTGAGGGAGAAAGACATTTTAATGTCATTCAAATCAGGTCTGCATACTGGTATTTGGAGGTGTAGCTGCATTTTCAGTTAGATTTTTAAATTCCATATTCTATACAAAAGAAAATCTATACGAAAGAAAATCTATACAGAAACAGCCTTTTGCTGGCATAGGATTCAAATTTTCTAAACTTTTGCTGCCATCTTGTGGAAACCAAATTATACTTTCCAGGCAAAGCTGTACATACTAGTTTGCACTTGTAGACATTCAGTATTTTAGCCTTACTTGCAGCCAATCAAATGACAGTTATGCAATTCTTAATGATTTTATTGCTTTGCACAAAGTGTTCCTCTTCTCTTCCAGAAGTATAAGTTTCTCTTGTGTAATGAAAATAATAATAATAATAATAATAGAAAATATAACTGTGCTAGCTGAATCCAGCAGAGGCATAAAATAGCTACTCAAAGAGATGTAAACCCACACTAGCCAACAATACTTTTCTTGAACTAACTGGATTTCTTTAAGATGTTAGGACTACATTATTCTCCAACATCAATATTCTTGCCAGTCTTGTGCAGGAAAAAAAAATAAACCAAAAAATCACATGTTCTTCTCAAAAGTTTTAAAAGAAAAATACATAAATTACTGCCTTGTTTGTTAAAGATGCAGACATATACTACAGGGGTGTTATTTTTGGAAAAAAAAAATCTATGTCAAGCCCTTTTGAAGAAAGTTATGTACCTACTATGATGTCTAAAAAGATGCTAAAGCTGTTCAAAATTTCAGACACTGCCAGCAGCCAATACTTACTTCAAATTCTTACTTCATACTTACTTCTTACTTACAAATACTTACTTCAAATTCTTTAACAAAGTAACGTATTTCTCCCTGAATTACTGGTCGGTGATCCAGTAGTCTTGAATAGACTTCCCCAACATCTAGAAGATTAATGAAAGACAGAATTTTAGTTTTTCTCTCACTCTCACCAGTGAGACCAGGTGACACAACACAGGCAGCACACTGTACCTCAGTGTGAGGAAGGACTACTGCTCACCAAGTACATACAAAAGAGCACCAGAACAGAATTTGTAGGGTAACCTATGTATCCAGCAAACCGCCAGCTTAGATAAAACACAACAAACCAGATTCCAAGACACCTTTCACTATTCCAGATGCCAAAGACACCCTTCTGTGAAGGTGAACGTTCTCCTCTGCAGCTCAGCACCCTTGTGTCTCAATCCTTTTTCTCCTCAGTACAGCTTCCATATCTGATTTTTAGTGCTGGTAAAAGACCAGAGTGCTTAACAGAGATCCACAGAGTAAGTGTGGGAGTCTTCTGCAGCAAGAGACAGGAGGAGTCCTCACTACAAAGGAAAACCGTCAGCATTTTCTTGTATTCTGGGGCCAGACTTGAAATTGAGTCTTGGAACAGAGTGTTTACTATTTAAATATATGCAGAGAAACAGGCTCGCCTATCACAAAGAAAAAGCCTGCTAAATTGCAAAGCACTGTGAGAGCATAGCAAATACTGTTTCAATAAATATACAATGCAGTCCCAAAAAAAGACTTTAAGATGACACTGCCATCTAGGATGCGTCCTCCTGCCCCATCTGATGGACCTGCCCTGTGGCTCTACTGTATCCACCTGTGTTTGTTCAACACCCTGAATCCCAGCACGTTCAAAACGGCGCAGAACGATTATTTAGAGATTCGAGAAAATCATGACTGCAGTAAATAATGCATGGGCTGAGCCACTACCCAGTCCGAACGGTTCTGAGCGCGGATCAACCACGACAAAACTCCGGTGAACAAGACCAAAAGTAAGAACTTCCCAGGAAACTCCATGCCCGTGCAAGTGCCTCGGTGACCGACTCGGCTCCCCGAAAAAAAGCCATAGAGACACCCAGGTTTCCAGTTCGGAGAGACGAGAGCCAGCTAAGCCTGCCAGGTGTCCAGCTTTAAACCCCAGCACAAGCCGCCGCACCTCGGAGGGATGGAGGGGCGCTGGAACCCCGGAGAGAGCGGGCCCGGTCCTGGGGGGGGGTCCCGGCACACTGCGGCCGCTCCCGGGGCCCCCGGGCCGTCCCTCCGCCGCTGCCGCGGGGTTACACGGCGGGCTCGGCACCTCCGGGGCCCGCACCGCTCCCTCCTTACCCTTTATAATGGGCTGGATCGGGGACCCGGCGGCCGGAGAGTCCCGTCTCCTGTCGGCGGGCGTCGGGGCCGCCGCGCTGCCGCGGCCGGGGGACGCGGGGCCGGCCCCGGCCCCGCTCATGGCGCTCGGCGGCCCCCGGGCAGCGCAGCCCGGGCTGCCCCGGCCTCCGTCCCTCCCGCAGCGCTTCCGCCGGGCCCGCTGCCGCGCCGTGAGCTCATCGCGGCGCGCCGGCCGCGGCGGCGGAACCGCCCTCAAGGAGCACCGAGCGCTCCCGAACCTGCGGGCCCGGGGGCGGCTCCTGTGCGGGAGAGACGGGCACGGGTCCGGAGAAGGGGCTGGAGGGCATGGCCTGCGAGGAGCAGCTTGAGGGAGCTGCGGGTCTTCAGCGTGAGGCTGAGGCGGCTCAGAGGGACCTTACTGCTCTCCACAAACGTCTGAAAGGAGGGTGTAGCCAGGTGGGGTCGGTCGCTTCTCCCGGGTAATCAGTGACAGGACAGGAGGACATGGCCTCAGGGTGTGTCTGGGGATGTTCAGGTTGGACATCAGGAGGAATTTTTTCGCAATGGGCTGCCCGGGGACGTGGTGGAGTCACCATTCCTGAGGTGTTTATGGAAAGACTGGACGTGGTTCTTGCTCTAATTGACATGGTGGTGTTTACTCATAGGTAGGATTCGATATCTCAGAGGTTTTTTCCAATCTAATTGACTCTCGGATTCAGTAATTATAGTAAGAGACATACATTAACACAGTTTGCTTCTAGGTGTAGTAAACATGAATAACAACTGCTGGACACACAGGCTACAAATAAACAAAAAACAAATGAAGAAATAATGAGCAGCAGACTCTTTTTACAACTATTAAAAAAAAGCAAAAATTATGTAAAATCCCTGTACATTTCTTTTAAAATAATTTCAGAGTACAAGAGAGGCTCTCAGTATGAGAAAGACTTGGCGCTCTCCGGTGGAGAGCTACAAAACTGATTAGGGGCCTGGAGCATTTCTTACAATGAAAGGCTGAGGGAACTAGGCTTGTTCAGCCCTGAGAAGAAACATCTGAGAAGGAACCTTATCAATGTCTATCAGTATCTGAAGGGAGAGTAACAAGAGGATGAAGCCAGGCTCTTCTTGGTGCCTATTGCCAAGCAATAGGACAAGAGGCAATGGGCAGAAACTGATGCACAGGAAATTCCACCTGAATATGAGGAAGAAGTTCTTTACTGTGCAGGTGACTGAGCACTGGAAGAGATTGTCCAGAGAGATTGTGGTGTCTCCCTCCCTGGAGATACTTAAATACCTTCTGGATGCAATCCTGTACCATGTGCTCTGGGATGACCCTGCTTGAGCAGGGAGGTTGGACCAGATGAGCCACTGTGGTCCTTCCAAGCTGACCCATCCTGTGATTCTGTGAGAGCATCAGGATATTTTCAATATACTTCCCCTCCCTCTTGGCCACTTATAAATTACAGTATATTAACTTCTGTTTGTGACTTCTTTCTTCCTGCTACTCAATAAACTCACTAATTTCTAGAACAGGTTGATTCTATTTAGGCCATTGCATCTAAGCTTGTTTCTTCTTTTACACTTTTTTTTTTTTTTTTTTAATCTGCAATACATACCACACTTCTCAGTGTCATCGTATGGTCAATAAAGAATAAACTGGAGCACAAATTCTGCTACAGCTACTGCAGCCTTCAGTGTCCTGAAGGCTTCTTTCCTACCTGGAATACCAGAAAGGTGCCAGTTTAGCTGGAACAATTATTAGGCAGAAAACAGGACTAGTATGTATTCTTTGTTAGAAATTAGTTCTGCCCATGTTCTACTCTGCATAGCTTTTATAAATGGGAGCAATTGTGTGGCTCAGGAAAAAGGGGGACTTTTTAGAAGCTATTTGAACTGACACAAAAAACCGATTCTATTATTAAATCCTGTGCCACATAATAAAGGTTTGGAAACAGCTCATGGACATTACTATATGGGTTTTTTTTGACAATGTCTATAATCTTCTAAACTCAGGCTTAAAAATGAATTAATTGGTTTTGTTGAAATAATCTACCCCAAAATCAGGCCAAATATAGCTGGAATCTGTTTAAACAATAAAATGGTTTTACACTGGGAAGTGGTCAATACTTCAACTAATATTATTATTAAATTTAGCATAATTATATAATGTAAAATAGTTTTTCACTCCTTCACTGTTACATAGTCTGTAAGTATTACATTAATTAGGCAATTAGTAGATATAATGACTTTAAAAATAGTTTCTACATTATCTATTTCCTGAAAGTAACAGCTGTTGCAACCTGTAAATTGTATTTATGTTTTTCCACTTTTTATGTTTTCCCACTTGATCCCAAACATGTAAGTATTTGATAATCACCAGTAAATTACAATCATGCTCATATATTAATATAATCTGCAGGATATTCCAGCTGGCTTAATCATCACTACTAATTTGGGCTAGAACTGTTCAAATCTTAATTTTACCCTTTCCAGCTTTCCTTTCATGGCTTCTCAGACAAGTTATTTGCACCTCTAAGCCCTATGCTCCAGCTTTTTATTTGTCAGGAAGGAAATACTGTAGTTAAGCAGCTTTGTAACTACTGCATTTCTAGGAAAGAGTTTTTACATCATGACAAATGTCAGGTTCAGAATTATGGGACTACAACAAGGGTAAATCCTGTGACAGATAGTTCCATTGGTTTCTAGGACTACTGTTCTGAAACCATTCCTCCTTTGTTTGAATAATGTTGTTTTTTGCTTTTTTTTTCTTAAGAATATGCTATTTGTAGTATTTATGCCTGCTTTTGTTTTTTGTTCCCCTGCTTATTCTCATTGCCCAGTCAAGCTTATTTTCAAAACATATTTTAAAGAAATTAAGGAGGACTTAAAGAGGTGATGGCTATAAAAAGACAATACTTGTGGAGCCCCTAACCTGTCAGCTTGTAGAAAGTAGTCATCAAGTCACAAAAATATGGAAATAGCTATGGCTTGCAGCATGAAAATCAACATATGTAGTCATCATGTATTTTTTTGGAAGATAGGCTAAACAACCTCTGTCATTTTTGCCGTGCAATGGAACCCGCTTTCTCTTTTAGGGATCACCCTGCCACTTCCCATTAGCATTAGCAGCACTCTGAATTGCAGAATCTTGGGCTGAACGTGCCGAGTCCTGTCATTTCCCCCACAGGCTGTCTGGCGATGATAATCCACGAAAGGATTATTTCATCCAAGTGGCGGTGTCCGAGTCAAATGCCGGCAACAGGCAGGAAAGCCCAAACCTGTTGAGGCAGACATCTGCCCATATGAGAGGAATCGGAGCGACGGCCCTTAAGAGGGCGAGGCGGGGGACATACTTTGTGCCAGCAGAATAAGTCCATGTGCTGCACCCGTGATGGGAGAGCAAGACCACGATGGTGATGGCTGGAAGTTTGTGGGCTGCGACGCCGATGCTGGCCAAAGCAGGCCCCGGGCTGCGCTCTTTGGAGCAGTGCCTTGTCACATTAGCTGGGCGGCCTCTGCGTTTGATGCTCAACCTGGACAGACAGGCCTGCCAGGCAGAAACTGCTCAGGCAGATGATGCTGGGGAGGACAAAAATTATCCAGCACAAGACTGAGAAGACAGATGACACCCAGCAGGAACAGCAAGCCAAATCTGCAGAATCCACAATGCAGCTGGCTAGCCTAGGGCTACCTGCCTCTTTGAAGAGGAATAGACATCACCTACGAGCTGTCAAATTAGATCACCAGCCTGAAAATGCTGAAAGAGATTTAGCTCTTCCAACAGAGAAGGGAAAGTTTAATAGATGAAAATCTTCCTAAAGGGGCCAAGGTAGTGTAGGAGGGGAAAGGGGAATCCTTCAGATGCAGCAACAATGAAAAATTAATCACCTCCTGCCTGCCTGCAGTGAGAGATGGGATGCGCGGTGTTCTGGGGCAGCCACGCTGGCTGTAGTCACTACCAGTGTGGAGAATAAAGGCCACGCCTGCAGGAATGTGCACAGAGCAGCAACAAGTAATGCTTGCTACAAAATCGATCCCCCTTTCCAAATCTGTGATATGTTTATGTTGCCCTGGAGCTGGGCTCTGAGGTACAATACATCTCGCATTCATTCAAGACATGGAGCGGTGGGATACAAAGGCCCAGTCTGAATCTGAAAACTAGGCAAAGCAAGAGGTGCACGGTGGCATTTCACCTTTAATTTCCTTTGAAATAAAATTCCAGCACAAAGAAAATATGTGTAATTGAAGTAGATTTTGATAAATAAATAGAAAAAAAAAATTAAGATTACTAAGTCAGTAAGCATGTGCTCAGGTGTATGGTGAATATGAAAACTGGCATGTTCCAGGGACAGCAGTAGCATGATCCAATTATAGATGCAAAGAAGAAATACTGCTCTTAGGGGGAAAATATTAAATGTAGCAATCCATTAAGCAGCTGCATCATTGCAATTACACTTTGAAGTTAAAGACTGTGAAACACACTGAAGATTAAAAGAGGTGATAAGATTAAAAACCAAAAGGGGAAAAAAATCAAATAGGCCTACTGATCCCTCTTTCTAGAAAAAAAAAAAAACAAATCAAAAAGTAGAAAAAATTACATACTAGATTCTGTATACACATACTATTGTAAAATCATTTTGTGGCCTTACAAAGCAAATCTTCTTGAAAAATCTATTCCCAACTTCAACATTCATTTAGCAGACAAACCATAAATCACCTGCAGAGATGCAAACAAGATGCCAGCAGATCAGAAAGAATATGAACCAGACTTCTGAATAGAAGAGCTTACACTGGATTTCTTAATAATGATTTTATAGTTCTATCTATTCCTTTTTTTTTCATCTCTCTCAGGTAATTGCTTTTTAAGTACTTTGTCCTCTTCCAAATCAACATCTGTCTTTTGATCATCTATTGTTTTTTTAACCAAGCAGAAAATAAGAGATAGCCAAGTTCTACTGCTCTTTCATCTGTAATGTTACTTGGGTGTATTTCACAGACAAAGCCACTTCTAAGACACATTTTCATATAAAATAATGAATATAAATGAATGTCTTATTTGAATTGCAAAGTACACGTACATTAAACCTTACTTAAAGAGTCTCAGCTGCCTGCGAGTAACCCAGGATCCACACCCACACTGAAGGGTCCAGATTAATCTTCCATCAGCTGTAACTGAAATTAATGTATGTTATGTGTGTGAGAGTGAAACAAAGTGAAGTTACAGATTTTATCAAGGTACTTCAAAGCTGTAACACCTATTGGGAAGTCTAAGGTGCACCTCACCTTAAAAATCTGTTCCCCATTTTAAGGCCTATGTGCTTCTGAAGATTCAGCCAGTAGCATGAAATTCCTGAAAGAAGGTCTCCTTTAGTTTACAAATGTTTTGAAGAGGGATGGATAGACCATAGAGAAGGAATAAAAGATGAAAAAGATTAAAAATATGTGAAAATATCACCTCTTGCAGGCAAACATCTAAGGTGTTTGCTAGGAGATTTCACTGGTAAAAGTTAACACTTTCTAGATAAAGATTCTTGGGAAATTTAATAGGTGCAAACCTACTCACAGCAAGTACTTACTGTGAGTGGGGTGAAGAAAGGTAACAAAAGTGGCTGGATTGGACTCTTTCAAGTGTGAACCAGAAGTGATACCTTCTAACTCATTTTCTGTGTGAAACACTAGGATACCAGCCTGGAAGGTAAATCACTCATGACCAGGAACAGGACAGAAAGCATTTTACATTTAAGCTATCATAAATAATTTCTTTAGTTTTGCTGCTCAAAAGCCTTCACTTTGGTTCCATTTGAATGGTCAGACCTTCTTAGTTCCCAGGTCTAATCTGGAACTATTTTTTGTTTGTTCAGTGTAATCTCTCCGAATTTCTCATTCCTGCTCACTTAAAAGTCAAGCTACACATGCAAAGACAGCTAAAAATTATCAGCACATTTCTAACATATCTCATGCAATACTTGAACACCGGTTTCAGCCTGGTTAGTCTACAAACAGTCATCTTGGTATCAAGGGGAAAAAGACAAAGTGTAAAGTGCAGGATTTCACTGAACACTTGCAATTATCATATTTATTTCACTGTTGAATTCTTCTGTTGCTGAAAGGTTGTCATGCAGCACTATCTCACCATATGGCAACACACTCAAGTCCCAGGGGCACATACTTATAAGACCATAACATGTCAGGCCCCTTGAATAAATTAGAACAATTATGCAAAATAATAATACTGCAATGATGAGATACATTAACAAATGAAAGTGGTGCTGTTCATGAAATGCTGTGAAAATAAATTCCACACATCACTGTGGTCATCATCATCATCATGCAAAGCAGCAAAAGTAAAACATCACAGTGCCCTTCAGCAACTGGAGTTTTAAGAATGGAGAAAGGGGTTGCAAAGGAGCAAAGTCTCTTTTACTAATGTTCACTGAAAGTATAAGAAAATATTACAGAAAGAGGAAGTAGCTTTAATAGCAGCTGAACATTTACCCATGCAAACCCTTTACACAGACCATCAATGTTAATTTGAGAACTCCCACCACACATCTCTTTTAAAATTATGAAGCATAGTTGTAAAATATGTACCTCATACAGTCTCAGACTGACTCAGATAGAATTGTGTGATTTTTCAGTTTTCTTACAGATTTATTTGTCCTTGATCAAAAGGCATTAGATAGAAAGGGTGAGAGGCGACAAAAATCAATACCATCTGGTTTTCCCAGTCATCTCTCTAAAGGCAAAGTCTCAATTCATCCTTCTTTGCTTTTAACCCTCTATCCCCTGAAGTTTCTCCAAGCAGGGGAAAGAAAACTGAATTATACTCAAGTTACTATATGATAATGAACAAATGCCTTTTAGATAGTAGAGAGTTAAATATTACTAATCCACTTCTAAACATTTCATCTTTCCAGTAGGTGAACTTTTTTTTTTAACATTTCAGCAGCAAATAACACTTTTGCTCTACACCAGAGAAAATAAAACTGGCACAAGAGGCTAGGGGATACTGCAGCAGTAGCATGTAGCCAGCCTGAGAAATCCCAATACTTGCAAACAGCAGCTGTTTGGGATTTAAAAAAAATATATTTTGTAGCATCATCTCTACAACAACCTAACTGAAAAGATGACAGTATTGTTCCCAGCAACATTTAGCTCTGGCTCAATTTCAGCGTTCTCAGCTGTAATGTAAGCTATTTTCATGGTTGAAGGCTTGCACAATCACTTTAAAGAACTTAAATCATTCTCACTTGCAAAAACATTGATAAAAACAATAAATCCGTAAGATGAACGTGAAACTTCTCTAAACCCTGACTAAAAGCACTGATGATTCACACCCATGCTCCCCTTTTGAAACAGAAAATGGTTCATTATAGCAGAATTTAGTAGAAATGCAGGTATTTTTATAAGTATTACCATCACTTGCTCCCACACGAGGGAAAAAGCAAATTCACTTGAATACATGCTATTAGGTAACAAATATTTGAATAAATTGGATATTAAGGGTTCAAGTAATAACAGCAAACATCTGAAGCTCTCAAACAGTTGAATATGAAAAGCTTTGAGAAAGAAGTTTCTAACATACAATTGTACTAAAGCCCACTCTACAACTCTTGAACAGATGACAAGATTTCAGAGAGGTCTTTGTAAGTATATAAGATGAGCTTCTAAATAGCAAGGAACAAGAATAGCTAGAAGTGGAGAATTAAGTCCCCAGGAAATGGTGAGAAATTTCTGAATGTTTTGAGCTTAAAATAACCTGGTGTGCCTGTAAACCTTCAGTAAAAGAACTAAGAATAAAATTATGTGTATCTACAGAAACATGTATTAGAGCCTGGAATTGTCCAGGCTGTGCTTATCCTTCCAAGCTTCTTCTGTCCATTTATGTGTCAGGATATATTTTAATTACCTCATCTCATTATCTTTTTTTTAAAGCCTTTTAACATTCAAAATGCTCAAACATCTATCCAAGATAGCTTTTTTTATATTTACTGGGTGAGAGGCTTCTAAGTAGCACATAAAAAAAGAATGCACTAATGAAGCTGTCTGCTAAGCACTGTTGAAGAAACCAACATAGAAGTTCATTTATCAATTAAAATATCAAAGTATTTTTGTATTTCTTTTGTGTCTTAAAAGAAATGTTATCTGACTTGTGCAGAAGGTAATTAACCAATTCAAGTTAGCACTTTTATACTTGTTACAAATAAAACTCAGAGGACCATGTTCTACAGTACAATGACCCATCCAAATGTGTGACTCAACAACAGTGTAGTTGGTTTTAAAGCCCATTTTAAACATTGGTAATGTACTTGATCGAGCAGCAAATTATCTTAAGTTGAGGGTTTTGGTTGGTTTTGTTTCAGGGTGGGAAAAGTGCATCTGCACTTGTGTAAAAAATGAAGCAAGGCACATACAAAATTTTTAAGGACACTAACTTTGGTACCCAGTTTGAAAGGAAATGCTTCCACATCTAAAACAGGACACCACAAAATGAAGCAGGAAGTGAACTAACCTTTTGAAATCTTCTTCACTCAAGAAAAACTAGAAAGTTTCACAGCCATATATAATAATTTATTCGGTCACATAAATACTTTGTAACATTTGCATGTTCCCTTTTTCACATCCTTGGCACACAATATAGCTCTTAACTTGTACAAAACTAGTGTAAACATCCATGGAAAATGAAAGGAAAGCTGGTTGACATACATAAACATTCAATAAATAGCAAAAGGAGTGAATAATTGGTGGTAAAGATCACGTAATTTCACTTGAATGTTTAATTAAAAGAACCTTAAATTTTTTAAAAAATAGTGAATTAAAACTCAATTTTTCCATCTTTCTACCATTTTTGCATTTAATCAGATACACAATAACAATTCTTTAGTTCAAATTCTTGAATGAACAACAGCAATTCAATGCAGTTGTATTACTTGAGGCATTGACAGTTTCAGTTCACATACAGGTTACAAAACAGTATTTGCAGGTTAGTGGCTTTGGACAGCACAACTTCTGAACTCTCACACCTCATTCCAACACAACATTAAGATTTGCCTTAATGAGCATTAGTGTATAATCTGTTCTTGATAAAGACGACATTGGACAGATGCTGTCGGACACCTGGGTAATGCTGGATGTGGTTGAACCAACGAGACACATTAAGGTATTTTTCCTTTTCTTGCACTGTGAGATCCACCTGCATGGGGGATAAACACAAGAGACCAGTAACACCAGGCACTGCATCATTAGAGTCATAACATGTGGTAAGGCAAAATAAAAGTGGATCATTTCACAAATTATTTAAACTCAAGTAACTTGTTACAGTCCAGCAGTGTTCTATCCTAAGTTCACACAGTAAAACTCAAACCCATAATATGTATGGAAATTTAATCTACTCAAAGGAACAGACCTGGAGGTAGAATATACAGTTGCATGACAGAGACGGGGGAAAAGCTTGGCTGAATTTAAAGCATCTCTCTATTCATGGGGTCAGGGTGGTGCAGGGAACATGCACAACCCTTTCATGTTCATTTACCAGACAGTCTGGTCTCACAGGCAAAGTGACTACTTCATGTTTCAAGGTGTATTTTAAGTACAGGAATAAGCTTTTGTAGGCAATTTCCTACTGGATAGGATAATTAGAAATTGTTTTGTATGACTATTGCTCAAAATGGAATAGTTACTAAGAATCAGCATAGCTTAACTGCTCAGATCTGCTAGCTTTCATTATTAAGATAGCAATGGCATTATTCAAATTACAACAGTAAAACAAACTGGAAACCTGCCCATACTTCATCAGAATATTTAAAGTACTATCACACAGAACAGCTTCAAGATCAATCAGGAAGAAGTCTCTATCACGCTATTGCAACAGCTCCTTGTCACAGGATATGTGGCTAAGATTAATGCAGAGCTTCAAGCCTATCCTTAATCAGAAGACTGGCTTAGGTAAAGTTATCTACACTTTCAGATACAAATTCTAGCTTTAAAAGTCTTTCAAATTTAGGTCAGCAGCACCCTCAAAGCTTTACTACAAAGTCTGTTATTACTTTGGAGTCTTTCAAGCCAGCTGTAGAACTATTCCCACCTTGTATCACCTGTATTAGTATTCTTGATTAGCAATTCTATGTCTTCTTATTTCTCTGTAATCAAGTTGGCTTATCAGTTTAGACCATAATCTCTTTTCTCACATTAACATACTACAACTGAATTACAAATGGGGCAGTCCTCAAAATACTATAAAACCTGCCTCAGGAACAAAATGTGATGCTCACATCAGCTCCCCTATTCTATCTCACCAATACTGAAACCAATCAGTGCAGGATTCACCTCACTTCATTTTCAGTTAGCCAATTAACCATCAAGCTTAACTTAAATCTTGACAATGCTGGCAGTCAATGAAAAAGGGCACATCTGCACAGGACAGTTTTACCAAAAAAATAATGATCTAGACATGCCTAATATTTTTCATGTTTAGAATTCTAAAGCTAATCAAGGTTAATGTCCTCAAAAGCTAAACAGATGGTGTATTCCTTACACTTAGTTCTACAAACACTAGATTTTATGGATGCTGCAGGTTCACTGAAAATTTGGTTTTGGGCACAAGACAGCTGGAAACAAATCTGTTTCAACAAACTTTGGATCACAGAAAGAGCTTAACATACTCATTTACAGATATTCAGGTGTATGAGTAAAAAGCTGCTCTTTAAACCCTCATCTTGTCTTATATTTCACCTTGTGGCACACTGCACTTTTGATTTTAGGAGTTTCCTATCAGATTTGCTGCTTCTCCTTGCTGTTCTCTCACACAGCCCAGCATTTGGCTTAGAACTGGGACGCTTTAAACATGCAGCAGCAAAAAGAATGTAAGGATTTATACTAGCAGATGAACCAGTGGAAAAATACTGAGGGAGAAGAATTTCAAGGAGTTGCAGAAGGGAATTCTAAACCAATGGAACATAGCATTAAAGCTCAATTAATGGGGAGTTAGGAGCATAGTAATTGTGGCAGTAACCAAAAGGCAGGGATTTTGCAGCTGCTCCTAAACCCAAGTAGCTGCTCTAAGGAATGTACCTGCCAGAATACAAACACAGAACTACAGATGTATTTCCTTCTGCAATTTTGTACTGTTATGAACCCCAGTTCAGGCATATGAGAAAATCTGCTCTTCTTGCTGCTGGCATGGAAATGCAAACATTGTTCCTGCAGTTGTATAGTCTGATAAATGCACAGAAAAACCATAAAAATCAGCCACATATTTTTGCAGATCTAGAAATATAAGAGAGTTACTGGCAATTAACCAAGTGAATAGCACTAACCAGAACAGCACTAACAAAGGGGGAAAAAAAGTCTAGAATTTTTAGAGACATTACAAATGAAAAGTGGAAGCTATGGCAATATAACACTGTTTCCCAAACTGCCTGAGTTTGTGCCAGTGCAGTATATTCACGACCAAAAAAAACCAAACCAGTACCATTTAGGGAAAGATGTTTGTGATCACCTGTCGTGTACTATAATTAATGGTAGCTGGATGCTGATGCTTGATATGAAGCTGGGGGACCATTTACAAAGAAACACAGTGCATGAAAAGAAAAATGTGTGCGCTCTAAGGCAACCTAAAACTACTGGAAGTGAAGAAAGGTATTTAAGTATGGACAAATACTAAAATACTAAAACTTTAAGTTCCTTGAGTTTACAGTAACCTTTTTTGAAGCCTTTACTGGATGAGCACCTGGTTATGGAAAGGCTGAGCTAAATTTTATATTTTGCAGCAGATACAGTATTTCCTTCCCATTATCTTTTACTGGTAATTCTTGATCTTTACGTTTCTCCAATGTAAATCAAAAATAAAAGTCTGGAAAACTAGTCCTCTTCCATTCTGTTAGTGTAGTGAAAAAACATCTGAAGGGCAAAACAGACAGCTATGCTAATAATAAGACCCCTTTCTGTACTCTAGGCACAACAAATGAGATATTTTTACTTATTTACATAATGTACTCTATCAGTGAAATATATTAAAAAGCACTTTGTGGCATGCTCTACTTTTTACTCTGAACATAACTCTTAGGTTAATTGTTTAGAGATCACTTTCATGGCATTTTTTACAACATTTTGTTAGATGGGTATTTTCTGTTCTTCCTCATTAAATTAGATAATTCCCCCAAGTTAAGAAAGGCTGCTGTTCTGCTGTTAAAATAATTATTTGCTATTAAAGCAATTATTTTAATAGCAAAGAAGCAGACACTTAATTTGACAGAATTTTTTTTCTTTCATGTCATGAAAAAAAAAGTCTTTTTTCTTCCACCACAAAGCTCACTGAGGGGCACCAAGGTGGTTATCATACAATGCAACTTTAAGAGTTTCTGAAAGAGCTAAAAATACACAAGCTTTAATTATATTTTCTTTCTGTAGCTTTGGGGATGCAGGCATAAAGCCCCATTCCCACAACCTGCAGGTCATGGAAAATCTAAAAATACCTGCCTCCATATGAACCTCTTCAGCATCAAGAAAATGATAGATACTATCTGACTTTTTAAACTTAAGCCTTTAGACAGGGGAGAAAGACAACATAACCCAACATCTGGATGGTGTATTTCATGACATACATGTTCTTTCACATAGTTCTGTCTAATTTTCTGCTGTTAAAGGAATAAGCTCAAAATCACATCTTTTAAGTTAAAACTGCTTCTTCTGCAATTCAGTTGAAGAACTGTTTTTAGCATCATTGCTTAGAAGAAAAGCCTGTTACCTCAGTACTCAAATAAGCAGCGTATCAGTGAATCTTAACAAAAAGTCATGGCAGTCTGTTTATTACAGAAAATGTTCCTTATGGAAAAAATAACTCCAAAATAAACTACTATTGTAGTTTATTATAATTATTTATAACTCCTTGAAATTCTTCTCCTTCAGTCTCATTACAGTTCAATATTAGTGGTTCTGACTCAAGGACAACTGCTTAGTTTGTTCCGTACTTGATCATATTTGGTTTGACACCAAAATTTTGACTGAGCCATCTTCCATTTGCAGATATAAACTTCACCCGTAAGTAATTTTCCAGACCTTTTTAAAGAAATTTTCAAGTCAAACATATAGATTTGAGACCACTTCCTTGGTTCTGACAACATTTTTGAAGTATAAAAGCAGATCAATCATCATATTGATTATTCCTCTTAAAATAAAACTGGACTTGTGCTGGCCAAAAACATTTAAGAACGAAGACATCTGGAAACTTTTAAAAAAATAATTTTAAAAATCCGCCAGATAAGAAAACAAGCTCATTACCACAGGAGGAATTTAATGCTTACTGATTGCCTAAGCTAACCTCAAGCAATGCTTCTAAATTCAGGTTTTCGCTGCAATCTATGCTTTAACCTAGTAGAATTTCATTGTCCACATTTATCCACATATGTATTTCTAGAACTGAAGTGTCTATAAGACAACAATATTAATGTTACATACACAGAGACATCAATCACATATGAAAATGTAGATTCTACTGATTGAAAAGGCAGTATTAAGCATTATATTTTTTCATGTTTGTGACCTATATTATGATGCAGAACAGTGTGTACTATTTAATTCCTGCCTTATTACTATGAGTGTGTCTTTCTAATTAAAAGACTCCAAACAGATTCTGTGTGCAAGAACCCTGAAACACTACCTGTGAATCTGATTCTCACTGACTGAAATAATAATTTTTTTCCCCACAATATGGATTTTTAAACACATTGCACTATTATTTTTATTAGGATAACTAGAAGGGACAAGGAGAATGAAAGGCAGGTGCACAACAGCAGAATTAAGGGTTGCTGCTGTTCAGTAACAAACTGTCAGGTCAAATGGATGAGCCTGGACAGTGAAGAACCAGACTCCAGAACCCCTCCTGGATAATGGGAAGGGCAAAATGAAGATGGGAGGGGGGAATGAATACAATGATGCATGATCTATCCTCAGGGAAACCAAAACACCACAGGTGAAGAACTGAGCTACAGAGTGGTTGGTCTTAAAAACTTTCCCAATGAAATGTGCATCAGAAGGGTTTTAAAGTTCTTCTACTTGGCTTATTCAGAATGACCATGGCATGCCAGAAGTATTTACAATATCCTATCACTAATGTCTGTGTTAGCATGTAGTTTTTAGCCTATCAAAAGCAGAGATTAACCTTTAAGGTACTACTAGTGATGTTTTTAGATCAAATTTCTAAGTAACTTGATGGACAGCAAGATCTGTGGGTTTGCCCTACGCCCCATGTCTCCCATTTCTACCTCCTTTCTTAAAGCATCATAGGAAACACGTATTGATATTTTGCACAAGGCTTGGCTGAAGCAGTGGTGGATATGACAACCTCCTTCTCTGAACCACTTCAATAAGGAGATACAGCAGCTTTCCCTGATTCCCCCATTAAGCTTAGGGCAGAGCAGCAGCTCTGGACATACTCTCTTCTGATTACAAGAAAAAAAAAATAAATTAAAAGACATTAAAAAAAACCAACACAAAATTCTACAGTTCAGGATCCTGCCTCTATATGTTTATCAATTCTGAAACCTTCAAATTACATGTAATTCCTTGTTAGTAGCTTCTAGATTTTCATATTTATTTAGAACAGTCACCCCGTTGCTTGCCCTTTATACCTTTCTGATTCAGAAAATTACCTTCGATGAAATCAAACATTCAGAAACAGATGCTGTACTATAAACTTGTCCCAAGTAGTGTCTGGATGGTTGCAGGCACACAGGAGCACCAAGTCATTTGTTTTTACCATCTGTTCTATTTCCCAAAGCAATAACTTGTATCTTTTCATCTTGATTAGGTGGTCTACTCTAGAGCAAACTCTAAATTTAAAATACGCTTGGATTTTCCCTTGCCAAGTTTTTTTTTTAAACTCTCATTTGAACTTGTACTCTCTAACAGAATATACAATCATATTTTTAGAAAATACAGTCTTTTTTATGTCTGCATATCATATGTGAAAGGTAACCCATTCTGACACTGCAATCAACACATCTACCCTACTGCTTAAGAGATTTTACAAGGTAAATATGATTTAACAGAATTAATTCTGTGTGACTTACTCTAGCAGGTTTTCAAAAACCTTTTGAAATGAAGCTTTCCTCTCCTCTGCTTGATACTTATTTGAACTTTTACTCCTGGACAATCAAGATACAGATACATAAGTCTTCTTTCATTTTTGGTAGAATTTCACTACTTGATTGCCCCTCCCCTCTGCTTCCATTTTGAAATGTATTCTTCTACACTTCTCCCAGAGCTCTGCTTTTAATTGTATAAAAGTAACCATTCACCCAGTTGATTGAATTCAATTCTCAGACACACATGCATTTGTCAGAGGCATCTTCTTCTAATTATCCTCACTACCCCCCTCAATTTTCTAATGTAAAACTGACTGATTTCATCTTTTCCCAAGAATTAAGAAGACCTTTTTATGTGAGTCCTTTGGTTTCTTCCCACTCCAGAGAATGACAATGGCTCATTTACAAACACATTCCAGCTACCAAAATGCAAATAGCTTCTACTGCTTTATTTTTAAATTAGTACTCGGGGTTCAGAACTGAAGGTGCACCAATTTTTAAGCACTTCACAGTAGCCTGAACAGACTATAAATAATCTCAACTACTTTCCCACTCAGAACAAATTTATTGTTGGCATGGGATTTTTTTTTCCTTTTCCTCCTAAGCACCAGCTCCCCATGTTATTTTCACAATATGTACCTTATCAAGTCTTATCCTTTAAGTCTGAAAACACAAATGACTATTTGTTATGGCTCAAACTTTTTTATATGCATTAAGGAGATTAATTTACATGCATTTGTATTTCTCTAATATGAACGAAGTAAATACTTTCAGTTCTGACACATCCTTTCAGCTTCCTTTATCTATTTGCCCATGTACTTCTGTGACTGCAGTTCAGTGATGTTTCAGACTTGAAAAGGCAAGAGTCCTCAATCATAAAAACACAGGGATAGGTACCATCCTTGCTATATTTTGCAGAGGAACCTAAAGCATTCTGACACTACAGGTCTTTTGACAGATACACAGCTAAATGTTAAAGAATAAAATGAAAAACTTGAAAACAAGTTTTATCTTCCTCTGTTCTGTTAGTTAACTTCTACAACAATAAAATGCCTTTTAGATAAATAACAATTATGATAGTGGCGCATATAAAAATGATGCAAGCAATGCTTACCATGATATGATGCAATCCATAGTACATCAAAATGTCTGCTAAGGTAAAAATGTTTCCTGCAAGGTAGACTTTATCTTCAAGGTGCATGTTAAGATCCTAAAAAGGAAAAAGTCATTACACTGCTGTAGTATTGACTTTGTAAAATGATATATTAAGGCAGCTGTTAAAAAGAATAGAAATTTCCTCTGGAGACCATGCATATAAAATAAACATCAGTTTTAAGTTATCCTAACTCAACAAACAAAATAAACAATAAAAGAAAAAAGTCTAGAAAGCAAGTGATATGAGAATAAAACAGAATATCAATCTTTGACAGTGAGAATTAGGTAAAATTTAAATGCTGGTCTCTAAACAAAGTAGTTTATACATAGCAAAATTTTTGTAAATGCAAATGCAATTTATTGTAAACTGACTCCACAGAAATACTTTCAAGTCTGTCTTTTCTTGGCTTCAAATTACTGCAATTCAAAATTTAGGAGAGTTGTGTACTTATTATGAGTACAAATTCAAATGTTTAACATTTGATTAATAGAAAATGCCATCCTATGACAAAAGAAGAGCATACTGTTTTCCCAGCAGCAGCAATGCCTGTCCTCCAGGACTCCCAGCAGCTGGTCAGCAATGTTCTGGAACACCAAATGTCTAAGAACCAGGGAGGCACAAAGGAATAGTGGGGTGGGAGACAAGGTGTTTCAAGCTTGATGCTGGTAACTTGATACCCATCAGCTGCTACCACTTGACACCTGCTTTTATTAATGTTGAAATTACTGCTAGCAATTCTTTGTGACTGATATTGTCAATTCAGCTGCTGTCCAAGTCTCTAAGAAGACAGAATTTAAGCATTTAAAGACCATCTCTCAACTGTTCCAGATCAGAGGCTATCAGGGTGGGCAGTAGAAGGTTTTCATTGAGGTTCAGTAAATAATTATTTCAAATGCCTATTAACAGAAAGACTCATTTTCATGGCTTTTTGTATGCAGCCATTCTCTGCCAAAAACCAAGAGGCTGACAGGCTCACTGCTGCTCAAGTTTATCATTCTGAGGACACAGGCATCACACAGCAGCTCTACTTCTTTACGTGTCCTTCCTCTTCTCCAAATCTTACCTGCTTGTCATCCAATTTATACACCTTTCTGCCCTCCCCCCCACCTTTTTCCTAAATAAAAATTACCTACTTTAACCTGGACCCCAGCATAAGCCAGCTTTAATTTTACAATATTTTTTTCAGACATCTACAGAAACAGTTTCCCAGCTTTCCCTTGCATATGTAAACTCCCCTCATCCGAAGGAAAAAAAAGAAATGCACATCTGCTTAAACCACTCCCTTCCCCTGCCCTAGAAACAGAGGTAAGCAGCTTAAACACCACTAACATTTTCAAAAATTTTAATTTTTCAGTTTCAATTACAGCACATTCCATTTTCAGACATTTTATTGAAAAAACAAGTCTTGGGCAAGGAGAAGAGGGTTAATACATAGTGAACAATTAAAAAATTATATTTGGCCTTTAGCATGTTGCACTTTTTGTGGTTACATAATTTTACTGATAGGGATTTCCTGTAATGCATACATAGAAAATAAACCAAGACCAAACCACAAAACTAGAATGCTGAGACTTTAAGACATCTAACCTTGCATTTGCTTTTGACAAGTTCGACTCCATTAAGCCACCTTACCATTCTTTGATAACCTCTTCATGACAGGACTCCTGTACTTTTGTAATATTTGAACATCTCCATGTCTGCTTTGATTACTTTTATTAGAGGAAATGAGGGAAACATATTAACCCCTGCATAGTTAAAATTCTGTAAGGTCAACCGCCCCTGGCTATGCAGCTTCTTTTCTTTAGACTGGTTTACTGCTTTGTTCATGTTAGTGGGTGCTCAAATTACCTCAAACATGTAACTACAGTTCTGTGGAATTTCCTACAATGCAACACAAAGGAAAATCCAATGTTAAGAAGAAACAACTTGCAGGAAGAAAAAACCCCAAACCTAAAGATCTGCTTTACTAGAAAAAAAAAACCCACAGACTTGTCTGTTTGGAAACAAATTCGCTGACCAGCATTTTTCATTCCAATTAACCAGAAATTCCATATGCATTATAATGAAAACTAACACAGCTGAAATTGTATCTTCTCCCCCTTCTCCTCCATTCTTCTTCGCTTAGGCTACAGAATCAGGATTTTGTAAAGGAAAAAGCTCATTATCTCTGAAGGTACTGTCACCACACTTATATCCCTACTGAAAATTTTGGATTTCTGCATCAAGGAAATTACAGCATGCTAAATTCTGAGTTATATTGCGTATGTACACTCAAAATAGTCATCAATAAAAAAATCCTAAAACTTAAAGCAAGGTAAGCCACTATAGCGTGAACAATTATTTATTCTGGTTCATCAAATTTTATGAAGTCAGTTAACTGAGCAAATTGAATTTGACAAAAATGGTTTAGTCTTCTATAAATTAGCATTAGCTTACAATTCTGTTTTTGACCATGTACTTCTCTCCCCTAAAATATAGACAGATATTTTGATTTCATTCTGCAAGTCACACGTATTCAGAAACACCATTTTTTTAATGTGCATTAGGCACATTTAGTTAATCTTGCCTCATGGGTTATGCTTCCCATGGATAATTATATTACTGGCTAATAGCCAAATGTGCTAAAATTCTTGAAAATCAAGTTTGCTCAAGTGACCACTGTATTAAAGAGAAATAGTGTTCCAGTCCTGGAGAGATTTATGAAAATATGAACACAAAACTCTATAGAATTTCTAACACATGCAGGAAATTCAGGTCTGCTGGCTGTCATCAGAATAATTTGTCTTTCATGTACTGAATGCCACTAGTTAAATGAATTCCATATATACAAACCCAGGATTAAAAGACTAAGATAGTCCTGGAAGTTGCTTGTAGCTATATAAACTTACTGTCGCATTCCCTCAGGAAACTCTCAAATGTCAGACAGATACTGAAGGCATAGCTGCATTACAATGCATTAACATACACTGAACAACTTACAGCAATTCAAACACCATTTTGAGGTGGAGAAAAGCAACAGAAAGAGTTGTTGCATTATTTATGGACTAACTGATGTTATTTCCATTTGCTTGTTCTATGGGAAAAAAAAATCCAATTTCAGCCTCTATCTAGCAAGAGCTCAACACATCCCATTCAGAGCACACTTCTGAGGCACCCCCAGCTTGCTTACTGCCTGTTAAATACGAAATCCAATGGCCCCTAATCCATTTAATCTGCTCAGGCCGCTGAATCCCTGCCAGTCACTGCCAGTTGTGAAAGCAGCTCAGGACAACTCAGGTGCTTCCAATGGACCTAATCACACTGATTTTGTTCTGGATATTTTGCCCACAACACCCTGCTGGTGGTACACACGGACGTCCTGTCCTTTCAGTCAGCAAGATTCCCGAGGTCATTTATGCCCTAAATGCTTTTATGTCTCTCACACCATGCAAAGACAAAAAGCTGAGCACTCCCAAATGTTTCAGGAAAGCCCCTGACAATGCAGAACCCACGAAAGGGTTTCTGCAGCCACGTCCAAGAAAAGCAGAACTACACTTTTGATACATAGACATATTTTTAATTCTCATGCATGACTATTCCCTCTAACTGGCAAACTATGAGCTAAACTTGGTCTGGAAGAATACTAAATTACTGAGTTTCCTGTGAAAGAAGAAAAATAATCAACAAATGTTGCTGCAATAATAAAAATCCAATTTTTAAACCTGTAAGTGTGCAAAAAAAACAGTGTACAGAGCTGTGGATTAATGGCATGAACAGAGCATGGATTAACCTGCTTTTGCACCTGCGGAAACAGTAACTTTTCAAGCAAGCACATTAAACAGAAATTACAGCTCTCTTATTCAGATTTCTATTTGGATTTCATTATTTCAGCCAGGCAGCACAGAAGACTGGGATAAAGCTAATTGAAATCATGGAACATTGCTCTGTACAAGACACAGGAAGTAGTACACAAAGACTCTTAGTTATTATCCTTCACAGAACAGAGGTTTCTATATTTATGTGGACGCTTTATATTAATTTAACAAGCTCAGTTATTTGTCAGAGGTTTCTGAAGATGGAGTATGAGGGGAAAGAATCCTCAGGTATAAAATACCTAAAATTGATAAAGCAGAGACATTAAAATCTCCTGAACAGAATTCACTAACACCTAAGTAGACATTTGATGGCACAGACAAAGAGAAAAAACACTGGTTGTCCTGCATGACAACTCAGAAATTTTCAGATTTTTTTTCTATGCAGCTTAATTTACCACTAACTAAACATCAAAGAAACAAAATATTATACTTCTTCACCCTGTGGAAAAGGAAGTTAATATAATGCACTGTATATTATGCTATCACTGATATTGACATTCATCATTCCTATGGATCTGCTGAGGAACAGATTTGGAGCAAAAGTACTGCTCCCAGTTATTTCCCAAGTACAGAAGCACAAATCAAAATTAGACAAAACTCAACAAGCCCTTTATTGGTCCATTCTGAACACTGTGGCATTTGCTCTGGATGAATATAAAAACCCTGGTTGAGATGGTCTCTTTCACCATAATTTTCCTGCCAAGTAACAGCTTTAGGCAACACATTAGTAAGAACAATTTAACAACCTATTTTCGCAAAGCAAACAGAAAATCCTTCCCGTTCAAATTAACGAACATGAAACCAGTTATTTACTGACATTTTGTAGAACCACATCAGTTAAGGGTTAAATAGAGGCAGCCTAAAGTTTATAGCAGAAGTTACTGAACTGTTTTTGGCACAGCTTATTATAAATTGTGGCTCTAGGCTGCAACCGTCCCAAGACTGCCATTGTGTATTCCAGACACATTGTAAAACTACAGCCTCAGACTTCCCTCCCTATTTTAGTTCTTTTTTTTCCACCCATACTCCCTTTTGGCACAGTATACTTTAATGGTAGGCTGCCCTTTTTCTGATTAATCATGGTGGCAAGAGAACAAATTACAAAAAAAAAAAAGCTCTTAATTGCTATACTATGAAATTATTAGTGCCGAAACAATTCCACAGCAGCCTTGTGTTAAAATAAATTCTGATTATTTAACATTTGCTTAAAAAATGCACAGAAAAACTTGTAAATGCACTTAAAGGCAGAGATTCTCTCTAAAGTAACAACTGACTGTTTCTCAGTAAGGAAATTTTGCTTTGCTTGGAAACACTTGATATATCTACATATTTGTATTTCAGCATATTGTCTTTTCTACACAACCAGTGTCACTAAGGCCAAAGATGGAAAGAGATCCCAGCTCCAGCAGGAAACTGCCATATCTCTGCATCTGGTTTTAATGCTCCAGTCCAGTTCTGCAAATACTCTTACATGTGCTGACACTGCAGATATCATCCCCAAAACCATCCTGAGCAGATGAATTTTGTTAAAACAAGACAGAAAACTTGCTTTTGGTTTTTATAAAGGGCAAGAGAGGTAAATGGAAGTTAGTTATTTATTCTCATATGGTTTTCTCACAGTTTGGGAGAACAGAAAGCATCATAAGTTTCAAGTTTGTTCAAAGAATGACTGAAACTCTGTGACGCTTGTCATAAAAGTTTAGACAACAGGGACCTTCATGGGCCACCTTGTCATACCACAGCTAAACCTGAAGTTAAATCCTGATTAGTCAGTGCCTCCTTCAATGAAGTTCTAAAAATCCTAAAGGGTAGACAGTTTTCATGCTGTATCTGTAAAGTAGCCATGACCGTGAAGGTTTTGATAGCATTTGCACATAGAAAATAAGATCAGATATGTTACAAAAAGAGAAGCAATGTAAACAAACTCATGGTTAAGCAATGGAAGATATTCCCCAGATACAATGAAACCAAGATAACTCAGATTATATGGGGTTCACTAGGAGAAATGCTTTGTCAGGGTTTTTACCAAGTTGGTAAGTAATGCAGGCAGATCAGCCTCAAGATCAAGAAGGCTATCAGCTCAAAGAGTAACAAAGAGTTGTTTTGTAACACTTTAAGACGCATTTTTCCTTTATTTTAAGTAACAGTGTTAATACTGCTTCAGTTTATCTTTGGATTCTGCACACCTTGCCAGAGCCAGAAGTTATAAGGACTCTGCCAGCTTCAAGTAGAGTCAACCTTGCAGCTCACAAATTTCTAAACTCAGACTCACTGGCAGCACTGACCAATGTAACCCTCCATCTAAAACACACTTTTAAAACTAGAAAAAATAAAGACTTTAAAAATTGATTGAATTTTACTCCCCTTTTATACATACTTTGTAAACAGTGATTAACAGTGTAAAGGAAAATTTTTCTTCAAGTTGCTCCCACAAGGCTATAAAAATACTTATTACCAGTTGCAAGGAGTAAGGAAAATAGAGTAAGTTCTGCTATCTGCTCCTTGTCATCTGGCTGCTCAAACAACAAGGGGGACCCTCGAGATGCTCTTTTTCTGCTTCCACCTGTTTAAGAGGAAGTAACCTTCAGCCTACAATAAAAGTTTAATAACAGCAGAACAGGACTCCACACAAAGTCGCTCACTGTTAAGGACAGTTTTGTAGAGGCTCCTTTACAGACTTCAGTTTTCACACACAATTCTGTCCAGTACCTCCTTTTAGCACCAATACCAATGACCACAGCATCAAGTATGACTTGTATCCCATAACTGCCACACCATTAAGAATAGCTCTTAAAGCAATCAGAGAAGTGTTATCCTGGAATACAGCACCAACTTTCTTATAACCAAGGGTTTATGAGAATAGTAAGAAACTGGTGCCTCACACAGGCAGCTGAACAGCCTCTAAACTGTGTGGAACACCCTTCACAATTTACAGCCATTGAGCACTGCAAGAGCTCTGCTTCATGTATGTTACATTTTTAGCTGTTTTCCCGTTTCAGGTTGCTGCGGTATTTTTGTCAATAGGTACTCTGTGACACTGTCAAGCCCTTAGCTTAAATTTTAGCTGTTAAATTTTATTAATTGGATGCTCATACACACATTAGCACTGTAATCTTCAAGGTCTAGCCACTCCAAAATTCAGTGGCAAGGCAATTAATGACTCCTTACCTTCAGAATTGTTCTAGTCTCTTCCTTACTGGAGCCTCCATTGACCCGGGTCACTCTGTATTCCAGCCACTGCTGCACCACAGCCTTCTCCTCAGCAGTGCTTCCCAGCAGTTGGTCCTTCCTGGCCTGCCTGACCAGGTGGGCAGCAATGGTCATCAACCCCCTCAGTCCAGGGCCATTGTTGGTTTGCAGAACAGGAACCTGGAAGTGGAAACACAAGTGGAGGACTAAACAAATAATTGGAGAGAGCAATCTGTATATGAATGGCTACTGTTTGGTTTTTTTTAATGCTCCCTCAGAACTTAGAAGCATTCATGGTAAAGGTGATGCCATCAAAACCAAGTCTGTGCTGTCCACTTTTTGCTCTTTGGGGTGTTTTACTTTCAATTCTTACAGAAGAACATGAACCAACCAGGACACCCTTAGCTCAAATTAAGCAAATTCTGCCAATATTAGGCAGAAATATTATTGTGTGTTTTAATAGTGTCAGAAATCCTGTTAACTGCCTTCTAACTCATTTCCCAATTCAGGACTCTGACTTAAGACTATGAAGTCAGTAGCATCCAGCTTCTCTCTGAGCAGGCAGGCTGCACTAACCACACCCCCTGAAAAGCTTATTCCTATACACTGCACCATTCCAAAACACCCTGAACAGCAGCCAGGAGCTCACTGGTACCAGCAGGACAGCACAGCACACCTCCAGCTTTAGCCATGATGTCTTTGTGAGTGACAGCAGCATGTGTTCAGCCGTGGGAAGGGAAACTGGACCATCACCTCGAGAAATGAAGGGAGGGAACTGGAACTCACTGCAATGGGCTGAAGCCTATTCAGGCACGTATGACATAAAATGAAAGAAACTGATTAAAATGCAACACTCTTTCTCTTAAAGTATTTGACCACACAGAGGAGTCTGTTTATGTCCAGATTTATTTAATCTAAGCTGCAATCTGAAAGCATAATATAATTTTTGTACTTGCATCAAGAGTCTTCCACTAATATTTTTTTTTCCACTGAGCATCCAGCCAGAAAAACTACACACAGACCTAGTTACTTGAATTTTTCAGCATTATGCTTTATGGTAATAGTACTAAAATACTAGCTGGGCTGGAAAATAATAAAGGCAGTTTTTTGCAACTGAAAACACACATAGATGTTCAGGATTCCAATCATAAACAGTCAATTAAAAAACCCAAAACGCAAGACAACTGCAGAGCTTGATTTCTCAACCAACCTTCTCCAGCAGGGAGGATCAAACAAAGGGCTCATACATTTGTGACACTCCTAGCTCTAAATTGCATTTTCACGCCTCAGATGCCTCTTAAACAATGGAACCTAATGTTCCCCCTACAAACTTTGAAACATCAAGACATCTAGAACCATAGACTCATCAAAGTTGGAAAGGCCCTTTAAGATCATACAGTAAAGGATCCACCCAGCACTGTCACTGCAACCCTAATGAATCACCACTCAGCGCCACATCCTTTACTTTCAATTCTTACAGAAGAACATGAACCAACCAGGACACCCTTAGCTCCAATTAAGCAAATTCTGCCAATATTAGGCAGAAATATTATTGTGTGTTTTAACAGTGTCAGAAATCCTGTTAACTGCCTTCTAACTCATTTCCCAATTCAGGACTCTGACTTAAGACCATGAAGTCAGTAGCATCCAGCTTCTCTCTGAGCAGGCAGGCTGCACTAACCACACCCCCTGAAAAGCTTATTCCTATACACTGCACCATTCCAAAACACCCTGAACAGCAGCCAGGAGCTCACTGGTACCAGCAGGACAGCACAGCACACCTCCAGCTTTAGCCATGATGTCTTTGTGAGTGACAGCAGCATGTGTTCAGCCGTGGGAAGGGAAACTGGACCATCACCTCGAGAAATGAAGGGAGGGAACTGGAACTCACTGCAATGGGCTGAAGCCTATTCAGGCACGTATGACATAAAATGAAAGAAACTGATTAAAATGCAACACTCTTTCTCTTAAAGTATTTGACCACACAGAGGAGTCTGTTTATGTCCAGATTTATTTAATCTAAGCTGCAATCTGAAAGCATAATATAATTTTTGTACTTGCATCAAAAGTCTTCCACTAATATTTTTTTTCCACTGAGCATCCAGCCAGAAAAACTACACACAGACCTAGTTACTTGAATTTTTCAGCATTATGCTTTATGGTAATAGTACTAAAATACTAGCTGGGCTGGAAAATAATAAAGGCAGTTTTTGCAACTGAAAAACACACATAGATGTTCAGGATTCCAATCATAAACAGTCAATTAAAAAAACCCAAAACGCAAGACAACTGCAGAGCTTGATTTCTCAACCAACCTTCTCCAGCAGGGAGGATCAAACAAAGGGCTCATACATTTGTGACACTCCTAGCTCTAAATTGCATTTTTCACGCCTCAGATGCCTCTTAAACAATGGAACCTAATGTTCCCATACAAACTTTGAAACATCAAGACATCTAGAACCATAGACTCATCAAAGTTGGAAAGGCCCTTTAAGATCATACAGTAAAGGATCCACCCAGCACTGTCACTGCAACCCTAATGAATCACCACTCAGCGCCACATCCAGACAGCTCTTAAACATCTCCAGGAATGGTGACTCCACCATCTCCCTGGGCAACCTGTTCCAATGCCTGAGCACCACAAGAGGGAAAAATATTTCCTAATATCTAATCTGAATCTCCCATCTCAGTTTAGGCCATTTCCTCTGGCCCTCTCAGTGCAGGCACAGGGGACAGATCAACTCCTACCCCACTACAACCTCATGTTAGGTAGGAGTACTCTAAAGAATAAAACATTTAAGAGCAACACGTCCTCAGTACAGATATCTTCCTATTATTAAAATACCACCTTTTTCTTCCCACATAATTCAATCAAGACAGCACAGGCATAGGGAAAGGAAAGTGCTGAAAGAACAAGTATAAATCAAGCCGAAATCCCTTCCGTGACACATGATGATCCTTCCCACAAGCAGAGGGAATGAGTTTCCAGGCTCGCAGGCAGCGAGGTCCGGCAGCATCCACAACATATGGTGAAGGAAGAGCTGGAGGGAGCACAGGTGAGACCCGGCTCAAAGACACGTCGGCTGGGCCGGTATCCGGGGGGCCGCAGCCACGTTCACATCGGTGTCTGAGGGGAACTGCCGGGGAGGCGGGAAGGGAAGCTCGGAGGGAAGTGGTCATTGAGGAAAGGGGACCAGAGAACGCCCGCCCGCCCTCCCACGCGCGTCGCCACCGCCACCCGCTCCAGGCCCCTCCTCGCTCCCTTCACCTTCCGCTCCCCCAGGACGCCGTACTTGTTCCCGCCCGGCAGCCCCAGCAGCCGCTCCAGCAGCTCCAGCTCCTCCGCGCCCCGCACCGCTGCCGCCATCTTGCGCGGCGGGACACGCGGGACAGGGAAGGAGGGCGGCAACAACCGCTCGCCCCATTGGCGGACAGCGCCACGGCGGCGCCGGAGGAAGCGCCACTGCCATTGGCCCGAAAGGGCCGGCCAGCCAATGAGAAGCCAAGAGAGGCTACGCCTTCAGCCTTTCATGGGGGGGAGGGAGGAGCAGAGGGGTCACGGATGGCGCATGCGCAGTCGCACCTGCACGTCCCCGGCCGCACGGTGGGCCGGGCACGCGCGCGCCAAGCCGCGCCTCCGGGGCGGGGCCTTGCGGGGGGCGGGGCAGCCGTGAGGGGCGGAGGGGGGGCCGCTCATTTGTCCATTTGGGTTGCACTGGATCAGTTTGGTCGGAAACGACCTTAGATGGGTCGCGGAGTTCGATCTATGACGCAACACCACCAGTTTCAGTTGGACCATGGCACTGACTGCCACGTCCAGTCTGTCCTTCAACACCTCCTGAGATGGTGACTCCACCACCTCCCCGGGCAGTCCATTCCAATGCCAATTCCCCCTTTTTTGTGGAAAAATCGCTCCTGATGTCCAGCCTGAACATCCCCTGGTGCTGCTTTAAGCCATTTCCTCTTGCTCTCTTGCTGGTTGCCTGGCAGGAGAGGCCCCCTGGCTACAGCCTCCTTTCAGGCAGCTGTAGAGTGATCAGCTCTGCCTGGGCCTCCTCTTGTCCAGGTGAAATACCCCCAGCTTGCTCAGCTGCTCCCTATAGAACCTGTGCTTCAGATCCTTCACCAGCTATCCATCTGTTCGCCTGTCCTGCCTTCCTCCATTTGGCAAATCTTGAACTCATTGTCCAAGTGCAGCCAAATTTAGTAGGGGAGCTGAAGTTTTGTGCATAGCTACACCAATAGGGATCTTGTGAAAAGATCAGCTAGAGCCAAGGTGCTACCCAAGGGCATCAAAGGAGGAGGAGGAGAGATAAAAGTAGGGTTAAGAAAATCATCCTAATCACCACTGTTAGTAGTAATACTGGAGTTAAGAGATAAACCTCACAAAATCTCAGGTGGCCATGAAATAGCCTTATTTAACTGCACTTTAGTGTATTTGAGATTTGATGAAGACATAATTTAATCAACTTTCCAATGCAAGATACTTTGCTGCAGATACCATACTTTTATGTCTGATCATAAATGTTACGAATTAAAACAGTTTTAGATTTTCAGATTTATTTGTGCAGAGTATCAAAGTGCAATTCTTGAAAGACGACTACTAAACACCAAATTAACATTTTCTTTTTACTAGAAAGAATGAGTTAGTCTTGTCCTACTACTGACATTTTCACAATACAGACTCAGGGCTATCACTGCGTTAGTCATCTCAGATGATCCTGACAAATGTCCTGTTTCTCCAGTGAAACACTTTATCTTGATACAAGGTGACATTTAGATTTGTACCTTCTGTTATAGAAAGAAGTCTGGAAGTGGACATTGAGCCTTCCTCTTGCTGGAGAGCAAATCTGAAATTATGAGTGGATTTTTAAGCTGCATAGGATCTTTTATATTAACATCTGCACAGCACTTAATTTAAAAAAAAAAGCCTTGAAAATGGCCTTTGCTCTTTGAAGAGCATTTTAAAATTAATCAGCTCCTTTCTTTAAGCAATATTTTGAAATTATATTGTTCCAGTAGTGTTCCAGAGTATTCCAGCTCTGGGATATCAATGAATGATCTAAAATTGTACAGAAGGCTTCCTTTTCAGTGGAAAAACTGAAAGAAATGCTTTCCCCCCTTTTTGAAAGCTAGTTGATAGTTTCATTATTGAGCAATTTTACTTTTGTTAACGAACCATCTATCAGTAAATATATGCCTACACTTACAGGTTATTTTATATATTTATAATTTTTAGATGCTTTGGAACCTAGAAGATGCAATCTACCAGTGTAAAATATTAGTATTGATGTGTTGAAGTATCTATCAGTTAAAATAAAAAGTCACAATTTCAGTCAGATGAAACCTGGGGGCTGTTGGGTGGTTGCTTGCTTTGTTTGGTTTTTTTTTTTTGTTTGGTTTGGTGGTTGGTTTTTTTTTTTTTTTGTTATGACTTTCTACCCTGAAACTTCAAAGTTTTAAAGACCTTGGAAAAGGAGACTTTATAAATTAGATGGAGGAGATGAACTGCTCACGGTTGTGTAGTAGTTTTCCCTTGATAGCAGTGTTTAGCAAAGTCTCTCTTTTTCTGGGCACAGTTCTCCCTTCATTCCATTAGGTGGAGCTTTGTGATTAAGGCTGCAGAAGAAACTTGCTTCTGAGAGCAAAATAATTCACCACGAAATGGCTGGGGGAGGAGGTGAACGAAGCCTTCTTTGCTTAGAGGTATCGTTGTCCTGTACGCAAGCTCAAGACACAAAAATCTGAATCGAGACCCTCACATACAAGGAAAATAAATTGAAAAATCGATTCTGTCAAACAGGGCCCTGCTCTAATCTGCTGTTGTCATAGTCAAGTTCCGAGTCTAAAATACCTTAGGTTATAAATTAAATGTCAAATATAATTAATTTGCCACTTGAAACATGAAGTGGATGACTGTCCTTTGGAGAAAGCCTGACAGCTTTATGTATGTCACATTGGTATCTGTTAAAACAAGCTTCACATGCCAGACGATCCTTGTGTGAATCATATTGCTGTTAGCTGTACCAGAATTTTGTCGATGGAATAAGTCTCAGAACAGTTTTCTCCTTAATTGTCTGAAGCTTTTGCAAGACAATATAAATCAAGTGTCATCTGCATCATCTGTGCAGAATAGTGGTTTTATCATACATCAAATAAGCAATTTATTTCTTATTCATTACCACAGAAGCAATTGTTGAATATTTACATACAAATCTATATTTTATACAAATAGAGAATGTTTTCTGTCCTGTGCCTTGAACCCACTGCAGTTACAATTTGAATCCAGTTTTCCTTCCAACTTCTTAACTTCAGCAACAGTGGTTGTAGCCCTGCCATCCTCTTCCACAGGGAGGCCAAGGTTATAATTGAGTACCACTCCTTCCTCAGCCACTTCCCTGGGGCATGGGGATCCCGTTTGCACGGCCTCCTCCACTTACCCCATACCAGAAGCAAAGAGGTCTTTTTCACATTTTGTGTTTTGTGTCCTTGCTTTGCACACAATGAACTACACTCACCTTAAGGCTTGTTTATTCACAGGTACACCCAGGGAACTGGAGGAGGCAGGTTTCCCCAATGGACAGTTGTTGAAATAAAAATGTCAGTATACCATGTTATTTCCCACTAACAGGATCAGTAGTACCTTCCTAATCCAAACCTCATAAAAATTTCCCAAGCAGGGTACTGCAGCAAGGTTTCACCATTAATTTTTAAATGTGGGTAACAAACTGGCTAAATGTTTGTGGGTGATATACTTTACACTGCCTGTGGGATCAGGATATTCATTTAGCTTAAGAGAAAAAAAAAAAAGAGGTTGAAACCATGCCACTCATTGAAATGAGGGGAACTTGTGCAGACAAACTGAAAGACCCATACTTGTTCCTGGTTCCTGCAGTGGCTGAATAAAGCAAAGACAAAATTGACTTTTTTTTCCATGTGCTCTTGGAAAATCGAACACCTGAAAAGAATGGTGCTTGTAACAGCCAACTCTCCTCTGCTTCAGCTTCTCTTATTTTCTGCTCAACCTTGTGCTCTATAAGAGAAACCTGAGCCCTAGGTCTGTGTTGAAATTTAGGCATTCTTGTATGTATCAGGCAGAAAACAACTCCAAACCAATATTTTAACCAAAGAGGCACAACCATTTTTTCTTTTTGTCTCATTTCCACCAGGTTACACTGACAAAAGGGCTGCTACTTAGAAGCCTTTCTGCAGGCAGGCACTCAGAGAGGTTACTGTCCCACCAGCTGATTTTAGCCTAAGTGCATATTGAGGGAAACAGAGAAAGGAACATTGCTGTGTGATTACTGCTGCAATAGTGCACCACCAAAAGCAGGGAGAGGGACACTTTTCATACTTTTGAGAATACTGACCTGAGGCACATGTATGCCTTAATTTAGCAAGAGATGCATATGTTTATATTCATTTCAGTCAGAGCAACAACAGGATTCATCACTGACCATTATAAAATTCACCAATTTCTTTTTCGCTTCTGTTCCATGGAAGACAATTGCAAGTCATGGTGCTGCCCAGGCACTGCAGTGAGTTAAGGCCATCCTCTTATCTGCAAGACAGGGCCAGATCCACAGGTAGGATAGCTGCATTACTGCACTGCTGCATAAAAGCTAATTAACCCAGCTAAGAGGAAATCAGGTCCACACCACCATGCCTAAAATGTTTCCAGACATGACTCACTTGTACATAGCTCAGCGTTCCCTGAACTTTGTCTCTTATAGGCATATCTACATTTGGGTCTCAAAAGCCTTGTGACTCAGTTTTGAAATTAAACAACTGTTGAACACAGGTGACAGTTTAGGTTTGATAATTCCAAAATAACTTTGACTGTTTTCCATGGATTTGGAGACCAATCAACAGAGTATGTAGGTATTCATAAACACATGTATCATCTATAAAAATTGTCTCATTGATGTTCCTTTTGAGTATTTTTTAACAGAAAACCCAGGAAATGTTATTCTTCAATAAGGAAAGAGTCAACTCTTAAGGACTGATTGTTACAAGGTTTATTTTCCTGAGACAAGGAAATATGGACCTACACAGAAAATTTACTGGGAGTTCTGTAGAGACATATTCTGCTCTCAGCTTCATCCTCTTAAGTCAAATTTACTATCCTTTATTTCTCAGTTGCCTTCCAAATTTGAAGATATCATTAAAGAAAAACAACCATTATTTCTGAGTGTACGGAAATTCAGGCGTACAAAAAATGGCACAGAGAAGAAAAAACTGGCGTCTGACATACCAACCTGAATGCTAAGGTTTGGTTCAGCAGGGGACCACTGTTTCTTTCAGCAGTTTTGTGTATCTGGCAGAAGCAGTTCTGTCCCTGACAGCTAAATAGATGAAGCAGATGACAGATCTTAAAAGTGCTATACCTAGAAAACTACACCTGGTTTGTCATGTGTAAATGTGGTACATTTGGTTGATGAAATATAGTCTGTGGCTTCTTTTACAGATAAGTAAGTGCTGGGTTTAGTCTATTGTGTTTTTGAGAACATGATCATTGTAAGTGAATTGCTGCTGTCAAGAAGCTGTTTTTAAGGGGGTTTGCCCTAATTAATGCAGAGTCCTGGGATGAAAAGGTTAAGCTATTTCAGTGTACCCTATCAGTAACGTGCCACGTTTGTCCAGACTTATTCTGTTCTTTGTTCTCCAGCTATGGCTGTGCTGAGCTGGAAATATGTCCTGAATATACACTAGATGGCAGGCGGGTCAGGGGGCTGGAAGCAAGCTTTGCCCATTCATCACACAGCCTCTCTCTCTCCTGCCTCCAAAAGATCAATTGGTCCTCCCCAGGCCTCTGCAAAGTGCATTTGGCTGGCTGTACTAGATATGAGTATGCAGTCAGCGGACTAGAAGCTGATGTAGCCCTCACCCACAGGATGCTAGGCCATGTTGTTTCTGACAGATTTGCTTTTGCCTTTTAGCCGACAAGGAGAAGATGCCCGATCAGTAACAGCTCGATCAGTAGCAGCTGTTGTTGAGAATAAGGCTTGTGTTAGAGAAGTGGATGTGTTAAAGAAGTGCTGTCAGCACCTGAGGCAGGCTCTGATGGCTTGTCTTCAACAGTAGACTCCTGTATTTGCCCTGCAGGAGATGATGGCAGCTTGTCGCAAATTTTTTGTAGCAGAACACCTTTCCAATGCTCTGTGATGCCCCAGGATGAAAGATGCCCTCAACGTTGCCCTTAAAGTGGTGATCTCATTGCAATGCCAGTATGTACAGCCTTGAATACATTATTGCTTACTGGAGGATCCTTTGGGAACTGTAGTGACACAAGGTCAAATTCAGCCTTCATGTAAACTTGTGGTGCTCGCTTGACCCACAGTTCTGTCACTGTAACAGAAGTGCTGTCAGCTTTCACCTCTCCTGATGTCCTTGAGGAAAGGGTGGATTTGAAAGGAGATGTCACGTCACTATCAGATTATGCTAATGTCGTAGGTGAGTCTCACAGGGCTCTAAGAGTGAAACACATTTTAAAATAGTCTTTCCTGTAGTTCTGTGTTTTTCCATTAGTGGTAGTTGCAGGAAAGCCATGCATGGCCATCAATTGCTTTTCTGGTCTCAGACAAAAAGTTTCCTCAGTGTTGAGTTGCAGTCAGATGCATTTAGGATTCCTGCTCTGGTGTGAGAATTTCCGAATTGGTGCACCTCTTCTGATTTTAATGATCAAGTATTCTTCTGATTTTAAGGACACAGCTACTCTACAGACAGACTAATGGTAATATAGTTACTGGTACAGATAAAACAAGTCTCTACTGAAAATCTTAGGTAGTTTCTTGTATCTGTTTCAGGGCTCAAGTACTTCCATAGAAGCAAGGCAGTTTTTATTGCCAGTTCATCTAAACCTAATCAGCGCATCTCTGGATAAGAAATGGTGGAAAGCATGTTATTTTTTTCTACCCTCCTCTAAACTACTGCTACTTGTGGCTCTGTATCAGTTGAGAATTATGAAAAAACCAAATGCTTACGTAGTTTCAATTGCCTTACTGAATAGTGAAATAGTTGGGACTCTTGAGAGTAGCAATGGGAAAATCTCACTTTGAATAAACCTGTATATTTTAGTATTTACAGAATGAAGTAGTTAAAACAGTAACAAAAAACCCCAAAACCAAAACACAAAACAAAACAACCCACAAACGCACACACACACACAAAAAGAGAATCAGGCTTAGATAGTTCATAATCCAACCATCTGACAATTCCTAGAGTAAGTACCTGTACACTTCCTCTAATAGGACAGGAATGAGCAAATACTACACACAAACACATTTGTCTTTTCTTCTTTTTTAAGTCACTGAGGAACCACTCACTAAAACTAGGGAGCATTTCAGAACAGGAAAATGAGAAAAGAGCAATAGAGACTTGGCAAAGTGAATAGGCACGTGTGTTTATCCAGACATGAACACCAAGAGGCTCCTTCCCTCAGCAGCAGCCAGTCCCAAAGGAAAGCTAAGAAACCCTTCCTCCTGCAAGTGTGGTTTGAGACAAGTTGCACAAAGACAGCAGGAGAAAACATCAGATCACAACCTGAAAAATGAAAATATGGAACTGATGACTGGCCACAGTTTGAGATCTCTTCCATATACATGCAGTCGCAGGGTTTATTTGCAGCAAAGGCCCCTGAAGTTGATATTGCTAGTGAAAGTAAATGTAAAGTAAAAATGAAGATTCCTGCATTTGTTCTTTGCTTCTCTTTGCTTGGTCTCTTTTAACTTTTGATTGCTGGACACACAGATCTACAAAGTAAGATAACAAATTAAAAATATAGAATTGGAATTAGGCAGTACATTATATAATTCTTTAATGCATATTTTTCCAGGAAAGCAACTTTCTTAAAGGTAAAATGTGTTTGGAATATAATTTAGAGACCCAGGGCAGCACCAGCTCTGTCTGTGGGTGGCTGCCTTTGTGAGAGGAAATTTACGTTCAGCTTTTGGCAAGTGTGTTAGTTTGACATTAGCACATACATCTCCTAAAGGGAAATATGTATTAGTATGGAGATGTTAGATGAAGCTCTGCTACTGTGATTCATGCCACTTTACCCAGGATTGCAGGAAGGAATTACACAAAAACCTTATGAGTTTAAGAATTTCAGGTGATGTTGACCATAACCCATGAGTTTGATAATGGACCTACCAGAAGAAAACAGGGTCACAAATAGAAGATTATCATGTCTTTCAGTGCCTCTGTAAAATCACACAATTCCTCCTTTTCCTAGGTGTTAGGGTGGCTTTTGGTTTTGGTTTGGTCTTCTTTTTAAATTTCAATTTTTGTACTGATCTTTCCTCCTTTTCCCTGTTCCTCCCTGCAGTGGTCTTCGGTCTTGTTTCTACTCTCCATCCAAAACTTGTCAAAACCATATATGGTGAGACAGACATTTTTTTAAATCAAGTGTTTATTTACTGCTGTTTTGGAAAGCATTTTGTGGAGGTGAGGAGTGAGGATTTTGTGATGATGAGTATTTGGACTGATTACAGCAAGGAAGTATAATACAAAGGAAGCAGGTTATGGTTATAAGCTGCTGTGTTGTTCAGCTGATGTGTTGTTGAACACATCAGTGACATTTTGAAATATCTGGTTTAGAATTATTTGAACCTGTAGTCTGGGGGCGTGTAATTGAGTTTTACTTCTTGGGAGCTCACAAAGGTTCAGACGGTGGTTTACAAAATATAAACAGAGATCAAGTGGTTTGAAATTCAGACTGATTTTCTATCTTCTCTTGGTTTTTTGTTGGTTTTTTTTTTTTTTTGGTGTGACAAAAAGGAATAAACCCTCAAAAAACTTTCATTCAAGGCCAGTTCCTGCCAGCAAGGGAAATTTAATCCACTCAAGCCACCAAATCATTGAGTACATTTATTCATTAAAGTAATCAATCAGTGGAAATAGGTTTTTCTTTTTATATATTAAATGGCAAAAATGATGAGTTCATAAAAATGTCAAGAAATTTTCATCTCTGCTATCTCTTTTCTAAGGTCAGCTGTCTTCAAACATATTATCCCATTTGTGGGAATCTTACTTATTCTGTCTTTCTTGTAGAAAGCTGAGCATTGAGTATTACACAGAGATTAAAATTGAGTAGAAACTATAGAAAATGTCAAACATAGCAGAAATCATGACATTTGCTCTTTTGACTAGGCACAAAAGCATCAACAGCTGTTAATTTTTGAAGCTAGTACTCTGGCAGTGTTACATTAATACATCAGTCACAGCAACTTCTTGTTTCCATTTTTGCTAGCATCTACAAGTTTGTCAAGATCTATCGTCTCTTTCCCTTATGCAGTTGGCTTCTCTTATTTTGACAAATGGATCCTTGCCAAGAAGTTATGTATGTGCCTTGCACATCATCATTTAGTAGCAGGAGACAGCATTGGGATTATCATTTTTCTCTACCATTTATAATGCAGTCTGCTTCTTTGAGATCTTTCTGTGGAAAAGACCAGGTGAATAAAATCATCAACTGTTGATTTGCCATGGGAAATAAAATTAGATGCATTGTTTGCCTGACTCACTCTAAGCCTAAAAATTAAGCTCCTTTTATTTTGGAAAAGATGAAGTGCCTCCCAGGTTTGTCTTTGAGCTCTTGTTCATTTAGGAAAGGAGGAATATAAAGCAACCAACTGCATCATGAAATCAGTGTCTTACATCTGTAGAGACTCCTTTAAAACAAACTAACCCAAATTTATGAAACACTCTTTAAGACCTCTGAGTGAGAGACCTTACAATTGTTATAATGATTCTAAAACTAAAAAATGTTGCTACAGGTAAGGAAGAGATGAAATAAAAGGCATTGCCAATATTTTGGGTGAAGTAGATTAGTAGTATCTATCCCAGGAAGATACAGGACTGTGGGCCATGCCCTAATCTCCAGAGGAGGAAGGATATTCCCAGGTAATTTCCTGAAGTAAAATTGTGTCCTGAAATGTGTTGTTACCAAACCATTAGCTTGTTACTGTTGAATCTGGTGATGGGTTTAACTGTGTGTGTGTGTGTGTGTGTGTGTGAAAAAGACATGCTGATCTTCCTCAGCAGTGTCAGGAATATCCACTACCTCCCCAGCCAGCAATGCAGCTCCATCTGTGGCCAATTGACACAGGAAACTGATTGACAGCAGCCCTGAAGTATGGACTAATTAAATGTATCATAAGTAGGTTGCAGTGAACACAAATCAGCTTGACCCAAAAAATTTTGGTTCCCAGATGTCAGCAAGATTTTCTGTTTAGCTTTGTAATATGGTCAGGGTTCAGAAGCAGTCTTTAAATGACAGGGGCATCTTTGATGCCAATTCTTACTCCTCACAGTTTTAAAGTTGACTAACAAATATCTGTAGAGCAAGCAGACTCTAAAGGGCAGACAAAGGCCTGTTTGTGTGGAGAAATCAGCATGGGGTAAGGTAAGATGAAAACTGAGGGTACAGAAGCTGTCTGCACTCATTCTTCACAGGGAGAGTGGTGAGCCCTCAGGGTGTGCTCAGATGGCCCCTGCCAGTGCTTGCTGAGGTAGTTTAAGGGGTCACTGTCCCTGGGTGTCTGCTTTGTCCTTTTGCTGGAGGTTATGGCCCTTATTCCAGTGGAGATGGAAAGAAGCTCATGGCCACCCTTCCACTGTCCTCTTTCAAAGCCTGCCGTGTTCATTGAAATTAGCCATGGAGACTGATTGGTGTTTATGAGCTGAGCTGCTGTTGATGGAGGCTGAAGAACTGAACCATGATGGGGTTTGCTGCCCCAGGTAAATGAAGAGAACTGCTCTCAGAAGCATGGGGCATGTGCCATTATAACATAAAAGTTTTAAGATCAACCCTTTGTGAATGTAGGTATCATGTATTTAGTGATTAAAAGGCAGAATAACTGGTGGCTTGTCTGTTTTCAGATTATGGTCTTGTACTAACTTCTTGGGCATATCAAAACATAACTCTGCAAATTTCAGTTATTCAAAGACACAGTAAACCTCTTTCTTTTGGGGCAGAGCAATACCATATTATTTAGTTATATCACCAGTATTTATCAGTCCTCCTATGCTGGATGACATTAAAAAGAGCAGAACTTTGCCTGAGTAATGAAGTGCAGCTACAATGCAGCAGCTATGGCTATCCCTAATTGGAATGACAAAACCTGTTCAGATCCTGCTGAGCATTTCCTTATATGTCTGCTGCATGCACTGCAAATCAATTTTTCTTGACATTTCTTGTGTTGTACAACTCTTAATTCATATCCTACACCCTTGGACCAGGCTGTATCAGCTCTCTACAGAGATGCAGTGTTTAAATAAAGAGAGCAAAGAGGCTGAGATGCAATCTTAGAGAGAGTCTATGCAGCTTGGAGATCAGTTGCCAGTGTGTAATAGTTCCTTGAACACTCAGCAGAGAGCTAACACAATATCTTTAATTGCTTTGCATTTTTTGAAGGAATTAAGGTATGCAGAAAACACAGTTAAGTGTCAAGCTACTGCAGTTTGGGCTCACAGCCTTAGCATCTTAGCCTATGAGCTAGAAATGACCAATCTTTACTACCCATCAGAAATATCTATGGATGAATGATCATTAAAAATATTGTGAATACCACTTCATGCTTGCAAACTAAGCTTATCTTCTGCTCATTGGCAAAATGACCAATTTGGGATGAATGGGCTATACACTGAAAAGATTAATATATATGCCTCATGATTTATCTCAGTTGGTTGGAACATGGTGCTGATAATGCTAAGGTTGTGGGTTCTATCTTTGTATAGCCCAATCAGTTAAGAACTGGACTTGATGATTCTTCTGTGTTTTTTCCAGCTCTGAATATTCGGTGGTATTCTGTCTGTAACATATCTTTCTCTTTTGTATCCAATCTTTTGCTATGTGTAAATGAACATACCCTGTAGCAGGAACAATTCACAAAGTACAATCTAATAATATACCATGCAACAAATACTAAGGTTGTCTGCTGTAGCAACCCCATCAGCACTGAAACTTTCCTGACAAAGTTTCATCTGCACTTGGCTGGGTCTAGTCAAGGGAAAAGAGTTCAGGAAGTTCAGGCAGATCTTTTGCAACAGATTTCCTTATGATATAAAAAAAATACCATGTCCTCATGTAAATGGTTTTATGGACACCATGAAGGGCAGCTGGGTCAATATTGATGATAAGGAGGAGCAACTTGGAGACTTGCAGCTCTTCCATGCACTGTTGCTCAGACTGAAGAGCAGGTGTTTGCTATTTGGCATGTAGAGTTACTCTGTTGTAATAGAGGTAGCGGACTCTTCTCTATTTCACTCTGTTCTGTTTCACAGCTTGTCTTGCTTCTGGTGCACTTTATATCATCTGGATTCTGTACAGGCAATGGAGCACATGTTGGTTCTGTCCTATGCTCTCTGCCCTGGAACAACAAGTGCTGCTGGTCAAAAGGCTCTTATTTTGTGGTTCTACCAAAATGGGAATGAAGTGGAAAACAGGTGGAAGAAAATTATCAGTGCTACTCAAAAAGGTTCCTGTCCTATTCCAATACTTGGACTTGAGTTTTCTTCTTGAAACTACCATATCAATTGAAAAATGATTTAGTCTTTCTAAGTGATTCATTCAGAATCCTAAGGAGAGGGAAATCCAATGAAAACACACCATTCCAGGCCAAATGGACTTCCCCTCTCTACAAGGGAAGTTTTGCCACCAGTCCAAATGAGAGTGCTTGGGGTAAGCCTTCTGCAGCCACTGATCCTTCCTTTGTTCATTCATATGATAATGAAACCACACTATAACAGAAAGGAAGAAGTACTTAGAGCTCTGAGGAACCACAGGACACGGTAATTAAATTAGCCCAGTTCCACTGTAGCCAGTGATGTATACTTTTTTCACTGAAGTTACCTTAGTTATTCCTGTCCAAGGTTTGGGCTGACAGTGTTTGAACATATCATTGTTCCATAGGCTGCTGCTCTCTCTGTACATCTGGGTGGGGTAGAAATCAGAGGGCAAATGCAGTCGTCAGGCAACACTTCAGAAGTGTTACATTTTGTATTAAAAATGTAAATTATTTTCAGACTGACTTTAGTTCATTTCTCATAGTCTAGTTTTACAGAGATGTGTAACTGCAGCTGGACATTCCTTGTAGTAGTTAAATTTTGTGGTTGTTGTGAGGGTTCAGTCACTTGGAGTTGTTGCAAGTGTAGCTGCTTGGTCTTTGCAGGCACACTCATGCTGGCTTTCACTTACCTGCTTAACCTCACAGATGAGAGGCAGAAACTTTTCACCTGGCCTGATCTCTCACATAGGTACAAATGCACCCATGTGTTTACAGCTGCAAATAATTAGCATATTTTAAAAACAAACACAGTAGAAGCAAACATGAAATGGAGACATAGGATGTGAAGCACATAAGCACATTGGGGGTGAGGGCCAGTTTCCAGAGGCTGCTGACAATTGCCTCGTGCCACAGGGAGAGCTGCTGCTTTCCATAATGCATGGAGCCAATTAAACCAGTGTCTTGACAGAGGGGAAGGGGGAGAAATCTTTTCACTGACCCTGACAGACAACAAACTTCTACCCTGAAGCCTGATGTCTGGTTAGTTTTTCAGGTTTTTTTACTGAAAGGCTGTTAAGTAATAAAATAGTTTATTCCTAAGACCAATACTATTTAATTTACCAATATACCATTTGATGTATTCCTCTTAGTTTTTTTCTGACATCAACTTAAATACCCGTTTATTCCTCTCTTGAAGATGTGGAATTGATAACTGATGAGTCCAGTTAGCGGGACCCGAGTCAGTAATACCTCCAGAGATTAAGGGAGGAGAATATTTATAAGCAATTTAATGTTTTAGAGTACTTTTCATATAGAAAAAAACTAACAATTAGGTACTAATATAAAATGAAACAAATAGTACACTACTAAAAGGTCAGGTTTATGTATGTTTTGTACTCTAACCACACAAAGAAGAAAAGTTAAGTATTTGATTTCATTCTGAACTTTGATAAATTTAAGATTATTATTGTATTTAAGCCATTTTATGTCCTCAGTGGGAGTTAAGGCACTCAGCACTTGCAGAATTGAAGTAAGGATGTGAGAAGTAATTTGACCACTCTTGAATTGTATTGCCTAACATCTGAGAAGGATCAGGAAGACAATCCTTAGCCCTGAGCATTATATACAAATGAAATAGGGGTTATCTGGGGGCAGCATAATTCATTAAATGTTCCTTCTAAATGTAAAACACCAAATTCCCTCGACACAGTCAGCCTTTCTATCTGCAGTCTAGTTGTGACATAAAAAAAGATATTACAGTAAGAGTAAACTGAAATTCAGAAAGGCCCAGAAGTTCACTGTTAAAGCTCATCCTATTTTCTCATTACATCTTTTAACAAACAGACAGAAAAAACATTACAGGAATCACAGCCCTCTGCAAAAAAAGTCTGATTTTAGAAGATGGGACTGGATTCTTAAGTGGTGTCAATCAAGAGATTTATACTAATTGTAACCCAATTACCCTGTAGCTCTATCCACTGAGAATCTGATCCAGGAGCTGTAACAGAAAAGCATCCATATGTAGCTTCATCTTCCCCTCATAGATCTCTTACTTTTACTTCAGGCCAGCCTGGGAAAAATTTCAAACAAATACTCAGATCAGATTTTTATGAAGACCATATAGACTTACACTGGGGCAAAAAACCCAGTTTATTTCAAGGGAAGATGTAAGGTGACCAGACCAAAGTTCAAAAAAAATCTCATGACTGTAATTGGACTATAAGACATGTACATCACCCTGTTACACAGACTGTGTGCTCTTACTTTTGATATAGTTATTCTTACACCAAACTCTCTCGTGGAACAAGGAAGGGTTAGTTGTCCAGTTTGGCCAAACAGGACACAACAGGGTAGGTAAGTGCTTTGCTCAAGACTACCCAGGAAAATATATCAGAAGAGCATGAGTCTTTCTGCTGGGCTAATGCCACAGTTCCCAGACCACTTCTGCCTGCCAAGGTCTCCGTGTGTTATTTAATTAATACAGAGTCTATTGATAATCTTTGGAAAGTCAGTTATTTATGCTGCAGCTTAACCAACACAGAAGAGTGGAAACGTCTGTCTTGTGAGCTGGCAAATGGACAGTGTTATATGAAGGCAATTGATTTTAAATTTGCTGTTTCCACACTGTTAACAGGAGAGCAGCCCAAAGACTGGGATGATTCAAAGGCACTCTCCTTGGCTCCACTAGCACTTCCCAGTGCCCTGCTCATACTCATGGGTGTCATGGGGGAGAGGCAGACAAGTAACCAGGCCGATCCCCCTCCATTGTACAGCCCCATCTGTGCTCACAAAGCTGGCACAAAGTCGCAGGCTCTGAACGAAGGTACTGCTGACCCCAGTGGATATTCAGTTATGCCAAGTGACACTCACTTTCAGTTTAAATTGCTAGCAAATAGGAAGAAAAGTTCAAGAAGTCTTGGACAACAGTTTTGTAGGATTTACACTAAATTAGACTATAAAAATATATAAAAAATTGTGGAGAAAAGGGAATGGAAAAACCTTAAAAAGAAGAATTTATGTTTCCTTTTCCAGAATTATGTTTTAAAATTTCCTCATGGAAATGCTGCTGATTTATGTATTTAAAAAATACTCTCTTCCTGTTTAGCCTTTCCCACAGTAGGCTAGTCCTGATTTACTGTCCACTGAAGTAGATATTTGTGTTTCCTCATGTTTGCATTAATCTTAATACATCTATGGTCCCTCTAAAACTTTAGAATACTTTTTAACTACAGATATTTTTAAGTCCTTTGAGTATATACAAAAAATGATCCTACAAGTGGGTAGTAGAAAAATTTTGTTCCTTATTGTCTGTGACCATGCAGAATTGCAAAGGAGACAGTGAAAGAAATAAGTGAATCTGGCAACTTACTGGCTTTTTATTATCTTAATACAGTGAGATAGGGAACAGGCAAAAGCAAGCCTTTCTCTGAGTGATTCCTGTTTTATTCAAAATCCATGAGGGCTTACCTTAAAAATATATGATGCTATGGAGTTCAGCAAGCTGCATGATTTATTCAACTGGGCTCACCATTTCTTCCTGTCAGTTATATGTGATCAGTTATTGAAAGTGTCTATCACTCATTATGTATTTATTTTTTGGAGTTTAGAGACAGTCTCTTAAAAGATTTCACACAGGAGTATTGGGGCTCAATACTCAAGAGCTGACTATTAGCTAGTCAGTGAAATAAGTGTTTTGGGACACATTATTAATTGATAATAGTCCTTGTAAACTTCATGCTTCCAATTTACCTCAGCCCGAAGAATCTGTCCTGTTATCACTGAGCTTGTACCTGGCCATTTTTGGTGCACACTGCAGTGTGGCTGAGACATTTTCCCAGAAAAAATGCAAAATGTTACACACCATCTCATGTCAGGTATTTTGTACCTCAAATTGGTGGAACAAAGCATGTTATTTCCACTTAGTGGGAAGAAACCAACATTGTTATTTCACTGCTCTAGTGTCAGGGCTTTTTATTTCCACCACAGTGATTGTACAGGCTCTCATAACCAATAAGCCAACATCCACCCTGCCAAAAAAAACAACAAAAAACCTTTGGTTGGTCAGAAGCACATTAGAGCACACAAAAGAAAACTGACTTACGCTGCAGCTAGGAAGGAAATGTCTATTCTTCTGATAGTAGGGAGGAATTTGACTAAAAAATTACATTTTTCTGACAGATGGACAACCTCTGGATCATTTCTATTTGTCCAGATGATGCAAGTAGAAAAACGAAAACAACAAGCCAAGGGCGTGTATAGATTCCTTAATTCAAAAAGGGGAAAGGAAACATGCACTACTTGCTTGTGGTTGTGTAAAATAAATGCGGTTCAGGTTTAAAGTTTCTGGACACAAGCGATCAGATCTAAAGGGCCCAGATACACTATATCAGACAAAAAAAAGTCATATCAATATAGAGCAGTATAAGTTCTTAGAGAATTTCCTCTGAATAAGGGACACAGAATCACTTCTCAAAATTTTCTGCAATGAGAAACATCTTCAGGGTGAAACTGTGGCTCCCTGGAAACTTTGTCACAGAGTTGATGTGAACTAGTTGACTGTGAACACTGGCTGTGCCCCATTCCCAGATTGCTCTTCCCACTTTTCAACCTCAACTGCCCTCACTCTTCAGCCCTCTGAGTGACCTTTTCTTATAGCACAGCATAGTGCTCTGACCTACTCCAGCTCCCAACAACAGGCTTTCTGTTGAACAGCATGTGAACCTGGGCCAGGAAAAGATGGCTTAGGTTTTATGAGGATTGTGGACTACAGAGACATTGCCCCCAAACACAAAGGAAGCTTGATTCTTGGATTGGTGGAAATCTACAATAGCTCACGAGTGTAAATAGAACAAGATGCATTTGTCTTAGCTGTGTGTACAATCTGTACATTCTGGGTCTACCCACAGTTTATTTGTTGTGTTGAGAAATAAAATATCTTGGTTTTATTCCTTATCAGTAGAAAAAATATGTTTCTATTATCCACAAAACTAAGACTGACTCATATTTATATGGCTTCAGTAACATGATGTATTTTAAATGATGGAAACTTCATAAGCGAAACTAAAAGATGATTTTAGCTGTAAACGATGATTCTGTTATTTGCAAACATAATGATCTCAGTTCAAAAAATTAGCACAGAATGTGTGCAGAAATATGAAAATGAGTGCTTGGACAGAAATGATCACCGTTCACCTTGGAATGTGTATGTTAGGGCCCTTAACAGCATTGTTTTTTTTCGTGAAGATGTACTGAATAATTATGGACTATGACTTGAGAATTCACAGTATAAGAATATCAGATATATTATTTTGTAAAGTGTAGAAATTTCTGTGAAATTGATTTGCTTCATAGAGAATTTTACTGAGAATTATTTTTTTCATGTCACCACAGCCCTTGAATTTGAGGCTGACATCAGCATAAGATTTATGCTGTTTATTACTATATGTTGGGGACAGTTTCAAAAAGTCTGCTACAAGTGCCTGCAAAAAATAGTAATATTAATTTTGAACCCATAATAAACTGTTCTCGCTGTTACCATCCGCTTAGTTACTGCTATACATCCTTAGCCGGAGACATTGGAGGTGTGGCCATCCTGAACCGTGTTTCTTAGAGGGTGTGAGGATGGGGAGTTGGAGAAGATTTCAACCCAGTCCGAGATCTCAGATCCCGCACCTGGATCTTTATCAGGGCGCAAGAGAAGTAGCAGGCGGCGGGAGACTGCTGGGCACGCTCCCGCTGGAAGCGCGGCACGGCAGAGCTGGGGATGCGGTCCCGCTGGGGCGCCGGTGCCGCACGGTCCCAACCGCGCCGGCTGAGGTCACTGTGGCTCCGCACCTCCCTTTGCTTTTGGAGCAGCTTTTTGCTGCTGGCAGAAAGGATACGGCAACAGATTTTTCTATTTTTTTCTTTTTTTTCTTTCTTTCTTTTTTTTTTTTTCTCTCCCAGCACATAGAGTTTCTGAAAATGGGGACTAACTGATGGTTGTAATTTTGATGGAGATTTACCTGTAGGCAAGACGGCAATCAAACCCACACTATTAACAGAAGGCTGATTGAGTTAATGAATGTAATTGTCAACTCTGCAAACTGATTCAGTCTGTCTAACAATTTATCAGTTTGTCTTTCCTCTTGGAGTTGTCCCCATTTATATCTTGCTCTATGGTGGCTGTAGGTGAATACCTAAAATCCCCATAAATATAATATTGTTTGAGGGAGGACTGATGGGTGCTTGGGAAAGAAAAGGGGATCTGCTATACTGGGTAGCTGAATTTATCACTGTTCAATTAAACACAATAAATTTGGACTAGGCAGCTGAAATAGTAGGTAATATTAACTTTTGATTTTATCATACAGCTGGTCTGCATGAAATTCAGGTCCTTTACTCATTAGACCTAGTCTGCAAAGGACATCCTTAACTTAAATGACTTACGGTCTGATGAATGAAACAGTGTACAGGAAGCCTTGCATATAGATATCAGAGACTGATGCTCTAAAGCAAGAAGCAAAAGTTCTGTGGAGCAGGGAAGAGATAAGGAGATGTGAGAAAACATAAAAAATGCCTCCTGTGAGTCTGAATTTCAGGCTTGGCAAGCCTGCAGCCCACCAGCCTAAAATGAAGCACAAAGCCCACTACTGGATCTGCAGGAGATTTCCTTCCATACCGGGAACACCCATGGGACTGTAAAGAAAGGCTTTCCATCCTCCCCACGAGTTCAGCAAGAAAAGAGTGATCTATTAGAAGATGAAGACTAAACTACTGAATAGTCAGAAAAGCTTAATTCACAGCTCAAGCCAGGGACAAATCCAATTCAGAAGAGGCCTGTACAGATCATACAGCTTTTCTAGAAGCAGTTGCTTCATAAATGACCTTTTTCAGATGTATTGGACGAAGTGTACATTCAACTTCTGATAGAGGAAGTATATTCTGCTTCCTCAGAGCTTGCATCAGTCCTCAGAGCTGCCATCACTGAAGAGGTGAGGTCAAAACTACAACAAGAGAGTTGCCTGCCTTTCCCCTGGGGTCACACATAAGAGGACAACAAAAATGAGATGACACTCCACATCTGTGATGAACATTGTAAAGCAGTGTGACATTGGAATAATAATATATGTTTTACAGTGGAAAAAAACCAGCTGTATTTGCAGACAAGCCACTTTTGAACTCTACTAGTGAAAGTAAGGAGCAAGAACCCACAGGGAGTGATCAGAATTATTCCCCAAGGCCGGAGCCTCTCTCTTTGGAGCAAAATAAAAGATATCCTTCATGTGCTCCAAGGGATGGAATTGGATTGCCCCAGCTCTACTTGTCTGTCTGTAAGTGAGGCTTTTGTGCCTCTAATGGCAGGGATAGAGTCAGACCTAGATAGTCCATAACTGTGTTTTAACAGAGGACACAAGGCTGTGGCATAGGCCTGATCTAGCTTAACTCATGGAAAGAAACACAAATTGCCTAAGTGAGGGGCAAATGGCCACATATTTAAGTGATTTAAAAAAAGAAGTTGTCAGACTTAGGTAAGTCTACTAATAAAGAAGTGATCAACTTTTCTGAAATCCATCTTGTATACCTGTGTGTAGGTAATGTTGTGTTTTGCAGTCTTCCTTTCATCTGCAAGACTTTTTCTACACAAACATAATAATACAATATCCATCTGTCTTCTGACATGAATCTGTGTTCTTAAAGCCTTGCACGTAGCAGATGGAATAAGATTTGTAACCCGTTTGCCCATTTGTCAGTGATTCCTTCTCTAGCTCTCACATATTACTAATTTTATTTAATAGAAGAGTATTTTGCATGTCCTGTCATGCAAAATTGCAAGCCTCTTTCCAACATAAAGAATCCTTCCCCTCACAAATATTCTTATGCTGTATCACTGTCTGTGTCACAGCTAACAGCTGCTGAATACACATCATCTGTATAACTGTGAGTTTACCCTCAAGTTAGTTGGATTAGACAGTACGTTCCAGAGACTACACTGCCATTGAATACACTTACTTCAAATTTAACATGAAGTCTAATCAATAAAAATAACAACAATAAATTTTTCTCATTCTGCTTTCCTTATGCTATAGAAATGCCTGAGTATAGATGGCTTTCAGCTGTTCCTCAAGAGATACCTTTGTCATTTATTGAGCATTTTGTGCTTCACAAGAAATCCTATTACAATGTCACAACTTAAATTTGCCTTTCCTCAATGCTCTTGAAATGCCTTGCCAGCTGATGGAAAAGGAAGTATCATTTAGTGCTTGCATGTAGGTGCCTTCTAAATCAACAGTGTCTGTGATCTATATGCATAGGCAAACATTAAAATCCACTGAAAATAGAAAGAAATATGTTTTAAGAAAAATGAAACACCTCTATTTCAAAGAATAGAGCAGAACTGCTTGTTAGGAACTTCAGTGAATGAGTCAATATCTCTTGCTCAAAAATGAAACGTTAGCTAAAAGTTGAATTAACTGAGTAAGCCAACTAATTGAAGTCTTAATCGTGACCCGTAAAAATAATAGATTTGTTTGCTTTTTAAAATGTATTTTTATGCATTTAAAGACTGTCTGATAGGCATTTTTCAAAAGGAGGTGAGAAGAAAGCAAGGATTTTATGTTCACTGTTCAGGTCCTGTCTTGCCTGCCTGCCTGTAAGAACTGAAAAAGTGTTTAAATTATAACATCGGAAGAGTCAGGAGCAAAAAATGTCAAGTCTTTAGAGGAAAAAGGGTTTTTAGGCATGACTGTTTTGATTTTTTCATTTTGTTTAATTTTAGTTTCTAAAAAGCATTTGGAAAGAGGATGTTTTTATTTAAAATTCAACATCCACAATAGTTACATTATGGTGTGAAAGCTGCACTAGATGACTGATATCTTGGCAAACCTCCCAGGGGCTTAAGCCGTGCAGGATTTTACCCATTATTTTAAAATCAAACAAGTATAGGGGAAAAAAATAAACAGAATAAAAAAGATTCACCATTTCATTGTAATAAAGAGATAATAATAATAATAATAATAATAAAATAATAATAATAATTAATAATAATAATAATAATAATAATAATTCAAAGAAAAAAATAATCTTTTACATACAGTTTTGATTGACCACTGGCTCAGATTTGGTATCTGAAAATATTTGCCCTAAATATAATTCAGAAATAAGAGGAGGTTTTGTGTGGTGGAGGTATTTTTTTTCCCTTGGTACTTTGACAGAGACTCACCCTCCATTTTACCTGAAGGACTTACTAAAATTCATAATCTGAAATACCAGCTCAGATTCAGACACATGGATGAACACATGGCAGAGTGTTTCTCATTGGAAATGGCAAGAAACCTTTCCACTTACTTTTAATACTTATTTTGTGATTTTTATGCAGCACCAGTAACACCATTATCTCAGCACTGACAGAATGATATAAACTGTAAAATATCTTCTTTGAGACATTTAAACCTTTGCTGGATAAAATGCTAGTAAATGTGATATTAATTAAGGAATAATCCTGTACAATAGTAAAAGACATCAGATCCTTATGAGTAAAAGGAGTTTCTCCATTTTTAATATTTTTAAATCTGTGGTAGGCATAAGATAATGTTCTTAATTTGTTACTTTTTGGTAGAAGATCAAAGTGCATTATAAATTTAACCTTGATTTGAACAATACATTTCCTTCATATTCCCTAGGCCTGGGGTTTTTTGAAATCATCAACTTTTGGGTGGGTGTGTAAGGCAATATGTGCTACCTCTGTGCCCAAAAAGTAATGTAAGTAAATTTCCACGGTTGAAAACTTAAGTGTAAATATTTTTAATCTTAGAATCTAGTGTAAAATGGTTGCCTTAACTTTCCAAATATGCACAGGTCTTGTGGTTATGGGCAAAGCATGACAAGTAAACTCACGAGGTCGTGTTAGAGAGAAGATTGTTCAGTACACGGGTGGCTGCTTCAATTTGCAGTCCCCCACTGTTCAGCAGCTCTGGGATCAGCTTTATGAAGAAGACTTCCCATTCCTCAGCCATGCTAAGGCATGCATTCAGGGACCTTTGTATTCACATACTTATTTCACGTCCCTGGAGTTGAGCTTATTGATTACTCACATACTTAAACTGTCTTAACTTAAACAGCTTTGTTAAAATGGGGACTAATTCACTTACAGTCAGTCCCCATTTTGTGCAACAGGGATATACATTTTTAAAAGGGAAAAAAGGAACAAGCCAAAAAGTATATATGAGCTTAAAACAGGCTTTAGACAGATTTGAGGGGTTCCAGTACATGACTGAATCTAGCCCATAATGTTAAAACTGTTTTTCTTCCAAAACATGGGCAAACCCATTAATCACTAAGGGCAATAGGAACAGTGGCAGCATGTGGCAGACATTGGTAGTGAGAGAAAAATAGTCTGAGTAAATGCAATACTTTCTTCAACACTGCACACTACTTTAGCATAACTTATTTTGAAAGGTTAAAGGATGCAATTTTGAAACAGCTAGTAAGTATGGTTTAGAATGACTTCTGATGCATATTATGTCATTTTCTCTCAGTTTAAAAAAATTAAAATAAATAATTTGGCTGAACAAAGGTGAATTTCATATTATTCCCACACATCTACTTTTTAAACTTTATAATGGTTCACAGGTTAACGTTATGTGAAATCACCTAATACCCTTCACAGAAATATTTCAGTCTGGTAATAAAGAGAAGAGCCCATCTGAAAATAAAAAAAGGAACAGATGGATAAGACTGCAAATATTATTTCAGTTTAATCTAATAATTACAGAAGCAGAAGGATTCTTTCAGTATTAGAATTTGCCAATGCTGAGGCTGATTTCTGTGCTCCAGATTACAGCCCTCAGTGAAGGATTAATTTTGGACTAACTGCATCAAGTGGATGGACAGATAGATAATTTATTTCTCTGAGAATTGTTTTCTGGATAAAAATAAAGCCCATTATTTTTGGAGACAGCCTTCAACCAACCTTTTAAAACACAACTATTCTCCATTCTGACTTCTCTCACTTTTTTTTTTTTTTTTTAATTTTATGATTACTATTTCTTTGCAAACACTCATTCTAACCAAGCAGAATTTACTTATATCCTGCAGTGGGACAGTAAACCCCCAAGAGATATGGGTTTACAGGAACCTCATATATCCCATTTTCCAGCTGTGGGAAAATGATTTTCAGAAAAGGGAAAATTACTTGTCTAAAATCACACAGTGAGATTAATGATACAGCCAAGCATTGAACATGTTGGCTGTGGTCAGATGATCACTAAGATTGGATTTATGCATTACTGGATCACCTGGCCATACAAATTTGGAGTGCAGGCAGGCATGCACTCCTGTTGATTCTTCACAGCCCATCAGATAGTGCTTAAGTCAGCTGGAGCCCTGATATAGCCTGGAGTGCAGAGTATCCCATATGCCATTCACTCTCGTCTCTCAGGTGTACTTTGGGATGATGGCCTGTTGCACTGTGGTAGGAAAGTTAGCTTCTGCTTATGAGGCTGTTATTACGACAGGAAAAACCCTAGAAAGTGACCATGTCACAAGCAAGGCACTGCTTTAATGTCACAACATATCAGGGCATCACAGTCCCAGGCTGTTGTAGGTGGCAACACGGATGTGTTGTTGGTTCTGTCCCTGGAAGTGCCCATTTCCTGCTACAAGCTGGTGATGGAGGAGTGCAGATGTGATGCCCAGAGTATGGTGTTTCACACTGGGCTGCATGAACAGAGAACAGAGGACAGAACTAATTGTTTTGCCAAACCTTTTCTCATTGCTGATTCAACGGGGTACTGTAAGGCTGAGAAATGACAGGTTCCTTTTTCCTGAGGCATCTGGGTCGTGAGAAGAGCTATAACCACAACAGAAGGTTACACTTAAAATATGGGGAGATCCAGAGTATAAGGTGAGCTTCTAAAAAGAAGCATCCTCAAACATCACCTCTTAGACATTTCTCAGGAAGGTGCCCACCCAACCAGTGATATTTACTGAACACTGAGGAGAAAGGGACTTAAAGTTTCTGAGACATGGCAGCTCTTGACTCTTAGCATTTGGATCTGAATCAATTTGGGCAAGATTGATTGCAACTTCAGCAAGACAATGCTGAAGTTCAGAATGCTCTTTTGGAAGGGTCCCAGCTCATGATCTGAGTGAGCCATGCAGGAATAGAGAATGAAAGATGTTCAACTGAGTATGTATCCTCTCTCTCTGTCTTGTGACCTGTCCTGATTGTTTATCAACATCTTGGGTCACTGAAATATTGTGCTGGGGTCATCTTCAGCTGGTTTCAGACCTCATGAAGATTGTTTTCTGTATTTCTCAGCTGATGCCCTGGAGACAGGACAGTCTGCTGTCATCGTCGTGTAATTTTGTGCTTCCAAAAATGTCCCATGCCACATTTACTTCAGTTAATCTAGCTCAGCCTAAACCAGAGATAAGACAGTAGAATTATAGACTAGTTTGGGTTAGAAGGGTCCATTAAAAATTATATAGTCCAACCCCCCCCCACCCCCTTCAATAACCAGCAGTATCTTTAACTAGATCAGATTGCTCAGAGTCCTGTCCAGCTTGGCTTTCAATATTTCCAGAGATGGGGCATCCACCACCTCTCTGGGCAAACTGTTCCAGGGCTTCACCAACCACATCATAAAAGAGTTCTTTCTTATATCTAATCTAAATTGACCCTCTTTTAATTTAAAACCATTAGTCCTTGTCCTATTGGAACAGGCCCTACTGAAAAGTCTGTCTCCATGTTTCTCATAGGCTGCCTTTATGTACTGAAAGTCCAGAACAAGGTCTCCCTGGAACCTTCTTTCCTCCTGGCAGATCAAACTCAACTACCTCAGCTTTTCTTCATAGAAGATGAAGGTGACTTGAGAAGACCTGTCTGATTAGGCTTTGAATCTTTAGGATTTACATAATCTGTTCTGGTGGCTCAACTGTGAGCTGGTAACCACCCGCTGAAAGATGGTAAATGACAACTGGGGACAGTAATGAATAGTTAGAGATTGTAATATCTTGAAGGCTCCAATTACTGCCATTGCTACTCTGTAACTGTGCCTGAAGACAGAGTGTGGGAGTGACTCGACTCTGGCAGTGACTAAGCAATTAGCCCCAAAGGCAACATGGCACATTTCTCTGGGCCTCCATTTCCCATCTGTGGAAGCAGAGCAGTGCTGTGCATTCACTTTCACTTAGCACATTCTGCTTTGATGCTAAGTGTGAGGATTCAACTTTAAACTAGGATTTCTGAAATGCATCACGAGGGAGCTAGGCATCTACTCAAATATAACTAAAACAGTAGTTAGAAATTACTGGAAATGAGCCCATGTCCTTGCAGTAACAACAGTTACACTTCATCTCCTTCATATTCTCTTTTTCATATAGAGAGATCAAAAAGACCTTATTTCCCCGTATTAAGATCACATGGCAAACATTTTCTTGGAGCAAAATGCCTGCTAAAACATTTTGGTTTATGTAAAGGCACAAAGTGGTATTACCTATGGGGCTTCAGGCTGCCAGGGCCTTCAGGCAAAATACTCTACATGCTGAAGAGGAAATGCAGTTACTGAAGTCAAGTTTATGTTTTTTAACCTATTTTTCTTGAGATAACTTTGTCAGATTGTCAAACAAACTCTCCAAAGGGATTTGAGTCACAACCACATTAAACTGGAATCCAATCTTGTTATGCTGGCCTCAGCGAGTGGATATTCCCTCTGAGCAAGCCTGCACTGTATTAAGCTGCCTTCTGTTTCTTCAACCTAAGCTGTGAATGTATAATCATATTTCCTTTTGAAAATGACTTGTTTTTCTTCATTACAGAAACAGGATTGATTTTCCTACAGAGTGTTACACTTGTCAAAGCAGCTATAATCAAATTTCACTGTAATGTCCCTACACAAGTAATTCCCACAATTAAAACTGTAACCGTTCTGGATACCTGTTGGGTTAGGTTCTAACCTTCATGTGTATCTGGAATTGGTCCATTGAGAACATGGGCCAAATCCACAGCTTTGCAAATCAAAGGCACTGGAGCTGTATCTGTGGGCACCAATTGTGTATATAACTGACTACCTTCAATGAAGTAAACAGAATCACTTATTGATACTAATATGACAAGAAGAAAAATATAGGACCAATAAGTCAAAATAAATTACCTTTTACATCAATGAATGACAGAAGCTCCATAGTTTTTGTAATTTTCCAATATTCCAGACCTTCCCTCATGTAACCTTTGAATAAAATTAAGTGGAACTGGATACAAGGATAGTAATGTTTCAAAAGTTGGCTCAGGAGAGGCTTCAGTGGCCCAAGAACTCCAATGACAAGCCATCTTAAGAGTTCACTGCCTCAATAGACTATATTTTGGGTGATCAATCTTTAATTTAAGATTAATTTAATGAAGATATTTATGTCAGCCTTGAAGAAAGCATGGGCTAAAACTGCAGCCCTTTATATGCGTGACACTCAAGTGCTGCCTTTGCTGTGATATTACTAAAATGATCCTTCAGGTCATTCTCCAGAATTCCACTTACCATTTATAGCTCTAGTCAGGGTAGGCCAATCTGTTCACATTCACCTTTCACCTTATAAGAGAAGGCAAATGTGGCTACCTTCCCAAGCACACCATGCCTTTCCTGTGCACTGGTCACCAAGGAGGAAGCCGCAAACCTTGTTAAATGGGATGATGATCAGCCACATTCCAAGTCTTCCTCTTTTCTCACACACACACACACACACACACACACACTCTCACACACACATGCGATCATGTGCACTTCCACATATTCCTGCAAAATGCTGACAACCTAAGTTAATAGGAAATAATTAAGACAAAAATGCATTTTAAGTATAAAGCTGAATCACAGCTCCCAGTGCCTGGCAGCAGCCAGGTGATAGAAACTATAAACTTGTCCTAAGGGTCAGCTCTGAAATTCCTCTGTTACAGAGGAATTAATGCTCAAGGCAGTGCAAACAACTGTGCTGCTGAATTTGCAGCTCCACCTATTTTCTGAAGGTCAGGCAGCCTGAACTCCCTACAGACACACACTGCTGCATGTGTGCACACACACACAGAAGTAAGTAAAAATAAACAAAGTATTTACCAGCATGACTTTCACTTACATCCACTTAGTATTATCTATTGTAGTCATTCCATTGGAGAACAACATGTTATTAAGGGAGGCCAGCTCTGCCAAGTGTTAGTCCCCCAGAGGGGACTCACCCATGTGTTAAACATTTTAGCTCTCATAATGGAAGGCTATGCTGTATATTTCAATGACAATTCACTTACTACTTACAGATGAGATACTTGGGAGTGCATCCCAGCAAGCAGTGTTTGCTTTTGATGCTGAGAGAGTGGGCATTAAAATCACATAGTGCATACTGTTTGTGAGGCAGATGCTCTTGTGGCAGCCAGCAAACCAGATCCTCAAGTTCATCTCAGGTGCTCAGTGTGTGCATCAGACTTGCCCTGAACAAGGAGAGCCCTGAACACACTCAGCTTCCAGAGGCAGGAAATTATTAAGAGAGTGGAGTGGCTGAAGAGCTTAAGAGCATCATTCCTTTATAATCAGGCAAACATAGACTGCTTCTTTCTACACAGCAGTCATTCTTAAGACATCCTGTAACAAGGAAGATGAAGATATCTCAGGCTGCTTCATCTGCTTTAGAAGGGAGACGAGATATCACAAAACTTTGCTGCTATAAGCAGAGACATATTTAACATGAAGGAAGAAAAAAGCAGGAATTACAGCAAGGAACTAGAGAGTCTTCATGGGGTCTTTCACCCAATACTCTTCTCAGATTGTCTGGCATCCTAAAGTGGCTTGCACTACAGAAGAATGTTCCACTCCTGGTTTCCTTTAAGTAGATTTGACTTTGTCTTATTTAAAGCAAATGTGTTGTTTTATTGATGTGAAAGTTTTGATGACACACCATCCTAATTGCTGCTCTTGAGCAACACAAACCTGCAGCCAATGCTCTATGACATGTTTTTGTGCTTCTCGTTGTTATAGCTTTCCACCAACTGATCAGCACAGCAAGTCAACCTGCAAATAAGTACTCCTGAGCACTTTAATGAGACCCTTATCTCTGGCTAACTTAGGAATACTCATTGGGCTTTCCCCCTGTTGAACAGCAGCAACTCCAAATAACACTCCCATTAAAACAAATGCGCTGCTGTCAGAGATGTCAGGTTGAAGGGCCAGTAGCCTTCTGAAGCCGCTGTTGCATCATCCATTTGTTGGGCCAAGGTACAATGCCTACTGGAGTGATTAGAGCAATTACTCAGCACTGTTTGTCACAGTCAATCAGATCTGACCAGCATGAACGCAGCCGTGACCTAGACCTGCCTCTCTAGCAAAGCATTATTATTGGTTGTCATCTCTGTCTTCGGTAGCTCCATGCACGTCTCTAAGTTGGAAATGCACTAAGAAAACTTCCTAGCAATTATTTCTCTTTCGTTTCTTTCCTTGATGGGCCTCTCCAATCATCTGATGCATGCTTTTTTCCCTTTTGTCTTACTGCCTGTGTTTCTTCTGATATCTACTCTGACTTTCTGCCAATGAGTTCAGTAGCAAAGCCACTTGAGAGTCTCTAAAGTCACCCCTTCTCTGCTTTTCATTTAGCACGAACCAGAGAAAGCTGATAGATGGGAGCTAATGGAAGAGAGGAGAGAGAACTTGGTCTTAGTAAGTCCAGTCCTCTGTGCATCTCCTTTACAACATTTTCTATGGCAAATACAACCTAGTCTGGGTATTTTGTAGTAAAGTGCTTAACAAGATTAAAACCCACAGATCAAAAAATGTGTTGCTCAAATTGAAATAAACAAGTTCTGTGATTTTTTTTTATGGCTGGAATTAGGATATTGAAGAATAACACTTGAACCTGGTGATTGAAGTGTCCTGGCCCCTCTATACTGCTACTCATTCTCACTCTTGCTTTCATCTTAAGCTTTGCTTGAGATCTGCAGGAAAGCAAGGACAAGCACATCTCTGCTCTCTGTCTTCTCTACAAGGACAAAAGTATCCAAAAAGGACCTGCACCTTCAAACTGCCACATTCTCTCCTCTTTTTCATTTTTTATTCCAATGCACATTTAAGAAAGATACTTTGTCAGCATTATCAAAGAAAGAAGCAATAGGTATAGAGACATATGTTTCAGGAGGCTGAAATGTCACATTGATGGAGCTTCAGACAGATGAGTGGATGAAGAGCTGCCTAGCGTCATTCTGCAGCACACTGATACAAATGTCCTGTGTGCAGGTGTGTAAGGGAGACTAAAGAACATAATTTCATGCAGGCCATGTCAGCAGAGGCTCTTACACTGATCCTAACTGTGGTTAGTGAGGAAAGGAAGAGCTTGTGACAAGCATGTGTGTGTGAAGAAGACTTCAATTTCAATAAGGGGAAGATGTTAAATGTATGTTATTGCAATTATTACTAATAGGAAAAATGCTTGTGCTGCTACTTGCAGCTGCTGCTAATAATGGAGGAATAAAGGGCCTTTTGATCACAAAAAATCCCAGCAGCAACTTTGCCACATTAGTACAGTAATTTCACTATTGCTTTTAAAAGTGTTCAAAGCAATTAGTAAAAAATAGATTATTAAACACAAAATGCTTTGTAACTGTTTTTTCAGGAAGTAGCTACATACTACTGAAATTATAGCATATACTGTGTTCTGTGATGGTATAAGGACCCTGAAGTTTAGACAGTTTCCAAAATTCTTTGAGAGAATGAGGAAACATTTACCATACACAGGCCACTGGTGAGGTTTCTTTCACTCAATAGAAAATTATTGTTTCTCAGCTAGGCAAAATTAGAGGTTCAGGACTGATACTCTTTGGAAAATATGGATAAAGGTATTGAGATACGGGGCACAACAAAGAGTATTTCGGCTGTCTGACTTCAGGGATAAAGAACTGGCATGCTTTGTAGTTTCTCAGATCCTTAAATCCTTTGAAAAGGTTTAAGGATAAAGAACATACTGTTATCTAGGAAATAATGCACATTAGAAATAATAGAATAAAATTACAAATAGATGAAGTAAGAAAATGTATTACAAAGATTATACTTAATAAGTATCTTAGCTGATTTAACATCTCAGCTTCCTGTCAGACTGGCTGATTAGCCTTTACAATGTACCCCAAGGCTGGTATACCCTGCCAAAAATCCAAAAGGTATATATTTTTCTCACTGGTAAAGGTGGTTGCCAGAGACATCCAATGCAGCTGCTGTGCACAATCTGTTTCTCTGGTAGTTCAGAAAAGAGTAATTGTCACTTCCTGTTCACTTGTCTTTATTGTCAGTAAGGAGGTGAGGCAGGGGATCAATAGTTTTACCTTTTCTTTAAGGTTACCAATTGTTTATCTTAATTGGAAAATTCATGTCTTCAGCTCTAATCTGCCTATTATTTCAATGTAGGACACAATATCAAAGCTTTATAAATCTTACAGCAATTTACTAAATGCAAATTACATTTTTATTTAATCAGACTTTCAACACTAACCTATGCATTCTAATTAAAAATGAGGGATGGAACCCTGCTTTGGATTGGTTTGGTTTGGTAACATCCACATATTTACTCTTAAATAAGGTAGGGTCCTTTCATACTTAGTTTAGAATGTAAAGCTGAATAATCTGGGTGAAACCAGAACCACTTCAAAACTCTGTCATTGACTCAGTCTCATGTTGACCATTTGCACCAACTCTTTTGACATTTCTTTAGTCTGAGTCAGGGAGAAAGAGAATGCTGGTACACTTTTACTTAAATATTCTTATAATTTATTACTAGGAAATGCATGATCGTGAACCCAATGTGGCATGCAAAACATGTAATTCAAAACTTCAAAGGCTTGAAGATACGTTTTATTCACTCTGAGAAATGAGTTTACTGACATTGTTGCAAAATGGGTTTTAAGCAACAAATTTTTTCTCTACTAAGTAGCTGACAGGTTGTGATAGGAGCATGGCTAGTTCTGCTGCAACTTTTCCTCTTGTCCAAAATGGTTTCAGAGCATGTGCTGATGTCCATAGAGAACACACTGGATTCAGTGATTCTCCATGTGGGTGAGTGCACTGCAGAATCGGAGCCTAAATGGGGCTTAAGAGCAGGAAAATTCTGTTCTCACTGCTTCACTATCCCCAAGTTGGAAACAGTAGAGGTGGACACACTTCTCCTGTTGGTGAAAGACTTCATTGTATAGCCACTACTTGTAAAACTCAGGGAAACAGTAGAGACTGGTGAAGTCTCTGAAAGGGTTAAGTGTCCATGGAATGGCACAGCCATGCCATTATCTTGGTAGGTTTTTCAAAATCGTGAACTCTACAAGCTTTGCTTATCCATATAAACTAGCAACTAAACAGTAATCCCTCATGTGTTCAAATATTTTCCTTAAATATTCTGTATTCCTACATGATTTGCACCTCACACTGGCAGTTCTCCTGCTGTGAGATGGCTATCAAGTTCAGTAAAAGATGACTTTTACAAATGAAATTCCCTCTTAAATGAAACAATTTTCCTAGTGCTACATGTTTATTACTTGACTCAACTAATGATATAGTTCTGCTCTTAAATTAATTGTTAATAAAGCTATGACTAATTTAAACTTTGCCCACATTGGGCTGGGGAAGATGGCAGATATTAGTGTCTCTGAAAAGTTAGGCTAATGTTGAGGAGAAGGCAAAGAAAAAGAAAAGTCAGGTTGTTGGGTCTGATTCCCCTGCAGCTGATTGCATCTGGCAGTCTGTCTCCATCTGACTTGCTAGCTGAGTACAGTGCAGGGCTGCATCTTTTTGCATCCAGTAAATCTGAGTGGATTTAACAAATCCAAATATGATCAGCTTTCTTTTCCCTACTTTCCTGACTTTTCTCTGGTAGGAACAGACTTCTCTCCATGCTGCTGAATCATTATTATTTTTATCACCTACTATTTAATCACAGACAATACACCTGGTGTTGTACAAGACTAAATCTCCTTTACAATGAATTTATGATTAAAAATAGAGAGTTTTCATCTACAGTATAATCACTCTTGGGAGAGTGGCTATACTTTAGCCATCTGGGAGAAAGATTTTCAAAACCAGATCACTAGCAGCAGCATGATGAACTTTTACCAAACCTCATGGAAAGCTTTGTTTTCTAACTGTGCTTTTGGAAAACCTTGGGGAACTTTAGTGCTAGAGACAACTGGAGTGGCTTACTGAGGTTAGTTTCAAATGTTCTAAGGGGTCAGCTGTTAGCTTAATCAGGTGCCCCACCTGAATTAGTCACACCTGAGATTCAGCAAAACCCTATGATAAGCTGAGACGAATGAAAGGCTCCTTTCAAAAAACAAAACCAAAAATCCATAAGAAGCAGTGGTTGCCTTAGAGTAGACACTTCAATGTATGTAGATGTGCTGAGATGGTGGTCGCCCTCAAGCTCTACATTGAGCCAGCAGCCCAGAGAAGAAAAGATATTAGCTGAATAAATTTGTGGCCACAGTAAATCTAACAATAGAGCACTAATTCCACATCAAAAACTTTTTGGCTATAGGATTTAAAGCACTGATCTGGGATAATCTCACTCCAGCAATTTAAATGAGGTAAAAGTATTTGGATGTATTAATTTCATACTGCTGGGGTTTCTGCCAAATTACGGACTGGCTGCTTCATTCAAACTTTTGCTCTAAACCAGCATCTGATCTCCCTCAGCCTAATACAACATTCACAAGAAATAAAGCTTGCATAAACTCTGTATAATGTAGCCAGACTAATTCAACAGAAAAGCAGTCATGTATGTGTGCATATCCAGAAAGGACCTGCAGCACTCTGTGCTCCAGAGGGCAGAATGTCGGATGTGAGGAGTGCAGAACTTTCCATTTAGTGTGGGAAGTAAATGCAAGGAAATGTTTCCCCTTGGCCAGAAATCAGCCTCATGAATTCTCACCTTGATCTAAGCTACATGTAATATTAATCGCATAGGAATAGTCTGTTCCCATGGTTATGGGAAGTGAGTTCCTTTGCCTCTGCTGGGTTCTTATTCCCCAGTTCACCTGTGGTAGTGTAGCTGTAGCCAATGCAGACCTGTGAAGTCTGCTTCTGTTATTGTCCTTGTTGTTAAATTAAGCTTTTAAACCCATGTGTGTATCAAGTGCACAATATCTGTGTAGGAAGCCTAAAATAAAGCTAGGAAACTGATAAAGTTTTGGTATGATATTCATACCAAGAAAATAATTCTGGTTTCTCTTAAAATAATTTTTTCTTTATGTTGGATGGAAAAGATTTTCCCTTTTTGCTTTACTTAAAGTGCTTTGGATAGAACAAGATAGGGAAAAAACCAAAGAACAATATAACCAAGTGCAGCAAGGAACTAGATCAAGGTGGATTGCAATATGTAACTCAAGATTTTTACAGCACATATTTACTTCCTTTGTAACTTTTCTCTTTGAATTTTCTCAGTTGACTATTTGTACTTACATGTGCAAAACCTGTCAAAGTTGTAGCTAGATGAGTGAATATTGTTAATTAAGGCTTTGTGTTTTAGGCTGGGCTATTATGTTTTAAATATTTCCTTCTTCATTCAAGTTGTATTTCTGGCATGTAGTTTTACTATTCCTTACCACAAAAATTGAGATGTTGGCTTTGGGTGCTTCAGGTCTTTCAGACAGGTATTATTTGCCCAATAGCTTAATTATACTCTTCCATGGAGTGAGTACACAGCAGGCACTGTGCATTTATAATTTAACTCTTCAAAGACAAGAAATAGGAAATGACATGACACACACAGACAGTTTGCACAAAATCTTAAAGCCAGTTATTCTGTCTTTATATAAATGAAAAATTCAAATCTGGCTATGACAATAAACTTTATACAGATTTCATGCCTTAATTTTTTCATTAATTCTAAAAGGTTTTTTGAGTCAGGCCAGTCCTGAATCCCTTTTTCAACACAGCATTTTTGGGACCATTAAGTCTCTGTCTTAATCTCTCTGTTCTAAGTAAACTTGCTCTGCACTAGCTGCTGCCTGATTTGAAAAGTCTTTCCCTGTTACAAGGATATATTCCTCTCATCCTCTTACTTGACATGAGCTTCCAGTCTTGCTACATGAGTTTCACACCCAATACTTGTGTTTCCTACAAGAAATTCTGTAGTCTGTAATTCTTCCCCTCACAGAAAAATAGGATGGATTATGCTCCTCACTTCAACCAGTTGTTGTTACACTGAGCGTACATTTCAATAGGAGATGACTGATACTCAAAATGCCATATTTTTGAAGGCAGATCAATATATGATACAGCACAGATAGTGTATGTTAGATCCCACTTACACTGATATGCTTGATGATAGAGTAATTTCACAGTAAAATTAGAATTCATAAGACGCAGATAGATTTCCCATCGTGTCACAATTTTGTTTTACAATAGGAAGACTCGCTCGAGAGGCAATGCTCTTGGGTTCTAATACATTTAACATCATCTTGGTGATGAAGCTAAACATCAATTTGAATTAATAGTGTGAAGATGGTAAGAAAGAGGGAAAAGGGTTTATGTGGCTTGCCTGAAGTCACCAAGATAGAGTGCAAAAATGCTGGGGTGGAATTGCTTTCTGAGCCCCATTCTTCTGTCTCAGCTACCATGGCTCACTTATCTGCTACTCCAGGAGCAGTTTAGCAAATTTAGGTCAGGCTGTTTTTCAGTTAAACACAGTCACCCATTAGTGGAATTAATATATCATTCCAGCTTGCATTTTAACAAGATTTCTGTTGGAAACATGGAGCTATAAAGTTACTTCAGCAGTGGATGAGACTGGGTGATTTTTAAAATAATACTTTACAATTTGCTTCTTTATTTCAAGGAAGGCATAACAAAAAGAGCTGCTCGTGTCTTATGCAAGAGCAAGATGTATGCAGAAAGTATTTGCTTGCATCACTGTATAAATAAAAGACTGAAAAGCTAAAAATAAATAAAAGACTGAAAATAGTGGATAATAAGCTTTTCAAAAAAATGACAAGAAGAAAATTGTACCAAAGTGAATACGCTGAAAACCTGCCCCTTAAAAAATGACTCTGTCATTACAATTTACCTGTTGACTTGTGCGGAACCTGAAGGGCACTTGCTATACAATGTTAAATAGGTTTTCAAGTAACTTCTTTGTTGTTTTACCAGAGGCTGTTCACAAAAAATTAGGTGTCTTTGCTCAGAATTTTATTTCAGAGCCTTCTAAAATAAAGAGGGGCATGCAAAACCACTGAAGATTCAGACCTTTGATGATGGTTTAAAACTTTCACTTTAGCTGGTGATTACTTGCTTTTCAACTCAGTTGGTTCTGTGGCAAAGTGTAAGAGCCATCTTTCCAGACAAAATGGAGTTCTCTCTAATATATTTATTTTTGCACCTGAGGTGACAGATAGAAGATTCCTTGCTAATGTTTAACCTAGAGCTGTTCTATCTGTTAATTCTTCTCACCATTTTTTTCATGAAATTATTGATATAATTTTACCAGAGTTCAAACTCCCTTTTTTATGATCTTATAGGTCACATCTACAGTCTGTTTACCATCCACAGAGGACAAAGACTTGTGGCAAGGCAGTGTTCAAATTCTGATAGAGTCTGCTCTCTCCTCCTTGCCCGGGTTTCCCAAAGCTTGGGTGTGATCTAGTATGTGTGCAGTTCTCACAGTCAGGAGATGAAGGCCTCGGTGACAAAAACAGTGTCAACCACTTGACAGTACACTGCCTTTTTAGATATTTTTGGCTTTAACTCCATGGCAGCTTGGGTGGTTGGGGAAAGAGAATTCTCCATTTCCACTTAAGGTGTAGTTAATTAAAACACTGGCATTTTTTTGGCATATAGTGTTGCCTATGAGCAATTCACTAGTATTTCTTCCTGGCAAGCAAGTCCTTTGTCTTTTACCTGTCTTGTTGCTGTTACCAGTCTTACCATCATCATTAGGCTTCAGCTTTTGAAATGATGCTTATATGGATTAATGGATCATTTATAACTAGATTATGGAAGCCTTGTCTGTGTGATGGTTCATTCAGTGTCTGAAAAAGGCTATGGAGGCTAATTATCTGAACTTGACAGTATTTTACCTGTCAGTACAGAGTAAGCTTCACTATTAACATGATGTTATTATGCTATTGTCCCTGTTTTAACTTCAACCATTATTAAGGGTCAGTGTGAAGCACAGACAAACCCACGGCCTCTGAGCAGAAAATCAGCACTGCATCTAAAAAAACTTTGGTTGACAGAAATTTAAATCAAATTTCTATAGGAGCTTCACCTGCACATTTTTAAATGCCAAGAGGCTTAAAATATCTCAGTGGATGAAGTTTCACAACATCCCAGTCAGAGAGCTCCTCCAAAATGTGTGACTGAAAATGCCTACATCTGCAAATAGCAATACTCCTGTTTTAGATGGACAAATATGCATTCAAACAGTGACTCACTCAAATATGGTGACAGAAGATATCTGCAGCAGAGGTACTAAAAGAATTCAGATCTCCTGCATTCAGTTCTGTATTTTACCTGTCTAAAGATTTCCTAATTTCTGTAGAGGCAGCATTATGGAAATATTTACCATTGTACTGTCCTGCTTTGATAAGATAGAATACCAGGACACTTGTTGGCAATAGCTCCATAACAGCTTTCATTCAGTACTTGTCATCAAGTAGGTAAGAAACATGTTCACATAGGGAAAGGAGTATGAAAATTCTTGGCCTTGATGAATTTGGTGCTCTTTTCCCAGTTCTACAAATCTATAGTCACACAGTAATAACAGAGACAGCACTGGGGCAGGGCATTAGTTGCAGATGAGAAAATACAGTTAGTGTTACCCTCAGTAGGTGAGAGAGTTTGTGGTGATAACTTTTTGTAGAAGATGACTGAGCACTGGGAGTAACTTATGTGCTCCTGTGATGCTGCAGTTGATAATCAGAACATTCGCAACATGAATAATGTGCTTGAAACAAACACGTAATTAGATAACTTGTATCTCATTAAAATATGCTCACATGGTGCAAATCCATAAAAAAATATAAAGGGGACATTTTAAGGGACATATCCTGATGGGAAAAGCTATAGATATTAATTTATTTAAAAATAAATAAATAAGGTCTCCAACATGTTAGCGTGGCTTATTTCACTCAGCACCTCAACTGGTTGTTTGCTATGTCATGCTGATCTAGGACTGTTCTCTTATCAATTTTAAAGCTTTTGACATCCTGCATTCAAGATCACTTCAGATTAGTGAGAATTCCAGACCTTAAACTTTTGATTACTTGTGACATCTTTGTTCATTTGGTCCAAAAGCATGTACCAATGGATCATTTTATTTAAATTACAAAAATCACTGCTTCTTCATAATCTTAAGATTTATTTTTCATCTCCCATCCCCATGCTAGAAATACACTCATAAGCACACACGTAGCCAGTAGGACTTACAGACACACATCCACAGTAACATGATCTGATATCACAAACTGTAACAGGAGCAGAGCAGTAACGCTCAGGTTCCTAAGTGGATGTGGCATTGTTTAAGCCTCAGGCATACAAATTAAAGCACCTACTAGCTGGCATAATTTGCTTGGTCAAATATCAAGACAATTCTTCCACTAGCTCCATCCTAAGGAAAAAAAAAATCAAAACTTTAAAACCTGCCTCTGCTTTCTTCTATTCCATATCTCCTGGAAGAGATTCGAGTACTGAATATGTTGTTGTTGGAAATAAGCTGGAACTGGAAAATAAACAAAGTGTAACACTAAGAAGTTGCCGAGACCATGGAAAAACTGAGGCAGAGGGCTTCTCCTTCACTGCTCAGAAAAGAAGGTCCTTGGAGATAAAAAGGGGAAAAAAAATCCCAAGTAAACTTTTCAAAAGTTACTGGTGTAAAAAATGCTGTAGGGCCTTTAAAGCAACTTTCTTATTGCAGTACAATTAGATAACTAACATGGCAGTTGAAATTCAATGAGATTTTGTACTTAACTCCCTTAGCTTGGCATTTCCTCAAGCATCTGCTATTTCCACTAGCCAGGAATTACAGTCTTTCTAATCACAAACCTAATTTATCACAGCATGGTTATTCTGGTTTCCCCTTATTCCGTTATTTTATCAAACTGCAAAACATGGAGCTGTTACTGGCCAGAATCATCCACTGGTGTGATACAAATATTTACTCATATTGGCTCACATATTTGCTGCTTGGCTACATTGCTTATCCTTTCAGCTACAGACAGAACTAGTGACCCTGGCAAATATCCCCTGATATTTGAAAGAGTAAGGATCCTGTCTTCACTAACCTCTAATTCCTATCATGTCAACATTATTGGTATATGACCTCTCAGACAAGAGGAGTGTGATCAGTTGTACAGCTGTGCTCCTTGTTCCAGCGGATGTGGGCCTTCATGTACAGGTAATGAAATCCATGATAGGACCCTTCAAACACCTCTTTGTAATGCTGGGTAAGACATCTATTTTCCCTATCACGTAAAGGTTGGGAGGACACTCCAGCAAGACACCAGTTTTATAACTGATTCTTTCTCAGGGAAGAAATGTATTAAAATGAAGTTGAGCTGAATCCTAAATTGCTTATTAAGTTTCTCCTCTGTGTTTTTTACAGTTAAGTTGTGACTGAACTCCATAGGAGTTTTCTTTGTAAACATCCAAGGCCAGAATTTTAAATGTATTTTGAAAAACCAAAGCAGAAGCCAGACTACAGATGCACAGAGCATAAATAATCTAGAAAAACTGACAGAAAATTTTCTGAAATGACTCAGCAATTGTGCTGCTATGGACATTGCCTTTTTTGTTGTTTTGTACATGCTGATAATTTTGTTCTCAGACATATTTTTTCCAAAGACCACAGCTGAGCAACTGAGACACTTGGCAAAGTTTTCTTTTACTTTTGTTGCAATGTATTCTTTATCAGATGATGCGGAGGCTGTTTTGCTGCATTTTAAATTATGAGGTATATTCTAGAAAAATTCAGGTGTTGGGACAAGGGCTGAAACTAGTTGAAGAGATTTTCTCAGCTCATCTGGCAGGTAAGGAGTGGAAGTAGGAATTGCACTCCTGGTCTCTGGCCCTATCCACAAGCAAGCTCGTCATCCCATCCCGTCACCCAACACACAGACTAGAAAGAAAGAGATGAAGGTTTCATGAGGAGCCTGAGAGACACAAGACCAGTCAGTGGGTATTTGAAAGAGTAAGGATCCTGTCTTCACTAACCTCTAATTCCTATCATGTCAACATTATTGGTATATGACCTCTCAGACAAGAGGAGTGTGATCAGTTGTACAGCTGTGCTCCTTGTTCCAGCTGATGTGGGCCTTCATGTACAGGTAATGAAATCCATGATAGGACCCTTCAAACACCTCTTTGTAATGCTGGGTAAGACATCTATTTTCCCTATCACGTAAAGGTTGGGAGGACACTCCAGCAAGACACCAGTTTTATAACTGATTCTTTCTCAGGGAAGAAATGTATTAAAATGAAGTTGACCTGAATCCTAAATTGCTTAATAAGTTTCTCCTCTGTGTTTTTCACAGTTAAGTTGTGATTGAACTCCATAGGAGTTTTCTTTGTAAACATCCAAGGCCAGAATTTTAAATGTATTTTGAAAAACCAAAGCAGAAGCCAGACTACAGATGCACAGAGCATAAATAATCTAGAAAAACTGACAGAAAATTTTCTGAAATGACTCAGCAATTGTGCTGCTATGGACATTGCCTTTTTTGTTGTTTTGTACATGCTGATAATTTTGTTCTCAGACATATTTTTTCCAAAGACCACAGCTGAGCAACTGAGACACTTGGCAAAGTTTTCTTTTACTTTTGTTGCAATGTGTTCTTTATCAGATGATGCGGAGGCTGTTTTGCTGCATTTTAAATTATAAGGCATATTCTAGAAAAATTCAGGTGTTGTGACAAGGGCTGAAACTAGTTGAAGAGATTTTCTCAGCTCATCTGGCAGGTAAGGAGTGGAAGTAGGAATTGCACTCCTGGTCTCTGGCCCTATCCACAAGCAAGCTTGTCATCCCATCCCGTCACCCAACACACAGACTAGAAAGAAAGAGATGAAGGTTTCATGAGGAGCCTGAGAGACACAAGACCAGTCAGTGGGAACTGTTTGCAATTTGCTAGTTCTCAAAACCCAAAGCCCCTGTGTCTCCTCATGTGGCTTCTGAGCATTCTGAGGAAGGTCTGTTTCCCAGCTCAGACACTTTTCCCTGGTACTGGAATAATACTATTGCTCGGCAAATAAGTTTTGTCTCCTCTCCCATACAGAAGTTAGCAAAGTGCCCTTCTGTGGATCATGCCTAAGTGTCCATTGGGAAACTATGAAGAACTGAGTACATCCATTTCAAATATGCTCAGCCAGACTGGAATCAATTCAGACCAACTTTCACCTCCAGTCTCCTCACAGACATATACCAAAATTTAAATAGACATTATGTGTAGCTTCCTAAACTCGCTTCACTGTGATCTGACTATAAAATTAACTGGAAAAAAAAGGCATATGGCTCTGGTCTCCTTATAATAACAATTTGAGAGGCTCATCTTGAACTAGTTTTTCAAAATTAATTTTAGAGACGCCTGTCACACAGCTGTAAGACAACAAGAGCAGCTTTTCAATGAAGTGATGGCCTTCACTTTGTGAAGAGGTGATCTGGAAGCTCTGAGTCACAGAGGGGCCACTCTGGAAGTCAATGTTTCAAGCTTTAAAAAGACATCAGAAGTGTTTGTGTTGTAATGTTGTTTTTTGTGGAAGTAGAGAAATTATGTTCAAAATGCTAATAAATTTCTAAAATAGGTACAGGAAAAAAGAGAAATTCACAGAATACAGTTAGAAAATGTTACATTTCATGGAAACAGAACATGATAAAATATAAATTCCAGCATATGATTCTTCTGTTGCATTACTGTTACTATTCTTCTCATATCTAAACAAAAGGTTCATAATCCAGAGCTCCCTAAACTGTACAGAAATGATGGCCCAAGATTCAAACATGTTTGAAGTTCTGTCATCAAGGCCAAGACAGATTGAAATACATTGTTAAAATTTCACTGCACCACTTTGAGTTGTTGAGTAAACTGATGCTATTTTTCAACCTATTTCTAAGTAATGTATCTTCTAAAAGGCAAACTGTGATATATAGGAGCAGAGCCTGCCTTCTTTTTCTCCTCTTTAAGTAGAGATTAGCACAATATACCACTCATTCTCCAAAACTGGATGTTTGGAAGTTTTGCTAATATATAAGCTCTAATACATATAATTTAGTATTAAATTTAGTATTAAAATATATTGTATATTGATAGTAACTCTTCTGCCTTCTTCTTAAACAACAGTGCTTAGTCCTGAAATGTGAAAAAATTCTAAGCAATCTAACCTAAAACAGTTCACCTTCAGATTCTCTTGAAATTCAAAAATATCTGAAACAGATATTGGGGTCCAAATAATCTCTCTTTGTGACCACTTGTGGTTAATTTTTAAATCTTTTTTCTCTTTTCTAACTTTGACTGCTGGTTTACAAACATATAGTTGACATAACATTATGGATGGAAGATGCATTGGATGAATTAATCAATATTTAATCTGTCTCTATTCTTTTGAGTTTATCTTTAGAGTTTATCTTCATTAAAGTGATATCTCTTTTTATGTGTGGTCAAGGAATTCTTTAATGAAAGCCTATTTGATAAGCCAAGTTTTCCCAAACAAACCTCAGCTGAATTCACCTTTCTCTCTGAAAGCAGATTTTGCTCCTTGACATGAAATCCAAGATGGAAATGTTGATAAGATTCCCAGAGAAATCTTCCAAACATTCTTCATAATATCATGTGTGATATAGTGACAAGCTATATGTTTCCCTAGCACTGAGATTGAAAATGGAAATGTTAAGTATAAATCTTTGTGGAAGTTTCAGTAATTTTTAATAATTTGTTCTTTTGTGGCATTCATATGTGAATGATATATTTGTCCTAGAGCAATGCAAATTCATTTCCCCACATCTATAATATCTGCAGTAAGCTAAATTAAAAATACATTTGTACTTGTACAGTTAAATGATCATATTTAATGAAATGTCGGAGATGAATCTCAGCAAATAGTCAGGAAATTATTTCAGAAAGAGCAGCATTTCATTACTGGAAGTCAGGGAAAAGCAAAGAGATTAAACAAATGGTTTACTACTGCAAGATATCGGAGGAGGTGGGGGTAGTTTTGTGCGGGGGGGTGACTGTGAGTATGAGCCCTCAGCAGGGAGTTTTACCTGTGAGTGCAGAAGCATTTGCACAGCAAGGGGCTGGCGGGGCTGATGCTGTGGCTGAGAAGGAGTTGGGCCTGAAAAAGCTGAGGTTGTTGCACTGGTGCTGTTTTTGGCTGCTGGGAAGCTTGGAGCCTGCACAGCATTCAGCATTTCCTGACAGCTGCTGCCATGGTGCCACTCCAAGGGAGCCCGGAGGGCTCTCTGCCCAGTCCCTGAGCAATCCTGGGGATGAACCCCTGGGCTGGGTGAGCAGGGATGGGGAACTATGAGACCAGTGGAGTTAAAACAGGTCTGACAAGGTCAGCAGGAATGGGGAGTGGGAGAGGGACTACTCAGGGGCAAAAGAAGACCAGGAAACTGTTTTAGCTGTAAACATTATGGCAATCAGAAATGGTTGAAAGGAGGAGCATAGGACCGATTTGTAAAGCCATCTAGCAACTTTATTTCCATGAGACTTAAGACTGTGCTGAACTCTTGGGGCCATCAGCATCTTTCACCAATCACATAGCTTTAAAAGATTCCAGCCTGTCACAGAAATCTCTGTGGCTGGGAGTACAGTTGCCTTTGGCTCCCTCTTAGTCCATGGGAAGGCACTTGTAGCAGAGACTCAGATCTCAGCCAGGCTGAGCTGGCTTCTCTGGGCTTCCTTTCTGTCTGCTGCCTGAAAGGAGTAATCAGCAGTGAAGCGCCTGTGCTTAATCTTGCTGTGCTGTGAATCCAGCACTCTGCCCCTCTATGTGTCTTTGTAAGCTGGGACACTCCCCATGCTGCTCTCCCACCTTCCATTTCTCTTGATTATTGAAATTACAAGATCTTCAGGCTACAGACCATCACAGGTCAAATCAAGTCTGTGAAGAGGATCCAGTCTAACAAATCTCTTTATGGTACTGTAAAGTGACTGCTGGTAATGCATGACACAAAAAAATCAACATCAATCAATAGGAACAACATTTTAACTAATTGATATTCTGAAGCTCCATTAGAAATCCTGTGGGAGGACTGAACTAATCTGAATATCAAAATTAAACTCGAAACCAAATATAAAAATTTCAAGAGAGTATAGAAATGACAGAAAATATGCTAATTTTCTGGATTCCACAGACAACAGAGGTGAAAGAAGATGTAGGTATGAAAACTCTTTGTTGGCAAAAATTCAAATACTAGAAGAAACATTTTCAGGGACATGGCATAAATTAAATATCTGAACTGCATCATTTAATTATTTACAGATATTAATATATGCACATACACATACATATGTACATACAGAAGACAATGGAAAGGTGATAAGGCTGTGGAGAGGGGCATTTTTGAATCTCACCCATCCAAGCATCCATGCATTTAGACTGGCCTTTCTTCCTTTCTGATTTCTACTCTGTTCTGGACCCCTCAACCACCTCATTCTGTCTTTGTTTTATATTCCTTGCTTCTTTATCAACAGCAAATTAAGAAAGCAGACAATATAAGTTATAGTTTTAGATCTCCACTCATATTATATTTGAAATAAGCATCTGAATGCAGCAGCCTGCATACAGGAATTTACTTGAGGTTCTGATTTGCAAAGTGGAAAACCCCCAGGATCAGTTAAGTAATTAATCAGGTGTGCAAAGCCATATGAATTCTTTGAACGACACAATGTAGAAGAACTCAGATCATGCATATATAATTGAATTATGGAAAAATGGTTGAGGCACATCAGGTCTGAATGAGGAGAGTGTCAATCACTTCTGTTTGTCAAGGTTCTTTGAGATGTGAGTTATCAGCCTTAAGGAGAGCCTTAAGGAGATCCATGTAGGGATCAGCATTATTCTTATGTCTGATCTGATTACCTTCAGGGACATACATATAGACTTGCCACATATTTCTAAAAGGGTGCTTACTTTTGGGGTCATCTCTTTTCTCCTTTGGATTTCTCTTTGGTGTTTTCCTTGTTGCTGGTTTTCAGGGAACTATTTTAGGCAAGCAAATTCTGTCTAGTGGCCATTCTTGTGAAGTGCCCACAACACTGCTTGGAAGATTGTGGGAAGTGGGAGAAAGGGACTTGATACAGGTTCAAAACACAGCTGCAAAATTTGTTCCATCATAACCTATCTCCATTCTTCATTATAGAGACTGAAGTGTGGGGGATTTTTATAGCAGGAGACAAGGGAGGGTTTTCTACACAGGAATGCTAAAATATTCTTTTGCTCCTTATCATGTGGGGCTGAGAACCTGCACAGTAAATTCTTCAACAACCCTTTTTTTCTCTTAATTGCTGCAAAATAGCTATTCACCCACTAATCATTGCAATACAGAGTGTTACTATTAAAACAGACACTATCAGATGGTCGCCTTTTAATTCCACTGAATTTTGTTTGGATAAAATACTTAACCCTCTACTTTTTGCATATTCAATTTCTCTCAGCTTTTTTTAATTTAGATTTCTTAATCAGGAAAACGTAGAGACCCTTGCAGTACCAGGAGCAGCATTTTACATCCTAAGCAATAGTTGCTGTGAAAATCTAGGGCAGGAGCAAACCTTTCTCAAAGTATGTTATATTAGGAGCACTTCAAAAAGCAATGAAGAATAGCTACTCAGGACACACAAATTCCAACTGGAAGACAGCAGCAACAGCAGCAGCCAGAGTTCTGCTTCCCTAGGAGAAAAATGATCTTGTGCATTGGATAAAACACAACAACATCTTAAGATTTCATCCTAGGTGCACTAGAACAGCAGGAACCAAAATACTTGTTAATGTTGTAATATGTTTGCTTTCAATCAGACAACAGAAGAATTCATTCCATTTGTTCAGTATTTTGCCCTCCTGAACTCCATCCCTGCAACAGCTTTGCAAACACATCTGAGCAATTCCACAGTGGGTTTTACATCCATGGTAAGTCATGTCTGCTGGGCCTATATGCAGGATTTGTGTTTTACAGAGACTACAATGAATGATTTTCCCCAAAATTTGATTCTGTAAAAAGGTACTTGACTGCTCCAAGTAATCTTTTTTATTCTTCATCTTAGTTTACTCTTAAGGGTTTTTCGTTTCATCTTTTTCTGCTGTCCTAATGTACACAAATCACTTTTAGAGATAGTGTCATGTGTATGAAGGGAGCAATTTATCAACACAGACACCTCTTTGATGAGGGATGGTTTGTCTTTACAAGGCTGGACAGCCCAAACTGAATTTCAATTTGCTATGGCATGCAAGGGATTTAGGGATTAAGGTTGGCGAGAAGCTTTAGGCATCAACCACCTTATTATTGCTGAAGGAATATGTGATTTGAAAACCTTGCCTGTCTTGATTTTTTTTCTTTAGTATGTGGGGGTGAGGTGGGGGGGGATGAGTAAGAAAAGCAATAACCTACTTGATGATTTAGCAGTTATTACTTTTCTTCTGCTTTTCAGTCACTCACTGACTACTTTTTAACAGGACAGATAGAACTTAGAGGGTCAGATCCAGGTGACAGCACCTAAATATCTACTTGGAAGTGTTTTATGACTAATAGCAAATATAAAAGCTTGTAATAAAAATAAAGCTATTGAGGAGCAAGAGATGGAGAATGCAAGAAATACGAGTCATAAGTATTTATATAAATGAAGAGGTCATGAACTGCAACAAATAAATATTGTTCTGACCACCTGTTCCTTAATGCAGGCAAATTGATAAGGAATAATATTTCCTGGTTTAAAAACACATCATATGTCATTCACCTGTTCTTTCTTGGAAGGGAAGAGGAGGAAGTCCAAAGGGCTTAAGATTTTTGCACCATGATATTAACTAATTTCTAATAAATAAAAAAATACTGTGAATCAAAAGCAAGCATTATTATTATTTTTTGATTTTTGATTCTCTTAAGTAATTAAAACACTACAGGACTCATTTATCTGTTATGCTAACAGAGGGCCATTGTGGTTGGTGTCACACTGCTGTGAAACTGAGTGCATAGGAGAATTGCAGCTGTGAAATCCTTCCCAGGGCAAAAATCCCAGATCTGTCATGTATTGACTTCTGAGGATCTGCTCTAGCTCACAACAAAAATATTATCTCTTTTCTTCAGAAGGTTTTTGGACAGATTCATGTTTTGATAGAAAGAAAAGAAATGCATGAAGCAGCTGTTCTCTTCCCTTCTGCTCTCAGATCTTGTGCTTTCAGAGATGGAGACTAAACTCCTGCCTACATTCTGCATCTTCAGAGTAGCACAGCACAGCAGAGGGGAGATAGATTCCATCTATCTATCTGCTATCTATCTATCTGTCTGTCTATCTATCTACCTACCTACCTACCTACCTACCTACCTACCTACCTACCTATTCTATCTACCTATGTACCTATCACAATTAATTCAGTTTCTTGCAAGGGTTTCCTGGAGAGCAGCTATCAGTTTGTTCTCACACTCTCCTTAATGTGTTCTAATGAACATTTAAAACTTTCCCAAGTAGTGGAAACATTTCATCAGGACATAAAAATCCACTGGATACTCAGAGGAATATTCTGAGCACTTCCCATCAGAGTTGAGATTTGAACTGAGATCTTTTCTAGTCTAGTCACTCCATGGTGCTCAGGAGAAGCAGAATAAAATTGGAGGAATCCCAGTTGTGAGAATCTACATCTTTCTCAAGGAAAATTGGTTACATGTTATTAGAATAAAATCTTCAAATGGAAATGTGTCCTCATCCTCTCCCAACATTTTAAAGCATAATAAAAATACATATATTTTCCAACATTTTAGCATTAATTAAATTGCTGTCTATCCATACAGTACTGTTATAGACTTCTCCATGTCCCCTCATTGCCATCATGCTCCTTCCCTCTCCATGGACCATAACAAAGGAGAATAAAACAGAGTTCAAGGCTGTGATGTAATATCTCTTTGACAAGGTTGCTAATAATTAATGCCAAATATCTGTTATTAATCAGATGTCTTCTGCGTTGTGCAGAATGGTTGTCTCTGTGCTTTGCTAGGGATTTTGTGTCTGAATTTTCTTCTGTAGAACTCTTCTTTTTTCTTTGTTTTGCTTTGTTTGTTTGTTTGTTTTGTTTTCAATACAACCTCTTTAAGGCTTGGCATAGCTTGGATATGGAACTAGACATCTCCTAGAAATCTCAGCACATTTAGACCATCAGAAAGATGGTCGAAAATGGGCTGTGATTAGAGATTAGACAACTCATGACAGCAAGAAAGGTTCTGCATACAGACAGAAAAAAAGTCTTCATGAAAACAGGAAAATATCAGAGGCATGCAAGACCAAATATTTTTCCTTCCTTCATGAAATGTTCTTCTGCCTCCATGTGCTATCCAGCCCCTCCCATCAATGTTCCTTTCCCCTGGAGAGGAAAGACATTGCATGCTGCCATGGTAGTCCTCTGTTAAACCATCCCCAAGTTCCAGTCCTATTCACAGGACTGGTTAATTGCAGAGTATACCACTGACTGTAGCCTCCACATGGTGGTATCCTGCAATTTGCCACACTTTCGCAGGGGTGATCATGCATGTCTTGCTGTTTCATTTCCCCATTTTAACTTTCATGTACACCTGCACAAATGTACTTATCTAAAGCTGTCACTTGGTAAAATATCACCACAACATCCCATGATCAATACAGCAGCTTGGGAAAAATACATACACTTACATATCTAGCAGCATAAACGAAATCTCTACCTTCTATTTCAGGCCAGGCAACAGGAGACAAATGGGAAAAAAAAGACAACCAAGAAAAATCAGATTTTCTATAATTATATAAATTACAGCAAGAATGACTGTAATCACCTAAAATGCCTCTGGGGAGTTGGATTAGCAGAAGACAATTTCTCAGATTCACACTCCAGGGTTTAAACCTACAGCTGATATTTAGAATTAGACTACCAAGCTGAAATAATTAACCCTTGGGAAGCTAAAATATGTAACTCAGAGGTATACTATCTAACTGAAAGCGAGGAATATGCAATTTATGCTATTTAAAATTTCCTATGGATTTTAATATTTGACCAGGCCAGTCAGATCGTATGTTTCAGTCCAAACTGTGAATATATTTAAATTATAAAAATCTTTCCAGTCTCCCTCCTTTTAACATGCAATGAAAAAGCAACACTCACTCAAATATCCCTCAATACCAGCAACAGACCTCCTTCAGTAAGGGATGTCTATTGTGAAGTGTATGATGAAAATACAGATTGAAAAAAGATACAGGACTAAAGCTGTTTTGTCAGAAAAAAACCTAAAATATTGTAAAGGAAGTTCAAAAGTTGCCTAAATGTGTAAGTAGTGTGGGGGGTTAGGATACTAAAGTAAAGATAGAGAAATAAATAAGAATGTTCTCTTTTGCATTATTTTCTTCAGATGAGTGAGACATTAAAACTTCTTTTCTAGCATGGAGAATGTCCCTATTGTAAGAAGTAAAATGCTCCAAGGATGCTCCCCAACACTTTCTGGTTTTGAGGTGAGATCATGGATGGGGCAGTGGAGAGGGGCAGAGTGAGCAGATCAGTGGTTACTCTTCCTCTACCTGAATGTTTCCCTGGGTGCTAACAGTGTTCCTCTGTGACTCAGCTTGGCTATCATACCAGCAGTGTCAAGGGATTGACCTTAAATAGAACTGTGAAGGCATGAAGTTGTACTGCTATTATCCAAATCTCCTGCTTCTCTGTGATGCAAGTTTTGCCTGGAGTGTCACCTCATGCTTTGAATCCATTATGCTGCCACAAATATCTAAAACTTGAAGCTGCTGAATCTGCTACAATTGGTGAATCCTAGATGAGACGTTACTGTCTAAAAATGAAAACATCAATAATTTCCTTAGTCATGGCAAAGTGTTTTTTCCATGTAGATATTGCTTTGAGAATAGATGTTTGTATGAACAGCATCAATCAAGGAGCTCACTCAAATGAATAACTTACAGCCCCACTGGCAGCCACTACTGAAGATTAATGCTGATAAACACCACATTCAACATAAGACGAGATTTCTGAAAACAAACCAATTTATTGGATTCCCAGACATATGTATTTTGTAGTCAACCATTGATTACTGACTCAGCTGATTCTGCTGGACATTCATCACATATGCTTATATAAAAGCTGAGCTATTCTCTTTCAGGACTTCATTTAATATACAGCACAATTACTTGTGAAGCAGTACTGTTCCAGCTGAAATAATTACCTTTGAAAGTTGCACGCTGAAGTTGCCCTGTTTACATAGCACAAACATGATGGACATACAGATATATTTTTTGGGGATAAGTATTGCAAGTCAGAGAGGAATTGTTGCATGTTGAACTGTACTGAAAGTTTTGTGTTGGATACCAGGGATGATTCTTCACTGTTTGAAGAAGGCATTGGTGTTTAGGACTTTATTTTTTGTTTATGAAACAATGGCAGATTTTTAGGAAACAAGAAGGGAAAGATCTTGTCTTCAATTTCCTTTCATATACGTACAGCGTCTTTCCATTCTATTTACTCTTACCTACACCTCAATAGTCCTGAGGGGCTGGCATAAACATCAGGTCTGTAAGCAAATTAATGCAAAAGAAAGGATGCTAAATGGGTAAAATATTTGGATGAGATTTGATTGTAGGAATGGCAGGATAACTTCCAAAACCGCTGTCAAGCCTTTCTTCATTTTGCTTAAACAGATAAGCTTTTATAAGCACGTCCTGACTTTACAAAGGTACTTGAAGAGGTGAGGGGCTCTATAAGTTTCGCACTTGGTGTTAGGCACACACTTAAGGTGCAGATGAATTAAACACCATTCCTGTTACATAAAAAAGATTGGCTTGAGAATATACTTTATTATTACAAGAGCTAGGGAAGTGTCAATTGTCATTCCATACATTATTTTCCCATGTAAGTTCATGCTGCTGATGTGATAAAGCTTTCTTGGTTTTGTTTTTGTTTTTAACCAAACCCCATTGTCTATAGCTTTTTAAAAATAAAGACTGCTTCTTAATGCAGTGAGGTTTTTTTGATAATGACACAGCACATAATCCTGAAACCTGGAAGTAAGGTTTAACCATTTGAAAAAGTGCTCTTTAGTGCTATTATGAGAACTAGCAGGCTTTGGTGCCTGAATTTTGTTCCTTTCATATCATAGAAAGCAATTCAAAACTTGTTGCTCAGTGTGCTAGTTTTGTCTGGGGTGAGGTTAATTTTTTTTAGTGACCAGCATGGGACTGTGTTTTGTATTTGTGTTGAAAATGGTATTGATAATAGAGGGATGTTTTTCTTATTGCTCATCAGTGTTTGCAGAATCCATGCCTTTTCTACTTCTTGTACTGCCATGCTGGTAAGGGGGCTGAAGGGTATGTCCCCTCTTAATAAAGTTAATTTCTTTTCAGTGGCTGGTTCAGTGCTGTGTTTTGGATACAGAATAAGAATATACTAATGTTTTGAGTTTTGCTAAGATGTGTTTATCTTAAATCTAGAACTTTTTTTTTTGTGTTTCATGCTGTGTCAGTGAGAAGGTACATAAAAGAAACTGGGGGAGAGCATAGCTGGGACACTTGTTCAGAGTCCCTTGACAAGCAGCCCTTAAAAACAAAGAGTCTGTAGCTAGAATCACAGAAAACACTTGTATGATTAGCACTTCTGTATTTCTGGGTGGAAGGTGGGTTGTGCCATCTTTTTTATTAATATGGTGAAAACAAGGATAAAGTGAATCCAGGCAATTAAATGTTCTTCAGGAGCTGGTTACAGTTGAATATGATAGCTTAGATTCAGCAACTACAGTTTTACAGTCTTACCAAAGATGAAGGAAATTTTCCTTTCTTATTTCTTATCTAGCAACTTGTTTATTATTGAGTAAATACTTTTTTAATTGATCAAATCCTGGAGGTTCTTTGATTCTGAAAAACTTCTAGGTCTTCATTAGGAAAAATATAAACCTAAATGATCCAGTAGCAGCAGGTAATCTAAATTTGTGCACAAACCAACATTTTTTGTGCTTTCTATAACTCTCTTCTCTAGTCTTCTTCTCACTCCTAATTCTCAGCAGATATATATTAATTTAGGGTCCATCACTGGGGTTTCCTCCAGAGATGTTGCTCATCTCTGTGGAGTCAATTGTGTTACCACCTTTAAGGGTGAATACAAAATTCCTTGTGCCTGATTTGGATCTGTTTTCAGATTCACCAACACTTGCTGATGATTGTATATACTTAACTTCATTGTTAATATACTTTAAATTCATTGTGCTAAGGCTCCTCCTCTCAGCTGACCCCTTGCTGTGCTCATTAGAATTAAGATATGGTTGTCATGAAACACTAGTTAGCAAAACCCACTACTCTGCTGGGAGAGATGTGCAGTGTGCAATGCCAATTCAATATGGGCATTATTATTTTTCATACCAAGTATCTCATGGCTCTTTATGAAAATTGGAGTACAATCAGAAAGTTGAGTCTAGTGACTCAAAGAACAACACATTGAAAAAGAGCTTTCAGTTCTGCTTTGAAAGTAGCTAAATGCTATAGCTTTATAATATTTTATTAATATTACTCACTCCTGTGAGTGCAATGCAAAGGAAGTCAAAGCCCAACAACCAAAGAGTTTTAACAAGGGACTAATTAAGCACCTTTGATCATTCTGAATATTCATGAAAAAGAATGTAAAATAAGTAGATTGAAGAACACAGTCGGATATGCTCTTGTGATTGAGATAAATTTGTTTTAAAATCATAAGTAAAAGTTGAAATTGATTGAAAATGATTGCTAGCTTGTTTAGAAGCATCATGATGAGAAAACATGCTGTTCTGAGAACACCAAGTAAAGAAATATGTAACCTGTGTAATATGTAATATGTGTAACCTTTATTCTGGAAATAGAAGGAAGAATATTGCTTATATTAACAGTTGCAAAACTGTTCTGTAGGAAGCAGGATGAAGCACAAAACAAGAAAGAGAGAAATAAATAGATGAGCACTATGCAAAATAAATAGGATTTCATTCTGAAAAAGATAGTTTAGAGTACAGTAGAAATAATGACACCCATATCCACTGGTAATTAAGCCATAATAAAGAAATGGAGAATGGGAAAATGATTTTGTTAAGGTCTACTAGAATTCCCAGAAGAACTATAGGATCCTTGTCAGGATGAAGACCCTGTACAAGCTGTATTCCTGAAACACACCATCTAAGTCTATTGTGAATCTGGTTATAATAACAGGGCTGGCAGCATATTGGAGGCCATCACTGCTTGCACTGAATTTTTTCGTTACAAGAGAGTGGACTTCCAGTTAAATTAACATTTGATTACATATTAAAATATAAGTGTTTATCAATGGAGGACTCAAAGACAATAGGAACTGCCAGTATTGTGCTTGTTTCCATATGGCCAGTGGAACAAGTGCCATTATTTGGCAACATCACAAGTGTTAATCAAGTGCTCAATTCACTGTTGTCTTTCCACATACAACTGGTCATTCTAGTGCAGAGTGGAAGGAGCTGGGATTTAGATTCCTACAAAATGACAATGTTGCTATTTTCAGAGTCAGCACTAGTATGATGTCTACAAGTGAAGGAAGCCATCATAACTGAGCTGGAAATTTCTAATACCCAGCTGTTCTAAAATAGAGCATTAACTACAGTAGTGATATTATTCCATTTGCAATTGCAGAGAACTTGTACAATGATCTTTGGTTTAAAATGTAGATTCTTCTCAGAGTATAGACAGAATTTTCTATTCTATTTTACTCTATCCTTGGTAATTGTGTAATATGTAGTAAACCATGTTATTTCTTTGGAAGTCTCTGCTTTCAGCTGTATTATGAAAAATTAATAATTGCTTCACTGAACTGCCGTCATACTGTCATGACAATAACACAACTGCCATTGATTACTGACATTTTGTACATAGTCTTACTCTCACTCCTCTGTACAATCCAGGTTTCTGTTGATTTAAACTAAGCCAATTGCAGTACTGACATGGTCTTCAAAGACAGCTCCATCAGTCTCCAACTATAACAACAATAACATCTTAAAATTAGACTGAAGTTTTGCCTTCAAAATGGCTTTTGCAGTGGAAGCCTCTCTCTGTACTTCACTGCTTGTATGTTTATGACAATCTGCCTGTAATTGTGAGAGAAATAATTTAGGTTTAAAAGCTATTAGTCCCAGATGTACAATTGAATTCTAGTCTTCATTACAGAAAGCACAGCAGACTAAAGAAAAGCAGACAAGGTCGGAGCTGTCCAAGGAGCAGTGAGAGGAAAAGGTGATTATCCTGGCAAAAGCCCACAGGTACATTGCCTTGTTGAGTCATCTGATTGGGGAAAAGCTACATCTTTAAGGAATGCTGCTGTCCTTTTAGAGGTATTGTGTAGAGGCAAATGCCAGGGAGATTTATGTGCTTCATTCCCTGACCTGTGATAATGCATCATTAGAGCCCTCCGTGTTTTCCACCTTTGTGAACAAAGACTCATAACGGGGACAATTATGAAAAAAGAAGAGGAGAAGCCGCAGCAGTGGCAGCAGGGGAAGCATGGCTCAGGCACACAGAATGTCACTCAGAAGTTGAACAGAGATATCTTTTTTTTGCATTGCATCTTCATTTCACTTTATTGTATACATCTCTCCCTGCTTATCTGTCCAAAGCTCAGACTCCTTGACAGAATTGGAAGATAGCACAAAGCCAAAACACACATCCCCCCACTCCCCCAGTTGTCCTCCTTATTTAACCCTTCACCTTCTCAGTGGACATTAAAATAAATTTAGAGGCATAAGAAACTTGTAAGGAGAGCTGAGGTCACCTGTGATCCCCGGTGAGAGCTCTATTGGGTCCTCTGAAGTGCAGCGATAACAGTGAAAACTGTTTCATGGCCCTGCGTACCTTTGCTTTTATCCTGACCCCAGGCAATCTTTTTATTTCTCTTGTTGAAATACAGGGTTGCTGCTCTAGCTGACTGACTGGGGAATAAGTTTATATATATTTAACCAAACCAGACTAGCATCCCCTCTTCTCTGGCCATGGATGAATATAGATTCAAGCAGTTGTAATGCTTTTCTGAGAACATTACCAAGACATTTTAATCACGGCTTACTGCACTGGTAGATTAGTACCCAAATGCAATAACCTTCTTTTTGCTGTGGACATGAACATGCCAGAAAACCAAACTGTACTACTTTTTGTCTTGATCCAATAAATTAGGATTAAATAAATGAGACAAGTGCGATGTACTTTGAAAATCTGAGTGCACCTGTTTTGTAGTGGAAAATTGGATATTCTTTTTTCCCCCCTCACATAAAAATGCTGCTGCCTGTGTTTGTCTCTTAGGGGATGACACCATAACCTAAATTTATGCGTGGCTTCCTACATATTTTGCAATTGGAGATTATTAAGCAACAAAACAACAAAGAAAAATTGGTGTGCATTAGGAGGTATTAGAATTACATTGGTCTGACTGTCTGTTCCTCTGCTGCGGTGAGGTCTGATTCCACAAATGTGCACAAGAATGTTTGTTTTAGGGGGGCAGAAGCATGGAGGAAAGAGCTACCTGAAAGCCTTGTAACCATATTTAAAAGCAACCCTTATCCTGAAGTGCTATGACGAAATGATATGTTCTCATGCATTGTGGTTTTGGCACTTAAGGAAATGTAAACATCACATACTTCCACATCAGACTACCTGGGATCTGTAAACACTTTGTATTATTCTGTGTGGATGAACAGAAAGGAAGGAAGGTCTGATCCTGTAATAGAATATCTGCTTCTCAAGCCAAGCATATCCAGCCCAGTTCTTTTCTCAATTTCGCTTTCTCATAGAATCATAATGTTTTACTCCATGTTGGAGTTTATGGCTGCATATATCAACAGATATAAAAGTAAGCATGCCTCTAGGCATCTCTGCCTTCTTCCATGCCTTGGAAATGGTCAGAGCAGCATCTTCCATCTTTGTGGAAGGGTGCAAGTGCATCAGTTATCATTCTCTGCTGAGCTGGGAAAAGGTGCTGATTTGGGTGTGTTTTGTCACATTCCAACTGTTAGTAGCTGGTTTCCATCAGCAGTGGAAAAATTGAGTGCACTAAAAATTGAGAACCTCTGTCATCATTATTTGAGAGCTGCAACACAATGCTTACTTTCCATGTTGAGGGGAGTCTATTTCCCCATGTGCAAGTAACCAGCTGGTGTCAAAGGCAGTGGCATATTCTGCACACACTCACAGTCAGAATTCAAATAACGATCACTGTGATCCAAAAAGAAATAACTTTGCATAGTAAACAAAGGAGGAACTCTCTATCTCTTTGAGTTTTATGAGTGTTTCCTAAGATAATTTCACCTGTTGATTACTCTTTGAGTGCTTGTGATGGTGTGGAAAAGAAATATTTCAAAGCAAACAAGAAAAACAACCAAGAAACATAAAAAGGTGAGGCAGAACAGATGTTTTGCTAAAGCATGGTTGTATAATATTGACATAAAAAAGAAATTGTTTTATTCCTTTTGTGTCCTGAAAGGCATGTAATAAAATTAATTTTGTTACTACCTGGTGTGTTCATCAGGTGGCTGGGTAAAAAAGTAAATATATTTTTATAATGGTTATAAACTATTTTACGATATCTTAATCATGTACAGAAGGTTTTGATGCACAAGACCAGTGCAAAGCAAGAAAGATTGCAGTTTGTGCAGTTTTGTTATGTTATTAAACCCCATGAAAGCAGCTCTGCAGGTAGAAAACTGTAGCTGAGTACAAAAGTATATATTTTATATGATTCATTTTATGAAATGGCAACTGTAATTCCAGCACTTCATTATTACATCCTTGATTCATCTAAGTTCTTAAGCATCAGGCTAAGTTTAAATCCCAGTGAGATAACTTGCTGTGGAAAGTTAGTCATAGTTAAATCTGCAGCTCAGTTGAGCTCTGCTCCAGTGAATTCCCTAATACTCCTGGCATGTGGGTGTCTGCTAAAGCTCTGCCTATGCAGCCAGATGCTCCTGTGGAGAGGGTGCCGCAAGGCAGTGAGGTTTTAAAGAGCTGGCCAGACAGAGCTCTAATAATATTACATGCTATAGCACAAAAAATACCAAGGCTTTCATTGCTTTTTATCTTCCACTGATAGATCTGTTGTGCAGGTAGCAATGAGGGAAAATATCTTAGATGGGATGCTAAGCATGCTGAATTATCGGGAAAGCAGAAGCATTTAAATTTTCTGAGGCACCTGTTGTCCAGTGTTGCCAGTCAAGGTTCAAGATCATTTGAGCCTTAGATGAACCTTCCTAACATGTCAAGTGATTTGGAGTCTGTTCCCATTTCTGTTGAGGACTTCACGATTTCAAAACCTTTGATAGATGGTTATTTTCCTTCTCTCTCAAAACATCTGCCTTCAGACAATAAGCTATTTAAGCAGAGGATGGCAAAGAAAAATGAAATCTTGCATTCATTACAAGTTAAATAAGTAGTAATCTCTGGTGTCCTTGACCTTCACAATTAGTAAGAATGATAATAATAAATGATAATTATTAATAAAGAGGGATTATCAATAAAGAATATAAAAATGCTTTCTTAAACTGTATTTCAGATGGATACTTAGCAGCCCTCTGGAGGTGCAACATTCTTTCTCATTTTATAAGTGTGAAAGCCAAAGTGAGATTACAGCTTTGCAATAACATTTGCTGATATGTTTCTAGATAGAATTACATTACACAAGGAAACCAAGAAAAGACACTTATGACCAGATCACTTATGTGGGAAATCATAAGAAAGTAAAGTAAGAGATTTGTGAAAACAGAAACCTGTCCTGAGTTTTACACTCAGTAGGTGCATCCTCTTGTAGCAATGCCTTATTTATCTGTAAATATTGCTGGTGTGTGGCTCACCTGCTATTGTTCCTAGCAAAGCACTTGGATGACTGAAGCTTCTATGACAGCCCTTTTTTTCATCAACACTCTGTACTTTCACTGAGGTCATTGGTTTTGATCAGTTTCTTTAAATATGCATTCTTTGGTTACATACATGTTTTTTTCTCTCATTTAAACTGCTATTATTACTGCATTACATCTTTATGCAGCACAAAAAGAAGATGGCAGGAACAAAATAACAGGAAAAAAGTGCAAGCACCACAGTGTGCTAGTGATACAGGTGACAGGTGGGAAGCAGAAATGAAGCTTTTAATCTGACAGCTTCAGGGGTATGCAACTGCTTTAGGAAGAAGGTTCATGAAATACATGGGAAAAGTAAGTGGAACATTACCTGGAGAAGAAAATTTGAATATCACTAAGTCAAAGGAAGTGAATATACTATTTCTGAGGAGAGAGGGAGTAAATGGAGACAAGGCAGATCAATAAGAACACTGACCATTGTGCCACAAGAACAAAAGAGGTACAGATGCAGAGGGCTTGCATCACACACTGATAATCAGTTGCTGTGTTTTTAGTGTCAAACAGAAAATATTGCTACTTTATAGGTGTGGATGCTCTACTGGTGAAACTTTATGTAAGGTAGCTTTAACATGTACACAAATCTCAAATCACTCAGGGCCCTGTGAACCTGACTGGAACCAGTAAACCCTTTTACTAACAATGGGAGGTGTGGGATACAGGGTCAGGAGTAAATTACACTCACCCCTTAGAAGCACAGTTGTTGTTTGCATGCATGGGTAAACCTTGATGCTCATTCAAACCCTGATGCTGATGTGTCCACATTTCAGAGCTTTTTAATGTGGAAACAACTTGGAAAAATAGGCAGGGATCTTTACCTAGTTACTTCATTACATCATAATGGAGTGTAGCTGGTGTCCCAGTAATTTGCCATTCAGTTGCAAGATATCCTCCCATAAGTCATAACTTCTCATGCACAGAGGTCAAATGAGTTTTCCAACATCATACACTAGGATGATAGTGGATCCAGGAATCTGCATTCACTGCTCCAGTAGAAATAAAACTTTGTCTTTGTGCAGTGCTGGAAAGCCTTGCAAAAGTGAGATACCTGTTAAAAGTCCTTTAAGTGGTGTGAAATCCCTCTTCTTGTTCATGAAGTTCTAGAATTAAAAAATCATATCCATGTAGTGAGACTTTGGAAAATAGTGCTCCAAGAGCTCCTCCTGTAAATCTTGACATTAAACCAGTCTCAGCATTGTCTCGCCACTTGAATCATTTATTTAAGCGGTGATAATAAAAGGTGTCAGCAATTCAGTTGGAAGCTCTTGAAGATTTCTGTGCGCATTGACCTTTAAGTGTTTGCATCTTGACAGGTGAGCCGTTCCTAACGTCTCCTGTGAGATACGGCCGGGGCAAGGGGTCAGGCACGCTAATGATAAAATTACCATTTACCTTTTACCTCACCAGCCTCAGTGCCTGACATTATAAATGTAGGTAACCTTTCACCTGAAGGCCCTCTTTCTTCTGCAGTGCTAGGGATTATGAAGAAATGAATGTGCTCACAGCTGCAGAAGAGGCATAAGTCATGAAAAAAAAGGGTGCTTTTGGTAATTCTTTCCCTTTAATTTTCTTCTTTTTTTTTGTCCTTTTTTAAAAACCAAAATCACATTTTTTGAAAAAAATATGAAGAGTTTTACCCTGTTTTATGTCTTAAAGATGGTGATCTGGCTATTTCTATCTTCTATATCTATATTTGCTGTATCTAGCATTCCTAATCTAGTCAAGATTATTCTGTCCTTTCTTATTAAGATGAAAGCACTATTTATTAATAGATTGATACAAATGATATCACAACAGTCAATAAGGTTTCTCTCAGGGATAAGTGACCAGATTAATGAGACTGTGTGATGATCTTCATTGTTTGCCATAGCCCAAGAGAGTCAACTCCTTCAACTTTATATCCTGATTCAGGTTTTCCTGGGCTTTGCCAGTTTTCTGACTTGAGTAAAAATTCCTCTCCCAAAGGTAACACCATTCAGTCAGTGGTAATGGGTACATGATGAGAGCTTTGGAGGTGTCAGTGGGACTCCAAAGATTTGCCAAGGACTGCTGATCTCCCAACCACCTATGATGTGCCTGATTGCTCACAAGTAAACACTTAGACAATAGGATGTACAGTGACGATAAACAAGAGTGTATATACATGTAAATGCAAGTGTATTTATTTTTCCATGTATAAAATATTTTTGATATTCTGTAAAATCCATGCCTGCTGTGGATAAGACAACTATCTTGCCTAGAAGAAATATTAAAGATGGTGCTAAGTCCAGAGACTGCATTTTTTGGCTGATTCATGGGCAGGTAATTGGTATCCTGATTTGAAATAGGCATTCTTCTTGCCAGAGCTAAAGCATATGAGGATGGAAAACATATGAAGAGACAGACACAGAAAATAAGATTTAGTTCATTTCACTGATCAAGAGCCAAATGATCACAAGCTTTAGTAGAATTACCTCCCAGAAGAACAGCCCCTTTCTGATAAATGCAGCCATGTAACCGCTAGGGCATAAATCGTGCAAATTGAAGACTATAGTTCAAATATAAATCTTTATATTAAGTTTAGTGAAATTTGGTATCGCATGAACATTATTCATGTCCATGAATCTTCAGGCACAAATCTTGTTGCATTTTATTTGTCTTATAAGGATATACATTTTGCAAAAGTTTCATTCAGTGAATATCAACCTTTATGAAATTCTGTTCTGGGAAGTCTATAAAAATTGTTGCATCTCCCTCACATTGGAAAAACCTGAGCAGACCTAATTCCAGCTTTATCTATTTGTGTACACACAGAGTTCAAGCATCTTGTAAATGAAAGGTACAACTGCATTTCCATTTGAAGCTGGCAGAGTAAGCAAAAGGATTGGCTAGCACATATTGAAAGGACAGTCAGGTTGCAGGCTGAAAAGGAAAAACACACAGAAGAATTATTGTCCCTTCTAGAAAAGTACATAGCTCTCCTCTCACATTAGCCTGCACTGCTTCAGCCATCAGGCAGTTTGTGAAGTGGTGAAGCAGGATGGAAAGCACAGGAAAAGCCTTCCTCTGGGAAGCTTGTACTCAAATCAAATGTGTTGAAAGGACACAGACAGGGATGTCATTTGGGCTGGATAGCCTGACAGAGTTATTTCCAGGCTTATCAGATCATGTTCCACTTGTCTGAATACTCTTGTTTTACTTCTGTGCATCAACACAAACTCAGCCCCCAGCACCAAAACCAGATTCATTTCCACAGTACAAAGGGCTTAACTGTGCTTTTCAACAGGTTTCTTCCTCCTACCCCTCTGCCCATCTTTCTCCTGGGATGGATTGCTGCTCCTACATTCAAATTCAGCATTTGCCGTGGAGTAACTATTTCCTAATTACAGTTTAGACTACAGAGCACACACAGTGCCATACAAAGATGTAGGAACTTTCATGAAAGGTTGCAGAGACTCCACAAGTGTAATAGAAGTTGCTGGCAACATTTATAAATGGCTTTTATGGGTTATTACATAGCCCCATCCACTGATCCAGTTCTCCGGGACTGGGACTAGTATTCCATACTTCTGCAAAGTTCCAAGCATGTGGTGTAAAATCTGTTGAGGAGTAAAAAGAATCCTGCCAGTAAAATATTTCTTTCCTTTTCTCTACACTCCAGCACTCTGAAGGATCAGTACAGGCCAGGCTCACGCAGCTGGGCAGTTAGTTGCTGATTCTGAGTTAGGAAACAGGAGTACTGTGACCACTTGAAGGGCAGATTCCCGCATTGACAGAGAACATAGATTTAGCCCTCACAAAACCTGCAGTGTTTCTCAGCATGGACTAACATGATCTTTGCAGTATCATGCCAGTAAAATCCCTCAAATACTGGATAATGCTCTGTCTCATCCCCTTTGTATTCATTGAATATATATGATGCTAGCTGGCTTGAAGGAATCTTTCTTTTGATTTCCCAGGGGATATCCACTGAAGGTTTGAACCTGCAAAACACTGAATAGGCTGAGCATTTAAGGAAGCCAGAGAAATTTGAGAATGTAAAGCTATCTGCTGGCTGAAGACATGAAGAGATGTGTTGCACTAGTTATGTTGTGCTCAATGTCATGAAAAATATTTCAAGGCAAGAAGAAATAGGAACACTTTAAAAATAAACAAACAAAAAAAATCTAATAAGAAAAATACTTCCTGGAGACCTGGAGGGAGAAGAAAATTGTACCAGATGCACCACATTCCTGAATCTGCAAGGAGGATCTGGTTTCATGGCAAGGACAAGATCAGATCAGAAGACCTTCTACGTTACCAATACCTGCACCACTAACACCTATTAAGTCCAACAGGAAACATATTTTGCAGATTGGCTGGAAAACTAAGATGAAAGGACACATTTAAAATACAGATGTTTCCACCTGAGCATATGTGTATTGATTCTTGAATCTTTCAAAGCCACATTAATCATGTGACAAAAAGACAAAAATGTGATAGACCAGTTTAGGAATGAAAGAAAAGGGAAGTGACTTTTTCCCAGAAAGGTCTGTGTCAAAATGTTTCTGAAAATCAATCAATAGTCAAATAAGTCTAGTGAAGAATTGAGCACTCCTTCAGGGACTACAGGATGTAATACACTTTTTTTTTACATTTTTATTATAGAAAATATAATTTGCTAATATAAAGAATAAGTGGATATGTCTTTTCATATTTCAAAAAGGAATTGTGTTTTCCAGTAAAATAAAAGTGGTTGCAATGTTGATAGGAAAACTCAAAATTTAACGACCCTTTGAAATATATTCAGTTTGAAAAACAAAGAAAGTTGAAGTAGTTTGTCCCCAGTATTCAAAGCTTTTTCTATTCTGGGCAAAGATTGAAATTGGCTTCAAAGAATGACTTTAGTGTTTTCTGGATCTAGTCCTTCCACTTAAAGCTACTGCATGACCTTTTGCTGTGCTGAACACACCACCAAAAAATTGTTTTTTGTTTAAAAATTAATACATGGATTTTTGTTTTTATAAGAGTCTTTAGCAGAAAGGATTTGTTCAAATGACAAATGCGTATTAAAGTGTTCACTTTCTAGATTCCTCATAATGGAAAAAGTTTAAGCAGGGGATGGGTTAAATTTCTTACTTATGGTGTGGTATGTGGTACAAATATTTCCCCAATGCAAAATAACTGTGTATGTATTTGTCTGTGTACACAAGCACACAGATACATAAATGGGAATGCAGGCATAATGTACATACACGTGAGCATGCGGGAGTGCACATCCTTAGCAGCAACACAAAGGAACCAAAGCATATTGCAACTTAATGCAGTATGTAATTTCCCAGTTAAGATCAAGACCTGGGAAAGAAACTCTGTGTGCAGGGCTGGCAATCCTCTGGGGAAAAAGCCAGAAGAGTTGATACGTAAAAAGTTCATTCATTGCTTCTTTCTGCTCTGAAAATGTTGACTGGGAAACTCAGGTGCAGCATCTCCAAAAGCCTGCACTGAGACCACTGCTGCCTGCCAAGGAGCAATGTGAAGGGAAGAGACCTTCAGCTTTCATGCAGATCCTGCTCCTTCACCAGCATTTCTGCAACTGCTGGGAAGAAAGATGTGGAGATCCTGTGGCTGTGATATCTTGGGGCAGAATTCTTTCACTAGCCAGGTGAAAATCCTTTTCTTCTACTGAGAAAATGTTCTTCTAATGTAGAACAGCTGAAATCCCACAGGTTTTTAGTCTTCATAGTTTTGTCTTATGCATTTCCACTGAAGGGTACAGTGGGGGCCAGAGCTATCTGTGAGGACATAGTGCTGCTACCTCCTATTAGACATTTCCATTTCTTCCAGCCTGAAAGCATTCCCATACCTTATTAGATTCATTAATGTGTGTTTATAATACTGCAGTTGTACTTTGATGATTTTAGGATGTCTGAGACTGGAAGGGAATGGGATGACATTTCTAGTATAATTTGTTCTGCATAAAACCTGTTCCCATTAATACTGAAGTTCATTCCCTATTTGTGAAGCTACTGGACCAAATCAGCTCATGCCAACAGGCACGCTTTGCTGACAGCTCAAGAAGCTTTGCCAGTTGACACCAGCTAAGAATTTGGCTCCACAGTTTGAGGGAGGGAGGGACAAAGTTTAAATAAGTGTTAGTGTAAGTGTCAGATTGCATTTCCATTTCCATAAGATCAAGTCCAGAGTAAATTCATTTAAAGCAAGGGATTTTTTTTCCTATTTTCTTTGGTGTAACAGAAGAGAGTTTGTCCCTGAGAATTTATGTCTTCAAAAATCTCAGTGAGGCAGAAAAAAACACTTTTTAGCCAGTCTCTGAGATGCTGATGAAACCCAGAGAAACCTACTGATATGTAAAGTACCTCATTTAATGAATTCACACACACATATGTTTACATGTATATGTGTATGTATACACACAAATACACAATTTAACTGAAAAAACCCCTAACCCTAAGCAAAAGAAAAATCCTCAGGACTAAATACAGTACCCTTTAAGTACAGAGCTGTTTAAAATATCAATCTCCTTATTGTAATTTGATGTGTGAAATTCAGGCACACATTTACAATTCAGATCCTATTCCTTAGGGATTCCCATTTAGGGCCTGTTCATATGATTTATTTAGTGCCTCTCTTCACTTACTTACGCTTGAGATCGTTAGGTATAATGCACATATATGCACAGGGATAAAATGTTTATCATCATTACTTCAATGAAGTCATTTGCCATCCTTGACACCCTCTAATGTCCCAAGTGCTTCAACCCACTGGCTCATTTGCCCAGCTTTGCTCTCTCTTCACTTTTTCATCTCAAATTCTCAATGTGTTCCCTTCATCAATCACGTATGTTTAGTGGGTAGCAGGAGGAAATGCAGCAGAATAATTATCCAAATATAACAAAATAAGGTCCCCTTTGTGATTCAGAAGGGACATGCATGGGGGAGGGGGAACAGAGGAATCAGGAGTGTGGATTTCATGCCTCTTTGAAAACCTTAATGTTTAATGGAAACCAAAGGATCCACTGGAAGTTATCATGGCCTCAAGTCTGTGTCCCACAAAGCTAATCTGAGGACTTGGTCCCACCCAAGTGTCCTCTTTCTGCTCTGCCTCTCATTGCCCCAGGTTGCCAGCATTTCCAGCATTTCACCACCTCTGATGGTTGCAGTCAGGAACCACTTTGAATGTACGCTTTTGGATCTAGTTTTCAAAAAACCAGGATCCAAATCACCCTGCCCTGACTACATTCAGCTAATTGGTCCTTGCTTTCGATGACATCCGTGGTAAGGGGATGAACAAATTGAAGATGAAAGGGTGGGCTGGGGTGGGGGCAGGGGGAAGTTAGCATGGCCTGGGGCACAGTGTCTGGGGAGAGGCAAGAGAGTGTGGGGTCCCCAGGTGGCTGTGTGCAAGGTGACTTTTTCACTTTGAAAGAAGATTGGTCTCACATTTCTCTGCCTCCCTGGTACAGGCACCAGCTGCAACGTGGTGTTTCTCCATGATGTGAAGGAAGGAATATACACAAAGCCTTGCAGAGTCTAAGGCTGGGGAGACAGATCCTAGAGATGTTCATGCTCAGGAAAATGAATGTTTTGAGTGGTGCTTCAGAGCTCAGTCAAATAGTGGTTGCCAATGTGTGCTAGAGTTCACACAAGTTAAAAGAGAAATTTCTCATGTCGACCACAAAACCAACACAGAGTTTGAAACAATCAAACAATTCAAGATGAACAACAAAATGAACAATGATTTATCTACTTATTTTTCCCAGTAAGTTCATGCTGGGCTTTGGTCATTTACTCAAGTTCAAAATTCAATCAGAGTGACAATTACCAGAAAGAAAACTCAGGGTTTCTGAATGCTACCTGACACTTTAAAGCAATAAACAAATAGCTAGTCATAACAAAAGCTTTATTTTTCCTCTCAGTTCACCCTTCTCCCTTTCCCTAAAAATGAAGGAATTTTGCCATGCCCTTAGGTGGTGGATCTGACATAATCATGGAAACCTCTCAGAGCATGTGGTCTTCATAGGAAACACAGCAGCAGTGGTTACCTCTGATTACAAAAGGAAGTCTGCCCTTGGACATATCTACTGCATCAGCTGGTAGAGGCAAATGTCCTACCAGGGAATTCCCAATCCCTTTTTTTCATAGCACTAGGGAAAGAAATGGAATATGAACTACTTGGTACTGAAAAAAAGGGTTAAAATCTATAGCTCTACAGAAAACTAAACGTTCTGGACTGGCCTTTTTTTTTTTTTAAGGGCCTGTATACAACCTGGGATACTTATAGTCCAGTTTAAAGTATGTGAGCTAGAGGTCATATCTGGTCACTAGAGTCCCCAAGAACTTCTCCAATCTTTTTGTCTCCACCACATTCGATGGCAATAAGTTCTACTGTTTAAAGAGGCAATGTGTGAAAATAAAGTAATGGACTTTTCTGGATCTTTGATAGAGGTTTGTCATTTTTGCTACCTGAAAGTGCAAAATGTGCAGTTTTTCTTAGCCATTTTTCATGCCATATCTTAGTACATCAAAACCAAAGTAGAAGAGCCAGTCTTTCATAGCTCCTTCTCAGAATTATACACTGGGACCTTTTTCTGCTTTTCAGAAATGGTCACTTCCAGGTTAACAAACATTCAACATTCACTCACTCACTTTTCCTACTAAGTGGTTTGGTCTATTTTCTTCTCCTTTCCAGGCCTTCAGGAGGAGATTAGAAAGACTGTGCTTGAAGATTATGAAAGAGATAACAGAGTTTATCACAGCTGTTTTGACCCTTGCAGACTCTGAAACATAGTTTGAGCCAAAACCTTAGCAAGTGTTTTTTTAAAATTTTTATTTTCTGATCTGAAATATAAAAACAGTGCATTGTGGCACAAAAAAGTTTTATAAAGATATGGAGGAAAAGGCAGGAAGTAAATTCCTGCAAAGGGAAAATGAATCAGCATTCTTTCCAGGGGAATGGAGAGAAATGTAAAATCATAGAGGCGGAGTACTTATTTATGGCATTTATATTTGGTCAATATTTTTAAGGGAATACTTGGACTGATTTAAGCACTTATCTTTATGTGCACCATGAAATTTGCTATCCTGGGTTACCTGTCAGAACTGGTAAACACCAAATAAATGAAGAAAACCAATTAGAAAACCATTCAGAATGCTACTCATATCCTGGAAATAAAAGGAAGTTACAAATGTTGGTCTCTTTTGGTTTTTACCTAATGCAAAATCCTCATCCTAAAGCATTTCTGTATTTTCAAACTGGGACTTTCAGTTCATGGCACCTGATCTGTATCTTTTACTCTCCTGAATGCTTTTCCAAAACAGGTAGTGTGTGTCCAATGTATTGAAATCATACAAGACCCTGACTCACACTTCCTCCATGTCAGACCTAGATCTTCAGGGTGAAATGTGCTGTGTAAGTAAGAGGTAGAGGAGCAGGAACAGCTTCTTGTTCAAAGGCTAGGATGCTCTGTCTACTTTTCCTGACTGGCTTGATTCTATCCTTATTGGTGTAAAGCTGATACAATGTCACTGAAAACAGAGGTATTCTGTATGGTATATATAGAACTACTTTTAATTATTGGCCTTGCCAGTAAGTGTGGCATTCATTTATCTACCTAATTTATGTAACCAGGGCCAGCTTTAGGTACAGGCACAACAAATGTTTGAGGAAGCTGCTAAAACATCAGGAACAGGTTCCTTCTTGCAATGGTGGTTACCAGGCAGGACCAGAACCTGCAATCCTGCTGTTTGGGGCTCCAGCTGAGCCATGGGAGAGCTGGCAGAGCACAGTGAAACACTGATGGAGGTGGTGGCATTGCTGGTGCCATTACTGTGTCTCTCTGTAGAGCAGCAGGCAAGGCTTCCTTTGTACCTGAGGTCCTGGCTGGGACCTTGCTTCCCAGACCTTTCCTTCCCAGGGCAGAATTTTATGCCCTAGACCCTTCTCTTTTGAAGAAACATAATTTATTTCCACTAGTGCTGCTGGTGGGGCATCTTGAATTATTTAGCTTTGCTAACTCAATTTCAGGCAAGATGCTCCACATCTCAGAAATTTTGCAGTCCAAACACAGGAAGTTAAATAGTCAGAAACTCCAGACATGTCACTGTCAGAACAGTCTTCCCTGCTCCACTTTGTCATAGTATCTTTGCACTGTCTTAACATCATATTTAGAAAGTGACAGGATATATTCCTTCCAAAAATGTCCCTCCCCTATGGTCAGTGAAATCTGGCTCTGTGGTATTCAGAAGTTACAACAATAAAACTCCTCTTTTCTGACATGCCAAAAGAAAAAATTCAGCCTTGCAGGGCTCCTAGATGAATCAGGATGTTAATGAGTAGGGAAACAGCGGTGAAGATGATGGCTAACCAATCAATAATGACTGAATTACAGTTTAAAAACTGAATGTGTTAGATAGTTATTAACAGTGTAATTATTCATAAATGTGCCTAATTATTCATAATTATTCAGAAACCTTATTACTTCCCTGATTGTCATAAGTGATCTCCGAGGCCAATTATTATTTGATTATGGCCACAGGACTCTATGTTGGTATTACTCCTTTTGTCCTAGAAAAGTACAGAGAAAGCTGGTGAAGTGAAACTTATGGAGGACTATCTGCATTGAGTAATCCTTTAAGAACAAGAAGCCTGTGATTTGAAAGCCTCTGTTGTGCTTCCTCTTAGCTCTTTCTTCAGATTTCCTTGATTCCTTTATTACAGAAGCTGCTGCTGCCTAATTAGGGTTTTCTTGTTGTAATTGCTGCATTTGATATCTTAATAGTGTTACAGTGAGTGTGAGGGAGGAAGGGGGAAAGGGGCAGAGGGACTATCAATGCATGTGTTTGTGGAGAAACTGAAAGCTCCCCAAGCTGTATGACTGAGACAGAAAGGCCCAGGAGCCAAATCCCAGCTAGCTCAGGTATCCTGTAACTCAGCAGGGAGCTCTGTCATATGCAGCTGGGGTAGTTTCTAGCCCCTGACAATGAGTGACAGTGCCTTTCCCTTTAAACAAACAGCTGTGCTTGATTGGTCATTTCCACAAAAACAGGTGAGAAAATTGTATTTTACATTTGCTTACATTTGACTCACAGGAATGTAAACTCGAACCTAACTGCAAGCTTGGTTAAGTCTGAACCAGATGTATCCAGGGTGTTGGTGCAATGAGACCTCAACATCAGAAAATCTGGGATTTTTGTCAGAAGACACTTAGCTAATCAAACAGGACCGTCAGCTCCTTTCCACTCTCTTTCCTCCCCTTGAAAACATTAGAGCCATTATATTGTGGGGCGGCATTAGTCATGTTAAATTAGCATATAGATGAGTTCTGGGGGTAGGAAGGAGGGGGAGATAGGTTATGATAACCTGATACTGTAATGCAGAAATCTTTTGGCTTATATACCAGGCCCCATGGTGCCCTGAGCTTGTTGCACAGGGGAAATGTAGTTTCCCAACTGGATTGCAACCAGCTTCTATTGTGTGATTTTACTGACAGTGTTTAATAAGAAAACACTCACCCAAGCACTGAAGAATCATGAACCAGGCTCCACAGAATCATTCAATTGTCTTAGAAATCATGAGATTCAAAACCCGCAAAGTTGAGTTTTTTGTTGTTTGTTTTTTGCCTTTTGTTTTCTATCTTCTCTTACTGGATAAGAAGGGCTGGAAATCTTTTTGCACTGACAGTCAAGATTGTCCTTCTAATAATTTGAAGGGGCAATAAAGAAAAGCATTAGACACTGCAAGTGCTGTAAGATCCATTAGTGGCTTACAACCACTATGGTGTGAAAAGAAGTGCTGCCCAGCTGAGTGGTCATTTTAGCTCCTTGATCCAAAATGTTCATGTCATAGCAGGGGGTTCAGTGGGAATAATTATGGTTCCTCTAAGTCTTCCCCATCCCATTATCACAAAGTCTGTGCCCAGGTACTGTCATGCAGGCATATTTGAGTACTGTCCTCACTTCAGAAGACAAGGCCAGATGCCGGTTGTGGTTACAGCTCTGTACCCCTGGAGCTGTTTCACAGATGGCAATGGAAACTGGGAATGAGATCCCTGTTGTCTGATGGTATTCTCACAGTTAAATATATGGTGGAAAATAGCTTCATGCTGAGAGAGTGCTACCAAATGTAAGAAATGTAATAGTTCAGCAGCGGCTGAAATGTATATATATGTAGTTCTGGGTTTCTTAAAATCCCAGGAAAGTTTAATAGGGGCATTTCTTCCTTTTGTCAGACCATGTGGTACAAACTGTCAAATACTAGTTACCCTCTTGTTTTGCAGCATTCTCTAGAATTTCTGTGATAGGGAATAAAACCATTAAACAACTAGAACCCTTTGGTCTTTTGTGAAGGCTTCAATACATGACAGGTCTCAAATAACACAAGGTGCTGAGCTCAACAGTAACATGAAAAGAATATACTTGATTTTTCAAGCTATCTCTGTGTAGGAATAAGAGTTTTGTGAGATGCATGCTTGCAGTCTGCAGTTTTGCCAAAAGTACAGAACAGAAGGTTTCTATTTACTTTAGAATGTATAACCAAAGAAAATGAAAATACTACTCTGACAGACAAAGAGTGAAGACAACTTCCTCCTTCAGAATTCTTTCTTTCACCACAAAAGTGAAATTTCTTTAGTCATATTTGCATATCTTTGGTCTTTTCTTTTCAAATTTGTGATGGAAATTCAATTTCTACAAGTGCTATGGGGAAACCAGTGTTCAATTTTCACACTGGGGATACTTCCAGCACAACTTGACACAGTAGGACAGAATGCTTACCAAACTCTTTGACAAGATGTGTCAGAATGGAAGTCAGGAATTTTATTTTGCCACAGTTCAGGCTCCATCATAATACAGCATCCAAGTCTCAGTGAGTCAGAATAGGATGTAACTTCAGATTTTTCAAATAGGATGGTGTATATAGTAATTTTGTAATATGGACATAAATTGATCTCTTCTCCTGTTCACCTAATATTACTACAGCTGAGACCTGCTGCAGGTATCCTTGGAATGACAACTCAGTCTTGGCCCAGAAATGCAAAGTTAAACTAACTGCTAAAACAACCAGGCATATCTGATCTGAGATTAAAAATGGAGTTCACATATGTCAACACTCTCTCTCAACCTTTTTGACCACTGAGTACGTGCTACTTATTTCTTATCAAAGCAGAGAAGAGGAAGAAAGAGGGAAAAACTTTCAATTCACATTTAATACTACAGCATAATTGCTAAGGCAGGGGAGAATATCTCATATATACCTTTTCTATCATGGCTGCAGTTTTCTGACTTGTAACACAAGCTATAGCTACCATGCTGTCTTCTGCCTCTCTGGTTCTCAGTGAAATATATTTCACTGTATGCTAAAGGATAAAGCTTTGATTGTTCTTAACTTACATAGGATGACAGCTTAATTTTGCTAAATCCTGAGCCTGAAAAATTAAGAAGATGCTTTCTTTCCCTGAATCTGAAAACCCAAGGCTGCTTTGCCACAAAGCACAGTAAATAACCATGATGTATTCTATTAAGCAAAGTTAAGCAAAGCTCTAAGGAAACCCTTACAGGCACTGCGAGCTACAACCTTACTTCAGAAAAAAATCAACCAAAAAACCACAAGAGAAAATGGTTGCAAGTGTGTGTGTTATTTGTTCCCCCTCCCTTTGTGGCTTCAAAGGGTGAAAATGGAAGAATGTGACTGCAGAGCATAATGGGTCAACACTGCAGCTCTGATCGCTGGAGCATACACTCTAAATTTCATGCTACATTAGGTAGATTTTTAAACCTAATCTGCTGCTACGACTGTTTTATTGGTAATTCTATGAAGGTACAGATTTCTTGACAACAAGGGAGACATAAGAGAGGTACTTGGTAATCCACAACTTTGTGACACCCCAGTGACCCAGCAGTCCAGCACATTCAGTGCACCTTGGCTCAATGGGGAGCACCATAACAAGCCTCCTTTCAGCTCTCATTTCCCTCTGCTATGACAGTGAAAGGCATTCATTTAACCAATTACAATTTTTTCCCTGGTGTCTCTATAACCCTGATGTATTGATCTAGTAAGGGTGTATTCTGCACTGAAAGCTTTACAGATTGGCATAGTTTTAACACCAGCTCCTGTATTCAGGCAAACACCATTTGAGAGATGGAGAAGGCTTTGGTTTACTCTGCCTCAGAGCCTTTAAAATGCTGTGGGACAGCACCACTCACTTTTTTGTTTTTCCAATTTAAATTTCTCCAGTTTAAAATAAACCTTGGCCAGAGCGATGAAATTGCTGAGCAAGAGAGGCATGGTTACTCTTCCTGTGCCTGGCTCCAGTGGTGTTTCAATATTCCACTAAAAGCAGAGCATCAGCAACAAAAGCAACTGGAGCTGCAGAAAAGGCTTTAATATGAGCTGTGCATCTCTGCCACGACAGAAGCCCTTCTGGCCATCTGTTGGTGATGAGTAAGCTTTACTGCTAAAAACTATGGGACTGGAGGTTTTGGGTGCCACAAGAGTCAGCTGGAAGTTTGGCAGGTGGCTTCAGGGTCAAATGTGATATTAGACATCTAAACGGAGGAAATCATAATCTTCAACTAGATGAAGGCTCAAACCTACCCACAGGATTTAATTTATCTTTGAGAAGTCAACCAGCAATCTTTGCTAAGAGAACTGGGAATGGCTCGATTGAACCTTCCTTCAGTAGGATTCCATGATTGCTTCCATGATTGCTGCATGCAATCTTTAACACAGTTTGAAAACCTTCTCTTTCTGTTCTGTGCTCGTTGTAACCCCAGCTGTCCTATAATAGCATAATTCTTATGGACAAAGTTTAATTTACATTGCTTTTTCTTTCTCTTTTTTTATTGTAATAATTGTTCTACAGATGTATTACAAAAAATCAGGGTCCTGTAAATGGCAAACAGTGGCACAAAGGCCCAGATTGAATAGTCAGGTTGTAATTCAGTCTCCAGGCTGAGAGGTTTGCTACCATACCCAAACCCTTAAGCAATATTCTTCAGTGTGGGACATTAGCAGGATCCCTCAATTGAATTACAGCATTGTATTCCATCTGGGACTCAGTATTGTAGTGTACTTAACATTGTACTACATAGGGAGGCATGAGAGTAATGGAATTTTACAGTAATAAGATTTTTTTTATTAAATGAGAAGTAGGCATATAAGATCCCCAACTATGTAGCATTAGTGGAGTTAGAAATAAAAGCCCTGTAAAACATAACTAAAAAATAAGCTTTTAAAAAATTTTATAAATACTGTAATGTGCTGTTTAATATACAACAAACACGTTAGAACACTAAGGCTTTCTCAAAATGTCAAACTTGCTATGCAGTTTTAGGTGGATTTCATCATGATAATTGCAATATATTGGTAGTGATTTTTGAAATGAAGTGTGTGTCATCTCCCCAGTTCAGTGAAGTATTTTGGCAAAGCTTTCAATTAATCCTTATAAGCTCAAGTACATGTGCATGTTGCAGATAATTTATATGAAATCTGAAGTAGACATATTATATATGAAATATATATATATATGTATAATGATAAGATACTGTAAAAGTTTTTTTAAAATCAGTGCTGAAAGTTATTTCTTATTTTTCATTCTGATTAAAAATCCATATAGCAGAATGGCAGTAACAAGCAAGTAAAGCAAGTGCTAACATCAGTTGAAAATCTGCTGTTTCACTGCACTGACTTGGGTAATATCATATCAAGTAGTTAGTAAGAAACAAACTAGAAGAGCTCCATTTTTTAAAGGAAGACAAGAAGACATAAAAACCAGGCAGACACAACAGAAATTACTCTCTACCATTTATTTTTCTTTTAAATTCATGTTTCATTATCAGTTAACCAGCAGTCTGTTACCTTCTTAATAAAGTAAAGGTATTATAACCAATAAAAAATATTTATTGCCACATTTCATGTTTTAATCAAGGGCAAATCCCCCAACATATTCTTTTTTAATTCCTTGACACAGTGAATGATCAAGCAGAAAAAATACTTTTAACACTTTCTATGTTAAAAAGAAAGTGCTGTGTGCTGATTAGTTTATTAACACAACATCTTTGAGAAGTGCAATAAATCTGGAGAATCAGAAAGAAATAGAGATAAGAATCTGCAAGATATAGTGTGCTACTCAAATTCTGGATTCATTGTGCTAACATCAGTTTTGTCATTGGCTTCAGGGGCCAGAACTTTCCCCATAGTCCGCACTGCAGAGATAGGGAATGTTATGGGACTCAGAAATCCCCAGGGAAGTGCTGGGACTTGAACTTTCCAAAAACCACAAATGGATGAATTTGAAAATGCAAGCAAAATAGGCTATATTCATCAAAATAAAATCTTACTGAGCCCCTAATGTGCAGTGGGAGAAATTTCAAAGTACTGGTGGGTAATAATTAGGCAAAATGAAGTAAGCAGGCAACTCAGTCATTTCAGACGTGAATTTGGATCCTTCTCCAAGCAAAAATAAGTCATGTGTCTTAAGTAGTTGTTTAATTTTCCCCTTTCATTTTTGCCATCTTCCTGGCTACTATTCGACTAACCAGTTTTTAGTGGTTTCTCAAAACCCAGAAATTTTAACCTTGAGGCATAGACAAGGTGTATTTATTTTACTACTACTATGTTGCTGTTCCTGCTGGTGCTGCTACTGATGCTACTCTTGTTGCTGTTGATCATCGTATGAATATGTATTTCTAAAAGTGATGAGTCCACTTTGACTAAAGTTTTGGCAAAAGTATTTGGAATGTCTTGGCCCCTGTTTTGCAGAAAATTTCTAACTAACAGAAATACCCTGGACGGGGTTCCTGATCTTCTGGGAAGGATTGAATTGAGAAGGAATTAAATATTGCTCTCGGTTTATACCTTTTCATGGGACTAAGATCCAAAATACCACGACAGCCTAAAGGATAAGACAAAGTTAAGTATCAGGTTAAAAGACAAAATATAAAGGTTGGGATCTTGGAAACTTTATGTTTTCCTGAGTAAGATGAACAAAAAGAGTTTGCAAATCTTCCTGTCCAAAAATGTTATGCTTCTTCCTTCCACGCCCTAATCACCTTGTTGCACAGCCAAGGGAATGATATGAACCTGCACCTCAGGGTTAACCACGGACCACTGGAGGGTGGTGATGATGCAGAGCCTTACGCATTCTGTTCTGCAGCTGCAGACATGGGGCAGAAACTTCTGGAGGAAGGAGAGCACATGTGGCAAAAGGCAGTGATGTTGTACACTCCAGTATTTATCAGCTGGTCTGTCAGAGTAGGTAGAGCACAGTGAAGCCAACAGCCAGTTCAAGTAGAAAGACTTTATCCAATATTAGCTTGGATAAGACAGAGTGGGTCATTTCGGCTGGTACAGAGAGGCATATCCCCTTTTATTTGCTACTACCTTCTTAGAGTCTTTGCTCAGAATATATATCCTTATATATCCTTTTATATATATCCTATATATCCCAAAAACCAAACCCAAAAGACACCTCAGGTTTGGTCCTATCAAAAATGGGCAGAAAATATGCACCTGATCCTACATCAAAATTTTTGTATGATCCAGTTTCCCAGTTAGTGATACAGTGAGAAAGTGACAAGATGTATTGTACCACAAATCTATCTTATACACATCTGCATATGCATATGTAAACTTTACAATATGCAAGTTTAATTCCTTAAGAATTTTTATCAAATGTTAATCTCTCCTGTTGTTTCAGGGCCTTGTTGCTCCACCACAATAAAGATCTTAAATCTCATGTATTAGTATCTCATTTAATAGATTCTAGCATTAAAATAACAATGATAAAACGGAATCATGTGTTAGGACCGCCTCAAAGTCAAATTAAACTGACTTGTATTGCTGAGAAAGTGGAAGAATTTTCTTCCTTTTTTGGTCACACTTCATGTTATTCTTCCAGATATAAGAAGTGTAGAGAGAGTTACTAAATTATTTGCAGCTGTTTTAATAAATGGACTACAGCAGCCCAACCACATAACCAACTACAATTGCACATACTGATATGCATCTATTGCATATACTGATCATATCTGAAATGTGCTTATAATATCCATTAATTATTTATTAACCTTTATAAACCGCTTAACAGTGGAATGCCAATATCGAGTGCAATCTTGTGGGAACCAGAGATAATTTTTCCCAGCAGATAAATGGTATTTTCAGCCTGATCATGTGATAATATTGTATGTCGTGAACAAAAGTATAGAGAGAATCTATGTATTTTTGAATATTCCAGGGTAAAAATTCCCAGCTTATTGCATGCCTTAGTCATAGCTTCATTGAAGGATATAGCTCGGGGAGAGTGACCATTTTGTACTTAGATGAGCTGTAGTAGAATTCAAAATCTTATTCATATGAGTCCTTTTATAAAAACAATACTTCTTTTCCAACCTGTTATCATGTTTCTAGGACTCTGAATATTCAATACAGAGCTCCATTTTCTCTGAAAAAGCTGTCATTGACAAAGGTTTTCCTCTTTCTTTATTTCTCTGTCTGGGGATTGTTGAACTGCTTTGCTCTGACATCTGAAGTACAGAGGTGTTAACAGATACCACTGTTTGTGAGAAAGTAGGAAGTGAACTAGTAGAAAATTGAATTCCATTAATTTGTTCTTAAAGGTGCATCTTGCTTTCTCATATTTGCAGTAGCAGGGCTGAAAGTCAAAAAAAAATTTTTAACAGCTTCTATTTCCTCCTCTCCCTCTCCCTCTCCCTCTCCCTCTCCCTCTCCCTCTCCCTCTCCCTCTCCCTCTCCCTCTCCCTCTCCCTCTCCCTCTCCCTCTCCCTCTCCTCCCCTCCATTTTTGTGATCAGACCCATAGTTGCTCCTTGGGAGGAGCAACTAATTTTTAAGGTGTCATCCATAACTGGTTTTTAAATGCTACCTACAGTGAAATTAATTCAATCAGAAATTCATTCTGAAGCAGAAATAGCATGTATGATATACTCAGTACTTGCTTTTGCATTCAAGGCTGGTGCAGGCTATCTGTGCAGGACTGACAGCATCCTTGTTATCATCTAAAGGACAGTCCTCAGCAGTCAATCAAAACCCCAAGGTTGAAAGAAACTGACATAATGCCCATCAAAGTCTTCTCATTAAAACTGATTTCAGATTGTGGGTTGACTCTCCTTGACCAGAATGACTCTGTGGATATTCATGTAGTGTGTAAGGCATTGCTCAGACAGTTGGTAGCCCCAGCAGCAAATTGTGCAACATTCTGTATGGCCAGGGGGTCAGATGAATACTGGCATCTTCTTTGCACGTCCACAGAGGCCAAAGTGTTTGGTCTTCAGTTGTTTCCCTTTTATTAATGAGGGGGATATTTAAGTGCCTCTGAGATTTCATGGGTAAGGATTACTTTACAATATCTGACTGCCTCTCAGGTTACAAATTTTCTCTGCTACAACCTCTACCACTACACATATTTTTCTTCTTCCTATCTTTTTTCCTGATGTCATTCTCGCCTCTTTCAAAAATAATCCTACATGTTTGATGTCAGGGTGTCTTGCCACTGAGGCTTTCTCTATCTAGACTGTACTACAGAGCAATGCAAAATATAATTTTTTTAATACATCATGTTTTCTTCCATATTTTTGTACAATTAATCTCCCAACTCTTTCTGGTTATTCATTTTTTGTTTGTAATACAAGAAGCATTGTGTTGGTATATTTTTTTCCCTCTCTTCTTATTTTGCAGAATTGCTTTTGCTGAGATTGAGTCAATTATTATTTTGAAAATCAAAGCAGCTTTGTTTTGGGTTTTTTTTGGAGGGAGGAGACAATAATAGCAGAACTACACTAATCCAACAATGTACAGGAAGGACCAAAAGTAGCCCAAGATTCTGAACATCAGTGTATTTCCCTTGCTGGTTGCATGACAAGGTTGTGTTTATAAAGCTGCAGTTCATCACTTGAAGTGACATTTTCCAATCTCAAACCAGAGAATTTGCTTAAATTAGGCAACTTTTGTGCCACCTAGTGGCCCCTCCTCCCTAAGAAATGAGTCTGGCATTCCCTTGCCTAAAATTCTGCAGGCCTCTGGCCTTTAAGTGTTGTAGAAACACTTCAACAGTAGTAAATTGTGAACTAAAGTGTCAAAATCATATACTTTAACTATAAATATTATCCTTTGATATTTTTTCTTGCAGTTTTTATTTGGATGTTTATCCCTTATCTCTGCAGGCACTACTGCATGCTTGGCCTGTGCTATGCAGAGAGAATTACCACAAATGTGAATCTTTATTACTGGAGTTTATTTCTGACATGAGGTCTTGTAATTTCCGGTCTCTTAACACTTCCTTATTTTGATGCTCTCAACAGATGAGTCCCCAATTCATCCTTACTCTTGGGGTTGTTGAAAATGGAACAAATTGCCACCACTTTGTCACTCAGTGGAGCTAAGTCAGTATAGAGCAGGAAGGGTCTATACTGAACCTTTTCAAATAACTATGCTGTTAGCTGTAGTAGTCACAGCTGTTTGAGCCTTGCTGTTTGAAGTCAGTCACCTCCATCTATATTTGGGCAGTAAAACAGCAGTAGAGCTAACAGGTTCCCGAAGGCTGCAAAAATTGATCGATCCATTGGCTTCAGGAGAAATTTGAGATGCTGGCAGTGCCAGCCCACCCCACATCTGATCTCAAAGTAACTGTTGCGAGGATCCTAAGGATGAATCTTGTCTCTGTGCTTCCAGTGGTACACTTCAGACACTAAACCCCAGCGTTCAGCTCAGCCAGGCTGGCTCCTATTTGGCAAACTCGTTGGGTTTTAACCCTTTACGTTAAATATAAGCTTAAGTGCAGAATGCTTTCACAGGCAGCAATGGGCAATGGACAGGGGCTGCCAAGCACTGAGAAAATCTGCCCTGAGAAGATCTGCCTGTGGTTGAAACGTTTTTACTTCAGTTACATCATCCCATAATGACACGGAGTTTCACGGACCCATGAAGGCATGAAGGACAAGCATATATGAGGGATCTACTGCTGGACACAGGCAGTCTGACACATGGCTTTTTACACTACTAGCCAAATCTTCTCCTGAAGTCCATGTCACAGTGCCATCTGGATACAAATCAAAAATTCAGCATCTAAACGCTGATGTAGTCAGGAAGAACCAGGTCATGGGATCTTTTTGTAGCTGTCCTTCTGACATTCACCTGACAGAGTCTGACAAGTGGCACTGTAATGTTTATTTCAGTTAGAAGATCTAACCCCTTCTTCCTCAAATCTTTACTGTACCCAGAGATACTCTATTTGAAAACGGACTTAATTATGATGATATTCATTTACAAAGACCACTGATTTGAGAAATGGCCCAAATAATAAGTGCTGTCAGAATAATTACAAGACTATGAGGCTAGCAGTAGTGATGTTTGCTCTGCTAATTGTACTTAATTTACTGTGAAGTTTTTCAGTGGCTCCTGTAGCTTTGAGTGCGCTGAGTTGTGGTGCTGCTGTATACACCAGGGGGAGAAGATTATCAGTGAGGTAGCCCAGTGAGAACCATTTCTGAAATGATCCCAGGTGGCAGATTCTCCAGTGCTTTCATTACACACAGCCGGTGCTGTGGGTGACACTCTCCCTGGAGCTCTTGGGAACACAGTGGCTACTCACAAGGTGCAAAGGGGCAGCCAGAAAGCTCCAATCTGCCACTGGGTGCATGTGTGAAGACTTTATTCTATTTCTTTCCTTGTTTAAGGCCTTGAAATAGTGTTTCTCATCAAGGAAAATTACATGAATGTGTTAGGGTCAGAAGTAGATGTCTGTTTTCTGTGGATGCTGACAGACAGCAATGTTGGGACAGTCACATACCTACATATATCCTCCATTTGTAACCCATTAATAAGGGTCATGTTATGTCTTAGGGGACCTCACGGAGGTTCTTCAAAAGGGAAAACCCCATCTTGAGAGAAAGGAAAAAAAATTTGGGAAGTTTTTTGGTGTTTGTTTGTTTGTTTGTTTGTTTTTTAAGAGAAAAAGTAGAAGGATAAAAGAAAAATGGGCAACACATTGAACTACAACCCCAGCTTGCCTGATGGCTGATTTTCAGGCTACTTGACGAGGAACAAAATCATGGAATAATTAGTTTCCCTCTTCTTGAGCAAGTGTATATATCTCTCCCTCTTTGGTAAATTTGAAATCTTTTACCAATATCAGCAGAATAAAATAGAGATTTCTGAGATATTAAGCAACTTTCATAAGAGCAGGCTGGAGGAAAAAGATCCTACTGATGTTTCAGTCCAGGCAAAAAGCTTAAATCAGAGTTTACACCTTCTCAGACAGCAAAGCTAAAATATACAAATCTGTAAACAGTCAAATGCTCGTGGCCTTCTTAAAAAAAATAAAATGAAGGGCTATGCTTTTGTCCTTTAAAGGCAAGGTAGGACTACAGTGAATGTGGCCAGACTAAATTCCCTGAAATCACTATTTTGATTTAGATTAGCAGAGCTGGCAGTGGCTGAACTCTGTTTACCTCCCTGCTTCTTCTCCCAGCAGAACAATGGACCCAAGCTATGCAGGAGGTCAGCAATGTTAAAAGCTTTTAATGGATGGACTCATGACCATCAAGCTCATCTGACATCTGAGTGTGGGCTGGAAAGAATCCAATGTTATGACACATGCCAAGCTCCTCTCAAATGTCATGGCAGGTGTCAGAAGCTATTGCACAGTTTAAACCTTCTCCTTTTTGTCTCTTCTACCAGTTACCTGTTTTGTATTACTGAGGCTGACAAGACCCACAATAAGATCCCCTGCCTGTTGCTTTTGCCCCTCCTCCCCGCACTAGATAGAGATCAGCGCAGGCTAGGGGAAGAAAGAGGATTGATTTAGATGGACCTAAGAAAAGTGTTCTCATCTGAAACCAGGTGTTCCTAATGCCTGCCATAAGATTTATTGCAGTCTGCATCAGGCAGCCCACACTGAGCATTCCTGAGTAATTGGGATTCTCTATCCTACCATCTGATGGGCACTGAACTCTCCTTGCGATCTCTCTTAAGTGTGTGAGCCTCTTTATTCCCTCTTCCATCCCCCAGCCCACCTCTTCTGTCATATCCCAGCAGATACTTTATGACATGTTGCCATGCCAGGAAGCCAGCATGAACAATATTACTCTGCACCCAGCCTGGGGCTACTGTGAGAAATGGTGAAGTATCTGAAGTTTAAGCTAAATAATATGATCTTAATGAGCTCATGTGGGCTACAGATCAAAAGCATAACCAAAAGGTAAAAAGTTCAATCAGCTTTTTTCTGTGTGCAATAAGAATGACCATAGTAACTTTGCACTGAGTCCTTTTGTAAGATTACTGGAGAAAAGTGTCTCAAAGGGAATGGGTAGAAGGAAATATTTCTCTTGAGCAGTTTTGACCTCAAATTAATGCAGAGAAACTGTTACCCATTGCTATACAAAATGGAGCTGACATACCTGTACAGGTACTGACTATCCTTTTGTCTAGACTCGGAGTCCAATATGGACTCACTGTAGTTTACATTAGAAAAATCACTTTTGTTTCAGATCTCTTTTTGGAAATTTTGGGCACTGGTTGATTTTTTTAAGCTGCTGTTGCCAATGATACTATGTCCCCCATATGTTAAAAATACTTGTTGCTGGCTTGTGCCAGTAACAGCATAACTTAGTTCAACTGTTCCTCTTGTAAAGAGTCCTAATGATCACTGGCTCTCATTGATTATCTTTCAAGAATTTATTTTCCAGTCCTGCAGGTCAAAGAACATTCCAGTAGCACCTGTGAATGCACAAGATTGGTTTGACTAAGTAGGAAAATGGAAGGGCACTCGCCTGTGATACTCTCTGGGTTTCAGACTTTCACCACCATGGTAAATTAACACCTGCAGAGTAAAATAACCTGCAGAACCTTGTAGGAGTTTGCCACTGAGACAAAAAAGAGAATTTACCACTCTGGAAATTGTTGGAGCTGAAATCTGGGCATAGCATAGATACAGCTCATGGTCTCATTTATCATCATTTAAAGGAATAATCACCCATGTTTTGACCTATTTATGGCATAGGTTTACACTGGTCTTTCTCTCTCCAAGCCAGAAATGTACTTGGGATCTATATTAGAAGTCACATTTTGCTGAGTGGTGTACAAAAGATCTACCTACACTAGTAAAGGTATGGTTTGGCTAAGAATTTTACACAGGACAACTAGAGGAAAGAAGCAGCAGGAAGGCTGTGCTTGATATTTGACTACATTTACACAGATACTCCTACCCCCCTACTGTGTCACTTCCATAGTACTACCATTGAAATTCACGTTTTCACAGAAATTTTATGTGTAGGCCAGGTTTGAATTAATCAAAAGTCTTCGGTGATCTTTGGTGTTAATGAATACCAAAAGCAGGTAACTTTGAAGGTTAATAGATATTTAATACCCTATCTTGCTGTAGAGACAGAGCCTGCCATGCTGATTTAGCTGCTACAACTGATTAACATTTTGATGCTCAGGAAGATATCAGAAGGCTAAACTCAATTAGCCAAAAGATATTGTACTAAAGCTGATCTTTTGTTCATGGCAAGCATCCTGCTGATGTTATTTAAAATCAACAAGTAAGATCAAACAACAACTGTGCAAATCGCTGGGTTCCCTGCACACAACTACTAAATATTGTCAAACTAAAGGCATCACTAGACACTGTGTGTGCAGATATTTAAATTTTTATGCAAGTGGAGCTTGTTTCAGGCCACTACTAGTAATGTCTATGGCATCCATTATCACAATTTCTAAATGGATTTTTTCTAGTTAAATGCATTTACCTCTTCAAATGTATTGTGTAGACAAAATGCTCCAGCTTCATGAGATAGAAAAGGACTAATGTTTGTTCACTATGTGTGATACAGAGTCTTCTCCAATATCTGTAACCCTAGTGATAAGTCTATTTTGGATGTTAGTACGGGAGTATGAGGACCAAACTAGGGCATTGAAATTCCCCTTTTGGGTACCAAGATCAGAAAGCAGCACTGAGGTGCCCATTTTATCTGCTGCTCCAGACAACAACTGAGTGTAGGTATTTTGATCATTTTATTAGAAACATAACTGAAGAGAAAGAGAGGACATTGTCTTAATACAATGAGAGCTTGCTGAGGCATCCCTGCCTAGAATGTGTTCTTAAAATCCTGCTACATTCTGGAGAATTTGCAACCACAGCATTTTTTCTGCCATTTTATAGCTGTGTATCTTTGCCCCTTTCCCCTCACATTTAAACACCATTAATTGGGAAAATGCAAATACCAAGTCAAAAAGGTAAGTAGTACAAAAGCTTGAAAGCAAGATTACAACCCTGGCTTTTAGGAGAGCAGACTTTGGGCCCTGCTTGAAAAAAATCCCATAAGAAATGGCTCTGAAAGAAGATGGGTCTAAGAAAGCTGACTGATTTTAAGGGATCACATTCTCCAAACTCAAGAATGATTTATATCCGTGTGCAGGAAATGAAGCAAAGGTGGCAGGAGGCCCGCATAGATGAGCAAGGAGCTCCTGTCAAAATTCAAATGTATAAAGGAAGTGTATAGGAGGTAGAAGCAGGAGCAGGTGATCTAGGAGGAATATCAGGACACTGTCTGGGTATGCAAAGACAAGATAAGGAAAAACAAGGCCCATTGATTTGATTCTGATGAGGGATGTGAAGGGCAATAAGATCTTCTGCTAAGACATCACCAGCAAAAGGAAGACTACAGAGAATATGCAAACATTCTGATGAATGGGACAGTTGATCTGGTGTCAGGGAACAGCAAACAGGTCAAGGTACTCAATGCCTTCTTCACCTTGGCCTTAAGGGCATGACTGAGCTTAAGGAATCCCAGCTGCTTCAGACCAGTGTGAAAGTTCCAAAGCTAAAAGAAAGACCTACCCTCAGTAGAAGAGGGCTGAGTTAGGGATTACATAAATAAATGCATGTATGTGAATGCCTGGGACTGATGGATGCTCTCACATGGTGAATTGAGGTCAGCTTCATCTTGATCCTGGGGAAGGTCAAGTAGTGAATCCTACTGCAAACCATTTCTGAAAACATGGAGGAAGAGGAGAATGCATTTACAAAGAGGAAACCACACTTCACCAACCGGATTGTTTTTGTGATGAGAAGACTAGCTTGGTGGTTGAAAGGAGACCAGTGGTTGTTTTTTATATTGGCTATAGTAAGGCTTTTGACACTTTTGACACTCTAACATCTTCATAGACAAATTGCAGAAGTATAAATCAGATGAATGAACAGTGGGTGGGATGTTACAGCCCTGATTTCAACAATTTGGAGTGTTGGGTGCAGTTTGGGGCTTTTAAGGACAAGAAACATTGGACCATGAGGGCCATGAGGATGAGTAAGGGTGTAGAGTTTTGTATGAGAAGAGTCTAGGAGAGTTGGGACTATTCCACCTCAAGAACAGAAGATGCAAGGGAACCAGGGAGATTGGACTAGCCTATCTCCAGAGGCTCCTTCCATACTCAATGCTTCTATGATTCTGTGAAAATCTTTCATACAAATACTTCTGTTGCCATGTAGCAACAGTGAGAAAATATTCAAATACTCTAGGGAAGGTCTAGGCTATGTAAAGTAAAACTGTAAATGAAAAAAATTCAAAACCTCTCCTTTTTGTGGCCCATATTTAACATTAGATATAACCAAAACTGATTTTTGTAAGAAGAAAGTACTGGCTTTTATTTTACATAAACACTTTGTTCACTGAAAACCATGTAGTTATTTACATTAGGTCTGACAAAACAGAAGCCTCCCAACTCAAATTTAGGCCAGGAAAGGATTAGTGTGAAGACAAAATGAAAGTCATGGTGCCATTTGTCATTTTTAGTGATGACTATTTGGCATTAAAATACAGATTTTATAACTCTTGCAATAAGATTCCTTTTCAGGAGAAACCTGCAGTGAACATTTGGCTGCTCTTGTGTAGAAATATTTTGCTTTCTAGCAGAGAAGCACTCTTGTTCTATGGCCTTTCCTGAAGTTTAAAAGAAGTGTTGACTTTTCCCTGTATTTCATGCTGTGGAGGGAAGAAACAAACTGCACTCTGAGCTGACCTTTAGGAGATGTTGTGTTGCCTAAAGCCCTGTCATTAAACATTGTAGTGAGCACTAATGTTTATGATAGAATGCTAAAATAGAATCTAGACAATAGGAACCCCTCTTTACTTTTTTTTGCTGCATCCTGCTGTCCAAAAAATATATGTATATTGTCCAGAGTCACTTAATAATTGGTATGTATGAATATATTTTATGCACATAAAAGAATAATATGAGCTATCTGTAAATATCTATGGATGTTTTAAAAATCAAAAGCATTTCTTCAGGACTGGTACTGAGCAGGAGCATATGCCTGTGGTTTCAGTCCTATCTTCCTGTTTATTTATACCAGCAAAACTTCAGACCCTGGTTTCCCTTTTGCCCTCTAAGCATTATGATCAACAGAATAGGACAAAATAACAATTGAAAAAAATTTCTTTTGCCAAATATCTGCTGCCTTCATAAGATCACATCTTCTGATTTTTTCTTAACTTTTTTTTTTTTGGTGCATATAAAGCCTGAAAGCAGTGACCTTGTTGCTAAGCAACTGAGATGCTTAGGCCTCAGCCCTGGTGGTTGAGATGAAAAAGGTCAATTAATGTGGCAGGCCTGTCCTTATCAATATGCTACTGTAGCACCAACTTTTATTTCTTTACAGTAATATATCATAATAAGTTTTGTAGGTCTTTATACTGCAGATCTCCTTTTGAATAAAAGCATAACTAAGACTTGAGGGTATGTCTGATATAACAGAAAATGTAACCATAAAAAAAAGAAACCCAGAATAGAAATCATCTGACTGCTGACTATCCTGCTGTGCTGCCTGAGGCAGTTACACATTTCCATTGAGTTATTTTATGATCAGGCCAGTATGTTATTGAAATATTATCTCTTTAGCCTTTCTCATTCTGATAAGAAATGACAGGCTCTCAGAACACTAATACACATGGAGAACAAAATATGGAGCTGTGGAGAAAATTCAGTTGGGGCAAGGAACAGCAGCTCAAGTATATTCCTGTTAAAACTTCCTCGCCAACCTTGTGTTGGATTTTAAATAACTGTCCCTATTTTTATTCCAAAGTGAGCATCAGAAACCTTTACTCCTAGTACTAGTACTATTACTATTACTGCTGCTACTACTACTACTATCACTAGCAAAAAAATATGTCTAAATAATTTAGCATGAGATACTTGCTCCCTAATTGGGAAACATTTAAAAGGCTGGATTTTTTAAAGTATTTTGAGCATTTTTAAAGCATTTTGAGAACCTAAAATCCACTGGCAGTTCCTGTTGTCCTTCTCTGCCCATTGATCAGGCTCCTGGCTGAGAACATCCCTCCCCTTCAGGAAACTTTCAAAGGTGAACACCTACAGAGGTGTCTGTGGAGGGGGTTGATGGCAGCTGTTGTGGTCACTTTGGGATCAGTGGGTGACAAAGGCAGTCACCTTCCTCTCTTCCAGAGTGCATGGTGTTTGGGTTAGTGCGAGCAGGTTCCTCCTCCTTTCCCACATGTACAGGGTGGGATGGAAGAAGCACTCTGGATGCCACAGGAATTTGGAAGCACCCTCTGCACAATCAGGCACAGCCAGTAGTGGAAAGTGTGTGGCATCATGCATTAGCTGGTCCTGGGATGAGCAGTACCCAGACAAACTATCTTAAGGAGAAAACAAATTTTCACATGATGATTTGAAAGCACAAAAAATTATTAGTCTGCGTTACTGATTATTATTTTTGCCCAAATGCTCTTAGGGTCACAAGAAAACTTAGTTTTACATATTTTTGAGTCTTCCCTGCTCAAATGCTGAACTATCAAGAGTGATGCTCAGTGCAGTTGTTGATGGAATGGGAGTGCAATTTTTTGCCTGCTTTTTGCCCTTCCTTCAAGCTTATCCTCTTGTGCAGGGTAGGAAAAAAACCAATCTGAACAAGGTCTGAGTACTTAATTATGTATATAATTCCAGCAGTAATCAAGGATTGCATCTAGCTAGTGATTATGGTTTCCATGAGTGACCTTTTTTATGGGTAAGATAGCATGGAAGAAGCTTGGTGAGGATCTTTCTAATGCCTACTAGCATCCCATGAACCTAACCTATTCTGCACAAAATAGGAGTTAAAAGCCATAAAGACATCCTGGTTTTAATCCTATACCCACAGCAGACAGAAAGCCTCCAGAAGACCATTTTGTTACTGTCAGATGAAAGAAATTCAAACTGTAACCTTTTGCATCTTATTTGCAGTCACTTAATGATTTCAGATACATAAATGTTACCTGGTTAATTACTGTTTATAGATAAGAATAAAAAGAAAGGTCTCACTTCCACTACTATCCCTTGTCTTCCCCACAGCTCCTATCCAAGTTAAATAACTTTATTTCATGAAATTCCTCCTGACTTTACATTAATGTGGGACTAAACACAAGGCCTACAGTTGCCACCCTGCTTCAGAGAGTGGGATATCATGTTCCTTCAGTTCCTATACCCCATGGACAGTATGGCATAAACTGACCTCCAACTTATTTGGAGTGAGGATTCTCAGCTGCTCAGCCCAGTTTCCCTGCAGTTACAGTGCTCATGTGTGTTTTACTTCCTAGTTTTATAGCATTAATGGAGAAGCAGATGTTGCCTTTCTCCCTGCGAATGCTGTATACAGTGAATCATCTTAGCCTCTCTGTAAAATTTCAACTTAATGGAGTCCTGGCATTTGTGATGAGCTGAGGAACTTAATTTTATAGAACAACCTATTGAACAAGCTGTTCTTGGACATTCCCATCTCAACTAAATGTTAAAAGTATTAAAATTCACATTAGCACAAAAGGAAATTTTGCATGGGTAATCCTTTAATACAGTGTTTTATGGCTCTATTAGCTGCACAGCAGCTGGTGACATGATGAATTTAATCCATTAAAAAATTCAGTAAGAGGTTTAAAAGTCAGATTTTAAAAACATAATCTTGCTGCAAGGAAAGAGAACTTCTCCTCAGGGCCAGAGACATGGTGAGTTCACAGTGTGGCAGGTATAGGAAAATACACCTGCATGACAGGCTTTCATATGCTTATGGTTTCACACCTAGCAGAGAGCTTATGGTGATGAAAAACAACTCAGGAGCACACAGGAATTCTTAAAGGAGCGTGTTTAAGCATTGCATCTGTCCAGCTTTCTCTCCATCTCTGTTTATATTTTTCCTATTAAGGGGTTTAACACTGTAGAAGTAAAAGGTTGCCTTTCTGCTTCTTATATGTGTATTCCATTCAAAGATCATAGCACAGGAAATATTTACTTCTCTTTTGAAATTTACTATCTGCCAAAGCTTGGTAGAAAATTTATTATGTGAAGAAAAATTACATATTTCTCAAAAGCCCCTTGTTTTTCTTTTTTTTTCACACAAAGACAGAGGTTAGCATGTTTGTGTGTCCCGTGTGTTTTATAAATGTGTATGAATATACGGTCTTGACAAGTTTTTATTTTGCCATGGTATTTAGTAGCCTTCTTGATCAAACTCCTACAGTCACACAGACTTAATAAAAATCTGACCTTCCATTCACTAGTTTTTCTTAGAAGTTTCTTTGCAGATGCAAAGAACCACATGAAAACATGAATTAAATTCCTACAGCCTTGTAACCTAAAAAGTTAATAAAAAGTACCTAAAAAATTAATTATTATTATTTTAAGCTGTGTTATTTTTAGGATATTTTAATTATTTTGGAGCCCTCTCCCAACACTGCTGGCAGTGTTATTATCAAATATCCTTGTTCCTTGCCAGCCTTCTGGAATCAGCCTTTTACGAAATTAATTTTTCTTGTCTGTGCAGTTTCAATCATGATTTCCCCATACAAATATTTCACCAATATTGACATTCTTCTGGATGACTTATTTTGCCAGGCACAAATACATTCTAGCTTCCCTTCCCAAACATCCACCTTTGCTAGGTTTCCCTGGAGAAGAACTACATGGGCTTTAAAATCAGTGTAAGTACATCTCTTTGTGTAAGTCCATTGGTAATTTTTGTTTCTTGTACATCTGATTATGATCTATTATATACTGTTGCAGATAATAAAACAACAAAGGACACTTTAAATAAATAACAAATCAGGTTTTTTTGCCAATCTAACTACTTAAAGGAAGATTCCACAGTACTTTAGTAACATTGCCCTTTAAGTCCTTCATCAAGTATAAGAAAAAGTCCAGCAGCATGAAATACTTTTCTGCATCTTACTTCTTCTTCCTTCTACCTTTGGAAATGGTTGAAGTGTAGGTGAGAAAGTACTGTACAGTGACAATGTACTCAAATTGATTGAAAACAAAGCCAAGGGAAATGCCTTTTTTCTTCACTCTATTTGAAACTATGTGACATAATTTTATTTACTTTTCCTATAATTGACATTGTGTTTCTTACTCTTCAGCTGGGTGCATATGAAAGTAGGCTTCATTAGTGAAGTGTGAAGTCAATAAAAAGAAATTGCTGAAGAAATTGCATTTAGTGAAAAAAAAAAAAAAAAAAAAAACTCCAACAAACCCCAAAAGATAACAGGAATGTGTGCTCCAATTTGAGCTAGCTAAAGGCATATCTACATGCTCAGCTGCCTGATGTTGTGCGGGAGCTGTGCCCCTACTCAGAATGAATTCATGACTTGGAGTCTAGGAACATCCAGAAATGAATTGTTTATTGCTATATAAGATATGCAGAGAGATTTATTCATAGAAAGTTGTTATAGTACTCAACATCCTCTTACCTTGCTTATGGGGGGGATCTCTCATTATTTACTTTCTGATCCCTTGGAGACTGTATTTCACTAAATAAAGCCTGTGTAGGTGCTCTATTTTGCATCCGCTGCGCACATCTCCGCTGTACTAGGACAGGCACCATGACAGTGCCATTCTCATATTTTGGGAGAGCATTTGGACATGAAGGTGTGTAGAATGCTGCACTGCAGAGTTCTACCTCCCTGTACCTTCAAGATGGAGGATGTGGTGTATGTGTGCATGGGGGGATTATGGGTGTCTTAGAATCCATCCTGGCTCTACACTTTCTTTACATATACTTCTATGGCCATGCCTGACATTATTTCTCCATTGTCATTGACTCTCTTCTGACTTACTGTCATGTCATTTGAACAGCTGCCCTCGGTGCAGTGAGTTGGGTGGGTCATTATGGAAATGTGTCTTTATTGATCTAACCTCCAGAGTGTGGAGGCTATTAGGTCGGTATATTCAATAATCGTGAAACTTGTACTTGGTTGTCCTTAAAAAAATCCTGAGATTTTGCAAAGGACAAAGATAATCTTAAAAAAAAAAAGAAAAAAAGAAAAAGAGAGACATCAAAATAGCAAGCAAAAATCATACATGCTCTTAAAGATCTCTGCCGTGCTTTTCCTTAAAACTTTTTTCCAGATAAACTGGTGTGAAGGTTTATCACTAGCTAAAAGAACACATTGTCCTTTGTCCTGTACAGTGCTCTGGTTGTCTAAGATATATCAATTTGCATGGCTTTTTGGTTTCTTGATTACAGTGGTGTGCAATTCAATTAACATCTCCAAAAGTGCAGAATGAACTTCCTTGAGATGAATGTAATTGCCATTGAAGTGAAAATCTAAATCCAAATTACTCTTAATCACCACATACAGTGCAGTTAGTAAAGAGAGAAATAACTTATTTGCCTGTTTAGAGTCATGAAACGTGTTATACTACATCCTTAGTCATAACTTAAAATTAGATTTATCAAAGTAGCATTTACTAGCAAACTTGATTCCTTTTTTTGTTGTTACAGTGTGTATCACAGATGGCTGACTTAGAGACATTCAAATAGCTGACTGTTTTTCACATTTAGAGTACCAATGATTTTTAAAATAAGATTTTGATGCAGGGAGCAAAAACTGAAGAAATATTTAGAACAGAAAGAATAATACATTCAAAGAATGATTTGCATATATATGTAATATATACATGCAGACATGTACAATATAAATGTTTTGCATTTTAGAACTGTGAAAACTTGGATAAAACATCAATTAATAAATGTCCATATCATATCTCTGAAGTAGACATTGTTATTTCACTCACATAAATAACAGAAAAGAGCTTATCAAATGTAAATGGGTGGTTCTTAATGTTTTTATTATTGAGACACACAATTTCAAGTGTTTACTGTGTAGCATAAAAGTGTGTGCCTATAGGCAATTTCTGAAAGCATGCATTCTATCTACAATAATAAAATATTACATCTTTTATTTTGTTACTGGAAACTGCCTGATATGGAGAAGGGCATTTTAAAGACTTCTAATACCTCTTATTTGATAATGTCAGTTAACTTTCTTCTAAGTTTAGATTGTGCATTCTTTTGAATCTTTCATTTGAATCATGTTTGAATTGGGCAAGACAGATCTGTCTGTTTGGCAACTCCATTTTGTGTAAAAACTGCAATAACATTGTGATGTAAATTAACACTACAATTTCATCTACCACTTGTTTGTCATTTAGGCAGTTACTGAAAAAACTAACTTTAGTTAGTTTTAACTTTAATTTCTAACTTTAAGAACACACATTGTCCTATAAAATTTACATAAAAACAAGGTAATGGATTTGATTTGACAGAGGTCATTGAGCAATCTCAGTGCACTACATTGAAAGAGCTCTGAAAGATGAGACAAACATGACTATTCATACTACTTTGTGCTAGCAGCTTCTCAAGTGGGCCAGGAACAAACAAACAAACAAAAAATGACTAAAGAATAAAATAGTGTAATAAAAATCCCAAACTGTCTAGAAATGACAATTTTTTTAGTATGCGGTCCAAGGTTGTCTAGTCTTATACAGGAGGACACCTCAGCAATGGGATGCCTTCATTGTCTGCTTCTAATTTGTGATGTCATTTTGATATAAAATCAATATAAAAAGTCAAGAACTGCAAAAAGTCACATAAGAAAGGAAAAACAGGGCTTAGGAGTTATTTAAATGACCATATTTCTCTCAATTTCATCATTCAGATAAGTAATTATGTGAAGCCATCACATGCAATTCGAACAGTACCTGCACATTGCCTTAGCTCTTATTTATTTCTTTACTGCAGATGTCCAAGCGTGTGAGTAATGGGGCCAGGAACATGGGTTATTTCAACCTTCATGACCACTTGGAAGGCAAAAGGTATTCCTTGTAAGTTTTGGTTGGCTTCCCTAGAACCACCAACTTCGAAGACCACTGAGCAGCTACAAGGGGCACAGCCAGATGCTCCCTGCAGTTATGAGCAACTGACTGGCAAGAATATGTTTCCATAATCTCACTTCACTTCCAGATGAGAGCAGAAGTGGTGATCAGTTATTTGAATAGCCTTTTTGTCCATGCCCTATCACAAATAACCCTACTTGGAATCCTGCAGTCCAAGCAGGAGGGTGTGGGAGGTTGGTCTTAGTTTTGCCATCTGTAAAATTAGGATGTTCATATTTCACAATAATCTCATTTTATAATAATGAAACAAGCAGTTCTTGAAATGCTTTTAAAGGGAATAGAGAGACTATAAAAGTATTCATTGCTGTTACTAAACAAGCACTCTGAGGTGAGCAACTTCCATACGCATTATGTCAAAAACATTTAGCAGCAACTTCTCTATGGGAGCTGGGAGAATATAATTTGTAAAAAAGGTGTGGAAATATTACAGCTAACTAAGAGAGACTCTTAAAAGCTGTTTTACTTTGTGAAGAACTGCAAACCATCAGTGACAAAAAGGATCTTTTAAGTTGTCAAGTAAGGCCAAAAGGTATTGCAGGGAGATAAGAGCCATACTGGAAATGGTTCAAAAAAGAGAATATGGAATCTCCCACCTGTGAAGGGACAAACAAAGCAAGTGGTGGAAAAATGAGAGCTGACATGTGTGTCATATGTGAAGAAGACAGAGTGGATAACAAGAACTGACATGTGGGAAGATGCCTTTGTCAAATTGCCAGAAGTTCCAGAGCTGTGACGCCTTGCTGAAGGCAGATGAGGTTGGGAAAGATGAATGCACCATGCCACCTTTCAAAGGTCAAGACTTTGCAACGGCATTGATGAAACACTGCCGCAGCTGCCACACAATCTAGGTAGGGAAAGAAAGCTTTCATTCCTTCCTGCAACATAAAAATTGAAGGGAAATCTAATAATTAGCCTATTACAGGATAGTCAATCATCTAACTACTGAAAATCAGGGGAGACATATTCTAATCTCATTTCACTTGAGAAATCCTGTTGCCTTTATTGGCAGAATTTGTGCCACTGATGGGAAATCTCTCATTCTGACTTCAAGAGCAGTTGTTCTCTGGCGGCCTGATTCATTAAGTTAATGGGACACTTTCTCTTGAGTCCTCTGAGAATAAGATCTGCACTGATAAATCTCAGTAGTTTCAAAAGTTCATCTAATCAAAGGTGATCTGAATGTCTTCCATCCAATTACTGTGCCAAAGACAATCAGTTTCATAATACTTCCAGATACTGATCTTTCAGCTGGGCCCATCAAGCCAGGAAAACCAGTTCCTTGCACTTTATTGTACACCTGTATCCTTGCCTGTAGCTCCTGACAACCCAGAGAGAAAAAGGGTAGCATGGGGGGAAGAGGAAGAGCAGAACAGTCTCTGGTATGCCAGCACAAAGAAGTGGGGTTAAGAGTTTAGGAAAGATTCAGAATCTGATGTCATTTTGTTTAAACCCCTACAATCATTCCTGGATTTTGAACCACAAAATGTATAATCCCCTTCTGTGAAAATTCCATGTTTTCTTCTCTTCCATGGCATCTTCGTCCCAGACACTGGTCCAGTGCTTCCTTGTCCCTCTTTCCTCACATTTTTTACCTTCCTATCCTTTATGTCCACTTGTTTTTCCTAAATAACTAATATATGGAGTTTATTCCAAACAATTTCTTCTGTTTGTTGATTTTCTTCTGTTATCAGGGATGCTGTCTCTTTTGTGTGCTTACACTACCCACGACTGCCACATTTAGACAGCTACACATCTGAGCCACCCTCTCCTGCTTGCCAAAATGTCAAAGTGATCTTTGCTTCTAATACACAATAATTCATTGTCCTTACATTCCAAACTATGACCAAGACACTATGTTTTGGTATGACCTTTATGATGTGTAATGTACTCACATGATATTCAGGAAAGGTCTTGCAATAAAAGCAGTAATCCCCATTTCACCAATGGAAATTCAATCAGGAAAATCCACCTGCTTTGTACTTCCGTAGCACCGGTGATTATATTATGTTAATGGCAGTGTAGGGGAGAATAGGTTAGACGAAACTGATATATAAGCAGTCTCACTGTTGGTAGGAACCCAGTGCAGACTTCATGGTTCCTTGGCTTGCTGCTTCGGGTCTTTGCCTGCAGCACTGGGCAGCTCTGCTTTTCTCGAGAGGCACTGGAAATTAGGCAGTGCACATTGGAAACCTGTGCTGCACAAAAACAAAGGGAAGGTGCTTTGCTAGTCAAATTTGGTGGCTCCGATTGCTAAGCGTTGGCGTGAAGAAGGCTGTACAAAAGATGGGATAAAAAGCCATCATACTGCACTGGTCTCCTTCAGCACTGACTGACTGCTAATCTTTCCCATTTCAGTGCACCTGATGGAGATGAGAGATGGAACAGCTAAACTGCTCTCAGTTACAATGGGTGACCTCACTGGGGTCATGTGTTTGGTCTCAATAACTGTCTATGTGTTAACAAGACCTTCATTTAAAGGAACAGTGAACAAAAGGGTAAATTGCCAAAATTTATCTGCCTATACTATCCATTCTTACTAGGGACTGACTAGAGCAAATGTTCCTAATTCCATCAAGGGCATTTCTTCCATTTAATGAGCACATAGGAAAGAGAGGCATTGTTCAAGTAAAAGGGTTCAGTTTGCAGCAAGCCACAAATCACATTTCATTTATCAGGCCTACAGATGACAGGATATCATCAAATCCCCTGAGAGTCATATTCATTAAAAAGAAATCTTAAGTAATTACAACAATTAATTGACTTGAAACAGTTTCGGGTGGAGAAGGTTTACATAATTCATTTGCCAGACAAAACAAGCCTTATGAAGTCAGGGCAACATATTATTTAGAGGCATCCTCCCCTTCCTGTCGTCTTGAAAAGAGCAGGATAACACCAGACACCTGGTGACAACTGAAATGGGCAAACAAACAAACAAAAGACAGGAAAAGAACCTGAACTTTTATAACTTTATCAAAGTGATAATGTTTCACTGACCTGCTCTGATCATTACTTAGAAACTGGAGAATAAAACATTCTCTCATTTCTCCTTGTTATTCTAAATAGACAGAGGATTTCCAAGGATTAATTATGTAAAAATAAAATTTGAAAACTGGGCAAACTAAATCACTTCACACAGCTTCTGTACAATGCAAACACAATGTGTGTGTCTAGTTGCAATTTTATCCTGAAGCTTCCTCCTGGTTGTGAAATGTGCTGACTTATTTTGCTCCTTCCTGTTGACTTATCTTGAATTTCTAGATATCAGAATGCCATTCTCATTCCCATACTATGAATAAAAAGAAATATTCTTCAGACAAAACCTATTATGCTATCCAGTATTTTCTTGTGTCCCCTAAACTGCCTGTTTCCCAGTTTTATTTCTTGCTTTATATTCATTTTACACAGAGATTTTTTGTGTTCCATGTGTGTTTAATCTCTAATACAGTATGGTATTAATCCATGAGTAGGACTTCTAGGTATTGCAGCAAACAGGCATAACACTGAGATTTCCACATTAACTCCAACTTCTTGAGCTGAGAGAAGGTCTTTAAGTGCTCAGACTGGTTTTAAATGTGTTACTACTTCTGTTAGTGGCTCCACTACTCTGCACATACATATCAATATCTTTGGGGAAATAAAGGAAAAGAATAGTCATGGTTCACAAAAAGTATTTGCCAGAATAACAGTCACAGAAAAGCAAATGCCAGAAATACCCTGGGATGTTTATGAAAGCATTTACATTCAATATGTAGTTATACAATTCATTTATCATATAGCTTCACTTGAAGAATAATGCTAATATTATTGAAATACTTTAAAAATAGTTTCCTACACAATTAACTAAGAATCTGCAACTCTACCTAAAAATAAAGAAATCCTCAATTCAAATGATTAGTGATACACAGTGTCAGTGAGCAGGTTGACAAAAATCAGTACCAGTATTTGACAAGACACAATGCCATCTTTATGAAATTGACAGTTAAAGATAGTTTCTCTTCATGAGTTTCTGGCCTCAACTCTCTGCCTGTCACTAACAAAGATCCTTGTCTCATTTCAAAGCTCATCCCATGAAGTCGCCAGGAATGAAAAAAAATTGATCCTTCCTTCTAGTAATGCCATACAGTGGGAGAATAAACCATGAATTTCCTGTTTTTTCTGGCTATCTATAATTTCAAAACATTAATTTCAGATATGTTCCTCATTTCCTATCCTAATTTCCAGATATTCTGATTATTTTTCAAGTCATCATTGCCTATCTTTAAGGAGTTTGAGCTACCTGCCGTGGTGGAAAAGCCCACACATTTATGAGTTTTAATGTGACCTCTTTTCCAAATGAACAAACATAAAACCCTAAAACCTCTGTCTTATGTGAATTCTATCACTCTGGTAAAATGCAAGAAGGGCAAGTAATTTTGTTTTTCTTAATTTGTTAAACAGTCTACATCCATCAAAATAAGGTAACATAAAAGGGTAACATTTGCCTCAAATTTCTATATGCTTTGGAGGTTTATTTTGCAATTCACAAAGACTGAGTATGATTTTGGTTTTACTGATACAACTGAAGAAAGGTTTTCTATACAAGCATTTTGTTTTCCTCTGATTCTGACCATAGCAGGCAGTGTGAGAAAAGAACAGAACATATAAAAGCACTGTGCATGTTATTTTATAAAAGACTGAGGCAACCAACCCATCACAAATAAGACATTGTGACTGCAGCAATGATTAATGAGATGCTAAGTATAAGTAGAAAAAAGTATTTTCTGCCTAAGCACAGAATCAGAACATTCTGCAAATATTTTCAGTAATGCACATGTGCTGGAGCCTACATAGCAGAAGAGATGCACTTAAGTAGCACAGATAATCCACACACAAAATTTCAGAACATTACAAATGTAGACAACCTAAAAACAAATGCTACTAAAATGTTGATTAGGCAAGCAAGGAAAGTAAAAACCTCACCAACATGAGAAAACTGGAGCTGGGGCTGACTCCTGCCACAGCTCCCACCAAGGCAGGTCCCCCTGAGAACATCAAGGTGCATCTTGGCACAGGCCATGCCCCGGCAGATCCTGAGCTTTTGCCTGCCAGAACCTATTTTGAAAAAGAAACTCTGCCCTATGCCCCTAAACTATCTCATCTTGGGAATCTAAGTCCAGATACCCCTTGGAGGGGAGAAAAGGCTCAGTACTTGTGTGTCCCACTGACCGCCAGGCCTGGGGCTGTGTCCCCACTGTGACTCCCAGAGGTGGTCCCAAGATGGACACTCACCTAAGGGGGGTGCTACATTCCTCACAGCCCCCCGGGAGCCACCTCTCCCTCAGGCACCTGTGGCAGCAGGAGTGTGGCTCAGGGAGATGTGACTGACCCTGGAAATACCCCAGTGTTTCCCAGTATTTCCCACTGCAGGTTTATTTCCCCAGGGACCCATGGCATTGCCCTGCACAGCATGCCTGGGCCCCCCAAGCTGTGCCCCACACCTCTGAGGGGGCTGTGATGGTATCGAGTCCTGCCTGAACTGGTGCCAAAAGCAGAGAACCATAGGACTGCACAACCCTCCTGTCATAATTTTTTTTTTGCTTTTTCTTGTTAAAAAACAATTTAGCAAGGTGGGTTTAAGCCCTGAGTCCCCAGATACTTTGACCCCTCACCCCTGTCCCTACTCCTCAGAGAGCCACCTCTCATGGCTGCTGGTTCCCCTGCAGGCCTCCCCCGCTGGTACGGACAAGATCCATGGCAGCAGCCAGGATTTGGGATGGCTTAGCTGGTGGGACAGGGCTCTTCCTCACAGCCACCACCGTGCTCTGCCCCTCGCAAATAGGTATGGGGACCTGGGCAGGCTCTCTGATGGAGGGAGCTTCTTTCCACCACCTCCTCGCAGCTCCCACCATCACAGCCACGCAGGCCTTTTGTTATACTTTTCTTTGTGAACCTGAGAGAAATTGGTCAGCGTGGCTCTGAGGAAAGAAATAGACTCACTGTCCCGTTATTGCAGTCTTAGTTTATTCAAATTTCTAGGTATTTTTTCCCTCTCAAATTTCTCTCTAAAGCCCTTGAAGTAGAAGGATCATTGTTAAAGGACTATACGGATTTTTTAATATGCACTTTGCTTTGTTTTACAAAATAAGGAGGCAGTGTCCTAACTGGTGTGATCCAGCCTCTTCAGTCACACAGGTGCAGATCAAATGAAATCCAGAGCAGCAAATGCTTTTGCTTTGTCTAATTAGTTATTGCTGGGCAATGCTGCTGGTTAGTGCTCATCTAGACTGCCTGTGAAAGGAATAAAATCCATTTTGTGTCTGTATAATTGTTTTCATCAAGTACTGTTTGACCTCAGGAGACAGTCCCTTGATAGCCTTCCATACTTTTTTTTCTTCTCAGTTCTTGTAAGGCATTCACAAACTAAAATTAAGAAAACCAGAACAGAACTTCTTTGGAGGCTTAAGTTTTAAAACAGAACAAAAGAGAAAAAAGGCCTGGAAAAGAAAATATCCTTATTTTTGCAAAGAAAACTCAAGGTCAGCAGCCATTCCAGAAGTTTTATGGAAAACCACAGCAATTCTAGACTGTAGGTTCAGAAGTAGTTTAATTCCCATTGAAAGGGTGTGGGACAAATTCCCCCCTTGTTGAGAAGACAAAGAGGTTTAAGAAATGTATGTAAGTCAAAGAACACAGAAAATCAAAGTAATACAAAAAGAGAAAAAGGACTGCTTGATGTAATTCACTTTTGTAAAATATAACCCTGACAAAAGGGTCAGCTTTTCAAGTGATTGTCACTCTGCTGACCTCAGTAAACTTGCTCTGTCAGGGGATATGACCCTCTTAGTAGTTCTCAAGACACAATAATAATAACTAAAAATGTAGAAAATTACCTAGAGTTATTAACATTTTTAATATTGTGCTTCATAGCTCCAAAATCCATGGAACTCTATAGGAGATTTTAATTTAATCTATCTGTTGCAGTATATTCTTCTACATCTATCAGTTTTGGATTGCCATGTTCAAACTCAGCATGAGTCTACAGTCATGTTACAAACCCTAAAAAACCAGTGTTTGCAATGGAATTGCTGACAGATCCTTAACCATAGTGGTGCTAGGGAGTCACTATAACATTGTAAATAAGGTGAATAGGCTCTTCTTATCTCATTTCACAGCTGAGCAGTGTATTGCCAGATAAATCAAATCAGGGTAAACGGTTTCATCTAATAAACTGGGTCAACATATAATGTATTTTTCAGGTTTGCACTTTCATTGATTCTCATTTGATTTAAGAAGAGATATTTCAGTTTGTGTTTACAACATTTTAAAGTATCTCTTTTGCCCCTTCTCTAGAGAACAAGCAAACAAGAGAGAGACTATGCAAGCTGGTAGCATCATAATAATGTAAAGTTTTCTATTTTCTGTAAGTTTTGCTTTCCATTTTTATGCATCTGGGAGAGAGTGGGGGTAGGGAATGAGGGAGTTACTATCTCATATCTGCATTTTCTCAATAATGTTTTAGTGATGTTTGCTAATGTATCATTCATTAACCATCAGCCACTATAAAAAACATAATCTATCTCACAAAGTGGACATTATTATCGCATTAAATCATTTCACAATATACCTGAACGGTTCCACATGAGGGGCCTGGCCTGACTGAGCTCAAATGCCTTGGGGGCAAACTCTTCAGTAGTAATGAGATACGAGGTCTGTCTGTGATGAATATGATATTACTCGTGTCAGTGGCTGTGGACTGCACCCAGAATATTTCTTCTTAGAGGGTTTTTTTTTTTTTTTTCCTATTGCAAAGGAACTCAGGCAAAGCACTATTAACCCAGTAAATGAAGCTCTAAAGATCACAGAGTGTGCCCATTAGTCGACAAGATTGTGACTAATCCAATTTTTCTTGCAGGGAGCAATTCTAATGCTTCTGTAACGTCTGGGGATGGCAGGGCCTGAATTACTGATGAAGCTGGATATTTTTCCTTCTACCTTTTTTCTTCATAGAAGAACAATTATTGCACTTACATATTTCACTGCTTCTCCCCCCTCCCCCACATTTTCCCTCTGACTACTTCTGCCCTGATGACCTCTTTGAAGATGGTTAAAATAATATTCCAGGCTGACAGAAGAACCAGAAAAGGTGACTGTGAATGAGGCTAAAAAGATAGTCCTTGTGTTTATTGGACTGTGGACAGAAAATGTGCTTGTTCAATGAAGAAAAAAAAAGAATTAGGTTCCCTCAAAACAAGAAGAAAAAGGACCTAGAACACTGTTATCATTCACCACTAATGGCACGCTATCTAAATTTCAGAACTGAAAGAGAATGTCATCTTGCTTCTACTTAGTCTGGTAAAAGCATTGACTATTAGTCTTTGTGTGACAGCATTAAACATCAGCAACAGTAAAATCCTGCTTTTCTGATTTATTTATTGCCAGTTATGGAATTTCATTCTAATATGCAGTGCCACTGAGGACAGGCTGGGGCAATTTTGTTTAGATATAACTTCAAAAAATGTTTTACAATAATAAAAAATTATCAAATTCTGATGGCTAATGTATATAGATTTTAGAGGTTGATTTTTCTGTGTTCAGAAATCTTCACTTGATCAAAGATGGAAAATATGCTAAATACCAAAAGAGTCATGTTCTTATCGGCAGGATAGAAGTGGAAGGATGGATTAAGGCCAGTTTGCTGTAGCTTCATTTGCAGAGTTGCAATATAGGGAAGAAGTTCAGGGATAGAAAATAAGTCAGGGAATTCTGCACCTAACTGTTTAGATCTTTGATTGAAGAAAGTTGTTGCTCTCAAAGATCAGCTGCAAGCCTGTAAATTTTAGTAGTGGTTATATTCAGTGTTTCATGCTGAATATCCCTGTGTATTTCCTCTGTAAAACTATTTTGTTAAAGTTTGTCCAACTTTCAGAGCAGCTGAGCTAGAGCTCTACTTCTCTCATCAGCTGTTACTCCATTTTTATTATTTTATTACAGTGTATCACACTGTGGCTGTATCTCTGCAGGAATTATTGTCTCTTCAACATACCACAGGTAGTCCAGATTCTGGAAGCAGAAACACATTTTTCACAACAAATTTCCTCTTCTAACTGTAACCAGAATCCAGAGTTGTACATGAACAAGAAAGAAAGATAAAAGGTTTCAGACTATGGCTTTTCTTCTCTTTTCTAGAGTGGCAGGGTGTGATGAGGACTCTGTCAACAGTCAGTAACAATTCTGCTGTGGCTCACAGCATGAAATATCTGGAGAATATCGCCAAATGATTTGAGCAAGAGTTCTTGCAGAGCTGGTGCTAATGAACATGAAGAGATTCATAAAGGAAGTGAGAGACTAAGATCAGCATTTGCTAATATTTGTAACAGTGTAATTGTTGCAAATAGAAAAGGAAAGAAGATTTGAAGGTATGCTAACCACCCAGATGTCTGGGCCATTAAACAGAATGGCATGTTAATTTAGAGAAAGAGAATAAAGTTAGAGATGCAAAGAATCACAGAAAAAGTCAAAGAATCAGATGTGGTATGCAGAACAGTCAAGACAAAGGAAAGGTTCAAGGCACAAAATATCTTTGATGCTATCAGTCCAGCTGAAATACTGAAACCTGGCAATACAGACAGTGGCTTTCATCAAGGGGAAATGGAGAGAAAAGCAACACAAAAAGGAAATACTATTACTGTCTTTAGGAAGCTGTAGTTTAGTTTCACAGAGAACAATAATGTTTAATTTGAGGCACTATTTATCATTCAACAAGAAAGCAAACCATGAAGTATGCAGTGTTTTGTTATGCAGTTAAGAAAGAACGTAGCAAATATATGCATATTGTTACAAATCCCCCTGTCCGGGCTTAGCCTAAGTAAATTACATATATTTTGAACTTTTCTTTAATTACCTGAGTAGTCGTGAAAATCTCTTTCTCTGGTTTGAGATTACAGGGAGGTTTAAGGTAGCTACTATTGAGATGCATATATTTTGTATAACCAATACCGGTAGATGAAGTTAGAGTGAAGCCCTCCAAGTCCGCTCCAAGCCAGCAACAAAACTGCTCTTGGACCCACTGAGCCAAGCTTTCACAGGCAGATTCATTTTGTCACTTGCCAATATGTCCATCTAATTCTGTTGCTCTTGGGTGTTCTCTGAAACAACCAAAACAAAACCCATCCGGTGATATGACAGGATGATACGCAGAATGAGGATATTGCCACGCCACTTTCCAGAACAGATTAGCCAGGAACTTGGCCAAATGTGTCTTACATGCCTTTCCTGACAGATGCATGCATGTTGTACTGAAAAGGAGTCTGCAAGACAGGGAACATTTATGCTTATGACTGAAGTGATTAAGTATGCAGGTGTTTCTTGGATTAGGCCTTTAAAGCAGATCTTGCCTAACGGCTGTAACTGTTATGGATGTAACTCATGAATCAAATGGAATTAGTTGATGTATGATAATGTTACAACACTGGCAGAAGAGAGGTACTTATTTTTGCCTTTGATAACAAACACCATAAATTTTAATGTCAACTTTAGCTATTATTATCTCAGCAATTTAATTTTATTTAAATTGTTTCATCTTTTTTTTTTTTTTTTGGTTGGTTATTTGTCAAAAGCTACCTTTGACTTTCTTTGGAATAGCCAAATACTGCTGTTGACTTCAATGGTATCAGGTTTTCACTCACAGCTTCCAGCATGGTTTGAACTGACATGCAAATCCAAATTCAGCTATAAGATTACAGAAATTGGATTTTTTCAGCCTACAGAAACTGTCCAAAGCATGCTACTTTCTTATGTATATGCCTATAAAAATGTTTTGAGAACCTTTGTTGTGCCTGGGTAATTCCAGCAGTGATAGAATCCGAGAATAGTCCTTGCAGACAGTGTTTATTACAATATATGTAATTGAAAATCAAAGGTTTAAAAGCTTTTTTGGTGGTGGGTCATCAAAACTTGACCAATGGTCCAATTCAATAATTGTGAAGTTTATTTTTTCCACTGGTATTTATCATCATACTTTATAATTGACACCTGGTACACTTTTGCTATATCAAAACCTACGGAGTTTTCTTTCTTAGATTCCAAGAGAACTGTTGCAACTCACTTTAATATTGCCTCCAAAGCATAATTTTGCATTTTTCATGTCCAAATCTTGAAATACTTTCTTGATAGTTAAATCGGGAGTAACTGCAGCCACTGCAGGGTCCTGAACAGAACCTAAGGGGTCACTGCACTACTAACTATGCTTGGACATTAAACTAGTAGTTATTGAATTGTAATGGTAAAAATTTTATCACTGCAGAATGTTATTTAATGCTTCTAAAAAACCCACAAGTATTTGAGGATAAACTGTGTCCCAGCTATTGAGGTACAAGAGTATTCCTAAAGATGGTTCTTAGGCAAACTTGGTAGCATGGAGCTGGGAATAAAAGCTGGGCTGCACTATGGCAGCTCCATCTGCCACCATGTATCTCAACTAACATTTTTCAGGTGACCCTGTCAGGGCACCCATCCTAGAAATAAAGTGCTGCATAGGCAATAGGAACTTTTCAGGTCTTTTTGAATTGGCCTGGTAACAGTACGGCTACACTTATTGCTACAGGTAAGTGGGTGTGGGGAACTGCTGTGCTTTAGCCTCAGCAGCGTAAGATATTTCAGAAACTACAGTTAAGAAAAAACACAAAACTAGGATATTTCCCACTTGACTTTAGTGGGAATCTTTTTCTTCTTCCCTTGAAAAAAAAAAGAAGACACACTGTATTTTGTTACCTAATATTGAAGAAGGTTCTCTTCTGTTCAAGGCATTGGAAGTTGGAACAGGAGTCACAGGACTGCAGGTGGAATGGAATATTTAGCATCAGTGTTATCCAGACTTACAGGCACATGGCTTTTCAGATGTTATAGCCATCAGTGCAAAGCAGCAACCCACTTGAAAATGACCATAAAGGAATGATCACAACAGGTATGTAAGAAGAAAGCAGTCAAACTTAGGGGATGCAGTTCTGCTAAACTAATGGGAGCTTCATCCCTTTGTTCAGGAATAACTACGGTTCTGTCAGTGTTATCTCAAAAATGATTGAGTGAAGTTTGTTCCTGATTCTGACAGGGCTAATGGGAAAAGAGGCAAGCAACATATTTTTAAATGATGGTGCAGTAAACGGAAGTGGATCTGCTCATGTAGTAATGCTCTATTAATTAAGATCATCAGGAGGCATGAGGAAGGAGAAGTAGAAGAGACGGAAATGTTTAAAAAAATTATTCAAGGTATTATTTATGAGCTCTATTTCTAGGAGTGCTGCTAGTGTGGTACCTCTCTCAAAAATAAATGATGGAGACTGGTGCTGCATAATGGAACAATTTACAAATAGAAATGAAAGAAATGTTTATAATTTTGACCTCAGCGACTCCAGTAAGATCAGTTCTTTGCTGGTTTAATATTGTTTCACAGTTTGTGCTGTTAAATCAAAAGGTTATCTATAATACATCTGGCACTATTAATGCAAAGGATCAGGGGTATTCAACAGACATTTATTCATTATTAATATAGATAATAAAGGATCATTTATGAGGTTACAGATGAGATTTTTATCATCAAAAGCTTAAAAAGGGAAATGTATTTTTGCTCTAGGACAGAGATGAAAAGAGTCAGTAATGGGAAATGTAAAAGTCAACATGAAACTGTCAAATTCATTCTTTTCCTGAAGACAGCTAGGACTTGATGGCAATGAATGAAAAACAAAATAAAATTAAATGTTTTTGCTGTAAAACTACTTTATTGACAGGGAGGGGCTTTCAGTGCCAGTGTGGTTTGCTCTGTTTTTATCCTTTAGCAAGACAGTTGTGATGTTTTTCCCTCATGCAGCTGAGCTTTCCAATGCTTTTTAAGAAGACCTAGAGTGGGAAAACATATCTGTGTCTTAAGAATTTCTGGAAGCTGTTTTAAATTGAACTTGACAAGAGTGGAAGTCACAGCTCTAAGACCATTTCATTTTTGGGTATGGACATCCCACTCATATGTTTTGTGTTGCAGGTGTGTAAATCTGTGCCTTAAGGTGGTACAATTGCAGTTGGTAGGAGAAGGATAAGCATATGTGAAACGGGAGTAACAACAAGAGAAAAATATTGAATTTTTTGCTATCTTGTAGTTGCTGGTATTAAGGAGGTAGAACAACCCCCCAGTGCTACTGAGGTGGCTTATGAAGTGACAGAACTTGATCCATTGAGCCAGTGGAGATTTCTTAATATCACAGGACTCATAACATTAGTGGAGACTGCCCCCTGCATTCCCAAGGCTGCAGTTGCCTAGTGAAGTATTGCCTGTATGAATGGTGAATGCAGGGATATTCAGAGTTAAGACTAAAATTCTCTCCTCGTTTCACCTATCAGGCTTATCTAGGGCAGTTGCTTGAATCAGCTTCTAGGGTTCTCAGAACATTCAATTATCTTGTTTCCCATATGATCTGCAATACCCAAGGGTGGATTTGGAATCTGATGAAGTTGTTTCTGATCTGAGGATATGGACTGACCAGTCAGCTTGAGATGACCTCAAATCCTCACTAGGAAAAGCGGTAGTAGTAAAATAGAAATAGTTGCATTGGAAAATTAATTTCATTACTTTGATACTTTATGTTGTCTAGAGTTTGGGTACAATTCTGAAAATCCTCATTTGCAATCCCCTTTTCCCTTGTTTTCTTAGGCCTTTTTCATGCCAGACAAAAGGAGTCTGCATTCCCCTTGCTATTTGTTTAGTCTTACAGAAATTGTGTAGCCTTTTCTCAGCCTTGGCAGGCATTATAGAAATGAGCAAATATGAGTTATGTGACCCAAAGTGTTTTGTTTCTTTGTTTTTAAGTTTCTGCCTTTTTGCTCACAATCTCATTGAAAAAAAAATATTCCAAGGATGTGGAAAACCAGCCCTTTTTGAAACTTGATGCAATAGAGAAAAAACAGCATCATTATCTGGATGTGAAAAGTGGATCAATTTTCCCCAAACCAAATAGGGTTTGAATGCTTTACGTTTGTAACTGTTAATAACACTTGAATATAAAATGAATATTTTATAAGCAAACAAATTAATTTTTCCTGAAGGTGAAAAAGGAAGAATAATCCCTGGATGAGCTTGAGAACTCAGATTCTCATCACTTGTCAGAATTTGTTGCAATATGATGTATCACAGGGGGTCAATGAGAAATGGAGCAGAACACAATGGGAATTTCCTTGTCAAACTTACTTTCTTTTAGTTGGCATTCCAGCCTCTAACTCAAACATGATGACAGGTAAGCCCTGACTAATCCAGCAGAGCCTTTCAAGGTACCTCCCCAGCTTCCATTTCAGCCTTCTATAGATATTACTGTTACCACAATGAGCTAGCAGGATTTAATTTGCACGTCTCACTCAGCTGCTCTCCTGCAAAAGTCCACTGAACTGAGTTACTCATCTGGGTTACTGGAAAAGCAGCTGTAGGGTGACCACTCTTCAGGCTCTGATGTGAGATTTCAAATCCTTACACAACTTATAAAATCTTGTAAGATTGGTCTTCCTTGAATATATGACACAGAACAAAAATGTTGGTAAACAAACATTTGGCTACAGGAAATCCCTGGCATTGTTGATGAGTTTTAACTTTTGATTATCCATCAGTTTATATAGAAAATGGAGCATTTTGAATAACAAGTCAGTTTAGACAGTTCATCGAGTTTTATAAGTTCCTTCTCCTTTTTCACATCAAGTCATCTAACAGGAATAGATTAATATATTACAGAAAGTCATTGTTAGTCCCAGGTGCAGCCCATTCTGCCAATGAACAGCTACTTATCTAATTAAAGAAATCACCTTAGCAACATCTGTAGTCACTCCTGGATGCTGATGGAGACCTGTGAACATGCACAGGTGACCTTCAAGCAGCAGAAGCCATGAGACAGCATCAGAAAGACAAAGAAGGAAAACAGCTGGCAAGTTTGAGAACAAAGTGGGCTAATGTTTTAGCTGGGCAGTGCCCTGTATTTCAGTCACAAAATGTTAAATCCCACATGATATGCCATCCTATCTGGCAGTACAGATGCCAAAGTCTTTTCTATCAAAGGAGCTTCTAAAAATTCATGAGAAGCAATCAGAAAGACTTTATATGTGTAGAAAGTGAGAAGAAAGTGATTGATACATCAGGCAAATACATACCTGCCCAAGTCATTAACATTAGGGAGGGAGAAAGGATACCATGGTTCACAGAGAAAATGCAGTTTATAGAAATATCTCTGAAAGCATTCAGCTAATTAAAGGCCTGACATGGGAAAGTATTACTCACATGAGTAGTCAAAATGGTAATCAAACCACCACTGTAAGAACAACTTATGAGTAAAGGTTTGCTGTCAAGACCTGAATGAAGCAAATGCGTGAAAAGCCTGCCCTGATGATTAAATCCTGCGCTTGTTAAAATGTAATAATTCTAGTGACAGGGAAGAGATTTGATTAGTGTCCTGGACAGGAAGGCATTACTATGGAGGAGTGATTTATAGCATAGAGAGGCACAACATTTGCAGATTTTTTTGTACATATTTAAACACAATCCAAGGGTATTCTTTTTTACAAAGGAAGGCCTTGTGCAATCGAAAGCATTCTTTGATTTTACTGAAGTGGATAGAAATTTCTACAGGTTACTAGTAAAAAAAAATCTTTCTAGTTTGTAAATGTTGGCTTGGTGGTTTGATCTATTTATTTTCCATATTAAATAAAGTTCATAAGGACTTTGCTCTTGAATAATTGAGATAGGTGCAGATAGGTGGCAGAAGATGTGTGCCAGAGTGACTTTTTGTGCTGTAGATTATGAGGAATAATAGTACCTGATAATTGAGTATAAATTTCATGAAAAGTCAAATGTAGTACACTTAAACCTCTGGGAATCTTTCTGCTGCTGCAGTGGACTTTTCTCCAAGTCAGCACATCTACTAGATCTTCAGACAGTATTTTCTTCTACATTTAAATGCAAATTAATAAGGATTTAATCTGTTATGTATCTTCCAATACAACAGCTATTGGGATATTAAAGGAATAGGAACAAATTCAAAGCAAAGGAAAGAGGGTTCTTCATAGCAATTCTTTCTGTACTATGAAAGCTTGAGGTTCACGTGGAGACCAGGACTGGACCGGCTCATTGAGGAGAAATCTGCTGATGAGTTCATAAACAGAAACTACCTCTGACTCTAGAAGTCCCAGAGCTGCAAATTTTCAGAAAACTGAAGTATATTCAAGGCTAGTATTGTTTCATACTTACTTTATTCTTATACTTTTCCTTATGCATCTACTATTTATTGCCTTCAGAAAAAAGGTATTGGATTAGATGATCTTTTGATCTGACTTAATATAGCTGTTCTTTTGGTCTTTTCTCCTTTTCTGGTGTGTTGAGATAATTTTTTTTTCTTCTCCCCTGGAGCTCTTGGCTAAAGAATGCCCAGCCCTCTGGGAGCAGTGCTCGTGCACCTTGCTCATTGCATGGGGCTGCTTAATGCAGTCAGGCTCTTCAGAGACTTCAGCTGTCAAAATCTTTCCAATCCTTGACAGCAGACTTCACAGAGGGTTTATAGAGATTTGAGATTTGATCAAATTTGTGCTAAAGGCATATATCTAGTATGTTCTTCCCACTTTCCAACTTTTGCACTAGAGCATAAAATGTGGGGCATATAATCAATGAATAACTGCAAGATTCTTTTATTAGAGCCAGAAAACCACATTTTATCTCAAAAATATTTAGCCCTTTTTGATTTAAAACTATTAGTGAGACAGATTCTTGCCCTGAAAAATTATTTCATTACAATTACTTAATTAATTAAAAGAAAAAGATGATGTGCAAACATAAAATATGGTCTCATACTGGAAGGTGTTGGACAGATTTAATATCATATGTCACATATACCTATACTTTGAGTTATGCTGGTTTCTAAACCATACAAGTTAGTCTGGAGTTCCAGGGCTCACAGTCTGTAGAACAGCGCAATTTAAATCCCATTTAGTTTAGTTAACAAGATGCAGAACTGGGGTGAAGAAGCTACAGACTGAAAACAAAATAAAATAAGAACAGGCTTATAAGCTTGTGCTGTTCATGACCATCCAATACCTTGAATCACGTTCAGCTTCGGATTCATCAGTTGTGGTTACAGAGAGGTACTCCTATGGTAGTTCTACATATTAATTTCTGTGATGCTGGGTCGAGGGAAGAAGAGGAACGAACCCTCTGATGCCATTTTTGGGGACTACATGCTCATGAGAGATTGGACATTTTGCAGGCTACCCAGAGCCAGCAGACACAAACCAATTTTGCCATGCAGAATCCCTGGTCTGGCCAGCCACCCCACAACACACAGGTTCACGGCCCCCCAGCCTGCTGACCAGGCAAGAGGAGGATGGATGTGATGCAGGTATAACAGCCACACTACATGACATGGTGCCATTGTGAAACTTTCGACTGCTCACACACCTCAGTGGAGTCCTGTAGTCTAGGGGTAAGTCTGTCTCTTTGAGAGGGATTCTGAGTTTGTAGCATGTAAGAAGGCTAGTAATAAATTTGTCCTAGTCCTTCTCTTTGTAGTGGCAGCCTGGTCTTGGTGGGAACTATTCCTTAATGGGTGTTAATGTAGTGTAGGTCCCATTATGATTATGATTTTATGTGAGGCCAGAAATGCAAGTAAAGTAGTGATTACATGATGGTAATATTGTAATATTTTCTGGGTAGTTAAGAAGAAAACAAATAAAATATCCAGATCCGATATAATTTATTTAAATGGTTTTCACTAGAAAATATTTCTTGATGTGCAGTTGTGCAGTTGCTGTGGCCTAATCTAACCTGTTTCTTGGGAAATGCTGTTAAAGCAAACAATGGTTCAATCAGCTTCATGTAGACAAATAGGTGGCAGAACCCAGTGAAGTTATAAACTCTTTATAACAGAAAAGAAAATCACCTATGTGGAGAAAAAAGAATTAATTTTGTTTGTTTGTTTGTTGATTTTTATTCTTATAACAGATAAAGCAAAAACTTGTTTTGTAAAATACTGTAGTGCCCTACTGAGGTATATGCAAAATTAAGAGAAAGCTAGTCATTCTGCTAGTCCAGTTCTCTTTTCATTCTAACTCTGGATCTTAGTTTCCAATTTCAAAGGAGCTCATTTTGGTCCACAAACCAAATAGAATTTGGACAGTATATCACACTTGAATAAGCCTTTGTGACAAAGAGGTATTCAAAGCCTCGTGAAGTGAGAAGTATATTAAAACTGGTATATCCAACATATCCATGTGCATTCCTGAGATATATATCTATATATTTTTTATTACTAATACTAATAAAGGCAGGGCACGGGTGCAGCAGGCCTTAGTTTCTGTCTTTGGGGACTTTCATCTTTAATATAGTCTCTTAAAAATACATGCATTGCTACATTTTTCATTACCCTTAATTTTTTCATCAATCACGTTAATTTATACAGGGGGCACTTAATAATAGCTAATTAACACTTATGACTTTTTAAATTAAAAGACCTTTGGAGAGATTACTGCTGATTGCGAAAAGGTTTTTGTTCCTCCCATTAAAAAGAGAAAGAAAGAAAGAAAGAAAGACTGAAGATCTGGCTCGGGTGTATGAGGGGAACTTCTCTCTTGCTTCATTGATCATACAACAAATGAAAACAGCAAAGGCCTGTGCAAAGGCAATACTGCTATTAGCCTACACTCCTGAAAGGTGCCTTTATTTTAACTGATTATTAAGCAGCATATGTATTATTCAGAGTGACCTTTAAATAGATGAAAATTAAATTATAATTTACTGGGGAGATAGCTAAACCCATGTAGCTATTATTACAAAAAAATCCCCATGATGTCATACCATGTCCTGAAAATATATTTTTATTATTACCAAATGAAGTGAAGAGAGAAAAAGCGTTGAATTTTGACAGTAGATTATTGCAATCTCATGGATTACAATAATATTTTTAATAACCCCCCTGTTATTAAAATGAGAAATAGACATTGTTTAGTTTTTGACTGCAATCACTTTTGTATATATCAGGGAGCTGTTGGGATTCACACCACTCTCCTTCTCTAGTAATGACAGAATGATTCCTTCCTTTTAATAAACAAATGTGTCCCTCAAAATTGAGCATATGAGCTAAACACTTCCTGTGTTCTCTAAATCTCAATGATCTGGCCAGAAAACTTTGTTTGAAAGCATTATGTGAGGATGTTTTTTTTTTTTTTTTTTTTTATGGTTGCTAGTGTCATTGTTATAATAACTATTACTATAATAAAAGCAATATTTGATGATGATGATGATGATGAAGATGATGATGATGAAGATGATGATGATGATGTTTATATCCCACCAATTGGTGTCTCCATTCCCTGACAGAGCCCACAGAAATACTTGGTGTCTGGAACACCTGTAAGATTCTATCTCAATCTGGTGACGACAGGAGGGAATCCAATCTAGAAGGACAATATTCCATCCCTGAGGTGACCTCTGAGCACTTCCTTTGCAGTGGCCTCCCTTCAGCTGCCCAGAGCATGAGGGAAGGCTGTCCAACACACACAGTGCTTCCTCCCACATTCACCCTAGGTCACAATGCTTTTGCTCTTTACAGGGGAGCATATCTGGCTGCCAGTAGCACCTGCTGTTTTATGAATATCTTTTCTAAGTAAAATGAAAGCAAGCTCATGCAGAATAAAAAGACCTACATCATCCCTGTTTGGGAATTTCACTCCTTTTTTTAGGCACATAGGAAAGGGTGCCACCTTGCTGGCGGCAGCATTCTGTAGGCCACATCTCACAGTAAAGGCCTATGCTTTAGATGGTCTGCCTATCATGAACTTAGATCACATGGGATGGTTTGCTGCTGCACCTCAGACTCAATAAAAATTGAAGCCAATTGAAATTATATCAGTTGCTCCTTGTAAGGCTTTCCCTCCAGACCCTTCATCACCTTTGTAGCCCTCCTTTGGATGCTCTCTAGTAGCTTAATATCCTTCTTATATTGTGGCACCCAAAGCTGCCCCCAGCACTGGAGGTGAGGCTGCCCCAGCTCAGAGCAGAGCAGGACAATCCCCTCCCTTGCCTGCCTGGCCATGCTGTGCCTGATGCCCCCCAGGACAGGGTTGGCCCTCCTGGCTGCCAGGGCACTGCTGACTCTTGTTCAACTCACCACTGACCAGGATCCCCAGGTCCCTTTCCATGTGGCTGCTTTCCAGCCTCTCATTCCCCACTCTGTCTGTACATCCAGGGTTGTTCTGCCCTAGATGCAGAATCTGTCACCTTTCCTTGTGGAATTTCACACAGCTGGGGATTACCAGTCCTCTAATTTGTCAGGGTGTCTATGCAGGACCTCTCTGCTCTCGAGGAAATTGACAGCTCCTCCAATTTAGTGTTATCTGCAAACTTAGTTAGTATTTCTTCAAGTCCCACATCCAAGTTGTTTATGAAGAAATCAAAGAGCACAGGGCCGAGGATGCAGCTCTGCAGAACCCCACTAGGGACTGTGCTACACGAGGTGATGTCTCATCTCTCTCACAGCTCCAAAGTGGAGGAAGGAGTCAGCCAACAGGGGTGCCAGAACACTGAATGACTGTTTTCCCTTTTCAATCAAGATTTTCTGCAGTAAAGGAGTACCAAGTCACCAAAAAAAAAAACAGGTGGGAAAATTATTCTCAGATGCCAAGACAGTCTTAGAGGTGGGGCAGCAGGAGTCAGCAGCAGTGTTATCAGAGACAACACGTACCAGCCCAGCTGAGCGATGGGACTTGAAGTGCGGTGGGGGCATTTGCTCACTTCTCATCCGAGGAAGGAGGCCAGCTTGCATCAGGAATCAAAGCAGTGTGACAGAAGAAACTCCTGTGAGAAGGTAGTAAGGCAGTGCAGCATGGCTCTGAAATTGCCTAACATCTCGATGAACTGGAGCAGGATTTACATATAAATGATGTCAAACAAACATATTTCCTGTAATGCTTTGCCAGTAACCACCTCAGCCTTACTCATTTTGATATCACTCCACGCTGTGAAAACATACATGAGCCAGAAGAGCTTTACTGTGTTCTACAGGGTAGAAAAAACAATTATAAATAAAACCAAAAAGCAAATAGTCATTATTATATATTGGCAATTTATTTCATAATGGCCCACATAGTTACAACCTACATCCCTTATGTCAGAATTTCATGCCACAAGTGCTCTCACAGTTTAAAATAGAACTGCTCTGGTATGCTCTATTGAATTACCAAATAACTGAATAATAATAATTAAAAAGGAATTTGAAAAAATTAAGCTTCAATTTACAATGGCTTGCAATTAAACATTGAAATTTTTAAATATCTTAGGCACTTTAATCCACATTTCCAGAAGGTTCCTGATTTTTTTCTATCCCTACAAACAAACAAATATTTTTGCATCATTATCAGTAGCAGCACCAGTGATTCACACTTACTTTACTCAGAAAGCCTCAAATGCTCTGCAGATTGAAGTGTAGGAAATTCTGACCCTGAATATAACAACAGGCACTGGAAACATCATCTCTTACAGATCAGGAAGGACATATGTTTAATCTCTTGATTTTCTGCAGAGAGAAAGGTTATGGCAATAATTAACTAAACTTGAGACAACAAAATATTCAAGGGAAGATGAAATTCATGGTTATTGGTAGTATGTTCTCAGAGAATGGATTTTTTCCCCCATACTATCTTCATAAGTAAAGAGCAAAGACACTTTTCCAACGAATTCATCTCTCTATCTGTTCAACAATTTTAAATCATCATCCATTTTTTATATGACAGCAATAGACATGGTGAAACCCCTGGTGGATTTCATTAAATCTTTGGCAAATCTTCCCTTTTTGGGATTAAATCTCTTCTTTGTCTCTTTTTGGGAAGCATATGGACATTTAAGGTTTACAGTGAGTAGACAGTTAAGCTTCAGGGGCTTAAACTACATGTTTGACTCAAAGTGGAGTTTCTCTGAAGGCCTGGCTGTTTTCCCTGGAGATTGAACATCTGTTTGATCTCTACTGGAAGACTATACACTGTGAGATCCCCTTAACTGAAGATGTCCCCAGCATTTATATGCTGCTTCTGGGGCTTTGTGAACTGCCTTGTCCCCAGGAAGCACTGCTATCATGGCAGTGCATAAATCAGAACTGGAACTTTGATGTAAATGGGGCTGAATCCATTAATTGCTTTAAAAGTCTTTGTGATTTGCATTGTCCCAGAGGACATGCAGTTATAGAGATTCAAAGATCATACCATGCTTTGATGTTGCCAGGGCTGGATTCATTATTGCCTGAAATTGTAAGAACAAAGCTTTACATGGACACTGGAAATTAGCTGGGAGCCAGTGCAAGGATGGGAACCACGGTATTTCCTTCTCCAGCCTTAATAAGCCTTGGAAGATCTTAGCACTTTCTGGGTACACAGGAGTTTAGTTTCTTTTCTGGATTGCTGTCAACCTGGTTTGTGAAGTATCAGGATGACAGCCTCTGCACGAGTCTGCATTATTGCACGTGAGGCAGTCTCTCTGAACATCTTTTAGCTGTAAATCACCTTTCAGCTCTGTGCTTAGAGTCTCCAAAAGCTGTAAAGATATCTTTGCTCACAGATAGATCCTTAAACTCCAGAGTTCAAGTCCCATTGTTCAGAAATTTTACTCAGACTTCAGAGCCCAAAGTGTAACTATTTGTACAAATTTCAGTTTAGCTCTGTGGACCAGAAAAACAAGTCTATTACTTTCTCAGGATTCAGTTAATTCATGATTCTGTATAGAAAGCTAACACACATGTAAGAAATCAGATTAATTTTGTAGCCTGCACAGAAATAATTTTAAAATATACACATAGAATGGAAAAATGGGCCACAAAATAACAGTAATGAAATCAATAATAATAATTGTAATTAGCAATTCCTTTCAGTTCTCCAGACTGGGCAAGGAAGGGTTAAAACAGTTTGTACCAATTATTGACTACAAGATCTGCAAATGATTGCATAAAATTTCCAAAATATGCCTGCAAGCTTCTATTATTGATGTTGTGCCCCAGGACATGCACATATGGATTTAATTGTCTAAAGTGTTTTATTAATTAAATTGCTATGATTTACCTCTCCCATGTTAGCATTTACAGTTTATGAAACAGCTCGTAATTAGGAAATGACTATACTGATGTTGCTTGTTTACTTTGCAAGCAACACATAATAGTGCCACATTCCTCTTTTTAAACCCACCCTCCCAGGCTACCTTTTTTTCTAGCCCGATTATCAGGCAACTGCTGCTGGTGCGTTAAATTGCTTTTTGGATATGTTTAGGGGCAAAGATAACTGCCAGGGCTACTGCTGCTGTTGGAGTGCACAGCAGCATCCTTCCTCCTAGACTGGAAGCTTCATCCAGAGCTCAGTGAAGTTAACAGACCTCTTACATTGGTGTGTTTTGGATCTGTCTCAACAAGGAAAAATTAGTCTTTTTTTTCCCCTACATACAGTATCATGTTGATTGTGGGACATCCTGAATACTCTAACCAGATACATACTGCTTTATTCTCAGAGACAAGGTTTTGTGTTTTCTTTACTGGCTCTCAGAAAGATTTTCTAAGATACTCATGAATAAATGCCCTGAAGTTGCACAATTGAATTTATCCAAATGAAAGAGAGGATGTAAATTTAATGTGGAAGAATATTTGCAAATAAATAGATCAAAGGTGGATCAAAAGGTTACTTAGCTGATGAAATGGATAATATATCTCTGTCTGAAAGTTAGTATCATTAAATTTATAATTAAATTCTATAGTCTTGAAACTTTGCACCTTTTTTGTTTACTTGGAGAATGCAGACACCATATAAATGACCCATATGTATATAGGGAGGAAGGGAGAGAAGAATGGAGTATTATTACAGCAGGCAGTTGGACTTGATGATTGTTGTGGGTCCCTTCCCAATGAAATTTCTATTCTATTCTATTCTATTCTATTCTATTCTATTCTATTCTATTCTATTCTATTCTATTCTATTCTATTCTAGTCTAGTCTATTCTAGTCTAGTCTAGTCTAGTCTAGTCTATGTGTTAAGACCAGAATGGAAGAGAATGATCTCTTGAGTCAAATTTGCTACAAAATGTCACTTGCTAGTGTATATAAATATTCCTACTATTTTTCCATTTTCCAACTCTTCCTTCTGGGATAAGATCTTATATAGGCATGGCCTCTTGTGCTTCCATAAATTCCAAAAGCATTTACAATCCTTGCTGATACCAAACAACTCAGTACTCTGCTCTCACCAGCCTCCTGCTGAGTTCAGGGAGAGTAGGGATGGGCACAATGCAAATGATGGCATTAATTCAACTTAAATGTGTGCTGGCTTGTTTGTCAAGCAAGCTAAAACCCACATGCATCTTTGGCTGAAAGTTGCATTTAAAAAAGATATTTTGAAAAGAAGATATGAGGAATGGGAAACAGGACTTGATTTGTTCATATAAAAACTGGTGCTTTCCTCTGAATTTAACACCTCATATGAAACAAAATTCTTGCCCTTAGTCTAGCAGTGCAGTAGATATCTGGCTAGTGTCACATTTTGGATTCCCTTGCCAATGTAATGTTTAATAGAAGCTTTTCACTAGACACGAGTATATAAAGTGATCTTTCAACCAGCTACTGTCATTGTTCTTAGCAGCCTTGGAGTATTTTAGCAGTTCTGGTAAAACATGAGGTTCTCTTAGAAATTTTTGCTGCCCCAGTGGCTAATTGAGCCTTTGGTGTGCACTGAATTGTATTTCAAAGTGGTACATTAAATAAAGGGGCTTTTGTGAGAGATCATTAAATGGGATTTACTGACTGTTGTTTCAACTTTGGTTCTGTTTGATGAATTAGTGAGGTTCATGTTCATCTTCAGTTGGGCTGATAAATTAATTTCTTCTGTCTTTTTTAGCTATCTCAGGAATGGGAAATTTCTGTGATCAAGCAATACACTAGAAGAGAGTTGAAATCAGATAAATAGGGAGTTTTCAAGTGGAGCCTTATTTAATGTCTCTCATTTAAGATCTCAAAATGTTCATCAAAGCCTGTGCTACGAAGCTTGTAGGCAGGCAACATCTTTGAAAAACAGATGCTCATTGTAGGTGCAAAAACCTGAGAATGCTGACCAAAATACCACTGTTCCCTCAGAGGCAGACTCCCATGTGACACAAATATTCCTTTTTCCAGGCCAAGTTTTTAAAACATTAACAAATTAGTCTCATGCTGGTTTACTCTTGTAAGTACACTAGTACTCTTATTGGTACAATCAGAGTTCTGGAAATAGTGATTTCATACGAGTCAGGGTAGATCCTCCTGCATAAAGCCACAGGCAGAAAAATAAAAAGTCTAATCTTTTTCTGCCATTTCCAAAGTTGCAGTGGACTAAGAATATGGACATACCCATGACTTATCTATCCTTAGGAAATGTAAAATGGTGGTTATTAGTCTATATTTGCAGAAGTACCCAAGCCCCACTGATTCAGTGTTATCTGTTCAGGCCCTTATTCCCCTTTGATTGATGGAGAGTGACAGGAAGATGATTTGGAGGAAGGTGATTTGGGTCTAGGTTACTGCTGTAGAACCAGGGAAAACTCTCCTGTGTACTGAGCTGGGTACAGGCCATGTTCTGTGTCAGCTTTTCATTCCATCTGAAAATCAGCTGCGCACATCTACCTTGTGCTCCGGTTTTCCTAAGAGTAAACATGAACGAAAGCCGAAGAGTCCCATCGCATCTCACAGCAACCATCACATCTTACTTGTAGCCACTGCTGCCTCTTGGAGGAATCCCTCTTTTTCCACCCATTGCTGAGAAAGCCTAGGAAGATATACTGGAAAGCTCAACTTCCTGCTCTTGGAGAGGCAAAGTTTGCTTTCCCCACATCTGGGAAGCTTTGAGTAGACTGTTCCTAAACCATGTCACAGGCTGCTCTCTTTGTGAATAGTAGTGCACAGAGTCACCTCCTTCACCCTCACGTACATGCTTCAGGCATCCCACACCTTCACAAGGTGATTTCATTAGGATTCCAATTAAAAGCCTGTGAAGAAATATCTTTGTTGCTCTTTTCCTTGTAAATATTGTAACTTTGGTTTGCTGCTGGAATTTCAAAGCCTGTATCTGTGCAATTAAAGTACCAATTAACTGCTTTTCAGTTTCATTTTCTCATTCACTTCTGGGTAAACTCCTTTACTATAGCTAATAATAATAAAAATGAACTAATCAGAAAAAGAAAAAAAAAAAAGAAATGCATGAAATCCTCAAAGATACGATCTAACCTTTATGGGACTCAGAAAACCACTTAGTATCAGCACTTGTTATAATGTTTAGCTCCATGAGGGCAGCAGCGGTAAACCTACCACTGCAATGTTTTTGCCTTTTTAGAATATTATTTGATTGAATTTAAAATGGCAACATCAGTGTCAGCATGACATCTTGAAATCCCTGCCATGATTTTCAGTGTGTGTACAGAGCATTTCTGGCTGGAGCAGGCATGTGGACAGCCTCTGGCTGGTGCAGGGCTCTGCTGGATCTCTCTGGTTGGCTGCTGGAAGCCCTAAAGTGTTTTCTTCCCCTTGTGTAAAAACAACTCACCTTTGCTATAATGGACAATGTAGCAAGCAACAAACACTGGATATGGGTAAGGCTGCTGTGCACTCCTGCACCCTGTTGAAGCTGTTTGCTTCTCAACTAAAAATGACAGAGAAAAATTAATCTATTATGTTTTAGCAGAAGACTGTTTTTAAAGGCATGCATACATATCTTGCCACCAAACAATTTTTTTTCAACAATAAAATGTCATTCCTGACAGAGGGCTTGGTACAGAGCCCAAGAGAATCAAGAGAGTGATTTCTGCTCACTTCGTTAGGCTATGGATGAAGCTCTTTAAGCAAATCTTTTTTTTCTCTCATCCACAACTCATGTTAGTGATATGTGGAATCTCTGATCCAAAAAAGGGTTCCAACAATTATGCTTTGTAAGAAATAAGGAGCAGAAATTTTCCCCATGCCTTGTCCCATCTAAAACTTCACCTGAAGCTGTGAAGTACTGCATATTACTGTGGACATAAATGCAAAAAGATCTCACCTGTTTATATGCAGGACCAGATGTTCAGAAAAGCTCATCTTGCACAGGAAGACCAAATTACGCAGCCAGAGCTGCGAGACCAGTCCTTGGGTGACGTCAGTTGCAGCAGTGGCCTTATGGGGAGGATATGATGGCTGTGGATCCATCCCATGGATCTTCTAGTTTCCATCACCACATTAGTCCATATCTACAATGGTCTCTTTTCTAAGCCACAGATAAAGGTTGTCATTTCAGGTGCCCAGAAACAGAAGTTAAGCCCTTTTTTTGAGCCTTCACTTGAAAATTTAGCCTCATATATGCCTCTGCCAGGTAGCCATGAATAAATGCTACACTAACAAGGAGGTTCCAGCACAAGTGGAAGCTACACTTGGCACCCAGGAAAAGATAAATCCATGTCATTTTCCTCTTCCATTTTATCTCTTGTGACAATATTCATTGGCCCCAAGTGACATATTTTACGACTGCCTTATTTTATTAAGCACTAAGCAAAACTTTTATTTCTCCAGAGCACTGAGGGGCCACCAGTGTGAATGTCATTAACATGCTAAAGAGTTCTGCTTCAAGAATAGTGTGACCTGTTCGTTTGTATGTTAATAGAGCTCATGTCTAGAAAGATTGGAAGGCAGTCCTCCACCAGGCATAGGCTGCTCCTGAGAACAATGGACAGGGCTCCTGTGAAATAACAACAGCAATGATGATAAAGTTGGTACCTTTTATACCCCTTTTATAGCACCTTGCATTCAAACAACTCCAAGCACCTTGAAAATTAATTAGGCCTGACAGCAATTCTGGTACATTGCATTCCCAACAATCTGTTGTGGGATCTGAGAGAATGTAGGTAGGAAAACACTCAGATTTGCCCTAAACTCCAAGGGAATTCAATGGGAGAGCTGTGGATAGAAGCTGTAGTCCCAATTCATACTTCCCTGAAGTCAGACTATAAGGCAACTTCATCTATACAGTGCAAAGAACACAGGGAGTTTAGAAGATGGAGAAAGAAATTTCTCAGAAATAAAATATCCATATCAGTTATTAATTTTCAGTCTGGGTTCCTGAAATCAGCTTCTGTATAAACAAATAAATAAAACTGCTCTGCTTTTCAGTGACACTGAGCACACACAGCTAGATCTCAGTTTAAGTCTAGGCATCTCAGTATGAATTTAAACTTCTTCTTGAAAGCATCTGGGATTCAAACCGGTGGCAATTCAAGCATGACAGCTCATGGAATGTGGTTATTTCCTTGATGTACAACTGATCTGTCTGTGTTGTGGTTAAGGTGCAACATGTCTGTGTTAGACTATTAGGACCTTCTCATAGGACCAGGTTATGATGCAAAGACATTTGGCTGACAGGCAGAACCACTGCTGAGAGCTCCAAGTCCTGTGCAGCTTCAGTGGCGTCACCTGAGTGCAGGAGTGACAAAAGTCTGTGGAACTTTTCCTCATATTAGCTCAGGAATCCAAATCCTTCTATAAGCCCAAATTCATCCCCATTTAATGTGGTTACATCTCTCCTGTAAGGTTTAAATGGATATATAAGTGCACTCCCATCGGTAATATTAAATACTTTTGAAATAAACTCAAAAGACTCCCTGCAGAGAATAGAAAAGGTTGTCTCTGCTTCTTACCCCAATTTCTTTGTCATGTAGATTGAATTAAGGGGAAGGACCAAATAAATTACTCTTCCTCACTGGGTCCAGATTTAAAAATACACCTCCTCAGGAAACCTGTGAATTGCACATTTCCAGCTCAGTACTTGCTCTAGACAGCTTTTTGTATCACACAAACAGTGTAAATGGGCCAACTGAAATTTAGTAGGGCTGGGCAGCAAAGTCCAAGTTTTGTTCTGTCCCCAGATTTGCATGTTTTGCAGCTCAAGGCATCCTTGATTTTCCCTGTTGGTCTTTCACAGGGACTGATAAACCAAATAAAGCAGGTGCTTCTGTGTAGCATCAAAAGTTATATCTTTAATCAGAAGGAGATCATGTGGCTCAGCTCTGTACCTGTGCTCATTTGTGCACCTTCCGTTGTGCTGACAGTGGATGCAGAGCAGACCATGAAACCAAGAGCATCTTTACCCTGAACCAAGAGCATCTTTGCCCTGAAGAGCATTTAATCTGAGGGACAAGGAGAAACAACCAGTCATACATATAATTACTTTGCCATAGGAATAAGGCAGTTTCATCTGGCCGATTACAAGGATATGTATTTAAATGAAGAATTTAGGGGGGAAAAGTAATTGCTTTACTGAAATAATGGCAGGTACCTGGGAAGAGATGCATAAAAAAGACTAAAAATGATTCATTAGGCAGGAATCAGAAGAGACCTCAAATGCACACCAAGGATTTTCTCGCTGCATTCAGATGAAGCCAAAAGTTGGCACTGTATAATTACAAGATTTTTTTTTTAATGCAGATGGAAAGTGTCTAAAACTGCTGCATAATCTGCACTTTTGGCTCTCATCCATGCCACTGTCTACCTCATTGTGTAGAAATTCTTCCTGTTTTTCTTCAAGGATTTCCTATTTTATGCTAAGAATTAATGTTGTCTGTCACTCAACTATGTATCAAATGACCTAATTCACCCAGCAAGGTAAATATTAGACAATGACCAGAAATACCAATTGATAAAGTAACAGTAGAGTCTAATAACAGGGGTTTTTATCAAAAGAAAAAAAAATAAAGAAAGAAAAAAAGAATACTGGGTAATTTCCACTTGATCCCCTTTAAAGGTTGGAATGGGTTGAAGTTTACTTGAATTCAAGGAGATAAAATCAACTAAATCATATTCTGTCTGTGGGAATTGAAATCCATGATGTCTAACAATAAAGGGAAAGTTTTGAAAACCCAAGAGATGTGAAAGAAAAAAAGAAGAATAAAGATTAAAAAAAAAAAAAAAAAGAAAAAACTAGCAGAATGGAGGAGACCTAAAATAGGGAAACTGTGAGAGAACACAACATTTTGGAGAGGGCCGTCTGTAAATGATTTTTTTGGGTGCATCTTCCATACATGTTCACAACTTACAAAGTTCATTCAGGCTAATTGAACCTAGAATGTTTTTATAAGTTATTTTGCTAATTACTATATTCAGAGCTTCCCATCAGCCATGCAAGACTATGCCACTTCAGGCCTTTTGATATATCTCAGCCTACTGGTAAAACTAGCAATAAAATTTACTTAACTGATAGAGTCATATCAAAACCAGCAATACACTGCTAATTGCAACAATCCAATTTAGAAGTGACAAACCAGCCAAGGAAAAGTTAGCAGCAGCACAATAGCATTTTTGACCTTCTTCTGAAGGGCAACACAGCATTTTGGTAAAAGTATTAATGTGAGCTAGAATAGGGTTACAAGTTGCTCTGGGAATTGCCTGTCAGCTAGAAGTAGAAGAAATTACGTCTATTTTACTGAAGTCCAGAGATGTAAATTTTGTTGCAGGTTGTGAGAAACAGTTTCCCTAGGTATTTTTTAACTTGAGAAACAAATATTTTTACATTTTAATGTTATTTAAAAATGTAGCCAGGTTTCCATCTTGTTAAAGAGGGCAAAACCCCTCCAAAAGCTCCTGTATGAGCTCCAGTCTCAAAGGGTGACATAGGAGCACAGTATGTGGGGGTGGAAAAAAAAAAAGGAAAAAACAGAGAATGTTTAACATTCAGAATTTGTCCACAGCTGATAATTTATTGGAACTCATCTGTAACAAGGTCTGGCACTGATTTATAAGTTGATTTGAAAAATAAATAAAAGTGATAGAAACCTGCACTTGGTTTTAATGATAGACTGTTGCAGCATGAAAAGTAAGGATATGAAACATTGCAAGGAAATTAGATATTATGCCCTGAAGACAACTGCAGCTACCAGCCCATTAATTGTTAGATATTTATTATTAAAAATTTCTTTTCATGAGTGACTGCAGAATATTTGCACTCTTAAAGTTGTTGAGTTCTGACACGAATGAAGCATATGAAGCTCATTTTTTCTCCCCTCTCTGTGTGTCCATGTGTTTGTGTTTGGGGAGCTGACAAGGTAGCTGACCCAAGAATGTGATGAATCTTTCCTGCACAAACCAAACACACAAGTGCTGCTTCTGAATTGAGACTGCACAGAATAATGAATACTGGGAAGTTTGATACTGTTCTGATTTTCAATAGCAAGGGGCTTGGCAGTGCTTGGAAAATAGTCTTTCTGAAAGTAGAGAGGGCCCAGCTCTGTTTCCAGTGAGATGAACAGCATCCCCCAAAAGCTCTTACAATCAGTATGGATAGTGTATCATCTCCTGTGTGTTCCCAGAACTGAAGCAATTTTATACCAAGTGCTGCCGAAAAGGAGAGACAGGTAATGAGTCCAAACCAGAAGTGTATATTTAAAAAGTCAAAAAGAAGGGAAATAAAACATCTCTTTAAAAAGTCCTCTAAAGCTCTTGGCAAACTGAGGCATTATATCATGACTTAAAAATACAGAGGAAATCCAATGAAATTAACTCTGAAACAAACCAAGTTCATGGAAAGGCAAGCCTTTCTAACACATCCTCCTGCTTCTCCACTCCTACCTTAGAAAAGAGCCAGCACTGATGGCCTTGTGACAAAGCAGTATCTAAGGAAAAGAGCACACACAGGAGGCATAGGGATGTGTGTGAATGTTGAATTGCCACATTGACCTGCTGGGTGACTGTGGGTGCTGACCTGACTGTAGGGATACAGATATTAACATGCCCTTTCTCTTAAAAGCATTTTGAGGACAACTAAGGAAAATGGGAAAGGCACAGGGAGAGAAAAACATAATGTTTTATTATTACATGGTTGTTAGATTGTGTTAACATCTAGACTCACAAAACATTGCCCACATACATAAAGAGAAATGGTCCCCATTTCAATCTGCCTATGATTTACCTCAGAATTTGCTATGAATTATTAATAGCAGTTATAATAATTAAGTATGCTAATAATGTGACTACAGAGGCTTAGTGGAGGAAGATAGGATTTAAAATCCTTGCTACTTAGATTGTCTGAGGCAAGCCATGATGAGCCTGTACAGCATTTGGATCATAAGAGGCAGCTATTGACTCTCACCAGGCAGCAGTACATGCCTCCTTGTTCCTCTTTTCCCTTCAAGGTTGTATAAACAGTTTATCTGCATTTCTCCATCCTCATTTCACTTGGAAAACTCTCTGTAAGGTTTCATGCTCCACACAACAAGACTTCTGAAAGCAGGGATGTGTTCAGCTCCTGCTAAAGGTCTCTGGTACTTCATCCTTGGGATGTGAACATTTCTCTCTCCATAATGAAATATAACTTACAGTGTACATTACTGTTCTTTCCTTGATGATATTTCTGAGTTGTTTCTATTGAAGATAAAATCAGGGAGGCCAATGCTTCCTCTTCAGAACATGGATTTAAAAACAGAGCAACCTTTTATGCAGTGTAGAAAAAGACAGGCAGCTATTAAAGAAGATTCACAGTTATAGGCAAATATATTAATAGTGGGGTTAGCTCTTGAAATGAGAATTTATAACATGCCTTAACCTAATCCCTCATTAAGATAATTTATTCCCACCCTCAAGGTCTCACATCACAGCTAGCACTAGGCAAATAATTAGTAACAAACAATTCATTTGATCAATTTCAACTCTTCTTTGAAAATGAATTGCTAGCCATTGCAGCAAAATTTTCTCAAATATATTTATAATTCAACGTTATTTTCCATTTTTTTGTGATGCATTTGTAGCCTGGATTATCCAGGAAGAGTTGGATGCTTGATGGTAGCTAATTGAGGCATTTTGAATTTTACTTGCTGAACACCTATGCTTTCAAGATTCAAATATTATTTCCCCTAAATTAAGTTGAGTCCATGAACCTTTTAATCCAAAACTCACAGACGACAATGGGAGCTCTTTGCTCTGAGGTCACATTGCCCAAGAGACTCACAGCTTCCTTTGTAGTAAGGTGAGAGGGAGACCTGGTTTTATCCTGCTGCTGAGAGAACATCCTTGCATAGTGAAGGTTGCAAGCCTAGGTGCTAATTAAGGAAGCCTTAGGAAGTTACTGCACCAGAAGCATTTCCTGATGAAACTCTATCAAGCATCCAACACTTGCTGAAGTACTGACTATGCTTCTTGCTCATCTGCCCTTCTGCCTGCTGTGGAGAAACCTGTGGGAGTCTAGTTAGTAAACGTGGCATCCAGAGGACTGAAAGGCTGTGAAATGAATTGGGGTCTCTGACACAGCCCTATCTGGGCCACCACAACAGCCCTGGAAGGTATTTTAAACTACATTTTTTTCATGTTATATCAGTCAGAATGAGAGCAGTTATCAAGCTAATGAAATTAATAAAATAAATAATTAATAAGACAAAGGAAGAGCAATGCAGAGGTTATGGTACAAAGGCACTGGGCTGGGATCCAGCAGGTCCACATTAGAGTCACTCTCTTTTCCTCTGAAGTGGGAGAAATATTTTGTCATTTTTCACCTGTGGCTGACTGCCTGTTGGTTTGGTTTGCTTCCCATGACAAAGGTGACTTTGTACCACAGGGCTGTTTGCAAGGCAGAGCTGGGTATGTGTTACCCCAACACAAGCAGCCAAAGCTACGTGGTTCAAATAACCTCCCTAAGACAAGCACTGTAAATCCAGAAAATTCAATTAAAGTTCCACTTATGAATCTATGGAGAACAAAGCAGAGAGCATAACTAAAGCCCCCAGCCTCACCTCAGCCTGCAGAGATGGGAAGCTGTAACTATTCAGTGACAGACAGGCTTCAAATTAAATCTTCAAATTAAAGACTTTTAAAACAACACTATACATTTTTCTTTCAGCATTTTACCCTTTGCATACCTGGATGCAAAGCAGGGAAAAGGTGTGGGCTGTTTGGGATAGGAGGGCAAAGTGATAAACTGGGCTGTTCTGGTTGGGGGTAGTTATAACCTTCCTACAAAATTTATATTCTGTGCATTTACATTATCAAAATGTGAACTCAAATTTAATTTAGCTCAAGACTCCTTAGGATAAACTATTAAAATCCTGTTACATTAATGCCAATTAAAAAACTCTACTAAGTACTAGCACTTAATATTCCTAATGAAGGCACCATTAAAAATTTAAAAATTCTGAACACTCATGCAGACCTTTACTCAAAAAAAAAAAGGCTAGAGCAAAATCAAAGGAAAACAAGGATGCATTTTGACAATTTTTCTCCCATTTACTTGCTGTTTTAGAGGATTTTCAGAGTGGCAAAACCTTAAAAGGACAGGTAAAATAAAACCCCAGTATTTCTCCACATTGAGAATGCTCTCTGGAACCCCTGCTAAACAGCCATGCCAGTCTTATTCTGGAGGAGTAACAGAAATGGGAAGATCAGATTCCCAAGTGTTGATGCTCCAACTATAATGCTACTAAAATATAAATAATAAAATTGGAAAGAATATTTTGTGCTGATTCTATTTTGTCCTGTAAAACTTGTAAGATACAATGCACATTTAATATAAGACCTACACAGAAGACCTAATTCTTTAATATCAGTTCTCTCCTAGCTCAAGTAAATTATGTTCCACAATGTGGTGGGAAAGTGCCTATCTTCTCATCCTCTTATTTAAACCTCCTCTATGAACTTGTAATATTACAGCCTTCTCAAGGAAAAGGGACTGAAAGAGACTCCAGGAGCCAGGATGACTGGTGTGGTAACTGGATCACTGGATAAAGATCTATTCCAGCACTTAACTAAAAATGTGACGTCTTAGATCAAACAGTATTTCCAGTAAGACTGAATTCTTCTTTTATGGCGTTTGTTGTTCCTACCTTTTCTACCACCAAAATATTTTCTATACTTTACCAAGGATGACATTTGTTGTCAGCCCAAGCCAAATCATACACATGATTACTCCAGTTTGGCTGTTGAGTTTGAAGGAGTTTAAATTGCTGAAACTCAGCCCCAGGGAGGAGCTGGTTGATCTCATTTTGTGGTAAACTGTAAGTTTTTGCTTTTCTTCAAGAATTTCTTCTAGTCTCAATTTGTATACATGGTTTCTTTAAAAATCATTAATTGTTGTTCATTATTCTGCAAAAACACACTAATTTCATGCCTATTAAACTTGTGAGATCATACAAGTGTGCTGTCCCTCCATTGACAAGGCAAGGTCTCAAATACTTTCTTTTTCTTCAGGAAAGATGTTACTTTTTGGCAGAACAGAAGAACTAACTCCTCTGTTTCAACAGGAGATCCCAAAGATATGAGATTCCGCTCTCCTCTGAAATGTAAGCAGCAGTTGCAGTCTTCTTGCAGTGAAATAACAATAGATCTGCAGTCCATGCAGCTCATATGTGTCAACAGGCTTCATGGTACACTGTGCAATGCACTACATTCAATAGAATTTGGACAAATTTGTAGTTAATACACTTCTTGCAAACTAACAATACAGATTTTCACAGATAGCTGTGGAGAAACAGGGAATCGTGTCTGAACACAACTTTATTAATACATTGTTTAAAAAATAAGATGCAGTAGTGCCAGACACAGACTTCTGAGCAACAAATACAAGTAAATTACTCAGTTTGCTTTTGGATAATTCCAGAGGCAAAGAGATGAAATTAAGTTAGACTCATAAGTGTCAGTTATTTCACTGTCAAAATTAATCTGCAATTGACTATATGATAGTTAAGAGAGTCAGGATGTAGCTCACAGTTTAACAGAAATGAAATTATACCTGATAGAAAAATGTGTTGGTTTTGTTTATTGGTAGGATAATAGAACAGGTATAAATTCAGACTTAATATTAACTGGTTTAGCAGAGAGGGGAAATGTTCATCTCTACAGCAGTGGGCAACTCACAGGCTACTGGTACTGCTGTTTTGATAGCTGGATATTAAAAGACTGCAAGCAGTGGGGCTTTGCTGTGATTTTCCACCAATTTCTGCTAAAGACTGCTGAGGTTATGAGGCTACACATGTATTTCAGGAAGTATTGGCTGCATCCCTCTGCTCACTCCCAGATATTCTCCAGCTCTTTGCAAAATGTAATTGAGTACAGGTCACAGACACATCAAAGCTACTGCAAGGTATGGAAGAATGTGATTTTACACTGTCAGCTATTCCAGAGTAACATCCTATGTGCTCAATACATATGAGATAATTTATGGGTTTTTCCAGGGAGAAGTGTGCACACATGGGCAGTTCCTACTATGTGGAATTTTTCTGAGTCTCACATCACAGGAATTTGTGGACACAAACTGTTTGCTGTCTATCATCCATTTTAAGGAGAGAAACATTCACATATTTTTAGGGATCTGGTTCTTATTTTTAATAATTCAAGACCTTTGCACAAAGAAATAGTCCTCGTATCTTCTGCTCAAAAGAAAAAAAAAACCCAATCAATAAGGGCATAGTTGTCATGGTGAAAGGAACACAAAACAATAAAAAAAATCTTGCACAGTACAAAATTAGTAACTAGGATGCCAGGTTTTTAAATGTATTCTCCAGTTATAAGAAAATGAAAAGGGTAAGGGCAGAGGAGCAAATATGGAGATAAAGCCAGAAGGAATACAGTGTGGGTTGCACCTCTGACTAAAATAAAACAACATTCTCCCAAAGGCTCACATCCCCATGCAGCTACCTCAGCTCTTTTTCTGTTGCTGCTTTAAAACATCAAAGAGCAGAAAAATCAAGCTTTTTGCAAGAAATAACAGAGGTAATGGATGTACTGCCAGGCATCCCTGCTGTGGCAGTTTGGAAAGGATGATGCACTATGCACCATCTTATTTGCTGTTGTGATGGGCTTCAGACATGTACCATTATTTACTACATGATGCTGAGAAAATAATGCAGGTTACCAATTCTTTTGAAAAGAGATTGCAATAATAGAAATGAAGACAGACAAGAAGACATGCAGTTTTTACTGTGAGTCTCAATAAATAAACTAAACAGAGGATAAAATCCTAATATTGAAAACTACTTATAAATAATCCCCTGCACCATAAAATTCTAATTAGGAAAAATAAAACAAATTAAAAAGAATCAATCTGAACTCCCCAAATTGTGCGAAACACAAGTATCTGCATTTTCTAAAAAACACACTTTAACACTCTAAGTCATTAGCAGAAAGAAAACAGTTAATCTGATCAAACAACCACAGCTCCAGAAGAAGAAATCTAGCATATTGAGGAAATTGCACACTAAATTATAAAAAGCTCCCTTTGGCCATTTGTGTACCTACCAAACATTGTTCAGTCATTTTCAGTTTTGCACAGATATTCCCAGATTTGGAGGACCTGCACTGAAGATGACCAACAGAAGCCATCCTTTTTCCAATCACAAAGTCTCAGCATACCTACATCAAGCAAGATACACATTCAAGATTAATCTGTCTTCACAGCGGATCTCCACAGACAGGAAGAGAAGCTTTCCATGGAGAGGGGCAGCCTGATGCTCTTCTGTGGTGGTTGAATTTGATATTTTCAGAACAGTAAAGTAGTAAAGGCTCAGTATTTCAATTGTCTTCAATTCCTTTGAAAAATCCCTGTCCTGAGCCTTAGTTTGATTACTAAAACTGCTTTGCATCTGTTGCATTCAATATTATGCAATGTAAAAATAGGATGACCAAGAATTAATACTATTGCTCTCCAATACATCTTGATTTTCATTCCTTTCTTTATCCTACCACAATGCAGAGTGCAGAAATATGGTAAAAGATATCACATTGCACCTTTCTGATACACAGCTACACCTGTTCTCCATACAAATTTAGCTCTCAGTAGGAACAAAGCTAGCTCTCTTCACTAGTGACATTTTTACCCAGATGCCAAACTATGTATCATTTGTACACAAGCCTATGCTTCAACTTCCTGGAAAAAAACCCAAACTCTCATCTATCAAAGAATAGATTCTTTTGAAGCTGTGTTTTGATGCAAAATTTACCAAGTCTAAGATGGTCGATTCAAGCAGCCTTTACCTATGTGCCTGGGGATCCAAAAGCTTCAGGCAATAAGTGGTCTCAGACCTGGCAAGCATGCAAGCATGATAGCTTAATCTCAGGCTGTTTTAATCCCAGGAAAGATGAAGTCTGCAAGCCAAGTACAGCCAGGCATGAGCCATTTATTAAGAATAAGGCATCCAGGGAAATCAGGTGTGACTCAAAGGAAGGATTAGCTATCTTTAAACCAGTTCTTATCTACAAAGTTACACAAAATTTCTTTTCTTTTATATATTTCCTAACAGCAAGAATACAGTCTTCATTTGAAGAGGCCAAGCACTCACTCTGTTTTTTGTCTATAAGCTGCACTGCACAGGATAGTGTAAACTAGGTATATAGCACTAGCAGCTGTCAGCTTGAACTGTTTATTAAGGGCAACTTTTCGTGTATTTCTCACTAAAAAGATTTTCCAGTACCAAAATTTGGATAGTACATAAAATAAATAATCCTAACTTAAGGCTAAATCAACAAAAGATTAAAGACACGTTAAAGCCTAAAGAGCTTAAATTCTGCTTGTTGCTGCCTGAAGCCTATACAAACTCTTCTTTATGCATTAAAGCCTTCCAGGGGCCTCAAATCGCCTTTGAGAACATAGAATAGTTTGGTTTAGAAGAGACCTCTAAAGGTCACTTGGTCTAACCCTCTGCAATGAGCAGGAACACCTTCAATTAGGTCAGGTGGCTCAGAGTCCAGTCCAACAGAACCCTGAATGTTTCCAGGGATGGGACATCTATCAGCTCTCCAGGCAACTGTTCCACTGGTTTGCCACTCTCATTGTCAACAGTTTCTTCTTCATACCCAATCTAAATCTACTCTCTTTTAGTTTAAAACCAGTACCCCAGCACAACAGCCCCCAATAAACAGTCTGTCCATGTTCCTTGCAGACCCTGTTACATACTGGACTTTTGCACAGATCTGCTCCCATGAATGCCTGTTACTACAGAACTGTATTTAAGTGGAGTTTAAATTCAGGTTCTGAACAAGTGAGAGGGCATCTACCACAGCTGTCCCTGTTCATGCAGAATGCTGACAAGAAGACAGCAAGCAGTGTAGCAGCACTTCCAGCGTACCTGTGGATCAGGTGCTGCACTAGAGCAGCAGAGAGCTTTGCAAGCTCTAAATGTAGAAAATAAAAAGCAACCTTTAACTCCTTCTACATTCACAGTATCAATTTCATCTACAAGTGTCTTGCATTTACTCAGTCACAGTCTTGTTTTGCACTGAGCAGCAGTTACCAAATGAAGGTGTCTCTCTCCCCACGGGATTGTACTCTGGAGGTACTGCCTGTGCAGCCAGAACCACACTATCAAGTGTTTTCAGCATGGCATTGCCAGCTCCAGCAGTTACTGTAGCCAACTCAGAGATACTTGTTTTAAGCATATTTATTAACAATTTGTAAACAGGAGAAAAAGGAGAAGATAGACAAAGACAGCAAGGTTAAAGATCACAGAGTGACTGAGGTTGGAAGGTGCCTTTGCCCCTGCTCAAAGCAAAGCTGCCCCCAGCCAGCTGCCCAAGACCATACCCAGACAGTTTTTGAATACATCCAATGACAGAGACTTATCAACCTCTCTGGGCAATCCATGCCAGTGCTCAATCACCTTCACAGTAATTATTTCCCCTATGCAGAGGGAACCTCCTGTGTTTCAGCATGTGCCCACTACCTCAGTGTTGTCACTCCTGGCTCCCTCATCAGTGTTTGCACACATTGATGGAACTCCCTCCAGTCTTCTCTTCTCCTGGATGAAAAATCCCAGCTCTCTCAGCCTTTCCTCACAGATGAGATGGATGAGTCCATCATCTTCTTGTCACTTTGCTGGACTTTCTCCTGTAGCCCCATTTCCCACCTGAGCTGGTGAGCCCAGAACTAGACACAGAACTACAGGTGTAATGAAAATCACAAAGTAAAACTTTACACTTAAAACATAAGTAATAAAAAAAAAAGAAAAAAAAAAGGGAAAAAAAGAAGAGGAAGCAAAAAACTGAAAATCTAACAAAGAAAACATCCAAATAACCAAAAGTAGAGATAAGCAATACATTACTAACACATCTCAAAAAAACCAGCATAACAACACAATCCAGGCTTAGGTAAGTGTTAAGTCAGCACTGTATTCTCAGCTGACACTTTGTGCATGAATATTCTTTATTGCAATAGTCTTTGCTTCTCTATAAGAGAATGGCAAAGTAATACAGACCCAACAATGCATCATGCTTAATTCCTCATGTGATGACAATTCCTCATAGTTTTCCCATGGCAGCAGCTTTTGACTAGTAGCAAGGTGAACCAGTCACCTTAAAGTGAAGGGTATTACGCTTCTCCTAAAACTGCTACTTGTGTCTGGCTTGTTTCCAAAGCAGTGCTCACAGCAAACAACAAATCAACAAAAAATGACAATGCAAAAAAAGGTCAAATAAAATGTAGAAAAGCTATTTTATGGCTGTCTTATATTCCCTTTAAATTATACTTGTACAGAAAAAGGAATAGAAACAATTTAACATCTCTAGTGCTGGGGGTGAAAGAAAACCTGACCTTACATTGGTACCATTTCATTTAAAGTACAGAGGGGCTCTGCTGGAATTGGGGCACATTGGACTTAGGGTATTAACATCTATGCCTTGCTCATCAGACTTACCAAGGCAACTTTGGGCAAGATACCATTTATGCTACATCTCTGAAATAGACATAGGGCTTTTCTGCCTCATAGGCAAGACTGAAATTAATCTCTAAAAGCTGAAACATCAGGAGTTTTATATTAAATATTAAAATTAATATAAAGACTTTTAAACAGGTAAAATGTAAAAGAAAACCCCTTCCACTAAAAAATTCTGAGCTATTAACTAAACCATATAAAAAATCCCTCCAGAAAAAAAGTATTAATCCATTTAATTACTTCCTTAACTTGTGAAGTTTACTTATTATTTCCTGCCCTCCAGAGTATACATGCAATTTTATACCTCTTTTCAGAACAGTAAACAACTCAAAAAGTTTCCATGATTGAACAAGCAGCAGTCAAACATGAGAAATGGGCTTGTTTGTGCCTGGGAGCATGGGAGGCAGAAATAAAAGAAACAATTAAGACATACCAGGTTAGTGAGGAAGGCACTTATTAAAGGAAAAAAAAGCACTTGAAATAATTTATTTCCTCTTCCTCTAGTTCTCACAGGCAGGCAAGGGAGAAGAGAGATTTTCTTAGAAGATGGAATGAGGTCAAGGAGTTAACTCATATGTGCACTCATCAAGACCTTTCCAAAAATAATTATAAGTATGAAAGATTTTTTCAGGAAGAATAAAGGATTTAAAATAATCACCCAGATGGTTATGATATCAAACAGAAAATCTGGAATGTGACCAACCTGCAACAGTGTGATGTAAGCCCTTAAATGCAGGAATACAAACCTAAAACAATCCACAGTGCATAAACAGAGCATGTTGAAAAAGCAAGAAAGACAAGTAAGGAAGTAAGGAAGACAAGTATGAATGATATAAAGCCCAAGCTTTAGCTTAAAAAGTTTGGTAAGTTCAAAGCACAGGAGTGGTAAAACAAGATGAAGACAAACAGTTTAATGCAAGATCAGGAAACCCTATAGGTCTGGAGGGCAGGGCATGAGTTCTTCCACACTTGTATTCCCACACAGGTACCTGTGTAATCAGCAGTTCTGCTGATACTGAAGTACTGAAATACTGAAGAAATCCACTGCACAGTCAATTACTTCATTACTGAAGTGTGCCAGATAAATGCAAAAATGTAACTAACATGAAAGCAACTGCAAATGCATGCTGATTTAGGAAAACAGAGCTCCAAAGGAGGCAGAAGCAGGTATCACAGAGGTAGATTGCTGACATCAGTGGAGGTGCTGGTCAGACTCAAATTTTACGGAGAATTTCAATGCTGCTGTAACCAATTCCTACATCATAGATTTTTTTTTTTTTGTAGAGAGGAGAAAGTTGTATAGCACAAGAATAAGAAGCAACTAATTCACATTATATTTAGATAACAAATTTTCTGGTAAGAGAATTGATTGACTTTTTCCTATAGTTTCACCATGCCTACAGCAGAGCCCAGGAAACAAAAAGTATAAAATGCAACAGTTACTATGACCAGCCTTCAACACTGGGAAGGGTTAACCAATACCCCAATATAAGTGCTCCTACACAAAAAACAAATAATTTACAGGTACTTTGTGGACAAGCCCTTATTCATATTTCATAGACAACACAAAACCAACATAGATACACAGTACAGAAGATTCAACCCCAAAATTTTGTAGCAAGAACACTTGCAGGTTTGTAAGGTTTTCTAACTTGCATGCACTACGAAGCTTATTAAAAAAACCCCACAAACAGTAATTTAACTGAAATGAAGGTTTTCTTAAAGAAGGCATCAAACTGCACTGACCATGATGTGTGGCAAATTATGACCTACTCTTACTTGTGTGTGCATTTTCTTTAACACACTTATTGTTGATTGGCAAGTACTAGACTCACACCTATGAAAATAAAGGGCTAACTCTTAAATATATGCTATTAACAGTAAACCTACAATATCCATTTGTATATAAAAATAATTTTGAAGTAAAACAAAACATACACTTCTACAGTTAAGAAAATGATAAAAAAATAATTCAAAACTTCCCCTAATGAGAGCTCATTAACTCAATCCTGTATACAATAGAAAATAAATTAAAAGGTGAATTATTGTGATTACTATTCTCTCCAAAGAGAGACAAAACTGGATTATATTAGCTGTCCAGAAACATACATATTACATTTGAATTCTAGTCAGAAACTTTGTGAGTTCTCATCTATTTAAATAAAACAGATGCCAAATGAATGATATTTACTATGACTTTCTGCATATATTGTAGCTTTCACATGATTTGTTTTCCTGAAGGTTAATAAAGTTTAGCAACAGGCAGAGTTTACAGATGGCAGAATGAGAACTGTAAAATTATCTTAACCTCACTAGAAAGATCAACTTCATTTAGTGAAAAGAATGCAAGGGAATATAAGAATTGATAAATATTACAGGGAAAGAAGTGTATCAATCTGCTTGACTTGGTCAAATGCATTCTTACACCAAATTTGAAATTGGAATGTTTTATTATACCTTACCATAAAACTTTGGCTGCAACATGAAAATTGACAGCCATGGCAGGCCATCTGAATCCTTCAAAGTGTATCTGTTCATCAAATGTTCACCTCTCTACCTCATCCAGGACACAATCAATCATGCGGCAGCTGGGAATTTAAAACCCAAAACTCTTCCACGCAATAAATTCTCCTGATTTGGCAACAGTGGGTTTGTATGTGTTGAGAAGCTTTGCTGACACCCTAGAGAAGCATCAGCACTGGGAACAGTGCAGTTATGTCAGCACAACTCTTCTCTTGTTCATCTATTTGTGCTCAGCTGGCTGTTACTCCATGCTCTATTCCATAACATATTTAACATGGCAGATGCAAGCTACCAAATAAATAAGAAAAATTTAAGGCACATTTTGTGTCTGTGCTTTGATTACAAGCTCCTTTGAACAGCAATTCCTCCTAAGTGTCTGAAAAACATTTTGTATATCTCAAATACTTTCATCAACCAGTATTTTTGACAGAAGGCCATCCTGTGAGATTTTTTAATTCTTTGTATGTTCTTTCTGACTATATATTTCTATTATCTAATTAATTTTTGTCTAAGTTGAAAGAACACACACCAAGATGCATCTAAGGGACACAATAACAAAAAAACCATGACCATGTAAGAACAATAATTTGTAAGGTGATTAGTATTTTTAAAGTGCTGTTGTTAAATACATAAAATTAAAGAGACGGCAAGTGATTCAAAAGCAAGTTGACTACAAATGAAAGAGCGATAAATGGACTTAGTCTTCCTAAATTCATGATGAAAAAGACAGACTGGTAGCACATTGTCTCCTCCTGTCACTGAAGAAAGAAAACTGTAATCTCTACCCTAATCCTCTTAATTTCATCAGAAGACCACACAGACTGACATAATACATATTCCAATCACATTAGCTGATGCTGTTATTATTTACCCCAATACTGAAATTGAATAATTTTGATTTGATGATATAAATTTAAGGAGAACTTCTATGTCTCTTTATACCACTATGATAAGAGAGGGCCACAGGCCACTAAAAATTATGTATTTCACTACAGATTAAGCAAATAACAGTTTCTTACACCAAGGTTTCCATCTCACCCCACTGAGGCCTAAAAGCCAATTTCCCCCTTCCAAAAGCATGAGTGTTGACTGTACAAACTCAATCTCAATTTTGTGACTTGCAAGCAATACTCAAAAAGAGTAACACTAGGATTTTGATAAAAATTTCAATTATACAATAAATATCAAGTTCTGTGATGATCTAAACAATAACTTAAACAAACCCCAATATTTTTATTTAAAATGTAAAAGAGTGACAACATACTGTATTCTAAACCTTCCACCTTTAAATTCACAATTTGGTCAACCAGTTGGTGATTAGTACAGTATTACATTTAAATTACTCCACCTAGACAATTAACAAAGAACCACTAATTCCAGATCAGCCACATGGCCAATATTATTAAAATGCCCAAACCAGTCTTCTACTGTGTCTCACTTGAGTGCAGCTTCTCAGCAGTTTGCCAGGAGCTGCTGTCCTTCATTGCTGATAAAACCATCTGGCAACGGCCTACAACACCGTTTGTGATGAATTCAAGTGCTCTGAAGAAAGGGCTCATGAAAGTGTGCACTAGAGCAATCTGCAAGCAGACAATATGCCTTCAGCTCCTTTGGTTTTAATAACATTCCCTTTGGAAAGTGAATCAGTTGAAGACTGTTCTCATAAAATAGTAAGTCAAAGTCTAGACAAGGCATGAACCACTGTCTATACAGTTTGTGACAACGTCCTTGATTTTCTTTCTTCCACACTTTTTTTCCAAAGACCAAGCAGTGAAGGCAGTTTGATTTTGTCCATATTCTTACTGTAAACATTAAGAAATATACCAAGGACAACCAGTAAGCCTGACCACACGTACCTAAAGGTGAGGCAGAGGAGAGGAAAAAAGTTACCATTAGCACTTTAGCTGTAGCAATTACATACCAATATTTGTGGATTAAATGAACCTCACATTAAGAAGAGAATAGTTGAAGAAAAAGCCCCCCAAAATCAGTTGGCTCTAAGATAGAATTCCCCTGAATCTTTATTATTACTATCCTTCCATCCTTCTTTATTCCTGTCCTGGCTGGAAAGCTTATTGAAATGCATTTATAAGTTAAATAATAACTAAACAGTATCTGTTCTTTCTCACATGAATAAAATAATCCTGAGGGGTTTTAGTATGTTTTTCCTTCCCATGGTTATGAGAGCTATACTGGTCCAAAATGTTTTCTCATTCAGTGCCTTCCACTATACTTCCCAATGTAGGCACATTTTTGTTTCAGTTCTCCATTTTTTTAAGCCTCAATATTTTAGCTGGGGTAAATTCCATTTGGGATTTGCATGCAAGCTTTTTTCTTAAAGCAATTTGCATATAGAAATAAAATAGAATTTTATGTTGTTTCAAACATGAAGCAATAAAAATCAAAGTAGCAACTTAGCTGCATTTTTCAATGGAAGTTCTTTCTTAAAATTGAAAAAAAGGGAATAAACCCAAGCTCAAACATTTGGTAATTTAATATATCAGGATAATACAGTTATTTAAAAAGGCTAGCTAAGAATTCAAATCTGAGCTTATAAAAGCAGGAATAATACCATAATGGAGAAATTCCCTTCCTTTACACAGGTTTTCCAACACAGAGAAAGTACCCAAACAATTTATAATGTATCATAAGCACTAGATATTATGATTAATTTTCTTTGTTGTCTTCTAGACCTTTAGAAAAATGTAAACTCTTTTCTCTAGCATGATTAGCATCAACAAGCAAGTCAATATTTAGAATAGATTGCCAACATTTGTAGAAGATATAAAAAAATCAAGCATTAAACCCCAAATATGATTACTGTCATTATACTTCCATGATGAAGAACATAATTTTTTATAAAATACTTTGTAAAAACTATGAATACTTACTGTAACGTGAATGGCTTTGCAAAGAACAAAAAAGAAAGCACAATGGACATTGCTTTTCTTCCTGTTGTTACTACAGAGGAAAACAAGTATTAACCTTATAAGAATTCAGTTATAACAAAAGAACATAACAAAGGCTTAGCAGGTAACCTCATAAAATAATTGTCTCACTAAATGATGATCACACCCTTGGTGCAAACACAGACTGCAGATGCACCAGTGCAGTGCAAAACAGCACTGGAACCATGTGATTTTTGGAAACAAGTACACTGTGTCAGTAGTGCCATCTCCAGTCACACTACTCACAGCAAGGAAATTTCCAGAACAAGACTTGCTATTTAATAACTTCATGCTAATCAATCCACAGTCTCTGAGAGCAACATGCAAATAGCCGATGATATAAACGCATCTGTTAAAGCTTGGATGTAGACCAAAGACCAAAGGTCAAATGTCTTCCCATTTCCACCTGATGTTATTACAACTCCATGGCGTTTTGGGCTCTATTTTTGAGTGGAATGGGATTATCCTCTCACCATTCTTTTGAAGTTACTAAAGATTTCCGTAACAGTGGAATTACAATTTTGCTTAGAAGCCTAAGAGACCAAGGATGTCTGACTTCAGTGACTGCATTAGGAAGTTTGCCTCAAAACAACTAAGAGACATTCTTCTACACGTGATCTGTTCACTAAAAAGAATCAATTAGTAAGAAAGTGGAGAACACAATCCTGTTTCCAAAATAGAGATAAACCCCTTGGTTGCTCTGAAATTAACTATAGCTCCAACAATTTTTTGAACAACTTCAATGCTATCGGCAATGAACAAGGATAAAGCATTACTAGAGAATTGTGTACCAGGAAACCTATGAGTTTATCACTGAAACAAAACCAATAAATGAGTGAAAGTTGTAGAAAATATTTAAAAACAAAGTAAGAATGCAGCCAGGCACATAAGTTTAGCTATGAAGGCTAAGGGGCTGAGAAGGTGTTAATCTATATGATGGCACAGGCTTCTCACTTGAGAAAGACCCTAGTACAAGGTACAGTAGGTCTGCACCTAAAGAATATTATTTTTTTATTAACAGAAAATATTTTGCTTACCATGAAGTTCCTTTAACTACACTATACTGGAAAGTCCTATTTGTGCAACTACATTCAAATTAGTCTTACTGCAACACACTGGCAAAAGGAACCAATGACTACTGATGTATTTCCACTGTGCTTTGGCTAGAAAAGCAAGTTTCATTCTTCCCAACTCTACCCTACAAACAAATATTCACTTAAGAGTGTTTTATAGTAGAAGAAACGGCTTTCGCTACTGCTACATCTGCCCCAACTTCAACTTTTTAGTAATAATTTTCTTTTTACATTTTAAGAAATTTATGCACATCAAATAAAATTATTTTCTATTACATGAAAAATTAACGGAGAATGAAAAAGAAAATTGAGTTTTAATTAGAAAACAGTTTACAAATGAATAATTTAAAAAATGGTTAAATTACTTCAATTTTTCTAATTACAATTATTTCTGTTCTTTCAAATCAGTTATTAATTAAAATATTTATGTAACCATTTCCTTCTAAATTAAGTGCCTTTTCTTCTTTTTCCCAATTAAGTCTGATAATTTCTCATTCTGCTAATAGAAATACAATTTTCATTAAACTCTTTCACCCCACTCCCCTCAAGAAGGGGGAGGGTGGATGGGGGAGCTGGGAGGGACAGTAATGAATGTGGTGTTCTTCCAAGGAACAATAAACATTTTCATATTGCTACTGGCAAGACAGAAAGGGCTCAAGTGGTGGAATTGTCAAGGTCAGACATAAGAAAACTGGGGAAAGGTTTACTATTCTACAGCATTTTAAAACTTTTTTTTAGTTTTAAAAGTGAGCCTTTTTTTTTTTAAGAGGTATTTTAATACATGAAACAACCCTCTCCTCTGGGTCAATTTCCAGTCAGGAGTGCTACTGAACTTGGTTAAAAGCAAATACAAAACAGATATGCTACATAGGAAATAACTGTTAGGAAATCAGAGCATGTAACCCTCAGGTCAGAGAACAATGATGCATTTTCCCTTCCACTACTGTGAATGAAGTAGAGCATCACCTGGCAGAAATCACTATGTCTTTTAGGAGAAGAAAAAAGGCAAGCAGCTACATGAGATCTTGCTACACCTTCCTCCTCACCAGGCCCTTGTGACTAAGGTTTTTAGTTTCACGTGCTTAGAAACAATGTCACTGCCTACTATGCCCTTCTAGAACATCCTTACATTTCCTTTTACATTTTAATTGATCATGTCTTCTCTTTTCTGTATTTTCCTATGAAGACAGGCTGAGAGACTGTTCAGCCTGGAGAAGGCTCTGGGGAGACCCTATAGCACCTCACAGTACCTAAGGGGGCCTGCATGAGAGCTGGAAAGGGACTCTTCACAAGGACATGTAGTGGCAGGACAAGGGGAAATGGTTTTAAACTGAAAGATGGCTGCTTTAGATCAGATATTAGGAAGAAACTCTTTACTGGCAGAGTGGTGAGACACAGATTGTCCAGAGAAGCTGTGTCTGCCTTATCCCTGGAAATGTTCAAGGCCAAGTTGGATCGTGCCTTTGAGCAAACTGGTCTAGTGGAAAGTGTCCCCGTCCATAGCAGGGGAATTAGAACTAGATGGTCATTGAAGTTCCTTCCAACCCAAATAATTCTGTGATTCAATTTCAACTCCTCCACTTAGAACAGTGTTTGTTTCTGCACTAAAACATGGCACAGACTATATGCACCAGTTTCCTTAACAGGCTCTTCATGGTTGAAACTGTGCTACAAAAAGAAACAGGAAGGTCTCAAACACATTCTACCATGCTACACAAGTCAGTCAGCACAAAGAACAGAAAAAGCCAGAGTAAGAACTATTCTCAAAAGCTCTGTCCTAAATAATAGAATAGGATTACTTTGGATAGGATACAAAGGCAGTAAAAATATAATTTGTTCATACCTGTTACAGCGAGAAGGGCACCAAAGATTTTAATCAAAGCTAGAACAAAGGATATGCCAAAATACCCAGTCAGGGAGAAAAGGAATGCATAACCATAAGTCTGAACTGGATGCTGCAACAATAAAAAAAGCCGGTTAGGAAAATGTAAAACAAACCCTGAGGTATTGCAAAATGACATAAAACTACAGACTTTAATCAACTGCTTGAGCAATAATAAGCTGTTCAACAATGCATTCATGCAAAAATCCTTATTTAATTTTAGTTAAATAATGGAAAAATAATAATGAAATTATAAGCTCATAAGTCTGGTCCTGTGATTTTGTTGCTTTTTAAAACATTACCCTAACACATCAAAGACTGGAAAAACTTGCTTACTGTATGAATTATAAAAGTTAACCTGTTCATAGGATGAAAATAGAACTTTGGAGAGAGAAGTGGTAAGATTTTCTGAATCATACAGAGCAAGGTTTTCCAATGAAGTTCTTCATAGAAAAAGGGAAATCTTTACACCTACCTTTGAGCAAAATGTTACTGCAGGGCTTAATCCACTAGTGCATGTTAATCCAAATAAAATATACACAAAACCTATTGAATAGGAATACAAAACCTAGAATAGTAAGAGAAAATAATTACTAGGTGATATTTTACAAAAGGACAAAATTAAATGCTTTCAGATGCTTGGCCCTATTAATATGCTCAGCAACTCAGAGCTGAATTTGAAGGGTTTGATGATATTTTTACTAGCATTTATATAATAGTTGATGTACAGTGAAAAGTCAACATTAAGTGTTAGACACGTTCTTCCTACCCACAACAACAAAAAGTTTGGAAAGCTAGCCAGTTAATAATATCCTGAGGTCACTGTCAACTGTGGCAAATCCTTCAGGTTCAGGATTTCACAGCCTAAATAAAACTTCCCACAACTATGCAATTTAATAGTCTGAAGAACACGTTACACATATTTCATTTTCTGCTACTTATCCAGCACAGTAAACACCTGCATTACATTAAATGTGCAAAGAGTAGCACAGAACCACCAGAAGTGTCATGTAAGTTTCATCTGTGTCACTTCACTTCACATGCATGGCGCACATGCATGGTTATAACACGCAGGATTTTAAAATATGACCAGTTGAGTGCTCAGAACACTCAGGAAACAGGTAAGCTCTTTATTTGTCTGCACCCTTACTCAATTAATAGGTGCACTGAGCAACAAAACAACAACATTGGGCAAGATTTAGTAGTCTTCTCTTGTCAATAAAACTATTCTACACAATACTGGCTAGAACATGCTGATCTACTGTGCTTTCAAAACTCAGTGTCTTGTTATATATCAGTTATTGAGAAAAACTATTAAAAATTGCTAGCAATTTCATGAGACAACAGACCACTTATCACTGCTCTATAATAAAGAGAGATGCATACATGTTTAAAGAGCAGATCTGATTTCAAACACTTAAAAATCAATGACCTAATCCTCAGAGCTTTTATTTGACTCTGTTTATAGACACAGAAGTCAGTCCCTAGTTCTTCACTTGCCTCTGCATCCAGCTTGTCTCCCTAAGTACCCAAAGACTTCACTTTTCACAGCCAGGAATAAGCACCACATTGCTATTTCCTTGTCAGGCAGTGTAATATATGTCACTTCCATAAAATGACATGTAAGGCAAAAATCAGGTAAAACCTTCCAGAACAGTGATTACTATTTCAGCCACAAAACACCTTTTCTCTTTTCACAGTTGCTTAAATCCAGGGCAATTTCCAAATTTGACAGAGTAAGAGAGACCCTGTGGATGACAGGTTCCTTTATTGTTCAATTTTATTTCCAGATCACTGTCCATTAAACATGATCTCCAATTCAGATTCAATTCAAGTATAGAAAATTATTTCCAAAATTCTCCTTGTACTTCTGCACCGAATTCTCTGAACTAAATCCTGAAGTGCAACGTATAAACCATGAACAAAACCTTTATATCCTAAACCATCACACTCATTCTCTGCAAGTAGTATGAGTATACAGTATGAGGACCAACATTGTCAGGCTAATGCAGAATAAAAAGCAAAGTCCTGGAGACAGCAGGAGTTTTGTAGGTAACGCAGCAACGACTATCAAATGCAAAGTGGGCAAGAAAAAAGCTACAGATTGCATTTTGGTTTTGGATTTTGGAAATGACAGCTAAAGAAGGCTGCATCAGATCACATAGCCAAATTGCTGCCCCCAGCAGCACTCAACAGTGAACACTAAGAAAAAGTACAAGAATAAAAACAAGAATACAGTGGCACTTTTAGGTATATATTCTTCCACTTCTCAGAAACTTGTAGCTCAAACTTCTCAAGCCATCCTAAATCACTTCTAGCCTTAAATGAAGATGCCTTCTAACTTCTTCTCCATTTCTGAAGCTATTCTCATGAGAAATTAGATTTTTCTAGTTAAATATCAAATACATGCCAAATATAAAAAACTAATTTCAGTAACTTTTTACCAGCGGCATATTCATATCATGCCTTTTATAGTAAAAGATTTACTTATATTTACTCAACTTCAGAGAAAAATATGCCAAATTCAAACAAGTCTTGTCTAAAAAGAAAAACAACCTTAGACCATATGAATAGATAATCTGCATTCCAAGTAAGTATATTCAAAAAATGGAGCAAGACATTATCAAAATTGTATTTTACTGAATCAGGAACAAAAATATTTACCCAGAGTTTTACAGATCTCAGAAGATTTTAAAAAACCTGCCTCCCAGGTGGTAGCACACTCTAGAATATAAAGTATAGCAAGTAAAGTAAAGCAACATGCTCCATGTAACACATGCCCAACTACACCAGAAGAACAGTGTGCATTTTTCAGAGATTAAGTGCATGATCATACAAAAAACACTACATTGATCTCAGGCCTGCAGAATAGAAAATGAATTGTTGATAGAAATGAGTGTTTCTGTAGCTATATTGTATTTGTATTTGAAGTTGCATGCAGAAAGCAGCACCCTTGAAAGGTTAAAAATGAAACAGAAGAATCAGCAGAACTCCTCAGACAAACAGAAAACCCCAAGTACACCAAGAGTTTTTCCCTCCATAAGCAAGAGAAAAGCACATTAAGTCCCATGCTTTGTCAATGGAGGCCTGGCCTGTGATAAAACATGTTCTTTTAAAATTGCAAATGTGGTATTTACCATTTCTGAATTAGAACCATTGTGCAACTTCATAGCTTTTTCCTGTACATTTCCTATAACTGCATCTGCGCAGAGGGCAAGGGATATTAGAATCACACCTATTAAAACAAACAAACAAACAAACAAACAAACAAACAAACAAACACACACTCTTCAGAATATTCATTGCAGAATGGTGGCAAAAAAGTCCAAGGAATAGAAAAATAATAACCAGCCCTCCCCTATAAAAGTCAGCAAAAAAATTTCATGACACCAGCACAAAGAAGTGCCCACCTCCACTCCCCCTCCACCAATTAACCCCTGAGCACTGTGTGTCTCTCAGCTTGATGGGAACATCTGGGCATTGCTATAAAGAAGCCAGCTGTAGCTTTTGTAGTAACAAGAGTGACAAGAGTATCAGTTGCAGTTAGTTAATGAAGATAAATAACCAGAGAAAATACTCTATTTCAGTAGTTAATCCCACATTATATTTTTCCTGACAAAGGCAAATAGAAATGTTAGATATAATGGTAAAACAAATGCACAAGGATTGAAAAGTAGAGATCTTAAATTACTGAAACATTAATTTAAAAGAAAAACTACTGTTCAGGTACAAACTCCATGGTTTTAGGTTACCATTTATGCTGACAAGGAAGTCACTATACAGTCACTACCGTAGCCAGCTTTCCAATAACAAAAAACCTGATAACTCTAGTCCTGCGCGTCACAGTTCATTTCCCAACCTACAAACTTTCATGACTGTTGTATTTAATGATGAACACAGGTCGGAATAACACTTTTCCTAAGTATACAACATTACAGAAGATACTAATCATCAAAATGCAAATCAAAACCCGCCCTAGTCTTGGTTCCTTAAAAGATCATGTCAGGGAAGAAACTAGAAGACTAGAAACAAGCAGTGTTTTATTTTATTAATCCTATGTTCTTTCAGTCAGAGGTGGAAGATTTTAACATTTTTAAGGCCCATGAAGTTTAAGGTGGTATTTTCTTGGTAAGAACTTTAAACCAGTGTTTTTAGTTATGGAACCTTTCCAAGGCTAGACTTTCCAGGTCTCTGACATCATTCAAGATTATCAGGCACTGGAAAAAGTATAACTCAATGGAAAAAGACACGATAACATGAATAATATTGGTAATGCTAAAAATATAGGTATCTCATCTGCATGGATTCAGCTCTGGTCCAAAGATATAGTAACAGCTCCAGCTCAGGTGATGGATGCATGTCTCCATGGGCATTCTCCATTATAATTCATGCTCTGGCCATGCTTACTGGCCCTCGCACACCATTGGACAAATGCATGGTTTAGCACTGGACTGAGATGAAAAGGTTACCTGGAACCTGAAGCACCAATGCACACGGAGGGGAGAAATGTGGGGACAGGAAAAATGTTAATCTTATGCCTATTACACATTTTGGAGCGCCAGGAGAACTGTTCCAGTCATTGTGGCAGTGCTGAGCAGAAGCAGCAGCAGCAAAGCCATGGATGAGACCATCAGTGCTTTATTGAATGCAAAGCATGGGTAAAAAAAATTGGAAAAACTGGACCCAAATTAGTTCTGAAAGAAATCTTCACAGAAACAGTTCCACACAAATCACTGGAATGAACTCAAGAATTCAGTTACCATTTGTCATTTGACAAAGAAATTCAACTAAGTTTTTCATTCCAAACAGCTTAAAATCCTTGCTTTGTTTCTGATTTAGATAGTATTAAAATAAATGTGAGAACCCCACCTAAAAACTACAGTAAATCTGACTGCAATCATCCGTTAATATAAAGTAAATGGTTCTGAAATGGAAAAATACTTAAAAATTTAACTAGGAAAGACAACTTATCTTTTTAAGTTTTAAAATGTTCCAACCAAATTTTATTTTATTTATTTATCATATTTATTTTAATATATATGTACTGGGGTCAGTCTTCCTTGAGAATATATATTTTCACCAAGAGGATGCAGTTCCTGGAAATTTTAGGAACCTAGGAATTTACACTTTGAATAAAGGTCTCTTCTGCCACAGACAGAGTTCTGCTAGAGCAAAGCTACAATGAAACTTGCATTTTCAGTAGGATACCTGAAGGCACTCCAACAAGAACTCAGAACTTCAATGGAATGCTTATTGTAGGAAAAACCAAGCATTTTTTTAAACTCTAAATTGTGTCTTTACCTGTCAAGTTGAAGTTTGGTGCAACTGTGCTGTCAGCTAAAGTAAACCATATTAATCCAAGGCTCATACACAGGGCTGCAGACACATCTACAATATTGTAACGTTTTCCTACAAAATACAAACAGCAAAAACGGACTGTTAGCATTCAGAATTTCATGTTTATTCTGTTTAACAGACTAGAAGATTACAGAAACATTGTTCCAATGTCATTCTTCTACTTAAACAGAAGACTCAATGCTCTGGTCTTTTACAACCAGACTTAGTTTCTTCTACAAAAGAAATTCCTACCACAGGGAAAATACCTGATTCTTGTGATCAGCTTTGGTTTGAGTTCACAGCTAGAGCACTGACACAAAGCACATTTCTCCCTGACAAAGCATTCCCTTTAGCAACTTCAGGAACAACTCAGATTTTTCTTAATATTTTTCCCTCATACAAGACATTCCAGCTGCCTTTACTGATCAAAAAGAAGTCAATTCCAAACACTGACAGACCACTTTGGTACTCTGAGAACCCTACAGTGTCTTCTAGTTTGGTAGAGACAGGTTGTGGAGGGGAATGGAAAAAGAAAGTAAGGGCATGAAAAAACAGGACTTAGTATATCTTGTTTAAAATAACGTATTCTTTGCTTGGAAGCTGAACTTTGAACATAAGCTTCCAAGGGAACTTCACTGAACTCAATTTTTTTAACAATAGTATTTTTAAAAATAGCTTCTGAGACTACAACATTACTACAACACAATAAAAAGTTTCATAAAGCTTTAGGGAAATACCAGTCACTTTCCATTAAAAGAATAAAATTACTCCAAATAAAAGGTAAATACTGTGTAGGCATGTACATATGTAAATCTGAAATCTCCTCTGAAAATTCAGCTGTTTTTCAACCAGAAGGCCAGAATTACCGACAGAAACAGAAATGCAGTATTCTAGATTTTGTTCCATTATATTTGTCCATCTGGAGCTTTACTGATTAAATTTTTGTGTATTGAACAAAACTTGTATAATATGCTTAACCCTTCTAAATCCAGAAACACTGAAGTATATTTGTTCACACAACTACAACATTTTTCTGTTCTTCTCCATGTTCAATTTTCTCTTATTGGAATATGCACAATGACTTTAGGACTAGCCAAAGACATGCAAAATCAGGCGTACTTCTGATTAAACATTTAATCAAAATTTAGGAATGAATCTTTTCAAACAAGAGCAGATATTTTCTTCACAACTCATGGTTGGAATTTTTTTTCCATTTCAAGTTTTCTATTTCAATATTGAAATTGTATATTTTATGAAGTGATTTAGTTTAGAAAACAAACTTACACTTAAAGATCAAGAAAGTTAGTGTAAAAATGAAGTTTTGCAAGTGACTTTTAGAATGTTTTTCCCCATATTTTCTGTTGATCTAAATGTATTTGTACATTTTCCCAGATGATGCTTCAGAAATTCTCATTTTTCCTCCTAAAACAAAAATTCTACCAGCAGAATTAAAAAAGGTACAGGATTCCATCTATGACTGCCTCCCAAAGAAAGAATTTTTTTAAAAAATCATCTAATAGCAAGACACTTACCTTGTATAAAAACGCCACCTATCATAACTGGAATCAGTTTACAGCACTTGAAGATGACTTGAGTAGGGTAATTCAGATATCCTAAAGAGGTATTTGACAAACCCATAGTTCCCACTGTCAAAAATGCTATTATCATGTAGGTTTTGCCAGGAATTCTACAAAACATAAACATACAAATCTTCACATTACAGACTCATCTGGAGGAGATTTAGCTTGGAAAATTCAGGTAAAGAAATACTTTTGTAATACAACCTCAACATCTTTCTCACTGAATTCCACTTCATAGAAACTTAAAAACACACAAAAATGTCTGATTTCCTATTTCATTTTTTTCCAATTACTGCAAATAAAAGGCAAATACAAGACAATAAAAACTTTATGGCTCACGAAGTATTCAAGAAGTAATTCTTTAATCTCCTTCTGAGAAGATATACTATTTACACAAGAATCAAGACAAAGGTTTCAAAGGAAATGGGGAAGATTGGTATACTGAGATAACCTGGATCTTAGTTCTGTCACAGGTCACTGTGACAACTTCTTTGGTGAAGTTTTCTTATGAACCTTGACATTTTTAAAATGAAGAAAGTTGAAAAAAGTACCAATTTTTAATGAAACTCAAAGAAATTAAGAGAGCAGTGATTCAGACACCATGAACAGAGGGGCTTATTGAATATTTTCAGATGTTTTGTTCACAATCTGATGAAATTACCACCTGACAACAGATGATCCAACAGTTACTTTTGTGCTCACTTTGTGCTTTTTTTACAGTTACTACTGTGCATATGTTCAGCTATTTTTCATGCATACACAGAACCACGCTAAGAACATAAGGAGCTGCCTTACTGCAATCATGTCTTATCATTATGTGATGTACATATACTCTGACGCATGCAAGAAAAATTAAAAATTTAAGAAATATAGATTTCTGCATGTCTACAAGAAGATGCCTGGGTTATAGAAAATAAAATGTAAAATATATTTCAGATCTACATTTCCAACACAACTTATTTGAAGGGAAATGCTCTGTAAGCATTTCCAACTGGTAATAAAACCCCATAAATACAAGTAATCCAAAAGGTAACTGTGCAATATTATCTGATGCATCTCAAGAAGTCAGGTAACTTCAAATACAAGCTGTCAGTGTTTAAAGTGAAAGGAATAATTTATCAAACTTATGTTGCTTTGCTAAAAAAGAATTTTATAATCTAAAACCAGTATATGCAAAATCATCCAAGGCTGACTGCAGGTAAGGAAAACTAGTTATGTTCAACTAGAATATGAGGCAACTTTAAAATTCATGTACACCATGACACCCTGTATTCAAGTTTCCAGAGTGCCTCAATAAAAACTTTGCAGAGACTATAGATGGGTAGGAGGCTGCAGAATGGCTACATTGAGTCAGAAAATATCCTATTTCCAGTGGGATTCAAGACATCAAAAATCTCCTTGGTCAACTGCAGTGAAAACACAGGACAGTTTTGTGGCAGAGTGGTATGAGTCCTGTCTTAAATGAAAACCACAACACTTCAGCACATGCTTTGAAGCAAACCCACTCAGCTACACAATAAGCAGAGAGCAGACCTCTGACATTCTCCAAGATGCACAGCATGTAAGAGGAATCTCTTGGTGAGGAGGTGCCAATATTTCAGGAAAACATATTCACAGACAGATGGCTTCAAGTGCTGTGAAGTGAATTGGCTCTATTCTAGATGTGATAATCCCAAGCAACACATACGTGACTCAGTCTTTATCAGCCACATTAAGGACACAATATGTTCTGTAAGTGGGACAGTGACAGCAGAGTCAACAGAACTACTTACAGGTCTGAAATCCAAGTGGGTGCTTCTAAAATATTCTCTAACATCATCCAGCAAATTCACTTCCTTTTATCTACAGAACTGCTAGCACTGCCTCACAGTACTCACATTCAAAAAACAGAAGTTAAATTTATGCTAAGTATCAAATGCTTCTAATTTCATGGACAGTGGGTAAAATGGTTGGAAAAACACATACCTTCTTCTTTTGTCTTGAATCAACTGCAATTCTATTAGTCCAAAAATGGAATAAAATCCAAATTGCACTAAAGTGAGGTACCAACCAAAAGGTTTAAAACCTTCCACTGAAAATATCAATTCCTATAAAAACAAAAACCCACCAAAGTCATGTACATATACCAAAATATTAAATGGACAAAAAAGAATTAACAGACCTTTCTCCTTGGTGTACATGCAAATCTAGCCTTTGCAGTTGCTGGTTATTAGCTAGATTTATCTGCCATATGTAACTTGCGAAAATATTGAAAAAGAAAAGACCATTTAAGTTCTCCAAAATGAGAGATGAAAATTCACTGTTGTTGTAAATACAATAAAATTAATGGATCAATTCATTAGGGGAATACATTTGATGCTTTACTAATTATCTCATATTACAAATGGCTTCCTGCCTGCCTTTTTCCTGCTCTTCTGTTCATTTACTTCAGTAGACCATTTTAAATTCAGAATTTATAATATCTCCAGATAAATTTAATACAAATTTTCTCTAAACATGCTTACTGATAATTTTCAGCTCTTAGGAATGCACACCTATTGAGTGCCAACATTAAATAGCACTTGTGAGTTCATAAAAATTTGTACGCTGTAGGAATATTTCAAACCAGTGCAATTTGTTCTGGAAAAATACATACACATCATAAAGACTTATGTAGGTGAATCAGTTATAGAAACAAAAGGCTACCTAATATCTGCCTTTTGAGATTCTGCTTTTAATTACTAATCATGCTCTCCTAACTCTTCTGAAGTAACTTTATGTTAACAAACTTCTCAGCTGCTTTTGAAAACTGCATTAGAAACATGATTTTTAATTATCAAGTTTTTTAATCACTGCTTTATTGAGAATACTCAATGAATTTAACAATAATTTTTAAAAGGGAATAGAAATGTAGCTGCTCAAGATAAGAGAGAAAAGATTAGCAGAATGGTGAATGTTTAACTAAAATGGCATAAACATTATCCTTCTGCTTAAAAAATTACTATAGTACATGTTTCAGCTCTATCCTGAAAGCAGAGAGAAAAATAAGACGACTGTAACTGTACGGTAGTCATGGAACTTGGGGAGATCTAAAGGTTTCAGCATCAATGAAGACTTTGGTGTATCTTGCACACAGAAGTAAAAGATCAAGTCATGAAAGTCCAAATGATCTAAACTTTACAGGCATGTGAACCATAATGGCAACTTAGATTACATATTACTTTCTGCTCTTGAATACTGAAAGCCTGACTTTTTAATAAATATCTAGTTTAAGAGATCTATACATATTAAAATACACACTATATTATTATGCTATTGAAAAAGACAAGGGGTAGGAGGAATTGGCCTAAGGCACAAGTTCATCATATTTACCTGTAAATATCCATAGATTAGATAAAACATAAAAACTCCAGAAACACAGATGAAAAATTGAGTAGGTTTGCTAAATTTGCTGAGATTCATGCCAAGAACTACAACATCATCTACTGATTTGATATGGGGAGACATAGCTTGAGATTTGGAAGGTACACTGATGGAAATGTATTTTCTCGATGAAGTGAATTTCAGATCCATGGTTCCTGGCTCGCTGCATTCGGGGCTATTGTTATCTTCCGCTGGCTTTTCTCCTTCTGAGTGTTTTCTGTCTGAAAGCTGAAAGAAATGCTAAAGTCAGATGGGACACAACATACAGCCTTCCAACAACAACAGTAAATGAATGTGACGTTCACAGGGAAAATAGAAATATTTTAGAGTTTTGTTGAATTGTTTTTAGTCACAAATTTTACTTTTTTTTTCTGATGCCCAAGGTTAACACCAGAGGCCATCAACACTTTATGAAAGCAGTTTTGCTTCATTCCTACACTTGACATAGCAAACAAACCAACCCATCAACCCCAAAACATCAGTAAGAATAGAAAATCAGCTTGAGTTTCTCAACATCTCTAACTGGTCCTATCATGTACTCACAGGAGTGACTGCTTGGGAAAGAAGTAATCTCCATGACCAGCAGTGAAAGAACTGGTACTGAAGCACTGTGGTTCTGCCTACCTTCCTTCATCTCCTCAACAAAATACACCAGACTATCTCACAACATGGGAAGCCTTGCTAAAAACTATGGATTTGAGCCTATGACCAGTTACAAGCATGGAAGCCGAAGAAGTTATCCCCTCATCCTCATGTTTATTCACTATTTCTTGCAGTTTTTCAGAAAAGAATATGGAGATTCAGAAAAGAAACAAGCAGATGGAGATGCCAGTCTCAAAAATCAGGCTGTTTATCTGATGAGGTCTATGATATGGCAATCTCTTTAATATTTATCACATGCGGCTATTACCACATGTAACAGAAAACAAAACTGGATGACTGAAGCCTAGAGAAGGAATGTAGCAGCTTAGTAGACTGAGATGCAAATAATTCTGTTCTCCAGCTCAGCAGACAGTAAATATTTGATGGGTTTTTTTAAAGATAAAACACACTGGTCAGCCAATTGTCCCTAGATTTTTAAGTGTAGCTCAGCATCAAGTTCAGTGAGCAGTCAGTAATTACACTGTGTTTGTCCAACTGTTTAGTGATTTGTTTTTCCCAGCTCAAGAATAATTCTCCTCATCCCACATGCATAAAAAAATGCTTTCCCCATTGTTTTCAAATTTAAAATGTCCCAGTATATTAACACTAGATCATGCAATAACTGTCGTCCGCAAGAACATTGCTAAATACAATACATTATACAATACTAGAAATTTTAAGGTTAGCTGAAAAATTAAGTATTAGTATGAAGCTTGCAAGGTGTTTATGTTTTCTTTTTCATATGAGCTACAATCAGGTTGGAAAACGACTACTAGAGTTCTAAAAGAACATCTTGGGGAGTATAACAGATGTTTAGGGACCATTATAATTAATTGTGCTTAAATTCATAGCTCTTCACCTCAAGATCAGAAGTGAGAAGTAGAAAGTTTACCCCTGCGGATTTTTAGCTAATCCCAACATGAAGTGACCATAAAACAAAAGAAAAAAAAGTTTTAGACTAATTTTAGTAAAACCAGGAAGGCACTAATGTCAGATAATGAGGCATAAGTGAGCCTTCACATACAATCTAACACAGTTCTGATCACCCTCAGAGAAAGATTGAAAGAACAATGGCAAACAAAGGTTATCAGGATGGGGGAGCAGGTTGCCCATCTTAGGAACTGAAAAAAGATGAAAACATAACTTGTATAGCCTAACAAAATGCCAATGAAAGGGAAATAGACCTGTTTTCAACACATGTATGGAGTACCACTAAGGAGAAAAAACAGTTTTAATTTTAAGGACAGAAGAATGAGAACAAGTGGGTATGAAGTGATCATGGACAAATTTACACTTTCCAGACTATCTGGTTTGCCAGCTTTTGCTCAGTACCTGGCTGGACATTGATCTACCTGTGGGAGGAGTGATCATCTTTACATCATCAGCTTTGGTTTGCTTCTCTTTTCCCATATTTTTCTCCACTTCCTAAATTATATTTATCTCAACCCATTTTTTTTTTTTTACTCTTCCTTTCCTCTCACCCCATCCCTCTGGGGGTAGTGAGGAAAGTAAGCAAGTGGCTGTGTAATTCTGAGCTGCCTACCAGCATTAAACCACACAATTAACATAACCTTCAACTTTCAACTATTTCTATTAAAAATATTTCCTCAGGAGCACCATCAGATTTTACAGTCTCTCCACTTATTTTTTGGCAGATTACTGAGTCTGTCATGAAAGTGGTAAACTGTGGAAAGTGGAAACTGATCACTCCAGGCACACCCACAACCATCCATAAAACTATGATACATGGTAATTATTTTTCTTTACATCCTTCAAAGAAAACTATTTAACAGCTGAAGAAACTGTAAATGCATGTATGCATTTGAAACAGTCTCCACCAAGTAATTTCATTAGCAATAGTGACAGAACTCTTCCAAACTTCACGACTTCTGAAACTGCTATTTTTCTAAGCATGAAAATTGTTATTCCTACTCCTCTCATCAAAATTCCTCAAGCACCTAATTCACATCTTGAACAAACGTACACCAAAAATCGGTTTTATGAAGAGTTAAGAGCTGTCCTGCTTTGTGTAAAATACCAATTTCCTGCTTTTCTTTCTGCTGCCTTGTGTAAAAGTGTAAACAACAGATTCTTTAGATCAAAGACTTCCTGCTTCATCCCCTTCAAAAAAAAAGTTCCTTGCAGATCAGTACTTTAACCTAGCACAGAAAATAGCGACTATTACATGGGGGAGAAACAAATGAACAAGTGAGTAGAAAAGCAAAATATCCTTTGCCTCCAAAAACTTAACGACTTGTATGTACCAAGCATGGAAAAAACATCATGAAGGAGCTCGAGCCTTGGTTGGCCAAGGCTTTTTAGCACTGAAGAACATCTGTTAAACCCATCATCTTGGCAGAAACCAGCGCCTTAGTCCGCAAAGAAAAACTGCTCGCCTGAGACGCACAAGGCGAGCTCCACGTTGGCATTGGCCATGACCCTCCGGAGACCGTGCCAGATATGCCTGGTGGCAGGACAGCCCCTGGCACCGCAGCAGGGATGCCCCAGGTGACAGGGAGGCCAAAGTCCATCGGCGGGAAACCTGAGCGGACACTTCTCTGGACGCTACTTGCGTCCTGCTCCGGAGGCAGAACAGGGAAGGGAACAGGGTCCAGCATGAGCCCCGAGCCTTCCTCCTGCCCACTCTCCTGCGCCAGGTGTGCCCTTCCCGATCGCCTGGCAGCTGTCCCGGGCAGGGCTGGCACAGCCTCTCCAGCCGCCACGGGCCGCCATTCCCCGCCCTTGCCCCGGGAAAGGGAACCCGCGGGCCGGCCGAAACCCTCCCGACACTCAGTGCCAGCCTCTCCCCACTCCACATCCCGCCCCCGGCGCCCCTCACCGTCGCGCCCATGACCCCCTGATGCCGGGCGACGCTTCGCAGGAAGCGACCCCGCCTCCTTCCCGCTCGCCCCCCGTCCCTGAGGGAGGAGGGAGGGAGGGAGGGAAGGAGCGGGGAGCGGCCCCGCCCCCGTACCTGTCCGGCGGGCGAGGAGGGGCACGGCGGCTCCGGCCGGCCGCCCCCCGCCAGCGCGTCCCGCCCGCCCGCCGGGATCGCCGCCTCCCGCGGGCCCGCGCCGCCGGAAGTGGCGGCCGCCCGGCGCCAGGGGTCGGCGCGAGCAGCGAGCGCATCGACACAGCGCCGCTCGCTCGGCGATCCGCTGCCCGGCCTGAGGCGGGCGGGGACGGCGCCCTCGAGCCCCGGCGCTTTGGGGGCCGCCCACCGCGCCTGAGGGGCGGGGCCGGACCGGGGCCCCACTCAGCGTTCCCGGCTTTCCTACCAAGAAAAAAAAACAGGCGGTTCCCGGTTTTCGGTTCCCGGCTCTCGGCTGCCAGGGACGGCTGCCGAAGGGCTTCCCCACGTGTCTCTGGGGGAGATCACAGAATTGTCAGAGTTGGAAGGGACAATTGGAGATCCAGTCCAACCCCCTTGATAAGACAGGGTGACCTAGAGCAGGTGGCATAGGAACACGTCCAGGGCGGTTTGGAATGTCTCCAGAGAGGGAGACTGCACAAACCTCCCTGGGCAGCCTGTTCCAGTGCTCTGCCACCCCCAATGCGGAGAAGTTCTTCCTCGTGTTGAGGTGGAACTTCTGTTTCGCTTTATGGCCATTGCTCCTCGTCCTCTCTCCGGGCGCCACTGAAAAGAGTCTGGCACCAGTCTCTTGGCACCTGCCTCTGAGATATTTACATGCTTTAATGAGATCGCCTCTCAGTCTTGTCCAGACCAAACATCCCCAGCTCACTCAGTCTCTCCTCATAAGACAGCTGCTCCAGATCTCAAATCATCTTTGCGTCCCTCTACTGATTCCTCTCCAGGAGCTGCTGGTCTCTCCTGTACTGAGGAGCCCGGAACTGGGCACTGCGCTCCAGATGTGGCCTCACCAGGGCCGAGCAGAGAGGGGGAATCGCCTCCTTCCCCCTGCTGCACACGCTCACACAGCGGTGCCCCACAGGGTACCGCCGGCGTTGCTGGCAGCGCAATTACCCCGCTGTGCCCTGCCCCGCCAGAGAGCAGCCGGGACGAGGGGAAGAAGCAGAACCGGGACGGGCTGAAGAGCTCCGTGCCTGCCCGGGCTCCCTGCAGCTGCCTGGAGGAGTGACAGGGACACGTGTGGGGTGTCCCCTCGCCTCCCAGGTGCGCTGCGGTCAGCCGCTGCTGTGGGTCCGCAGCGACTGGGTCTGCCTCAGTACTCTGGAAACGCCTCCCGGAGCAGGAGATCGTATTTCACGCCACGGTGACATCAAGATTGTTTGGAGTCATGAAAAAGTTTATTTCCGAGGTTTGGTTGATGCTCTGCTGTTCTGATGTGAGCAGTGAATCACCCACGCAAAGCTGCTGCTTTCATTAAAAAAAGAAAAGAAAAAATCCGTTTAGAGAGACGTATTCTTGTGATCATTCCACATGAGGCTGCACGAAGGAAATAATAAAAAAAATTAATAATGACAAGTGGAAAGGTAAATGAGAGCAATAACAGCAGAATGCATAGAGCATAATGGCCAAAAGAATCAGGTAAAGAACTTAGAAGAAAGGTAGCTAAAGGCATTTTGGGCAAAATGTGCAAATTAGATGTAGCTTGAAAATACATAAAATCCAGTTATTATTCATATCAGTCTATAAAATGGCAGTGCTGTATTTTCTGTAATTATGTGCAGAGGTATTTAACATTATACGTAATCACTATAGGACAAGAGATATATATTTAGAAAATTCAAGCTTTTATGTTTACAGTGTTTTAAAAGTCTTTTTTACCTTTTCCAATGTTAGTGTAGTAAATCAGTGTGTATTATAGATAGTAGTAGCGTGCTCCAACATTTAACAATATATTTTTAAAAGGTATTTATTAAGTGACAAACACCAAAAAGAAAATGTGCAATGGTTACTTAAAAATAACTAAACAAACAAAAATTTGAACCCTCTAAAACCTTTTAGCAAGTAGCTATTTCTGAAAAGCAGGATTAGTGATTATTGAGAAAAATACTTGCAGCCACCCTGTGAAGTTCCAGTGCTTCTTGGTCCAAGTTTCCTTAACCTGATTGAGGGATTTCACATTTAGGAAACAATTGTGCTTTTTTTGCAGCACTATGAATGTTGCTTTTCACCATCTCTGTGACAGAAGTAACTTCCCCAGTAACTTAAGTAAATATACTCAAGCTTACATGTGATCAACTGGGGTTTTCTAGTTTCATGTCAATAAATTCTCTAGATATGCCAGCTGTAATAAACTTTACTGTTACAGATGTAAGTGGAGTGATTACACAGGAAGTTCCACCTGAACATGAGGAAGAAGTTCTTTTCTGTGTGCGTGGCTGAGCACTGGAACAGATTGCCCAGAGAGGCTGTGGATTCTCCTTCACTGGAGATGTTCAAAAGCCATCTGGACACAATCCTGAGTAATGTGCTCGAGGGGACCCTGCTTGAACAGAGTGGTTGGACCAGATGACCTCCAGTAGTCCTTTCTAACTTTACCTGTTCTGTGTTTCTCTTGAGTGGAGGCAGGCAGCAGGAAAAATCTGACTCAAACTGCACCATTGAGTTGGATTGACTAAATAACCTGTATCTGGGTGGAAAGAACCTGAATATGTGAGGCTCTTGATTAGGAAGAGTATTGAGGAGAAACACACTGGCAGATGTGATCTGATTTTCCCTCGTATCTGAGACTTGTTGATACCCTATTGTAGTCTTTGTTTTTTAATTCAAAAATGTAGAAATTAGGTTGCTTGATTTTGGGAGATCTCCTGCCTGTTGCTAAATAGCATATATCTTGCTATTTGCAATGTAGTTTTCTATTTCTATTATCTGGAATCCATCATTCCAACTGGAAAGTGGCAGGTATGCTGGAGAATGTTCTCTTTAAATAAAGCAGAAGAGTAAATGATGAGTAGGATGTTTATTATTGATCTCACAGATGCTTTTGCAGCCTGCAATATGAACACGTATGGATTACTGGTAAAGCTGGAAAGCAAATTACATTTTCTTTTATCGTTTGTAAAAATGAAGTTAGGGCTTATGAAAGGCACTGGATTCAGGCTCTGGGGACCTAACTTCTCTGTTTATCCAGGAAATAGATGTTGTACATCACAAGCAGAGGCAGTGGAAGTATTAAAGATCTCAAAGTTCTCACACTCCCTGTCTGTACTTTTCTGTCTTGACCTACTCAAGGTACCAATAGGAAAGCTTAGTCCGTGCACAAACTTACTCCTAATTTTTTTTTCTTCTGGAAGATACACAATAATGCTGTTGGCTGTAGTTTTATTAACAAAAAAAGCTTTTGTTCACTACAGTCTAATTTAGAAATGTTAGCTCCATAATAGACTTTGTTGCCTTTGTTGTCTAGTCTGGATTGTTTTCATGCCCATTCAATATGAGCAATTCTAATTTTTCTGCGGTGAAATGGTACCCCTGTACTCACTTCCCATACACCAGATTGGGAATGAATCAGAACAAAGATGTTAGGCACTTCTTATTTGTGAAGAGAACATAAATATGAAATATTTATAATAGGTACACATCTTGCATTTTGTCAATGGGCTTGGGACAATTATATCTTTGTGGCATAATATGTGTTGCTATTAAGAATTTAAAGGAGTAAAAAATATTTCCTATGTGTGGCAAAATTACCCAATACGGGTATGTTTCCCCAAGAAATGTGTGCAGGAATACCATGAGTGACACAAATATCCATGAACATTTTCACTAGGGTTATAAATAAAATTAGGCTAATGAAGTAGAACAGTGAGGGGCATTTCCTATATTTCAGCATGAAAGACAAATTAACACCACTTTTAATGCTTGAACACACCTCTCAGAGATGTGTGTTATTTGGATAAATTTTTTTAGAATCTTCTATGTTGACTAAGTCAGAGCATAAGTCAATGAGGATGCAGTTTGTGAGTCTTGATACAGCTAAAGCTGACATAATTTATTGCTTCATCATGCTTATCAAAAATGGTGGGGAATTACATGCAAAGTGACCAATTTTTCTCTGAATTTTTTGTTTTAGGGTTTACATTTGAGACAAGTATTACACAAAAGTAAGTATTTTGGTTAGATGAAAATGTGTTTTGGCTGTCATAACTGGTCATCTGCTGACTTAGTGTGGGTTAGGTAAACCTAGAAGCTTGACTGGCAGAAAAAAGAACATCTGTTTACCTCTGTAGCATGGGGAAAAGGTGGAAAACAATAATTTTCCTCTCCTGTTGACAGACATAATGATGTTTCTGGTTATTTAATACAGTAAAATTTTTCAGCCAGCCTTGTACAGGTTTTGATTGCTGTTACTCTGAGATGCAGTAGAATATGAACAAAACAAATAAGACACACACACAAGAAAAACCTGATGGGCTTTTTGCTTGGAATATTTTTAAAATTAGAAATAAGTGCCCATCGAAACTGAGGATGGCTAGCTAAGTAGCACAATAACAATGCAATTAAAAATCCATGTTTTAATATATGTTATCAAAATGTGTATGTTGTTTCTGTAATCAATGTTTTCTGAATACTTTACTTTCATTTTCTCTACTTAAATTCCAGCTACAATGATTTTTCCTAGCCTAATTTTAAAAACTGTTTCTAATGTATTCCTTGTACTACTGCATTTTACTGCCTCAGAACCTAAATTGTGGCTTTAACAGTAACAAAAAGCTCTATGATTATAGAATACAAAGCTTGGAATGTGTGATACATCACTTCACATTCAAGAGAAAGCTATTGTAACTAGAATTATAAAGTTCTGCCTTCTGACATTACAAAGTACTGTAATACTGATTTTTAAATTTTTAAATTGCACTTAAAAAATGGAACGTAAGGCCAGACAGATAATCTATCAAGTGTTGATAACAGTCTAGATACAACTTCATTATTTCTGTCTCGTCACTGGTGCATATAAATGCTAGTACTTAGAAATGCAAACGGTAAGTAATTTGCTCAGAGAGAGTGGGTGTCCAGATGTATATTCTATGACTTATTTGGAATAACAATGTAGGGAATTTTGCAGTCGTAACTGGTTGATATCAGAAAAATCGTACTTAAATAGTTCTGTACATTGTGATTGGAGGGGTTGAAGCAACTTTAACTGGTCAGTTTAGGTCACAAGCAGCCTTCTTTGAAATAACTTCTTTTTATTCATACATAGTTGTGAACGGGCTTATGACTTGGTATTCACAGCATTACACTGATGACACTCCACATCATGGGAGTAAAAGTGGTCTCACTTGTGCCTGCAGGTCTTGTGTTATGCTGGCAGAGTATGTGCTAGTGAGGCAGGTAAATTGACAGAATGTTTTCTATAAAAAGAAATTCTCACTGTCCTATTGCATTCTTTTTGAAATAATTTTGGGCCTTCAAGACTGTAAATAATAGAGTATGTTGTGGCTGTGCAAGGTTTGAATTCAGGTCCTGCTTCTGAGAAGTGAAGGTGTGACGGGTGTTTTTTCTTGTGAACATTTCTTGAAGTATAAGATGTGGAAGGTTTGCTGAGAAAGGATGAAGCTGTTTATACATACTGGGGATATGCAATGTGTGTTTTGATAAATGTTGAGGGATATCTGGGTGAGAAATTAACCTAAGAACAAGCATTAGGTCAGATCAAAGGTTTGTTTAGTCATTCTCTGTGATGGAGTCTAGGGAGCTGAGGATAGGTTAAGTAGTCCCTCTCCTAGCATAGGCCCCTGACTTGTGCTAGTAACTTTTGTGGAGGTTGTGTGTAGATTGTTTAATGGCCTCTAGTAGACATTTCCTCCTACACTTGGTCTATTTCTTTGAAGTCATTCAAGTTTTTGGCCTCTGTAATGTTCAGCAGGCAGCTGTAATGGATTATCAGTCTGGATCAATCTAGGACTGAACAGTACTGTGAAGGTGATGGAATTGGTAAATGAAGTTACCACAGAATGGTTTGGGTTGGAAGAGACTTTAAAGATAATCTAGTTCTAATCCCCCTGTCATGTCAGCAACACCCTTCCATTGACCAGGAAGGGTGCCTGGTCAAAGCCCCATCCAGTTTGGCCTTGAATGCTTCCAGGGATGGGCGTCCCCAGCTTCTCTGGGCAATGTGTTCCCGTACCTCATCATAATCACACTGAAGAATTTCTGCCTTATATCTGATGTAAACGTACCCTCCTTCAGTTTAGAGGCATTCCCCCTTGTCCTGTCACTACATCCCTTTGTAAAAAATCTCTCTTCAGCTCTCCTGCAGGCCCCCTTTAGGTACTGGAAGGCTGCCCTAAGGCCTCTCCAGAGCCTTCTCTTCTCTTCTCCAGACTGGACAACCCCAACTCTGTCAGCCTGTCTTCATAGGAGAGATGCTCCAGCCCTCTGATAGTCTTCATGACCCTCCTCTGGACTTGCTCCAACAGATCCATGTCCTGCTTATGTTGTGGACCCCAGAGCCTGGACACAGAACTCCAGGTGGGGTTATATAAGACTGGAGTAGAGGTGCAGAATCACCTCCTTGACCTGCTGGTCGCACATCTTTTGATGTAGCACAGGTTATGATTGGCTTTCTGGCCGACTTGCTGAGGGTGTGCTCAATTCCTTCTGTCCATGTCACGGATGAAAATGTTAAACAGTGACAGTCTCAACAATGACCCTTGAGGAATGCCCCTTGCCACTGGTCTCCATTTGGACCTTGAGCCATTGATTGCAATTGTTTGAGTGTAACCATTCATTATTCATTAAGGAGTTCACCCATCAAATCAATCTCTCTCCATTTTAGAGACGATGACATAGTGTGGCACAACATCAAATGCTTTGCACAAACCCAGGCAGATGGCTTTAATTGCTTTTCCCTCATTCACCACCACTGTAATTCCATTATAGAAGCCCACCAGATTTGTAAGGCATAATTTGCCTTTTTGAAGCCATGTGGGATGTCACGAATCACCTCCTTGTTTTCCATGTGGCTCAGCATAGTTTCCATGACCTTGCTGGGCACAGAGATGAGACTGACTGGCCTGTACATCCCCAGGTTTTCATTTTTTTTTCTCCTTTTTTTTTTTCTCTCTCTTTTTTCCCCCCTCTGTTTCTCTTTCTCCATCATACTTATGCATTATATTAGCATATAATATATTTCCAGGTACATAAACTTGGAAGTTGGTGTTTGGCAAGCAGACTATGTTCCTGGAAAACAAAGCAAACAGGTTTTTTGGTTTCAAGTGGGTACTGGAAAGGAAAGATTGATATTTCTCAGAAGAAGAAAAGAAGAATACGGGAGTCTGTTTTATACTTCTGATTGGTAACTTTAGGGAGAGAGTAAGTTTGGACAGGCTTGGCTGGACAATGACACTTTTAGATAAGCATAAAAAATATTTTATATTGAATTGAAATTAATTTGAAACAAAACTCCCGTGTTTCTGAAGTTCATTCTTCATTATGTCTTAATTCCTCTTAAAAGAGGATTGTAGTAATTTTTATACTACATTGGTTTCTTCTTCTGAATTAGTTTATAAGTTAATAGTTGATATCAAAGAAGTCTGTGTATTTGCTGATGTGCTAGAAAACAAAATCAGCTGGGAATTAGTCACAATTGAAGTTAAAAGCAATATACTCTATTTATTACTAAAGATGTAGTGTAATAAATAATGGATTTTATACGTATTCTCAAATTTTCTGAAGGCAAGATTGTGAAAAACCTCTGCAGCATAATGTAATCTGAAGGAACTAAAGTGTTATGCATGAGAAGGTATTGAAATGAATTTTCACATCACTTGTTTTGTACTCATGGGTGTTTTAATGACATTTTATAGTGTCGTAGTAGTATCTTTCAAAACTAAAGCAGCATTCTTCTGAAGTAATTTTGTCACTGCTTTATTGGCATGAGAAGTGGTTCACTACAAGAGATGATGCAATGCTCACATTTAAATGGACTCCAGTGTCTAAGTAAGAAGGGAATGCAGTTCTCCCTCTGGTGTTAACTCATCCTGGTGTTTTACAAGGGTTGGGAATTTGTCCTCTGTGTACTGAACCATTTTAGTGGTAAATTCTGTTAAGGTATCCTTATCTCTACTCTTCAGTTATCTGAGAATGGATCCATAAGACAAACTGTAGTGAACAATGACCAGTGAAACTGTGTGCAATTGAGCCTCTTTCTCCCTGCCCCAAATCAACATAAAATTATGTCTTCCATGTTTGAAATCACTAGGGATTTCCAGAAGAGTCACAGAGCTGACGACAAAGATATTTTCTTCTTGTCATTGGATATATTCTCTTTTGAACTGACATGTGCCAGGTACAGCTTCCTCTGGTCCTTTTGGTGAGAAATGTCATTCAATTTCTGCAAAATTCAAGTGATCAAAGCTGTCAAAGCCAGACATTTCTGTCAGTGCCAACTTCACCCTTTGGCTTATTCTTTGCTAAAAGGCTCCATGTTGGGTTGGTTTGTATAATTTAGTGTCACCAGGAATGTTTTCTGTTACAGATGTCCTAGAAGGCCTCTAAATATTTTATTTACATCATATTTTATTTTAGAGCAATGTTTTAAAAAATTGTTACATAATAAGTATCTTGTTTGTCCATGCTTGTTTTTATTGCTATGATAACATCTAGATTCTTTCCTCAAGACAGAGCTTGAATTGTAGCCAAATTTGCATAAATTTACAGCAAATAAGTCTCTCTAACCAGGGGAGATTATAATATGGAATAATTTAGGAAAAAAGTAGAAATATATACTAAGTCAAATGATGCACATTCCCTTTGGTGTAGTGCACCCTCTGCCTGGTCACGGTTTTTTGTGTGTCTCCTGCTGTGTGTGAAGAGAATGCAAGGATAGCTGGAACTCCTTTGTCTTCTCAAAGCTTGAGGTTTTCCTGCATTATTGGTGTTTTGTTGGCTTCTTTTTATTAGGATTGAGTATATTGGTAAATTTTCTTTTGCTTTCTAAAGCATTGGCTTTTCAAAATAGAGTAAGTTATGATGTATCCAAAGTCTATCTAAAATGTTTGAATGGAATAATATTTTGTGGCATAATAAATGCAACTGACAAAGATAAATTGATATCTAGAAAATTGTATACAATACCTTAAGACTTGTCCTGTGTTTTATGTGACTTCATGGCCTTCTTAAAAAATTCTCATAGATGCATCCAGCATCTACCTACACAGGGATCATGCCCAAATCTGTTCTCAGCTCATTACACAAACAGTCATGAGAGGACAGTGTAAAAAGTGTTTTAAATTCTAGATAATAGCAAGAAATTGGAAAAAAAAAATTGAAAAGTCCAAAATATTTTGGATGTAATTTTTTTATTAAATTTTGAATTTAATTGAATTTTAAGTTCTATTTTATAATTTTATTTGCATATTTTTATTGCCACTGAGTTACTCCTGTAGGCATTAGGTAATTATAAAGCACTACATTTTTTTGGGGTATTTATTGAGTTATCATAGGTCCTTCATTTTTATTTCATTTTTGTTAACAATTCATGCACTAAATGGAAGGGAAAAGTTTACTGATTTTGCATGAAATTGCTAATTCCACAGTCTGTGAGTACCTATTACACCATGAAGCAAAGAATATATATTTTTTTAATCTTCTACAAAAAAGAATACATTATATATTTTTTTTGAAAAGCACCACTATTTTTTTGCTTCTTTTTTTTTCTGGAAATATTAATTGCAATAAAATGGCATACCATCTCCAAATATGCTGAAATGTCAGACTATTTGCTGCCATAGTAGAGATGTAAAAATAAACTAGTTTTGCTTTACTGAGTAAACAAACAAAAATATGTTGATTATGAATATGTAAGTGTCATTTATATGTGGGGTGGCTGACTTTTTCCCATCTGTCAAATCTACACAGATTAAGAGTCTGATGTAAATGTCAATATGAATCCAAGTATGACAGCTCTATTTATTTCTAAACATGATGTACTCTGTGGTGCCTGTTTCTGTAACGAAGTGTGCCTGAAAATTAAGTGTGTCATAAGCATTCATTTAAAGAAACAGCCTACAGTCTGCTAAAGACATCATATAAAGAAAAATATCCTTTTCAAGAAGGGAATTTGTTACTTGACTATTTTAATGTGAATTGTTTCTTCTTTGCAGCATGTCTACGTCTTTGGTAGCCAACCTGATTACCCCATATCATAAAAATTTAGTACCTTTCTACTGCAGTAGTTACTGGGTTATTGTTCATTTTGAAGGTATAATCAAGTCCATAAATTGCTAACTCTGCTGCTGAACTTAGGGCAATAATCTAAAGTCTTTTTTTTCCCCACAGTCCATCTTACCAGCTTTTTTCCTTTGCTAAGCAGTTTAAACTGATATTTACAAATAAGTGAAGCAGCATTATAACATGCATATTATTCTCAGTTTAATGCAGTTATATTCTGATAGCTTGGATATGTTGAAGGTAGTGTATTTCTGCATTTTTTTTTCTTTTCCTGAACCTACACAGCATTATTATTTGGGGTAATCTGGCCAATTCATCCAAAGCCTTCAGCATGTTCTTTATAGATCCAAATCACATTGCAACATGGCTAGGTTGCAGTATTCTTGGGCTCCATTAATTATATTGTTTAGTGATACCTGGAGCAGTAGCATTATTAATGGTGTGTGAGAAAGATGAAAATTACTTGAGGCACAAAATCTAGTGGCAGAAATTCCTTCTACAAGCAAGAATCAGCAGAGTTCACTGTAAAGGAGTAAAGATAGTGTTAAACATTTTTTTTTGTAGAAACTAGTGGCTTTTAGTACCTGTGTACCCACTGCATTTAATTTTGAAGATTAATCAATTATTTTAAAGAAAGAGAAAAATAAATTTTGTAGGTTCATTAACATAAAGCAGTGTTCTTTTAATGCTAATGTCTGTGGCAAATACTTTGACTGGTAAAATTGATTAGAAGTATTCTGTTTGTGTGAGCAATAATCTCAATGGGCCGTTCTGAAAACATGTTATACTACAGTTGTATTAGAAGAAAACTTGGTTGTATAGAAAAATAATTTCATGGTCCTTTGCTTGTGAGATATTACACTTCAGTTGTCTTAAAGGCCATTTCTTATGAGAAGGATCTAGAACTGTGTGAGTCTGCAACCTCCCTATTAGAAGCTCTTTGATAGTTCACTCACCAGAACAATTTTCCCTAACCAGGATCATTGTTTTTGGCTGAGGTGTCTGGACTTTCAGTGACTCTTCCAAAACAAAAATATCTGTATTTTTTTATATTGAAGTAAAGTTCCTTTGTGTAATTTTCCATGGGATTCTTTAGTCTCTTAATATTCGGTGTTTTCCATGCTGGAGTGTCCACTTAGGTCTTTAGGTTGCTCGACTACAAAACCGAACTCAGCTCAGTTCAAAGAGAGTGTAGTGTTAGGCATGACCTCAAGGGGTGAACACTGATGTTTCATGACTCATGCCATCCATTTTTAACATTTTCTATTATGAAAGAATGGAAACCATTTTGTTTACTCATTTCCCAAAATGAAAAGTCATCTGCATAGAAATGTGGCCTTGTAGTCTAACCAGTTATTTGTAATACTTTCATCTAGTACAGTATCTGATGATTTCTGAAGCTGATGTAAGGTCTCACAAGTAGTCTTTCAACACCATGCTGTTTTTATTCCAGCTCCTGTTTATAGGTGTGAAAACTGAAGAAGTGAGTGAAGCATTTATAACACAGTGGGCAGTAGTACTTGTACTGTTAGAGCTCATTGATTCCTTTCACAGCCCAGTGATCATTGTCCCAGAATGCTCTGGCTTTAAGGACAGTTTGACTTGACTTTGCCATTTAAAATGTAGGCTGATTTTTATCATATTATTTTTTTAATTTGTTGCCAAAGACAGGCATATTTGTCTTTGTTCTCAAAATTTTGCTGGCTCAGTGCATTCATTACCTTTTTCTTTTAATTTACTCATAAGTATGTTTCTGTTCTGTGACTTTTTATTTATTTTTTTTAGAAATATTTGTGCATGTAGCATAGTCATGGGAAAAGTTTAATTCAGCCTGATTTTAGTTGGATGATGTTCAAGAGTTAGTCAGGATCAGTAAGGCTTCTCTGATCATGAATGTGAATAGTACTATTGTATAAGTAAATTTTCCTCCTAATAGTTTGTGCCCATTTCATTACCAGAACATGAAGCCTGTGGATTAAGCAATGAATTTTAAGGAATTAAAATGCAACTGAACAACTAAACAAGCTTTTAATGGAGATTTCAATTTCTGTAATGTCTGTTGAGGAGTAAAGTGTCTGTTTCCCACCAATCTGGAAGAGTCTGAAACATTGATCTACATCTGTGGCCATGTGCTTGAACACTATTAGGCTCAGGAAATGTTGCCTGAATTTTATATTCTTTGGCAAAAATATTTTTCATTTCAAGCAATTGGATTATTAGTGTGAGGTTACTAAAAATGATGAGGTGTTTTCACCTACTACTGAACTGAAAGTCTGGTAGGAGGATGCATAGTTTTCCCTTCTGCACACAATACTTGGCAGTCTGTACCTTGACTTCTGCTAGATTTAATTTTTACTGTGCTTGAGCCTTGTTTGGTGCTTCCTGCTGCTCTGCAGACCTAGAAAAAGACTTTTTCATTCATCTGTTTTGTTGCAAAAATGCTTGGCTTTGTTTTTTTTTTTTAAGTGAAAGTGCTTTTTAATCTGTTCAGCAAGGCGCATCTTGATTCCATATTTTCCTGGGTAATGGATTTGGGTACATCATTTGTTGTTCTTCAGAGTTGAAAGTGACTAACCTAATTTCAGCTATGAATGTATTCTCCAGTATTTTTTGCTCACTTAGTTGCTTTGGATATTTGGCTGCTTGAACAGAAGGGAAAGGGAGATTAGGGATGCACTTTTCCATGGCCTGGAGACATGAGCCTAGAGGCAGCTTTTGCATAGTTTCTGGCGATAAGTGAATATAATGCTGATAGACAGCAAGGTATTTTGCTGTATGTTTGTCATGAACATAAAAGAGTGTGGACAATCTGGATGGCACAGAGAAGAGTAACTCAATGGTTATATTTCTAATGTAATTTGTTACATAAGCATGTCCAAAGCTTTCCAAACTCATTCAAGTTCTGTTATTGTTGACAACTGAATAGAATTTGAGGAAGATAATGCATTCACAATGAGTGGAAAATACTTGGTTGATTATTATTATTTTTATTTTATATCCCTTCCTTATGTTAATACATCCTCTGCAAAAATACAAGCACTGTTTCACAAAAGCTTGTCTAAGAAGTGGTATTTGCAGAAATGTCAGTTGCAACCTTTGTTTTCTTCATGTCAGCTTGATAAAGGAAAGGATAGTCTGCACTAGTATTTGCTCTAGGCCCTCTGAAATTTAAATACAACAGTAATTCTTAATAAACGACCTTTGTTAAACTAAAACTGTGCTCACATGTTGTGAGTCAGAAGTGCTAGGTGCTGGACTGGGGAGATTTGCCAGTGGAGCACAACCACCAGCAGCACCATCTCAGAATGATGACTGAACATGAGCTATTAAGGGACATGGCTTACACAAGTCCTGTGACTTCCCTCGCATGGCAGTGGCTGACTAGGAAACATACCCGTTTTGGCAAATTCTGTTGCCAGCAACATGGAGAATTTGCATTCTTACATTTCTCAACCTGATTTTGTTTGTAGATGAACTGCAGTATGCAGAAATGGAGGATAATAAAAATTTCCTCACAAAGTAAGAATTCTTGGAAAACCATATTGCATTTTGAAATATTTGTTAAAATTGCATCTTGATTTTGTAGTTCTGTTTACTTCTAATGGTCAGAATAAAAATTTGGGAGACCTGCCCCAGAGGATGCTTTTCTAGTGCTTGCTTTACGTGGTGATGCTGCAACTAGATGGTCTTAGGTCCGACTGCACAGTTATATGTTCTGCTTTGAGGCTTTGAGGTAATGGTGAACAATTCTTTTAGGAGGAAGGCAGCATTAAGAATAGAAGGATACTTTTAAACATGCAAAACATCAGGGGTGAGCCCACTCTTCATGTCCTTTATCTAGACTTGTGGGTCACTATATATGTGTGTCCATCCAAGATTCTTATACTGGACTTCATTGGTGTCACAACTCATTGTGAGTTTTATATATGCAAGGGGTTTGGACTGAGTAGACATCATCTACTTCCAGACTCTGTCTATTTCCATAATGAGTGGCTCAAGGAAAATTTTTGTCTTTTGTAAGAAGAAGAAAAAATTTCCATGCTCCTACAGAGCAGAAATGTACTTTATGACTTTCACAGCCTCTTTCTTGACTAGCATGTTACTAAAGACAAAAGCAACCTTGTTAAACTTGGTATGGATTATTTCCTTCTTGGTGGAGTCCTCTCCTATGGTTGCCTCAATTCCAACAGTGCAAATTTCTGTAGCTTTTTATTTACTGGAAATGCCAGCATAGCTTCATAGGGAATTGACACCAAGGAAACCAGATTAAACTGTATGGTGTTATATAGACATATGTATAAATGTAACATGGTATATAAGTCTTTCATGCCTTTTTGAGTATTAATTGCCCCAGAAGACTGTCCCTGCTCTATCACAAGGCTAGAAACAAAAAACATTTTAGAAATTAATGCCGTGTAGTTAGCCAGCACCAGGACCCTAAGAACTTTGAAAGTATGAATAAATGTATTCCAATTACTGACTAATGCAGGTAATGGGTTTATGGTACTTAGAGGTCTGGATCTGTTCCCTGACAGCCTGCAGACATTAGGGGCCCCTCATGACCAGCCTGCAATGTAGGCATTATGGAGTGATTTTTACTTTACTGCCTTTTCCATCAGATCATCCCCTCTCTTTCACACACAAGGTTAATTCACTTCTTGATCACATTATTTCCTCGCTGCTCTTTGACAATATAAAAATTCTGAGTGGACAGCTCAATCCCTCTTCCATCTCAGATTTGATTGTTATGGTATTGCCTGGCGTCCCTCAGAGGCCTCCAGCAGCCTTTGCTGCACTTTATGACACTTAAATGGCTGGGCTACAATTTCTCCATCTATTCACGAAATGCTGTTAATAACTCATTTTCAAAGAGGCCCTTCTTTATGTCTTGGCATTAAAGGATTTTTTATTAGGTGCCAGGATAGGTGACACACAGCCCCAGTAACCAAAGAGTTAATTAATCTGTTGAAATTTATTGCCTTTTATACTGCACTCAGTGTGACAGTCCCTAAGAGAAACAGATACTATATTTACAACTGAGCTGAAATATTCAGTAATATAGTCTGCATACTGACCCACTCCATCAGTGTATGCCTTTTGCTGGAGTACCCATTAATCAACTAAGATGGATTTGTGTAATCTGTCTTCTTTCTTATTCTGAGATTCCAATAAATATTGAGATAATAATTTATTGATTACTCTGCAATATAAATGTGTAGTAAAGCCACCCAAGATATTTGCATACTAATGCATTTCAAAGCTCTTGGCGTTCTGTAGGTATGAGGAAGAGAGAGATAGTAACAGGGGTTAGGATAGAATTCCTCTGGAATGTAGAACACTAAATTCTGTGTTAGCAGGATGTGGTGGTCCTCCAAGGTAATTTTTGAGATTTTATAATGAGGGAAAACATAACTTGTATTACTGGCGTTTCATTTAGGTGACAATAAACACAAGAGTGTGTGTTTTGTTTTGCAAACAAAAATTTTTCAATTCCTTTCAAGTGAAATATTTATCAGAAGATTCTGGCTTTGTTCTTTCTGAAAATAACAGTCTGGGCTGCCCACTGTATTGAAGTCCTGCTGTAAAGGATGTATGTGTCTGTAATATGCATGACTCAGTGCAGCAGATTATTTGATGCAGCTCTCCTGGGAGTTGAAATAAAGAAGGTTCTGTCGAGGGAGGGATTATGACAGCTTCTGGCATAAATTAGAGAATTTATGTGGAGTGCTGTAATTCATTGCAGCCTTTCTTCAGCAGTGGCATGCAATATACTATGTATCTGCCATAGCACTGAGATCCAAGGTTTTCACATACCTAATCCTGCTCTGTACTAGGGCCTGGCATGGACTATAAGGCAGTTTTGTTTACTCTGTGTTGCCTTCCTGTGGTAATTTCTCCCTACCTCCTTCTGATTTACTCATTTTGCTTCTTTATCACATTAGTAGTGGTTAATCCAAGCAGCTCTGCTTAACTACTGAAATGTTCTGTCCAAGTAGAGCAGTTTGCATTCATTTGCAGAGCTAATTTCTTTGTTTATGACCTTGTATGGTACATAACACAAAATAGGGTTCAAACTATGATAAATTATAATTCTGTTCTCAAGAAAACTGCTGCACCAAAAAGGTGAGGCTGGACAATCCACTTGGAGTATCACCTGAGGAATATTGAATGGTTCTGGTGAGGTAGTAACAATGTCCCTCTTTATGCTTTGTTTTCTCTTCCTCATTTCTTTATGACTATGACAGCTGGAAGCCGCCTTACAGTAGAAAGTGGGACTCTGGTATTTTTGCCAGAGAAAGCTGAAAGAGAAAAGCTTAGCAAGGCTTTTCCATTTCTTGGAAATGTATTCTTTTATCAACTTCAATTAGAATGTTTGCCTTTACTTCATAAAGGCTTCTCCCTTTGCCAATAACGGAGAAATTATTAGGTAACATTTTCCTCGCTGCCATTTAGAAAAAGCAGGTCACTGGGCTTTTTTTGAGTATGCCTACAAGTAAAAAAGTCTGCTCTGGCAAATCTTTTTCCCAGAGGAATTAGGAGAACCAGTCAGTATGCCTGATGATTTCCACTTCACTTTCTAGCATGGTCTAATTTGGTCCAAAGTTTCAGTGGACTGTTCAGGAGACTCTACTGTCTCAAACACTGAGAAAGATCAATTTTCCAGAATTAACACAGAAATACATCCTATAAAAAGTAGGTTTCTTATTAAGAGATTACTTCTAATCATCAGCATGACTGTCATATGGTATATGAGATATTTAGTTCTGCTTAGAACTTATGCTATAAATTCAAGAGTTTTCTCTCTCATGTGTATATGGATAACTGCTGTGTGAGACTTTCAATGTAACTGTTGATCTGTAGGATAAACATGTCCATTTGTCCTGAAGAATCAAATGCAAAATTTAATTGCTGTTTATATTTTCTAAATTCCAAAAAAGTTACTGAGACAGGAATGTTTTGTGGTTTTTTGCATATGAAGAACTTTAATCTGCTTCCAAGTCCTCTGCTTTCTTAGTACTTAGGTACCAACCAGTATTATCTGTTTGTCTAGTACTGAACATAGCATATCCTCACTCATGAAAACCATGATCATGAGTGGAGTTTTGGGGGATAATATTTTTCCTTGAATAGTTCAGGAGCCCTTAGTTCAATTCAATCACAAGTGGTTTATGCAGCACGTTTCTAGTCTCCATAACAATTTTTCATAGTTTTGGGTAACTGCTTCTGATCAGAATAACTGAAGTATAGATAAAATTGTACTGCACAGGATTTGTTTTCTAGTGTCTTGCTGATAAGGTTAACCAGATGGTGAAGTATAATCATCTAGACAGTACCATAGATCATCACACACACACACAAATAGACAAAACCAGAGAATGATAAATTTTCCGTTACTTTTATTTGTACATGAATCAAAAAAGACTCAAAACCTACAGAAAGCCAACCTTTTGAAACTAAAGAAAACCAATTCCATTAGTTTCTATATTTCTGTCTATAGTTCAACATTCTAAGGAAATCTAAACCTGTTGGTTTCCCTTTTTTCTTTAATGAAATTTCACCTATTGTGAATTTTATATCAATTTTCATGAATGTGTATTCTCTTTCATAATTCATGACATAAGTATCTTAATAGCAAAATAAAAGCAGTTAAAAATAAGCTACCTAGTATGGGTTTTTTTTATGCCATATTGCTTGAAGTGATCCTAAGTCAGCTATTTAGGAAGGTCACAGGATTAAGATGTTTTGCACCATAATTTGGCTAACCTCAAAACTTGGGTTAACAATAACAATAGTAACAATAATAATAATAATGATGATGATGCTATAAATTTACAAATTTGTTTTTGATTTTGAGGGTTTTTCCCCTATTTGATCCTTGTTCTCAGGAGCAGCAACTTCTAGTGATTGAAAAAATGCCAGCAATGGTCTTAGGGTATCTGGTGAGATTGTGCATTTTGAATATTAAGTTATCAGTTGTTTCTTTAGTCAGTAGCATTCCCCAGGGTGATCTGGTGATTATACAGGCTTGATATAAAAATGATTGCAGCACATAGCATTGCAAGATGCACATCACTCAGTAACTGTGCTTCTTCAGCCACAAATTAAGTTGTATTGAGATTGACTGTACTGATTGGATATGAAAGACTTCGGGTGTCATGAGATGTGTTGCTGCTCTGCTCAGCGTTGTGGGAATTTTGGTTCATTGAAACCCTTTTTGGAATGCAAGATCAGGTCTGGTATCACATATATGTAATTATGTTAAATAATTTGGGACTGGGCTTTGCAAGTTTTTCAAGAGTATACAAATTTGGATTTTGTGGTGAGTTTGTGTGTGAATTATAACACAGTGACTGCTGTTTCAGTGCAAAGAATGAACAAAATGAATGAAAACAAAAATAGCAGAGTATTGCTTGTGGGAGAAGTTATGTGAGCAGGCTGTTAGGAATGTGCTGGGATTTATCTGGAAGAGAGGAGCTGGAAAGAGGACTGCTGTAGGGATAGATGTGAAAATCGTGTGGGGATTTATTGTATTCCATTGGATGTATTGATTGATACACTGCTGTTTCATGAGGGTCTGTAGGAGGAGACCAATTATTTCCATTTCACAGGTGCTTGAATTTCTGGGAATACTTCTCTGTAGGCACAGAGTTTGTGGTAGTTGGGAGTGGGGCTGCAATTGAGCCTCACCCTTAATGGGCTACAGCTGTGCAGGACAGGTGAGCAGTATTGAAGGTAATGAGAGAGGGAGTGCCGAGGTGCACTGACCAATCACCAAGGGAACAGAGGGCACACAGGTGTGAGGCATGTGACCTGAAGGGTATAAAAGGTTGGACTGAAGACTGTTACAGAGCAGGTGCTTGAAGCATTTTGGTGTGGTATGGGGTTGCTCTAGATGGGCTGATGCTTCCTGATATTGTTCAGTGACACACTGTGTATTGTGGCTGTCTCAGCTGTGACATAGGGTGACCCTGACAGGTTTCAGGACTGGGCTGTAGGGTCAAGTACAGCCAGAGATGGAGCCCAATGTAGCATTGAGAGCAGTGGGGAGACACTGCCTGGTCTGGGCCTGGCTGATTTTGATGACTGGAGTACAGGTGAGCTGCTGGGGGCATAATGGGCAATAACTTATTGAATAAAGAACAGATTGTATTTATGTACATGGAAAGACTTCTTGAAAATAGAAGGCATTGAGACTACTGATTATGCTCTTTGTAGTGTTTTACTATGGCAAAGACAAGATTTTGAAACTGATGCAAGTACTCTTCTTGATGTTTGGAAAGAAGTTTGGAAAAGACTATGGGTTGGGGGGGACAAGGAAGCTGCAGATTTGGCTACCACCTGGAGATTGTTTTATGAAACTTTAAAAGAATTGAAAACAGAGTGGGAGATGGAAGAAGAATCAGAGCAAGAAATTGAAGTTAATGGAGAACAACAGAAAAATGAGGTTCAGCCTGAGGATTTGCCTTTCCCTGAAATAGAGCCTGCTGGAGCTGCTTCTGTGGAAATTTCTCTGGAGTCTACTGCTGTGGGAAATAGATGACAAACTGATAATATCTCTTGGTATCGGTCCCCAAAAGACTTTAAGCATGTGTAGCCCTCTAAACTACATGAACAAATGAAATCAATAATAGTTGTTTAATAGTGATAAGAGAGCCTGAGCTGGTGCATGGACGTCTTTGTAGCAAACCGTGTAACAGATCCAAACCTGCTACTCCTTGGACTTAACCCCCTTGTCAAGTGGCTGTGACTGCTTGACAGCCTTTACAATTTTGGGAGCATGTTAAAAGAAAGCAGCTGAAGTAGGGGATTGGGAGTTATTAGAAAAGATAGGTCTAGCAAAAATGTCAGATATGCAGAGTGTTGATGTGAATGTTGCTTGTAATGAGCTATGACTTTTCCTGTTTTCAGAGTAGTTCTTAATTCAGAATAAAATGATGGTCATTACACTTTTGCATGGAAGATTGTGCAAGACCTCCAAGCAAAGGTGGCTAAGTATGGTATTAATTCTCCAGAAGTGCAATTAATTTCTGTTATTAATGTTGATGTGCTTGCTCCTTATGATGCCATGCATCTTGCTACAGTCTTGTTTCAGCCAGTACAATATGGTGTATTTTGAAATACCTGCAGACAAAAGAATTTACTAAAGCAGCAGTGGGACCTAGAGAGAGTAATTATATTATTTAATACCATGTATATATTTGCTGGTGAAACATTTGTGATTGTGAGTTGCAGCTATTAATCTTTGTTAATGTTCTGTAGGCATAGATATGAAAGCTGGTTCAATAGGCATAGGTATGAAGACTTTGATGGTGCTTGATAGTAGTCCATAAGTAAAAAACTTTGATATGTAATATAGTTTGGGGAAGGAATTAAGGCTGGTATGTGGATGCATTCAGTGGGATTAGCAAGGGATACTTGTACCATGTTTGCTATTTCTTCTGCAAGTGCCCTGTAGAGGCATGGTAGACATGGCATTTATTTAAAAGAAAAAGGGAGTTGTAGGCACACAGTTTGTGGTAATTGGGAGTGGGGCTGTGGCCAAGCCTCATCCCTAATGGGCTACAGCTGTGCAGGACAGGTGATGAGTATTGAAGGTAACGAGACAGGGAGTGCTGAGGTGCACTGACCAATCACCAAAGGGAACAGAAGGCACGTGTGTGGGGCATGTGAGATGAAGGGTATAAAGGTTGGACTGAAGAATGATACTGAGCAGATGCTTGAACTGACCAATCACCAAGGGAACAGAGGGCATACAGGTGTGAGGCATGTGACCTGAAGGGTATAAAAGGTTGGACTGAAGACTGTTACAGAGCAGGTGCTTGAAGCATTTTGGTGTGGAATGAGGTTGCTCTAGATGGGCTGATGCTTCCTGATATTGTTCAGTGACACACTGTGTATTGTGCTCTCTCAACTGTGGCATAGGGTGACCCTGACAGGATTCAGGACTGGGCTGTAGGGTCAAGTACAGCCAGAGATGGAGCCCAGTGTAGCATTGAGAGCAGTGGGGAGACACTGCCTGGTCTGGACCTGGCTGATTTTGATGACTGGAGTACAGGTGAGCTGCTGGGGGCATAATGGGCAATAACTTATTGAATAAAGAACAGATTGTATTTATGTACACGGAAAGACTTCTTGAAAATAGAAGGCATTGAGACTACTGATTATGCCCTTTGTAGTGTTTTACTATGGCAAAGACAAGATTTTGAAACTGATGCAAGTACTCTTCTTGATGTTTGGAAAGAAGTTTGGAAAAGACTATGGGTTGGGGGGGACAAGGAAGCTGCAGATTTGGCTACCACCTGGAGATTGTTTTATGAAACTTTAAAAGAATTGAAAACAGAGTGGGAGATGGAAGAAGAATCAGAGCAACAAATTGAAGTTAATGGAGAACAACAGAAAAATGAGGTTCAGCCTGAGGATTTGCCTTTCCCTGAAATAGAGCCTGCTGGAGCTGCTTCTGTGGAAATTTCTCTGGAGTCTACTGCTGTGGGAAATAGATGACAAACTGATAATATCTCTTGGTATCGGTCCCCAAAAGACTTTAAGCATGTGTAGCCCTCTAAACTACATGAACAAATGAAATCAATAATAGTTGTTTAATAGTGATAAGAGAGCCTGAGCTGGTGCATGGACCTCTTTGTAGCAAACCGTGTAACAGATCCAAACCTGCTACTCTTTGGACTTAACCCCCTTGTCAAGTGGCTGTGACTGCTTGACAGCCTTTACAATTTTGGGAGCATGTTAAAAGAAAGCAGCTGAAGTAGGGGATTGGGAGTTATTAGAAAAGATAGGTCTACCAAAAATGTCAGATATGCAGAGTGTTGATGTGAATGTTGCTTGTAATGAGCTATGGCTTTTCCTGTTTTCAGAGTAGTTCTTAATTCAGAATAAAATGATGGTCATTACACTTTTGCATGGAAGATTGTGCAAGACCTCCAAGCAAAGGTGGCTAAGTATGGTATTAATTCTCCAGAAGTGCAATTAATTTCTGTTATTAATGCTGATGTGCTTGCTCCTTATGATGCCATGCATCTTGCTACAGTCTTGTTTCAGCCAGTACAATATGGTGTATTTTGAAATACCTGCAGACAAAAGAATTTACTAAAGCAGCAGTGGGACCTAGAGAGAGTAATTATATTATTTAATACCATGTATATATTTGCTGGTAAAACATTTGTGATTGTGAGTTGCAGCTATTAATCTTTGTTAATGTTCTGTAGGCATAGATATGAAAGTTGGTTCAATAGGCATAGGTATGAAGACTTTGATGGTGCTTGATAGTAGTCCATAAGTAAAAAACTTTGATATGTAATATAGTTTGGGGAAGGAATTAAGGCTGGTATGTGGATGCGTTCAGTGGGATTAGCAAGGGATACTTGTACCATGTTTGCTATTTCTTCTGCAAGTGCCCTGTAGAGGCATGGTAGACATGGCATTTATTTAAAAGAAAAAGGGAGTTGTAGGCACACAGTTTGTGGTAATTGGGAGTGGGGCTGTGGCCAAGCCTCATCCCTAATGGGCTACAGCTGTGCAGGACAGGTGATTAGTATTGAAGGTAACGAGACAGGGAGTGCTGAGGTGCACTGACCAATCACCAAAGGGAACAGAAGGCACGTGTGTGGGGCATGTGAGATGAAGGGTATAAAAGGTTGGACTGAAGAATGATACTGAGCAGATGCTTGAAGCCTTCTGGTGTGGTATGGTGTTACTCTGTATTGGCTGATGCTTGAAGTCTTCTGAAATTGTATGGTGATATTAAGTGTATTATGGCTGTCTCAGCTGTGACATATGATGTGGCAGATGCTATGTCCCTTCTCTACTTTTATGCAGAACTTTTTTCATCTCTGTTCATACTCAGATTAAAAATATGATCCTTTATAAGTTCAGGATGCATCTTGTATTTTCAGCTGTAATGTATTATTCAACTTGGGTGTGAAGAACCATTTTCTAACCAACTATTTTTGCAGAGAGCTTATTTATATTTCCAGATGTCTCTATATGGGACTTCTTTTTTTAATGTACTTTTAGAGAAATTACAGTGTAGTAAGAATTGTTGTGGGTGAGTGGACCCATCATTTAGGCACTGAAACAGCATATATGTTTTAAAATGAGAATACTCAGAAAAAAGCCATTCAATGGCTTAAAAGGTGATTTCTGCTTCACTATGCTTCTAATGATTTCATAATAAGCCTGAAGGAAATGAAGTTTTTATATATATGTCTGTCTTTACTGTTATACCTGTGATTAACACAGATTGTGATATTTCTTTAAATTGGAAGTCACTTGGGACCATGTACAGCTGTGGTATGAGGAAGTGTTACACCATCCAAACTCAATGGCAGCTGTGCCCTTATATGAGAGGCTTGCCTATGGCCTCTGTCTCCTTAGCCATACTGTATTAATATCATTTGGATATTCCCAGAGGTTTTTTCTTAAAAACTATACAAAATAAGAGTGCTTGGCATCATCCCTGGAAGATGCAGGCCTGTCTGAGAAGCTGTCTGCAGAGCTAGATCCATCAGTCACTGCAGTGTCTGGTGTGTGAAGGAACACGACACAATGCTGGCAGGGCTTTAGCACTGCACTTTCCTCCTATGGAGTGATGCATCTAGCACCAAGGCCAGCTGACCACAAAACTGAGTGACACTCAAAGTGACTCTGTCATTGGCTGCTGGCTGTTATTAAGCCATTTTCTAAAGGAGTAAAATTAAAGCTGAGCAAGTTGTAATAAATCCCAGAACCATTGAAAATTCTGATTTGGAAGGGACCCGTGAGGATTGTTGAGTCCAACTCTTCAATTTCTCCACAGATCTTCACCTTCCTTAGGTTTGCCTCTTTAAAATTTTTTAAAGCTTTGATATGCATATCTGAGCATTTTTTTTTCTGGTTGCTATTTGAGAGAAAAACCTTGCAAGTTTGTGTTAAGTAGAGTTCTATTAGATCTCTTTTAAAAAAAACCTCTAAGCTCTGTGGTAGTTGTCTTTATCTTACCCAACTCTGAGCTTTTTTTGTGTTTCTCCATGGTTGCTACCTATTAAGAATACTTTATTTAGCATTGTTTAGAAAGCCCAACTGAAAGGCAATAATTCATGTAATGTTGAAATCTGATTTGAAAGAAATTAAAATAATGGAATGAAGTTACAGTCTATGTTCATACTACCAAGAATTAAGAATTAAATTATACCAAACTCTAACCTGGACACGAAGAAGGACTGTAATTTAAAAGTCAGCAAAAACTAATATTATCTGGTGGCCTGATTTTTAGGAATTATGGTTTTTAGTTTTTGTTTCTTTGTTTTTCTTAATACGTAACTTAAGTTTTTTTTCTTGAGAATGATGAGAAACTGACGTATGTAACATGCATTTTGAGACTTCTACTGTTGAGATCTGCTTCAAGCAATGCTAAAATTGTCACATACTGAAAACTGGCAGTTATTTTGTTGAAAAACAAAACACAGAAATACTGCTTGAGGGTAGCATATGAGAATTTCAAATTGCACATGTATGAACTTTTATCTTTTGGATTTGTTGGTCTTATTTCAGTTACAGTTATAAAATTCCATGTTTATTTGGGCAAACAATAGTATCAAATTTAAAATATTTTGGTTGACTATTTTTCCTTCCAAAGAGAAAATCCTGGAACCAAGGTACAGAAGACTATAAAGCACATGATACTTTATGTAATGTTCCTTATAGATTTAGAAATTTGGGATTTAGTTTGCCCATACTTACTCTTGCTATTTATCACTTCCTTGACTTTTTTTCAAATAAATGCTTTATTTAATTCTTGTCATCACTGAAGCTGGCAAAAATTTTCTTGAATTTCTCGTTGTTCAGCTGGGCTTCATGTGTGGGGAAAGATTGTATGTCATCTAACAATGTTAGCATTGTTAATGTGAGTGTTGTTGGAGGATTCAAGATTCAGTAAGCAAATCGTGTGAGACAAAAGAATTTTACAAAAGCTTGTTTTTAATACTCAAAACATTGTTTTGCTGTGCTTTATAAAAAGTTTCTGTCATTCTCTTATGCAACAATAATAAGTGAGGAAGTCAAGCTTGCAGAAAAATAAACTAGCATTTTATTTATGGAGTTTTTATAGAAAGTTGTATTTTGAGGGGCTTGCCATTATGAGAAAATTTTGGTGCTGTATCAAAGCATATGTTGAAGGAAAACCTTTTAATATCAGGTCATTCTACCATTAAAATTAATTGTAATTCAATACAAAAGAAACATAAAAAAACAAGTCCCATTTTGGCCTACAACATTAATTTCACCGGAAAAATATTTTTCTTTCTAATGTTTTGGAGTATTTCACAACTTTTTTGATGAGAATTAATTTTATTTGTAGAAAACTGGTGATTGACTTGAGCTTTCAGGACAATATTTTTAGAGGAAGCAAAGTGGTTTTTATTTTTTTCTCCTGACTTTATTTTCCTCCAAGGAAAAAATATTGTTTATATTGAGTACTTTGCTTACTTAGAACTGGTTCTAGAATATTAAACTTTTATGTAATTTGCTGATATAAAACTGTTTTTATTTGCCAATAAAGTGGAAAAAATCCCTTTCTCTTGACGTTGAAAGTGTGACCATCCTCTTAGGCATTAACTCCCTCCAAGGTTCAGCATCGATAAGGCAGTGTAACAAGTTAGACTCCAGAGAAAATCTGAGTTGTAAGAAAGTACCTAAACAACAATTGCACCAGACAGGGAAAGTAAAATGGCAGATGGAGGTAAGATAGATGAACTGGATTTAGATAAAAGTTTTCAGGGACACAAGAGGAAAACTGGTAACATGGAAAATTAGAAAAAATGTTTGGCAGATAGGATATCAATAACCTCAAAGAGTAAGAGACCAACCGTTCCTCACCAGGCTGATACCTGCCTAGCTGGAAAATACTTGTTATTACTGAGGTGTATTATTAAGAAGGTGACAATATTAATGCTTAGTTTAGTAACTCATTTATCCTTGCTGTCTTTTTGTGTGTGTTAGCCAATAAATGTAATTTACACTCCTGAGTTGCATGTGAAATATACCTTAGCAAAGTGATGCAGAGAAGGCAGAAATACAAAGGCAAATTAGTAGTTTCTGTCTGCAAAGATAAATTCATTCTTAGCCCTTCCTTGCCTGCCTTCTCCCAGAAGAGGCTGCCCTCATTCGTGTTTGCATTGAGAACAAGGTCTGAGTTGTGTTGCACCACAGATGAAGGCTGGGAATGGTCTTGGAGATGGCTTCATGCCATGTCATGAAGCCATAGTGGACAACACACAGCAGCTATGTATTAATAGATGATTATAAGTTAGTATTCAATCCTGTGCCTTGGCTGTGCTCTGTGTGCTGCTGTAGATGCAGCTCTTCATTCTAAATGGGACTTTGATTGGATTTTTTTAATCCAAGTTTTTACTGAACTCTTTGAATGATAACTTGATTTTTTCATCTTGTGTGCACACAAGATTGCAACTTGTTCAAAAATCTTCCTTTTCTCTGCCATGCCCTTTCTTCCTGTTTCGCTGTGTGATGTTGCAGAGCCAAAATTGTGTGTTTTGTTTGCTTTTACCTGTGTTGGTTTTGTTACTGTTTAAACACTAAGCTTTGATTACCTTGCTATGATTTTCCCTGGACAAAAAATGGTAGGGTACAAACTAGAGGTGATAGTCTCAGTGTCTGAATAATAAAAGAAGCAAGGCAAGTTAAGGGAAAATGAATGTTATTAACACAATTCAGAATTATGTGGCCACATCAACTTGGCCGAGGGAGAAAGGAGCTTTTATGTAGTATTTTAGTGTTGTGAGTTCGTACCAAAAGAGTAGAAGTCTTAAAGCACAAGAGAAAAGAATATTTTTTCATATCCTCCCATTTGCCATCACTAACCAGGTAACTCCCTTGGCTTGAGTGACATGTGCTGCACAGTGAAACCTCAGTTTAAACTTTGTCTGCTTTTAACAAACTAACATGAAGCAGCCAATACTGTTTTATGACAATCCTTACCTCCATGTGCATTTCAATAGAAGAATCTCTCTGTTTGCATCATCCCTAAGCTCTCCATTATTTGTTAGAGCTTTAGAATCAGAATAAAACTTCAGGGCCTATGGAAGTCTTGTCCTTTCCATTTTCCCTTCTTTTCATGGGAGTTAACTAGGAAGTTTTTGTTGCTGTTTTTCAGCTGTTTCTTCTTTGTGTACTCTTCAGCTGGACTTTTGTAGATGTACTTTTTGTCTTGCAGATGAGGTAAAACATGGCTTCTGAACATGAGACTGGACAATTATGCATTGAACTGAAATTATGTTCTCAATGACAACAATTTTCACTGATTTCCCAAGGAGTTGCTCTTTCAGTTTAGTGTGGTATTGCTTGTCATTTTGGTACAGAATAATTTTTTTGTTTAATTTACCTTGTGGTGAAAACATGATATATGCTCTTGCATGAACATTGGTACTGTTAGTGGTGTAGTTTGGTTCTTGGCTACACTATGTATAAGGCCCCAAACCAGAATATCTCCTTTCTTTAAAAAAAAAAAAGTCATTTTAAACCTTCTATTGCTATAAATATCAACAGGCATTTGGATTGCAGCATTGATGGAAATTAAAAGGTTAGCCAGGGCCAAATGAGGAATGATTTTTTTAAAATATAACATTAGCTTTCAGTTTAGCTTTAACTGTTTTGGTGGGATTTTTTACAGTTTCTTTCTTTTCAAGAATGCGTATTCATTATGTGATAAATGCATTGGATGCATGTTTCTGAGATCTATGCTAATATTGGGTTATCAGTAATCTATACATGAAGCTCCAGAAAGCAGATATAATACAACCTTTCCTAAAGCATTTTCTGAAAATGTCTTGTCTCAAAACTAATTTCTGAAAATATATGATAAAAATATGTAGATAAATTTTTGTAAAGTTAGACTGATATTTAAATTTTAAATTCTAGAAAATGTGATTTCAATGAAAGTAAAATCAGAGTTTATTTTCCTCCAGCTTTGGCCAGAAGAGGGAACCATCTCACTGTATCAACCACTGCTGTGATGGCACTTAAAAACTTTTTTTGCCTTTGTTTTTATTCCTGCATTGTATCTAAATGCAAAGCTAAGACTGCTGAACCATCTCAGGACTCTTTCAGAATCATAAAGATATTTCTTTAGCTTAGGATTTGTTCACTCTTTAGAATCACAGTGAGCCTCTTGTGTTCTGCATTTACAACTGGGGGGAGGAAAAAGTTACTTAATACAGACTTGTTAGCTTGATTGCTTTGCATGTGAAGAGCTTACATCCTTGTTGTTTATGCACCATTAAAGTAATATTTTCAATAGTAGTGTCTTTGAGAAGTATAGCAAAATCAAAAGAATAAAAGGTGAATATGGGAATTTGAGTAATCTGGCGGGGGGGGTCTATTAGTGCTGTTTCTGTTACACAACTAGTCCACACATCCAGAGAATTTCTAGATTGCAGAGAATTTAAAGTACTCAGGAATGCCTGATAGAGTTAGGGGCTTTAAGCCTGGGAATGTTGCTGCCGGAAACATGTAATTCTTCCTTACTGAATAGAAACTTCTCTGTAAGTAATTGCAGACACTGGGTTTCATTGATTAGAAAGGGGCAAGAATTGTGTTTTCCCTCAGTACACAAACATTATTTAAAAAATATATTTGAATATCATTTACTTTGCTTGGGTTTTAGCACTGGGGACCTCTGTCCAGTTCCTGCAGTTATGAGATTGGCAGGCAGAACAACACCAGGTATAATTCTCAGGTATCCTTCAACTACCTGACACTGTTACAACTCCTTTTCTGCACATAGATGAGTGGAAGGAAAATGAGTTCATAGGTCAGTTTTTCCTCAGCTGGAGAAGGATGTAACTTTCAGCTAGGCAGGGGAATAAAATATTGTTTCCTTACTCTTTTTCCCAATAGCCCAAGACTCGGTGCAAAATGGTTTTGGCATCTGGGAAGCAAAACATGCCATGGTAGAATATTTTGCAAGCTTTCTAGCCTTAATCCACAATATAAGTAATGCTAGTGCCTAAATAGCAAGGTAACTCTGTTAAAAAGAACATCAGTCAGCTTTGAACTGGTCTTGACTTGTTGAGTCTCATTGTGTTGCTGTGATTATTCACTTGTCAGGATGCCACTTTGGTCTGAGATGAGTTGCAGAAGCCCTTGTACATTGTGCCCTGAGGACAGCAAGGCTTTGTGTATTGGATGACACTGGAATGCATTAATGTGTTATGTCAAGGAACCTTTTGCCTTTAGTTTTGTTTTTGGGCTTCTGTTTACTAGTTTGGCTCAACTAATTTAAAATTGCTGGTAATAAGAGGTGATCAACACTCAAATACATAATTTGACTGATCTTCTGTTTCTTAGGGTTAATGGCTCTGAACTGAAAGCAGCTAGAGCAGATTGTTGGCTGATGAAATTTTGCCATTGTGTTCATTGCATCAAAAGATCTCATATTCTGTGAATAATTAGTCTTTGGACTGAAGTTTTGTTAGATATTTTTCATAGTATGCCAAAATTATCAAACTTATTTTTTGAGAAATTTCATTTTGAGAAATTTCTGTTTGTAGTGACTAGATCTCCCATGTATATTTACTGAAGTTAGCTAGAGCTGTAATACTTTGCATTCAGGGCAATAAAATGACTCTGAGGCTCTTAAACATGAGTGTAGAAGTATTGCTTCAAGCACCTAGTCGTAAAAATGTAAAACATACTGATAGACATAACATTAAAATGAGACATAGAAACACTCTTAAGAGGACCATCCACTTCAGGAAAATGGAGTCAAGAAAAGGTTATGACCAATTGAAAATGCTGTACAGAGCGTAAGTGGGAGAAAATTTAATTGTCCAAGATGTACGTTTCCTAGGGCACACGATTAATTGTAGTGGAAATGTTCAATTGCTTGTAATTTTGCGGAAAACTGCCTCCTGGGCTCTGAAACTTTACATGCTTAGTCATAGCCTAACAGAGCATTTTCTTAGAAAGTTCAGCTAATAGTTTTTAGCTATATGTATGGGAATAAAAACAATATTGGGGGACTTAACTGAAAATGGTTCAAGATGACAATAAAAACTTTAGATTTACATGAGACTAGTAGAGGTCAAAATTAAGTTTATTTTGTTTGGGTGATTTTTTGTGTTTTATTGATTTTGATTGAAAGAAATTGTTGTCTTTTGATGTAGTTTGGGGGAGAAAAAACATAATAAATAGATCTGCATAAATAAACACATAATCTGTGCTGTAACAGTTTGTAGCTCCAGTGATGTCTCACAGCATTAGCATGGCGTATGTTTAACTGTGCACTGAAATATGCACTCACTGTCTCATAAAACATCTTAAATATTTTAGAATATCCTTATTTAAGCAGTATAAGCATGTAACATTGACAAGGTGTTCCTCACTTTAAGAAAATCTTGGGAAGTTTTGCTTGGAAAAAGTTACTGTCTTGATCAGCACATTGTGTGCAATGGATAGATTTTAGAAATGTTCAAATGATTATTTGTTTATGAGACTACCTGACTGTGACCTTGCATTGAAGTATGGTCTCTGCCTGTCCCTTCCCTGACCTATGCTCCATTTTCAGTTTATATCACACTGGAATTAAGGTTGTGGTTATTTCATGATCAATCTTATTTTGTCATTATCTTTTTAGTTGGAAGTCTGCATATTCAACAAACATTCATTTCTAGAATTTCTTTGTCACAGAACTATTCAATCTTCTGAAAAGTATTAAGATTATGAGTGATTTTGAGCAAACGGATCAAGCTGGAGATGTATGTTAGCATATTATATTTGGATTTTACAGGATATTTTCAGCATCTAAATTGAAATGTTTATCATCTTTTAATGATGTGTTTAATAAATATTTTACTCTTCTATTAGATTTATAACACTTTGCAGTGTTTTGTGTTGTGAATTGAAGTAGAATTTTAAATAAGTTGAGTACTTTTAATGGTGAACTAATATTTTTGAAGCAGGATATTATGAAACTGGAGAACATCATCATATGTAGAAGTCCCTCTATTTGTGGTGTGTTATATCAGAGTTTATTATTTGGTAGTATATAGTTCTTCCTCAGAGAGAATGCCCATGTGGAATAATTTTTATTATCTACTTTGGAAGTTTTCACAGTAATTTTGCTACAACTTAGTTGAAAATGACCTTGAATGAGGCTAGGTTTTTCTGTCCTTCTGTAGCTACCTATGGCAAGTTTCATTGTGCATCCTGCATCAAATCTTGGTGGCAAATCTCTAGTTAATGGAAGAGAGAATTTTGCCCTAAATGCTGGTAATTATAGTTATTAAATACACATATGATATGGTAATATATAGTTCATTCTGTATTTCTCCTCCATGGTTGTAGAACTCTAGTTGCAATAGTTTTATTGGGCATTTTTGCAAGTTTAGGTAATGGAGGATTTAGAGTCAGAGTTGTCAGTATTTACTGTTGGAGCTAAAAGTGTCTGGATTTGCACAGAGTTTAGCAATGAAGAGAGTAACTGTGCTCCCAATGGGGTTATTTTACCTCTTTTCAAGCTGTTTTTTTTCCCAAGTGGGGAGCTGTAGAATAAATTTTGAGCCCATGAGATGTCGTGATTCATGAAGCCTCTGTAACCATCACCTCCCTTCACCATCTTGTTTGAGCCTCTGCAGCACATTTAGTCATAAATACTCAGTACCACACTGACTTGAAATAATATTTGCTTAGGTTCTGAAAATGCAGGAAATATTCTTCTCCTGCAGCTAGCATTTGTAGAAGCAAGATATTATATAGTTTGGATTAATTTGTTTCTAAACTTCGCAAAAGTGGGTTTGCTGGTTAAAAAGAAGACTCAACACCTAGATGTATATAAAGCTGTCTACACTCTACTTCATCTGGTTTTAAGTGGCTATTAAAAGTGTCATTAGCACAAAGTAAACTTCTTCCCTCATAGAATGCTTGTTAGATGCTAACCTCTGTTGAGAATGGAATAAATACAGAAGGGGAAAAAAAAAGCTTGTAAACCAGAGTATTTATGGTGGTGTGTGTACTGCTTTTCTGTTCAAAATAAGAACCAGTGACTAATAATGAAATTGGAAACTAACATGCGTAAGTAGCTGTGCAATATGCAGATGAATGATTTACATGCTCAAGCATAGTGTTTGCTTCCCTTTCTGTGATGTTAATGTTAGAGTGGATATTATTATTATTTCAAGCCAGTAATTCAGCAAAACATGTTCAGAAAGGCCCAGTATTTTGTGTGCTCTGCTTCTTGTGTGCCTGCTTTGAAAGCTCTTCAGTGTGATTTTTTTGCAGGAGGTGAATGATCTCAGCTGCTGTTGAGCTCAGAGCAGTGGGTACTGATTACCTTTAAAAGTTATGCTTTGGGAGTCCCAAAATGAGAATACAGATACTGAATTACTCAAATTTAGCAAATGGTTTTAAATGCATAGCCTGTGATATCTGTCTTTCTGTTCTTCATTTACAAGGAGGCAGAACAGCAATTCCCCTGTCTCATTAGGGTGTTAAAAGGTTTAGTTGAAAGTCTCTAGGATACTTTGAAAATGTAGAACATCGTCAAAGACCAATTTAATATAAACCAGAATCAATTGTAACCTGCTTGATGGAGACAGAGAAATGAAGGTCTTCTTCTGTGTAACAGGCAGCAGTTTTGCAAGCTCTGAGGAGAATGGGAATGTGTAATAATGTGCCTCAATCTGGATGCCCAGTATAACCACTGAATGAGGGCAAATCACTGCAATGATGTCTGGATTGCTTCCCCTCTTCCTTGCAGACACCTTTAACCTCCAATTATTCTATATAACAAGCTCATCATATAGCTTGTATATTCTTCATTAATTTATGTTAAATTTGGGTGAAAGAAAGTATTGACCACAGTCTAAACCTTTCTTAATACCTTTGGGGGGAATTAATCTTATCTTTAGAATGCAAAGTAGAATGCTGAACCTGATCCGGTAGTATTTGCTCTTAGTCAGTGTAAAGGAATGGGTGTCTAGAATACGATTCATTTTGACCATCTTAGGTAAGCAACAGGTTAAAAGTAGAACTACCACTGCTGGGGTTATGAGCAGGCATCTACCTTCTGCATGTCTGAAGTTGGAAAAGATGGATCCTGTCAGTGCTTTCTGGAAATCCCCTGAGGCTGACCACTGCAGAGATGCCAGATTTGCCTCAGCTGGGCTCAGGTGCAATGTGAGTTGCCTCATTCAGACTGACCTATCCATCTGCAAGAGAACTATGCTTGTCCAGGGAGCTTCAAAGCCAAACCCAGGGTGGTTTAATGGGGAAACAGTTGACTGAGAAGTTATTTTGACTTGTTTTTTTATCAGAGCTCCATTGTTCTTTTTACTTTTTGTGCTAGCTGCCTACAACTTGCACTGGCTTTAGATGAATTTGTTTTTCCTTCATCTTTATAAGCCATTAGTTGCACATCAAGATCTAGAGTCATGATGGAGTTGAGATGGCTGTAAAACCAATACAATTTCAGAAGTCTTTAAGCATCATCCACGCTTTCTTGCTCCTCAGTACAGCATTTTATACTCTTTGTCTTACATGCATTGCACCTGTGTGCCCTCTATACCCCTATGTGATAGGTCAGTACACCTTGGCACTCCATGTCTTGTTGCCTTCAATATTATTCATCTCTCCTGCACAGCTGTAGCCCATTAGGGATGAGGCTCCATTGCAGCCCCACTCCCAATCACTACAAGCTGTGTGCCTGCAGAGTCACTTGAAAACTTTCATCAACTTTCAGTGTGGGGTCTGAGCTCTCTCATGGCTTGAGACTATCAAAGAACAGGATTCAATCTTGGTAAGAGACGCACTAAGAAAAATGCAGTAGTTTTTTGCCTACTAAATAAAATTGCCTACTAAGTGCATTTGAATGCCATTTAATCTTTTTTTAAAATTGGTTGACTTAAGAAAAGCTGCTCACTTGAACAACTAAACAATCAGCAGAAGAAAGTAAAAATGAAAAAGAGAAAACCATAGGAAGAACTGTTCTTTGTCAGGTTCTAATGTGAGTTTTTTTCCAAGGGTAGATTCCTAATCAGAATTTCTGTGAAAATATCCTTATAGTTGCCTGAAAGGGCCTTTAAATAAAAGGTCTTTTGTTTAGTACTGAATTAAAGAACAAGCAGTCAAATAAACTGTGAGCTCTTCTGAGAAAAATATATGTGAACATGTGGGCTCCATGGGTGCTGCTCCAGCATGTATTTGAGAGGATGCCTGTCATTGAACTAATGGTACAAGCTCTTAAATATATGAAGCTAAGGTTTTGCCTTTTCCATTGTCTTTTAGAAGTAGTCCACTTAATATCAATCAATATTGTGAGTCACTATGCAATATTGTATCCTGCTTGTCTACTTAAGGGCTGGATCCTGCTCCCTTTGTATGCCCTGCCAAGAATATGCAGCTGATGGAAGCTGCTGCTCATCATAAGGGGATAGTGGTATTTTCTACACCAACAGAAATCTGTTCCTGTAAGAGGCACCATGTCCCACACAAAATACTTTTTATTTTAATCCAAATATCTTTGAATATGTTATTTAGTGTCACTGAGAAAATCTGGCACCTTTGAAGGGTGAAATAAAAACAATTTCGATAAATCAGATGAGTTGATGACAGTGAGCTCTGAAAGGCAAAGATACCAGGTAAATATTTAAATTAAATCAAGAGACAGGAGTAAAAAGTTTGAAATCATAAAGAATTTTTTCATTCCTCTGATACCTTATGTTGAATAGCCAGATCATTTTATTATTGAAAATACTGTGGCAGTAATCTTTTATTGCTTGCAGTATAGGCCTACAGCATTAAGTTAGTATAAAATTACATATAGTTTAATATATCTGTACAACACCTTTAAACAAGCTTCTCTAGGCAGGAAGGTTATCTGTCTTATAAATCTATTATTTCATTGTACATCTTGATAGCCTAGCATTGCTTCTAGCCATGTTTAAGCATTAAATAGTGCATTATTATTTCACATAAATCAACCAGAGATGTGTGAATTCATAAATTTTGCATTTGCACAGACAGTATTTTAAACGTTTTATGGCTTCGTGGGAACTTGGTATAAAAGCCTGTACACAAATCAGTGCCCAAGAAATTTAAGCAAAATGTAATATTGCAATTACTGCTTTTCAAAGTCATTGCTTGCATATTTTAGAAATGTTTTAACAGAGTCTAAAAATAAAAATACCCAAACCCTGGAAACAAGGTGTTCAGTCAGATTTTGCTGGATAGCTCCTTTGCTGCAGTGAAGTAGATGATTGTTTTTTCTGATGTTTGCTCTGGTATCATTTGCATTGTTTTTCTGCTTTATTTGTACTTTGTTTAATGCTCTTTTTGTTTCTTCTTGTATTTCATCTCAATTCTTCTAGGGCCCTGTAAAGAATCATGCAAAAACTCAATGTTTTAAAGAAACTTTACTGATGGAAACTCTAAATACATTTGTGAGGTTTCCCAAGTTTAGGTTATTTTGAACAAAACCTTGAAAACAAAACGTTTTGAAAAATATTTCATTTTCAGATGATATGTAAATATTCTGCTGTTAAAAAGTATGTCAAGAAGGAAAAAAGTACATATCAGGTATTGCACCATTCTATCACATGATAAGGTAGCTTTATTTTTACAGAGAGTAAACAAGAACATTGGGGCAAGATGTCCCAAAAAAGGCTGAATTGTTTCTTCTGGAGTCCACTGTGTTTCCCATGTCAAGTTTTCAAAATTGGACAATTACTTTGTTTATCTGTAGTTAAACTTTGTGAATTCTCCACTGCTGTACAATTGCAATACCCCTTTCCTTTGCAGCTGAGAATCAGAGTCAGGGACACTAGAAGCTGCGTGTTCCCATGCCCATTCTGCCCCAGGAAGTACTTTTACTTCTTTTGGAGACAATCCAGAGAGCACCAGGAACTACTTTGTAAGGAATGAAGCCCAGCTGTGTTGGACCTCCAAATAAATGGAGATGGGAGGAACATGGGAAATTACCCACAGTTCTTTTGCACTTTGTGGAGAAATAGGGAACTCTGCCTTCTGCCATTCAGCCTCTTTCTCCTCACCCTTGTTTGTGCATCAAGAGATCTGAGTTCCAGATAGAACACCAGTGGGCTGAACTGGGCTTTGAGTATTTTACTTGTCGGATGCACAGGTAATTTGTTGCAGGGACAGCAATGGAATCTGTGTTTATAAGGACCAAATTCTGTTGTCTCTTCCATTTTCTTCCTTAACACTGTCCCATGTCAAGTGAATGGGAATTTTGCTGTAAAATTTAATGGTGATAGAATAAGATCCATTATTATCTTTTGTGTTTATAAAGAAGTTTTCTTTAATTATTTAACTGAAAACCTAGAACAGTTTTGACTTTTTGTTGTTTTGTTTTGCTTGTTTTTCTTTTGCACTTTATTCTTTCTTATGGCTTAGAATTCTTTGTGCTTGCAAATTTTAATTGAGGTAGAAATGCCTGTGCATATTTAAATCATACTCATGCACTTAGTTTAAACTTTCTCAGCTTTCCATCATTTTAGCTGTGGTTAAAAATCTGGGTAGATTTTCTTTTACAAATTTAGAATTATTTTTATTTTACCTTCCCACAAATAAGGGTCTGAAAGGAATTTAATCAAATATTAAAATATTTCAACATTGGATGAAGACCTAGGATAGAAAATTTTACCCCAAAAACCAGTTGATTAGAGAACACATTTTTTGGTTTGGGTTTTTTTTTTTGGTGGGTTTTTTTTGTTTTGTTAGGGCAGCCATAACTGATTATTTTCTTCTATACCAGCCATAGCTGGTAGAATAATTGGTTTGTCTTGGGGCTACACATGCAGTACAGAATTAGCTTTTTACAGGATGGAGATCATGGGAAGATTTGGTACAGATTCTGCTCTTGGATAATTCTGGGCAACTTTTCTATGTTTTACTCATTAAATGGGCAATAAGAATGACAAAGAGAAAGACCTTGCTCCAAGATTTTATCTGGTCTGCATAATTTGGGAAGCAGTAGTTTTCATTTGTGAAACTGACAAAAAATATCAGGTGTGACTCCTATAAATACTTTCACTTGAGCATGTTGCTCTTTTCTTTTCACTCTTTCCCAGGAGCTATGGGATTGTTGGTGAGGAGAAAGGAAAAAATCATCTGCATACATGTATTTGAATAGCACTGACTTTACTCATAAGAAAGAGTGTAATATCTGTGTGGGTGGCACACTGTGAGAATTTACCTGAATGTGAAAGAGTAGATCTAACCAGGAAATTATATACTGGTTTGGAAGACAGATTGTGAAAGGTGTTCTGAAATTGACAGGTGAAAATGGTAACACTTCTCACAAACACAAGTCTTAAATTGTTTGCTGCATTTTTTTGCAGTCTTTGTTTGCTGCATTATTTTTATAACATTTTTCTTTTTATTTTTAAAATGCTGTATTAAATGTACTGAATCTGTGCCTGTGTGGCATACATATTATTAAATTCATTTCTCTAATACTTGGAAATCTAAGGTGCCAAGATAAGCTGAATAGAAGAAAACAGTTAATAGTTTTGTCATGAACAACCTTAAATAAATTAGCATTGTTTCACCAGCAGCTCTGGTGAGAACGCTACACTAGCTCCTACAAAATCCTCCTTAGATTTGGAAGCCATATAGCTGCCTTTTATCTGAGTGGGTAGTCCCCTGTTAGACATGGGTTAACTGGTGTAAAACAGCATTGCTGTCATGAGAACTGGATTTTCTAGTGAATTTAGGGTTAATGGAAAATATTCTGTATGAAAGGAGATGAAAAAAAATGGAAAAGTAAACTTTTCAATTTTTAGTGTGTTTAAATTTCTGCTAAGAATAAGGGATTTTTTTCCTGGAAGATGCAGATGAAAATTACTTGTCCATGTTTCTGGAGCAAGGAATATTTTTTTCTTATTTCTAAAAAATATTATTTTAAAGCTGGGCAAAGGAAAGTGTATAAGTGACAAGTTTCATAGAGAGGTGACTTATGGAGTTTTTATTGAGAGCAAAATATGTGAGCAGCTGAACATTTGAGTAGTGATTCTGGAAAAACTTATTACCCCTTGCCACAGAGATTCTCGGTCATTCTGTAATACAAGAGGAGGAGTATATTTGTGGTACAGTGCTGGACTGCAGAGCCATCTGTGTCATGGAGTGCATGTGGAGAACCCTGGCACTGTTTTCTGCTCTGGCAGGAGCTATAATTATATTAACATAGGCAGATTTGGCTTGGTACAAAAATGGGGCAGTAATGTAGAGAACAAGGGTGTCTCACCTATGTTGCCATCTTACATTGATATTGTGCTCCAGTGAAAAATTACTCCAAGTGCAGAATCCCAACAAATCAGGTCCCTGTTGCTTTTGAAGGAAAGGCATTTTTTGTGTTACTGTTCATTACTGGGCAAGAACAACAAAGAAGTTCAAGACTAAGATTAATGATATCAGCAGATCATTGTCTAAAGATTAATCTTTTTAAAATGATGAGAAGGGGATAGACACAGTGAGCCGCTAGCTGCCTACAGCTACAAAGAGTAATAATAAACATTACTATGGCAGGGCTGGCTCTGGAATGCTAACAGAAGCATATCTAGTTATCATCAGTAAACACTAATGGTAGCTTTGTGTTGTTTTTTGGCTACTGATGAGTGTTGAAAATGGTGTGGCATTTCCCCTCTCCTTCCTAAAGCAACAATTGTGTACTTTTTTGATGTCTAGCTATTTAATATTCGTTTGTTTGGAATCAGTTCTCTCCTTCATGATATTGTCAGTGTACTATTTTCTCTTAAAAAAAACTTCTACCTCATTGCCTGGGTCTAAAACTAACAGAATTTTTTTAAATAAAGGTTCATTATAGAAATTACATTTGTCCTGTAAACCCAGGAGGCATTGTCTTTCTGTTAGCTCCCCTGTAACTAATCCTTAGTGCATGTGTATTTTTGTGCATGCCTGCTGTTTTTATATTTAGCAGAGTATCTATTTATACCACACAGGAGGTCTGTGTAGCAATTGCATAAATCTGTTTATTTTTCAAGGGCTGCATGTCAGCAACTGATGGTATAGGAATAGTCTTTGTAATCTAAAATATGCTCATATTCTTTCTTTTTAATCTCATCACTATTTATGCATCTTTTGCAAATTTTGTAGTTTGAAAAGGAGTTGCAGACTTGTATTCAGAATGGTCTGAGCTGAGAAGTCTTGAACTTTTGAAATTTGTTTATGCCAAGCAGTTTTTTTTTCCTCATAAGCTTAAAAAGACAAACAGTGATAGAAGCAGACCATTTTCATATCTGACAATGGCAACAGCAGTGATGATCTAAACATCCATGAGAATCAGATTCTGTCAGTCTCACCATCAGGCAGAGCAGGATTTAACAGCAGGAGCAGCTCCACTGACTTTGACCGAGCTCTTAAGGGAGTAGAATGCTAGTATGACTTGGTGTTGGTTACACTTGGGATCTTTATACGGCTGTGACATGACCATAGAGGTTGTTTTCATAATTTGCTTCCATGAAAGAAACCTTCTGTTCCTGCATTGAGAGACAATTTTGATTCAGGTTTAAAAGTAGATGCTTATGTATTATGAAGTTTGAATTTTACCTACATTATGTCCTGAGGACTGAGTAGTGCTCACTACCCTTCAGATTTAGGTGCACTGTTAGACTACATGAAGTTTTATCATGATGATCAACTTCATGATGATCAACTTCAAGCCAAGTAGGGGAATAAGTGAATGGGTATGGTCAGGGAGAAGTAATTAGTGTGGCACCTGTGAATGTATAATCATAGGATTGTCTTTGAAGAGACCTCTGAGATAATTTGGTCCGCCCATTACCCCAGGACTGCTCAGCTCAGCTGCACTGCTCAGCCATGTTCTCAAGTGCCACATGCAAACATGTTTTGAATGATCTAGGAGTGGTGATTCTGATTCCACCACTTCATTTAGGAAGTGTTGTAATGACTGACAACCCTTCCAGTGAAAAAAAAATTCTGAATATTCAGAATTCATTCTTCTGGCACAGCTTGAGGCTATTTCTTCTCATCCTGCTGCCTGTTATGTGGGAGACTGACCTTCATCTCATTATTACCTCCTTTCAGGTAGTTATAGGGAGGGACAAGGTCTCCTGAGGACCCTTTTTCAGGCTAAACAAACCCAGCTCCCTCAGCTGCTCCTCATCACATTTCTGTTCTCATCCTTTCACTGGCCTTTTTTAGACACACTCTAGCACCTCAATACCTTTTCTTGTAATGAGGGGCCCCTGTGTCATTGTAATTTGTCAGAACTTGCCGTGTTTGCCAAATACTGCTGATAAGCATGACAAAATTGGAAAATTTAAATGTTTGGTTTTACAACTCTCTTCCTCTGAACCATTTCCTTTCTTCAGGGCTGGATGAGGGCTGTTGCTCCCTTTGAAATAGCCTGAAGGCTAATTGCTCTATCTTTGAACAAGGAAAGCTTAAATTTGAATTGTTACAGCATGGTGAATGCTTAGCAATGTATGACTAAGTCGAAGGAGTACCTGTATGAAAGTTTATTCCATTTTAAAAGTCTGTAAACTTATTTATGATGGACTTTATGCAGTGCATTTCTCTTGTGGCTAAAATTTGATTCAGCATTTCATTGTTGGTATGTGTGACTGTGAATTCAGTATAGGAAATTGCTTCAATAAGGAACGAATAAATTATACCTCAGGGTCTTATCTAGCTTTATTGCAGGTAGTCTTAAAACGGAAATCCATGATGCATTTTGTTGTATGCAGAGTTAGGCAAATTAGGTATGCAACTTATGTCCTGAGATCTAGATTTGTTTTAAAAGTCATCATGGTGGAGATACCAGCTGGAATGAAAGTAATATTAGGAAGGTATGTCCAGATAATTCCAAAGGTACTGTAGTGCTGCCCTTGATTAGTGAGTCTTTAAAAATTCAAACTTATGCTTTTTCAGTGATTGCAGTGATTTTTCCATGAGATAAAAAAATGGAAAGATGAAGTGCTTGGACAGATCTTATGTTTAAAAAATGTTTTCTATGTAGAAGAAAAAGCCCAAAAGAGTTTACCAGAAGCATACAAAAGTGCTTGTAGAGCTCATACCAGTTTTGCTTGCTGTCTGTCACACTTGGTTTATAACATCTGACTTGGTCACCCTGGTTCAAATTCCTGTGTGACGCTCTAGCTCAATGAAAAGTTCTTTTAAATGTCCTTGGCTTCATAGCAGCACTGTAACATTTTTGTCCTGTGAGGAGAACTGGATGAGATTAAGTTGGACAGTCCTAAATTGTCAAGAAATGTTGTTATGGTGAAATTTAGTCAAAATTTGGGATCAGGAGTGAGTCTTTTGTTTAGAAGTTCTTCAGATGATCCCACCATGAACTCTAAGTCACTTCAGTGTGTAAGTGGGCATTGCCTGAGACATTGTGCATCACTTTTAAAATATACTGAGCATTTATATTTGGAAAATATCTCCTTAATTGTATATATTGTTCTGGGTCATTATTTTCTCATTGTTTAAATTGCAGCTCATTTATTTAAAAGAATACTTGTCAAAGGAAAGCTTTAAGTACTGATTTAAGAAAGCAGTGTTAAATAATTGAAATGACTGTGATAAAATTGCCTTAGTTTAAACAGACCAGTTTTATCAGTCTGTTTAATGAATTGTGCTTTTATAGGGTGAGATAAATCTAATGTGAATTCAAGTGGTTGCACTAGAAATACAGCTCTAGGTGTGATCTCTAGTGGGCTTAGCTGGCAGAATTAGAGGGAAAAAAATAGTAGTTCTGCTTCTGCATTTCCTTTTGAAACCACTTCATGTACAATAACCAATGCTGATATCTTACAGAGCTTTTTAGTATCTACATAACTGTAATGTCTGGGTATTTACGTTTGGACTGTGTATTGATGACAAAGTGTCTTGGTCATTACTTCAAAAATATTTGTGCCTTTTGACGTAGAAATAAACTTAGAGTTTCATCCAGTCCTGGAAACATTAATTTTGGCACACTGGAATAGTGACACAATCAATTTCTTTGTAAACTGAGGGGCCTTTGCAGGTAGGTCTTGCTACTTACTGATAGTTTAGAAGGATGTTTCTTGCATGAAAACCATCCTATCTGCTTTGCAACCAGGCTGAAGACTGCCATTCATCACTAGTTGACACAGGAGGGAGAATCCTGGGATACTTTGTGCTCTGTTCTTTATGTTTCTGTACATTGTGAGAATGCATCTTGCACACAAGAAGAGAATTAATAGTTAAAAATATGTACTATGTCCTTTATATATAATCAGCTCTTCTCTCTGCTAATTATTTTAAATAACCTACACAGCAGGATTGGTAAATAATTTGGGGACATAAGTGTTTCCTGTAGGACAGAGTCACTTTGCCATTGTATGCCTTCCCATACTGGACTAGCATGCATGGTGCCACGAGTTTCTATAGAAGTTCTGGGAAGGCAGCATACAATGTGTAAGACAATGCCACATCCTGGTCCCAAAATGGTGAAATTCTTGTCTAGTAGGACAAGGAATATGCAGTTGGTGTTGTGTAACTCAAGGGAGATCACTATACCAGTAACTAGCAGCTTTTTTAGCTGGACTTACCCACATTAAGTGTTTCTTAAATGCTGTTAAGGGGCACAGTTTGCCCTATCAACAATCGTGGATCTAAGGGTAACTCAGGAGCCAAGGGCATGCTCTGAGTGGGGCATATACATGTCCCTTCAACAGCTTCCAACTCTTGGTAGTCTGTCTAAAGGAAGAAATGCAAACTTGCAGTGTGAGCAGAATTTGTCAGACAGTATGTGACTGACTTCCCAGGAAATTTTACACCAGCAGCAGTTGAATGCGTTCAGATATTTCTTATTCTCAACAAGGTCTTCATCACTAGTCTTGTGTGATCAGTCTGTACCATCAACTCTGCAACCTCTCTTGTAGCACTGGAAGTTATAATGATTACTTTGGGGGAAGAAAATAAGAAGGAAAAAAAAGAGGTTGGAATATCACTGCTTTAAGCAAAGCACTTTGCAGGGGAAGGCCATGCTACAAGACACTTGTAAATCATGTCATTTTGCTCCAATCAAACTGGCATATATATTTCAAAATGTTGGGTATCTTCATGCCTTATATTTTAAGTTTATTATCCTTAGGTGTGCCATTCCCAGTCAGGTTGTTTTCTGCAGCATTGCTGTGTCTATGTACTGATACCAGGGTGTTGTCAAAAGCCCCAGTTCACCTGAAGGAAGTTTGTTGAGATTTCAATTGTTTTGCTGTTCTGAAAGATGAGGGGAAATGCTCTTTATTGCAGCAGTTGTGAAACAGGATAGTTCATAATTTGAGCTGGCTGTTACTCATTCTCTTCTTCTGCCCCAAAACAATCTATTTTCAAGGTGTATGATTTCCTGTTCTGTGTCTGCTGCTGGCAGAAAATGGTCTTGGAGTTTTTATTACGGACTATCTGCTTGTGCATCTGTAGAAAACCAGACAGGATTCTTGTATCACTTAGCAGCTGTCTAGGGAATTCAGCTGAAGTTTTAAAATTGTTGAGATCAAGTGCTTTGAAGAGCAGCTTGATTTTCTGATGGAGTTCTAGTAAGGAAAAGAAACAGGTCTAAATAGGTGTCTTTCATACTGGTTTTATGATATGAGAGTGAATCAGAAAACAATAACAAGTGAGTGTATAAAATCAGAGAGGTATTTGAAGTACAAAAGGTTAACATTTTTACAGTTCAGAAAGTACTTATATTTTTATTAGACAGACTTTTCTGTCTTTGTTTTCTAGCCATTTCATATTTCTACTACAAAATTTTAAACAGTGGAAGGTTATATTAAATATCAAGGAAAATTATTTTTAAAAGCTATTTTAAAAATTAATTTAAATGTAGACAGACATAGTATTATGGCATTAAAACACCCCAGGGTCTTTTTCATTGGTCCATTAATACTTGCCTCGAGTGGTAGAACACACCTGAGGCAAGATTTAATGAACCAATAAAACATGCCCTAGAGTGCCCTAATGCTATATTGCTAACCATTCCTATTACATAAATGCACTGTTTGCATACTTCCTTCATACATTTCAGAAAAATCTTCAATTAAGTGAAGACCATATGACAATTCTTATAGAGAGTTTCCTTCAGCATATTTTGAAGTGATTAAAATGATTATTTGATATATTCTCAATCAACCAAAGTAATATATTGTGCCTAGGACTTTATGGACCATCCAGTTGGCAAATCCTTTGTGTGGTTATGTGTTAAGTCAGTGTGTTTTCTATCAGTTGTTGAGAATTTTCTAAAGTCTTCCTAAAGAATTTGAATGGAATGCTGTTCTATTTATTTTTTTATCTTGAAACTACCCTACTTGTTTGTCTAGAATTCACCCCAAAGCAGAAATCTGGCAGAATAACTGGTCATATGTCTAGTCTCATTAAAATCCTCAAGGATTTTACTGAAATGATGTTGTTCAAAACCTCTGACATTTAGTCAAAGAGTCATTTTAGTCCTTCTTAAGTATGGAGATTTTTAGTGTTGTAAATCAACTTTAATGGCATTAAGATGATTTACATCAGCTGATAGTCAGCTCTTTGCTTTCCTGCACATTCAGTTGGATTAGAAATGTTATATTCATATTAAATCCGACAGTAGAGATGGAAGAAAGTACGACAGATGCTTATTGTATCTTGCAATTGTTAATTTAAAGCCTTTGACTGAAGTTAGCTTTTGCCCTAATGATTTAGAATTCATAACCATGGGCAAAAATTGATAAACATACCTAAGTGTATATTTACTTAGTAATAGGAAAAAGAATGAGAAGATTGGTTTTGAATGCCATTGCATGAAGAATAATAACCCTTCATCAGAGAATGGAAGTTTTTGTGCATTATTAGTTTTGCTTTCCAGCATTGTTTTGAGGCAGGATGATATTATCTTAAAGAAAGAAAACTGAATTTTGTAGACTTAGATTGTAAAAATGGCTTATGTCTTTTACATAACTGGCAATCTAACATGAAATAATTTTTTCCTTAATGTAACTTCATAGTAGTCAGAGCCAAATTAGATATGACTTAAGAGGTATGCATTTAGCAGAATCCTTACTTGAAGGCTTAGCAGGGGAGAAAGAGAATCCCATGTTGTTAAACTGATATGTAAAAATGAAAGAAATTACTACTTAGGTGTGTTTTCAGGGGTGGGGAAGCTTTGCAGGCCAGACTTGATCTTTGCAAGAGTATTTGACAAGTTGAGCATATGTGAGGATATGAGCCACTTCTACTTGTTAGGGCAAAAGTAACTTCACTTGTGAGTCTAGATCCTCAGCTATTGTGAGCTGGCATGGTTCCATGGAAGGCAATGAAATTATACCAGCTTATACCAGAGGATGAAATGGCCCCTAATCTCTCAAGTAACATGCTCATTAAATGCTTAGGGCCAAAAACTTTCCTGGCATGACTCCATTGCACTTAATGGAATTAGGCCAGGAGAGCATTTGGCCGTTATTTGAAACAGATCATAATCTAAGGGGGACCAGCTTTCTCTCTTTTTCTTTTGATATGTAACATTAGCAAACTGTATGTGATTTTTATAAGACATAATATATGAAATACTGAAGAGCCTGTACAGAGATCTCACAGGTACACCCCCAGATGTTCTTGATGTGCTACCTTCTTTGGAACAAATTATATTGACTTGATCACAGGTTTAAACTCTTTACTCTCTTCTGGAAATGTGGTGTCCAGACTGTCATCTCTTGTCCCTATTTCTTCTTTTCTCATCATTTCATTGTACAGTCATCTCAGAAATTTAAGCAGGGTTAAGCTCATTGTGGAAGTTAAGACTATGCAAAAAGTGATACTGTTTTAATTCTAGGACCAAATAATTGATGTACATTTTCCAGAGTCATTACTGACATAGTGCTCTTCCTTTCAAAAACATAGTGGCACATTTTGTTTAACATTTTTTGCTGCATCATACAGCAGCTAAAAGGCTTAAATGGGTTAAGTAGAGCATTCTGTTACCAGAAATTGTTTCCTAGAGACAATTTCATTCTTTTTAAAGCATGAGGTATTTGTCTAAGTTTTACCTTCACATTTTTTCAGCAGCCTAGTTATGGTTAGCTAGGCCTTATTCTTTTGGCTCAGTGTGTGGATAATCTGAGGTTATTAATGCTGGACATAAAATGTGTCTGAGAATCAGCCATGAACATTGAAACATAGTTGTTTTTTTTTCCCCCTTTTTTTCTGCACCTCCCCCCCAGTTACCTCAAACATCACTTAACTCTTTTTGCCTTTACTATTGTGATATCTCTTTTATGAGTTGCTCTGTTATGTATTACTCTCAGCAGCAGTTAGGTCTAGACCTTTGGGGGATAAAAGCTCTTTTCTGTATTTTTGGAGGACAATTTTGGAAAGGTAAATGTTACTGCTCACCCTAACCCATAATTAGTATTTATTGAAGAAGAAAACCATTTTTTACCATTATATTTATACCATAAATATTTACCATTGAAGGGCTTGAGGCCTTGATACAGTGCTTTGCAGCTGAGTTCAGGCATAGCAGGAATCCTATCTCAGGGAAGATGGACTTCCCATATAAAGGATATAAATCCTGTTCAGTGGTTGCTTTGTGACCCTCATGCAGTTTTATAGAAACATGAGTAACCCAAACACTAAAATCCAAAACAGAATCACCAGCCCTTTCCACAGCATTCTTATTAAAGCTGGGCCAAGAGAGATCACTGCAAACTGTTTGCAGTTGTGAGTGATGTAACACAGCTCAAGGGCATTCAGTACCTGGCAAGCAGAGCTGTCTTTGAATGGGCTTAGACAAAGGACCACCACGAAAACACACAATGAAAAACAGTGGAAGGGAAATCCTTTGCCAATTAGTACCCAAAACATTCAGATGAACAAGAAGAGCTCCTTAAGCAAACCAAGTTGGGGGATGAAGTGTCTGGAAACCAGGTGGCATGATGAAATGACTCATTTCAAATTATGAATAAAAACATAATCAAATGTCAAGGAGTCAGTAAAACTTCTGGCTTGCATAAGCAGGGCTAATGTTTTCACATATCTTTCATGTTTTGGACTTGACCTAGGGCATGTAAAAGAAGCAGGTATCTTTCCATGGAAGGGGAAGGGCACTATTACTGTTACAAATAATACCTTAACAGCCTTCCTTAAAGGAATCCCCTGCCTTCTCTATTTGCTCACCAACCTGTTTTGAGTTACTCTAAATCAAAATCTAGCCAAATATTTTATGAAAAGTAAATGTGATAGAGGGAGAAGGAGTTCTGTGACTGTCCTGATAATGCCAGCCTGCAGAGTTGTTTGCTTGTAGAAATGAGGGTTTCTCAAATCTCTGATGAAGTGATACTGTGGAAGCAACAGAGCACAATAGCACCATGAGTTCTTGTTGGGGCTGGTGAGTGGCTTAATGGCACAGTCTGAATCTGTTTATTTGATTTTTCTTTTGTTTCAATGAGGGCATCTGCATGTGAGCATGTTTTCAGTTCTACTCAGCAGTGGAGTAGTAATCTTGCAAAAACAGTCAATGCATGTGCAGGACTGGGTGTTTACAATGAATATATTTATTTTTTCTTGGAAAATCAAGTATATAGATGTATACCAAGTTGAAATTAATGTCTGCACTGTAAAACTGGTGGTTTTTTCCCCTCAGTGCATGCTTGAGTTGATGGTTACGTTTTCTATTCCTAAACACAACTTATGGGAAAAATATTTGTGTGAGATAGCCCAAGTAATTAGCTGGTTTACTCATGCAAATAAATATTTTTTATTCAACTTGGAACATCTTTTTGGCAGCATTGCCTTTAATTACAGACACATTTAAAGGATGACAAGGATGTAGTGCATACTAAAAATGTTCTGTGCAAATAGTGAGAGGATTTAGGTGAGAAGCAGCAGCTCTGTAATTACCTTGCAGCCAGAAAGACCCTCACTTGTTTGAAGGCTGTTAAAAATAAGGAAAGAAATAATTTTCTTCTCATGGGAAAGGAATTAATTAACAATGTGCTGAGGGCCTTGGGACTGGTTCTCATCCAAAGTAGATAAATAAACCAAGCATTATTTCAGACTACTCAAAATGAGCAAGTGTTATACTGGGAGAGCACCTTTGCAGGGCTGAACAGCAAATCTGGCCCATGAGGGAAATGGATAAAGGAATTTTAAAGCACCTTTGCACCTTTTCAGTCTGGCTTATTCCAGAGGTCACTGAGATGCTCTGCTGAGTAGAGGCAGCCTGAAGGAAGGCCTGTGTAAGTAACTCCATCCCTTTGGCTGACCTGTAAACTGACCTGCTCTTCTTTTTAAGCTGTATTCTGACAGTTTGGGCTTGCACTGAGGTCTGCAGGAGGCAGCTTCAAAAATAAGTTTGTGAGACATCTGCACTGAAAGAGACAATTTTTAGCCACATCATTAGATCTGGAGTTTGACTGTGTTCCAGTGTTTTCAGTTGACCTCAGAGGTCTAGATCCTGGGATCATAGACCTATCCCTAAATACCAGTGTAAGTAAGTATTTGTAAATGATCTGATACTTATTAATGAGCAAACACTGAAAAACCTTTGCTTACTATAGCTTAGCATGACCTCAGAAGGAAATAGGACTTATCCCTGTAAACATCTGTTTTCCAGGGCTAAATTTCTTACTATTTGCCAGATTTCAATCATGCAATTTGACAAAACCTAGAGGTGTCAGATGATAATTTTGTGGACATTTCTTGCAAAGCATCTGGATAGAGAAGAAAACAATTATTAATGCCTCTGCAGGAAAGAATTGATGTTGGAAGCATGTTTATTACCAAAAGTGACTCTGTGCAGGAAGGAGAAATTATAAATGCCCTGTTAGAATTGCAATTGGAAGTAACATCTAGAAAATCCCAATCATAAAACACAGACTCCTATGAGGTATTCTTGATTCTACTGCTCACAAACTTAAATATTTTTTATATATTTATAGGTTTTTCCCCCTCTCCATATATTGAAACCTTACCTTTAGGCCTGCTTGCCTCTATTAAAGTAAAGGATATTCATCAGTATCTCCTTATGATTTTTTTCTAGCAAGTTGCTTTATCTGGCGTTGGAGTTGTCAGGGGATCAGACAACAGATAAAATTTCATACAAAAGCAGTGATAGGTGTCCACCTAAAATTTATAGTGCTTTCCATGTGTTGTCACTGCCTGTTACTCAATTCTGATACTGTAATAGCTACTAGTAGAGACAATTGAAGTCCCACTACACAAGATCCTGTGAAAACACAACACAGGAGTGTCAAATATTCTGTCTTTAAGCCTGCAACTCATCTCACAGGCTTATTTTTTTGTTGGCTAGTTTCTGTTTTATAATTTGCTTGCAAATATCCAACAGTCTCTTTTAGCATTAGGATTACTAAGGTGGGCATTTGGGAAAAGCCTTGTACTTGTCATAGCTCTTTATTTATGAAGTTAAGAATCTGAAAAATTCTTAGTTCTACAGAAACAAGAAGAGAAAGGTGTTGACAGGGTTTTGGATTTGTAAGAGAGAAGTGTCAAAGGCTATTAGTTTAAAAGGCAGAGCCAATTTACAAAACTGTTTTTGATTACTTTCTTTTCTCTTCAGTAGTGGTTGCATTTTTGAAAACTTTAATGTAGCTTTGTGCTGCTTTCTTAGCTGCCTAATTTGTGTAAATTGAGTTCACTTTGGTTTTTGTTTAGTGTGAGAGAAGCATCCTGCAAAGAGGAAATAGTTTTCAATGCCAGTTCAAGTTCTTGAAAAGACTTAGTGTAAAATATTAACTAAATATTAACGAAATATTCGTGCTAAGATACTGATCTACTGATACTTTGCTTCTTGTCAATACTGAGTCTCTATAATATGTATTTCCTGAGAGTTTTTGCCACTAGAACTAGAAGATGCATTTAGTATGCCTGCTATGAAATATATTTACAAATAGTTTGGAAAACAAATGAATTCTTAACTTTGCTTGTTAATAACTTTCTTCTGTGTTCATTAAAATTTCTGGTATGTGGAAATTTGAGTATCTGATGTCTATGCCTAGTCAAGATCCAAGCTTGCATTTTACTTGAGAAAACATCAAGACAAAAGGGAAATAATATTTTGAGGATAACTTGCCTTCTTTTTGTGGAGAAACAATATAACAATTTCATAATTTTTGAAAAATGAAAAAAATAGCCATTTCTGCATAAATATGTGAAAATGTAAAGATAATAGGTGTGAAGAAGAGATTAAAATGTTCAATAAGAATTTTAGCAGAAGATACATGTGAAAATGCATTATGATGGATTTTTAAGGATTTTTTGGCCATTAGGGCAATTTAATGTTTTGAATGGTAAGGACAAAGAACTTACTTATTTCATTGTAAAATACACAAACCTAAGAATAGGGATGAGTTACTTAGCCCAAGAGAGCTTGGTTTTGGTGACAAAAGGTATCCCTCTCATTCACTTATTCCTAATAAATTCTGGTTAACAAACAATATTTAGAAGAGTGTTTTGGTCAAATAGGTGATTGCAAATATTTGTCCAATGTTTTTTACTGGGTTAACTCTCATTATAACAATTTTCAAATCCTTTGATCCTTGTGAAGCTGCTTGGTGTCTTAAGAGTTTAGAATGAAATATACTCCAAATGTCCTAGTTATTTTGTTGTGGCCAGGTTTTTCAATATGATAGATTTTTTTCTTTCATGAGCTATTTGCTGAATGTTTTGAAATTAAAATTATTTTTATTTGTTCATGAACACATTCCTAGCCAACCTGATTCAAAGTCCACTGTACTGGGATTTCTATTTAAGTTTTGGACTGGATCAAAAAAAAAAGGGGGATATTTTTTTCTGTCTTTGCAGGGGAAACATTAAATTCAGGTTAAAGAGCCATCTCTCTTGTCTAAACTTGTACTGTCCTGTTCTTCCCTTTGTTCATATATATTCCTTTTGCTATAAACTAAATGCTTGTTTGAAACAAAAATTCAAAGCCCCTCTTACTAACTTGCATTGTTTATTGTACCTTCAGGCTATAACTAGCATGTACACCAGAATTGATGCAGAACTATGAATCCAGAAGATCTATCACAGTGATATGATTTCGGGAGCATCTTCACCAAATTACTTGGTATACATTTTCAGAGGCCCAGAAACCTAATATTCTCTCAGACTTCAGCCTAATGGGTAAAGCTTCAACACATAAGAATGAAAGATATTTACTGTATGAGTGTACATATGTAAATACTTAAATCTGGCTTCATTGAAGGCAATGGTGTTTTACTACTGACTGCAGTGGGACCAAGCTTTTGTTCATATGCTTATACTGTGTGGCAGCAAAAGTACACTCAGACAAATGACTCTAAATATATAAATAGAGAATGTCTTTCAGTTATTCATTACATTCACCATATTAAACAACGATTGCAAATCCATACACCCATGACCATATATTTTCTGTAACTGTGAGTCTGTGGCATGTAGTATAATTACTAAGTCTTTGCAAGCTTCCTTTCTTTGTCTAAATGGAAAAGCAGGAACCTGTTAAATATTTTAAAATTGTTTCTCCAATTGATATTAGTAACATCTTGCATTTTTAAGGCTTTTGTTTTTGCAGGACTTAAATTTTTAACACAGTATTGCTCACAGCATTTTCTTTGCTTTGGAGATGACATTAAAAATGGTTTTTCTTTGTCTCTGCTTTCCTAAGATGCACGCAGTATCTAATTTCTCTGAAAACTAATTTTTTAACCTTAAGTTTAAAACTTATTGGATGATGGCTGGGGGGCTTCAGCAATAACACGCAGTGCCTTTTGCCACTGAGATGATTCCAGGCTGAGGAATGTAGCATTTATTAGTAGCAGGAATTGTGATGAGATTAGATGGAAAAGGCAGGCTTAGGTAACTGTTTTGTGGAAGATATTGACACACCTTAAAATGACCATGTTATGTGCAGCCCAGCTAAAGGCAGAATTCTCCCTGGCTGACAAAAATGGGAACGAACATCCATTGTCTACATTTTGCAGACTGCTGAGACAGATCCTTTTTTAGTATTTTAAATGAGACCTAACTGTATGTTTCTGCACTGTCAGTGTATTGGTGGAGTATTTGCCCTCCCTGCTTTTCAAAGTGCATTCTTACCAGTGGTGGGCATTTGAAGGGTATATATGTGGGTTCTGGAAGAACAGTGAAAACAGTTTCAGAATTTCTGCCGAGCCCTCTGGAGCCTCTTGGCTTTCACATGGAGAGGAAGTGTTCTCTTCTTTGTCCTTTGGTGAGGGCAGTTTTCAGAGTTGGTGTTCCTAGTGTGTGTGACGTTTGTGTGCAGGTCTACTGACAGGGAATGGTCCCTGCCACTTTGAGGAATCTGCACTGACATTGACAGTGGACTTGGACTCTAGAATGACAGATCTGCACTTGAGATACTGGAAATGCCAGTGGTGGTAAACTAAATTGGGTCTCCCATTGTTTAGAAGGTGAAATGAAAATGAGAGGAACAAAAGAGCCCCTTAAAAAGATATTGCTTGTATTGGAAAATTAATATGGGAGATTTGTTGATATCGGTTAAATTTGGGTATATTAAATACATCTGTAATTCAGATTCCACTCTCTCCTGTGGGATACAGTAACTAAATTACTAGGTGTTTCACCTGGAAAATCTCATATCTAAAGCCATCTAGGATTTATCAATTTAATTCTTGTATCTTTTTTGAATTAGTGTCATGCACAGCACCATCTCTAAACATGGCTCACGATGTGATTTCATTTCTTGTTGTTGATTCTTTCCAGGACTGACTTACAATCAGGAACCTATGAACTTGCATTATTTTTTATGGAATCCTGTGACATTCTTTTAAACATAGAGCTCCTGCAATGCCTTCAGGGTTTAACCATCTCCTTTTCCTTTCAAGGCTTCCTCTTCTGACATTCAGGTTATGGCTCTCTCCTCTGATCTAAAGAAAAAAAATCTTCATTTTTTTTCCTGTCTGGTCTTTCTGGGTAGCCATTTCTACAGACAGACATGGACAGATTAATTTAGTGCAAGGTATACTCCTTTTCCCAAGAAAGAATTATTTGATTCTTGCTGTAGTTCTGGTGCTCCTGGGGCAGGTGCTTAATAGAGCCAGGACAGGTGTCTCCATGCTGCAGCTGGGCCAGGAGTTGAGGCTGGTTACAGGGTAAGCACAGCAGTGTCCTCAATATCTGGTGATGCAGCTCCACAGCATGTAGTGCAGAGGAGGAAGCTGATGGCAAGCGGGATCATTTAACAGTGCACTGATTGTCAGACACATCCTGATGTCCACTTAAGCAGAACTGGAGCTCAATGGTCTCCCCCTTGAACCAAAGCAGTACACTAAAAACAAATCCCATTTGGACCTCTGTCTGCCAGGGTCTGGAGAGGACTCACAACCCACCCTCAAGGGTTTGGTTGCCTGTGATTAAGGTGTGCCTCAATGTGATATAGCCCTACAGCCTTGTGTGGGAATCCCCCACTCTGAGGCTTGAGAGCCTTGTGCCTTGCTGTCCCAACCTGCTGGCTTGATTTTCCAGCTCAGCTTCAGCCCCAGCTCTTAAGTGTTGGGTCTGCTATTTTACAGCCAGCACTTAGCTTTACATAATGCAGGGTTTAATTCTAAGATTAGCCAACATGTAAATGATTCACTGTTCTTGCTTCATTGCTGAAGTTTGCAGCACCCAAACCTTGGTTTGTGTCATAGTTTGATTTTAGATGGCCACACAGCTGAGGTTCAGTGAAAGTCAGGTTTTGTATCAAATCATCAAAGTCTTGCCAGAGCTTTAGGAGTGAGAGCTGTGTCATTTGCTTGTCTCTGTCACAGTCCTGGAGAGCTAAGATATTTGTATATACCCGAATAGATTGCCAGAATCAATCCACTTTCCAGAGATGAACGTGGACATGTCCTCTTTTCCACAGTAATGTGAATACTCAAATCTTCCCACATAAGAAACTCAAATATATGAGTTTCACAGCAGTCCCTAATAAGGTTTTATAGCCATTAGTGTCAGTGCCATATATCACTGAGGCATTGAAAAAGTGGAGTTTCTTTCCCAAACCACCTTTCTAAGCATCCAAGATGAAGTGATTTTATAGCTTACACTTCCACAGATCTTTCAAATCCCACAGCAGAACTTGTTTCACCTGAGCCTCAAAGATTTTTGTAAATGATTTCCCAGAAGCTCTTGAGGGGGTCTTTTCTCTCTTTATTTAAATTTATGCTTAAAATATGATTAGATTCTGTTCAACACAAAATTGTTCTAGAATACATTGCAAGAAATGTTTGTACAAAAGGTAATCTACACTATCTAATAAATAAAATCATGTAACAGTTTGAAATTTCAAATGTGATCATTTGCTTTAATATTGCGAAGTGTTTGTTGAACCTTTAAGCTTGTGACATTTTTCCACACTGACAGCTAAATAATGAATTAATGGCTTTAAAGTCCATGGCAGCCTGAGGGTTTCAAATACATGTTTAGTCAAAATAATTGGTGCTTTAATCTTTCGTTATGAACCAAAATTGTTCCTTAGTTATACAGGAGCAATGTTAAGGCAAATATCTATGCTGTGAATGTTCTTTTGTATTTCTAAAATTATCTGCTAACTTGGAAAAAGGTTTCTGGATACATTTCTTCTCTGGAGTTTGAGGGTTTTTTTAACTCCCTTAATGGCCACCTACATGGCTACAGGCTGTGCTGTCCCTTCACTGACAGTGAACAGCTTATTTTAGCTTTTGTATGTGTGTACAGAGACAACCAAGTTTTGAGAGCAGATGGGAGGGTGTATGGGGCAGGTGGTGAGGGGAGTCCTGAGCCTGTCAGATACAGTGTTTAGGACATAGGTAACTAACTAAATTAGGGGATCTGTTTGCAGCAAACTACATCTCACCCAAACTATGACACAGCTAAAAGCCTCATCCACAATATCTTCTGGTAACAATGGGAATAAAAATTTTACGTTAAACAAGTGAACAAACTCTGTTGTAGTTTTATGATTGGCATCATATTAGTAGACCACTGTGCCTGCACGATGGTCTGTTGAGATGCTTGCTTTGACTTCAGTGATGCATCTGTGCCATATGTGGAGGAGACGCTAGCCAGTTTAAGTCAGATCAAAATTTTTCACAAGGCCAAAAGGGGTCTAAAAAGGTTTCTGTTCGTGGTACATTTGTGACTAAGATAGGACCTCTTTTATAGCATGAAAACAATTTGTCATCTGTCTCGGGGAAGCTTGCAAAACCACAGATAACTGTGATATGTAAGGTATGCTAGAAATAAATGTTAGTCTAGGTTTGCTATTTCTTTCACAGAACAGCCATTAGTGATGTGTGTTTGACCAGATACAGGCCCAGATCAGCTACAGATGTGACCCAGTTCCTGTGTTACATGATTAACTTCTATAAAGCATTGCTTATCAAGTAACTGAAATGCTTTTGTTGGAACTTTTGTGGTGCTTTTTAAATAACAATAGTGAGGGCAGATCACAAATGGAAACTCTCTTCAGGACATGCCTCGGTATGTATTTAGAACAAACTTAGAGCATACTCTTTGAGAATTCCTGCCACCTTACATGGTTTTGAAAACAATGTGTTTTAAATAGCTGAGTATCTAAGATGCTTCTGGTAGCAGTTCTTAAGACTTTGTCTACAAGCAGTGAATTCCCACAACATGTTGTCTTCTGTTGTGATAGCTCTGTGTGGGTTTGAAACAGCCTTTCTCTAACAGCCACATTGGACTTTTTCTCTGAACTCCTAATGGGGTTTTTGTAGCAACCTAAGCACAAAGCATTTTGATAGAGGAATGAGGAGCTGGCTGCTCCTGTCTTCTCCCCAGTGCTTGTTAGGATCGAACTGGTATACTCTAGTTGGAGTGTAAGCCTTTGAGAAAGGTCTGTATCCTGGCAAAAACCCAAGACCAATAGTGTGAATGGCTGCAAAATGCAATTATTCTTCTCTGTTAATGCAGGAGGAAAATGGCTAATTTATGGCAAATTGCTTCCTATTTGGATAGTGTGACTGTATCAGATTAAAATTGAATACTTTACAGAAGTTTTATTTCCTGACTTTTAGCTCAGTCTAAGCTGGTACATCAGCTTGTTTCCTTTCTGCATGTGGTAAGAGGAAGCATGACCATGATGTTGCGGGGTAAATCTGTCAATGTTGAGGGGTAAAGTCTCTTGGAAGGGGAAAAAATATCCTAGCAAGATACAGCTGGCTCTTGTAAATGTTGGATGTTTTTGACAGACTGAAAAATGTTTCTGCATTTCTTTGAAACTTTTCTTTAGTGTAGTCTACAACAATTAAAGTGTAGAATTTCATCTGTACCTATTTTTTGTCCAGTTATATTCTTGTTAAGGCAAATCCTGTATTTTCCCTTGTTTTTTTCACCCCTCCATTCTTGTCACAGGTTCAAAATGATAAATATTTTCCTACCTATACAAATTACATATTGACATAAATTATAGCTAATTATAGAATCAAAACAGTGAGTAATCCTCTCTACTGTAGGTGTAACCAATTCAAAATTGGAGTGCTTCATCTGTAGATGAAACTGAGGTAGTAACAAATTTTTTGATATACAGGTCTGAGATATTGGACAAATTCTGGTCTCAGTTTGTTGCAACAGCAACAAATAAATGCCTCTATCAGGGTACAGATAACTTTCTTAAATATAGCATCTGGATTCAAAGTTGGAATAGAACCCAACTGAAAAAAAGAGGATGAAAATTTATTATTTGAGAAGTAGGAAGTTACTGTGGCCAAATGAGGCAAAGAAAATTAAAAATGGTGTTGCAGGGTTCCTGCTAAAAGAAAGAAACCTGCATTCTCAAACTATTAAGCTTTGGAAATGGATGTCACCTTTCAGGTGCCTTTCCAAATATACATTGAGCTTTCATTCATTTTCCAGTGTTGGTTCAGTTCTCTTATCTTTTGCTCTTAGAAGTTAAAAACCCGCATGTTCTTTCACAAGAACTCCTCGAAAAATTTAGGCTTCTTAAGCTTTTCCGGCTTGAGTCAGTCATGACCAGAAGCTGTACAAGCTGTTAAAAGCTGCTGTTGTTGTATAACTAGGTCTGTTCCAGTTATTGTTTGAACAAACTGCCATGAAAATCTCAAGTAGGGAAAAAGCAGTGAACTTGCTCCATTTCCTGAGAAGGAAATGCTACTGTTTACTATGTTAATTTTAAAACATACAAATAAATGTTTTAATTTCTACTGTAGTCGAATCTTTCAGTATTTTAACTAATGACTTAGACCAATATATATTTTTAACTGCTTATGATTGTTCATGAGTTCTTCTCCTGATGTCATGATATATTTTCTTTCTTTGTTCTTTGACTGTTAACTGTCTCTTTTGATTTTAAGTGTGTTTTAATATAGGCAAACAATCTCATTAGGATTACTTTACTGCTGTATCTGCTAATTAATTTCAATTTTTCCAAATTACCTTTTGCATTGTTGAAACTATTTACAAATTATCAGTAGTACTGTGAAAATATTTACATCTTGATTTTTTTGGGTTTTTTTCAGCTGAGAATGTAACCATCTAAGCATATTCTCCACAGTTTCATCAATGGAATTTAAATTAATATCTGTAGTTGTGATTTTTTTCTCTAATTGAAATCTATTTCTAATGCAATCTATATATAACAGCTACTGAAGCCCTTAAAAAGTGTATTTTAATACATGAGATAAATGAGATTTAACAAAACTAAACCTTGCATTTTTTATCTGGAAATATGCTGAAGTTTTAGTCCACTTTGATAGCAGGCATAAGAAATACATGAATATTACAACTTGTCATTGAATGCACATAAAACCCATAAAAATGCTGTCTGTTTTGATTGTGTCTTCAGCTTCAATATTTGAAGTCTACTTAAACATAAAACTCACAATGGAAGAAACTGAAAAGGTGATGTGTAGATTGAAATGAGAGAAAATATGTATACTGAAATCTCTTAAGCTTCACCATTGTGAATTCCTTAAAAAAAAGTGTGTTGCATCTTTTGAGAACATTACTTGAGTGTCCTAATGGAATCTGACTCCTTTGTCATAATCTCTTCATCCAATAATTCCTGTGTAGCCTTTTTTCCCCCTTACCATTCACTGTGTGTTAATTTACATTTTGATTTCTGTGTCCTTGACCCAAAACTGTCAGGCCAGGATGATACCATCATATACAATAGATTGTGAACTATTAATTCTCTCTTCCTCTGTGTGCAGTAGTGTGCCATATGCAGACGGGGCTTCTCCCCAGAACATGTGCTTTCTGGTCTTTGAGGGTCCTCAAGTCTGCCACAGATGTTCTGATCTGAAACAGGACCTCTGAATGGGGTGGGTTTGTCAGCAGCCTCAGTCTCAGGAACATGAGGTGTCTCCATGCTGTGTCTGACACATGGAATGTCTGGCCTCATATCTCCCTTTCAACAGTGACCATTACCACATTCCAGAGGAAAATGTAAGCAGCTTCAAGTGGTTCCCTGGAAATGATGTATTCACAGAGGAGTTTTCTTTTTGGTTACCATAATTTGCCAGGCTATTTGCAGAATAATGCATCTATTCTAGGTGTGTATTCATGTCTGGATTTGTATATAAATGTTTATGTATATATTTTGTGCCCACAATTACATACATACACAAAGTAATTTACAGTCTGAATGACAGAAACTCAAATAAGTGGGTGGGGGAAAGGAAGGAGTTGAATTTTGAATTTCCATGGAAACCTAGTTCTGATTTATAACTCCAGTGATTTTTTTTGCCTCTCCCTTAGCAATGAAAATATTTTTGAAAGAGCATATTAAGACATAATAACACTTAACAGGAATATAAGATGGTGTAAAAGAGCAGACAGGTTGGAAAATACTTTTACATGGCATCTGTACATGTTTGTTGAGTTGCCTTTATTGTGATATCTACCCACTCACTCAGCCAAGGCTGCTTCTGTTTCTGGAGAGTGTTGGGGAATTCTAAAGGGAGAATTAAAGTGAGCATATAGGCATGACATGGACATTGGTAGCTGCCTAGCTGGACAGGCTTGCTGTCTTTCCCATCCTCTGCTTGGACTAGGGCCATCCATGGGGCTCTCAGCACTGTCCAAATTCCTACGAGGCTGCTTTCACTCACCTGCCAAGTCTTTTCTTCTGCAGCAGTTCCAAACACATGGTTGCTTCATTGAGTAGCTCTAAGTAATATGTACCATCTCACCTTTTGAAAATGGCTTGTTCAAATCTCTCACCATTGTGGCCTCAAGAGGATCTACTTCAGTAATGCTACCTAACATTTGATAATATAAACCCAGAAAGCATTATTGTGTAGCCCTGCTGCTTCAAAACATGTGTTATTAACAGCAAATGGCAGATAGATTAACTGGTCATACTTGTACAACAATATGGGTCTTTCTTCTCTTTTTTCCAGTTAAAGGGTAGGATAATTAAGTAGAGAGCAAGGATAACTTAAGTGGTGCCATTAGAGATTGTTGCTGCATTCCAAGTAACCCCTTTTCTACTAATCTGCTAGAAGAGGAACTACTCACCTCAAAATTCAGTACTGAGAGCACTGTTTTTAATGAGATGGAAAACCACCCCAATTCTCCATCATTTTTGGGTAGCTGTTTTCTTTCCTCTGATTTCAGCTCAGTTGTTGCTCAGGTCCTAAATTGAAATGGTTATATTCACATCTCTGTGTATGAGTGGTTTCTGTGCAACACATGTTGTAGTTACTGATAGATGGGGATCGAAACTGGTGTCAGAGTTTGGATTCCTAATGCAATTTAGGAATCCAGTTTCTTTACAACATCATAATTTCTGGAACCTTTTTTGATATCCTGATGATGATCCTGAATGATAAGATGATAGCAACTCTGACCAGTTGCAGTTAATCACTATTGGTGAAGTATTTTTCTCATTGAACCTACAAATATTCAGTTTGCAGCTGACTATAACTATATCGAATATTCAGTTTGTGCTGTCTATAACTATTCAGAGTGGCCAATGTTTCGACTAAGATTGCAGATAATGGATTTTCACTACACTTCTAATATGGTGGCCATGACAGAGATAATGCAAGAGCATCAAAAGCTTCTGAAAACAAAATTGGCCCTATCTGTCATGAGAATGCAGCCTTTCTGCTATTTGAGAAAATCACATTCCCCTAACCCATAAGATATTCAGTGATATTGATGATCTCTTGAATAAGACAGCATAGCAAGTACAGACTTTTTATTGCTGTAGAAAAGAAGCCAAACCTTCTTTTATGTTATAATGTATGTGTTATTTCCTTTGTACTGTTTATGTAGAAGTGGAAACACTTCTGCAGTTGATCTGTGTATCAGAAAAGTATCATTGGTCACATTAATTTATGGCTGGAAACTCATTTCTTGTAGGAAAAATAGGAGCCACAAAACTTCATCGCTTTTCACTGGTTACCTTAGAGTTTTAAATATGTATATAGAAGTAGTTTTGTACACGGTTTGTGAAATCAACCATATTATTTCTTAACTCCCATGCTTCAGTGATAAAATTCAGCTTTACTAGAAGAAAGTCTTATAATCATCTTCACATTTGCTATGCATTACTCTCTTCTTCTCTCCCCCTCTTTCCTTTTCTTAAATAAATAGTACTTTGCAACAAATTGATTTTGCTAGATAGTGCATTGATCATGCACCTTGCCTGGGGACAGAATATAGCTTCAAAAACAATAATAACTAAGACAATCATCTAATTTTACTGAAATAAAACTGAAAATGTACACCCAATGAAATAATCTCTGAGACTACTTTAGGTGCATTTGTGCTTGTACTTTATCCTCAGTGACACAGTAATCTACTAAAGTTCTTCTCTCGATTTTTCTCTTTGCAATCTGGAAGAACAGATTCACCAGTGATTGTGCTCATTTATAAAAGCATCCAAAACAAAATTGAACCCCAAGGCTGATAAACTATAAAGATGCTGATCAGATCTGAGCAGAATGGACGGGATGCTTTGGGGCTTGCTCAGCTAAAGATGGCTCTGCAAGACTGATGGCTTTATATACACAATTACAAACACCATAGCTTTGTCGAATGAATGGGAAATCATAAAATATGTTGCTTGCCCGTTATTAAGTAAAGAATGGTATTTTGTAAAATACTTGCAAAGATTTAGTAAATTTTGGTAATTTAATTTCTGCTGCTGTATTTTCCTTTCTTTGTGGAAAACTTAAACATTTGTTTGGAGAGGATAATCTGATAGACTAAATCTCCTAGTTCTGAAGAGAAAGGGGCTAATTGAACTTGCTTACCAATACATAGCAAGTGGCGCACACTGTCTGTCTCATATAAAACTAATTCATTTTTATTAGCTGTGTCATAACCAAAAATGGTTTAAAATTTCATTCGTTCTCACAAAATTCTTCTCTAAAGGGGACACTGCTTGTAAGAGTTGTCTAAAAATTGGGTATTAATCGCTAATAAGATGACAAATGCAACAGGACAAAGAGTAATAACTTCTGTGGATCTTCTAAGTGATGTTTCCTGTTACCATAAAAAAAACTTTGTCTTTATGATGACGTGAGAAAAAAATCTATGATGTAGTTATTCATAGAAGATCTGCAGTGTCTTTTGAAATAAAATAATGTAAGACAGAATAACTTCAACATGTTAGTAATAGTCTTTTAAAGCTCGTTGATTTCCTAAGAACAGTTATATGTTCTTGCATTTTACTAGTCAATGGATATTTTAGTCTCTTGACAGTCTTGGTCATTTAGGGAAGCACCACATGTATAGAAATATATATGGCAGGAAGGGAGGGGAACAGAGAGGAAAAGAAAAAGGGAAGAAGTTATTAAAAATTATCTATGTTGACTTTAAAAAGGAAGAGCATCTCCTGGGTCCACAGACATGGTAAAGTCAGAACTATTTATTAATGCAATGAATGAATTAATAGAATGAATATTGTGTTTCTCTGCTTTTAATGATTCTAAAAAGTGATTACTTGTGGTTTTAAAATTAAAATGTATAGTGTGTCAGAAGTCACACACGTAAGTCTCTTACCTTGCAGAAAGTAGTTTAAATGAAGTCAGACCAAGTAGTTTTTAATTTTTTAACAGGCATTCCTAGGATCATGTTGATTTGCTATAAACTCTAGATTGTTCATACCCATCTTATACTCAAGATATCACAGAATTACACAATGGATCAGGTTTAAAGGGCCCACAGTGGGACATCTGGTCCAGCTTCTCTGCCCAAACTGTGTTGTCCTAGAGCACCTTGCATAAGATTGCATTTGGATCATTCCTGAATATCTCCAGTGAGGGAGATTGCAAGCTTTCTGGGCAATCTGCTCTAATGTGAGTTATCCACACTGTAAAGAAGTTCTTTCTGCTGCTCAAGTGGAGCTTCCTGTGCCTCAGTTTCTGCCCGTTGCCTCTTGTGCTATTGCTTGGCACCACTGAGAAGAGCCTGGATTTGCTTTCTTGGCACCCTCCCTTCAGATACTGACAGACATTGATGAGGTGTATTCTCAGTTGCCTCTTCTTGAGACTGAACAGGACCAGCTCCCTCAACCTTTCATCATAAAAGAGATTCTCCAGACTCTTGACCAACTTAAAGGCTCTCTGTTTGATCCACTCCATGTCTCTCTTGCCCTGTGTAAACCAGAGCTGGTCACAGCAGTCCAGATATGGCCTCACCAGGGCTGAGTAGAGGGGCAGATCACTTCCCTTGACCTGCTGGCAATGCTTTCCCAAATGTTCCCCAGGATTCTATTGGCCCTCTTGGCCACAAGGATACACTCCTGGCTCATCGACACCTTGTTGTCCACCACGACCCCAAGGTCCTTCTCTGCAGAGGTCCTTTCCAGCAGGTCAACTTTCAGCCTGGTGCATGGAGTTTTTCCTCCCAAGGTGTAGGACTTTGCTTTTGCTGAATCTGCCCATCTCTCCAACCTGCTGAGGTCCCTCTGAAGGGCAGCACAACCCCTGAGGTACCAGCCACTCATCTGTGCTTTGTGCTATCAGGAAAGTTTCTGAGGAAGCATCTGCCCCCTCATCCAAGTCACTGAGGGACAAGTTCAACATCTCCTTGTGTCAGGTTTAGGCAATAAAGAAAGAAAACCCCTCAGGTGATTCAGAGCAATGAGGCTGGTTGGAATTATATCCTGGGAAAGCTAAGCATTTTCCATCAAGTATGCAAGGAGATTCACCTTATAATTTGTGCACTGGAACTAGATTTTATGAATCTTCCCCTCTTTCACCTCCATGTTTTGGATAAACTTTCAATTGTGCTTTATGTCTTTTTTGTCTGTGACAGTCGGGGGATTATTTCTGCTAGTGAAATCCAACTAAAAAAATCTGCCCAAGGAGTGATTTTGTGTGTGTGTGTTTTTTGTACAAATATTGCCTGGTGGGATTAAAAAAAGGATCTTTTTAGGTAGGTTTCACTTAGTCTTTGTTTATAAAATATTGTCCTCTTCATTTTCTCCCATGAAACACCACTTTAATTGCACTTAATGACTTCTTTTAGGGTGAGTGATTTGAAAATTTTGAGGCATAAGCTAAAAACAGTTTCTATAATATGTACATGAGATAAAAACAGTGTTTATAAGTTGGTTTTTTAATGCCAGACACAATTTTTTCCTTCAGATTGGCATGCATTTTTCTTGCATAGTGACAGTACACTGAGTAAAAGGAATAACAGACTGGCCAAGAGTATACTAAACAAAGTGAAACATTATTTGGCTCTGATTTTTCCCACCTTTTCCAGGTCTGTGATGTCTTGTTTAGGGGTAGTAGCATGCTTGCTATACAAAGCTAGATTTTTTATCAAAGTAGTAAGTAGTGGTATTTCTTTTTACTGTTTGCTATGAAATTCTGTTGATCTAAAACTGAGTTACCTTTTTTTTTAACACGAGCTAAAAAAATCAGGTGGCCATTAGTGGTTTTTCTCAAATATTTTTTTTTAATCTGATAAGAAAAATCCATTCCCTTCCGCTCCATTTTGCAAATGAAGAGAACTAATTTTAAATGGTATGAGCTAAAGAATATCTTTATAATGTGTTTGTAATTTTTTTTTACTGTTCTAGCTTTAATTCATAATTACAAGCTTATTCCAATCTCTGCATTATGGAACCACATTTTAGACCAACAGCTGTTATCTGCTTTCACTTGTAGCCTTGGGGTATGCATATTTTAATATTCATTTACTATGTGCCGATAAACTAAATACTTCCTACTGGAAGTCTGTGAAATTAATCACAGGATCTTAGTTGCTGTTCTGTCTTCCATGTAGCTCATATTTTTTAAACTTACTATGTTGTATAAATTCCTCTCCTTCTCCTCCCCTGAATAAAAGGGGAAGAGGAAAGGTTATTACAAAATATACAAACAGAACAAGTTGATTAAATCTGTGATAATTAGAAAATAGGGAGGAATGCAGTGTAGTCATTCAAATGACACAACCTTCTCTCCTGTTCCCGTATCTTGCATAAAACTAGTATAAAACCTTGCCACATTGCCTCCAGCAATATTTTAATAGCTGGCTTTGCATTTGAAGGTTGTGGTTTTAACTGTTATTTAAATAGTATTAGGTCCTCATATGCATATAATATAGCCTAAAGCTAGATATTTTCCAATCTTCCAGGCACAAACACAACTCCAAGTGTCTTTGTGTTAAAAATATAAAATATGTGGCAACTTTGGAGACGAAATGTAATGAACGGGGAGGAAATAAAAGTCATGCAGGCCATTAAAGTTTAAGGCTGTTTGTTGTGCAGCGATGGATAAAGGATTGGTGAAAAGCTGTAGAAGGGCATGAAAATAGATTATTTCAAGGATGGGTTTGGTGATACAAAGTAATAATGTCAAGGCTGGAAATGTTTAGATTGATTTCTCATATATTTATATTTTTGGAGCAATGTCCTCTTCACACAAATTACAGCTCAATGGCAGCTCTTAAAGACAATAACAGACAATACATACCTGCTTCTGCTCCCACTGTAAAGGAGAGTTTTGCTACAGGATTTCATGGGAGCAGTGGTATCCAAAATCCCTTCAGGACATAACATTCCCTGCTGCATTGTGAATAAGCAGGGAATGTTATGTGAATAAGCTATGGGATGTGCTATTTCCCACCCTTGTACCTGAGTATTCTCCAAGAGCGACCACAAGCACACTTCAGGCTAGATTCAGTAACTGAGCTTAGGAGCATGAATAAGACACAGACATCTGAAACCAAAAACTGTGTCCCAAGAAGTCCCTGTTCAGCTGTTGGTTAGGGCTGCCGATGTCAACTTCATGAGGTACCACCCATGACTGTTCTGGAGCCCTAAGTGCACTAAGAGTTACCTTCCACACTTGAGAATGAGGGACATTTTGATGTTGTCAGTGTATATTCCTTAAAAGCTCATTTGGGATGCAGAAAGTGGTTCTTCCTTCAGTAAGTCCCCGGAAGAAAAATTCCAGTAGCCATATTACAAGCTGGCTGGATGTTCTGACACTTTGCATTGAACTGTGCTTGAGAAAATTCCTAGAATTCAGGTCCTCTCACTTAGATCCTCTAGCCAGCTAATTTTTCTGATCCAATGAATCTGGGTTTTTACCATTCCAGTTTCAGAGCATCAAAGAAAAATCATGAGAAATTCCTTATTCCAGAACAGGACATATTTTGGTGGGGACAGTGATCTCTGGAGATGGAGGTTTGAACTCTGTAAAGTTGTTGAAGGTGCTTCTGCAATAGACTTTTCCATTTCCCAAAGGAGTCCACTAATCCCAAGGCTGATAATCAAAACTGGATGACAGCCCTACCACATTCTACTTTACCAAGAGGAGTGGTGAAGCAGACGAGGGTCTTCAGGGTACCCATGCTAGGAGAGCCAGATGGACAGAGGTGTACCCATGCTTTGAAAAATAGTGGAAAAAGAATCCAGTACTATCCATTTCCTTACTGAGTGTGAAAGTTCTCTTCAGTTTAATTCTTAATTACTTTAACATGAATTTTTATTATTGTTCTGGTCCTTGAAACCTTCTGAGGTACAAGGTTGGCTTCTTTTAGTTTTCTGTGAAGAGAAAAATCAAAGTGAATGAAAAAATATCCTGTATTATGTTGATATTAAATATCTTGAGGAGCGGACAATTTTATTTGTAATCATATCAAGATATAAAATTATATCTAATTTGAAATTTGTATCTCTCTTTAATTAATCTCATAAAATGTATAATGGCCTACAAACTGCAGTTCACCTTCACAAGCTCACTGATGCCCTTCATACCTCTTATGAAATGCCTAGTGCACTTCTGAAGACTAAAAAACTGTAAAGAAATTTGAATATCGGTTTCAGTTGCATCTTTTTTGGTAGTGATAAAAATTTCCCTGAGTCATTAAAACACACACACACAAAAAAAAAAAAAACCCAAAACAAAATCAATAAAAATTAGTCCTAAACATAAATAGAAAACAATGACTATAAGAAAAGTAAGCTAAGTCAAAACCTGTATCAAATTATCAAACTTCACTCGAGCTTAAGGAAATCAGGAAACTGGACTGATGGCAGGAAATTGAAGCTTTGTTTCAGCACAGTCATGAGGAAAGCACAAACATAAATCACAAATTAAACTGGAAGCTGATTTTTTTTTCCCTTGCACAAATTTATGAAAAGCACTTTTTTGGGCTAAAATATATCAAAGCACTCTTTTTAGCCCCATGTGAAGTTAAACAGTGGCACACCAGTCCTGTGGGACATTACATTTTGCTTAGAAGTGGTACAAAATTTGCAGAATACATGTAAGTACGAAGGTGCATGTTTTGCTCAGTGGTACACTTCACCTGCCCAAAATTCTCTACTGCTGCATGAGAGCTGTCACGTGGGTGCTGTGGTCTGTATCTGCTTTTGCCCACCAGTGCTGTTGGGTTTCCAACAATGGCTCATGTGTGATCAAAGCATAGACCACTCTCTGATGGGAGGTACAGTCCCCGCTGAGGCAGCAGCCTGTGTGTTAAACTGTGGGCTTCTGCAGGTGCAGAATGGTAACAAACTAAAGCAAAATGTTTTGGTTTGCAATAAAACTAACTTGAAACACAGTGCTTTGCTTTGCTTTCAGGATTGAAAATACCTGTGATAAAATTAAGATACTTTTATAGCAAAGAACAACCTCTTAAGAAAACCCTTCTTGCAAACAAATGTCTGATGCAAGCAAGGAGCTTTCCTTTGCATGTCTTGCTCACAGAAATTCTGTGAAGCTTAGGAACTACTGAAGTGAATTTTGGCATGGTTCTTATGTGATTTAAGACAGAAATCAGGTCCATAATGAAGTGCAATTTGCATCAGAGCCTGATGTCATTGTCATCTGTGCAACATTATATAGTCCTCAAAGAGGAGACTTTCATCTGCTTTAAGTAATATTGATATTGCTGCATAGTTGCTTTTGAAGTTCCTTGATTTTCAGATCTCTAAACATTTCCAAGTGAATGTCCAAACCCTTTTGTAATTAATTTATTATGGATGCTGAGCTCTTGTCAGGTTACTTTAGAATTTGCTTATGGATCATGTGTAAAAACTGTTGAATTGAACTGTTTCATTTCAATTAATGGAAAAGAAAATATTGGTGGACTTTTTAGGAGAAGTTGTAGTGGAAAAAAGGAAATTCATTACCTGTTTTGTGCTTTTATATTTGTTCCTTTTAAAAGTATTGTCACTTGGATTATTTGGCCAAAGAAAGCAAGTATGTAGTAAAAAATTTCGGGTAACTATAGAAGCTTGGCAAAGAAACATGGAAGAGTGCTATGAATGATCCAAAACAGACCACTAAAAAATACCCACTGCTGCAAAAAAAATCACATCAGGTGTATTAAATGTTCATAATTGTGAAATTTTATTTGGTTTCGTATTTATTTTCAGATGTTAGGCATTCAGATATTCAGATAGTGGTCTGCTGCAGTAAGTGAAAGAGTTGTACCCATTACAGCTGTTGCATTACAGATTTCAAGGACAGATAAAGCCTTTGTGTGTCTGTATGTAGAAAATGCATTCATATGGTAGCAGAGTAACGTCCTCATGCTCTCAGTACTTAACTTTTTTCCATTGCAAGAAAAATATGTTTATATGATAATAATTTTGCATTATATATAATAAATTTGTTTATGCATCCAATACCTGATAACGTTTCAGATTGCTGCCTTATTTTCTTTCACTCATTGTCTCATGAGTACTGTTTCAACTCTATCAATTTTCCAGTAATTTCCTTTGTTTTTACAGTATTTCACCCTTTTCCACTTTACCAAAGCTCTTTTCAAAAAATACATTAAACACCTTTTATAGTTAATTCAAAAAGGCTTTTTTCCCCTCCCCAGCTGGCATCCCTGTTTTTCTGTGTTTTTCAGCATCTTATCCTTCAACTCCATGCCAGAGAGGCTAGATAATTCTGAAAGTCAATGTAAGATTATTCTAAGATTGATGTTCATGTGAAGTCTTTAATTTATTTAGGTAATTATTTGTGTCATCAAACCTTAACCATATCGATTGCTTGGCAAATGGAATTTGTCATTTGGTTTTTGTGATTTTTCTCAGGAGCTGGTTCATCAGTTACAATCTGTTTTGGTTTTTTTGGGTAGATGATACAGAGTTATACAAAAGAAGACTGGTTTTTAGCCTTTGCAAGCTTTTAGAAATATCTTGTTCATCTCCTCCAGTGTATATTATTGTTGTCATTATTATTAAATAATATAATTATATAATTAACAACAAAGCAACAGCAATAATAATAATACTATTATAGTAATAATTTGGGTAAGCCTTTGCTATTCTTAAGCTTTCTGCAAACATTTATGTGAATGAAGTGTTGGTCAGCTGAATTAGCATAACTGAGAAAATTACAAAAATATAAGCAAATAAATGGACCAGAAAGTGTTGTCCATGGGGTTGTTTGCTATTTTGAGGTTTGTAATAGGATAATTTTTGTGCTCATAACATGTACCTTTCTGTTTTTCAACTTGTTTTTTAATCCTGATTTTTTTCCCCAGCTTCCCAACTCCCCACCGCCTTACTGGTCTGGGAACAAAAAAAAAAAGGAAGGCAAAGAAAACAAAGGAGGAGGAATAAATTTCCCTCAATGAAATCTATTACATTGAGGTCATATTTCAGGATAATGGGGAGGGACATGAGGAATGATGTTTTCCAATTTCACAAAGATGAAGCATCCTTATTATATGTTAACCATATCCAGTTCTCATTTCTGATGAAGGACAAAGGAATTTAGGAGTGTAATCTTTTGAATTACAAGGACCTGCAGGAAAGTTAGGGAAATTCACACATCTGTGCTCTTTCTGAAGAGTGATGGTTTCAGAGAGTAAAATCAACAGTAGTCTTTGTCTGGAAGTTGTGAATTCTAGCACTTCTTGAACTTGGCAGCTAGAGATCCTCTCAGTAGTCTTAATTCTCTGGTGCATATTCTGTTTTTCTGAGTTTTTTTTTTAACTGAAAAGCTTTCCTGCAAGAAAGCAACTTGAGTGACATGTTATTGAAAAAAAGTATAGATCTGAAATCATGTGTTTCAGAACTTTCTGTCTAGATTTCATTAGCAGTAGTGTAAAGATCCAGAAAACTATGTGCAGAAAACTAGTAATTGAATTTACACGGAATTATCATAGAAATGGAAAATTAGAGCGAATAAGGGTATGGAGAGTTACATAAATGAAATAATAACATCAAGTGGGTTTATGAGCTCACACAGATGACCTTCATGTAATTATAGATTTTTGAAAAGAAATTAGTAGATAAATAAGCATTCAAAATTGCTGTTATCATCATTGTGGATATTGTCACAATAGATTCCAGTAGCATTTGTAGAAAGCACATGCAAAAACAGCAAACAGAAAAAGTAAACTAATTAAAAAGCCCAGTTTTCTTCCAGAAGATCAGAACAGGACTCTAGTGTGAGAATTCTCTTGAGTCTCTAGAAAGTGCCTTCTGAAGGAATCTGATGTCTTTCATGTATACAGGAAACATGAGAACATAAACTTCTAACAAGGGTGCTATGACTGTCTCCCTACTCTCATTCTTACACCTAATATATATTTCAAAGGAACAGCACTCCTGACTCTGGGATGCTGGTTTCTATCTATATTTAAATTCTCAAATCTACCCAGTTAGTACAGTTTTATTAGTATAGATCTATTACTTAGTATAGATCTATTTTTATTTTCTGACTAAATACAGGAAGAGGTAGTAAGCTTATAGTCAGAAACCTCATGCACCCAATGTGTTCTTCATGCCCACAAGGGCATTTAAACAGCTTGAAATTGCAAATATACCCAATCTTCTTTCTGATTCCAAATTCAACATTAGCAAAGTTTTCACAGCAACCTTCTTTATTTTTTTTTTGTCAATTTTCAGTTTGGGATATTTGTGCTTTCCTAGGTTAGAATATTGTTTTTTTTCCACAAAGGCATGAATTTCTGTTTGTGAGATGGCTATAATTTCCATGGCAACAATCATAGTATTAGGAAGGTAAGCAAAATCCAGCTAGAGAAGGCTGCCAATGGTATGGATGAAAGCTTGAGGAAAAATCTTAGATTGAGTGAAAAGTGTTTTATTATAATTCTGTCTTTATGTTTGCTCAAGGATAAAAATGTTGTGAAGAGGGGTGCTACAGAGTTGTCTGAATTGACTTTGCACAGATTTGAAGTGACTCCTGATAGAACTCTGGTAACACTAACTTCTCCATATCTCTGGCAGGTTTTGAATACCTTGCTCAGGCAACATCTTTACTGAATTCTCTCGGAGTTTTCCAATTATACAGATTCCTAAGTCATAGGTTAGTACAGTTACAAAATTTTAACCTATAATTTAAGTGTATAACTTGTACAAATATACCAAATGCTTGCTCAAGATTTCCAGAACGTTTAATCAAGCATATCTTATACCCACAACTGGTGTTCATGATCTTGCTGGTGATGTTTTAAAAAAATTTTGCAGTAAGTGTTTGAGGTAGATTAATGAAGTGTTTCATCTGTACAATAGGACCTTATAAAAATTAGATTCCAAAGAAACAAATTTTTATGGTATTTTAAAGATTATTAGATCTGCATTGAGTACTGCAGCAGTTTATTTTTTTCCATATTGATTTTTAATTATGCTGACTCTGTACATTATTTAAGAGAGGGAAGAGGAAGTTAAATCCTAATCTTATTAGTACTGGTATAAAATGCATCAAGTTCAATGGGATTTCAGCTTGTCCTGGGTCTGATGTGACTGGGAACAGATGTGAGCCCTCTCAGATTAGTTTTTTGTTCCTATGACATAGTCATTTTGTTCTGGATTAGATTTTTCATTCATATGACATGGATTTGGCACATGTTGAATTGATCAAAGAGTAGACAAGGCCAAGCCTATCTGATTATATAATTGCTTCATCTGTTGTATTGTAGTTGCACAGGGCCAAAATCTGAGATTCCCAGTCATTTTGAATCAGTCCCTTTTAAAAACCGGCCTCAACTGTCTTCTAGGTTTGTTAATGCAATGGCACAGAAACCTGCAAATTTGCCTAATAAATAAGAGTGGATTAAATAGAGAGGTGTAAATCTGTTAGTTCCCTTTAGCTGGTAGATTTGTACCCAGGTAATTAAAACCAAAGGCTGATCATTACCAGAAGAGGGAGGTTTCAGCTGTTTGGTTCAGTGTTCAGCTTTTCTGTGTAACCTTAGTCAAGGTATGTTGTTACTCTGTGCCAATTTTCCACATAAATGTCTTTAGTTTCCAGCCTTGCTGTAACCAAAACCCAAAAAACCCTCAAATGTTTTTTACTGCTGTTAGGAAGTGCTCAATAGAACAGGAACACAGTCTTAGAGGATACTGTGGGATTTGACCTCAGTTCAACTGCAATAGCCTAATAGTTCTGTATGGCAGGAATTTTCAGTGTATGTATGGATGTACATGTACTTAAGAAGAAAAAGTCATACTGTGGCTTCTACATCTAGATTCCAGGAATGGAATGTAATCAGGTTGCCTTGTACATGAGGTTTATGTGACCTTTAGATGGTACAAAACTATCTGTTAAAGTCAAAAGTCTCCTTATATTAAAAGCAAAATGTTTGGCTCAGTTGCCAGTTTTGTAATACTTTCTGAAATTGTTCTTGTGGACTAGCTCCTTTCTTGTTGCATAAAATAACTACAGTCACAACAGATTCTATTGTGCATTTTGCTTGAGAAAATGTTTTTCATTCTTCATTTGTTCTGAAAAAAGCAACAGCACTAGAGAGCCCTCATCCCTGTCTGTAATAATCATATCATTTCACTCACTCGTAGCTGGTGACTTTTCTAAATATTTTTGATCAATATAAAGAAATGTAAAAAATCAGTAGATTGCAGCTTGTAGCTGGAATTGATAGATAGTTTAGGTGGCAGGCTTTGAACTCCCTTGGCAATCAGTAGTTGAAAGAAATTACCTTACTTCCATAGCTAGGATCTTCTGCCAAATTTACCCTGTACATGTCTAAATCTCTTACATATTTTAAAGGATTAAAGATGAGATTAAAAACTTTCCTCTTGGCTTCAAAAGGAGAAGTGAATTTTCTATACAGGCATAACTGACAACCTCCCATGAGAAAAACAAGTAAAACAGTAAAGATGCTTCCCCATCTCCTTAACCATTTCTTTTCCTTTTTTAAAACTAGTTATCTCACTGAGATGCCTCTTTACAATATGATGTTGTTAGACCTTATGCAAAGGTTATACTTTATGATTTGACATACAGTATTTTTCTTCCTTTGAACTCTTCTTTGAATCCTTAATTCTTAACAGTGTAGTTAATTCTGCATGTTGTGGCAGAATTAATTGTGTTGCCATAACATCACTTTCCCCTAATAAATTTTCCACTGTGGGGATTTCAGCACTTCAAAGACAATACAACATACCTTTTGCTAACCAGATGATAAGGTTTCGTCTGTGCAATGGAGCCAATGATTATTTTTGAACCAACATATAATTATAAAGACACAGTGAGAGAACTTTCAACATGCTCACAAGTGGCAGAACTAAATGCAAGTAGAAATGTCATGTTGGGGTGGAGGTTCAAAGTTAACATCCAGTCTTCAACTCTGCAGCTGCTATAATTACACAACTCTGTAAATTGGAATCATTTATCCTCTGCCAACTGCAGTAATTAATTTTCTCTTCAGTCAGTGGAGGGGGGATTGATCTTTCCTTTGTGAAAGTCTTTCTCACGCAAATACCACTTTGCTCTTCTATGTTTCCAGTTCTGGAAATTTGTCCTTCTACGCAACAGCTATTAAAGAGTGGGGCTGCAGCTTCCTTGCCTGTGTGTTCTTGTCTGTGTAACAGTGATGAAAATGAAGATCCAAAATACAGGGTTTCATCGTAATACTTAATCACTACCTGATTGTGGAATTAGGATGGTTTGGCTGGTAGCACATGTGCCAACCTTTAGCTGATTCTAATGACTAGAAGAGAGTTATTTCTTCAGTCTAAAGGCCTCTTGAAAATCTATGAAAATTATGAGTGATTTACATCGCATTCATAATGGTTTTCTCCATTCTCACACTGCCCTTATTATCTAAATAAGTGGCAATTCAGGAAGAAATCTTGCATAAAAAAAGCCATAATCTGAAATTCTGAAATTCAGGGATTCATCCTTAGAGATTAATTTTCATCTGGGCTTTAGCCTCTTTATAATTTTTGGTAGCTGCAAAGACCTATTGCCACAAAATTAATGCCTCATAGATATTTTGCAGGAGAGAAGTTTTCACTGTGATAGGCTTTGTGTTGTCTAATTGATCTGGAGTTAAGCACAGAGGCTATATGTAGCTGTGAGTGGCAACATGGTGTGTCTCTGCTGGATGATCAGTGTTCCTGATGGCCTGAAAGCACCTCCAGACATTGACAGGGAATATATGATGGAGGTTTCTGCTGGTTGTAATTAATTTGATCCCTCACAGACCACAGAAATAAATCAGCAAGAATGGAGTCACAGTTACTTTCCAAAGGGCTGCTGGTTCTAAATATATGACTGGGCAGGAGTCAGGACATATAGCAAGGGAGGACAGGGTCTGACTTTTCCAGAGCCCACACTGTTGTCCTTCCAGTTCAGGAAGAGGCATTTCAACAATGCAGTGTGGGAGACCCTTTTGTTTTCATTACCCACACTCTGCTTGTCCAGAAAGAATATGGAAGACTTCTGTCTCATGAATGTGTACAGAACCCTTCTCCTAAACAAGAACTTTCTCAAGTTTTGTTTGGTCTTAAATGCTGTTTTCATTTGGCCTTTTCACATACTATATCTTGGACTTTCAGGGCCAGATCTTCCACTGCAGTAAAGCTGTTGGAATTCTTCTGGTGGCTTACTGGGTTGTCATGAATTCTGAGGAGTAAGTGGCTCTTAACTACTTTGAAGCTACATTGTCATCCCTGGTGACTTATGCTACTGGACTATACCAGACTCCAGCTGCCAGAGGTTGCCTACCTGAGAAGGCAGATGAAAACCCAAGGGAAGCATTTCATGCCTCCTTGTAGATAAGGTTGTATTTTATTTAGGCTAGGCTAGATCTCCCCAGACCTCTAGGACCTGACTTGTAGTTTAGTGTGATTCTGAGTGAATATACAGTGCAGGAAGGATTCTTCACTGTGTTATCAGTATGAAGATGGGTCTTTTAAAAGGTTTGTCTTTTTTCCTTTGCTGGTGCGTGGTTGAACCCTTTCTATAATCCTCTGCAAATGATCTGGTGCTTCTGAAAGATTTTTTGTGGCAACTAAGGGAAAATAAAACTATAGGAGTTAGAGCGCTTGTAATGTAAGAAGTAAAATAAATGTTCTTTTTGCCTTTTTTCTTTCAGCCTCTATATATCAGATATTCATATGTTAGTAAAACTACTGTAAATACAGTAAAGAAAAATATGGCAATTTGAGTAGAAATAAAATTATGTTTACCTTTTGATCATAAAGGAGAAATGGGGGATTTCTTTCCAAAAAGAAAATCACTATATTCCAGTTTGAGATACTTGATAATCCTTCTTTGTATCAGAGTTTACTACACAGTTAAAACACATCAAACATGATCAAGCTACATTTATCAGCAGAAAACAGCACAAGTAAAATTATTAAAAATCCTTTGAATTTCAAAGGTAAGAATACAGCATGCTCCTTTGGTGTCTAACTTCATATGGTGATGCAGAATAATCTGCTTCCAGACCTTGATATTTGCATATTTATACTTTCTTTATTGGTGTTGGGGGTTTTGTTTGTATTTAATAATAATGCAGCTCACAGTGGCTGTTGAATGCATTTCTGAAAGTTTTGTAAAAATCAGTATCAGTTTGGACAGGCAAAGCCTGCATATTTTGACAGTAGACATGCATTTGAAATCAATACATGACTTGGGTTTGGAAAGCCTGGAGCAAAATCCTCAGGTGGAGTAAATCACCATAACTCCTTTGACTTCCATGAGATAAAGCTGATTTTCACCTGCTGGGAATCTAGACTTTGTTTTGGTTTCTCATTTCACTAAACTGAGACAAAAAGCAAAGGATATGTTTTATAGATACTTAGTTTTCCTGAAAAAGAAATTAAAAGGGAAAAAAAATATCTGGGTAGGGATCACAGTAAATGAGCATCTCTGAGTGGAACAAAGGAATAGAAGAGAGGGGCTAATTGTTTAATTAGTAAATGTCTGCTTGGTTAATGACATATTAATGAGTTTTTAAGACAGTCATATCATTTACCATAAAAGACCCATGTGCGTATCCCTGGATGTACTGTATAATTAAGTAATGTGACCCTTAGGAGTTCATCATTTAAAAACCTGTCAGCTGTCTCATGTTTGGTAGCAGATGAGTAAGCTCAGGAGGGGCTCACAAGGAGGACTCAGTTAGGTGTCCAAAATATCTCACTGTAGAACAATCTGTTAATCCGTCAGCAGCATGGTACCTGTGCATAAAAACAACATAGATTAGGATTTGCCCATTGGTTTATTGAATTTTGTTAACAGAAAAGTTGTTTCTGTAAGGTGGTGGGTCCTACCAGAGAGGCTTCCTCTCAGCTTAATTTCATCATCTAGAGGAACTGAGCAAGTTAGGTGCTTCTTCAAGGGGCTGGGCCTGGGTTGAGACATGAATTTTAGCCAGCATTTATGCAGTTCATTTTATTCTTTAGCTGTTTTATCTCTGCTAGTAAGAACTACCTTTGGTTTTAAGTCTGATAAAAAACATCTACTGCACTAAAAAATTCTTCAGGCTATAACAACAATGCTGCAATGTAAAAGTTTCCTTCCTCCTTCTCCTGCACCCCACTATAGGGCCACAGAAGGCATAGGGCCGTTTTAATAATGAAATGTATTCTTCTTGCTTTTCATATCTGAAAACTGTTTTGTGGAGTGTTGCAGCAAACTCCTTGCTGCTAATGTTCCTTTAGCTTTTAAGAAGAAGGTGTACATTAGGAAAGATATGGCTATTGGAAACTACTTGCCTTCACCTTAAAAGAGGGGTGTAAATGTCAGCATCACCCATCCTTTCAGTCTCAATGTGTACATATATATATTTTATAAATGAATACATTTCATACCTGGCGTCCAGATTTGAAGGTTATCAAAACATTAGAGCGAGCTTCAGGTGCAGGGTGTGTGGGCCTAATGTGTGTGCTTTCTGACAAAACTGTCTTAAGCCATGATTAATTAAGCAGCAATGTGGTAAATCTGATACAGATGATATTACAGACACAGGTGATGAAAGTCCTTCTAAAGCTCAGGGTTTTTGAGCTTGACTTGGCTTGTGAGGGTATGATATACTGGAAGAACACTCCCATTATTTTTGCTTCCTTTCCTCAAAAGTTTTTGGAAGGATTACAAGAGGTCGCTGTCTCCAGACTTCCAGGTTTAAATGCAGAGAATACAACTAGAGCCTGAAAAGAGATGGATAGATTTAACTCTGCTGTGCTCTTCTATTAGTAATTTGGAGTCTGGCCTAAAGGGAATATGGGAACATCGAAAAAGGTCTTTGGCTGCCATAATACATGCTTAGCAAGTTTAAAAAATGGCTGTGTACAGAAAAACATTAAGGAAAATTGAAACCGTTTTTAATTTCTTTGTGTTAAATTTGCATGACTTTTTCCAGTTTATTTTTTTAATTGGATACCTATAACAAAATATTGTAGTAATAGTTGTCTAAGAAAATATTATAGTTCTAGAAGCAGGTTTCATTCAAAATAACTAAAAGCTTTTTTCTTATTTTCCATAAAAATAAATATACACACATGTGACATAAAAATAATTCCAGGAGTTGTAGAATGAAAATCGTGGCTTGTTGTGAGTCGTGGTATCTGGAAACTGGATATGTTTGGAGGTTCTCTTTCTAGGGCTCCCCTTCCAGTCTTTTCAGCTTTGGTAATGATGCAGAAGTAGACAAAGGAGCTAAGCTTCTTTATCATACTTGTAAAAAAACCCCAAAAATGGTGCTACCTTAGCAGTACGGAGGACAAGACAGCAGAAGCAGCTAAATGGATCATTATATCTATGCACAAAGAGAAATAGGAGAGCACTCAGTAAAATACCTGCCCCTAATACATAGTGTAGAGGTCACAGAAAGAAATCATATAGACTTTATAAATTTTTAATTTTTTTTTCCAATTTGTTTTTTTGGCAAGGGTAAGTAAAGTACCATTGCTCTTGATAGATTAAGTTTGAGAGCAAATATTACACACAGACTAAGGGCTTCATTCTGATCTCCCCTCTGCGGGTGTGTATCATTAATGATTCATTGCATATTTTGAATAATAAGCTGTCTGAATAGCAGAGGGCAGAACGTGGTCCTAGGAGACTATCACATGTGTGATGCATTAAGAATGATATTGAGAATGTGTAGCTTATTAAAGTAGTTGTCTTAGGTTAAGTCACTTTTGGGGTGTATGTATGTCTATTTATCTGAAAATTAGAGAAAATTAAAAAGCCATCTCAGAAAACTTTCTACAGAATGAGACTGTAGAAATACAATTTTAGAGGAAAGCTATTTTTTTAAAGGACATGAAGCATGACCTTCACCTCCTGAGTTAATAACATTCAAGCAAAACTGACAAAATGTATTTGCCAGTTCTAGTTCATTTAGATTCTTGTTATCTGTTTAAAGTGTAATCTCCATCTTGTAAAATGAATGTGAAAATTAAGTGATTTTGGCAACATTCTGCTTTCCTGAAATTATACCTATAATGAAAAATGAATAATATTTAATTTGTCCATAAAACACATTCCTGTGTAAGAGAACAAGGAGAACCTTGGAAAGTTACTATGTGTATGATCTGTACAGAAATATGTATGGACTCAGTTTTCCACGTGTGTGTGTTTAATGTGCACACACATCTGTGCACATTAAAATGTTTGTCCTCTTACTGTCAAGTAAGTATGGTTACAGAAAAATAAAACTAAAACAAAATCCCAAAGCTCTTTTTTTCCCCTTTTTCTTTTCCTCTCTCTTTTTTCTTTTCTTTCTTATTTTTATTTATTTTTTTATTTTTCTTTTCTCCTCTGTCTTTCAACAAAGTATAGCTGCCTTAGCTTTGGGTTGAGTTACAAGAGTCTGCCCCAGCTGAGGATTTGCCTCATGGTAAGTGTGGCATGGCCTGTTAAAAGACCATGTTAATGCAGTGTTATTCCACATTCTATTGTACCTTTAATGTATTTTATCACACTATGATTATGCATATTATGTTATGACTATGGTATGCATTATGACTATGCAATACAAATTTTCAGGAATATAATCCTAGCATGACTGAGGCCAATTCACACTCTCAGGTCAGGAAACTAAAACATTACATCTGTAAAAACAGTAATAATTTCATGTTCCTGTGAGAAAATACTCTTTCTAAAAAGTATCTTCCATTTTTCAACTCTTTCCATAATAAAATCTTGTCATCCTACTTTAGGAATGCAGATTGTCATGTCCAAGGTGAAGGTTTTTCTGCTTGCTCTTCTGTTGGCTGACACTGAGAATGAAGGAAAACAGAAGGGCAAAACAAAAAGAATTGTAAAGTACAGTGGCTGTTACCCTTTTTCCCATGCTTCCCATTCCCTAACCTCTCTTCAAGCACAGGCAGAAATGTTATTTATAAACAAAACTTAGGCATGTGGAAATTGGGTTTGATCCAACAATGCACATGTACCTTGAAGACCGTGGCTAGCCAGGGGTAGTGGTATTGTAGTTACATTGTGCAGTTCTAGTAGTTGCTTGAAGAATACATGTGAGGGAATGTTTTGCTTGAAGAAAGTCATAGACCCAGGCTTTGGCACTCTTCCTGACAGAATGAAACCATGAAAGAAGTAGTTTGTCTGTAGTAGAGCAGGGATATTTGGTCTATTGATGCTACCATTTTCTACTTCAGTTTCTGTACTGGGAATATTTGGGGGTAAATAGTAGCTACACACTGGTATGTGGGGATTTATTATATTTACTCCTAGCGTATCTTATTGTCTGTTATGTGTACAATATGCACAGATAATAGAGTAGAAAGAAATGCAATTGTGTGTATACTGGAGCAGATAGTGCTGCCTGTGCTGGGAGGAAGGAAGGAGGGTTATTTGATCTGTGTTTTAAGAGAGAGTGATACTGTGAAGTTTTTTTTAACTTTGTAAGCTTTCCCTTTGAGGGAGATATGTGTGCAATCTGCATGCCTGGCTAGGTCTTTGATGATAAATTTGGACTCAGTTTTTAGTCAACTACAAGAAGGTGCCAAAAGCATTGGCATCTGTTTTAGAAAATTGGCAGACTTCCTTGGCTGCAAATTTCTTTATCCCGCCTCATTACTTTGCTCCTATCAGCTTTTACCTGCATGAAGAAAGACCAAAAGAAAAAGGCAAGAAAACCCTTTAAAACTTAAGTAGCTATTACAACAACAGAGCCTAAACCACTCAGGGTGAAGATTCTATAATTTCCACTTTTTACACATACTAGGTGCAATCAAACAACTTGAAGCAATAACACAGGGGGAAATATGTTTTACATAACTTGACTTCCAAATAGCGATTATCCCTTCAAGGCTATTTGTTTTCCCAAGAATCCTGCTGATTATAGGCTCTATGTTAAACCTGTTCCAGATGATAACCTAGCTAAACCCTGGCATCCATTACATTAACTGAATTGTGGTTGCTGTGAATGAGCAGGAATTATGGGTTTCTTCTGCACGCAGAAATGTTGTCTTAGGCAGACTAGTGTGGTGATACAAGGCACTGATTCCAGGAGATTACAAAAGATGAGGTGAAACCTCAGTAGCTGAAAACCAGTAGCAGAAACCTTGTTGACTTCAGTGCAGCCAAGCCATTTCCTCTAGTATTTACAAATGATTCTTCTAGTTGGCTGCATGTGACTTTAAATCCTAAGAAGGTAACTGGTTTTGTTTTATGGTGACTAAGTTCATGGCTAAGTTGGTCTTCTTATGTTTTGCTTTATTTTTTTAAATATATTTTTTGTTGCTTTTTCCTTCCAAGATTTCCTATGATTATTTTGAAAATATGAGGCAGGGTCATGTTCTGATCAGAATTAGGCCACAAAATAAATGGGAGATACTGTTCTTAATCTAAAATTCATCATTTAAGGAGTTCTAAAATCATCAAAGCAACTCTGAAGTTAAGAGATCCTAGAAAGTTGTCAAGAATCTAGCCTCTGTCTTTTGTAATAATATGTAGTCCCAAGGGAAATCACATTCGCATTTCATGCTCCTTGCTTCTGTCTGGAGCTGGCAGAGGCTGGATGTTTCTAGGAGACAAAATATCTCAGTTTTACTTGTAAACTGTTAGTTTTTCTTGTAGAGCTGTCAGTGCAGAGCAACTTAGGCATCTAGTGCAAATACCAACCCTTACTTATGGTCCTTGTCTGGCTCTCATTTAGTTCACAGCTCAAATCTCTTTTTACCTGGGTTTCTGAAGCCTGTCTTGCATTGAATTTATGATGTTTGAAGGAAATTATTTTGGAAAGAAACTCATAGTGCATTTTAGCTCCTGGAAGCTGCAAATCTCTCCAGCAGCAATATCTTAGGTATGAAGGTTTTTTCCTAGTCATCTTTCATTCCTTCCTCTTGCTATTTCTACAATGGAAATTGATTCTACTCTTTCTCCAGAACAAGTTGCATCTGTAAAATAGGTGAAACCACAGCTGGATAATGTTAAATTTGTGGTAGAGAATAAAGGGCATGTGAATCAACACAACCCAAATAACAAATATTATAATTTTTACTTTGCATATTTCAAGAAACATGTTATTTGAAAATTTTTTCTGCAATTATTTGAAAATTCACAAGGGTAACAATTATATGTAAAGAAATTGATATTTCATAAGCATATTTTTAATATTAGCAAGGGGTTCATTTACATTAACATGCTGTGTCAGTACTAAGATGTCTCTGTAGCTTTCACTTTCAATATTGCCAATTTAGGTCTTTTTGTTAAATTAATTGTGTTTTATAATAGGAAAGCTGAAAAAAAAATTAAAGAATCATGTTAGATATTTTCTTCTTCATGCTTTAAAACACGAAAAGTATTTCTTGCACTCATTTAAGAATTACTATTACATTCATCCCCCACTGAAAATGCTCTAAAACATCCATCTTGTGGCAGTGCCCAAGATATAAGTCATTGGAGCAGCTCTGCAGTAAGGAAGAAAACATAAGGAGTCAAAGAATCATAATTCACACCTTCTGCAGTACAAATGCCCTGCCAGGTGATTTAAGAACTTACAGCTCTATAGTTTAACTTGGTCAGGGTACTAAGGTAAAACCCAGACTTCTGCACATTTGCTGGCATTTGCAGCCACTGACTTTGTAAGTGGCATTAGATATTTTAATATTATGTGGTCGGTTGCGTATACATCTCTATTACGTCAAAATATCATTGGCCTTTCCAAGAGGATGGCTTGATGGCTTGATCAAGGATTAAATAAATTGATTTCCTGTGTCTCTTGGCCTATTATTAAAGCTGGTAGAGTATTAATGTTGTTCATGGGTATATTCATGAATTTGTAAGTTAAACATTTAAACAGTTTGAAATACACATCTGGGAAATACTAATGCCTAAACATAATTGCTATTCACTTAGGTGCCTCATCCAGCTCCATAAGAAGTAGAGCTGAGGGACCAGAATAAGAGAATAAAGATGTTTATAGACGTCTCTATATAGTGGTTAAAAGCTTAATTCTACTAGTTGAATTTTATTTCTTGGTTGAAATTTCTTTATGTTTAGATGGTATAGGAATTGCTAATAGTCTGATACCCGTTAGTCATTGGCATTGCGTTCATAAAAGGGATAAAATCATTAAGAGGCTGTGTCTTACTGTGCATGTATTCATCCACTTGTGAGTGGATCATACATGGGGAAGGGTGCCCCTTAGATAAGCATAAGAATCCTTGACTTGCATATTTTTATAAATATCTGGAAGAGTGGGGAGGAAAATCTTCTGATGCTTGAGTTCATGGGGCATTGCCAGCATGTCAGTCTATTAATTTTGTTGTGGTTTTGTTTGTTACTTGGTTTTCTGCAAATATGTCTTTCCATAACCCTTTTCAACATTATTGAAAGTTCCTCAATGGGTTGACTGATCTGCAGATTTGTTCAGAGATTGTATAGAGTTTTTTGAAAACCACAGGTACATGAACAACTCTGGATTGTAGAACAAACTCATAGTACATGGTGGGCTTTTTTGGTGGCTGTTTGGGGAGTATTTGTTTGTTTCTGGGAGTGTTTCTGGTTTTTGTTCGTTTATTTAGGGAAGCACACATGAGTAGATCCAGTACTGCCTTTCCCAACAGTGTTGGCAGGCAGTACACAAGTACTGAGTGCTTAAAAAAGTGTTATATCCTCACTTTTGTTCATTCTAGCTGCAATGCAGGCTTGAGGAAAGAAGTGGAAACTTTACACTCTTTTCCCAGATTCAATAAAGTGACATTTGATGCTTAGTGTACAATTCCCTCCCGCTTCTTTTTTTGCCTGGTCTCTTTCATCTGTATGTCTCTTAAGACAGAATTACTAGGAAGAGAGTTTTGTGTCAGGAAGGTCAAAGTGTTGAACTTTAAGGGGTATCAATTGCAATTGGATGGCAACCCAGTAGGAGGATCTCTTAATGGGGTGGAATAAAAAACTTACTTTTAGTCTGCTAAAAGTTAATACTTCAAAATACTTCAAGGAAACCGTCTTTGATTTAGCATATTTTGCATCCTGCTTTTCAGAACATGCAAGCCTTAGATCTTTGGATGATTGAACTATTTTTAGTAGACGAGAATTCCTCTGAATTGGATTATAGTTTCTTTTGCATTTAACCTCACCTGAAGAGGGGTGCAGCTGGGGATTTTCCTTCTGTCAGTTTTTTGGTGTGTTTGCTGGAACTGTGTCAGTTTCTCCTTTGTTCATCTTAATTTCTAGCTAGTCATATTAATTTCTACCTAACAGTAACTATGACATAATCTCTGGAAGCCAGAAACATGGAAATGGTCTTTGTTCACTTGATTAGCCAGGCTGGGTACCTGATGAAGCAGGAACTCCTCAGTCACAGCTGAAATGAGCAATAGAAAAGTGAAATTGTTCATCTCTTCTAAGAAACAAAACAAATTTTCTTATGAAAATTTTCTCCTTTTCTTTCTTCTCTCATAGAGAAATTTCTAACTATTAGTTTCATCCTTAAATGTTCTGTGATCACATGGACGCTAATATTTTTGTGTAGAAATTCATCTGTTGCTGCCCCTAAAACTGCCCAAAGTGGCAAAATACAAAGAATGTGAAGCTAGTAGGTTTTAAAGGATATAGCCAATATAAAATGCAGCATTTTTAGAAAAGGACTGATTTGTATTTTGTATATAACTAAGTTGGCTTATTGAAGCTGGCATGCCACCACCCTAAGGAAAGATGAACAGCTCAGCAATGGGTGTATTTTCTGCTGCTCAACTCTAGACTTTACTGCACAATCACCCTTTTATGCCTAAAGCTCTTGGGGGAGATATCATTGCTGTCTTTATATGTCAGGAAATAAAAGCCAGGAAGGAAGAATGAGCAACACTGGCACAAGAATAAATGGATATAAAACAGCCATAAATTCATTAGAATGGAAATTAGAAAGCTGTTTCTGTTCTATTTGAGAACTTAGGTTCTGGAATATCTCTCTGATAGGAAGAGTAGGAGTGAAAAAAAAACCAACACAAATACCACACCAACAAGCCTAAAACCTTCTAACTCCTTTAGAAGTTAGAATTTTAAAAATTGATGGTAATAATATGTTTGGGCCTCACTTGTCTGACTTAGCAGCTGGGATAGCCTTGGTGGCCTGGAAAATGTCATCCAATCCAGTGCTCCTACAGCTCATTCCAGTGAAATCACTGACAATGTTGACATTCACTGGGTCTCTACCACTTGCTGTCAATGAGAGCTGAGCACCACACAGCATCTAGAAGATGGCTTCTTGAAAATCATTATGTAGATTGAACGAGAAAATCAAATGAAAGAAATATTCTCATTTCAAGGCTTACAAATCACACAGTGCTTTTTTCACTTTTCTCTCCATAGCTTGGAACAGTCCAGGGTGAGCAGAGGTGGGGAACACAAGCCCTGAAGCTGTGACCAGCATATATGTGGGAAATATTGAGACTTTATACAATACTTAGATATCAGTCATGAGATAGTGATTATCTCCTCAACATCTATTCATTTAAAGAAATACAAAATGCTGTAATTTGAGTGGCAGCTCTTATTCATAAAGCATTATTCTCTCTCTTAAGCTTTGATTAGATATGTCATGTGCCATTATATTCCACTACATTACGCTTAATTTCTCTTCCACAAAGTAATAATGCCATATATTAAAGTTAAACCTTAAAAACATTAAAGAGAAGATACTTTACCCAGCATTCAGAGTATATTTAGCTATCCATAAAGCTTTTCTCTCCCCTAAAGATAAATACCCAGACACTTAAATAGGCAGAATACTTATGCTAAAACAAATACCTTCCTATAATGGACACTTTTTTTTTTTACAAGTGCCAGGCTTGATACAATTATGCTGTGAAGAAAGTCTGTTGCTGTAGGAAAACCTGTCATCTAACAATTCCCAGGAACCCTTCTGCTGCTCAAAAGTCTTTTCTCTTTGGACAACTGCCAAAATCCACTTTAATCCAAAATACTTTAAAGATTTACGGGTTTGATCCAAAGTCCATTGAAGTCAGTGGGATTTTCAGTGCCTTCAATGGGCTGAACAGGCTGTTGAAACAAGCTGAAAGCTGACATCTCATTTACTTTGGGGATACTGTTATCTTATTTATGTAGGTTAAGAGTAATTATAGGTAACATGGTGGGACAAACCCTGCAATCCTTCGATAATTCCTGTTTAAACTCAACTACTGTTTAAATCATGGATACAGATGAAAATATTCTACTTTGTTCTTTAATTAGCAACAATAACCAAAGGCACATATCTTTAATTTCTCATTAACTATCAGTATATTAGGCCAGGTAAAAAGCAGATAGGGAAAAAAATGTGTTTTGGTTTTAAATGTTTGTCCCCAAGAAGCAGTGTTCAGAGGATTATGGCATTCATTTTCTTGCCTAATAAGGTTTTATGCCACACCCTTAAGCACATTTCTGAAGTATCTTTAGGAACAGTTCATAGCAGCAATAGACTAATTTTCCTTTTCTCCCTGAGGCAGTTGGTGCTCTTGGTTTTGTTGTTTGTTTTCGTACTTGCCTACTTTTCTCTTTTGCCTGTGACTTGGCGCACTGAAGCTGGTACCAAGTGTGTTGTAGCTCTCACTGCACTTTTGACAACAGGGAAGGTAAAAAGGGATGTTCAAGTGTCCTGAGCCAGGGTGGACAGGAACAGCTGTCTTTTATTTCCACTACTGAAGCAGTGCACTTTTATCAAATTCCCAAATCACTCCACTGTTTCACCCCTTTCAGCTCCTCCCTCTGAAAGAAAAATTCACAGGATATTATATTTTAAAAAAACTCTGTAAAGAAACTATCATTCTAACCTTCCCTTCCCATCAAAGGAGCTTGTGTTTTGGCAATTTACCTTTTTGAATTGAAGTTTTATTAAAAAAAAAAAAGGTACTGCAAAAATTCTGATTGGATTCTAGCTGAAATCCTAGTGTCTTCTCAAATGTTTTTAGCTGCTCTACTAATGAAAATGTTAATCTTAACAGTTTTGGGTTGATAATCTGTCTAAACTATTGTGTCAATCTGCTGTAGCTTGTCAGCAAGTGCCATCAGGTTTATGTGATTTTGTTTTATTAAGAAACATACATATTTGAACTTGTCCTACTAGCAGCTTTGTACCTTTCCAAAATCTATAATAGTCTTGACTATTTTTGACTGATTCTCTTCTTCCATTTAAACCCATTACCCTTTAATTGCACAAAAGTGTTGCTCAATTTAATGCTGATTTTCTGGTTATGGCATACAGGAAAGAATGTTCAACAGTTTTTCATAATTCAAAATGCAATATTTTATTTGATCTCTGTTGTAGATGTAACATCAATACTACTTTTTTTTGTCACTAAAATCAATATCAAAGACGTAAATTGTGAAGATAAAACTGAAGGCAGCTTTCCACTGGGATTCCTAGCTGTATTTTTTTCTGAAACAGATGCATCATCATTGATACATATGTATACACAATTAGAAGAAAACAAAAAAGGATGTCATTTTTTAAACTTTAGTTCTTCATATTATCTGGCCATGGGTAAAATGAAATTTTCTGATACTTACCAGTCAATGATATTTACACATTAGCCAGGATAAAAAGGGCAAAGAAAATGACAATCACAGAATTCATGACCACCAAGTATTTTTCAAATAAGACCCTCATCAAAATGGTGCAAATTCTTGATGGGCAGAAGCATTTAACATTTTGTGAATTACTTTTGCATTGTGTCTGCTGGTGATTTTGTGATTTTTTGGTTTATTTAGGCAAATGTTAGCTCTCTAATGACTGCCACAGTTGCAGTAATGTTAATAGGAGAGAATTACTTTAGCAAAGCCAGTGTCAATAGGAGATGGAAAAATATTGCTTTGACAGATAATGCACATTGATAATGCATGACAGATACATCAGCTCTGCTGTATCATGGCTGCTCATCACCTTGGGCAGTGCAGCACTAGGGATGATTTGCAATTTGATTATTTTAGCCATAGTTTGATGGCACCAATAGGACTCTGACCAAAAATGGTATCTATCTTCCTCGAAGGGAGATAGCCCTCAAGAATTAGTCACTCTTAGTACTGATTTGGTGGACACCCCAGATCAAATATATAGTCTTGATCATAACTTTTTAGGGAACCAAGTTTCCTGAGAGAACACCTCCATACAGTCTGGATCTATATAGCTCCATAGGCAACTATATTCTGAAGAGACTTATTGGCTAAAAGTTTGAGATAACCAAGGTGTTTTAGAATTTACTTTTAACGTTCATATGGATTGATCAAACACTTAACACTAATGTGATGAAGGAAGGACATCTATATTATTTCTTAGTTTTTACTGTAAAATGGATTAACATTAAGCATGATTTCAGCAATATGTGGTGGTTTTGGCTGTACAGAAATGTTTTACCAGCTATAGAAATGTTGGTCTCTGAAGGTACCCAGTGCCTTGTATGTAGTTTAGGATTTTGGCCAACCTTAGACCTCTTCCTGAGCAGGTTAAACTAAACCATAAAAGGTGATACTTGTACTCGAGCTAAGTGTGTTAGACCAATCTGGGGTGAGACTTAGCTATTTACTTTGTTTTAAATCAGTGCTCTGGCTTTTTATGTAGGAGAGGTGTCAGGAGCAACCAGTGGCAAAATTTACCAGAGTAGGCCTGCCAATAGCAGCCAGCTGATATAGCATTGAGTTGGAGTGGTGAATGAAGGAAACGTGTTTTCCCTTTCTTGTAGCATACTGAAAGAATACTATTTGGTGATGTTTGCTCATCAGATATTCCTCAATAGGATATATGTCTCTAGAGATCTCATTAGAATATTTTATTGCAGTACATGTTACAAAACTTTAGAAAATAAAATCCATTATGCTGGTTTATTCCTACAGTGTGCATCAAAGTGTTGCCGCTATAGTTTTAGGAAATTATTCAATTGTCTAACAATTATGGGGATGACTGTAACTTTTTGGGAGTGGAACTGTGGAGAGAAAACTACTATTATCTAATCTAACCTTACTCAGAGAATTTTCTGTGATACTGGGGAAAGCCTATATTTGTGTGCTGCTGGAAGATACCAGGATGAGGAACATCTATCCATAGCAGTCAAGTCATGGAATGCTTTTTAGAGAAGGAAGACTAGATACTAGTCTCCACCGACTGGACTGGTGGACACAAAAATGGAGGGAAAAAACCCCAACAAAACAAAACCAAAAAAACAACACAAACCTCCCTACTCTTGAAATATACTCTTTCCTCTGGGTAGTGCCATTTTATCTTGAGGAATGACAAAAAGAATTGCAAACCTAACTGCAAAGTATACAGAGATTACTTCACACATCATTGAAGTATATCCTGTCTCTGGGGCAAAAGCTAGCAGTGGTTTAAGAGCATATGGGGATGCTGTACAGGAATTTCTTTTTGATACAGCTCCAGCTCCTAGATGTAATTTCCCACTATCAAGCTGGTGATGAAGCTAATGTTGCTGTTCTTATTTTAAATGTGCCAGAAGGCTCTTTGATAATCCAAAATATTCTGGGCATCTTGACTGTATCTTAAAATTGAAAGAATCTCTCTTCAGTGAGAATAATTTCTGTAGAGTTCAGTAGGGCTAGGTGGATATAGATAAACCATATTGGCCTATGACATCTGTACCAGTACTTTAGGAGATTGCTTTGCCTCTGTTGCTGGCCAGATAATTCAAATCAGCCAGGGCTTAATTAATGATATGTTCTTTGCAGTAAGACCATGTTCCAGAGAAGGCTAAGTACTGATTCACTTCAGATGTGAGAGAAATAAATCAGCACAAAGTAATATGGTTGAGGTTTCAGTGGGTTTATGGGTATTGAACTGGGGAAAGTTGTGGTAGTAGTTTAGAAAGAGGGGTTAGAGTTCTCCAGGACCAGTCTACACTTGGTGTACAGTGATATGGATGGTAAAAGACAAAAAGCTGTAAAAGAGAAAGTAAAAAATCCTGTCAAAACCTGTAGTAAAAAATGAATCCCACAAGAATTTTGGAGTGTTCACTTAATACATTCCATGTGTTGTAACTATGGCAGAACCTTTTGAGTCATGAGGTACATTCCCAAGTAATTCCCCAAATTGGACTAACTGGCAGGGATAATTTTTTTCAGTCAACATAACTGTATTTATCAAGTTTGACAAATCAACTGTAGTTTACTTCAGGCTGTTGTATCTGGTTTCTTATGATATGTTTCACCAGTTTACTTGATAGCTCTGTTGCAAAACTAGGCAAATCTAATTTACATACTGGAGGCTCTGTGGTCAACTGGATTTGTCTTCCCCTTCTAATTCTGTGAACCTGGATTCACATGTGATGAGAGTTCAATAGAATAATGAGTTTTGTGGTCTCATTTACCAGCACATCACCAGGAGAAATTTGTCTAAATTAGACAAACTACTCAGATTTGATGGAGCCCAGGGCAATTTGCATCCTCTGATCCAGAGAAGTCAAGTAGTGGAGGAAAATGGCAGAGTTCAGAATGGATTAGCTCTGATCTGGGCACCTGATGGTCACAACTTGTATAAGTAGATACCATAAGCTTTGCTGATGTGACAATACTGTGAGGTGAATATTTTCATAAGAAAGGACAGTTGTTGAAATTCTTTAATGTGCACACGATGGATTCTTTTTTAGTCTTCTAGATTTAGTGAATGTCCATCTCTGTACCTACTGTGATTGCATTTTCTAAGATACAGAGCAATATCCTCTCCAAGGCCAAAGTAGTTTTCTTCTGGTTCTGCATCAGGACATAATTACTCTACAACAGACAGCAGAAATCATTCGTTCTATGCAGGTCTGTAATTTGGTCTCCTTGGCTGATTTTCTTCACTTTTCTCAATGACAGTAGAGAAAAGTGTGTGTGCCAGTGACAGTACTCACTAACTTTTGTATCAGTGAGTGTAGAGACTGTAACCATATACTCCTACTATCACTCTTCCTCTGAGAGTGTGTAAACATGGAATAGGAGAATCATAGAAAAATTTAGATTGGAGGGAATTTATGGAGGTCATTTATTCTTTCCTGCTAGAGGTTGCTCAGCTTGCCCTGTTCAATTTTGGATAAGGATGTTCAGGCACTTAGAAAAGGATCTGGAAATTCCCAAGATGCAAAGTTTTCTGCCTCTCTGGGCAACTGTTTCAGTGCTTAGACATGCTTATTGAGAGGAATTTTATATATATATATGTACAATTGGAATTTCCCTTGTTGCTATTTGTAACTGTTGCTTTTTATCCTTTCTTTGAAGGACTTTGCTTCTGTCCACCAGCACACTTCTGGAAAGTCATCATTAGTTTCTTTATCTCCTCAGTCCTCCCTTCCTCTGGAGTTCTTAACAAGTCTCATAAGTTTGGCCTCAGACTTTTCTATTGTCTAATTCTCTTCTAGAGGGGGAAAAATAGCAGACTCAAAATTATCTTCTGTCCAACCCTCCCCACTCCTCCCCTATCATGGAATGTCTTTACATAAAGGATGCAAAATTCCCTATATTTTGCCTGCCCCTTGTCAAAATTACTCAAGAGATGGAGAAGTGCACTAGGCAAGTGTTTTTAGGAAATCTTCAAAAGCAAATGAAAATGAGTCAAATCCATGCTACTCAGCAGCTCAAGGTAGTAGAGGCAGCTGCATAGTTTTGAGATAAGAATCTCACTTTGGTACCAGTGCAAACCTCACTCTAAAGTTTGTGAAATTCTACCATTTAAGAAAAATTTTTGAAGTAACACAGAGACTGCTTGGATGTTTTTCTAGATATTCATGGTAAATCTTGATTTGTAATGCAATTAAAATGCTTTTGTATGTAAGTGTAATCATACAAAACTGTAGAAAGTTATGTTTTTACATACTCATCTCTATGCTGAAAGAGAATTTTTTTTATGTGATTGTTAATACACCCAGACACAGAACCATATTATGAGATCAGCAGCAGATTATCATGTGCAGAGATCCCATTAAATGCCCTGGAAGGAATGCTCTCTTCTGGCCTAGTTTCATGGTGTAAGTCCAAATGACAGTGTAAAGGCTCCTAGCTCCTGGATTTTGTTCACAGATGCATATTCTATTGGTAGTGCTTGTAGTCTGGCTGTTCAGGCAGCTCCAGACACTTTTGTACTTCTTGATGATCTACAGGTTATGGTTGTGTGGTTTGGCCATCTAGTTCCCTGAGCACAGCAAAACTGATTGTTTGGGACAAGAGTGTGGTAGTTTTTCATTTATGCCTGTCCTAGCAAAAGGTAGGTTAAAATTCACAGATTCATGCTAGGAGCCATGCTAGCTGCATTACTGGTGCTAGCTGCTACATGAAATCACCAGGTTCATTAGCTGACCCAGTCCAGGTGCAGTAACGCTTGTCCTAGTAATATTTATTATATTAGAATTTCTACATAAAATAAAGTTGGCAAAGGTTTCTACCTCGTGTTGGATAAAACTAATTCCTGTTTTGATGAAAATGAGTGGCCATTAGGTGTTTGCAAAATGCACTCTATCTGGACCAGGTCTTATCTTAAAAATATATATACCAAGAGGGCAAATAATAAAAATTCTAACTGAAGTTCTATGAAAAAAATTAGTTAAAAGGAAGCAAAAAGAAAGAAACCCAACAGAAACCACCCCCCCCCCCAGTGCCCCTAAAAAAACACCCAAAAAAGCAAACCCATTTGAAGGCCAAACTGGAAACACTGAAAATTATAGAAGGGTCCCCAAACAGAGATTGGAGCCCTGCAGTTGTGGCCTCACTATGGTAAACTAAATCATCTGTACAAGCTGGTTCCAATAAACCATTCAACGTGATAAAGGGATGCTATTATATTACAAAGCCCAGAAGGCTCTGGTACTTCCAGTGTCATGAATTGAATAGGTTAAAAGTATTTTAATGCAAGTGGCATAGCTTTCTTCAGTGAAAACAGAGCTATAGAGAGACAACATACCCCTTTATTAATATTTACAGTAGGTCACCAGGACAAATTGGAGGGAAATAATCTGGTTTGTTCCAATCATTCAGTACTGTGAAAACAGTTTAAGAAACTATGTAAAAGCAGCTGTGAAGCAAATGATTTTTATGAGAAGTCTTGTAATAAAAATTATCTCTTGAAAAATGAATTGCATGTTGTTGTAGAAGGGCCCCTGTCAAAACGCAGTAATGGTTTTTACTGGAGAGAAAGCCCAGAATCAGTCTCTGGAAGGAAGCCTCTGCATCTTGCCACCTTGCAGTTACTGTTTTATTCTTTCCTTGGTTTCAGTACTAGTGGTGTGACAGAGGAGAGGGACTGTTGCCTGTGAATGATAATTCCTATTCTGAAACATCCGCTCCTATCTTGGAGTTCTGTATTGCCTCCATGGTCATCTGACATTGAGCAAAATAGGGTAAAGACAAAACTAAACCTGTGAGCCAAATGCCAGAATCCTTACTCACTCCATTCCCTGCTTTTTGATGAAAAACCTGTGAGAACAGGCTGTGAGGGAAACAAAATCACAGTGAATTTCAGCTCCTCACAGTTCCCTCTTGAATTCTCTTGTCAGAATGGGTTTTAAATCCCAGAAACTTCTGCCCTTAAATTGTGAAATGCACATCTTAGGTGATCTGAAGGCATCAAACAATCAAATATGAATGCTGCAGCTTTGATGATAGCTCTGTGGCAGCAGAGTTCTACTGAATTTGTCTGATGGTGTTTGTTCATGGTGTATGCATAGAGGGACTGCTGGGCCAGGCAAGTTCCTTGGGTCTGGGGATCATGTGGATGGGGTGACACATGTTCTTTGGACAATGACCAGCATGGTGTGATTTGTACCCCAGTCTGCAGGAGCAAAAGTCCCAGTGTTCCAAAAACCCTTGAACTTTTAAATTTTTTTCTGTTGTGAGTCGTTTTTGCAAACTAGATGGACACTGGGAAGGAAGGAGTTACATAGCCAGGATGCCTTAGGTGATGTGGGGGTGACAAGTTCCACTTATCAGCAAAGCCTTTGGAATTTTTGTTGTGAAAGTTGTTGAAGCCACAGGATGCTTGGAGGGAAAGGCTGTAAAGACAAAGGAGGGAAAACACTGCTAAGACAATGTTTTCTGTGCAAGGGGGGAGCCCTGAATTTCTGTAGTTCTTCTGTAGCTGTCAGTGCAGCTTCTTTACAAAGGTCTAGGGTCTCTGCAGGTGTAAAAAGACACAACTGCTCCAAAAGCCCACCCAGCTTTGCCTGGCTACCTTGGCTGAAGATCAAGCCTTTAAACACCATGAGGCTTTGTAGAGTACTATGATGTGGGTCAGGTCTCCACGAGGTACAGTCACTATAATTCAACATTTCTAGGAAGTTGCTCCAACAGACATAGTCTGCACAGTAAGTTCTTGGATTTTACTCTTAACTCACGAATCAGAGCCAAAAATAGAGCCCTAAAGGTGTGTATCATTGTGTCACTTATATATGCTTAGACATCGTTGGCCTTCACCACAAATCTGCCAGTGCAATCGTGGCAATTAGTATCTTATGTTTTCTCATGTTAATGATGAATTGAAACCTATCACTTCTCCTTCACCTCACCTCCTTCCCACAAACCCTTGATTCTGCAGTCTTTGACTAAGAAAAGCAAATTCAAATATTAGAGCAAAACTTCTTGTCACAAAAAATATGGAATAATATTAAAAAAAAAGACATGAAATGCTCTGTATCATTTACGATGTAATCTCCTGGCAATAGAAAGCTGGCAATGTGCTACAGTCATGCTTTCAATTACATTACTAAGTAATCACACATTAAAGTCTAATGGCAAATGATTCTTTATTCCCAGGCTGCTCTGTCCAATTGTTTTCTAAATTGGTTTCAGGAATAAGGATGCATGTATGACTGCAAAAATATTGTTTATAGTTTGGAAGTCATCTTTTGTATTTTTTTTTTCCTGTGTGCTTTTGGTAGATAGTTCAGAATGCAGTTTGTTATTTCTAGGGACATGTTATAGTTTGACAGTTAAGAAATGCTTAAACCTCATGATAAACTTGGTTGGATTGATAGATAGAGTTGTCATATTTTCACTGCCACCACATATGTTGTCTGCCCTGTAGGAAATTACAGCTTCTCAGGAAAGACCTGGGTTGGAATTTGGTATTTTTTGCCTTTCTCATGCATTTCCATTGCTCCTTCTCAGTGCCTGCAGCCACTGATATACAGTGAAAAAGATGTACAGGCTTTGTGTCTTAACAATACTAGAGTCTTCAAATATGAAAAAATGTAAGACTTTTCTTAATAATTAATACTAATACTAACAATAATAATAATGATAATAATAATTCCCTGAGGAACAGAGAACATCAAAGTAAAAAATAATTTTCAATGCTTTAAGAAGGTAAAACCTCAAATTTTAGGAGATATTCATGCTAAATGTTTGAAGTTTGGCTTTCATATTGCACTTTGTAAAAGTATATTTATACAGCTGACATTTTCATTTCTCAATATCATTGTGTTAAAACATTTTGGAAGTACTTAATCTCATGGTAGCTCTTAACAAACAGGTTTTTACATTCAACTACATTTTCACATAGAGCAGTAAAAATATAACACTTCATGAAGTCTGATTAATCAAGCCACCACACACTAAGGTCATAGAAAGAATGCTGTGTCTCTGGTGGTTACTTGAGTATTACTTGGTAACTTGCCACTTGGGTACAAAGAAAGAAGAAATGTAAAGCAGGCTTGTGTGAAGACTATGTAGTATGAGATCACAAAGAGAAAAGAGGTTATAAAGAGATCTAGCTCCGTAGGTCTGTTCCAGAACCACCTGAAGCAGACAAGACCACAAGCAGCAGCTGTCTGTCCATTAGAGTTTGATGCTCTGAACACAGAACTTCGGTATTGAAAAACTTAGATGTTTTGGATGGCCCAAATAAAAGTCTGTTTCTCTATTGACATCACTCCCAATTTCGGGAAACCTTTTCGTCACCTGTGGTATCTTCAGAGAAACAAACATTTATGCTGCTTTTAATATCAATGTGCATATATAGAGAAACAAAAATTCACTTAGGATTTGTATTGCACAGAAAGGTATTTAAAAGACAAAACTCTTGTTGGGTTACAGCTTATGGAGCAAATATATAAGGGAATTGTGAGTGTCTCTTAGTTCCTGCTGCTCTTCACTATTTCTGCCTCCTGTTCTCCCTGTGCTGTGTGGTGCATTGTGTGATGTGGAGATACTGTGAAACTGATTTTTTTTTTTTCATTTTTCCTATGCTTTAACACCAAGTGTGTCATCTGATGGAAAAACGCTGCTACCAGAGACATAGACCCAGCAGGAGCCCAACGTGAGCACTGCCAAGCTGCCCCAGAGCCCAGTATGAGCCCTGCAAGGTTTGATGAATTCTAAATGTTAATTAAGTCAGATGGCTAGTTTTAGTTAAGACCATAAGTGGGTCTGATCCCTGTGAGATTTTGCTATAGTGAAAATGCAAGTACTAGAAATTACATTGCTGTAATGACTTTTACAGGGTCTGTACACTGAGCCCAGGATCTGAGCTAGAGAAAGGGGTTGCTTGCTGTGTGGGAGGTGCATTATGAAGGCAACATTAGACCACAGTAAAGATGATGTTTAATAGATAAGTAGAATTGAAACGAGTGTTGTTGTGGTAGATGGATCTGGTTGTTTGATTTGGCTGCCTCAGTCTTTGCTTTGAGCTGCAGCATTTTATATAATTGTGGCTGCCAGGGCAGACAGCCTCTGAGTTTTAGGAAGGAAGTCACTACAACCAACCAAGATGTGGGAGAAGAGCTTGTCTTGGTGGTGTTTTTCTTAATGAAATACCTGATAATTAGATAAAGAAATTTTTCAGAAAGGACCTGGAGCTGCCCCTTAACTCTCAAATCTGGAAATAAAATGGCTCCTTTGAGAAAACTGTCATATTTGGGACCCACAGCAGGACAGCCTTGACCTTACTGCCTGCAGCTCTGTGAAAGGAGATGTCTTGCCAAAATGTTGTGAGCTAAGCAATGTGGACTTTGAATGAGACTCTTTCCAAGACCTTTCACCCAATTCCTGAATTAAACTTGACAGACCTAAGTAGGGTTGTGACTCAGTGCAAGTAGATAGTGGGAAATAGTCCTGCATTATTTATTTGATTGGTTTGCTTTCGATGTAACATTTTATAGGTACAGTGGATTTTATGTGGTGAAGTGATGATTTTAAGGGTAATGCTATAAATACTAATGTAAACAAGTGTATGAAGAATTCCTTTAAGTGTTTCTCTGTCTCATAAGTGCTCTTGAGAGACTTTACCATTAACATGCTTTATATTAAACTGTACTTAAGCAGGAAGTCTAAAGTATCTGCTTCTTGCATTTATTGGGTCACTTATTGACCTGAAACAAGATCAGCTGAGGACAAACACTAAGCATAAAAGAATAAGGTTTATAAAAGTGGCAATTGCTGCAAGTGTTCTGTAAAGAAATATTTTTGTTGTCTGATTTTAACCGTATCTGCCTCTTCTAGTGAAAGAAGAGGGAGAAGAGAAGAAAATGAGGTTGGACGTGTTCCAAATACTCTAAGCATAATTTACTGATGCTTAGTTTGTGCTACAAATGTTCAGAAATTAATTAGAAAACTGTCCAAATTCCCTGAGAGTACACTGACATGTTGTCTTTCACCAAAGGTTGTTGCTAACAGTGAGAAATTGTTCTGGTAGAGACTGTATTGAAAGTGTGCTAAGTACTTACTGGTATAACACCTTATTTAAAGGTCCCCAGGCTTTACAATAATCCTGAGGTTTTGTGCTTGGTAATGTACAAAGAAAATGGGGACAAGGGAATCAGTAAGGGCCCTTGAAATGTGGAAAATACAAAGAGGAAAATGTGTAGGCAGGATGCCTTTATTCCCATTTTATGCTGTAGTATTGGTAAGGTTTGCACTGACTGAGGAAGTGCTTTAAGCACCTGCCTCCCATAAGCATCTAATTTATCTCTTGTAAATATGTATGTTGGTATCTAAATGAACTAAGATTATGGCAGCTCGGGTCATCTAAAATCACATCACATGTCTATGACACAGGCAGAAAAAAACCCCAGACCTGAATTCCAGTCCTGTGGAATTTAGCAGCAGTGTCAACCAAACTTTAAATATGAATCCATTGCCATTTGTTGGAGCTCCTGTATCTCCATCTCACCCTACCTCACAAATTCTGGAGAGTTCAACAAGTTTTAACTTTCTTATTGTTAATATGAGTTTGGGTTTTTTTAATCCTTTTTATTTTCAGTTATTGTTGTATTCACAAGCTATTGTCTGTGATGGTGTGAGCAAGGTATGATCTAGTTCCAGTCCAAAAGCACTGTGATTAGGGTCAGACTGCACAGATGCATGTGTTTTGCAACCCAGTTCAGGTTAATAATTTAATCTCATTGCTGTAGAAATGCACTGAGTCACAGAACTCTGAGTCAGTTTGAACTACAGGGATGTTTTCATGGGTGTCCAGGAGGCACAAGCTTACAAGTTTTGTATTGAAACACTTACCTATATTTTAGTTAACATTTGTTCTTCCAGACTAAGCAGGTCTTAATTCCTCTTTTGGTATTAAAAGCATAAAGGTTTCACTTATGATTGCATTCAGAGACATTAAAACATTGACTTGGGCTTCATTATATATGGGGAATTTCTGTTTTGCATTACTATGTCTTCTAAAGAAATATTACACATGAAGATGTGTTTGAGATCTAATTATCTTCTTCTTGTTATGGAATATATTCTTTTTCCTTCTAAGAAGGAATTTTGAGAGGTGATTCATAGCAAATGAATAAACTCATGATCTCGGAATAACAAACTTAGGATGGACTTTGACCTCAGTAGACTGTGGAATAATCTCTTTATGCATCTTGTGTTTTGGATTATGGGGTTCTTGTGATTACCATGTGCTGTACTTGAAGTGAGAGATACTTTGTGTTCAGTAATTTTGGATTTCACTTCATAAAGATTAAAATCTATGACACTGAGAAATGGTAAAAGCCTCCAGGGATATTTCGGATATAAGAATGTGCAGTGAGCCTGTCTATATAACTGATCACACCTTGACTTAGAAGCTTATTCTGAAATCAATGCCACACAACATCATGGGAAGTCTTCAGATGAAAATATGGAGTTAAGCAGTGCTCAAAATTATAAATGCATGATACTTTCTTCAGATGAAAAGCCAGTTATAGAATAATAAAATTTTTTGTTTCTTTTAATTTAAAGAACATGACCAAAGATAACTAGAAATTGATTCAGTTGAATTGTTTTCAAGGGATCAAATAACTTATTTCCATGGACTTGCAATTTAAGCCTGTGGATAGGGGAGCTTAGCTGGAGAACACACACTCTCATATAAAACATAAGCTGTTATCAAAAGGGGGTTTATGCCCTCAAAATTCCTATGAATAACTTCCTTTTTAAATTCATTTCAATATTCCCTTCCCTTCCCTTCCCTTCCCTTCCCTTCCCTTCCCTTCCCTTCCCTTCCCTTCCCTTCCCTTCCCTTCCCTTCCCTTCCTTCCCTTCCTTCCCTTCCTTCCCTTCCTTCCCTTCCTTCCCTTCCTTCCCTTCCTTCCCTTCCTTCCCTTCCCTTCCCTTCCCTTCCCTTCCCTTCCCTTCCCTTCCCTTCCCTGTTGAAACATTAATAAACATATGTAAAGACTGAGAAAAATAAAAAGAAAGGCTTCTCAGCTAAGTTTTCTAAAATTTTATACAGCTGAAGACAACAATTAATTAATTTGTATAATGTGCATATATATACATATATGCACAAGCATTCTGGTGAAGAAGTAACAAAGGCTTGTGTAGTAGAAATGCAAAGCATGGCAAAGAATAGTAATACAGGAAATGGTTCCTCAGAGGGTCTGAAAGTACTTCCCTTTCAGAAGTAATAGTTAATTAGTCCTGAAAATGCCCTTTATGAGAAAGCTCATTTTAAAAAAGAGTTTTAAAAGATCAAAAATTTTTGTGACCATTTTAACTTATTCCTAAATTCAGAATTTGAATTTGTTTCTTATTCTCAAATGCATTCAAGGTAATGGCTAATTGTAAGCATGTGCTAAAGTTCCATGGGTATATAATTAATTTTTAAGGGCTCTTGCTGAATAGGTTTGCTTTTCTGATTCAGCTCTGACAGTGGAGAGTCATGATGCATTTCTATTACACAATGAATATCAAATCTCTTTAAAACAATTAGAAATAATTGCTTCTTTTCTTAAAAAAATTATTAATATAGATTAGCTCTTTAATTGTGATTTTCTGCTTAAGTATTGCTGTAAATCTGAAGTATCTTGAGTGAGTTACAACATTGAATCATTCATAAAGCTATACAAATGGATTATGCTGACTTCATCCTATATACTCTATTTTTTCCTTGACGTATGTGATCTGCATTAATTGATTAATTACTGTATGTTTATAGCTAGGGATTGAAGTAGTTATCATGCTTTTGTAGTAATCAGTTCCTCTTCTTGCTGATTCTTTTACTCTAGACAATAAAAGAAATTCAAAGTAAAAGCCAATGACTGTATATCCTGTGCATTAAGGTTGCCATTTGGTGGTCTAATTAAAAAATTCTGCCAGTTACTCATATAATTTCAAACAAAATTTGATGGAGACCACTAAAAAGGCATTGTCCTACAGCCTGAAGGCAGAGATCATGTTCAGAAACAGTCCCTTTTGTCTGTGAGTGAGTGCATTGTTCATTCTTTGGAAATCTGACAAAGATATTTGTTGCTGAGATTTACATTTCTGTTGAGCTGTATGAAAATATTCAACATAATTGCACCCCACACGGGCAGACCTCTCAGTGTCCTGGAGTCCCAATATGTGCAACAGCTTTTCCTGCTTCATGTGGAGGGAGAAAGGAGTGCAGGCATCTGGTGCCAGGGTGAGCACAGGTCTGTGTGATGGTGTGACAAGGGGGGGACCCTCCTCTTGGATGCACTCAGGTAATAGGAGAGAGCTATGCTGGTGCTGGTTGGGAATTTTGGGGGTCCAGGGCTGCAGTTGAGAGCAAGCCTCTGCCATAAGGCACGGGTGACCTGCCTGCTCTTGGCACCTCTCTCTTGCACTCTGGGCAGATGGAGAAGGTGACCGGCAGAGGATGTCTGGTGCATCATATCTGGGGAGAGATGCAATGCTGTCCTACCAACAATGTGAAATACTATCATTTGGGTTTTTACTCCATATCCTCTAGCTGTGGGCTCTGCAGCCCTGGATCTATAGTGTCTGCCTGAGCTATGACTGTGTCTTTTCCCAGCTCAGCCACAGCTGTGTCTGTGCCTGGCCAAGGGCCCCATTGATCTGAACTGAGACCCATGGACTAATTTCTTGGTTTGATCTTGGACCTCACTTGTCACCATGGACCTTTCCTAGAGACCACAGGACTTTGTCTAGCCCTGGCTACACCACAGGACTTGATCTGATTTCCCAGCTTGACCTCAAACCTGCCTCATCACCTAAAATTGCCTCATAATCTTGTTTTTGAACCTGGCCACCATCCCTGACCCTTGCTTTACTTGAGGACAATGGCACATGCCACCTGCCTGGTGAAACTCTATCTTGGCAACTGTGTTATCAGCCCCAGCTCCTGGCCCATTGTGCCTAAAGGTCAGAATCTTGCAGCTTCCTGACACAGTGATGGCTTCTGCTCATCATTAAATTTCCTTTGTGTGGATACAATTATTGGAAAGGTGCTATGAACACCAAACTGAAGTTTACTTGCTGCCTTACAATGTACTTTTGTTATGTTGTAGGATTTTAACCAAGAGAAGTAGGAAAAGACAAAGTACTGGGGTGGACAATTCAAGCTGTTCATTTGTGCTTCTTGAAGTACAATTTTGCCTTTTATTGGAAGCAACATATGCAACTATTGCTCATTTCTATCACAGCAAGAACTGTGGGAATTCAGCACATCCCTCTGGGATGTTGCCAAAAGCACCTGGTGGCTTGACTTTGACCCTTTTAGGGATCTGCCACCTGTTTGTAGGGACATGGGAATCACTTGGGTTTGAATACTTCATTCACAGGGTGAAAAATGTAGATTTTAGGATTTTGGTACAGGGGGGTTTGGGAGACAAGATGGAGGATTCAGGCCCCGACCTCGTGGTCTTTTCTTCTTCTTCTTGTCATCCATTTTCTGTGTGATGTTGGCACTTGGGGATTGGCTTAGAGTAGAAGATCACTGTCTAACATAGGTGATGGGCATTGGGAGATAATTGTAAATATGTTATACGTAGTTTGTGGTATAAGAAGGCACGGCTGCCCCGTGGGCGGGCAGAATGCCTCAGATGATCCTGCTAAGCTGACCTCGTCAGGGCAGGAGAAAGAATTTTGTAGATAAGAAATAATAAACGACCTTGAGACCGCAAAATGAAGAGCCCTGACTCCTTCTTTAAGCACCGGGCTGGGAACAGAGACTTTCCAACCTTTCTCGGGATCACTCAGACAAACTAACGTTCTCACAAAGAACTTCTGCTGTTTTGTTTTTACACCTTGTCTCTAAATTGGCATGTGGAGGTGCATGAGTCCCTTCAGTGACCTTTAAGAAAGTGGAGGTGCCTCAGCTCAGTGCCCCGAGTTAGACAAGTCTGAGTTTGAGCACTTCGTGTCATCACCCATTGCACTTTTGAAACATCTCATAAAGTGGATAGGCAGATTTCAAAAAATATATTTTTTACTCGTTTCAGTTCAGCCCATATGTTTTTGTGCACAAAACCCCCCAACTGTATTTAAGAGTTGGCTGAAAACCTGGCATAAATGTGTTGGCTTACAGTGACGGCTGCTCTCATTTTGTACTTTGATAGGATGTTTGCAACACAAGGAAATCAGGCTGCAGATGTCTGGGTTCCTGTGAGTGCTCATGACAGGGGAAACTAGATGTTTAAAGTGTTTCCAGTGGAATAAAAAGTTACTGCAAGATGAAGACACAAGGGAGTTTTTAACTGCTGGTTAAAAGCCTTGCCTAGAGTTGTTCACAGTTGTGAAATAGTGACAAATCCCCGGTAATGGCTTTTCATCTGTGCATCCCATAAAATACTATAATGCCACTTCACATAATTGAACTGGAAGGTTATCTAAAATTCAACTTCATGCTGTCCTTACAAGAGTATAGATTTAAATTTTATCTCCTCAGTGTTCAGATTGCATAGGGCATGTTTGGAAGTGCTCTCTAAAATAATGTATTCTTTTCTGTTCATAGTGTAACTTATCTGCAAAAAACATACTTTAAAGTATTTAGTCCATAGTGATACTCTGTGTCAGATCCTAAAAACACTCTATAAGAAATAACCATACTAAAGATAGTTACTTTTTCATTGGAAGTCTGCAAAAGTAGAACAATGTCTTGGACATTGCATTTAATAGAGTTAATTAGTGTACAATGGTTATTTAATATGTTAATCAAGATTTAATCATGATAAAATAGACTAATCTTGCCATTATTCTGCCATTGTAGAAGTGTAATTGAAATAGATTGGAAAAAAAACCCAGTACATTCTTGTTAGTCTCTTAAAAACTCTGAGCTCAGTACCACTGCACTGCTCCAACACACATCTCAAAATTAGTTGTATTTAATCAAAGTAGGTTTAATCAGTTAGTATTTCACCTTAAAACTAGGAGCCACCCACTTGACAGAAACAAGCTCAGCACATAATTCTGCAAACATGTTTTCTCTTTTAGCTTGATTTCCTAGGGAGGAGGCTGAGGCAGTCATTGTGTCTGTCTTTGCCTTCATTTATTCTTCTTTCTGACCAAGCTATGACACCCAAACTCTTGGAAATCTTCTGCCAGATTTGTCAGAAGAGGAGAAGTTCTGAAGGAATGATGTGTCCATGAGCTTCAGAAATGTATGGAAGAAGAAGGAGTTGATACTAGCAGCTCTGCTGACAAAGTGACTGCCAGCTGAGCTCACCTCTTGGACTCTTGGGAACCTGCACAAGAGAAAGGCCTCACAAATGCACTATGGAGTTCTTTGGGGTTTCATTAGATGATCCAGCAAGTACAAGTTCATAGGAATCCAGACCCCATTAGCTTCATTGAGTCACTTACAGAAAAAGTTGTCTAAACTTCACAGCAGGGACAGTTGGTGGAGCTTTAATCTTGATAGATACATTGATTATGCAGGCCAGCATATTTACCACAGCTTGCAGTGATCTGTCTTCAGCTACCACTTGGGCTGGCTTCTAAGGGAAATCCAAGCAAGGATGCCTCACTTTTGAGTTAAAGCACACTAAGGATGCACACTTTTGACCCAGACTATAGTGAAAAAAGGGAGACGACCTGCAGTTCAGTCACAGATGCAGGGCAGCATATTACATGAGGAAGGGAGAGGATGCAGTCTCACTTAGGTGTGAAGTAGCCCTTTTGTACCAGCAGCCACAGTCTATAAGTAACAGTACCAATTATAAATTTGTGATTAAAATCAATTATTTTCATTTCCCTGTAGCTTTTGGGGCAGTCTTCAGAGGTCATGGTTTTGGTCTACCATCTGTAACTGAAGTGTTATCAATATTTTAACTATCTCTTAATTAAGTCTGATGCATTCATGACTCCAGGGTTAAGTCTCTAAAAAATCTGTAAAACAGATACCTGAACTTGTGATGCTCCAGATAAAATTATTGGTGCTTCCAAATTTTATAATATTATTAATTTCAGACTTTTCACTGGTTTAAATGAATAAATCAGATTGGTGTAAATGAGTAAATCAGACCACTTGCAAGCATTTAGAAGTCTGACTTTGTGCATAAGTCAAAGTCTAGTTGATTTCCAAGGGGACCTTTGCTTTTATATAGCTATGAATCTTATTAATATCTGTGTATTGTGAATTTGGTGTCTAATTATGTCTGCAGAAATACTGTTCTTCCAAGATCATGAAACTTTTATTTCCTATTTGCTGCATTTCTAAAAAGTTGTACGGTTGATTTTTTTTCTTTTTGGTTTTTTTTAATACTGCTGAAACTCCTGTTATCCACTGCCGTGTGGATAACAGGTTTTGGCCTTGAAAAGTAACTGACATGGAATATCCCCTTTATACCAATAATTTTTAACAACCTGCTGCTTACAAATATTAATGGCTACTTCTGAGGACCCCCATTTGCCATGGAGGAGTGAGCGCTGCCCCTGTAATGCTTTTGTATTCTGTGACTTAAAAATGTTTGTTTGCTGATTTCCATGGTGCAAAGAATTTGGAGAAATTTTCAGTGGGCAGGGTAGAAACTCAAACGTCCAAAACATTTTATGGAACCTTAAGTACAAACATTTTATTCAGTCAACTGAAATATGAGGTTGGTTTCAGATGATTGGGGAAATTAATAGGATATAGGGGTGTTTAGTTAAATGTTGGCAATATAGTTGCCAACTGCAACTGGCAACTATGCCATTTGCCATTTTCTGTTATATAATTTTTCCTCTACTGAAGGTGTTTGGAAAAAAAAGCCAACTAACTGGTAAACTTAATTGATAAACTCATTGTTCCCCTTTATTTTTTGGGAGAAAGCTATTTTTGTTATCCAGGTTTCAAAAGTAACCCATATTCTTTTTCTCATTAAAATGTTCACTGATTATTTTCACTGAAATTTTAATTAAGAATGAATGTAGATCAGTTGCTAAATAGTCCATTTTCCAAAATGTTATGGTCTTGGAATGGACAGAATAGCTCTGGTAAATTTAAAATATTGCTAACCTTTTCTTAATTTAAAATATATAGAATAGAAATGAAAGTTTTACTTGCAAATACTTGAGACAGTTTTAGAGGAAAAAAAATTAGATGCCTTGAACAGTTTGTGAAAATCTCATATAGAAAAAAAATCCATGTAGTTTTACCATTGTTGTTAAGCCAGCTCAAGAAAAGGATAATTTTTGATATTTGTAACAAAAATGGATTTGAGATTGAGAGCAGGCACAGACTGAGAGCCAAGGGTTCATCTACCATTTATTAGGGACTTTCTTCCATAGTGATCTTCAAGAGATGTCTGTATTGTACACCAACTTGCTTTCAAGTGGTGAAACTCCCAGAACATTGCTATTATAAATACATGGAATTACTTAGTTCTGTATCCTAGTTATTTCTATCAGTAGTTCAGAACCACAAATGTTAGCTCATGAAATTGAAGAGTAGCATGTTAAAAGCTAATAAGAAATATTGATTGCCCCCATGGGATTTAACCAGCAGAAGTTATGGTGAGAATTTTTGAAGAGAGAGTTTATTTTTGAACAGTTAGGGTGGTGGTGAATAATTTTCAGTAGTGCTTTTAGCTTTTCTTTTCCTTTTTTTTTTTTTTGTGACATTGAAGGGATTTCAGTTCATGTGATTACAGTAAGAAGACATTTCATCTGGTCTGCTTGCTTGCCTCCAGAGTATGTGATGGCTGTGAGGGCAGTAAATGCTACTGTAATAACTGTGAGCCCTTTAGTCCAAGTGTGAGCAGTCAGACGAGCTGCTGCGGCCAAGGCTGCTGCTTTGATGTGAGTGTACAAGAGTTCCAAAACTTGAGAGTGCAAAGAGAACCTCAGTGGATAACTGCCTTACTACTCAGCAAGTAGGACACGTAAAAAATTACATAGGTGGGGGCTTTTTGTGTTTGTTTTGGTTTGGGTTTTTGGTTTTGTTTTGCTTCTGGTTTTGTTTCTTTTTTGTTTGTAATTACAACTTATTGAGCTGCTGGGCTAGGTGGACTGCTGTAGAGAGTCTAATAGAATTACAGGGATCTTCAGAATGAATTGGAAGTGAAATTCCTCCACCTTCATACCTCCTAAGTCCAGTTCTGGAGGCCCTGAATGCAGGACAGAGTGTAGAGAACCTGGAGTTGACAGAGAAAGGGCAATCTGTTTTGTGCATGGATAGTTCTGGTGTCCATGTGACTAGGGATGATAGGCTGAGGTCAGTGAGCATTTCGCTGATGAAGGTTTTTTTACCTGAACACAAATCAGTTGAAGAACCACCAGCAGTGCTTTCTGACATAGGAACAGCCACAAAAATCATAATTAAAGCTGGTTGAAGAATGTTTAGAATGTTTTTCCTGCTTTTTTATTTTCTGGGAAGATTTTTGTGGAGGGTTATTTTATCTGTTTTATCTTTCTTCTTCTTCCTTTTTTTTTTTTTGATTGTGCTGCTTTAACTATAAATATAAGGCACATTTTATCCTGTGAATCATTATCTGATTTGTCCCTGTTGTAATCCTGTGAAATGCTAAGATACTTCGGCTGCATGATTGGTCACCTGAATTACATGGTATTGATGCTATTTTTGCATCTGACAGATTAAATGTAATGAGTTGTGTATTTTGTAAGCCTTGAAGGTCTACTGGATCTGTCAGAATAATTAGATGTATGTTTTTTCACTGGTTTCTTTGTTAAGAATTTTTGGCCAGAAATGTAGTATTATTCTACAGTATTTGTCCCAAAAAGGAAAGTAGAGTTTTCCTTTTCCTTACAAAAAGAATTTAACTCACTGTGGAATACCATTCTGCTTTTTCATCTGCCAGCTGGAGTAGTGGGCCTCAAATTTGTTTACTGTAAACACTTGAGTGGAGGATACTTTCCTCACACAAATGCTCCCAAAAAGCAAGATCAGTTAACATGTTTAAGATGACATTCTATTTACAAACCATGGCTGTTTCTTTCAGTGATAATTCAAGTGATCAGTGTAAATTATGGTTCTTCAATTCTGAGCACAAGTCTTGAATGCAACTGCAGCAATAAGATGGTGAAAGATCTGTTTTTTGCTTTTGATTGGTTTTCTAACTTTTTGTTGTTGTTGTTTTGGCTCATGGGTTGGCTCATCATTGTTCCAAGATCCAGAGCTAAGGTACAATTACCTCTGGACCTCTTGTGTCTGAGAAGGCACCACTACTTCTGCACAGAGCTAGGATCCAGCAGGCTCTGCAGGAATATCAGTAAGTCATGGCATGAGAAGGGCAGTGTGGCATTAGAGAAGTTAAAGGAACTCATGTGGAACTGGCAACTGCCCAAATGATTTAATTCCATTTAACTGGGAACTTGTGACACAGCCCTTAGTGACGAAGGGGATGAATGAAATGGATGGCCACTGTGCTACTGCAGATCAATAATTGTCTTTAAAAAGCAAATACGGTCTCCAAGCATGTTTGACAATAACTGGAAATGATTCTTTGGCAGCCGTCCGTTTGCTGAAGCCAGCGTGACCTGTGGGAGCTCGCTAGGGCTGGCTCCAGGGGGGGCGCTGGGCTGGCTCCACTGCACGCACTCAGCAAGTTGGGTTATCCGCACCGTTCAGCAAAATACGACTCCCGCCGGTAGCTGTGCAGGGACAGCTGCCTCTTTTCGGGATATTACTACGCCGCTTTCCACCTTTCAAGGGTAACTTCACTTTCCTTTTTAATTTCATTAACTTTTTTTTGTTGTGTTTTGGCCGCCCGTGGGCCGGACGGAGCGGGACTGCCGGCAGGTGGCAGTGTGGGCGTGCGGATGGCGCCGCGCCGGAAACGAGCCCCCCAAAAAATGGATTTTTGCCTCAGAAGCATTTATTAAGCGAGCCCTTCGCCGTGGGAGTGCCAGCCCGCCAGGTCTCCTGAAAGAAGCCAGCAAAACGCAGGTGCTGCTCGGCAAGTGCACGCTCTGAAGCAGGGCTGAAAACCTCTCGGGGGGGGTGGGGGAAGGAAAAGAGGAAAAAAAAGAAAGAAAAAAAAGAACATATGTGTGCTATTTATTTATTCAGAGCCACGCACTCTGCCAATCATCCTTTACATCACTCGGTGCCTCGGGAAAAGCTGCTCAGAAACAATCTTTGTTACTCGAGAGAACCAGGCTTGTGCTTTTGCGCCACTTGGAGAAAGCATAAAACATTTTGTCCCTTATGAAACTCGGCACGCACAAATCGATTAGGAGGAGAAACCCTGAAACCCCTGACCCCTGCAGATTCAGACCAATCACGGCTAAACACTCCCCTTACTTTTTCTTTCTTGCACTCACAAATAAAGTAAACATAAAACAAAACCATGAGGAGGGAAAGAAGAAGGAAGGAAGGAAGCCTGAACTGACAGCCCAGGCTCTGGAGAAGGGTTTGTGTCTCAGCCGTGTGGTTGTGCTGCATGGCAGTGAAGGTGCTCTGTGTGTGTTACAGACCTTGAACAAAGCCAGCGCAGGAAAAGCAGTTTAAAAAAAAAATTAATTCATTTGTAGTTAAGAAAAGCTCGTCTTTAGCAGAAATTACACTGTCAGCATTAACAAAAGTGATGCCAGATCTTCTTTCCTGAAGGGAGATCACAGGACCCCATGGAAGAGGCTGTCTCATGGGACACCTGAGTGTACCTGGATTTGTAGCCAGAGCCACACCTTGGCAGGACAGGAGTGTTCCAAGCGCCACTCCGGCAGAGTGAATCATGAACCCCAGTAAAGTCACTTTTCTTTTTCCTTTAGTGGGGCTAGGTGGAGATTGTTAAAGGATGATGTAGTGGCCCATACAAAGGAAGCAATTTAGAATGCCACTAAAAGGAGATGTATTGATCCCACAAAATCCAAGAGCTGTGCTGCATATTTTTGATTATCATATATTGACATCTTATACTTAGTTTACTTAAAAAATGTTATTGCTTATAATTAGGGTGGGGTATATTCTCATTCAATTACTCAAGTAATTAGGTTCATAGCTAGTCTTATGCTATACCTTTCGTGCTTCAGTGATCTTTATTCTCCAGTTCAATACATATTGAGCTGGGACAACTGCCTTTCAACTTGGTTTGCCTAAAAGCCGCGTTAGCCCTTAACTCCAGGTTATCTAATATTGAGATAAAACAGAGGTCTTAGTTGTGATATAGGATTTTCTCCCTATAATTTTCTGAAAGGGACAAAATCTGGTACCTTTGCTAACAGGCATCCATGTGGTGCATTGCACTCCCTCTATTTCCTGTTAATTGCTGTCTTCGCTTTCAATGGGGAAAGTGTTTGTGGAGGTATAAAACATTATCTGTGCAGGTATAAAAACATTAACAGACCTTCAGTGACACTCTGGATCTTTCCTCTGGACCGGGATCATATACCAAAAGCACTCACTGCACAGAACTGTTCCTTGGGCCTCTTAATGCTTTTATCAGCCCCTGCCCAGAGGAAGGAATTTACCCCTTGGGGGAGGATTCTCTCTGCCACGCCTGTGTTGTGGATTTGGGGATTTTTTGTGAAGCCTGTCAGTGAAACTCACCTCTTAGAGAGCTCATGATGTGACGGTGGGGTGGGATGGAAGATATCCGATTATACTTTGCAGACCAGCCCATAATAAACTCCTTCTCTCTTGTTTGTTTGTTTTTGGGCTTTTTCTGTGTTCGTTTGTTTGTTTTTTTTAGTTTTACCTATTATAGTTCTTCCCAGTTTATAGTTTTTGAAATTTCTGATTTTCACTGAGCAGCTTTTGCAGGAATCAGTATTTTAAAATGTCTTTTGCTGTATTCTGAATCACATGCACGATCTGGGAGTATTTGAGAGTTGTCTAGAAAGTCTAGTGCATTGTGGAAAAATAATCCTGGGCTTGAATCTTTGCATCATTCTCCATTTAAGGCTAGTAGGGATGGGGAGCTGTGCTAGAGGAAAACCATTTACTTTAAAATACTGAATATCCCTAAAATCAATATTGTTCAGTGTCCGTGTGTACTTAGAGAATTAGTCAGTTAATAAGTTTTGCATGTATGTTTCTGAGGGTCACTTTTTTTTGTCTGGAGTATTTTACCTCTGCCCTTGACAGGAATAGACTGCACAGGAGGTTCTTAACCAGCAGCCAAAATAGGGACTCACATGTTTTTGTAAGGTTAGTTATACATCTGTTTTGGGTAAAATTGTTGCAGGAATGGAATTTGACCTATAGCATTGGGCTCTTTCTGTGATTTTTTTGGGCTGCACTGATAATTTGGTTTTGTTTATGTTAATCTGAAAATTCTAATAAGAAAACTTACCTGAATCATACAGTATGCTTGCCTGTTTTTCTGTGTGCTGGATGAAATCTGAAAATAAGAGGGAAAAAAACACCTGTATTTGATCATGGCCGTGAAGAAAACAAAAGCTCTTGGATTCTGGGTATGGAAAGCTTTTCTTATTCCTTTTAGTGATGGGCTAGTCTCCAAAAACCTGTAAAGTGTTCAGTTTGCATAAACAATCAAAGATCTGGATGTTTATCTGAGGCTTTTCTATGGCTATTTGGGGTGGAAATGGGTTTGGGAGACTTAAGAAAATGAGCTCTTTGTGCTCTTTGCATTTGGTATGGTCAGGAGAACCACAAGAACAGGTTTTTTTTCAGTCATTTGGCATTTCAGCTTCCTGTTCTGGTTCCACCTCAAGGTGACTGATACTGACGCAAACAAAAGGGTCTTAAAGCAACATTGTGAAGAGAAAAACTAGAAATAATTAAAAAATTAAATTTCTGTCTTGGCTTCCCAGGGGACGAGCTAGGGGAAGGTGGAGTGTTGAGTCTTGAGTCTTTAAAAAAATCCCAAAAAACTCAAACCTAAGTGACAGTGGGAGATCGGTTTCAAGCTGGACTGGCTGTGTGGCAAGATTTTTGGTTTACCCCAGTGGATTTGCAGACCCTTAGTTTTGTTTGCTCATTTTTAACTAAAATAAAAACTCTGTTAAAAAAAAAATTGCTTACAAATTCCCGTTTCCTGGTGGGTTGGATCACCTAAACTACAGAGCCTTGTAGGGGTATCCTTACACTGCCTGGCTTTTGGTTTGGTTACTCAAAAGCTGTGCTGCTGCTCAGAATCTCCAAGCTCCAGCTCTGAGCCAGTCTGGGGAGCTTGTCAGGCTGGCTGTTGAAAGCTGGATGATGTAAGTCAGCTTTTGCTCACAGGTGGAAAGCACCTTCCAGGTGCCCAGGAAGGACTGTTGGTGAGGCAATACTGAAGGAGAGATTGCAGAGATTACCTAAGCAGGGTGACATCTGACAGGGTGGGTCAGAAGCCCTGAGCTGCAGAAAACTTTGGAGGAGTTCTCTAAACCACTCCTGTGGATACAAGCCTCTGTGAATTACATCTCTTTAAAGGATTCTTAGGCATATATAGATATAAAGTAGAATAGATATATTTCCCATGAAGAGCAGTTTTTAGGCATTAGGCGATGGTCCATAAATTAGGTATACAGTAGTGAACACCAACCAGTCTACTACTGCAGGCCAGAGTGCAGCCAGGCTGTTTCAAATCAGTTTGTATTATCAGTGAAAATCTTTTTGGCACTTGTTCATTACCCTTTTTAAGCCAAAAGAGATTATCCGCTGTTTCCTTTAATGTCATCTGTTCGGTTTATGAGGAATGACTCAAGAAAGCTTTTTTCTAATTCAAAACAAGCAGTCTGCTTACACATGGATTTGTCTGTCCTGGGGAGCCTGCACACATCAGGTGTTACAAGAGTGAAAATGATTTTCAGAGTCAAGCAGAAGAAAGAGAAACAAAGAAAAAGAAGACAGAAAATGTCTTCTAGGAAGTTATAGCTGTTAATAACTTTTCATCTCTAACCTGTTGTAAAGATCTGAATGAAAATTAGACTCATTATATGGTGTACTGGGGTAGGAAACCATTAGTTAATTAGCTCTGGGTTCTTCTCAAATTGGTAGAAAAAGATGTATTACCCCAGAGGACAGTTCAAAGCACCTTGGGCAGGAGCCTGCTTTGTGGTCCTAGGAAGTGAATGATTTCTCTCAGCTGACAACTGGCCTGTGCTGCCCAAAGTTAGGTTCTGCATGCTCCCTTCACATCTCCCTGTTTTGTGGAGTAAATAACAGCTCAGTATTGTTTGCACTGAACTGACTCCTGTCTTTATCACACATTTCATTCGTATGTAAAGTGTACTTCCAAAATGCAACTTGAGAGTTTTCTGCCTCTTACTGTTGTGTAAAAATTTCAGATAAAGGAATAGCTGGTAAAAAGACACACAGCTTTAAGAAGACACATAACTTAGTGGTGAGCAGGGTAGGAACAGGTTTTGCAGTAATGATACCAACCAGTTTGGGTTCATACTGGCTCAGTTGTGCTGTTAACATGCTTCTTCCACATCGTGTTTGTTGGTTCACATGAAGGAGACTTGAATAGAACTGGTAAGGATTGTTTGTTAGGCACTGAGTTTTAGTTGATGCTCCATAAGATACAAAATGAACATAATCCTTCTACAATTTACAAAAGGAGACACCATGCTCTGGGAAACTCACAAAAAAAAAATTAAAATGAGTTGTGGTATATTATTATTGAAGAACCTTAGTCATTTTTCATTGGCAACTGGTGTAATAAACACCCATGGGACCTATATAAATGTTTATTGGGGTACTTCTTGAAATAAGAGGTCTTTGCAACCTGGGAATAAAGAGCGCACATCTAGTTTGAAGTGAACGTTTGTAAATAATTTTCTTAAGGACATTACCTTATGTGGACCAATTTTTAAAGCATATTTTAAAAATAAAATAATAGACAAATGAACAACATAAATGTATTCTTACATGCTGAATGCAGTATGGTGGATTGAAAGAATCAAGGAAATCTGAAGCAAGCTTTTATATGGACTGGACAGGTCAGGGAGAGGACAGTTCCTGATGTTAGGTATGTTATAAGTGAGGTGGGTGGATAGGAATTTCTACAGTGTTGTTACAGTGTGTTTTCTGCCCATGTTTACCATGTATATCTCGATAAATAAATAAATAAGGGCAAAATAGCTCACATTCTCTTCTAAAGTTTTCTGTCAGTGATGAGATCAAACTCACACAACAGCATCTCTCTCCTTCACTGCTAGGAGTGTTGCAGACCTCTTAATATCAAAAATTCTCAGTCTTTGTATCAGCCCTGTGGTATCAGGACGCCATAAGTTGCCTGCTTCACAACAGACAGGTTAGAGCTTTCTGCATTTCAGCGTTACATAGTTACTAAGGGTACTACTTCTTGTGTGGTCTTAGAGGCAGTTAAAAATATAAAAAATAAAATTAGTGAAATCCAAGTTGTTTTCATTCTGCAGCAGTAGAGTTTTCATATGTTACTTTAAATGTAAAATACAGTTCTAATAGTAATTTTTAAAAAGCAGTTTACAAATGTTTCATAGAATAATGGGAAATAAGTCTGAGAAATATCAAGAAATAGAATCAAGTTTATCTGTATTGGTTTTGACAGATATATGTCTAACATCCCAGTGAAAACCTCCAACTGCAGGTTCCACAATCACTCTAAGCAGTCTATTTTAAGGCTTAACTCTTCCTACTATTAGAAAGTTTTCACTGTTTTCTAAATCTCACCTGCTGAAAGATAAGTATCTTACTACTTACCCTGCCAAAGTGTGCAAGTAGAATGGATTATTTCCCTCCTCTTTCTTTCCCCCTTAATGTATAAAATACTTTTCTTTTTGTTTAAATAAATTCTAGGTATTTGATGTATATGTTCCTGTTAAACATGTTTGCTACAAAAGCTGCAGTGCCTTTGGTTTAGTCATGTTATCCTAAACATTATGTCTCCTGTATATTTCCTGTGGTGCTGCTTTTCCCACTCTCTGTGCAGACCGATCCACAGTCAGTTCCTGCAGTGATTTTGCTCACAGCTCCTTTCTAAACTGCCATAATACCACATTCCCAAGGCATCAATAAATCTGATGTATTTTGACTATTTATCTTGCAGGCAATAAATATCTGTTTACAAAGTGCGTTTCATGAATTCGCTCAAATTACATTTGGGCTGCTGCAATCTTGGAAAAAAAAAAGAGGCGTTAAAGGTTTGATGTGGGAGAACATTGCATTTAACTTCAGGGGAGAGCTAAACTTGTGATTCTGTCATCAGAGGTGAAACAGCAGAGCCCTATTTCTTGCTAACGTTAAACCATTTATTCTTATTTACCTGTCATTTTTATTACAGGCATTCAGTCTGATGCTCATGACAAAAAAGTTCAGACATGCTTCAAAATGAATTCGTTGCATACCGAGTGTAGAAAACTATACTTTATGGATGGTAGCTGGAGGTGACTTGTGGTTTACCATTGATTATAAATTATTTAAAGGGAAATATATATAATTGATATTCAGAGCTGATAGCATCAATATTTATTGGGACATACTCTCATCTTTGATTTTTTTGTGGCTATAAGCATGTGGATTAACCCAGCATGTGGCACTTTGTACCTTGATGGGCCCAACAGCTCTTTGTTTACACTTGATCTGTCAATTATGCAAATATTTTTAGAAACGGTGTGAAGTTATAATTGGGAGTATACATTTTACAATATTGAGATGGCATGATGAAAAATAAATTCTTATTTTCTAATAACATAGTATTTCCCCAAAGGAAAAGGGTAGTTCCTTAAAGAGGTAACAGAAATAGGACTTACTCAAGTGAATGACACACATAGGTGTAAGAAGCTAAATTTCTGAACCTATATGTAGTCTCAGCATAATTCATCTCTCTCTTGCATTCATCTGTAGCAGACAACATTGGTATTCACAAGTATTCCTAAACCTAACCTGCTTTGATCCTTTTGTATCTACACCCTAAGATTCTTCTGGAAGATACCACAATTACCTTTTTTACTGTCTGCCCATCCTCAGCGGAGCATGTGCAGCAGCTTGCTGTGGTGTACCTTATCAAAGCTGTGAAAAGTCAGTATTTGCAATGTGGGCTTGAGCTATGGCCCCTTGTTCATGGTCTGGGGACCACTGCAGAATGTTCCATTTTCCTGTTTTGCCCTGTTTTTTCTGTGGCCATGAGAAGAGATTTTTGTGTTTGTTTTGGTTTTGCAGAGTACAAATTGCATTACTGCCTAATGGTAGATGTGTACTTTCCCTTAGATTTCATGCCAATTAGTGAATAAAAGCAAGTAATTTTACTGCATAGCAACAAAATGAGTGTCCAGTGGCCTTTTGGACACTGAGCTCCCATGCAGCTCTGCCCACCATCAGAGCTAAGGTGTTCAGTTACTGAGATCAAAATGGAAAAATGGGCTTTAGCCACTGTTCACAATGTCTGTTATCTCAGAAGTAAGAGTTGTTATTTTCAGCCTGAAAAGTTTTTTATATTTAGAAGTTTAAGGGATGATATGTGATCAAAGACTGCGTAGTGTTGAAGTTATAGAAATTTGTGTTTAATATATAAGTCAACATTCCTTCTGTTTAATCATGAAAGCTGAACTTCAAGCAAAAACTAAAGCAGAACTCTGGAAAGGTGCTGAATAGCTCATGTAGGGTGGTGCATGGTCCAGCTTGTGAACTTCTCTCCTGAGGCTACCTGAGTTAGGCAAATGCTTCCTTCCCTGCTGGGTCATTCAGGTCCATGCTGCTGCCTGCATGCTGGCAAGATAAGACTAAGTGGGTCTGGAGGAGGAGTGACACACCTCAGATTACAAAGCAGAACAGTAGTGTTGAGAAAAGTAGGATGCCAAATACATACTCGAGATACTGCTTAGCTAAAAATATCCTTATGATTCCTCGTTTCTGCCAGAAAACATGCATTATATTTTATCTGCCACCTGGTTGGTTTTTATGTCTGCCTAATGTCCTAACAAAGCAAGAGAAACATTCAGTGTGTAGTGATCCTTTTGCTTACAGTGCTGATTTTAAGTACTTTAGGTTTTGGCATTCCAGTGTGACACACTTAGGCATCATCTGGGCTTTATAATGTGATTATGGGGGTCACTGGAAGTTATTTTAATGAACCACTGAGTGTCACTAGTCACTATGGAATGTTTTGAGAACATATGTGCAAGATGGTGATCTGGACAAATAATTTTGGAAGAAATTACCTGTAACCTCTAAATCCACTTAAGTGTTGAAATGGAATAAGCAACTGCTGGGTTGGTTGCTGCATTTCTGGCGCTGACCTTGGGAAGTTTAACATGTAACTACATTTAGGCTATAATAAATTAGTCTGTTTTGTGTTTTCCAAGTTCCAGCACAATAATGGTATCCCATTATTTCAGAAGTTCTAATGCAGCAGCAATAAAAAGTAATCAATACCATAAGGGAATCTGCTAATTAAATAAAACATAGAACATCTGTGAATATCCAGATAGTGTTTTGGCCATATATATTTTCAAAAACTGATTATAACTGTTGGGGAAAATATGTGACAAAGAAAAAAAGGAAGGGAAGTAGTTTACAGAAAATAAGCATAATACTGAGAGCTGTTTGGACCTCTCCTGTGAGTTAGTTTCAAAACATATCTGATGAGAAATGTTATTCCCTAGTCAGGTAACTCAGCAGTAACAGGCCACAGAACACCCTCTTGGGGATATTTTTGACAAAGTAAATGGACCCTTCTAAACAGTTTCTTCACGTATTCAGAAATGAGATTTTGGCACTTTCCCCCCATCATCAGACCTTCCTGCTTTGTAAGGTCTATGTGCCTTCCCAGGAGATGCAGATGTAACCAGGTATCACTTATATCAGAGAGAGTGATATCAAGTATTATACCTTGCCCAGATTAACTGACGTGTCACTGTCACAGAGAATGCTGTGATACATGATGACAGGTATGTGCTGCATGTGCTACATATCATGAAATCCATGAAAACCTGGCATTTGGTCAATATAGTGTCATTGTTGCCTTGCCTCATGGTGTATTTTATTTTTTTTTACTTTTTTTTTTTAGCAAGAGGAAGAAGGGTGAAAGTAATACAAAATTTCAAGTCTTCTGTTATTTGGGTGAAGGAGAAATAAGATACTGTCTGAGGGTCTCTGTAAGCTGCCTCTGTTTGGGGGCCTTTCACTGTGGGCATATTCAGGAAAAACTGCCTCATAAAACTCTTAGGCAAATCATAGCTATAAATCATAGGCAGCAAAACAATTTCCCCCAAGCCAATGGCAAATCGTTGCTATATCTTGAGTGTAAATTACTAACAATCAGCAACACACCTAGGAAATGGAGCAAGTCTACAGTATATTTACGATTTATCAGAGCTGAATATACATTTGACAGAATTTAAGATCTCCAGAAAAACATAAAGAAATAGGTTTGTCCCTTAGGTTGTACTTACCTACCTTTCCTGGGGACCTTCTCGCTAGTGCAGGAGCTGCTCAGTGCTACCTTTTTTATTGCTCATTCCCAAGTCTGAGGCAGTTTGTGTTTTTTTTTTATTCTTTCATCAAGAGATATAATCTGTTAGACAAGATAATTAAATGTGTATGGGCTAAATTCTGTTCTTATTTACAGAGTCTGCAGTAAATCTGAACTCACTCCAGTGACTGCAAGGGAGTCATTCCAGATTTATTTTATTATAAATGGGATCAGAATTTGACTTGTATAAATGAATATTAAAGAGGGAAAAGAACTGTTCATGTTCACACTCCTAGCCTCTGGCAAAGGCTAACTTAACTTCCTTAGCCTTCTTCACTGAATGTGGAGAGGTTCAGGCACCACTGCTCTATAGGAAGAATTGAACCTGATTTTAGATCTTCCAGACAACCAATCTAAATTATTAATTAATGTTAGTATTTATTATAAATGTGTTACTGCCAAAAAAGTCTAAAGTAGTTCTGACTTTATCTCTGGTTCTGCATTCATCTTTGGTAAAACTAAGGATCACTTCTGTGCTTCAAACACCTTTTCTCCTTCTTAAATGATACTTTCCTGTTAGTATTGCTGTGAGAGGCACTCTGGCAACCAGGTGATGGAGGTGCACCTTGTTATGCAGGGTCTGTATATTTTTACAAATTAGAGCAGGATGCTGCTCAAGGTCTCATGCCACTCTCTTGTTGTTTCCATAAAAGTCCTGACTTAATTCTTAAACATTAGACTTTCGCTGGGATTGGGCAATTCTTGGATATACAACATGGCAGAATGCTGAATTACTTAATACTTGTTACGTCTTCCCCAATTTTGTTTTCTTTACTGTAGTGGAGAGCAAGAAAATTAGTTTAACATGCATTTTTGGTAAACATTTTTCTGAAAAGTAATCTGTTTGTTTTTTTTTTAATACTGTGGTAAATCAGTCTCCACTCAACTATAACCAGCAAATGATTCATTTTGAGAACTGGAGATTGTGGTTGAAGACTTTTTTTCCTCCATCCTGTGATTGCAGGTACATAAATCAAAATCACTTTCTCCCCCCCATGCCCCCTTCCAGTAAACAAAACCCAGCTTTAGAAAGCAGAGAAGTCAGATTCATCCCAGTTGGCACTAAGTTTTGGAGAAAGATGGGGTTTTTTTAATAGAACTCAGATATAAGTGGCTTCATTATTTTTGAAGCATTTTTGTCTCACCTGAAAAAGAAGGGGTCCTGCAATAAATACAGTCAGTGCCTTATTTGTTAGTTGTCATGTGCAATGACTCCAAAGTCAAATATTCTACCCCTTTCCAATTTGCAAACATAAAATAAGAAAGTAGGTAATACTGAATATTTTTGTTTTACTGTTTCCCATTATTTTTCTCAGAAGACTGCAGTCTTCTTTTGTGATGGTATGTGAAGATATAAATTAGATGCCTTCCAAGTAAAATCATATTTTATACAGTGAATCAGTAGCTGATTTGTTCAAAGGAACAAAGACCTGAGATGCTACATGAGGATAAAGGAGGTTCAGGTGTCTGATCCTGGCATTGTTTCAGGTAGGGAGGGGTGAGAACTTACCTTTGTAAGTGGTACTTCCTCTCTTGGGTTTTCATCTGTGACTTCCTTACTGTGTGACTTAATGTACTCATGATCCTTTTCTAGCACCTGCCCACCTCCCAGTTTTCTTCTTCAACTATAGACTTACACAGTTTTGCTGTAGCAATAGACTTTTACCACTTAAGTATGATAGCCTAAAAATGAAATTATTTATCTGAACACGTACAAACTCCCTTTGATCTGGAATAAAATGGACTTGTGTCAGTAGAAAGCCAAATTAGTTTTTGGGGCTTTTTAAATGAAGAACAAGCATGGTTTCTGTCTTGGTTTTTCTCTCTTCAAATAGTTTGATTAGTGCATTTTTAATATGGAAGTTTCTGAGAATGACACAAGCCAAATCATGAATGAAACCTGTAGGCTGACAGAATAACTTTCAAAAATAAATTCGTGGAGGAAAATGTCCCTATCATATTGGAAGTGTCCTTACAGCCAAAAAGATGTTCTGTCATATTTTTCCAGTAAGAGTAAGAAAGTAATCCCCTTTTAAATCAAACTAAAACTGGCACTTTGTTGAAAGCTGTTAAGGATTTTGAAATATAAATTCCCTATCCAAAAAAAAACCTTATCAGGGTTTTAATTCCAATGTTTATTCTACTTGTCATTATCCATTCATGTATTCCCTTCTGGAGGAGCACAATAAACCCCTGATGTCAGGTAAGGCAGGAATGTAACCAGTAGTCATCTCAGAGCTTTAATGTACTGTGTGAACATTGGAGAAGGTTTAGTGTATTTTTTAAAATCACCTAATCATTTCTTAGCCAAGTAATAGATGAGGTGTGTTATATCTTATATATTTTATATGAGCAAATAAATCAAGTAATTGGCAGGGGGGGGAATATCTGTCAAGTCCAATGTACTTCTGAAATATACCTTTTAATTCTTATCTTTGCTTGATTCCTCACTCTCATTGGTAGCAATGTGATTTTTGGGCAACCAATGCTGGAGCATCATTTTCAGTTTATCAGTGCACACCAGAGATGATACTAGATATATTTAATTCTGAAGTTGTTGACTTGAGTCAATCTGGTTCTATAGTCAGGTACCTCTGTGTTTGTTCTTTATTAATCTTGTTTTCAATTTGATATACAGCTTTTTTTTTTTGTGTTTCACTTATGTATAGTCAGAGTAGCAGGTATTTCTTTTAAAGCTCCATTTATGTAAAGTGCAACTAATGTAGTTTTCTTCAGATAAAAACTTGGAGTCCTCTAAGTGTGATTCTCTGTCATCTCAGACCATGAAATCAGTGCATCTTTGTGTGTCAGTCTTTTAAGATTTTAAGTCTTGGATATTTCCCATACTTTATGTTGATTGAAATTCTATTCACATAAATGTGGAACACCAGCAAATCTAAGTAGTGATGCACTAAACATTTGCATGGCAGATTATGCTTGGTGACACCAGAACATGTTTCAGAAAAATAAATACTGAAATCATATATAGCTCTTCAGAAGTCCAGATATTTGCAAAACCCATTACACAGCTGGCTCAGTGATACTGTACTTGTTTCTTCATAGCAAGAACATTTGTGCAATAGCATTTAATTTGTTTCCTTTCCCTCCTCCTCTCCAGTAACAAGGCTGCTCTCCTTGAGGATGGCAGGCCCTAGAGGAGAGACAAAAGTTGCCTATTGTGACTGCAGCTCAAGAGGCCTCAACAAAACAGCATTTTTTGAAGTTGCCTTCACAATGCAAACTGTTCATTTGTGAAAAGTCAGGCACAGGTTACAAAAATCAAATTGCTGTATAGTCTCCCCAGAAATTCCTCAGTATCTTAATCCTGAATATCTGTTGCTGAGATGGGAGGTTGGCCAACTTTTTTCAGGTGCGAGAGCGGGGAACAAGTGCCTCTCTCAAAGGCAAGGTCATTTGAGGAGGTTGTTAGGAAGCATGCACTCTGACATATTCAGGAAAAACTGCCTCATAAAACTCTTAGGCAAATCATAGCTATAAATCATAGGCAGCAAAACAATTTCCCCCAAGCCAATGGCAAATCGTTGCTATATCTTGAGTGTAAATTACTAACAATCAGCAACACACCTAGGAAATGGAGCAAGTCTACAGTATATTTACGATTTATCAGAGCTGAATATACTTTTGACAGAATTTAAGATCTCCAGAAAAACATAAAGAAATAGGTTTGTCCCTTAGGTTGTACTTACCTACCTTTCCTGGGGACCTTCTCGCTAGTGCAGGAGCTGCTCAGTGCTACCTTTTTTATTGCTCATTCCCAAGTCTGAGGCAGTTTGGTTTTTTTTTTATTCTTTCATCAAGAGATATAATCTGTTAGACAAGATAATTAAATGTGTATGGGCTAAATTCTGTTCTTATTTACAGAGTCTGCAGTAAATCTGAACTCACTCCAGTGACTGCAAGGGAGTCATTCCAGATTTATTTTATTATAAATGGGATCAGAATTTGACTTGTATAAATGAATATTAAAGAGGGAAAAGAACTGTTCATGTTCACACTCCTAGCCTCTGGCAAAGGCTAACTTAACTTCCTTAGCCTTCTTCACTGAATGTGGAGAGGTTCAGGCACCACTGCTCTATAGGAAGAATTGAACCTGATTTTAGATCTTCCAGAGAACCAATCTAAATTATTAATTAATATTAGTATTTATTATAAATGTGTTACTGCCAAAAAAGTCTAAAGTAGTTCTGACTTTATCTCTGGTTCTGCATTCATCTTTGGTAAAACTAAGGATCACTTCTGTGCTTCAAACACCTTTTCTCCTTCTTAAATGATACTTTCCTGTTAGTATTGCTGTGAGAGGCACTCTGGCAACCAGGTGATGGAGGTGCACCTTGTTATGCAGGGTCTGTATATTTTTACAAATTAGAGCAGGATGCTGCTCAAGGTTTCATGCCACTCTCATGTTGTTTCCATAAAAGTCCTGACTTAATTCTTAAACATTAGACTTTCGCTGGGATTGGGCAATTCTTGGATATACAACATGGCAGAATGCTGAATTATTTAATACTTGTTACGTCTTCCCCAATTTTGTTTTCTTTACTGTAGTGGAGAGCAAGAAAATGAGTTTAACATGCATTTTTGGTAAACATTTTTCTGAAAAGTAATCTGTTTTTTTTTTAATACTGTGGCAAATCAGTCTCCACTCAACTATAACCAGCAAATGATGCATTTTGAGAACTGGAGATTGTGGTTGAAGACTTTTTTTCCTCCATCCTGTGATTGCAGGTACATAAATCAAAAGCACTTTCTCCCCCCCATGCCCCCTTCCAGTAAACAAGCCCCAGCTATTAGAAAGCAGGGAAGCCAGATTCATCCCAGTTGGCACTAAGTTTTGGAGAAAGATGGGTTTTTTTTAATAGAACTCAGATATAAGTGGCTTCATTATTTTTGAAGCATTTTTGTCTCACCTGAAAAAGAAGGGGTCCTGCAATAAATACAGTCAGTGCCTTATTTGTTAGTTGTCATGTGCAATGACTCCAAAGTCAAATATTCTACCCCTTTCCAATTTGCAAACATAAAATAAGAAAGTAGGTAATACTGAATATTTTTGTTTTACTGTTTCCCATTATTTTTCTCAGAAGACTGCAGTCTTCTTTTGTGATGGTACGTGAAGATATAAATTAGATGCCTTCCAAGTAAAATCATATTTTATACAGTGAATCAGTAGCTGATTTGTTCAAAGGAACAAAGACCTGAGATGCTACATGAGGATAAAGGAGGTTCAGGTGTCTGATCCTGGCATTGTTTCAGGTAGGGAGGGGGTGAGAACTTACCTTTGTAAGTGGTACTTCCTCTCTTGGGTTTTCATCTGTGACTTCCTTTACTGTGTGACTTAATGTACTCATGATCCTTTTCTAGCACCTGCCCACCTCCCAGTTTTCTTCTTCAACTATAGACTTACACAGTTTTGCTGTAGCAATAGACTTTTACCACTTAAGTATGATAGCCTAAAAATGAAATTATTTATCTGAACACGTACAAACTCCCTTTGATCTGGAATAAAATGGACTTGTGTCAGTAGAAAGCCAAATTAGTTTTTGGGGCTTTTTAAATGAAGAACAAGCATGGTTTCTGTCTTGGTTTTTCTCTCTTCAAATAGTTTGATTAGTGCATTTTTAATATGGAAGTTTCTGAGAATGACACAAGCCAAATCATGAATGAAACCTGTAGGCTGACAGAATAACTTTCAAAAATAAATTCGTGGAGGAAAATGTCCCTATCATATTGGAAGTGTCCTTACAGCCAAAAAGATGCTCTGTCATATTTTTCCAGTAAGAGTAAGAAAGTAATCCCCTTTTTAAATCAAACTAAAACTGGCACTTTGTTGAAAGCTGTTAAGTGATTTGGAATATAAATTCCCCTATCCAAAAAAAAACCTTATCAGGGTTTTAATTCCAATGTTTATTCTACTTGTCATTATCCATTAATGTATTCCCTTCTGGAGGAGCACAATAAACCCCTGATGTCAGGTAAGGCAGGAATGTAACCAGTAGTCATCTCAGAGCTTTAATGTACTGTGTGAACATTGGAGAAGGTTTAGTGTATTTTTTAAAATCACCTAATCATTTCCTAGTCAAGTAATAGACGAGGTGTGTTATATCTTATATATTTTATATGAGCAAATAAATCAAGTAATTGGCAGGGGGGGAAATATCTGTCAGGTCCAATGTACTTCTGAAATATACCTTTTAATTCTTATCTTTGCTTGATTCCTCACTCTCATTGGTAGCAATGTGATTTTTGGGCAACCAATGCTGGAGCATCATTTTCAGTTTATCAGTGCACACCAGAGATGATACTAGATATATTTAATTCTGAAGTTGTTGACTTGAGTCAATCTGGTTCTATAGTCAGGTACCTCTGTGTTTGTTCTTTATTAATCTTGTTTTCAATTTGATATACAGCTTTTTTTTTGTGTTTCACTTATGTATAGTCAGAGTAGCAGGTATTTCTTTTAAAGCTCCATTTATGTAAAGTGCAACTAATGTAGTTTTCTTCAGATAAAAACTTGGAGTCCTCTAAGTGTGATTCTCTGTCATCTCAGACCATGAAATCAGTGCATCTTTGTGTGTCAGTCTTTTAAGATTTTAAGTCTTGGATATTTCCCATACTTTATGTTGATTGAAATTCTATTCACATAAATGTGGAACACCAGCAAATCTAAGTAGTGATGCACTAAACATTTGCATGGCAGATTATGCTTGGTGACACCAGAACATGTTTCAGAAAAATAAATACTGAAATCATATATAGCTCTTCAGAAGTCCAGATATTTGCAAAACCCATTACACAGCTGGCTCAGTGATACTGTACTTGTTTCTTCATAGCAAGAACATTTGTGCAATAGCATTTAATTTGTTTCCTTTCCCCTCCTCCTCTCCAGTAACAAGGCTGCTCTCCTTGAGGATGGCAGGCCCTAGAGGAGAGACAAAAGTTGCCTATTGTGACTGCAGCTCAAGAGGCCCTCAACAAAACAGCATTTTGGAAGTTGCCTTCACAATGCAAACTGTTCATTTGTGAAAAGTCAGGCACAGGTTACAAAATCAAATTGCTGTATAGTCTCCCAGAAATTCCTCAGTATCTTAATCCTGAATATCTGTTGCTGAGATGGGAGGTTGGCCAACTTTTTTCAGGTGCGAGAGCGGGGGAACAAGTGCCTCTCTCAAAGGCAAGGTCATTTGAGGAGGTTGTTAGGAAGCATGCACTCTGACCTCTAACAAACATTTTCTCATCAGAAGTTCTGATGTGTTCCCTGGGATGATCAGAGCAGACAGAAGGAATATTATGCTGAATCAAATGGTTTACATTATCCATCTACTCTAATATACTAACTCCAAGGCTAGCAAGGCCATTTCTGTGGACATTACAGGAATTCTTCTGCTTTCTTTTTTATCAAATGCTTGTAATCAAGGATAAAAGGTGATGATTCCAGACAACATTTTGAATTTGCAGCTTTTGGAAGGGAATCAAATGCAAGGAAACCTCCCCCATTTGTTCCTGCCCACTCCCATTTTAATTAACTTGGTTGTTTTAACTTGGCATTTTTGGTTGCTTGGGTTCTTTTGCTGGTGGTTTATGGCTTATTGTTGGTTTTAGTTTTCGGTGGTTTGTTGCTTTTTTTTGGTGGTGGTTCTTGTTTTTGTTGTTGTTTTGGGATTTTTTGGTGGGTGTTATTTGGAGTTGCCAGTGGGGTTAATTCCTTGGCTGTTCTGTCAAATGCTAGCTTCTAGTACAGATATTTGTGTATATATGAACAACTGTTTTTTAATAACCTGCCAAGAAGCTATAATCTTCCATTGCAATCCCTCGGGATTTAATTAGAATGGTTTTCCACAGCCTGACATGTTTATGGGGCATAGGTAAAGAGACAGTTCATAAAGCTGTCAATTTTCTGAGAAATTAAAGAAAAATTGGGCTGCTTAGTGCCTTGGCAATTCCATGCTGCTGATACTAGCATTGCAAACAATGAAATCAAAGGCAATGTAACAAGATACTGATGCATTAGAGATGGGGAGGGTTTAAAATTATATACAAAGGCATTTGTCAATTTGAATTTGAATGCATAAGAGGAGAAATATGGAAAACAAAATATGAACTCCAGTAGCTGCACAGGTTTAAACAGTGCAAAGCTGAACAATGGTGTCTTCATTGCTTTAACAGTAGCTGTTACTTTCCTGGGGCAAGGAATGAAAACTGTGAAAGGAAGTAAGTCTGGACTATGAAAACCCTTCCTACAGATTTCCGTGTTCTTTGCTGGCTGGAGTCTCAGGATGCTTGTTCATATAACAAAAGAGTATGAGCAGTTCTTAGAGGTACAGTTCACAGTACGTTCCAAAGCTGATGTAATCCAGGTCTGTTTGAGACTGTTATGCACTGGCCATTGAAAACAGCCCAACTGCCAAATTCTGTCCTTTTCAGTAACTTTTCAACCAAACTATTAGGGTGTATCTGCATTCAGCCACCCTCTTTAATGTAAAATAGCAACTATTCCCCCTTCTCCATGGCTCTCATGTGTGATTGTTTGTTAAAAAGGAATTAGAGTTGCCATCTCTGCCTGTCCTGCAAATTCCCTGTAACTTCACCATGGAGTTAAATTGGTATTAAGAGCAGTGAGCAATGAGAGTTTGGAACATGCTTTCAAATGCAGGGTGAGGTGTTGAGGAAGCTCTGTAGTTGTGTTTGCATTTAAACAGAATTTAATTAGGATAGGTCATATCTGTGTTTAGTATCAAGCATGAACTTCTATAACACACTTTACTGTAACTGAATATAAGGTCAGATACCTGTTTCATCTTTGCTGTTCAACTGGAATAGCTTTGCCTAAGTTCTGGGAATTACATTTTAGGAATAAATATGGACAGGCTGTGGAGTGTTCAAGAGAAGGCTAACAGGTAGTGCACAAAAGAAAAGGATCATGATGTAGAACTCACCAAGTAAAACCTTTTTTAAAATGGTGTTTCTCTTGCTTTCCATAAAAAAAGAAAATTGCAGAGACGCAAAGCAGTTTTCTGATGTATCAAGGATGCATCTCCAGGTCCAGCAAAGTAATGACAGAAAACAGTTTGTTCATTTATCAACAAAAACAATTGACATTAGGAGGGACTTTCTAGCTGTAATCAAGTTAATCCTTGGAATGACAGGTTATGCAGTCTTTGCCAGTGGAGACTTTTAAGGAGGTTGGACAAATTCTTCCTTGTTGGACAAATTCTTGCTATGTTCCACCTGCTGTAGTGCAAAACAGAGAACTGTTCCAGTTCTGGTGTTTTGCATTGCACTTTCTGAGAATCGGCACATGGGCAATGTCCCAAACCAATAAATTGTCACATCTTCAGTAAATCAAGAATCACTGCACAGCAGTTACTGTGCTCTGCTACCACAGATGAAGCACTTGAAAACCCAGGTGTTGCAAAAGAGGTGTTTAAGAGCCAGTAAGGGAATTAAATACTTTTTTTTTTTCCAGATCTTGGACTTTGTTTGAAACTGCTCAGGTATAAAGGGTGCAAAGATGAACAGTAGTTCTGTTCAGATCAGAGGGAATAGGCTCCATATTTCTCCTCAAAGTAAGCAGAAGAGTGTGACATTTCAGACTGATGGTGCCTTAGCCTACTGCTAGTTACCTTGTGTCCTCTCTCTTTATCTCTGCTTGTCCACATCTTCATCTATTACACCCTGGCAAGACAGCTGAGTGTCTTTTGTGGCTGGAGTTTGTTCATAAAATGCAATGTAGTGTGTAATGCAACAAGAGCCTGCTCTGCAGTCTCCAGGCACCGTTTCAGTAGCAGCCACCATCACTGGTGTCAGCATTTACTGTGGATTCATCTGTTTAATTTTACTATACTATTTCTCAAGCCACATTGTTTCCTTTTCATTTTATCCTACTCTGTGTCTCTATGGTTTTGCTCTCATTTACTTCTCTTCATTAATATTCCTATTCCTTTTTTTAATTTATTTTCCTTCTTGCCCAAGTTTCTTCTCTGTCCAGCTTTTTAAGTTATAGTCATTACTCCTATAAAATATATTGTAGGAGCCAGCAGACACAGAGTTTGTGTGATGTGCCTCTTATAACCATAAAACACCTTAGGGAGAATACTTTCTCAGGCCAAAACATCATATTTTTCCTTCTTGCAAGATTATTTAACTTCCTGTCTTTTTCTCATTTCTTTTTAGATTCCTACCATACTTACTAGGCTGGTGGATTTTTTTCAAGCAACTATAAAATAAAAGTCACTAAGCCACTGGATCTAGGGTCTTTTTTATATATATATATTTCTACATGTACATGATAAAAGAAAGGAAAATAAAGGTTTATGAGCAGAGATGCTGAAAAGGAAAGGAATGGAAGTCAAGGAGAGTCTGTGCTATAGGTCAGCAAAGAACACAGAGATTGAGTGCAGATCAAAGAAAGTTAAAAATTATTTGACAGCATTTGATTTAGAACAGCCATGCTGAGAAGTGTCCTGTAATAATTTATCCTACCTTTCAGTTGTAGATTGCTGAGCTGTCTTGAAAGAATTCAGAGACTGTGGAATGCAGCCACTCTTTTCATTTATGATTTGAGGAGATGGGAAGCAATGTAATGTGTCAATGTGAGATCAAGATGTCACCCTCCATCAGGATGGCTCTCAATTTTCTGTAAAAGGCTTTGAACTGAATATTCATGAAAAAAGAAGGAGTTTGTCCTATGATTTATGAGGCTGATTAAAGAAAGCTTAGAATAATACCTCAGCATGTAGGATTGTACCTTCTCCTGAGTTTATATCAATTTGTAGAAGCTCTCTCACATTATGAGTGCTTTTGCTGTGGTGGGGAGGTACAATAAAAAATGGAGTGCAACAGGCTGTGCTTAATGTTAGTGTGATTCAGGACCCTGGTGTGTTCTGTGCCTTAGAGACTTGCTTCTCATCTCAAGTGTCCCTGACATTCCATTGAGTGCAATCCTGTTCCTCCTGGACTGGGTCCCATAATTCATTGCAGAGGCAAAGAATATAAATCATAAATGAATGCATAGAGGAAGACAAGCTAAAATGGCACTCATCAAGATTGAGCTGTACTGTCTCAACTACAAAAATATTTTAGGAAAATTTTACTGGGATCCTAAAAAATTCTAATGGAGACTTCTACTTTTAGTTATGCAGGGCTGCCTTGACATCTGTAGCATCTACTGCAGTGCAATGTCCCTGCTGGTGCTATTCCTGCTGAATTCACGTGTCAGACCATATCCTCCAAACTCATGAGGCTGGTTTAAAACTGAGAAAAGTTTTAAACCAGTGTTCTGAGAGTTGGGGCTTTTAGAATTACACCCAGTGGTACATGTTTATGAGGCAAATCAAGGTGTGCCTTTAAAAAGAGTAAAGTAGAATGCCCAAACATGCTGGAGCTTTGTACTCTCACCACACTTGGTGGTGGCCACCAGCCAAACAGCAATAACTACACAGAGAGTGAACTGGGGAGTATTTTTCTGCTAGTAAATGCCTAATAATAATAATAATAATAATAATAATAATAATAATAATAGCTCTGAATTGTTCTATGACAATTCTGCTTTGGTTTAGGCAGCAGTCAAATTAGGGTTGCTGTTTTCACTGATGGACATGGCCTGATTGGCAGTGGAACATAATTCAAGTATAGAGGGTTTCTGCTGACTATCACAGGAAATCATATGAAATATGCCACAGCAGACCTTTAACATTTTTCTTCTATTTCTATAATATTCCTTTATAAGGAAAATGACCTGTAGGAATTTAATTCATGAGCACAAATTAGATGCCAATAATATATTTTAAGGGATGTAATTTAGTTTTTAGCTAGAACTCACAGAAGCTTCATCTATAAAAAACTCATGCATTTAAAACAAACAAATAAACAAACACAATGATGCTGACTATTCATGCCTGACCAATACATTTCTTCTGGGAGAAGGAAGTCAGAGTTAGAAGTTAGAATAGGTTGATCAACGTCAACTTCTGGTCTTACCTTTTTTTCAGTGTGGATGGTGTTTAGCATGTCTTCAAGAAGATAAATAAAGGTATGAAAGCAACTTTTGGGTACACACAGTATGCTGGCACTTCTTTTCTACCATATTATAAAAGGAAAAGAAATTATAGAAAGAACCATGGCAAGCTGTGTTTTTCTGTAATTGTGCTGCTATTTCATGGCTAGATGACCACTGTCTGTGTAAGAGACTCCTTGAACAGTGAGCTCAAATATACAGGTCTGCATCATCCACATCTATTTTTATTCAGCTGCATCTGATCCTCAGTCTCTGGTTTGCCTTTAAGCTTTCATATGACTTCATGACCCAGTTTCTAATACTTATTCTGTTCCATTTTGAGACTATATGTAATTTGTTATTACCACATACCACTTCTAATTATGTCTTGCTTTTTATTAGAGATTTTTTGTCTATTTTCTGCCTACAACATCCTGTGTCTTAGTTCTGGGTTTTCTTCCCTTGCAAGTGCCCAATTGCGTGGTTTCAATGAGCTTCCACTTTAAAGCTTTACTAATTTTTGTGAAATTTAAGTAATAAATATGTCTGAGCTGCTCACTCTTTTGCTATATGTATGATCCACTCTCACTCTAGCTGGATGCCTACTGCACAGGTGAGTTTAATTTCTTACTGCAACAAGAAATCTGGAATGATTGGGTAGCCTATGAGCAGTCATGTTGGTTTTCACTAAGGCCAGCTGATAAAGAACTTTATTTATAGAACTTTTTCATGGCAACTAGCAATAAGGGTCTAAACTATGTGGTTTTAATCATTCTTTGGAGGGAGTGGTAATCTTTAATGACGTCAGACCATGAAAACTGAGATTCCTATCAGGAAAATTAAGAAACTAAAGCTTATTTTTTAATCTAGGAGCTACAGCTTTCAGTGGGACTTAACAAAGTATGTTAGGTTAAGCAGAAATACAAGATTTTCAATAGGCTTGTGCAAGCCTGTTTGAGCTATGCCCACTTTTGTTTCTTTGAATTAAGACTACTTTGATTAACACATTCATATTAAATTCAGCACCTCACTGAATTTTTTCTAGCTTTGTGGAAAAGTCTTTTGAGGCTTTTAATATATGATGTTTCCACTATTTCTATTTGAAATCAGAGTATATGTAAAGTTTTTATTTCCAGGATTATTAGAGTAAAGGCTGTAACACTGCAGCACTAGATCAAAGGATTCACCAGTTACAATGTAGATTTTACCATCCTCACTTTAAATGTGACTTCAAATGCAAAATCCATCACTAATGCTTGTGGCTTTGGGTTTTCTAAATTGTTGTCTTTAAAGATCTACTTAACATCTAATTACCAACAGTTTGCATTAAGGTTTGTACAAGGAAACAAGGCCTTGCTTTATCCTGTTAATGTGGGGTTCACTTCAGTTCACTGTCTTCTGTAGACCTGATGTAAGATGATATTCCTTTGACACCTTTAGTTGTACAGTGAAGAATGTGAGTGCTTCTTTCTTTTATTCAGAGGTACATTTGAGCAGCACTTCAGGGAAGTTGTTTAAGTTCCTACGGACATATGTAAATTGTGTTTATTATGGTATGGGTTCAGTCTATGCACTAAAGACAGAATTCTGTGTTTCAGTGCAATTTTCCAAATACTGCATTTTGAGGTGCGACTTATGATTCCTGGTTTATGTATTTTTTTCCCACAGATTCTGTGTCTATAGCACAGGCAGCTAGTGAAGTGGGAATTCTAGTTTCCCAGATAACCAAAAATCCTAGAATCATAGAATTACAAAATGTTTTGGATTAGAAGGGACCTTAAAGATCATCTAGTTACAATCCCTCCATGCCTCCTAGATCAGGGAGCGGCTCAGAGCCCTGTTGTCCCTGCCTTGATGGACCCTGAAATATTATGATATTACTGTATTTGTATTTATATCTGTATTAGACACCTGTCTCTAAATTCGGAATGAAGTTATCCTCTTGAATGATGCAGATAATTAACTCCCTATAATCTGTATTACTTGTCCTTCTAGAATTGCTAGAACTACAAGTGGATATCTGTGTCTTTTGCATTATCCGAGTTGAGCTCTGCTCTGCTTTTTGGAGCATATTTTCCTAATGGAAGGATTTTAAGTTACTGATTATTTGCCTATTATTTTTGGTTTCATTTTTTCCAAGCTATGGTTGCCTTGACTTTCCTAATCAGGGTTTCTCTGATTTTGCCTCACCTAAAAATCTGGTTATGATCTAACTGAAGTGATCTGCAAGTGTGTTTTCTTATGTCAGACACTACATGCAAAGTCCAGTAGACATGAAATTCAGAGATCTGCTGTAGTCACTGTCACTGCGGTGTGCTGTCTTGCACAGAATGTTGGCCTGTTGGGCTGTTGCCATAAATCCCAATAAGAAGGAGAAATTGAAGAAGTCGTAGCCCTACTGGCAGTTACCTGTGTACTATGAGTGAGCCATAGGAAGCCAGCCCTGGGTATCACCCTCCCCTTCCTTTGACATCTTTTTCAACTGGGGACTTGACACTGTGACTTCACACAGCATTGATGCTCACCTTTGCTGTGCACCTCCCAATTCCATCACTGTTTAAACAATTTTGGTCACAAAATCTTTCTAATGATGTAATTGCTTCCAGCAAGATACAAATTACCTTACCTTTGTTTTGGCCCGCACTGTCATTGTGGAACCAGTGGACTCTCAGGTTCCAACCTTGTGTGTGCTCCTAAAGTTGTCTTTTGGCAGTTTTGGACCAATACATCTGTCAGTCTCAGATGCAAAATACAGATATTTTCCATGTGATTTTTTCCTCAGCATCACCTGCACAATACATAGTTCACACATTCAGCACTTTTAGTGAAAAGCTGATACTAAGAAAGGCCAGAAATTGGAGAAATTCTGTTTTCCTAAAAACTGGATCATATTTCCTGTGCAGAACGTTGCACAAGCAGTGTAAGCAGCCACCCAGGGCTCGGAAACTGAGATAATTTGGTGATTTTTAGATGTCCTGTTCAGGTGCGTGCAGCAGGGAAGCACCATTTCACCTGCTGCACATACATGTAGCTACCAGGGGCTCAAAGGAGAGAGGGCAATTTTATGCCCTGCACTTGGCTGTGGCTCAAATGGTGGTGGCATGTCAACAGCCACAACAGGCCAGGGGACTCTCAGATGAGGAAAGGATTTTAAGATCTAAAGCTGAAAGTTAGGTGTATTTGTGAAGGGGAATGCAATCAAAGGGTACATTTTTTTCAGTGCATCAGAGGAAGGGGCTCTAAACACCCTCTCCTGAGGAATTCAGCTGCATATCAGTGAAGGTAAAGTGGATATAAGAAAAATGCCATGTGTATGGAGAGCATTAGGAAAGGTCATATATTTCAAGAAAGAATATTGTTTACAAGGAGTGTTAATAGGTTTCAAGGGAAATGTTAATTTTTTTTCCTGGCTGAAATAGCTACTGTAAGTTTTTAATGGTTAATCATTCATTCTTGAATTTTTATATTAAGCATTTCATATTACTTTATTGACTTAACTTTTATGCTCTTCTTCATTTTGACAGTAAAGAATGACCAGGCAATACTCTTTGAAAATTGGAGACCATTTGCAGCTGCTCTCTGCTGAGGAAAGTGAATAATAGGGTGCCCTCAAGGAATTTCAAAGGTATCACTCAACAGAAACTTTTGTGTCTGAAGAAAACTAGATCATTTTATCATGGTAGGCATACTGATATGTTTGCTTTAATAAAATGCCATATTTCTGCCTTTAATCTCTTGTCAACCAGCTATTAAAACCCCAAAGTGTATGCGTGCAGCACATGTAAACACTTGTAGTTTCAAGTTTGTCACACAACATGCAAACAAAGCCTGTAATTTTTGTTTAGTGAGCAATCTGTAATAAACTTACTGAGTAATGGCAGTAAGGCTCTTTTTCTCACCCCTTTCTCAAGCCAACAAATCAATTTGGTTTAATTCAATAATCCATGCAATTTTTAAAAAGCATTATCTAAATCCTGCGGAGTCCTCCGAAGTGGCCAGATGATGAAATAATGACAACTGTTTTCCATGTAAATAGTGAGGAGCACCTGAAATAATAGCAGTGTTGGAAGATGATTACTTATGAGAACTGACATTATGTGCCTCGAGCCCCCGGAATTTTGCACCTGCACTGAACAGTTCCCCTTGTCTTTCAGCATGGCAATTCTGTGCTGTTAACTCACTCATCATTTCTTGCCTGTTAAGGCAAGGCTTGAATCGGTGCCCACAGTAACAGAAGCTTGCTTTGGGAGCAAAAGACATTGTTTGTGACCCAGGTCTTGTGGTCCTTGCATCATGTTAATTCAGAAATTCCTCAACATTTTTGTGGATAAAGAGATCTTAGCAAGTTTGGGAATTGTTTCAAATAATAGTAGAAGACTAAAAGATAGTATTTTCTGAACAATAACCAATAAATATCTTAATAACAGTTATACTGCTTATGAAACAGATTTAAAAAAATAATTACATTAACAGATATACATATCCTTTCCGTCAATCCTTGTGTGCTCAAGTATTTCAGAAGGTGGTATACATGAAAGAAGCCTGTTTGTTGATAAAACACTGACCCAAAAATGCAATTATAAAGATTGATAAAAAACTATGCATTTAAGATTGTCAGCAGTCATGTATCACACCAGTGAACCACAAGTTTTGGGAAGTGTTGGTGGCTGGGAGGGAAGAACAGAGCCTCACACGCTGCGGCTGCACGTGCTTGTGTCTGTGGGACAGACCCCAGCACCTGTATGGGAACAAACTGGGAGTGAAGATTGCATTTCCCTGAGCTCAGTGGAAAGGGAGACATAGTTACTCTAAGCCAGTAGCAACACTGCCAACTGCCTGTTTGTACCTATATTTTTCCCCATTACATTAACTCTTGTCAGTGTTTCTTTCAATAGAATAGTGTTAAACTTTCTTATTTCTACTTCTGGGTAAGTTTTTTCAGTACCACTGCTAAGTTCTGTGCCCTTTCTTTATCTACTGTGTTTTATTTAAGATAGAGTTTATCATAATGAAGTTAGTGTTAGAAGTAAAGAAATGTAATAAATTTCAAAAGTTACTATTTCATTGTTGATATTCCATAAATGGAACTTGTAGTAAGTTTTCATGTAGGCAGGTGGTCAAGAGAAATATACCTTCATACAGCTGTGCAAATTGCTTTCCTTTTATTGTTACAGTGTTCTAGGTTTTCCTTTAGTTTTCACTGCAGTAGCTACTTATACATGTGTGAAACTAAGAATTTTTTTTCCTTTCAGAGAAAGTTAATATTCCTTTTCTGTTTTGAATTTCAAATACATGGTGTCCTGGGTTTTTTGTGTCCTTTTAAGTCTCCTATTAATCTTCTTTATTTTTGGCTAGCTCACATAATTTAGCACATTTTCCCACCTCTCTATTACCTTACTTTATCATGTCATGTATTTTCTCTTTTTTAGTTTGTTGGACCCATGTTCTACTTCTTCCTAAACTGTAAACTAGTAACTAGTTTCTAAATTATAGGAAGATGTTCCTGTAATCTGTTATTTTCATTGAACTTTTTCTTTAGGTGTGATACTTCTCCAAACATTTTTCTATTTAATTTAAAAAAAAAGTAATTTTTGTCCCTGCTGACCAATCCTGATGCATTGAAAACTCATAGGCTTGCCTCATGGAATTTTTGTTGAACTGCCTCTTTTGTAGATCTTCCTGGGATTTTTGTGTCAGCCTGTTAACTGAGTTATTCTTGTGTCCAGGATTGCCACCAGCACTTCTTCATTCACATTTCATATTAAAAAAAATTGATAAAATGATTAGTATAAGTTAATCATTGCCCAAAAAGGACTAATAAATTATTGAACAGGTCGATGCCATGTATAATCATAGCTTGGTACCTTGCTTATTTTTACTATGCTATCTGCTAAGTATTTTTAATCTTTTCTAAGGTATTAGTATCCTCTACCTTATTCTTGCTAGTTACTTAAACAATTGTAATTCACCTAAGAGCTTTTGCTTTGATTTAGAGCTGGGTGTGTGGATATCTTGAGACTAATCCTGAAGTTGGAATCTTTCTCTCAACATTTGGTTCAGTGTTGGGTATTTCTGATTTATGATTTAAACGATTTTTTTTTTCTCCCTATTGTTTCCTGTTGTGGCATAACCTTTGACAACTTTTCCATACTGATAAATTGTGGATCACCCACTCCTGTGATGTGTCTGCAAGGGACCTGGCTCTTGTAGTCAGGTACATCTTTTTAGTCCCTGATTCCTGTGGTCTCCAGCATTAAATGTTTTTGCCTGAGTCTGATGGCCTCTGATGGAAATTTTGTCATGACTGTGTCTGTAAGGTCTGCAGGGTTCTTCAGCTCCCCTAGGAAGTTGCAGGATATTCTTTCCACTAGGATGGTTGCTGGAAAAGGCTTTTTTGTAGTATTAGAAGGCTCTTGCAGTGTCAAAGAAATGCTACTATTAAATGTTGGAACAGGGTGGGCTGTTTGATCAAGGTGTCCTCTTGCTTTCTTGTGTTGTCTTATGCTTAGCATTTATGCTAGTTATTTATCTTAACCAGTAGACCTGGTGGTGTTTCTGGGTCTTGAGACAAGATGTGTGTTTCAGACAATGTTCTATATCTTTTCAAAGTCTAAATACAATTCAGTGTGCAGTTCTTAGGTTTCTTTCACTGATATGCCATGGGTGTGGATAGATGGGATTACTGCTTAACATTGAAAAGTGAAAAAGGAAAGCTGTGGTGTACAATTATGAATTAATCAGGAAATTATTATTCTGTTGTAACACAACTGTAGCCTGTTATAACCATCAAGTTTCTCTACTGAATTTATTGCTGACAATTTGCTTTGTGTAGTCTGGATTTACTACTTACAAAATATGACTGCAGGAAGAAGCTGTGCTTCTTTTCTGCATTTTGTAATGGGATTTTTTGTCAATTCATTTGAGTGTGACAGGAGGTCTGACAGACATCTGATGAACCATAGCAGTTCTTGGGAAAGAGTGCAGGATGCTGCCTTTAAAAACTGACTTTTATACATGTGAACATAATTTTTCAACATTCTAAAAGCATGCATCAAATATGTCTTGAATTACATATTTTTTGCTGCATGGAGTCAGACAACAAGCAGGCAGGCAGTAATTAGGATGGAGCTGCAAGAAAAATTTGTTTCATGGTTATTCTTAGGCTTAGACTTTTTTTTAATTATTACTGGTAACAAAAAGTAAATTGTTTAAAGCCTTCTTGTGTGCACGTGTCTGGTTTAGAGTACAGCAGCTCAGCCCAGATCAGGCAAAACAGAAAATAGAAATGTGTCTTTGCAGGAAGTTCTGGCCATGATAACACTGGGCATTGTTAGCAGTAACATGAGTCTTGATCTTCACTGCAGTCCTTCAGAGCATTCAGGGATGTGCAATATCATCTCCCTTACATGTGTTTGTCTTGGGGATGTTAAGCTAGACAGGCATCGTGCACACTTCCTGGGACACGTGAAAGGCTAGTCTCCTGTTTCTGCACAAGAGAACTCTTGTTATAAAGGAGTACCTACAGTACTGCAGTTGTGTGGGAGTCTTTTCGTTTGAGTTCTTTTTCATTGTAATCTTTGGCAAGGCAAATGAGGTTATTTTCTCAAGAGATGCTCTTCCACTAAAAAAAGCTCAGTTTGTGGCCTTTGCTTGCTTTGGGTCACCTCAACAGGGCAAGAAAAATTTTATGCAAGTAAAAATGCACAAAGTGTTCTGCGCTAATCTGTATGACACACTGGAAGAACAGGATCAGCTCTTCAGTCTGCCATCATCTTTTCATGCACATTTGGGAAAAATGTGTGTCTGCTTCCTCTACAATCTGTAAACACTTCAGGACAAATCTTTATCTACGGTACAGAGTGCAATGAAGCCCAGATTTTAGCTTTGTCCTCTGGAAACTATTTTCAAAATGGCTTTGTGGCATCTCTCTAGACCCACATTTCAGTGCCAAGAGTTAAAGATAAAAGTGAATGTTGTGGTCTCATTTTAGTCCTGTTTCTATCCAGGCTCATCTAACACATGCCTGTATTTGGAAACCAAGGACTTCTGTGGTCAGAATAGAGCTGGACTGTTTTTGGGAAGTATGTACAGAATTACAAAAGCTAAACCTGCTATTTTCCTCTTGCTCAAACTGAAAACATAAACATAAAAGACTCAAACTACTTGAGGCACCATGATCATGCTTTTTGATGAAGAATAGTAGATGTCCTTCAATCTGATACAGACAATGTAGTCTGCTGCTCCTTCTTGATGAAATAGTACTGGAATACAGGAGTCCAGGAAGGGACTGGAATCTCAGGGTGGTAGAAGGTGCACAATCTGGAATTAAGTTGAGGTGCCTGCAAACCTGGTGCTCATGGGGTAGCCACAAAGCTGAGCTGTTTGGCAGCAAAAGAAGCAATCAACAGTATATGCACTGTTACACCCTGTACCAGGGTTTCCATTTTTCCCCAGATATAGGACGAAACACTTCAGAGACCTCCTTCTGTAAAAACCTTTCTGGTATTCCTGCAGGGCAGAGATTTACCATGCAGGGTGAAGTAGAGCAGAGGGACAGAGCTGTGTGTAATCAGTGCACTGAAACTCCTCACTGTGCACACGTGCAATCATCCCAAGGAGCCCTCAGCACCGCGGTTTTCCTGTTCTGCTGAGAGCTGGTTTTTACAGGATCACCTTGAAGCTGCCATTGAAGAGGAGAGTAATTCTCTCTGCTATTGGTGGTTTGCACGACAAGTAACCAAGTGTAAATTCTCATGTGGGTGGAAGTATTCTAGACAGAGTAAGGCTTTGGAAATCTCTAGAGGAAAAACCAAAGCATGGGAAGTTTCTGTCTGATGTGAAATGTTGCTGAATGTTCTAATATGCTCAATGCTTTCATAGATTTATGTAATCAACAGTTACACAAAAAAATCTACTCTCAGAATGAAAATTCTAAGTATGGTAGAGGCAACATGGCTCTGATAGGATCTACCTCCAACTCCTATTTCACTTGGCTTTTTTTTTTTTTTTTTTTTTTTTGCAGAGACTGGCAGGATGAGTTAACTGTTGGTTTTTTTGTTTTTCTTTTCTGATGGCCACATTAATACTTTTCACTAACAAGGAAAGGGGAAGGGAATAATTCTCTGCAATAATATTGACTTCTTAAGTGATCTTGGGTAAGTCACTGGACTATTGTGTGCTCAGCTTCCTCAAGAAGAGAACAATACTATTTCTGTAGCTTGCACAGGTGTTATGACTGTTGCTGTGAATAAAGGATATTTTGTTTTTCGTGGCTTGAACCAGCACAGAATGTTTTCAGTTCTGTCTTAAAAACAAAAAAAGGAAGAATGTTTCTAATCAGTCAAAGTGCTTTGGCCAGCATATATTGAATTGTTCCATCATGCTGTATAAATGAGAGGTTTGAGGTTTTTGATTTTTCTTTGTTTGTTTGTTTTTAAATATTTAATTTTTTTTAGTCATAGGTGAATTTTTAAATGAAAACTGTCCTTCTGGGAAAAGCAATTCTCTCTAGAAAATATTGAAGCAGAATGTTTTTTACATTTCAGACAGTGAAGTCCTTAGCATTTCTGAAATAGCTCTGTCAGAAAAAAACCTCCAGCTACTCTTTGACATGTTCAATTACTTCCTGTTCCACCTCCCATATTTTTTTCAGCCAAACTGTGTGTGAGTTTATTGTAACAGTAAAATTCTTTGAAAGATGAACTTGCAGACCAAGGTGCGTCAAAGAAAGCTGAGGTGACTTTAAAGAACCTTTGCAGCCTTTGGTCTCCAGTCTGATTTATAGATATTTGTATTTGTGTGTCTTCTCTCCTGGGCCTTCCCAAGGAATTAAAAGAGTGACAAAATTTCTTGCATGTTAATTTCCAGTACTGAACCATTTTTCTGGAGTTCTGGCATTGGAGAATGTTATTATTCCAATGTTTATTTAGGGCACCTCAAAAGGCAACTGTTGAGCCCTTTTCTGTAAGGTTTGATGTGGCTTTGCAGAGAGTGCCTGTTCTGGCCCTTAGTGAAGGTCACCATCTGGGCACAGCCCCATTCCCCAGCAATGTCTGTGCCACCAGCTCTTCTAAATGCTTTGATTTGGAGTCACAGTTAGACTGTACTCAGCTTTTAAACAAAAAAAAAATTCCCATCTTCTTGATCAAAGCATGAGTGCTAATAACAGCTGGTACTTTGCCTGTTAAGAATTTCTTAGTGCTTGCATGATTTTCTGGATGCCTTGAAGACACCTTTTCCAAATTTCAAGTGCAAATTTTTATGTAGAAATAAGCACACTTCATCAGGTCCTGCAAAAGCCAAACGCCAAAACCTTGTTCAGAAATTCATAGCTTGTCTACCCTCTTTCTTCCTGTAAAGAGACTGAAGAAATATTTCTTTTATGTTAACTAGCTATCTGCTGAAACTTGTTATAACAAGACAGAAAGCAAACTTCCCTTTTTGGTGACCAGTCCTGTGATTGCGCATTTATTACCAAACTATAGTTTGTAAATAGGAAAGAAAATCCCAGACTGCTTAAAACATAATTATTAATGTAACAAAGCAAGGCAAGAACAGCATCCAAAGAATTCATGTTTGAAGTCACAGATAATCCTGTAATTGCTACTTCTTGGTAAAATTCTGAGTATGTGAGAGGGAGCCTTTATTTTTAAAATGGCACATACACATCAAAGACATTTTCCTTGTCTTTCATACAGCTTTCCTTCAAGTAAAGAAACACCCACACAGAAAAGGAAAAAAAAGTTGTGTTGTGCTCGCAAGTCTGTTCGTTTCTGCTCAAAGTAAATGCTGGTTTTTGGCAGCCTACAGATGGAAATGTGTTTAACCCTGTGAAGGTGAATTGCTGCTACAGCAAGGACTGGAAGTGGATGTCAGAACAAGGGAATTATTATCTGCTTTTTTGTGACTGGTTCTTTGCTGAAAGGTTTTGGACTAGCCCTCTCCAAACTTAGAGCAATGTTTGTTTCCTCAGTTGCGGATCTTCATAAAAGCATCACACAAGGAAAATTTGCTATTGTGGGGATGAAAACATATTGCAGGTTTCAGTATTAAAAGTGGAATCCTGTCTCCCACATGCACAGAGGCTGCTAGCAGAGCTGTCTGGTCAGCTTTCCTGAGAGCAGTGACCTCACTATTTTGAGGTAGAAGATGTCAAGAATCTGCTGTAAGGATTTTTCTCTCACTGTGATTAGCTAGGATTGAACATCACTTATACCAAAACTAGTGTCTTAGAAATTAAGCACCCCCATTTTAATAGAATTCTGTTTACCAACACTCACACATAATAATGGAGGATAGCTATATATTTGATTTTTTTATCCTCCTGTAGTCCTATATTCTTGTATACTCCAGGGTATGCAACTGCATTTTCATCTCCACAAAATTTTACAAAACATTTATAAGTGTTCTGTTTATCGGAATTTCCCTGGGTCTTTTCTTGAAGTGATTGGCAGGAGATGGTGGAAATTGGGTGTGTCCTGAGTCAAAATTGTGCTCATTTGTACCTTATGTTAACTCCTATGTGGTGGGCCAACCCAGGTGCCCATAGAACTGCTCTATCACTCCTCTCCTCAGCTGGACAGGCAGGGAAAATATACAAAAGGCTCCTGGGCTTAGATAAGGGCAGGGAGAGAGCACTCACCAATTACTACCACAGGCAAAACAAACTTGATCTAGGGAAAATTAGTTTTGTTTATTGTAAATCAAGGGGAAAGTTAAATTTATTACCAAACAAGTCAGAGTAGGATAATGAGAATTAAACAATCTTAAAAACACCTTCCCCTACCCTTCCCTGCTTTCTAGGTTCAGCTTCACTCCAAAATTCTCTACCTCCTCCCCACAGTGGTGAAGGGGGATGTGGAATTGTGGAACTGAGTCATGGGTCCCTTCTGTGGGGTGCAATCCTTCAGGAACAGCCTGCTCCAGTGTGGGTCTCCATGAGGTCACAAGTCCTGCCAGCAAACCTGCTCCCAGGTGGAGCAGCAGACCCACACCCCTCCACAGGGCTGAAGATCCTGCCAGGAGCCTTCTCCAGCATGTGCTGCTCACAGGGTCACAGCCTCCTTTGTGCACATCCAACTGGTCCTCTGTGGGCTGCAGGTGGATCTCTGCTCCACTGTGAATCTCTCAGGGCAGCAGCAGTGGAATCTCTGCTCTGGCACCTGGAGCACCTACTTCCCTTCCTCCTTCACGGACCTTGGTGCCTGCAGGGCTGTTTCTCTCATATATTCTCACTGCTTTCTCCAGCTGCAGTTGCTATTGTGTGACAACTTTTTCTCCTCAAACATATTATCCCAAAATTGCAACCACTGTTGCACAGCTTTGGTCAGTGATGAGTCTGTCTTGGATCTGGCTGGTAATAGCTTTGTCAGACATGGGGGAAGCTCCTGGCAGCTTCTCTCAAAAACCCCCTGGAGCTCTGTTGCTACCAAAACCCAGCCCCAAAAATCCAAAGCAACAAGTGTCTACTAAAGAGCCTTTCCTGAATTCCTGACAAAGGTCCATCAGAACTGTGCTAGTGACCTCCCTTCTTGCAGTTCATGTTGAATATAAATCTTTTGTATACTGATATTTGTTTCTTCTACTGCCCACCTTCTTTTGTCTTGAAACTGTAAGATTGTTTCAGCATGGATTACCTATTGTTTGGTGTGTGTCATCACATAACTGGCTTGGTGTCCCTTCCTACTACTAAAGTACAGGTGGCTGTAAATGACATGTTTTAATCCCAAAGGTAGTGCCCATTTAACTTTGAAAGGCATCTGGATTTTTTGGCTGTGCTGAGCACAGATATCAGCACTTTGGGGCCTTGAAGGAGTTATTTTTTTCCAACAGGTGCTAAAAACCACAGAGCTGGTATGGAGCGCTGGGATATAGGTGAAGTGTTTGGTCAGTTGTCTCCCTGACTGGCTAAAACATGTTTCCAGACTATTATTTTCATTAATCATTTCTAGAGAAGAGGGAAAAATAAGTTCCCTATGGGCAGGTTTGGAGATGCCCCTTCTGGTTCTCCTGCAGCACCACCAAGTGATTGGAAGCAAGAGCTGCTCAGACGTGATGGAGACAATGGAGTTGAACCTCTCCTGGAAAAATCACAGGCCACAGGGAGCTGCAAAACCTTCAAGGACAGTAAGTAACTAAATAAACCCAGCTGATTGTGTATATCTGATCTGCGTATAAGGACACTGTGTTAGGGTACTTAAAAGCAAGCAATATAACTGGCATAACTCATCCTGTTGAAATCAAGAGGCATTTTAGTGGGTTTCTAATGGCAGTGCCACTTAGCCAGAGCTGGGGGCTACAGAACAGGATCCTACTAAGCAGTGTATCAGAAGACCAACATTTATTAGTGATGGTTTTCTTGTGGCTATAAACCTTGTTGCCAACAACAAGGCTTGTTGCCTTGTTCCCAAACTGGAGTTCTTTGCACAGCCTTTCTGCAACTCTTTCTTCCCAAGCTTTTCAGGCTGTCATGTGTGCCATCAGAATGCACTGCTGGGTAGACAGCAGAAATCTCTTCCAAGGACAAGTGTATGCTTGTGAAAAATTGAGTGTGACCCTGTGCTTCAAACACACAGTCCTGTTGTCATAGATATCATCATGAGGAAAATGCAGGGATTTAGAAAAGGAACAGAGGGAAATATTTATTTTGCTGTAAAAAGTGACCTTGGAAATGTGCATATCAATTAAGCAGCATCTGCCAAGAAGTTTTTCTACAAATAGAAAACTAAAGAGCTTGCATAAAAGTACTTTTGTATTTCTGAAAGAAATGGCTGGATGCCCACATGAATACTGTATCTTCACCAAAAATGTGTATTTTTAAAAACTTCTTATCAGATATACTGGGATGAAATTACTCTTGAGAAAAAATGCTATTGAGAGCCAAAGAAATTGGAAATAAGAAACTCCACAGTTGCAAATGCCAGTTTAGTTCTTTTCACATGAGCCTGCTGAGAAAGAACAGAACTCTTGTGCCTCTTAAATGTTTTAGTAACTCTTCCAATATCCAGCTCTGAGAGGGAGAGGGCTGTGGGCATTCACTGCATGTCAAGTGCAAAAGAGAAACAAAGGGTCTGAAGGATCAGAGCTCATTCTGGATAAACTAACCCAGAGCTTAGGCGACCATAGCCCTACCTCTTGACAGAATGAGCTTATATGTACTGAATAATTAGGTGCACTTACCTGCAGTGGTTTGGTTTTGCATGTCTTTTTGTTACACCTCTGTAAAGCTTTCTGATAGAAATAAATTTCAGGAATTTTGTTCTCGAGAGTTAAAAAAAGGGGGGAATGGGACAGATAGTCTTGAGACTGGTGGGTGACCCTGGGAAATGGAAAAGGGAGAGAGAGAGATTAAAATGAATCGTGATATTTCAGTTGGGTTACGTGATTCTTGGTCTATCCATTTTAAGCAAAGCAAATGATTACTAAAGGCCAAACTGTATTGTAAATTACACAACAGAAAGTCTTAGCTTAACATACATAGCTTCTTTTTTAACTTTTTATTTTTTCCCTTCGAACAAATACATTGCTCTTAATTTCAGGAAAGGAGGAGGAAACAGGCAGCTTTTATTAAACCTCTACTTGGGCTAACATTGTCTCAATTCTGACAGATGCTAACTACTTATCCTTGAACCTGTGATTGCTGAGCACAGGTTGATGGCTTGTGACCACAGCACACAATTTGATAGATTAAACTCTGTCAATCACCCCAGTAACTAGGCCAAAAAATTCCACCTTATTTTCACACACAGAACTTTGCCTAATATTTTTTAATGTGACGGACCTCTGAAAGCTGGAAGACATGCTGGATGGACTCTGTTGACTTACCTAGTATTTCAGTTTTAGCCTCAATATCCTGAAAAAAAGCCCAACTCTATGTCAATAGTTTCAGTCCATCCTACTTTTAAATTTTTTTTTTCTTTAGCAGAATTAATCATAAGCTGCCTTGTGCTTGTAGTAGATAACTGTTCCTGTAATATTCTCCTAATATGTCCTGATCAGATTAAAGATTTGTCAAAAAATTAGTGCTGCATCTAAATGTTTTTTTAATGCTTCCAGAGATGGTGATTCCACCACTTCCCTTGGCAATCTGTTCCAATGCCTGACAACCCTTCCAGTGGAGAAATTTTTCCTAATATTCCATCTAAACCCCTGCTGATTCAACTTCAGGCCATTTCCTCTCGTCCTATCACTTGTATCTTGGGAGACGACTCTGACCCTCACTGGGCTACACCCTCCTTTCAGGTTGTTGCAGAGACCAGTAAGTTTCCCACTGAGCCGCCTTTTCTCCAGGCTAAACATCCCCAGCTTCTTCAGCCACTCCTCATTGGACTTGCTCTCCAGACCCTTTATCAGCTTTGTTGTCCTTCTCCAGACATGTTCCAGCACTTCAATGTCTTTGTTGTAGAGGAGGGCCCAAAACTGAGCATAAGATTTGAAATGCAGCCTCACCAGTGCCAAGTCCCGAGGGAAAATCCCTGCCCTGGCCCTGCTGGCTCTGCTGTTCCTGATGGTGGATGGCAGTTTGACTCTCTCCAAGCATACACCATTAGAGCCATAGGTAATTCCCCGATTCCCTGGAATGCAGGTTGCATTTGCAAACTCTGGTCTTTTCCCACAGCCTGAGGGAGTCTTTGTTGGTGCAAGCAGTTCTTTGTTGGAGCTGGCAGCAATATGGTGGCATTATAAACCAATGATCAGCAAAGAAAATTTTTATTTGCCTCATTCCCCAAGAGGAAAAACCACAGTTAAAGGCTAAAAACATGTCAATACTTTATGACGCCTAAATGTGCATCATTTTACAAAGAACTTATTGCAAATGGAAAAATGTTTCTTTGCTGTAACAGAAAAGGAGTGGAATGAGATTAAGTTTTCTTTGAAGATAACTGAGCCATGAAAGTTAAAGCATTTCCATGGCAATGGCTTACACACAGTGCAGGTACTCTTGTGCAGGAAAAATTGGTGCTACCTGGCTTTGTCTGCCAAGTTCAGCAGCTTCCTGGTTTGTAAGTTGCACTGGTTGAAGTACCCAGTTTGTTTTCTACTTGCTTGCTTTTTCAAGTGGAGCTTTGGGTTTGCAAGCAAACAAAAAAACCCTTTTCTTTTTTGCTCCTTTTCTTCATGCTGGGCATTTTTCTGACAAGTTGTCCTAGCTGGGTGATAAGAAAGGCAGGAGGAATACTATGCATTTAATTGCATTTAATCAGGCACGAGAGAGCATGCAGGAAAGAGCTTTAGCTGACCTTTGTGTGCAGGACATAGTTAAATATGGATGTCACCTTCTCAAAAACAAAGGAAGCCAAGACAAAATACTCCTGGCCATGAATCCTGGTCATTAGCTCAAAACATGAGAGTTTGGCTGAGAAAACTAAGAGGGGCTTTTGGAGATTTTAGATGGATGTCAGTGGCCTTTATGAGGAGTGGGAAAAGATCTTTGTGACATTGACACTCATTCCTATCTCACAGGTCTTGTTATGATTAGGCAATTCATTTAATTCAAACAAACCTGTGGAATGGTTTATGGAATAAATTTGACTTGAGTTCCTAAACTCATTGGAAACCTGGTAGCATGAGTTACTTTTCTAACCTCATGTTGTAATTTTCACAAATTTTGTTCAAGCAACTAATTTACTAATAAAACTAGAAAAATGCTTGATTCTGTAAACAGAATTCAGTTTTTGCCTGCAGAACTGCTGCTTTTATTTCAAAATCCAAGTTCTTACAAGCCTCTCTTCCTCACTCCTCATTTTAGAATTGTTTGAAAGTGTTTCCATGTGTGGTACGGTAGAGTGTGTTTGGCAGAAAACTTGATAGCTAAATTCCTGGCCATTCTGTCTATTCATCTTCCAAGACAGGATGATTTCTTACCACAGAATGCTGGTCTCTCTTCTCATGTCTTAGAAAATGACCCATATGATAGCATGAATATCTCCAGTCTAGCTCAACTGACTGGTGCAAGTCCTATTAAAAATTTGATTGTACCTACATAGACTACCTGGTGAGCAGTGCATGTTTACCACTTTCCTGGGATATTTTTCTGTTGATATTGCTGTACCACAATCCCTCTACAGACATTTAGGTACATTTCCATCATGGTGCTGCAGTCAAAACAGTAACCACAACTTAGTTCAGTGCTTAAATCTGTCTCTATCTCCTGTCTTCCTGTTTCCATTTCGATGTGCTTTAATATGTGAGGTTAAAATAAAAATCTTTCTGGAATAGATAGCAAATAATTGGCTTCAGCTTCTCTCCTCTTCCCTTTCCCCATTCAACCCACCTGGGCCTATGTTTATTGAACTCCATACATTGTCAAGACAGTATTTGTAAATGGAATTTAACTGTAGGTGAGCAGTACAAATGTAATAATATTACACAACTCTTGTTTAATTTTGAAAGCTCCATCCTCTGCAACAGCGCTTATAATGGACGGTTCAAGCTGAATTATCCATTATTGCTCCCAAAGTTTACAATTAAACTATCGATCAAAGCTGGCAGAAAATTCTCAAGCAGTCTGGGTGTGTACCAGGCTTGTTTTAGATGCAGGCTGAGGGAGTGAAAGCCAGAAGCAGCCTTCAGCTAATCCTCTTAGTGCTAACTGTCCTGGATGCAGCAGTGATTATGTATCGTGCTTATACAGTTTTAATAGTGCAGGTCCTATGCAATTTGCGACCTCTATTTCTGCCTGGAAAGATTGGAGCTTAACAGGTTTGGATCCACAGGGAACCAGCTTCGGCTTTTAGGCTTCTTCAGACACTGCAGAATGCATCTTTTCTGGGGAATTCCACAATAAAATGACTGTTATTTATCATTACAAACCTCTTTATCATTTAGTCAATAAAAGGCCTCTCTCTCTCACTTTTTTTTTCCATGGTGTGCTCAGAGTCAGAAATCTGTATTAGTCTCCCCTGGCCTGAAGGCAAGAGATGTCAAATGCTAAATCATGATCTGCCCTGGCTTTCTGGCTAAATTGTGTATGAAGGCCTGAGGCAAAAAGGTGCACATGCTCATTATTTGAAACAGAATGATTTTTTCCCCTTTCTTTCCTTTTTTAAAAAAAACATATTGAGACATATATGGTAACACACATACAGTAAGCTTCTGAAAAGTATCAAACCTGAAACAAACCAGCCAGAGCTAAATATCTCAAATATATATGCTTGCAGATTGGGAAATAGGAAAGGGATTGTCAGGAAAAATCAGATGATCTTCCCCTTTTGAACTTTTTGTTAGCGGTGGAGAAAAAAGTGTTAGGAGTTGACAGCAAGGTGACAGATGTGGTATATAATGCATCTGGTGAATTCACCCTCCTTTTTTTTGGAGGGGGAGGAGAAGTTTGAAATTAATCTTAGTTTGATATTGGTCAGGAAACCCTTATGGAAACATATTTTAAAGCCTATGATTGTTTTGCAAACTGTTTTGTGTGTTTTTTCATCTACTTATTTGTTTGCAGTTTGTGATAGATCACCTTCCTTACAGGGCATTTTTACTACCCCAGGTTGACAAAGAGACTTTTGTGGAGAGGTTTTAGGACAGTCATCCCTTGGGCAAATTTTTGTGTGAACGTATTTGCATATATTTGTCAAAGACTTTCAATTCTGTAAGTAGTCTCTGAGGGATGTATATGCATACCAAAATGTAGGTGGAAAACTTTATTTAAAGGGTCATGCTTGTCTGTGAAGCAAATTTAAATTTGTTATTTATTTATTTTGACACTAGGGAAATGTTCAAAATTGTTTTTTCCAGTATTTGTTCAGCAGAAGGTGACAAGGAGCTTCTGTAAAAGCATATTCAGTATTTCCACACTGTGGACTGGAGTTTCAAAAGCTGCAATGAAACCTGGGGAGCTCCTCTGGAGAATCTAAGCAATGTATGTATAATTTTTAGTGCTCAATATTTTCTGTGTTCAACAAAACATTCTACGTATTTATGCTGACCACCTGCTCTCAGTGTGAGCATGAAAGCAACCACAACTTGGAGAAGAAAAAAGACTCGTGTGTAACAGGGTTATTCTGTTCAGCCAGCAAAATTTTTGACATTGCAATTTCAAGTTGTGTTCCAAAAGACAATTTATTTAAGTGCTTCATTGCTAGTTGCAAATGCTGGGAATGAGCTGAGGCTGCTTGAATTCAGATATTCTATTTCTGAAGGGTTTGGGGAAATTATGTGATTGGATCAAAGTTTTCAGGGAAGACCCCTCAATGGGATGGCATGTCACTGGCTGACACCGCCACCTAAAAACCAAATTCTGTGAGCTCAATGTCTTTTGAGCCATTCAATTTCCAGTTCTCAGCGGAGGGCTTTAGTTTTAGATATATCTTAAATACAAATTGGTTTGGTTTAAAATGTCACTGATTTATTAGAACTGTTCTAATATGCAATTTTTTAGTTATCACTGAAATGGTCTGCATTGTCAGTGTGATTTTTCCCAATTTAAAATAATGCATTTTGAGAGCCCTTATATCCTGGTCTTTGTAGTCAGATAAAAAATGAGGCTGCTCTGTACACATCACTGGTTCTGTATTTCTTCCAGAGAAAATCATGTCCTCTTGAAATTACTTGAGCTCTTCCCCAGCTGTCACATATATGAAATTGAAATTAAGAAGAGGACTATGGTTTTCAAAACCTAACATGGTCCCTGCTAGTTTGTAAAGTTCAATTAAAACCATCTTTAGGAATTTAACATGCAGAAATCATGCCTGACATTGATCAGAACATAAGCAAGTGAAATTAGTTAATGTTTTCATGTTTGTCATATTAAAAACAAAACCAAAAACAACGCACCAATATAAAACAGACTTTTCACACGTGAACTTTTCATCAATTTCACTTTTTTCTTCATGTTATGGTAGAGCTTACTAGAAAAGTCCTTATTAAGCACAACACTTCGAAAACCAATAAGGGTCTCATACAAGTTTTAACAGAATCTGCTTGCAGTTCTGGGTTCCTTCCTTCTGCATGTAATCTTCCATGTTTTGCAAAGTTTGACTTCTCTGCTGCTTTTTTGTTTCCAAGATATCATATGCTCCTTTTCTAAATACATCCCAAGTTCTTCAGTAGAATTCTTCTGGAACATCATGGAAATGCGGAATTTAAGAATTATATTTGTCTCCTAAATTTTACTGCAGAATTATCATGGTTGTTCACTTTCCTTGATTTTTTTGCTTCTATTTTTTTTCTGTTATTTTTCTTTAAAACTGAATCCAGTGGGATCATATATTAGTGCAATGTGTCCTAATTCCTTTTGCACTGTGGTTGTCTCCCAAAATAACTCCACTGAAAGCATAACAAAGCATAATAAATAAAATGGTGAATTAGACCCATAAGTTCTTTATTCATTACACAGGGGCAGAAAATACTTGGGACTGACAAACTTTTAATTGTTGCCTTCTTTCAACTTAATCACTGTGCCTAACTTTCTTTAAAAGCATTTTAAAATTTACTAACAGAGGAAAAAAATAGTAGTGCACTTCCAAGATGAGACCTTATATTGACACCCTTTGTCATATTGTGGGATTTTATGCCTACTTAGAAATCACAAAAATTAGATTTGTAATGTAAAACCTAAACAGCACAGACATGTATCTGTAAGAAGTGAGAATCACAGTTATATAGTCTGAACTCCCTACATGATTCTGAAGTCATATATTTCATTAGAAAGTACAATTATAACTGTTTTCTTCTTTTTTTTTCCTTCACCTTGGCAATGTGCAGGAAGCTACTCTCACTGTCTGTGTCCTCCAAACTGAAGATGTTTTCAAAAAAAGGCATACTTCAATGAATGAGACTGTTTACATACTTTTAATGATGTGTTTGTTTTAATTTAGTTGTAAGTTCATCCTTCTGTAGGATCCATCTGAATCCTATCCCCCAGCTATATCCAGGCTTCCTGTTTTAAGGTTATTCCTAATACAGAAAATTGTCATTATATTGGATATAAATATAAGGAGGGATTTTAAAATGTTCGTGAGCTTAGTATAGGTTTTCTCATTTCAAAAGTCAGCTTCTGTATACTTCTCATGTGGGATCTCTGGATAAAATTTTTGTTAATATCCTTATACAACTCAGAGCAAGAGCTGGAGTAAAAGACAGTATGTTAACCTCTTTTCTCATGGATTTTCTTTGTTCATCTGAAAAACAGATTATTTTAGCTTCTTAATTTATAGTTCCTAGAGCATGTGCATGTTAAGTCCCATATATGAAATAAATAAAGAAACTTCACCCTGTTTTTTAGCTCAACAAAACTCTATCAATTGCAAATAGAAGCAGCATTTTTGTGGGAACATTTTGAGATTTTATTTTTTAACCATAGTCTCTGCAGCATTTGATACCACCCTGTCCGTTCCATGATTGGGATACTCAGGACTTGAATCAGTCAGGTTCTAAACGTCCATCACTGTTGTCCTGTCAGAAATGGCTGTGTTTGCATGGCTGATCACACTCCAGACCCTCTGCATTCTTGATTTGTGGGAGCATGCTGGAATCTAGATGCAAGCTGAGCTTTAGAGCAGTATGAGCTTGGGAAATGGGACAGACCTGGGTGCTCAGCACATTGCACCACGTTGCACAGATGACAGCCTGAGAACTGTGTTCATCACCTGGCAAAATGTCAGTGATCAGTCTGGGGTTGTTTACCATGCTCTAACTGTAATTTAAGGCCACTTACTCTGGTGGAGTTCTGCTTGCCTCCACTTATGCCATCTACTCTAAAGCAGGAATCAAGATGACAAAGCCTTAGCTTGTTGTAAGGACAGCAGAAGGCTTGGAGGCTGGGAATCTGGTAAGGTTTTTCTTGTGAAGGGCTGTTGAAATTTCTTTGTCTTAACCTGAGAAGAGGAGAGGCCTGACGGGTGGAAGAAGGGAGAAGGAAAAGCTGGTAAGCTGGTATGGTACCAGGACAGGAGGCAGCAGAGAGGCATTTTTTAAAACCATCTGTGGCACTTTTTTTTTTTTTGGTAGTGTGTGTGCAGTTTGTGCTTTGAACTCTTCACGTTCGATCTTTTATTTTCACAATCCTAAATTATATGTTGTCTGAGACTGGTGCTTTCTCTTTCCTTTATTTCTAAAGCACACAGCAAGCGTGGCCATTCTCCCTGTTGTAGCCTGCCAGGTACTGCTGGATTACAAAGAGCAAGCAGCAGAAAGAAGAATGGACAGTTATTGACACTGTGTTTATAGGGCCACTGGCAGACTTGCATCCTGCCACTTGGGTACTGGAATTGGATTTTAAAATCAAACATTATTTTCTGTAAGGAAGCATTTATTTTCAGAGTCCTTGGCACACAGTGGCCTGAATACTGCAGTCATAATTCTGGCAAAACTCCCAACAGACATCTAAGTTACTTTTTCCTTGATTCAGGTCTGCAGGACTCTGCTTTTCAGTACAAACACGTCATATGTTTGTGGCCTAATTCCTAGAAGTTCTGAGCAGACCCATTGTATGTTGCCAACAAAGGGAATGGAGAGAAACGGACAGCTTGAAATGTAGTTAATGAAATTGTTCATGTTGCTTTTATAATTACATTTATAACTGCATCATCATAATGTGATGTGTTGATTAGTATCCAGAGCAGTTCATATAATTAAACTGAGCATAGGGAATTCACAGAGTTAGAGAAACACCATGATGCTCTTTGTGGCACAGTTCTGTTCACAGCTGTTTGATGGATTGAAAGGTGACCACAGTGTGAGAACTGATGGGAGGCAGTGGCTCCCTTCCTCTGCATGCGTCTTGTGTCTGTAAAGGGAATTTGCCACTGCAGCATTGGTATGATGAGTGGTTGGGACTGGCATTACCTGGGTGCCTGATCTCACAGCCAGAAACCACCCATACATCTGCCCCTTTTCCATACATGTCTGCAAAGTTTGCCGTGAGCTGCTGCCAAAGATTTGTATTCAGCATCACACTGCATCTGGAATGCACTATAATCAGTGGTCTATAATTTGGTGTAATCATTTGGTCTATCAAAGTATTACATGTGAGCAAAAACCCCACATCACTCAAAAGGGGAAACCAGTGCATTGTCTCTGGTTTAGACTTAGCTGTTTCACCATGAACAAATGCATTTAGTTTTCTTTTGTCAAGTGCCAAGTTACAGTTGAGTTGGGAAATGTTAGCAGGGCTATATAGCATGTGTAAAGGACTTTAAATGTGGAGCTTAAATAGTTGCAGTCATTATAGAGTATTGACAAATATTGGGTGTGAACAATATTTATGTTCAATTAAGTTCCATAACAAAGACAAGAATCACAAGAGTCTCTGCTAGTCCAGCCAAAAAAGCAGTTTCTGCTAGGGAAAAGAAGTAGAAATATATCTTTAGGCTGGAGATTAGAAAAGGAGATCCGGTTTTGGAGATTTTCTTGTTTGTATATTCTAAGACCATTGACTCAGTAACTTATCCACTAATGGGTAGTGCCAGATGATTCAGAGCCATAAGATCCAATGTTGTTTAGCAAAAAACAACAAGGAAAAAGACACAATATAAAGGCTTAGTTTTACTTTGTAATGCTTTCCATCTTGCCATATTATTTACAATCTCCTTTCAGATGTGTTGTAAGGTGGTTGCAGTGTACAAAATGTTCTTATGGGGTTGGAGAGAGTTCAAGGAATTGGGGCAAACTAATCAAGTGTCTAATCTGCATTTTATGTGAGTGCATGAAAATAGTTCACAAATATAATAACTGTCTTTTAATAATCCTCATAGATTTTGATAAATAATATGTTTGAAGGTACTTCATATATGCATGTTAGCTGTTCCCTGGCTGTATTCTGAACCACACTGAGATTGCAGTGTCAAAGTGTTGACACCTCCATGATTTAGGTTCAACTTTTTGAACTCATGGCTGTTTCAATTTTCTGATGTTCATGGTAAATTTGCATTCCTTTTCTGGAATATTCCTTCACATTCTCATTTGGAAAATGTCCGCTATGTAATATTTATAATACAAGCAAGAGACACTTGTGCTAGTCTGCCAGCTTTATTACACTGACTTGACCCTCTCATTGTTAGATGTCAGTGTAAAAGTATACTTACTATAACACTTTATTGCACCAAGAAAGATAATAAATTCATATTTTGACTGAGTTGTCTCTACATTTATAGGAAGATCTACTCCACAGTCTGTATACTTCACTTCAAAAATGCATCTGTATTAATCTGTGGTAATGGCACAGAATAAAATTTATTCTACAATTTTGAGAAACTATGGTTTAATTAAATTGATCTACTGAGTGCTTGAAGGTAGCATGTATGAAATTTATATATAGAGTACACTGTAAGATTCAGTTGTTATCATTAAAAGAATATTATTGCGTAAGATAAATGTGATCCACTTATGTCTTTGATTTCTTCTAGTATCATTTTTCTTTCAAAAATGAAATCTGTTATTTTGAGGGAATATTTCCTACTGTTTAGCAGATTAATGATTGTTCATGACATTATCAGTTCTGCATGCAGTATATAACTTTTGTATGGATTCCTATACTAATATTGTACATCACTGGTGACTGACAGTAACAACTCATCCACCTAAATTTGCAGCCTGATTCCAGACATCTTACCTGACAGCATTCTAATTTCTAAGTGCTCATTTTTCATCTAAATTACTTTTTCTCCATACAGATCTTTGCAAAAGACTACGAACAACACAGTCCCTGCCACTTACAGGATATCATCTTCTCATATTTTAAGCTTTTTTTTTTTTCTGGACTACTTGCAGCATAAGCAGTTTTTCACATTTAGCTGGGATGCTTTCAAAGAGGATGGTATACACCATACCAAAATTACATTTTTGATTGGATGTTCTTTTGGGTGGGTTAGGATGGGGATTTTTGGGGTTTTTTGGGGGGATGGAGGTGAAATTCGATCAGAAGTTTCTTTAAAAGTTTTAAAATAAAGTTATGATAAAAGTTTTTAGGTGAGTTTCCTATAGACTTTAAGAAAAATAAATTGTGTTTAGTACCATAAAAAGCACATAGTGCTCTGGTAGGCAAAAAACTGTTGTAAGGAAATTAAATATTGTTGAACTTTTAAGAGAGATCTCCAGAGTGAAAACAAATCCTTCATAGTTTGCTTCCTCTGTCTGTAGAAGCTAATTCCAATGTGTCAAATGCTAGATCTGTAGTGGCCCTGCCCACTGAAGTGAATATAAAGTTTAGTTCAAAGCCTCCCTGGACAATTTTAAGTCTTTCCTGTTTTTGCTGAGTTCAAAGACAGCAAGTCCCATGTAGGGCCATGGTCCAATAGGGTGGGCTGTGCCTGTCTTCTCAGTCATACTGGCAAACAACACTAATTTAAAATGTTCATATGGAAATTCCAAGTAATTAATTATTAAAAATAATTTTAAAAAATCAGGAAGCTGAATTAAATTGGTTTTTGAATTATTGTTTTTTTCAAACTGGAATAATAAAAAACATTTTAAGTATGGGATCTTTATGGAGTGTTATGGTAACTATGAGTATGTTTCTTCTTCTCTGTGGTTTTATCTCTGGACATCCAGATTTCCTCCAGTTGTACCTTTTTTTGCTGCTAACATCCACTCATCACCCACTTCATTAACATGTTGAATCTCTGCCTGTTTTTAAAATCCCTTTATTTTATGTGTTAATTTGTGTATTTTTTCCTGTGCCTTCTGAATTTATTTTCCTCCTCTTGTCCTAAGCTGGTCCCTTTTTTGCTGTGCAGTTGCCTTCCATCTTAATTCTGCTTTGTTACAGTATTCCAGCTTCAGTATTTGGTTCAGCTTTCTTTTTTTTTTCCCCCCTCTGTCGTTGCTCTGCATCTGTAAAAATTGGCAGGTATTCCAGGGTTCATTGCTAGTAAATTCTTAGATATCTTTCTCTAAGTCATAAGATCAGTCAGCTTTTACTGCTTATGCCTTGTTTTCCTGTGTGGCTGTTGCTCATATGTGGCTCTGAGTTTTTTCTTATGTCTTGCCTGCAACTCTTCAGGGATTATTTTCTTTTCCTGATTCTATTCTGTTTTAGATAGACAGTATATAGTAGCAAATAAGAAAGAAAAAGGGGGAAAAGAAAAGGTATTTATATTCTTTTCTATTATCAGAGGTAAATTGAACTGAATCTAAAATCTTAAGACTTTTGCTGTCCAGCCTGCAGTCTTGCATACTTTTTATGCATTTCTACATTTTCTTAATGGCTAGGAAGGTCTTAAATATGCAGTTTCTGTAATTTCCCACTGTCCCATGTAGCTGAGCTATATTGCTAAGCTTTCTTCATGGCTACTAGTTCAGATTTAAATTTGGATACTGTACTGTAGCAGTATTTTGTGGCTTTGCCATTAGCTTCTCCTTTTTATAGATGGGAATCCTAAATGCTATGTGTCTCCCTAACTGTGTGATGCAAAAAGGTATGATTTGCCATTATGGTTCCTGCCTTAAATCCATTCAGCTTCTTTGTGAACAGCTTCATGGAGGGAAAGATTGGGATTATGAGTCATAAAAATGCCATTTTATTTTCTGTATATATATTGTGGGCAAGGAAGAACCAAAGTAATGTTTATAAAAGAACACCTTGGGAAAAGTTATATTGATTTTATCTAGCCTACCCATGCTTTTTCATTTTTAATCTTAGTACTTTCTCTGCTAGACATGAATTTTTCCTCTTTTAGTGTTTTCAGTAGCTTAAATTTACTCACCTTTGGTCATATCAATGATGGTTGCCACAACTGCTCTCTTAGGTTCCTGGAGCTCCATGAAGATACTTGCTGTCATACTTATGAAGGGGAAGAATAGAAAAATCAATTTTACTTAGATGGCAATTGGAAAAAATACATTTTTGTCCTGCGTTCTACTTTCAGGATGTTTTATTCAGCCTGCTTTTCTAGAGGTAGTGCTGTTTGAGTTTTGTGATTCTCTTTAGAGTCCACTTCATGCTTGCAGTATTAGTAATTTCTTTCCATTAAGGTTTTTTTCCTTTTAATATTTTATGAAAAAAGAACTAAAAGCAATGTTGGGTAGTGCCATTGTGGTAAATGTTTTCTGAGGCGTGGATGTCTTTATTTAAAAGATCACTTAGAAATCTCATTTAAACTTCTACAGGAATAAGTTGTACACTCGATCATGAGGATTCTGGATTTCCATGGCTTCAGGTTTTAAGATTGTTTAAGACTGAAGTGTAAAATGGAGTAAATCCATTCCCAATATGCAATGCAAGAGCCATGTCTTGCTTTCCTCTCCTAGTGGGTTCACAGAACAATTATATTCAGGAAAAGTAAAATACAATAGTGCAAAGGTGGATGAAGCACATGAAGTTAGTACATCAGTTTCTCCAGTGAGGGGCTTAGTCACTGAGAGAAGTCAGGCTTCAAGAGGACTTTTGCAGCTGAGATAAGGAACTCTTCCTTTTCCCCCTATAATCTGCTTCCTTTACCCATGTGCAATGTGTGAGTGAGAGAAATAAGAAGGGAGAAGAAAGATTTTTCTAAACGTCTGCTCCCAGGAAAGGAAATGAAACATGTGTCATCTGTATGTTTTTGGGAAAAGGAATTTTAATGTATATAATGTGTATATATATATCTATATAACTATATTAAAAAGTTAGATGCTAGCAATTATCGATGAGCACATCTAAGACTGTGATTTTTCCACATCAGATCAGTCATGACTGAAATGAGCCTTTTGCTTTTTCTGTGAATATAAAAAACCTGGAAAATTGAAAAGATTATGTATTTAGAATACATTGCATTCAAAGTTATTTTGATTTCTGACCACAATTTCTCTAAATTCTTTTTTTGTCTAGTGTTCAAGGGTGCATGAGTGTGGAAAGCATAAACATTTTCTATGTTGTTGATTTGAGTGTTGAACACATTTTTTTTGTGCTAAGATGTGGATGGGTGTTTTTAAATTATCTTTCTTATGCAAAGGAGTTGCTACTCTTAAGCACTGGGTTTCTCCTTGTAACAATTCTCCACTTTCAAATTTTGGCTAGTGGGTCCTCCAAAAAAAAGTGTACATAATGATGTGCATGAGAAAAAAGACCAGGGCATTATGGTTTTGGCTGAATATGCTGTATAAAGCGACTTTACCCCAGCAGTCATACATGGACTGATCCACAAGAATATTACATTTAGGCATATTTATTCATAGGGTTGAAGCTCGAATTTCTAATTAGTAGAAAGAGATTTTTGCACAAAATATTTTTTGTAACTTAAATAAAGGCTCTCAAGCTCTTTTTGGCATTACAAGATTCCACCCCAACAGTGTTGTGTGGCATCACCCTGGAACATAAAGCAAAAGCTGAAGCTAACTAGCACACAGCTCCTCAATCTATAGTTGATGTTGTTTTGCTGTTTATACAGAACACCAGGTCTCTGGATAATGAGGATGATGGACAGATGATAGCTTGATTATCCTGCTGCTCTGCTTTTGCTGGGAACTGATGAATCCTTCACACTTTTTACTGTCTCAGGCCAATGGTACTGGGGAGGATGAGAAAAAATCATAAAGATGACATGTTTGCTGTCCTGTTCCCTGATGGGGCTCCGATGTATTACCTGGATCTAATTACCTCATCTCCAGTTGACAGAGAGGCTTCCATGGCATGCTTTCCATCACTGGGAGCCTCCGCCAAGCTTCCAGTGGGCTGTCTAATAGCTTGATATATTTTTGGACCTCCTGCTCATTGGATGAACAAGCTGAAGTAAATCATATGTTGACCTCAAAGCATTTATAAACTGTAGAACATTATATTCTCATCAGAGCCATAGGGGCAGTAAACTATAGTTTCTCTGCTGTGAAACATGGTTTTGGTTATGCACTGTGTTACTAGGGTTGTACTTAAACAATAATATATCATTTGTGGCACATGTCGCCTTCTTTATTGAAAGGCAAAACAAAGAGTTGAGGACAAAAATCATTACTACTTTAGCAATTTTTCACAAAATGCTTTTGTTTTGTACTTGACACACAGATGGGACATTGTACTGCAGTGTAAATGATGTACAGCAGCATGACAAATTTCATTTCCTTTATAAAACAAGAATAAGAATAGTGGATGAATTTGGAGAAATGGTGTTAACTTTTTTTTTTTGGTTAGTGTTAAAAATAAATTAAATAGGGGAATAAATAAAAAAAAAAGAGATCGATTCCAAGGGAAAATTTCTCTTGGAAACTATTTGAGTCCTTTAATTGTCTTGGCAGATATTGATCAAAGAGCTTAAATGAAAATATTGAAAACAATAAACTCACTTGTTTTGAATCACTGTGGTAGTGACAATCCATGACCAAGGAATAAATGCACACAAGGTGTTAATGCTATGCCACAGCTGGACTAAGCAAACAACAGAAGATCAGTTCTGAGGAAAGTAAACTGTATTCTCAGTACTGCTTTCAATCATGGACTCTTTGGTACTTCAACCATGTTAAAGAAATATAAATGCTGCTTCTCAATCTTGCTTCAATTTAAGTCTGCATCACCGGGGTGTATTACTGTGTGATACATCACACTGTGAAAGGGATCTAGTTCTGGGGAAGAGTTTTGAATTTGGTTTTGTTCACATGGCATAGCTTTGCCTTTTCCTTTTATGGTGGATTTCAGGGAAACATGACCAAAGTCTTTACTATGTTTCCAACCAGCAAATTTTACTTAACATTTCCTTGTTATTAATCTTCCATAAGAAAATAAGAATTGAATGGCAGTAACATGAGAATGTTCCAACCCATGCGCAAGCACCAGGATCCCATATTGTGAAGTGTTGTGCACACATGAAATGGAGCGCAGATGAATGAGAAAATTTCCACTCCTTTCCCAAAACTTTGTGTGAAAGTCCTGTTTCAGGCACAGCTGAAAACCAGTCCCATGGTCCTAAAGTACTATACAATTATTTTTCTCTGTTTTAGCAGGTGCTAAGTTTTGCCATTTTCACAATAGCCAAAGCTAAGGAAATTTTAAATTATTTGGCTTTGTGACCAGCAAAATCCTCAGTCTGGACTGCCATATCTAGATTGTAAACAATTAGAAGTTGGAGGTTATTCACATCTATGAGTCTGGGGATGGTGTCTTAGAAAGATAATGTCTGTCTGCAAAGTACGGGTCTGAACATGAGCTGTCCTTTGAAGTCCTCTTTCCTCTCTCCTACCAAAACTTTGAAATATTACAAATTTCTTTGAAGCAGGTGAGGAAAAGATATTCATGGTAGATAAGTGGAAAAAAAAAAGACTAGGAAATTTTTCTATGAGCAATGAGCTTGTTAAATCTGTGGTTAAGTCCTGTGTGGACTCTCTCATAGTGAATAGTGAGCTTTTCTAATGATGCCATCTTTATCTCAGTCAAGGCACTTTTTTGTCTTTTTCGTGACAAATCTGTTTTGGAATTAACTTGCAGTATTCAAAGTCTTAGAGACTCACACACACACACAAAAGAAGAATTATACATGCATGATTCCCCCACTCTAAAAGAATGTATTTTTTTTGTACAACTAGAACCAGAGACTGCAGAGACTTGCTTTATCTTTTCCCCAGTGTTACTGTGTTAGAAACTATGGGCACAAAGCTGGAATAAAATCATGGCCTGTCTGCTTTCCCTGTAAATTCCCATCACAAATGCAGTATGATGCCATTTATTTTGTCTACAATTTGCGGAATGAGTTATAATGATTTGCACTATTTTAATTGTTTTGTGGTTAAGGGTGTTTCCTTCTTTTATCCTCTCCTGTCTCCCTCTACTTATAAGAGCTTCAGCCTTATCCTCAGCTGGTCTAAGTCGACACAGGTTTACCTACATTTATATTAACAGTGCTGCAGTTATTTACATAAACTAAGGATATTGCCATATGTATGGGATCCGCATGAGTCCAGGAAATGATAGCCAACTTGCAAGGAACTATCCAGAACAGAAGAACTTGTCTTGAAGTAAATAATTGGTTCTGATAATAGAATTGTTTTTCTCTAAATGGTCTCCTTTCAAGTATGTGAAATAAAGTTGCTGGATTTATTTTTACCAAGGTTTATTGAGGTATTTTGCCAGCATGTGGTCTGCAGGTTCTCCCTGGGCAGCCAGGTATGTATCACCCCTGCAGTATGACCTTGGCCTGTGTTTGGTCCCTCAAAGCCTAGGGAAAATGGGATATATGAAAGAGGAACACAGCCGTCATCACACACCTGGAATTTAGTCATAGTCTGGGCAGACCATATTCACAACCCTAGTCATAGCTGGAACTGATATTTTAATAGCCCTTGTCTAGGACATACATTTAGAATCCTTCCTTACATACCTGGCAATATGACATTGAATACAGAAGATTGGTTCACTTGGATTGTAGGAAGCATGACTTTTCAGCATTTGTCTAGCTGAACACTGCTTAATATTTTCTTTGTCAAAAGCAGCTTCCTGGGTGTCTTATGTGTGTATCCATAGCACCTTCTTCTCTGGCAAGATGGAAAATGTCTGACAAAAAGAAATCTCAGAAAGATGAACTTACCTCTCTGCTGTTATAGGCAGAAGCTGTGAAAAGACATCCTGAAAATCTAGAGAGACTTCTGGGTTAATTGTTCTGTATTCTGCCAACTTTCTGTGGGTAGAGCTTTTGGCCCCCTTAGGTGAACATCTAAACTAAATGGTATCAGTCTTCTCATGAACTGGGCTTCAGAATTTCTCACCCAAACTGCAATTTCCTTTTGTTAATGTGCTGTGTGATTTGGGGTTTTTTTGGTGGTGTTCACCCTTTTCTGACAGAGAACTTCAGTAATGGAAATCTGAGACAAAGAAAAATTATATTTTCTTTTACTGTATAGTTGACAGCAGTTGGAGTGGCTGTAATCACATACATTAGCTGCTAAAATGCCTATGGAGGGTTTAGGTTGGAAGGAGAATTCTGACAGAAGTGCTGAGAAGTTGAGATCCCAAGGAGCCCAAAGGATAGTGAAGAAGTTAGTAGTAATTATATTTTGGACCTAGAGAAAGAGAAGGCATCAGGTAAAAGAATCTGTTTCACATAAGCTATATTGCTTTCTGTAGAGAGATGGAGCACACTGAGACCAAGCCCTGTGATAACCATAAACTGCCAGCTGTGGCCAAATCCCTTTGAATTACAACTTGCCATGGTGATGCTTGGATAATAATTTAAAGAGAACAAGACTTAATTGGTTTCTTTTTGACATACAGCTGCAAGTCCAGGACAGGCTTGACTGCATAGGACATGCTATAATATCCAACCATGCTCTAGACATGATGACAGAGCAATGAATCTCAGGCTGGCCTAGCTTCAAAATGAGCAGTGTGTCAAGAGTGAGGTACATCTTTGATTCCAATGACAGGAAAATGTGTCTGGAAATTTCATACTCTGGGCCTCTGTGCCATGCCCTTCACCTTTTCCCCACTGATCAATCACCCCAGGTCAGCCATCTGCTACATCTTGACCTGGTGGGTAAGGATGAAAATCAGGGATGAGCTGCTATCATTCTGCAATGAAAAGATGAAGAGAACTTGAAAATCAGGTGAACTGAGATTTAGATTTTAAAGGTCAAAGGATTTTGAATGTCGTTACATTCCATTTGCAGTATTGCAAATACTCTTGAATAGAGATGAAATTAATAGGTAAAGTTGGGGCTGTGCTCCCTGTTTTCCTATAAAAGCAATAGGTACACTTACAAATTCAGTAATTTAACCTCTGGATTACTTAATCTGTGTTTGTTCATTGCTTTGTGAGTGCTGATGTTGTTAAAGATGTTGTTGCTAAGGAAAGTATCCTTTGTCACTACCTGCTGTTCACAGTACAAATATGATGTAGAGGGAAAAGCATATCAGGTTGCACTGTAGAAAGGTTGGGAGGAGTGCCACTCTTTTACAGGTGGAGAATCAGATCATGGGCATCTTAAATCCAGTAGCAATTTTACATACTTATGTTGTTCCAGGATTTGGCCTGAAGTGATGTGTTCCCCTAGTTCCTGTGAAGCCTGTAACAATGAACAGTCTGCACAACACCTATCTATTATGGGAGCTTATTTCAAAAATTAAAGCAAAATGAAACATACCCTTACATTTTCCACCTGCACCTCAGGTAAAATTAATTTTAAGTCAAAGTGAACGATGTGTTTCGCAATGTCATGAAAATCATTATGCAACAATTATTTTTTTTTAACTGCTCTTAAGTTTTCTCACATGTGTGAGCTTTTTTTCCCCTGCTCCTTAACTTCCATTTGCAATGTCTCTTTAGGCTACCAGTATTTGGATCAATTTGTCTTCTGTAGATATAAAAGGCAGACTGTTATCTACAGGCGCACCATAGGTACAACTCTATCTAGAAATGCCTGCTGAGGTGATGACTGGTGAGAATTAGGGTTCATTTAAGTTAAAGATGGTCAGCCGCTGCCCTATGGAGCTGGAATTGGTGAATCCAGAAGGGAAGGAAGGTGATAAGATACGGAGAAGAAGGAAGCAGTAGCAGGAGAGTGTTAGCTTGTGCCATGGAGTGAAGCAGTCGCTCCAGTCCAGCCACATGGATGCATGGGAGTGAACAGCCATGTGTGCCTGCACCTCATATCTCAGCCCTCAGGGTAGCCAGCAGGAGGATTCTGGTCAATCTTAACTGCCTAGTCACAGTCCATCAAGTTAGCTGTAAAAACTTCTGTTTCAATTAAATATAAGCTCATTGTATTTTCACACAACAGTTAGTAAAATAAAACTCATTAGGAATATAGTGTTTAGACTCAAGCAAGTGATATTTTTTTGAATATCACAGTGAAAACCACATTTACTTTAATCAGCATCTGCTCTGTGTTAGGCTGCCTATAAAATGGGGTACATTGTTGACAATAGGGAAAGATGAAAACGACCAAACAGGAAAACTACAAAAGACATGGTATTAATGTCAAAGTGCATTAATCCCTCCCTTTCCTTGGCATATGAAAAAATATTTTAGTCTTGATCCTAAGCAATTTAACTTTCTTTCCACCAATTTCAATTTTGGACAAGGGTGAACGAGTAAGGGAAACAAAGTAGGGGATTTCATGTAAAGTGAAAAATAAAATGAGACAAAAAAGAGGAGAAGATAACACACCAGTCTGAATAAATTAAACTTTAAAATTATTTTTTAATGAAATCAGTTCCATCATTTTGGAATTGATTATACAAAAAAGTTTACAGGGACAGCAGTACTGACATTTCCATGTAGTGTCTACTTGGACAAATATTAGTGTTTCAGTAGGAACTTAAGGATTTAATGTGAAGAAATGTATGAGAAAGCTGTGAGCGTACAGTGTGAAAATGAGGAAATAATAGGCACTGTGTGGGATTTTTTACCTATCTAAATACATAACTATTGTTTATTATTCAGTAAATATTAGATGTGGAGATGAAACTTGTGTAGATGACCGATTTCGACAATGGGCTAAATGCAAATGACCATGAGTCTATTGTATTTAGGCAGTAAGCTGCTGAATACCTGGGGTGAATGAAGGGAGGTGACTTCCTTAATCATTAAACTAGTCCTTGAATATGGAGGATAATCACGTCATCTCTAATCTCATTCATAAACACATCATGGTCCAAAGTTAAAATCATTGTGATTTTGTTCCCTTTTATTGCTATTAGGAAATATTTCACTGCTCTGATGGTTAGAAATCCTCTTGTAATTTCCAGCATAATTGTGGCTGGTTTATACCTATTTGTTTTGTGTCAGCGCTGTCCTTCAATGTGAATAGCTTTCTTCCTCCCTGCTGCTTACCCCCTGATACATTTATAGACAGCAATCACGGCACCTCTTAGCCTTTGTTCTGCTCTGTTAAACATGCAGTGCACTGTTGGGCTCCTCTAATAAAATAGGTGTTCCTTTCCTTCAATTGCTGCTGTTCAGTACCTATTCTTTAAACTAATCAATCTTAAATGTGTTTGACCACAATGGGGCTTCATGGTCTGTCTGAGTCCCCCTGCACAAATCCTTAAACAGGGGCTGTTGATTTTTTTTCTGCTCCTGGAAATACTGAACCTGAGGCAGCACTGGGATAATACCCACAGTTTTCAAGGACCCAGTGCTGACCAGTAGTCATCCTGGTCACTGCACCTGTTTCTTTCTACTTCTTCATCCTCCACCTGATAATCCCATAGTTTATGGGAAGAATCATCATCAGTATTTCTTGAAGGAGGGCAAGCTTGTATTTCCTGTTGTTAGTTCAACATCGAGAAACAGACCCAGCATGGTGCACAGGTTCCTCTCTTAGGATGGGATGACTTGATTTTGGAGATGTCCACCGCATTCCCTTCTGTGTTGGCTGAGCAGCCAAACTTTGGGGTGTCTGTCAGTAAGGGGGGGCACACTGCTGCCGTTTGAGATGGTATCACATTTATCCTGGTTACCATCAGCAGACAGGCTTCTCTCTCTTGTGTGGCCACCTCTTCTGTGACAACTCCTGCCTCTGGACTGTGTTATCAGCAGGTTCATTAACACTTTCCTAATTCATGATCACTAAAGTTTTTCCAGCTGCTGAAGGTTTGGCATGAAATACAGATGTATAATTTCAACCCTAAAGCCTTGAGTTGCAAAAAGTTCCAACTGATAAAAGAAGTGCTGCAAAATAATAGACTTTATGAAAAAGAGCTTTCTATTGGTAGATCTTTATTTTTATGATGCCTCTGCTAAGGTTTTAAGAAGAAAATCCTGCAAAAATCTTACATACCACAGGTAAAAATCCTTTTTGAAAATAAGAATTAGGAACTACTGCATCTATTTTATTTTTCCTATTTTAAATCCAAATGGACTATATCAGACTTTTCAAACTATGCCTATGGGAACAGCAGAGGCCACAGGATGTGGAAAACCAGTCTACTATACTTAGTACATTTGTTTGATATGTTTATTAGGCTTTTTTGTAAAGTAAATGTTTTCTATTAAAACTAAGGTATTCAAATTGTATAATGTGAAGCAAGAGACAAAAATAAAAAGTTTCAAGCAGGCTGTAGGAGAAAAAAACCCTTTAATTTACTATTGGTTTATTCTATTGTATTTATTACAAACTGTTTAAATTATGATTAATTATTGCTGTAATTAAATATCATACATATTTTCAGGGGATAAAAATACAAAAATCAGGTAGCAGAGAATGTTCCCTAATTTTGCATGACCACTTGTGGCAGTGTGTGCCAGAAGACTCTGTCTGTGTTAGGACCCTGCTTCTTCCCACTACATTTCCTGTCTGGGTAGTAATTCAACTTTGATGGGACATTTTATTTTATTTACTATAAGGAACGTAGGAGAGTGTCTGGGAGCTCCTAAGAGCAGTCTCTGAAGTGGTTGCAAATGCTGTGAATGGTCACCTGCAGAGTCACACCTCCCGGTGTGTATGAGGAGAAGGAATGCTCCCAGGCCTGCCCATAACTCTTGTTCTGGTGTGCCTGGTGGCATGTGAGGACTTGTCCCCTTGTCACATCTCAAGCCCTGCCCTACCTGCATGTTCTCTGTACAAACAGCAAATCCAGCCTGAAAGAGGGCATTGCTTTGAGTGGAGCTTGGGTCAGATGTCCTCCAGAAGTCCCTCAAAGAACAAATTATATAAATCTATATAACTGATTATTGCTGGATTTCCTTTACCTTTCTCTGAAGCACCTTGGTGCTGTTTACTAAGGCAGAATATTGGACTAAACGGGTTTGAAATATCATCCATCCTGGCAAGTCTTGTATTTCCATGTGCAAACAGGATTTATTAGAAACTCAATACATATTGAATGTCGGTCTTCAGGGATCTCTTATTTACTTTGGGCAGGTAAATATTGAATTGTTGTCGATGGTATTTGACTCCATTTTGGAACATAAAGCAGAGGAGGTTAACAGAACAAAGAGAAGAAATCAACACCAGCAGTAAGTGGTAACACACATTACTGTATATCCCCTTTTGACATTGCATGTTTTGCATAGCTGTACAGAGAAAATTTCATAGTATCACAGGCCTCAGAGAGGTAGCAGGATGGGAAGGGTGCTTTTGTAATCTTGTCAGACTTTTTTGTGAATTCCTTTCCCCTGCCACTTATTTCAGCTATGTTTCTTGTCTTTTTGGAAAAAGTCAGCTAATGTGGCCTATTTTTTTTTGATCAATTACAGGCCAGATGAAATCCTAGTTGGTGCAACTTTTCATGGCCAATGTAAAATGTCACTGGGAAGTTGAGGCACTTTGCAGGGTTTCCCACATCCACTCCAACATAAGGAGCAGGGAGGATCGGGAATGTAAGGGGTGTTAAGGATTGCAGGTGGCCCACACCATGGCTGGAGCCAGGGGACCCAAGGATTTATCCTGGTGCTGCAGTGAGGTGTCTTTTTCCCCCACTGGAAATAAATTAATGACACTCACATGGGAACATCAGTGACTCTGTGTAGGAAAGGTTGGCTGAAGCAGCATCCATAAGATAGCTGTTCTCAAAATGCTATGATTTCTTAATGATAGTTTTTCTTAAAACTTTATCCACGGCTTTTGGGGATTTCACAAAGGGAAAAGAAGGCTGAAGTTTCACTCCCGCTTGCACAAGTTTTAATGAGTGTCTTAGTGTCCTATGTGGTATAAATATCATTTTGAGATTGCCTATTATTGTTGGTAATATCATTAAAGGACTAAAACAGCTTCATTGCAAGCATTTTTCAATTAATACTTCCATTCTTTTTTGATATAATGCATGCTTCAATTGCTGAAGATTTTAAGTTTTTGTTGCATCTAAACTAGAGAAAATGGAAATATTTGGACACAGTGAGAAGTGTTTTTTCCACAAGTCTGTAAATCAGTAGAAATTGGTATAGGAAGAATTCCAACTCACACTGTTCTTTCAGACCTAGAGATTTGCAAGCAAGTCCATTCAAATATTACCATCCCATGCAATAAGTAAAATTATTCAAGGCAGGAACTGTTGCTGACAAGATAAGTAATGCTCTAAATGAAACTGTACATATCAGTTGACCTGAAGAATTTTTTATCTAGCCCTTTTTTTTTTTTCCTAGTGAACACTACTACATTTAAAAATGTCCACAGGAAAGAAATGTTTGTTTTTACTGATTAAAATGTGCAGGCTGTCTTTTTAGCCTCCCTGCCGGTGTCATTCTTTGCTCTCTCATCACAACACAAAGAGACTCTGTTATTTACCCTGGGAAACAGGTGACTGAACTTATAAAAATCACTACAGGACAAGATGTATTGAGGCCTGGCACAGAATGACAAATTCTGGCGGGGTTTGCCAAGAAGAGACATATTGATTTTTAAATGATTAATAAGGAGAATATAATTGTATTTCATTAAGATGGATGGGATTTCATTTAGTCTGTCTTCTCCTTTTCCACTTCAGATGCGAAAGGAAATCAAGTCATCATCAGTGGCACCTTGTGTTACCCTGCCATGGAAACGAGGTCATTGATTGAGTAAAAGAAGTTTCTGAGAGGCTAGCCTGGTCTTTAATGGAGTTACTCGCATAGATAATATGGCAAAGATAACAGCACTTTGTTTCTCTCATTATTTTGAGAACAACCAAGATGATATTGATAACATCTCTGTTATGGATTTTGATGCTTTTCAAGTTGCATATTGTCTCAAGTAAATGGATTTGTATATACAAATACACAGGATTTATAATTTTTTTCTTTTGAAGTCATTTGAAGCCATTCCACTGTCTAAGACTGTGAAATTTATAGGCTGAAAAAGGGAGGCAATCAAAATCCTATAATCTATGTCTTGTAATTCTCATCAATACAATTGTGCTCTTAATCATAAGTATGCAATTAACTTTTTAGTGGATTTTAATGTATTTTAGGACTGTGGTAAAATCAAACTTTTTCTTCCACTGCCATCTGAAATTGAGGGTTTTGTGACATTTTTAAGCAATAGCTTAACAAATAGAAGGTAATTTCCTCTCCTGTTTTCCAGCACATGTGCCCAGGATGCTAACTCATGTTACTTCTGACTGGCTGTTGGTTTTACTTTACAAAGTTTTTATTCTAGTTGTTGGGATTATCCAACTGCTCACATGTCAGTGGCTCAACTGCCTCTGAGGATGGCGTGTTAAGTAAAGTGGTTTTCACTGCATTGCCAGTTTCTATGTCTGAGCATATCAGTAGTTTTTGGGTCATCAATTACATTGATTACATTGCAGTTTTCATCAGAAGCTCCAGATAGAATATTGAAAATAATTTAGTGATGGGTGAGACCAAATGAGAGGTATTGGTATTAATTAATGAAAGATGAAAGAGTGTAACAGTTACAAATTCATAGGGAATGGAAGGAAGAACACATAAAGGTGATAATCATGTTCATACACAGAATGCCTGCTCTTTCTAAGTTACAAATATATTACAGTGCAACACAAAAATTACATATTATTTTGGATGCAGTTGAAGACATGAATGACATCAGTCTATTTCTGCAGTTAGAGGAAGCTGGGTTTTCAGTTCTACATGGTGAAAGTAGGTGAAGATGGAGGGGTGCAAACATGGAGGATTAATTAAAAACTGATAAACCAAAAAACTAGTTTTGTATTGAACAGGTGGGGAACAGATTTTCAGGTATCATAGATGAATTAATTATAATGAAGTCAGAGTGACTACTCATGCATTCAGACCATGTAAGATGTAGTTTAAAACTACAGTTGACAATATGCAGCATGTTATCAAGCCCATTTTCCAGGGAAAAATGCTGAGACAATGAAGTGGAGTGGATTCTATTCTGAGGCAGGTTATGAAGGATCCATGAGTTTGTTCCTTGAGCTAGATATTAATTTACTGTAAAAATTTAAACAAAACACTTAGAAGTCATGCTAAGATGGTGATGTTGGTATTTAGTTACATGTTCCCTGTGAGAATTAATCAAGGTTTTCTGTGCAGCTTCCTGTAAGAGCCAGTTTCTCCCTGCAATGTGGAGGCACAAAAACATGTATGTATGCATAGCTGATAATGGAGCTGGAGGGGCACTTCTTTTTTGTATAAGCTAAGATTCTTGCTTCCATGGAGGCTGAGGAGACCAATTCTAGGGATATGCAAATAAGGGGAAAATGTAGGAATCTGGGGTGTAAAAGGCAGACCACAAGTGTTTTCTATATCTACATTGATATTGGTTTTGAAACAAAGTAGGAAAACTGTTTTAATGAAGTTCTTTGCTACCGTTGGGAGACATTCCGTAGTCATCTTGTTCTACCACTTCAGATATTTACTGTCTGTGAAACCACTGTTTCAAAGTTTGGCAAAATTACCTTATCCTCTGAGCTTGTGTAGATTCCTCCAGATTTCTTGGTGGGGCTGTGCAGCCCAGACCTATGCAACAGAAACTGTCTTGGATATGTGCAGGGTAAAATGACTTCTATTGCATTTTGGAGCACAAACAGTCTCAGCCTCCCACCCCTGCACTGCTACCAAAGTACCCAGGAGATCACTTTGCTGATATACAATGCACTATGATTCCCTGATAGGAATTTGTTAACTGATGTCCTGCTGCATAACAGGAGATACGAATACATTTTTAGAGTAGTACAGAATATCCTAATTCACTAAGGCATGACTTATCCTGACAGGTGAAATGAAACACCAAAAAAGGAACAAATCATGGCAACTAGGAAAAGGAATGAGAATGTGGTTTTGATCCTGGACTGTGGTGGTTACAGCAGAAATTTTCTAACAAGAATGTCCTCCAAAAGTAAAATTTGGGTTAAAAACCCCCTTAAATTTGGGGGTATATTTGAAAGGGTCTAATTTAAAGCAGAAATACTACTAACAAAATGGTGTCTATGATGTGCTGAGGTTTGTATCTGGTTACTGAATCAACCAGGAAAAGTCCTGGAATCTTTGACTTCTGTCTTTGGGGTTAATAGCTATGATGAGGCAGTGAGGGTAACTTCTCATTTCTCATTGCATGAATTTGTTGCAGATTTGAAAGACTTTATATTCAAAAAAAGGATGGAATAATTTTGAAGACTGAAACTTTTCTGTGGTATGGGAAAAAACATGTAAGACCTGGCTTTGCAGGTCTTGGATATGTTCTCCGATTTTGTCTCAGTTTTTTACGATGTTCAGCATATCATCTTTAACTATATTAATCTTTTTCTAAGAAAGATCTTATACTGCTCTATCTTAACTGTGTGCACCCTATCTGTATAAAAATTGTTTGTGTTTTGAATCCAGAGCAGTGTTAAAGGTAATCATCACTTCATCCTTTTTCTTATTTGATTAAATGATTTGTTCTAGCTTTTCTTCCTTTTCCTTTCTTCTTATGAAGTCTATAAATATCCATTCAGGTCTTTTCTGTTTTGTTTTGAGAGGCTTTGGCAATGTCTGAGATGATTTCTCATCAGCTCTAACATCAAAACCAAGGGGGTGAAGAAATTAGATATTTAACAAAGTCTTCATTTGTTCTGTAAAGTTAATTAGTCACTCTTGACCGTCAGATTAGATTAAAATTAAATATGGGTCAATTAACACTTGTTACTTTTGTTAGCTTCATTTCTGACCAGTCACGCTGAAATTATCACTGAAAGCCTCAAGTTTATTTAAGTGGAAATTAAGATGCAGGATTAGCTTTCTCGTTTTTACTAAAATACTGGGGTTTTTTTTTTTGTTTGTGGTTTTTTTTTTTTTTTTCCTTCAGAGCTTAAATCTGTTAATCTTTTTTATTTTGGTCCAGTGACATGTTTAAATATGAGGTAGAAATTTAGTGTCAGAGATGACTCACACCTTTTTAATATGTATGCATAAGTTGTTTTCCAAGAACTTCTTAATTTTAATGGTTAAAAAACTCCCCAGACCAAACTTCATTGTTTACATGAATCACATACATTAGCACTTAAGGTTGTACTCCAATAATTTTCAAGTTTTGGAGCTAAGTCTTGTTCTTGGTCCTGAGTCAACCTTGTGCTGCATCTTAACAGAGGAAGATTGTATCCTCGATTTTTGCTTGTAACCAACTAGTTAGAACCTTACCTTCTTTCCTGGTGTCCAACAGATGCCTTGTATTTATCTGCTCACATACTGTACAGTGCCTTTACACCAAGCAAACTTCTCAGGTCTGCAGTTTTCCTCCCTCATATTTCTGCCAAGCTAAAAGTCAGGGTAAGGTCTCATTTCACTTCATCAGAAAAAGAGTGTGCAAAATAAAACATTTGCCAATTTGATTACCACTTTCTCTGTTTTTACCTTCTGAGCTTGTGGGATGTTGCCATTATTGCCCTGGTTATCATGGATCCCCACTAATTAAAACATGCCTTTGACTTGTTAATATAATTTAAAACCAAACAAACTGAAGACAAACCAAACAAACCCACTGTTTCAGGTTAGAAATTATTTTCAATGTTGGTATTACATTTTTTTCTTTGAATGTTGCTCTGCTTTCCCCACCATTTTTTCCATTCCTTCCTTTCAGTCCATAATTTATTTTTATTGGTTACAGTAAGACTGCAGGCTTTTCTACAGCTGAGCACAGCTGCTAATGTTTTGCTATTGATTCCACATGTTAGCTCAAAAGTGTATAATAATCTGTTTTAATCGTTGCCTTTGGCTTTTCCTCTTCCCACTCTGAGAAGTGCCCTCTGCCTCTGGCCTGGCATGGCCATAACCAGAAACTGATCCTAATTACATCAAACCACTCTCTGCCAAAATGCCCAAATATCCGTAACGTGTTTGAATAACAACTGTTGGGAGACATAACTCCATCCAGCTCCCTGGAAAATGCTTCAAATTATCAACTGTGGATGTGCTGACAGAAAGAAAATCTTGCGGGCATGGTAGGAGGCTAAGCTACCTCTGGCCCGAAAGGGAATACCTCGGCAGTACAAATGTAATGCTATTTAAGTCCCCCCCCCGCTTCAAATCCCTGCAGCTCTGAGGAAGCTCCAAATTATAACAGGGCTCCTAAGGGAACGGCACATAATCAGCCCTACTGAAAACATGTTGAATAGCGCTAAATAAATCCCAGGTCTAATTATGTTACTGAGGCTGCATGGGGACTGCGCATCTGGAAGTGCCCCCACCAAGCCCTGTGGTAGCTGCACAGTGAAGCACAGCCAGCTCCTCCAGTGTCTGTGGTAGCTCAGCAGCCATCTCCAGGAAGGAGCTGTGAGAGTCCCTTCACAGTGCAGGAGTAGCCCACATTAATTCAGTGCTTATTTAACCTGTCAAACTCCTCTTCTTCGGTCCAGGGGGCGTCTGCTGGGGCTGGTGTGAGGAGCAGAGCCGTGGCGTTGGGTGGGAATGGCTCACCTGCCTTCTGCTCTTTGCTCCCCAAAACAGAGCCAGTCCTCTGCCAAGCACTCGGTACGTGGAAATGATAGAAGCATCTTGGGGTTTTGTCTAAAGAGGGGGGTGTTTTGTTGGTGCAAGCAAGAGCTTTGCCACTGGTTTCTTTGGAGCTGTGTTTCAACTGCATTTGCTCATGCACCAGCAAGCACTGGGAGAATTTGCTCAAAAGGCTCAGCACCTTGCACAATATTTTCTGTAGGAAATAGCTTTTTTTTTTTTTAACCTTAGGTAGTGTGGTTCCTAAACCTAATATGAGTGGCACCTTTCTGAGAAGCCCTTGCAGCTACTGTCATGATTTTAAGTTGCTAACACATACTACCTGGAGACCTCACTATTGGTAGCTGACTCAGACTACATGGCAGGTGTGAAAATAAAGCCTCTTGTTTAGGATCCTGGATTTTCTTATGCTACTCTATTTTTCAGTGATTCTGAAGAAAAATACCAGTGTACATGTATCACCAAGAGGTAGAAAAAGCTATTTACAACTATTTTCATTACTCTCTTTATATTTTTCTTATGTTTTGCTTCTGTTATTTGATTAGTTGGCTGTCAGAAAAGAAGATGACATGCTAATTACTTTTGTAATTGTTATACCAGTATAGATTCAGTGCTTATTTAACCTGTCAAACTCCTCTTCTTCGGTCCAGGGGGCATCTGCTGGGGCTGGTGTGAGGAGCAGAGCCGTGGCGTTGGGTGGGAATGGCTCACCTGCCTTCTGCTCTTTGCTCCCCAAAACAGAGCCAGTCCTCTGCCAAGCACTCGGTACGTGGAAATGATGGAAGCAACTTGGGGTTTTGTCTAAAGAAGGGGGGGTGTTTTGTTGGTGCAAGCAAGAGCTTTGCCACTGGTTTCTTTGGAGCTGTGTTTCAACTGCATTGGCTCATGCACCAGCAAGCACTGGGAGAATTTGCTCAAAAGGCTCAGCACCTTGCACAATATTTTCTGTAGGAAATAGCTTTTTTTTTTTTTTAACCTTAGGTAGTGTGGTTCCTAAACCTAATATGAGTGGCACCTTTCTGAGAAGCCCTTGCAGCTACTGTCATGATTTTAAGTTGCAAACACATACTACCTGGAGACCTCACTATTGGTAGCTGACTCAGACTACATGGCAGGTGTGAAAATAAAGCCTCTTGTTTAGGATCCTGGATTTTCTTATGCTACTCTATTTTTCATCAGTGATTCTGAAGAAAAATATCCATGTACATGTATCACCAAGAGGTAGAAAAAGCTATTTACAACTATTTTCATTACTCTCTTTATATTTTTCTTATGTTCTGCTTCTGTTATTTGATTAGTTGGCTGTCAGAAAAGAAGATGACATGCTAATTACTTTTGTAATTGTTATACCAGTATAGTGTTGGTAGTCAATATTACTGTGGTCTGCAGTCAGATTTCTGCATTGCTACATATTATTATGCATCAGTGATTCTTGATGATATATGAAGTGAATATTAGTAGGCTTTCCAACTTCCTAAAGAGGCCTGGAAGCACCCTGAGAATCTGAGTGCTAATTATAGAGACCACAGAGACAAATTCTTTCCTCTTTGCTGCATTAGAAAACACTAGAAACCAGGAAATTTTGGATGGTCAATAGTAGCTCTGTTTAGTGTTTAGAAGAACTTGTAGAGAATATTTTGTATTGCTAAAACATATGGGAAAAAAAGACATTTAAATGTTTCTGTTCTATGGGATACATATAGCTATTCTTTGATAAAATGCTCCTTTAATGTTGTGCATAAGAAATGAGGTCTTTCCTTTGAAGTCAGAAGGAAAAAGTAAGGAATTAAATTTCCTGTACTTTGAGTCCTCCCAAATTTAGATAATTTATCTTAGAACTTTATTAAATAAAGAATTTTATTTTCTCAGGTTTTCTCTTTCCATGTGCATGGGGGTTTTTTTGTGGCTTATTGCACATAAATATATTCCTGTTTCTTTTTCTGCAATCTGCAATTCTACCCCCACTATTAAGAGTAATTTAATTTTTGTTTCAAAACATTTTGTTTCAGACCTTAGCAAAACTTCATAGGAAAATTTCTATTAAAAATAACTCAGATGCCTTCCCTACTTCTCTTGAAGGGACCACAGATCGACAAAAACTGCGAGATTTGCATTCTGTACTTAAAAAAAATGTTGCACTGCAGAAAATGCAGATTTTCTTTCATCTGTGGAGGACTGGTACCACATCATGTTTTTCTCTTCTTGCAGCAGTTTTTGGGCACAAATGGAAAAATCAGGCTGGACCTTCTGAGTCTCACCTCTCTTGAACTTCTAGTCCTGTGATACCTGCAGCACCTTTGCCACCAATATTTTCTGCAGTGCTGTTTTAACTATGTGCCTGACTAAACAAAAAAACTGCTGAGTCCCCACAAATGAAATTTCCAAGTGGAAATCTCTGAGGCCTTCAAAATTTCTCCCATGTCCGCTTTTACTGATGAAAGCCCTGGTGATGACTGTGGTACAGTAGCTCACTGAGACCCCCAAGAAATTCAGAGTTGCTCGGAATAGTCACTGCTTAAACACCCAGTGAGAAGGAGAGTGGCTCAGGGAGTAACATCCAAATGTTTCACCAGGAAAAGTCACAGTACAAGCAGGTGTTGCAATGCTCTTAAGCCTTTCAAACAAGGGGTGAGAAGTGTTTGGGGGCTGTAAGTGCTGGCCTGGTCCTTGCTAATTACTGTGTCACAGCCAAAGAGAACCAAGGGAAAACTACAGAGCTGCATTGGCAGGTTGGCCCCTCAGCAACCCTGACTGAGACACTGGAACTGTTCTCCTCCTTCAGCTCAGTGATGCATGGGCTCTTTATCTCCCCAGGCTTCTGCAGAGCTGGTGTGTTGGCATGATGTACTATCTCTCTCCTGACATTTAAAAAGAGTGAGGGGATGCTGACGAGGGGATGCTGACAAGGGGATGGAGCTACTTCTGCCCAAGGAAGCCGGAGGTAAGCCAAGGCACTTCAGCCCAGCATGGAGAGGGGAGAGATGTGGGTGAATCCAGATCTGCCTAACATGTGGAAGAGTTAGGAGGTATCAGATGAAGCCAGAGTAGCCATTTCAGAAAAAAAAAAAAAAAATCAGTGTTCACAAAGGACACAGCAATGCACTGAAACTACCTGCTACAGGGTGATTGGAATAAAATGTTAGCACAGGTTTAATAGCTGGATAACTTTATGGATAAACAAGTATGGTGGTTATGGCAGACACATTTGTTGAATTAAACATCTCCCAGTTAAAAGCTGGGAAAGCATTTTGGAAAAGTACCTTCCTATGCAGCTTTTCCTGTTACCTGGTCCTTTCATCCCCTTTTGGCATTGTCAGACACAGGACACCGGGCTAAACATTGTTCTTAGGTGTTACTGTGCTTTCCTACAAATTTGTCACATCGCAGAAGGTCCACAGGGTACCTGTGGAGTTGATTAGAGGAGAAACCAACATTGTTTCTTTTCAAAACTGATCTGCTTATAGTGTGGCTTGTGCCATAAAGTAGTTTCTTTCCCAGGCTAACAACTTCTCATCATTTGCAATACTCTTGCCAGGACCCAGGCTTTCGGGAAGGGCCTCATGCTGCTATCCACTTTGTTAAACAGAAGTTGATTTTATGTTTAGTGGTGCATGGAGTGTACAGATGAAACAAATCACTCCTATAGACTCAGCAAGATGAATAGGTCCTGTTGAAAACTTGCAAGGAAGGCTGAATGCAAGATTAATACGTAGTCCCAAGTTATGCTTCCCACAACTTTTATTGATTATTTGGTAAGTAAAAAAGTCACACAATTCCTTATATAATTCAGACTAAAATTCTTCTGTAATCATTCTTAGAAGAAAATAATTTGTCTGTAAGGAGAGCTTTTTTGACTGGTTACTCTTTGAGGGGGTAAGAGATTTTAAAGCATCCTGTCATCATTTTAGTATTGTTTGTCAACAAATTCTCAAAATAAGCACAGAATTCACAAATAGAAGAATTGTGCTGCCTAGAGGCTTCTCCATGCTGGAAGTTTGTCCCAGGCAATAGGAAAGGGCCTGTGATCTATTGGCTTCTCCCACTTCTAACTTTGATTTGTAACTATGAACTGGTGACTCTTATTGTGAGACAGTAAACATCTCAGTTCTGAGAATGTGATGGAGAGTTGGCATCAAGAAGTGTTCCAAAGTTCAGGGGCAGGACAAGGTATAGACTGGAAACATGTAGTGTATTGTGTGAAACTTTGATGTTTGAATGTTTTCCTGTGTTGTTTCCTCAGCTGCTTTGTAAATGACCTTGTTGAAGAGATGTACTTTCTGGGTTAGGGAAGCTTCTTTCTCTTAGAAATCTTGCAGTAGCATGTAATTTGTCAAATTTACACAGAACAGAGAATTGAAATGTCTTCTCTTCTTTCCCAGTCAATAAGTAGTGCAATTATCATTCATTTGGTGTCCTAATTACATGTTTTTAAATTAATATGATTTCAAAATCATCAATGCCTGGCTGCAGAGGGGAAATTCTGACCAAAATATGAATCTATAGCACGTCATCTAGAGGATGTGAAAAATTATATCCTGTAAGGTCCAATGCTTTGTATTGATCTTACAGAAGAGACAAATCTCATGGGTCAAAGTTGAAGTGATATGGACAAGAAAAATCAATAATAATTTCAAAAATAGACATTTTTTTCCTTTTCTTTTACTAATTCATGAAAAAAAGAGCACCATAAGACTTGCACATTATTGATGTTTTACAGATTACTACTTTTTTTTTTAATTAATTATGTTTTGGAAAATATTTTGTGCCAGCATCCTGTTGGCAAAAACGTATTTTCAAAGCTGAAATCAAGTATTCCTCTTCCAATACAACTGGCTTCTGTTGTGGCATGGCTAGTACAAGGGTTTTTGGTATCTTGAACACATAAAAAATTACAGCTTTCCTTCTTTCTTCAGTAACAGTCAGAATTGCCTGTGACAGGATAAAAGGACCTCTGACATTCTATGATGAATCTCACTGGCTGATTTCTGACTCTGATATTCCTGTCTCCCCAGGCCTTTTCCCATGTCCTCTGAAGGCAAAACCAAGAGGTAACAGGTACCTGTGCTTCAGCTGACTCATTTTCAGTCTGGTGTAATAAAGCAGTCCCATCTGCACTGCCATGGTGAGTAAAATTAGCTGAGCAAACTGCCCATATATTTTCTTTTCTGCTGCTGCTCCTGAGACCATAAGCATTAGTGGGCCAGCTAGGCTGTTGGAGATGCTAGCCCTTTAAGCAGTAGCCTCCAGAACTTCTCTGAAATTATGTCTGTGCAAAATGATTTTTGGTGTCACAGTCCTCTCTACATTTTCTGACTGCTTGCGCTAACTCATATTTAACAAATCTTGGTCTTTTTAGATGCAGAAAGATCTAGATTTTTTTTTTTTGTGCAAATAAAAGCAGATCCTCTGGGCTGGAATTTTTTGAAAGCTTTCTGTCACTGAACCAATGGTAGCAGATTTAGAGTAAAGCTGATTGCTTGTGAAACCTTGCAGTCACCAAGGCCCTTGATCAGGGGTCTGGCCACAGGGGATAACAGAGGAGGCATACTGTCCTATCTTCCCTTAAACAGAGTCAAAATCTAGGAGAAATCTCCTTGGTTGAAAGTATTCCAGCGCTTCACTGACTCCTGGAGGCTTGTTTGGATTTGATCTAGCAGTATTTCAGGTTTCACAGGAAAATTTCATGCAGCTTTACCCTCTTACCCACTCTTTGCCAGTACACACAGAAATTTACCCAAGAGCTGCTTAGCTTTTTTCTTTCTCTCAGGAAAATGATGCTACTGTGGAGTCTTGCCATGTACAAATACTCCACCTCTACCAATAAAGAGGTCCCTCTGTAGTGTTTTCCATGAGTGTCACTCATCAGTGTCCACCTTCTTGAATGTCTATATGCTGGCATGATCACATTAGTGTTTTTGTTGAAGACTAAAATGGAGAACTAGTGTTCTGCAACATATGCCAGAAATAAATTTCTCTTGGCAGGCACCCTGGTGACAGTTTATCCATTAAAAAAAAAAAAAATAAAGTTATAAAACAGATTTGAATTATTTTATGGAAGGTTTCAGGAAAATGCTTCATATCCATGTTCCTTCTTTCAGTAAATACTCCCAGTATTTTGCTCCTTCCTACATCTTGTGTTGTGGCCTCTTTGTTGAAGAGAATGAAAATCAACCTTAAATAATAACAGCATTTAACAGCAGTTTAGTTAAAATCCTCAAAATGCTGTACTGAATGGAGCACTGTGGAAGGTGTCAACCATCAGGAGTGGTTTTGGCTCCTCCTAAGAGCCTATTGAAAAAAGGTGCCTTGCATCTTTGCATAGGAAAACTCGCCAACTGGAGACCATGTGTGTGGGGGCTGGGGACAGGGTAGGAGAATCCCACACACCTAATCATACTCTTTAATATTGCAGTGTTTATCAACCATTAAAAAAAAAATTGTTTAATTTCTAGACTCTTCTAATTGAACATTAGTCACACATTCTCCCTTGCCCTCGACTTGCTGTGTTAAAAATCCTGACCCTAAAAGTGCTTATTTGAATGGTTCCATAATTAAAGAGACACTTAGTCCAGGAACATCCGTTCAGCAGCAGACATCCCTTTGGGTGAAGGCTTACACCAATGTAGCCAGTGGCAGAATCCAGGTAAGAGTATATAGAATCATAGAATCATTCAGTTTGGAAAAGAAATTTGAGTCCAACCAATAGCCCAGCACTACCACGTGCACCACTAGACTGTGTTCCTGAGCGTCACATCTACTCATTTTTTTAACACTTCCAGGAATGATAATTATACCACTTCCCTGAGAAGCCTGTTCCAGTACCTGACAGCCCTTTCAGTGAAGAAATTTTTCCTAAAATCCAGTCTAAATCCTGCCTCCTCCTCCACCCCCAGTTCAACTTGAGGCCATTTCCTCTTATTCTATCACTTGTAACTTGGGAGAGGAGACCAACCTGGCAACACCCTCCTTGCAGGCAGTTTTAGAGAATAATAAGGTCCCTCTTGAGCCTCCTTTTCTCCAGGCTAAACACCCCCAGCTCCCTCAGCTGCTCCTCACAGGACTTGTGCTCCAGACCCTTCAGCAGCTTTGTTCCCTTCTCTGGACATGCTCCAGCAGCACCTCAATGCACATCTTGCTGTGAGGGGCCCAGAACTGAACAGAGGATTCAAAGTGTGGCCTCACCAGTGCCCAGTACAGGGGCAAAATCCCTTCCCTGGTCCTGCTGGGCACGCTGTTGCTGATGCAGGCCAGGATGCCACTGGCCATTGACCTGGGCACACGCTGGCTCGTGCCCATCCGCTGTCAACCTGCACCCCCGTGTCTCTTTCTGCTGGGCATTTGCCAGCTGCTCTTCCCCAAGCCTGTAGCATTTAAAAAGTGCAGTGGGAGGTGGATGGAAGGAGTGTAACGGAGCAGATTGAAATGGAGAAAGAAAAACAATAGGTACAAATTTCTACCAGTTTCCTCAGGCATCCATAGCAGCTGCTTAATGATACATGTATCATTATATCTTGGAGTAGTTGGAGGGCAGAAGCAGACTTGATTACACTACAGACAATTGTTTCACAATAATTCTGGACCATTTTTCATTAGCTGTCTCCCCTCACAGCGAAACAAGGGATAATTTTTTTCCTAAAAAATCTTATACCTCTAGAAGGTTGTCCAACAGTTAAAGATTTTTAATAATTCATCATGCGAAACATCTTGAACTAAATACTAAATTTCCCAGCAATACCAACAAAAGATGAATGAAAGGAGCTGAGGTTAACTTGCTCTGATAGAAACAAAAGGGTAAATAAAAAGAACGATGCTATCACTTTTCCATGATTTATCAGTACATTTTTATTACACCCTCTGCTTTGGCAAGTTTTGTCACTCAGTCTGTTGAGCCAAACCAGTTCATTCCAAGGAAGCTGATTAAGTAACTGATTAAAACAAAGAAGCAGATTTGTCTGCCTATAATCATTTACCATGACACAAGCATTAGGTGGCAGCTCATATTGGTGAGTGCAGCTGCTGACGTTACCTTTCCCAAAAGCTAAGGGCTTTTGGTTTTGATCACCTGTCCTTGACCAGAAGGCCCCAAGGTGATATGATGTAGTAATGTGACCAATAACTTTTATGGCAATTACTTTGTTTTCTTCCTTTTGAACCACCTTTAAAAATAAATGTTTCATTCATAGTCTCATTCATAGTAACTTTTATATGTGGCACTCCTGACTTCATTAGATGGACTGAATGTATCCAGCTAGGAGCAAGGAGCAATTTGTAGGAAGAGAAGCCTTGGTAATTCTTCTAGGTCTGCTTCCCAAGACACACACTCAGATTGCTCCACCTTGGCTTTCCAACATGGGTAAAGCAGGTGATGGTGGCAGCCTGCATAATTTTCAATTTGCTCCTAAAACTTGTTTTGGGAGCCTGAGGATGCAGCTGGATCCCTAGGATTTACCAAAGCATATTGAAGAAGTGAAACAAAAGGAACTGAAAGTGAGAGACTCAGACCAACATCTGTGGTTTTCAGTATGAGATAAGGGGTCTGTCTGGCTATCTGGCTGCCTGCCAAGGAGTGTGATTAGCCACAACAGGCTCTTCCTGTGAGATGTTTTGAGTATAGCTGTGATTGGTTTAGTACTAGCTGCCTGCCTTTTTAAAATGCCTAAACTCTGGAAGTCAAAGCAAGAGGCTATTGCTGTTCAGGATCTCAGTGGCAGACTTCCTCACAGGCAATGTGTCCAGGAATTCTAGTTCCAAAATCCGGTCTTGTGAGCAAAATGATGTGAAACAGCTGCTGCAAATGGCAAAAATGATAAATTTTGATTCTTTGTCTGCAAGAAGAAAATACATTTTTTGTTCCTCAAAGGATCACAAATTTTCAAACTACAGGAAAAATCTTCAAGTCTTTAGATACTGAGTCCTTAAAATACTGAAATGGGACTATATGTACAAAATGCATCACATTCCCTTCTTCATCTTGGTAATCAAAAATGAAAACTACTTCTGAATATAAGGCCACTGGAATTTGGATGTGCTTCTTTAAGCTGTTGGTTTAGCAACTGATTCTGAGATCAAATGTGTTCTGAATGCTGGGTCCTGCACTGGTCACTGCATTGCAACCCATATACTTCTCTAGTCTTACTCAATCCATCATTGCCTTGTTTGAAGATTTTGGTAGATTTTCAGAGGAAAAGAAGATAGCAGCTAACTACAGAACACAGCAAACTGTAAAACATCCTGCTGCGTTTGCTTTTACATTGTCCTAGCAATTGATGCTGTTTCTTCTCTTACCCTGTGAGTTACAGCTTTAGTAAAGCATTGCCAGATTCAAGTCAGGAGGCCTCTGCTGGCACTGCAGAATGACAATTCTTATCTGTTTTCTATAGCCTGACATTTTCAGTAAGGCCTGGAAGGTTTGGTTAATAGGGTTTGTCAAAAGGGAGCTACAATATAAAATGTTGAAATATGGAAGGAGAGCATAGCAGAGAACCCGTGTCACGTTAAATGTTACCAAAGCAATTTTTAGGAGACTAATTATTCACAATAAGTAACTAAACTGTAAATCTCTATTACAAGTGGGGGACTAAATGTGAGTTTCCTTGGAAAGCAGATCTGAAGTCTGCTCCTTTAATAGCTAATGCATAAGGAAAAGGGTAGATGTGCCAGAGGCTCTGGAAGATGAGAGGTCAAAGGATGAATGGACAATAACTCCTGGATTCATTCCCTCTGCAAGTCCTAAAAACACACATTTGCATTATAAAATGCCTGATAGACTTTTTTTTTAATAGTCTGATATTGAAAGAATTCTGATGTGATAATTCTTTATGACTGTTGATTACTAGAAAAAGGATGAAGGGACAGACATCTAAAGAGAAGCTTCTATATATGCTTAGGCATTGCTAAGCTGTATTTTCAAAGAACAGTGATAATTAGGTACTTCCTAAAATTTCATGTCCTGCCTTTTGGGTGCAAAGTCCCTTCTAGGATGGCAATTGCTAATGTCCCTGTGAAATGCTGTGCCCTATTACCTGAAATAGCACATAGTGGGCAATCTGTGTCCTGAGGCAGTATTTGTTCTTGTCCTTTCTATTATGAGGTGTTTTGTGAGAGGAGTGGAAAGGTAGTGGACAGTGCCTGTGACAAGAGGCTTTCTGACATATTTTTCTGTGGTGGTTCATACAACATTTCTGATTTCTCTTCTCTAGATGTTACTCAGCCTTATGGATCCCTTTGGATGTTTTTATTTATTACTAAATAGTTTTTAATAAGTAGACAGTGCATTGTGACTGAAACTGTAGGTCTGACTATAGTTTCCTGTATCACCTCTGCTCTGCCTCTTTTTATTATTGCTTCTGCAATGAATTACATTTGCCCTGTAAATATATGGAGACTTGCCAACACAAGACAACTTCTATGCAACTGAAAGTGTGTTCTGAAGTAATAGAGATGTAACTATACTACAGGTTGTATGAACTCTGCTTTCTGATTTGAAGGGTATTATCCAGCTCATTAGTAATGCATACTTAAAGAAGCTCTTGCTTCTGTGTGGAAGAGTTAAAAGGCAGAACTGTTCAGGAAGGTAATTTCCTTCTTGGTGTCTATCTGCAGCTGTAGCAGTTAAAAAATTCAACAAGGTTGTCTCTGGCATAGCTTATGCTCATAAATGGGGCTCCAAATCTTGGAGTTGTTGGGTATTAATGAGGAATGTTGATGTCCCAAGTAATTGCATTAGACATAACTTAAATGTGGACAGGATGAAGGAGAGATGGATTTCTTTTCTTCTGCTTACAAACAAATATGCAGATTCTTGAGGTCTTACCATACTGCAGAAAGTTTGCAAATTTCATTATTTCTTGCCATAAACATGAAAATGTTCTTTTTGCTTTTTTCTATTGATAGCCAGCAGTGATCTGTATGACTGGTGAAAAACAAACCCAGCACTTTTGACTAGGCAGTGACCATAGTGACACTCTGTATTATGATGGTGGAAGGTCCTGCTACCTACAAATGCATTTGTCTAGTTGATGAATTCTGTGGACTTCAAGCAATAGAAGTCACCAATTCCTGTTGCCTGGCCCTGGGTTTAATCTGTGCCTCAGGACTTCATAGGTTTGGAGTATTTTCAAGTTCTCTGCTCTGACAGGCAGGATGATTCTCTTTGTGCTACTGCTGAGTATTTTGGACATAACTGCAGCAGGCTCGTTATAGCTAATGTGCAGTAACTCTCTGCAGAGCAGCCTTTTTCCCTGTCTAAGAAAGCACAGAGTGATGAACTGCATGCATCAGACAGTCACTGCACTTGCACAACAAAGTGGATATTTCTGGAGCTGACTTGCTTATTATGAACCTCTTGTTATGACTTGTGAATCTTAACATATCAAATTTATTTGCTTCACTGTGCATTTAAACTAGGACTATTCATGTCCACAGAGTCATGAACAGAAATACAATAGCTCTTGTCCAAGGGAGTCTGTCTTGTATCTGTATTTAGAGAGGAGCAAGTGGATTGTTACATCAAGGAATGAGCTATCAAGGAACTACATAGAGGAAGTGTGGACTGTTTTATAGTGAACTAACTCTGTACACAGAAATGCTCCTAATTATTAAGCTGTTTGCACTCTCATACTGCAGATGATTGTCGGGTTTATTCTAGGAAATCTCTGATCTGGTGAGCCTTTAGATCAGCCTCATAACTTTAATATCTTTTTTCAGTAAGGTTGCTTATTTTTTACCTGCAGCAAAACTACTATTGATATCTGTCATATATGAACAGTTATTATGCATAAGCATGTATTTAATTCTTTCTGTGCACTTAATTTTCATTTATTAGAGGGGTATAATTTTATATGTATTAATTTTAATTTAAAAGAGTGGCAGTCCAATTGCACAGGACAGTGTAGCAATAAAGAGTACAACAAAATAAGTACAGAAGCAGAAACAAAATTTCTTGAGTTTGAGTAAGACATGATTTGCTATGCAATGCAGCAGTTCCATCAGAGTTGCAGGATGAAGGAGTGCTTCATCGGTAGTCTGCAATAGGTGGTTGCTACAGCAATAAAATATGAAGAGAGGTGTGTAATAGAGAAAAGATAAGCTTAGAGTCTGATAAATGGAGAGTGAAACAAAGGATTAAAGGTCTGACCTTCTCATGATAGTCTCCAGTGTTTTCGTCTGAGTAAAGTGGAGATTCTCTTCCATCCTGGTGTAGCTGGACCCTCTGAAATTTCCAGAGATGTTGGGGCTTCACAGAATCACAGAATATGTGGAGTTGGAAGGGACCCACAAGGACCATCGTGTCCAACTCCCAGCCCTGCACAGAATACCCCAAGAGTCACACCATGTCCTGTATATAGACAGCTGAATGTATACTTCCTGAACTCTGCCAGGCTGGTGCTGTGACCACCTCTCTGGGGAGCCTGTTCCAGTGCCCAACCACCCTCTGGGTGAAGAACCTTTTCCTGATGCCCAGCCTAAACCTCCCCTGCCACAACCTGGGCTGTTCCCTTGGGTCCTGTCGCTGGGCACCACAGAGAAGAGATCAGTGCCTGCCCCTCTGCTTCCCCCCTTCTCTCAGTGCAGGGGCCAGAGGTACAATAGGGCTTGTTCTTGTTTTTGTTATTGGCAGAGCTTTCATTTGTAAGAAATCTCTTTCCAGTAGAGGACTCAGAGAAGAGGTGAGGATCTCATTGCTGACTGCTTGGAAATCTGTCTGATGCTCTTATACAGCTGATCATTGATACCTTGATCTGTGTTAGTTCTCAGATCTGTGTTTCTCAATTTGGGAGTCAAATTCAATTTCACTATTAAAGGATTCATACATACTATTGTGCAGTGAGGAACTGGTACTTGATGGGGAGGATGAAAATGAGGGTTCCTAGCTAACTCTTTTTCTAATATTTTTAGGCTGTTGAGGCCAGACAAAAGGGGTCTTTTACACTGGATTTTAGCCTATAAATGTGAATGCAGTAAGAATTCTGGACACACTATGGGCTACGTTATCTGAAAAAAAAAATTATAAATTTGAAAATTTCTATGAATTTATGGATGTAAGGGCTATTTCTTTTGCTTCTTTTTTTTTTTTTAGAGCTTTGAATTTATTACTGAGTTTAAGCAGCTCTCTTGCACTGGTGATTTTCAGGTGAAAACTATTTTGTTTGAGAGCTTTGGACCAGCTCAATTCTTGAATGTTAATATAAAATTGGTTTCTTTTTACTCATTTGACTTGATTCTATAAGAACTGCTGCAGTTTGATTATCATGTAACTCTTACTAAGTGTTCAAGAAACTGGTGCACTTTGTTTTTAAGAAAGTGTATTTTCTGGAAGATTTTTCACAAGCAAAGGTGTCTGGCGGTGCAACTTTTATTTGTTTGTTTTATTTGTGGCAATCTTTGCATTGACTAATGCTTGCATAAACTCCATCTGTAATATCTTTTTTTGGTGAGGAGCCGTCAGTCAAGCACCAGGTCCCAGCAGTGATAAGGTGTTAAATAGGCTGTGGATGAAAAAACCCCAAGATATTTCCAGTGATTTTCCTTGCTTTCATTCTAGACACTCAGTCAAGAGCCTGTTAATAATTTGCTCAGGAGTCTACACATATGCGAGGATAGGAAAATGAAATTTTCTCCAAGCTCTTTGCATTAAAAGTGACTTTCTTCCCTGTAAAAAATGTTACAGAGCAGTGAAATAAAATTTCTGGAAAAACTGTCTCTAGTCATAGAGTTGTGGTGGAGTCGACTCACTCCAGAAATGTCACAGAACCTGCACGAGGGAGGTGAAGCCACTGGGTGCTGCTGTATTCTTTCTGGTATAAAGTACCAACATTAATATGAGATTTTCTTAAACAAGTGTTTCCTCCTCTTCCTCCAGGAGAGGTTGTAAACCACACTGCTGTCTTTTGAGATCAGCATCTACTAACATGTTTTGGATATGTCCTTTTTTTATATAGAGTTATTAAAATGTAAGATTATAAATTGCTTTGCTAGACATTATTATCTATATTAAATGATTTCTTTATACTTTAGAAAGAAAATGTATGCACAATTGCCACTGTTATCTCTGGTGCAAACCATCAGCTACAGCAAATAACTCTGTTTTACTACAGAATTATGTATTTCAGTGGATGGTTAAAATTCATTCATTGTAACATACTTTTGATATAAACATATAGAATGACTGAAATGGAGGTAAGAGCGTTCTGGGTTGCATGTTTTCTTTTTCTTTATTTATGCTCATACTATATTTCTTAGTATATTTAGTTGCAGAAACAGTAACCTAGTTTTTAAAATAAACTTTGCCTGGCACTAGGAGCAAAGGCAGAAGATTTTTACAAGCCATTTACATTTCTTTTCCAAAAATGACTCAGTAGTTTGCATTCTCTAGGAAGAAATTGGTTTTTTCCCCTAAATAAGCCATCACATTCAAAGTTGATTTGTTCCAAGGAAAGGAGCTGAAATTAGTTACTGACATGCAATAACTCATTTCTTATTTTACCAACAGTAATTAAATTGCCTGGAACTGTTGTCATTTAACAGCTTATTAATTGACTAATGTGCATTACTTGCACGCAGGCTATAGGTAAAATCCAAGGATTAGGAAAGGAAGAAAGAAAGAGAAAAAAATCCTCACTGCTTTTTGTGACCATCATAGATGAATGATTAATTTATTTCTTAACAGAGTGTCATTTTTGCAAACACTAATAGGTTAGACTTTAAAGATGCAATTTTGTCAGCAATAGTCCTGAATAAAGAAATGGTAGTCAACTATTAATTCTTTGGAGAGGGGAAAAATGAATAATTGGTTCTGCTTTCTTTTAGCCACCTGAAGGTTGTGTAACACTTTCTTCCTTATAAACCAGTGATTTCTGCTTGGATCAGTATTTACATTATAAAATTCCTTCCTCTAATTCTATGATTGGCTAAATATTCCAAAATTTTCCTCCTTTGGTTCCACCAACATGCAAAGAAACTTTGTCACATGCATCAGGGAGTCTCAGCCTAATAGAACTACACACAAAAGTGGTTTTAGGCAAGTTCAGCAGCTTTGATTGTGTCCAGTCAAATATGATACATTCCAGTGCTACATTAGTGGCCTATGTGGGGGGAAAAAAATCAATGAGGTCAACATCTAGGTCCCAGCTGAGAATAATCCATTTCATAAAAATAAACTGAAAAGTTCTCAGTCATCCCAGTAAACTCTAATTTATAGTGTTGGAGGCTCCTAACAAAGTCTATGACTGTGTGAATAGACAGGGAAACATAGGTCAAGTTTTTAAAGGGAGAAATGTGAGATGGGCATTTCTGAATTACCTAACAATCAAGAGACTTATAACAATAGTGTCCTTCTAGGAAACTGGAAATAATCAATTAGGAGATATGGGGAGAGAAATGAATTAGCTATGTGAGCTGCCTAAATGAGAGAGCAGCATGGAAATTCAGTCCAATGAAGCAGCAGTTAATACACTGATGAAAAAAAGCCCAAAAATATGGAAGTCATTGTATAGCGCTACTCAGAGGATGAAGGGGAATGGAATAGCTCCAGGACACAAGGCTGAAGAGACCATCCATATTGCTCAGTTTATACACCATGGCTGGGAGTTGTTTGTCCAAATGCAGGAATCAATAGTGCCCATATCTCCATCTGCCTGGCTTTGCAGGTCTGTGATAAAAATCAGGCAATTCTTAGTATTGTTTCTCCTCTTTCAAGGCACAGCAGGTGAATTGTAAGCACTCTGCAAGTGCTTCCTTTTCTGCATTGAGTAGAAAGGGAGTCTGTACCAACAGATGGGATGTAGGGACTTCCACTGTGGATCTGTGAATTGGGAGAAGATTAACCCCATGTGGAAGTACTTGCCTGTCCTATCAGGGGACTTGGCCACAAGCTTGGTTCTTAATTGTCACTGAACCTGCCCCAGGCCCAAAATATGGTAGTGGTTTTGGGGTCACCATCGTTCTTGTTGTTCAAAAGCAGGCCAGAGGTAAAGTGAAGCCTTTGCATTTCTGTGATCATGGTGCAGAGAGAAGGAAAAAACACCGAGTGTGCAGTCAGACCCCCTGGAATTCGTTAGGCTGTCTTTCAAAGAGCAACTTCGTGTAAGTCCATAACGTGCTTGTTTTTATTTCAATAAAACAGTAATTTTGACAATAACTAAGTATGTCTGGCAGAATAGATGGGAAGGCTATGAAACTATTAATAACATTTGGACACCTCCTGCACTGTTTTAATGCATCACAAGTTAGCACAGTATTGATTCAGTATCAAAGTTCTGAGAAACAAGCCTCTTACCAATATCTAGGATCCGATGTTGTAATTGAACTAGAAAATGTTAGATTTCCAGCATTACTGCTGAGAATTCTTCCCAATAAATGTGTGTTTTCCATTGGGGCTGAAATCACTGCAAGTGTTAGTTTTAATTTTTTTCATTTTTGTATTTTTTCTCATCATACAGGTTCCCTTTCTCCCCTCACGGTGTAAAATAAACATAATGGAGCCAACTCTTGCATTTTACTACCTTGACTTGTGGGAACATCCTTTCACATACTTGGGTTAGGTAATTAAATCTTTTGTGGAAGGATTGAACTTTGTAAAAAGGAAAATGGATGGAATTAGAAAATACTGTGTAGGGAAAGAGACCCAGTAGGAATCATGAGCAGAAGAAACCTTTGTCACTGTGTGAGGAAAGAGGAGGAAAGAAAAAGAGAGCCATTGTTATGTCACTGAAGCACAAGGAACAATCAAGACTTACTACTTAAAGGAGAAATGAAACAGTGTGAAGGAGGGAAGTGAGAAGAATGGATATGTATCTTATGGCTGTAATGAGTGGGTGCTGGTATATCAAAAATGGATGGGACACCAGTTTCCATTGTATGTGCCTTCTTGTTTCAGCATCTCCCTCAGATTTGCATATTGCTGTTATCCAGCATCTTACAGATGCTACAGAGTGTGTCAGTAAAACTGAAGAAATGCAGAATACACTTTTTTATTTCCAAGCTCATTTTGATTTTTCTTCTTAGGTCTAGGATCACATTGGCCTAGTTTCTTTCAGGATCATAAAGGTAAGACAAAATGTTGATTTTTTTTGTTTAATATCCTTGTCTTTGTTAGATGACAGTGGTTGTTAATTTATGTAGTACACCTACACCTACAGAAGAGTGTCATTCTTTCTTTTCTGGTAAGTGGCCTCAAGTACAATGTCCTGCAAGGTAAAAGCCTACTTTTGTTGGACAGCAGAAGATACAGCTATGTAAAAGGTGTAAGGGGAAAGAAATAGAGAGTTAGGAATGTCACTGCCACTGCAGTAACACCTCTTGTCAAGTTACATCAGTTAATTTATCCAAAGAATCTCAAAACTACATTTTTTCCTTCTAGTCTGTGAACTACCAATTCTGGCATGGTATGGAGGCATTTGCCTCCCTGGTGGCTTTTCAAAGTGCCTGGATTTTCCTTTTCTGAAGCTATGCTGCTTTTGTTGAGAGTATGTTCCGTGTGAAAAGATGTGCTGAGTGCAGAAAATCTTATTTCTGGTAGGAAGCCAACAGTTCTACAGTTCTTCTTCTTATCCCTATGTGGTTCATGACATAGTTAATGGCAAGTGGCTGAAAAGCCACAGCTATAAACAACTTGCTGGTTACATGTTATTTTGTTCTTCAATTGTTTTTCCATAGCTAATTATGTATAACAAATAACATGTCAAGTGTAGATAGCCTAGAAGTTATTTATACTTTTTCTTATTCATCCTAGATGGCTTCTAACCAAAAATAAAATATACCAGCAAACCACAAGTGGCAAAATCTGAACCTGTAAGTACCTGTGATCTACTTTAGAATGCATGTTTAGCATTTAAAATGGAAGTGACACTGGCTTCACATCATTGCACACATCAAAATTCCAAAATCTGCAGAATTTTTGAACCTCCTATGATTTCTAAACAAGTACAGTCCAAAAAACATTTAATTTTTCTGACTGATTGGGCTATAGAATAAAAAGCAATGTCAGTGTTTCAAGTCTGGTAAAATTTTGTTCTGGACCAAATGTATCAAAAAGATACAGAAATTATGAATTGTCTGGATCAAAAGTAGTTCCCAAAGCCATCTGGCATATCATCAGGCTCTGTGGTTCTCCATAATGCTGTAGAGTTAATCTACTGTCTCATTAGAGTAGCTGACAAATCTCATTGAAAAGTACTGCAAATCTGTATATCTCTCAGCTGTAGGAGCACAAGGGCAAGTACAGACAAATCTTTCAAGAAGATACCTTAGAAAGGATGCCAACCTCCTGACAAAAACATTAAAATAAGATTTATGTTTTGGTGGTTATGGTTAATGTCACGGCAATTTATACTATAACTTCTCATGCTGGTGTAAGCACTTTTGCACTATCACACCAGTCAGCTTGAGCGTCTGTGCATTCCCACTCCAGATTGGAACAGGTTTTAGACAAATGGAGAAACATAACCTGAAACTTTCAAGTCACAGATCTGAAGGTCTTGCTCTTTCAACTGCAGAAAAGCTATTCTAAAATACTTTTGGAATTTTCCATTAAATTTGGGCGTATAAAAGTAATTACTTGACTCTGCCTATGCTTGCTTTGTATTTCTCATCTATTTATGAGACATAATGCCAGTCCAGTAGCAGTATCCTGGTAGAAGTACCTGTGCATGAGAATTTATAATTGTGGCTATTGTTCCTGTGGTGACATAGTGCTATGTGTCCATAACTTCATTATTATCCTAGACAATGCCAGACATTAGTTTGCATGTGCCATTGTTGCTGGGACAGCGCTTCTGTCATTTCAGGAATGGTCTGATGTGTTGTTCCAATTCAAAATGAGGGGCTGTAGATTATTTAGTGCACAAGTTTTAGTTGCCAGTGTGTGAAACTCACATGTTCGCAAACCAACAAAGGGAAGAAAAGAGAGCACAGAACATGGGATTCAAAAATAATTCATGATGATTTAGTTTAATTTGAGTTACTATAACCCTAAAGCTCCATTAAAACCTAAAATGAATGCTATTTCCTCCTGAGAGCAGAAAACAATTTGCTAACTTTTGCCAAGATGAGAGCTATTATGGTGTACAACATGAATGCATATAAATTACAAGGTTTATATTTGCTGTTTTATCTAATGCTAACTTTGACTGGCACGTCAAATTAAAAGCAAGAGGGAAAGAAAAGGAAAAACTTGGATCAGATTAAGAAACATGTAAAGAAGTGTAATTTCTAGCTACAAAACACAAGACCTTCACACTTCAAACAACCCAAACAGGTTTTCTTTTAATGATTAGGTTTCACTTTTTTCTCCTTTTTACTAAGGATGCATAGAAAACTACAGTAGTATTTGGAAACAATTCAGTAAGCTGGGTATCTCCCTTTTTCACAATTCTAGTAACACTGGGGATGTTTCAGGTTTCCTACTGTTATTGTTTGGTGCAAGGAATAGAAGAAAATTAAAAGTAGGTTGAAAATTCCTGATTGAAACCCATGTAAAACATCAAAGAAAATTTTATATCTCAGGACATGGCACTGAAACTGCCCTGAACACCCTTTTAATGGCACTTGCAGCCTTTTGCAGGTAAACAAATAGGAAGTTGCTTTCCATTAAGGAAGACAGATGCTGCAGAGAGTCTGCATCTCCCCAGAGCAGCTGCTCTATCTAAGATCCAAATAGGTCATTTAAGCCCTGATCCCAGAATGAGAGCTATTGGGTCAAAATGTGCCTATCCAGGGACTAAGTCATGACCTGATAAAAGTAAAAAACTGGGATTTTTATGTATACTTAAAGCATGTTTTCAGAACATGAATATTTCAGAAGAATATTTTTCCTGCCTCACTCTTTATATTTGATACAAAGAGCTTCAACTTTTGCTCATTTTAACTCAGCTGATTTTTGCTGTCATAGTTCAGCTCTTTTTTCATTCAGATAGTTTAATTTACCCACTCTTTTATACACAGAGCTACTGTGTTTATGGATAGAAAAATGTTTTTCTATATGTCAAATGAGCTTTTAAAAAGTATTATACTCTGCAGGCATGCAGGGGATGATGTTTAAACATAGCTTTCTCTTGCCTAGGCTTCCAGACTATTGAATTTTGAATCTCCTATGAGGTAAAAAAATTGATTATGGACCATTTTGGATAGGGTTTGGAACATAACTCTATCGCTATCTATTGATGTGCATTACGAGAAGCATCATAAAGCAACTGGATCCAGGATGTCTTTTAAGGAGATTGTTGGGTAGGTAATGACCTAAAATTTCTAGCTTCCTGTTAAGTATTTTGAGCAGGGAAGGATATTGCAGCACAAGTCTTCTGGAATATTACCTTTGCCCTCTTACAGGAGATAAACCACTCACCAACATGCAGTAGGAAAAGCCCCAACTGCCCAAGAAGCAAGGGGCACTCAGGGATGGATGGCAGAGAGAGGCTGAAGGCTCACCTCGCTGTGCTGGCAGGGAGCTGGGGCAGCTGATGTGCTTGGTAAGGAGGGTGGGGAGACTGCCCAACCCACTGCAATGCATTGCCCCATCCCACGTGCCTTCTCTGCCTCGGAGACTTGCACCAAGCTTTTGGCTACAGGGGCCAACCCACAGTTAATGGCATCTGAGATGCCAACAGAAGTGAAAATATGCTTTCTCCACACAATGAGCTTTTTAAGATGTCTCAGAGTTGTTCAGTAGTGGAATTAAGAAAAGGCTAGATCAAAGTGGTAATTTTCCCTGTTTTCATTCTCCTGCATTGTCTCTTTTAACCCTTTTCTTACTGAAGAAAATGTTAATTTATAGTTCTTACAGCTTTGGTCTTTCCCTTTTCATACTTAAAAAAATCAACTTCTAATGTTCTCTGTGAGTCCAAAACATTTCCCAAGTCTGTTAATTTCCTTACTGTATTATTTACAATTACAAAATCATCAGTCTCAATTCTATCACTGGATTTGGCTTTCTGACTTTTTTTTTCCTTTGTAGTTTCAAGTTCACTCTTTTATTGCTGAAAAATCCTAGTATTTTTATTCCTGTTCTAAATCTCACTGCTTCCAAATCCCTAGGGTTCCAAGCCAATATGTTTGGTAATGACTTCATATAAAGGAAAAGGAAACAAAGCCAATTTGTGTTTTCCATTGTTGTGATAAATGCATATCTGAACTTTCAGCTGGTCTTGGCTTCAAAAAATGAAGTAACCAACTTTGCCGGGTGACACTATAGTCTGAAGAACAAACATTGTTTTCTTTTCTTATTTTTTGTGCTCAGGTGACTTATCCTCCACTAATCCATTTGAAAGCAAAAGTAAGAGATGCAGCCATAAAATTGAAACAGAGGATTACTGTAATCATGAAATTAGAATAAGGTCCAGACATTTGAACATAAGATTAATGTCATCTTATAGCAGGCACTGCATAAAATCCTACAAAGAAAAGCCATGCCCCTAAAGAGAGCACGGAGTACAGATGACCAAAAAGCCTTTGAAAATAACCATCACAAATTCAGGTTCTGAGGAAATCAACATTTTCTCTGGAAGACACCAAATATTATCAGGGTTTTCTGTCAAGGGATATTTTGTTCACATGCATTGTGGGGTAAACCCTCAGTAAAAGCTACCAATATCCCTGAATTTTTGTGGGATATTTTTTTCTTTCCAGCTGTCTCTTGAAGTGACTGTATGCTTCATAAGAGAGGTGGTTGCAAAGCCTTTCCCAGCTTCCCCTTTCTTCTTATCTTACCTTGGAGTTTAAAAAATGAGATCAGGTTTTGTTTTCTTAAGAGTTCTTGTATATTCATACCCGTGCTAAGGCAAACTGAACAGAACACACATGTGTAACCATGAAACTGAAAAAACCCTCAAGCAAAACAGCTAAACTTCAGCACCACCACCACACTTACAGCACCTGCTCATGGCCAAGTTTTCTGTATTTGGAGCCTCCCAATCCACTGTGTGTAAAACTCCTCATCTGGACACATTGGTTTTGGGGCAGAGCTCCCAGTGACCCCTTTAAAATCAGGGAAAATTTAGTGGTGTGTGCTGCTGTAGTTTCATGGGCAGTAGGAAAACTGGCTGACACAGAGCAGGTTTCTGTATCTCTGCCTTGCCATGCAGCCACACAAAAGTGACATTAATACAGACGTGCTTAAGTAATAGTATAATACAAGTGTCCTCAGAGGATGAATTGTACTGAGAACCAGTGCACTGATCCTAAATTGTGCACTAAATTGGAGGCTTAAAAATGAGGAAGCTAGTAAAAAAGATGTTAAGGTGAATAGTGAGGAAATTAAAGTGTTGCAGCTCAGCATGGGGGCTACTTAAACATCCCATAAAATGAATAATAAATTACTACCCCTAGGAGGGAAAAAAAAAAAAAAAAGGGCAACTCAAAGAGTAGGATTGCAAATTAATAGGTATAGGTAAAGGAAAACTTCTGGAAAATCGGAGCGTGTCTCTGTACCGGAAGGGAAGATCTCAGCTTATGAAGAGGATTATAATTAATGGCAGGTAAATATGAGACAGAAATGTGGGGTTACTAAAAGGCATTTTGCAAAGCAAACAGCCAAAAGCATATAAGCAAATAACAAAGAATTTGTTTAAATCTACAAAGAGCAGGAAGCCTACTAAAGCAGACAGAGCCAGAGTCAGCTAAAGGACAAAGCACTGGGAGAGGGGGCAGAGGAGGAAACAGCTGTGTGGTAGCTCTCCTGGCTGCTTCTCCTGGCCATGCTCTTTCCTGACCTGGTGTCCCCTGCTCTGAATAGCTCCCTTTCTTGCCACAGGCCTTCTCAAGTGGTTTTGAATGTCTTTCTTTCCTATTTTCCTTTGGTCTGTGGACTTTGCTCTATCACTGGGCATAGTCTATGTCTTGTGTTTCCAACTGTGCCCTGGAGAAAGGGATATTTCCCCAGGATTATTTAAGTCTAGAAGCATTTTGAAAATTGAATGCCTGTAAAATCCCAGACCCAAAAGATCCTTAGGGAATTTAATCTCTATAAATGTTTTGTCAACAGTTTCTTTTACCTCTTTTGTGGCTTATATCGCAATGATTGAAATGTGGGACCATATGGTATAACATAAGATATTAAAATGATAAAGAATACACAAAGCATCCTTGCAACAGCTTTGTGCATCTGTTTCAGCATCTTGGCTAAATTCCAACATGGGTTATTAGATTCCTAAATTCCCTACTCTTTAATTGTCTCTGTGATGGTGTTGAATTGTTTCTATTCTAGTGTCCTGTGCATCTGTGCCTCAGTTTCCCAGCTGTACTGGCCTCTGATTAAAGAGCTGATTTAGGATTAACCCTTGAGCCCAACTGCTAAATCTTGATGTACCAAAACAGTCCTTGAGAACAAATTAATGTTTTCAGCTACTCTTCTGGGTTGCTTGTATTCTGCTGGTGTCTTTGGAGGGCTGAAGTGGGTATTTCTCTCACCTTTTTGAAGTGTCCTGAACAGGGCACTTGAAGGGTAAAACACTTTGACAGAGCCTCATGTCTTAAAGTAATGTGCTGCTAGCACCTCATTCCTCACTAAGCACCCTTTAATATGGTGAGCATCTACCAAATTCTAGTATTGGGAATAATCTGTGAAATGTAGAGGGGAAACAATTTTAAAATAATGTAATTTTATAGCATGCAGCCTAATATTGTTCTAGTTTATTCTCTGAATATTTTGGGAGTGTTTTGTATTTAATAAGTAGAATGCTTATCTTTAAGTACTTTCTTTGCCTTAAGCTCTTAAGATATTATTCAGGCACTGAGAGTAATGGAAAATCACTAGTTAACAAAGAAATCTGATTTATAGATGAGGTAACCACTTTATTTGGTAGGGTTTTATTCTATATTACACTATATTTAACAATAGACATAGATCTGGGGATGAATGAAGGGAAGTAGTTGGTTAGTAAAAATGATGATGGATTTCCTTGTGTAGTCATGAAAATGACATAAAGAACCTTTTCCTTTGTACAGGAGAAAAAATAAGCTGTGGTTTTGAAATGTAGCTTAAGGGAATGGCTGGTAAAAAAAGTGCTGAAAAAAAGTTAGGAACATGTGCCAACAGTAACTGCCTGTGTTTGTTTTGCTTTTGGTTAAAAAGTCAGTTTAAATTGGAAAAGTAAAAATTTTGTAATTGAGGATTTTGATAGTGGATGAAACTGAACCTTCAGAATTTCCACAGGTTTTGAGAAAATTGGACTTTTTTATATTATAAAGCATGTGTTTTAACGGTTTGAAATAATGTGTCTAATAATGCCTATATATATGTGTGTGTGTGTGCCTGTATACATGGTATCCAGAGAAGGGGAGAGTAGGAGGAAAAGAACTTCCAATAACTTGGTAGTCATATAAAAACAAACATTAATCAGAGGAGGTCAAAAATTCATAACAGGAAATGTAGAGAGCCAAATCATTCTCCCTGTGCACCATTCAAATCCATAACCGCACTGTGCTGTGGGGAGTCCTGGGGGCAAAGGATCTTCCCACCCAGATGTTCCACAGCTGCAGCAGGGCAGGCAAAATAGGCTGTTTCACTGAGGAAAGCACAGTCACGTGGGGAAGGTGTTTGGCTGAGATCTGCAAAACTGTGGAAGGAAAACACTCAGGTTGGTTAACCAGCCTTCAAACCAAGGTGACCTGGAAATTTCCAGGCTTTTTATTTTTATTATTATTTTATTATAGTAATGTTTTTTGCTCTCTTGTGGGGAAAAGAAATCAGAGCTGTAAGAGGCTAGTCAGGAGATAAGGTCACTAAGCAGTATTTCAGCTCATTCATTTTTCAGAGTTGGTAATATTATCCCCAATATTTTTTTTTCCTAAAGAGACATGACTTACGATAGAACTGGAGGCCAGATATCACATTTTTATTTGTATCTGACCCACCCCTGAATCAGGCGTGCTTGGAATTAGGTCACAGTTCCATCAGACAATCATATTAGAGAAAACATTCAGTTGTGGATGCGCTGTGCACTTTTAATGGAAATGTTTACCTAATGCACACGATGTTGTGCTACTGAATAGTTATGTCTTTCCTCTTCTTTCATCTCTGTGTTACTTCTAATGTAGACCAGACACCAAACACCCATATTGGAAATGTATCTTAGTTTATACAAACCACATTGATGTAACAAAGCTTAAAATAACTGCTGTTAAAGGAAAAAAAAATACGGGATGCATTTTATTTCCTTGACTTCTGTTTCTCATGCATTGATGATTATGACTGTTAAAAATCCACAGCAGTATTTCTTCTGTTTATTAAATTTTTGGGCTTGAAATTCCTCATAGAGCTGATCAGCTCTGAGCTCTAGAAAGCCTTGATGGAGGGGAGAAAAATAATAGTGAAAATATGGGTGACAGAGGAAATAGGTGACAGAAGAGTATCATAGAAAAGAAAACAAATTCTACCAGAATTATGTTTATGATGGGCATTGAACCTCATGTTTCATCTCTTGTGCTGCCTTTTTGACATGTCTGTCTTGCCCACATAAATGAAAACTTGTTGTGTCCTACACCCTGTGGACCACAGGGTGCTCAGCCTTGTGGGAGCAGCTCAGCCAGCAATACTTGGGTCTGCTCCAACAGAAATTGTCAAATTGCCTCTCTGTTCACAGCCTGAGCACATCCCATACTCAGTGATGCCAGACTCTGGGAAAACAGTGTCTTGTCTTGGGCAGCCTGCAAGTCTGTGATGAATCAGTGATGTTTCAGAAGCCTTCAGCTACCTAAATTAGGGTTGGACTCCCCAAAATAGAAACCATCCTGCAGGTCATCATCCAATGACTGTTATCCATCCTCAGTCCCGTTGGGCCACAGATCCTCAGTGCCTCGAAAACTCACACAGCTTCCACTCGAGTCAAGAGAGTTGGCTGTGAAGCAAATTAAACACTTCAAATCATTTTGCATGCTTCTTATCACCTGCTCACTTTGTTCACTAGCTCTTTCACACCATAGCAGCCAGTGAACTTGTCCAAATGATGACCTTCCTTCCTCTTTTCTGCCCCCTCCCCCTGTTAATGCTTTTTATGATATGCTATGGCTAAGAACAGTCAGGCCTATGTGAGGAAGAAGAATGTGAATGAAACCCTGCAGAAGGAGATCCAGGTGATTGTGCACCCTGTGAGAAACAGCCAACACTTTTGACAATTTTTGCTGGCATATTATGTGATCCATGTGATCCATTTTGGTGGAACACACACCAAAAATTGAATGTTTATGATATTTACCTGCTCTTTCCAAGCTTACAATCTATGGGCACTATAACTACAAGTGTGAGGATTCTTGTGGGAAGCCAGAGTCAAATGGTCAAAAGTTCAAAAATAACACAGTTTTCTCAATTCTGCTAATGCTTTTCTGCCAATCTCAAAACCATTTTTCAACCTTATACTGAAAAAAAAAGAAGTTCTGATAATTTATGTTACCCAGATGTTTTAAAATTCAACAGCTTTCACTACCCATAAATTTAATAGCATTAAACACCTGCTGGCTCAGAGAAGCAGTTCTTGCCAAAAAGAAAAGCAGGAGCAGAGAGATACACTACTAATGTGCTCTCTTTCTTACTGTCAGAGCTAAGGCTCTGAGCTGGAGCCCAGCACAGCATTACCCCATGCAGAGAAAGTTTTTCTGCCTCTGTGCTTCAGAGTAGAGGACTCATAACATTTCTAGCCTGCCAAATAATTAAAAAATGGGCGAAAAGAAAAGTAAGTTTGGAAAGTTTTGTAAGGAGACTTGTCTTAGGAACTGGTTGAAACTCAAAAAAAGGCTGATTATTGAAAAGTGTGGAGAAATCTATAATGAAACATCAAAGTCTGGGGGCTCTTGGGACTGGGAAAGGAGCACAGGTCTGTGACAGTCAATGGCACTTCCATCAGTCTGGGACCCGCACCTGGAATGTCAGAGGAATGTGATGGGTCAGACTGCAACAAACAGGCATCATGGTGGTGGATAAGCTTCAAAGGACAGGTTTTAAAATCTGTGAAGAAACTCCTGAAGGGAAGGCTGAAAAGAAAAGGGAAATGCTTGAACAATTGAATGAAGTGGGAAGTCGTTTAGGAGTACAGTTTTGGAAGGAATGCCAATGCACTAAAAGCAGAGGACAACAATGAGGAGAGAGAGCTTTAATAGGCTTGGCTGAATGTAGCACATAGAAGTTGTCTGTAGTGTTCCTGCAAATGTAATATTTAGCATAATATCACCAGGTTAACAAACCTTGTATTTCTTTATTAACAAGCATTTGAATGGATTCTTTATTTATAGAATAATTGCTGAAAGGGAAGAGCATAAACAATGATTCAGAGAGAAGTGAGTGTTACAGATTGCTGTGGGTGAGTTTCTAATAAAGAAGTGGAGAAGAAGAACTCTGCTTTCCATGATGGACTTTGGATGCTGGCAGCAGGGAAGTGGAGCATATCTTTGTAAAAAACTTTCTAGGTGTTCCTGTGGTATTTTGGAGGAATTGCCTAGGAATCAGGCCATGTTTGCAAGATGGCATTAGTAAATAAATGGAATGGTAACGTTCACAGTTGGAGCTCTGACAGAACAAGGAACTGTGTCCTGTTTGGCTTCCATGAGACTGTACCAGTGAAAAAACTATGTGTTTCAGACACTGTGAGCGGCTTGGAGTGTGGACTATAAGCACCACCTTCTCCCAGGGGAGAGTAGTGTACAGAGCTGAGTGACTGCTGGCTCATACCTGAGCTGAACTGGCTGAACTGAAGGTCTGAACTGAAGCAGGTCTGAACTGAAGCAGTGCTGCTTTTAGGAGCAGCTGATTGACAAATCAGTGAGAACCACACACTTCAAAACAAGTAATTTGTGTGAATTAATTTTTTCAGTGTAGCTTATGATGGACCTGTGCTTGTATGTGGTATCTTAGTTTGATTTGTGAGATGGAATAGACTTGAGGGTTTTGTTCAAGAAACATCTCCAGGTGGAAGCTACGATAATAATGTTTCACAAATAGGAGGCAGTTTATGTTTCACTTTTGGAGCAAACCCGTAATGTACCTCTGACTCCAAAGGGAAATATATTAATGGAAAAAATTGTCTTCATCCTCTCTTTCTATTTAAGGCAGTCTTTGCTGCCAGTTTATCATGAACACATAAAGGTCTAATGCAGTACGGATTAGACTGAATAAAACTGAGAGAGCAGCAAGAACTCCAGATGTTCATTAGTGGAGTGGCTGTTGTAAAAAGCCACAGAGGAACTTCGTCTATTCTGTTCCCTCAAAGATTTCCAGCCATTAAATAATTTTCAAGGGACTCATATCAGCAAATTCTGTTGTGTTTTATAAAACCTTTCCTTTTGAACACTGCAGGCTTAGTTCACCACTGACATCAGATAAAGAGTTCCATTGCAGGTGCCCCTACTTTTGTTAGTGCTGAATTCAGCCCTCTGCACTTGTGCGTACCTACTGCAAAGGGCACTCAGGTGCAATGACAGATGGGGTCTTAAAACTTTATTGCCCTGTGTCTAGAAGCATGAGTAATAGTCAGTTTTGCATTGCTCTAACATTTTTTTAAAGTAAATTGGATTTTTTGATTGTATGTCATTCTTGCTTTTTTAATAAAGTGTAGCAGACATACTTACAGGGTTATATTTTCAACTTGTATAAGAAAGGTATTTTTTCCTCCAATCAAGATGCCTTTATTTATGCTATTGCAGTGAGCTGCCTCCTACCATCCACTGTTGTGCCCTGTGCTGCAAATAAATACCTTATCTACTAAGAGGGAAACCCAGTGTTGATCTTCTGAATTTCAGAATAGCTTTAGACATAGCTAAATTAGTGGCTGAACATTTATTTTTTGTTTCCTTTTTTTTTATTATTTTTTTAATTTGTGTGTAAATGGTGGGATGTTTAGAATATTTTTACCACCTTAAAAAGAGGAATGTTCCTCTGGATCACCCAAAGACCCCTACTTGTTCCCTTTTTCCAAGTTTGTTGCACTTTTTCTCTTCCTGCACCACTATCTATTCTTTGCTTTAAAGTACTAACCTTGCCCATTTTTTTTTGCATAATTTCTTATGTTTCATTTGTACAAAGAACAGGTCTTTTTTTTTTTTTTTTACTGTAATAAACTTAGACACAGTTTCTTACAGAGAACCAAGATGTGCTCTGTCATCTTGATCACCAGAGCATCTAACTTTAAGGATGCAAATAATAATATTAACCTTAGTACCAAGCATATGAAAGTAGAATAGCTACTATAAAGGTTCAGTCACTTTGGTTGTCATTTCCTTTCCATTTTCAAAATTGCCATTTTCTGTTTAAGGTCAGTGAAGCTGTTAGTTGTAAAGCCATGACACAAAAAAGTTTGTCTTACTAGTTGAATATACAGTCCTCAAATAGGGTCTCTTCTAGAAATTGAAAGATTTTAGATTTTATTCTCATTCTTTTAATGCAATAGTTTCTCAAAGCAGCCTTAAATATATATATATATATATATAAATATAGGTAGAGAGAGAGATCCCTAGAAAAAAATTCATTTTCATAACTTTCCATGTCCAAATGAAATAATGCTACATATTGTTAGAGCTGTTCCTAAATACTCTTTTGTAAAACAAAATCAGTCAGGTAGTGAGAGGACAGAGTGCTATTTTCAACTTTTATGCCTTCATGAATCTATTGCCTCATATTGGCTTAAAATTGAACTAAATACCACAAAACCATCCTTTTTAATCAGAAGACCCACAGTTTCTTGCAAAACCAGTTTTTAGGAACTATGCATAATGCTTTCTAATGTTTGATTCAGAAGGGTTTTGATCACAGCCTAAAACTTGATCTTCTGTTACAAAAACCCCAACTGTTACTTTTTTTGTTCATTGTGTTAAAAATATGTGGTACAGAGAGCACAACCTTTCCTCAGTCTTTGTTGTCACAGGTGATGACAACAAATGATGATTTGGCCGTTTGAGGCCAAATTCAGTCCTTGATTACAATGAGAGATGGGAGAATGTGCCTTTAGGGAGAAAAGGGTTCTGGATCTCTCAAAAGTTTTTGATTAGGCTTCTCTTTCATTGGGTGTATTAAAGCCCAAGACTTTTCAGCTATGATAGGAAGCCAGACAAAATACATTGAGCCGTATCCTTACATGATTTCACTCAAAACAATTGTACAGAAGCATATTTGTGTGGAAGACTGAGACATACAAGTGCCATTCCTGACAAGTTCCTGGATCTGTCAGGGCAGATCAATTCCATACTTCCCACAGTGTAGTGAAATTAGAGTCCTCACAACAAAATATATACCTATGAATGTACAGACATGAAGCTTAATCAATACCTGCATTATTGTAAATAATTTCCTAATTAGGTATATACATTTAGGCCCACATGTAGGTGGGAACCTAATGGAACTGATCCCTGGTTTCAAGACTTGTGGCACCATAACATAATTTAATGACAAGTAGAATTCTCAAATTAGTTGTTATTTTTATACTTTCACTTCCCTTGTTTTGCAACCTGAAAACCACAGATTATTTGCACTTAACCCAGTGCTAAGCCCATTTAATTCTAGGCCCATTGTTAAGCTTTTGGGCAGCACCAGCTCCAAGTGGAATCCAAAGCCTCAGGTTAACTATTTTCTCTGTACAGTTCCTGGCAAAAGGAGGGCTCATACAAAGGGCAGAATAATTGCAAAAGGTGGGAGAACTGCAGCTAACCAGGACAAAATTCTCAATGAAGAAGTGGCTTTGACTCCTATCCCTTCTTAGAGCTGATCTTTCAGTGTTGTCTCCACAGGACCCATGGACTGGTGCTCTTTCCTTAGGGCTGAGGCCCAAAAGAGTTTCTTTTAAAGGCCTGAGCCAGGTTAACTTTCATGAAGCATTACCAGCAGGTGAAATGAACCTTTGTAAAATTAGTCTTGTGATTAATGTTGTCATCCAGGTGCAAAGGCTCTTTAATCTACTATTCTCAAAGGAGGTCTGAAAGCACATCTCCCATGTGGATACCTAAAATCCCAGGCTGTGAGGTAAAAACAGCTTGACCATTCAGGTGGAGGAGTGGCACACTGCAACTGGACAAAAATCAGGGGTCTGGCTCATGGATAATATGTTATGAGACACATTCTCATTTATCTTGCATGCTTTGCCTGCCAGACTGTAGATGGGTGTCCTGTTCTTGATATCTGTTCTCAGAGCTGCTTACATGTACTGCATTAAACTATAACCAAATAAATAACAAAAATAATTTTGAGAGCGACATATACCTTGTTTCAGTGACTCCACAGGGGAAAATCTGGTAGGTCTTTTCAGAGTTTGGAGATGCAGATAATCATGGCTGACTTTAGAGGAAACTGTGGGCACATTACACTTTTAGAACCAGAAAACTGTGCTTCATGTTGCCATAGTAAAGGTACAATACTGGCATATTTGCAAAAATACTTGATCCAAGGAGATGATGTGTCCTTCCTGGTGGAAGGCAGGGTCTCCAAACAAAAGGATTTGGAATTAACAAGAGAAAGTCACAGTTTTTCCAGGCTTGGTACCCCTAAGTAAAGGTTCTTGCCTTTTGAGCTAAAGCCAAAACTTTAATGACAGAAATCTGGAGAAATCACACGCACTCTTGTCCAGTTCACAGGATTTGTGAAGCTGACTAAGTGATTATTTAGAAAAGATTATTTTTCCCTTTTTTTTGATCATCTTGTTTGTCTGGTTGATTTATCCTCCTGTCCTCCTTGCACTGTCTACACTTTAATCTGTTTCTGGTTTATGGGAACTATAAAAAGTCTTTTACACTGAGAGATTTACTTTATTTGAATGCAAATTAAAACTATTATCTTTCAGTTACAGGCCAAAGATTGCAAAATAATGCTTGTTTATATCTTGAAAAACTAATCTCCCCCCTGTAATGCTATGTAAATTGTTCAGTTAAAGTAGAAATATACAGTTAATTTTTGCCAATCATTTATATGTTTTATATGCTAATTTGCTGGAGTAGATAACAAATGTAGAGGAGTTAGATTAGAATGATATGAAACTACAATATACTTTGCTGCTGCTGACTCTCTATAAATGCAGTCTTAGGCTCAACCTCCTCATGGAGATTCCACTGAAACCAAAGAAACCATGACAGTCTATGTCTGGTTCATATTTTTAAAGTTATTGGTTATGAAAATGTGAAATGGAATTCACAGATGGTCTACAAAGAGAGGGAGAAGAGGAAGAACACTTTGCCTTTAGACAAATACACTAACACAAATGATATTTTGAAGTTAGACAAAGAAATTAATGTACTTCCCACAAACTGACCCTGCTCTCTCTGTCTCTGAGAAACTTTGGGTAGCACAACCAGGTCCTTTTGTATGGCAGAGAATCAAATGACCCAGCAGCTGAATGTGAGTGTGCTCATGTAAGGGGAGTGTTTGCTCATTCACACATTCAGAAATTAATGGAGACTTAAGGCCTTGCCAGTAACTCTGGCTTGATTTAATTCTTAAAGGCTGATCAGACCAATCAGTGATGGAAGAAAAGGCATTCTTAAAGGTCAGACACCTCCAAATCACATCCCTTTTCTGTTTTACCAGTATTGTTATTAGCTAACATGGAACATTTTTGAAGCTGTGAGAGCAGCTCTCTTTAAGAAGTGAAAGCCACTTCTGATTGCCAGCATTCCAGTTGTGGGTTTGGTGTTGTCTGCTTGCCAAGAGAGCAGTTAGGTCAGCTGAGGAAGAAAGAATTCTCACTCTGATAACTGATAACACAGCCAATATCCACTGCCTTCTGCCTAAGAGATTTTGCTTCAGCTGCAATTCTTCATTTCTATTAAAGAATTAAAGTGTGATGTTTCATAATCCTGAAATCCTTCCAGAAACCAGAGTAAAAACTATTACTGGTTTCTTTTCAAAAACTCTCAGTGGGTTGTCACAATATGAAGCCTAGGGATCTTCAGTTAGCACAGAACATGCCAGTTTCTGCAACATAAAAATCAGTTCATGGTTTTGTCTGCATTTGGTAAATATATTTGTGGGATATTATGTTGTTGCTGAAGAACACAAATCACAATCTTTGGAATGAAAAGTGAAATTACAGTCTCTGTTTTTCTTTTCTCCTGGTCCCAACCTGTTTTCCTTAAGTCAATCAAAAATACTTAATGTGAAAGTATGTGTGATTTTCATCTGTAGAAAAAAATCAATGAAAATATAATGCTGTTGTATTTTCTCAATGCCAATTGCAAGACAGGGAAATCTCTTTCAGGTAATTATTTTTTTCAAGTTGGAGGTTTTTTGTTAAAAAAAGTCTTCATAACCAAAATTTACAAGAAAAGAAAAGTCAGTCTCCCTGAGAGTTTTAGAAAATTCTAGCAAGAAATTCAAACTTTCATTTGGAAATAACATGTGTAGATTTGAAGTGTTTCTTAACTAAAATATTTGAACTTTAAAATACCTGTATTTATGTTTGTAGAAATGTTGATTCTGGATAATAAAAAATATTAGAACTTGGAAGGAATCTTCTGCATGTGAACTGATAGACTCTCTGGAAAAAAAAAATGTAGGATATATCCAGTAAAATTTCTCTTTAAAAAAACTGTGGTTTGTAGGCTGTTTCTGCTAGAGCTTTTCTTGATCACTGCTTTATATAAAATGACTTGATTCCTAAATAACTTGAATAGGTAAGATGGGGACCAGGGAATACAGATACAATCTTTAAATACTGTTTCTGCTAGTGTTATAAGAAGTGACTTGGTTAATTTTGACTGATACACTTTTATGCTCTGTTTTGAAGTACTTTAATTTGAAGCTTGAACTGTGAAATAACAGGGCCAGAGGAATTTCCCTTTTGGTTTTTACTGCTTCCAAAATTAAATCATATGGGTAAAGATCTTAAAACCTGGCGCCAATGTGTGGCTTTACTAATAGTGTCTATGTGATCGTGTCATTCCTGAGAAAGCCATGTTTCCAATAAAAAGGAAATGTCAACCTTGAGTATGTTTTATTAAATCTCTTTTTGTCTTCTCTTCAAGTTCAGCTTAAGCTGGCCACTTCCTTTGTCTGGTTTATTTTTATTAGAAATGGGCAGATTCATTAACTGTGCAACTTGGTGGTCAGGCAGTGACTGGATATGTCCAATAATGGGTAATAGCTGTATTTTTCATTGGGAGACCAATGTTTGCTTTGGAGATCGCCTGGGGAACAGATGTAATCTGAGACGGCACCATGTTTACCTCTTGTTGCGCTGATATGCTGAGCATGTTTGAAACCAGTGAGAGAGAAAAACAAACATTTGAACCTGCAAGCACTCACTGCGCTCCAGCCGGTGTCCCTGGGCTCCAGTCAGAAACTGCAGCAGCAGGGCTGCACACATGCATGTGAAATGCAAGCACACACATGTACATTTGTGTTTCATGGCACAGTCATGTCCTGAGCCTGCCTCTCCAGCTGATCCCATCAGTCACTTCTGTGCTGTGAGGGTGACCAAGCACTGGCACAGGTCGCCCAGAGAGGCTCCATGCTTGGAGGTACTCAAAAGCAATTTGGATGTGGTCCTGAGGAACCACCTCCAGATGGCTCTGCTTGAGCAGGTGGCTTGGACTGTGTGACCTCCAGAGGTTCCTTCTAACCTCAGCTAGTCTGTGATTCTGTGATTTTATGTGTATCTGAGCCATTTGATGAACTGCTTGTCAAGTGATGCAAGTCAGCACCAAAACTTCTGATAAATGTCTTTCTGCTCATCAGAAAATTTTCTTGATTCACAAAATTTCATGCAATGGGTTTAATTTTATTTCTTTTTGCTCCTGTTAGTGCCATATTTCTTGTCTTTCCAGCAGTTTCCACTTTCTACACGGATATTACAGGTAATCAAGGCCATTTTAAGAAGTAGTTGTATAATTAACTCAGAAAACAATCTGAGGAACATAAACAGAAGTACTCAGTACTGCACACAGTAATAATATTAATATTAAAATAATAAGGTTCTTGTCTCCTCATGGTTTTTTCAGCATTATTTTCCTTGTCAAAATGACTTAATTTCACATTGCAGTTTGCATGTATGCAATAAGGTAAACGAGGAAGTGGAACAAACAACATTTCATATTGCCCATTTCCCAAAGCTGTCTCGTTACTCTTTGTTTCTTTTGCCAAGCACTCTTCCCATGGCAGCAGAATAAAACGTTTATCCAAGATTTACCCAGTTGCCAACATGTGTACTCCAGTTCAGTCTTACTTGGTAGAAATTGCTGTGGATGTGGATGCTGGGAGGCATTCCCCAGTTCTGTGGGTTACTCTATGGCTCCCAAGGAATGTTCAGTGGCCAGTGTGTTTTTTTAATATGGTTCTAGGAGGCACTGGTGTTATTTAGCATGTCATGGGTGGACTGGGAAGGAGTGACTTGTCACTAGGGCTGTTCAAAGTCTACAGGGTTGGTTTGTGTAATGGCTTGTGAAATGAAATGTGCTTTCAGCAATTGGTAAAAAGACACATTTTCCAGGAGGCAAATTCTTCCCAACAGTTACCAGTTTCTACTTCTGCTAGGTAGAGTGGGGAGAAAGGGGAAAGGCCAGGTCTAAGGACAGACTGAATGATCCTCAATTACAGACAGGTAAAGAAAACTCTGTGAAGGACTAGCCTGACACTGATTCCCCTGTGGCACTCTCTATGTGTTTTCAGTTTGTCCCCAGGAACAGAGATCTCCAGCTGGGCAGGAGATAGCTGAGGGCTTTCCTGAGCAAACAGAAGCTTTTAGTGAATAAACACAATGTCACTTGTCACAGTAGTTGGCAGATTTTGAGGCTGCTCTGCAATAAATTGAGTGTGTACTGCATTCAGGTGGAGAGCAGGTCACAAACTTGAGCTTTTAAACTAGCATTGCCTGCAAGTGAGATCTGGGTTTGCTATAGGAATTGTGCTCTACTGGGTGCTGGAGTGGCTGTCTTGCGGCAAAATCCCTGCCACTAAAGAACTGGATACACCTGTATTATTTTCCAGTGGCAAGCCCCCTCCTTTCTTGACAGCTTTTTACAGCTAAAAAAAGAGCTGCAAAAGGGATACTGTGACTCAAGCTGCTCCTTTGGAATTTTTTCAGAGCTGGTGCTTTTAGATTGGCCAATTTTCCAGAACCAACATGAGGATTCAGGCTGGACCACCAGATGGAGGAGAGAGGTGGGAGAGGAAAGACGGTTCTGTAGTGGGGACATTATTTTCACTACAGGAAACAAAGATATGATCTAGTTACAAACACGGTGTGTTTGTATGGCTGTTCCTACCCTGCCTGCATAAAGTGGGAGAAACCCTTCTCTGCTTAAAAGGCAAGGAAGCAGAGCTCCTCCTGTCATCTTCAGTGACAGAGCTGATGTCAGGTGCCATGGTTCTCTCTATTGGGGTCTAGTCTATTCTGTTACAGGCTCTGGGGATGTGCTCCTGAGTGATCAGTTGTCTAGCTAAAAACATTGCATTGCTGTCTGTAATATCCTGGTCTTTTGGCAGGAAGTCAGGATCTGGTAGGTAGGGCTCCTACCTGACTTCCCAGCTGGTGACTCCACTATTGCCTGCAGTTTTGTCAGTGGGGAGAGGTTCTGGACTGGCAATGAACAGGAAGAGTTGTTTAAAAGAAGAAAAGGAGATGGTCAAAAGCAAGGGCCTGGCAGAGGCATTGGTGTTACCAGTCATGTTGTTTTTAGGAAGACTTTGCCCATTTTGACACAGCTAGCTTTACCCATGGAATCTGTCACATTAAGGGGTGCCTCACCATCATGACAGCAAATCAGCACACTCCATATTGTCATGGCAAACAATGGGAAAGCATGGAGAGCTTTGGGAGTGGGTCTGCTAGACTAGCAGTGAACAAGCAAGTCCTAGACAGTATGATGTATTATGCATATGCTTGTCTTCTCATCATCTTCTGGTGCTGGAATTACCTGGGAAAAATTTTACAGGAAGGGTGTGGTGGATTGCTTTAATGTGTCACAGTACTTATCCTTTCACACCTCCAATCTGTGGGACTGCAGACTATTGAGTGATGGGTTCCTCTTCCCATTTCTTTAAAGTAAAAGATGAATGTTAAAGGCAATTTTCAGATAAAGATTTTATTCTGAAGTCACCTGAATATCTGAATTCCTCTGTCAACTCTGTTGCTCTTGGGAGCACACTATAGGCTCTTGAGACTTGCTGGTATCTAGATGCTGTTTAATAATTTTGTAGCTTTTCTTTTCTAAGGACACTCTCTAGACAAGGAATTAATCACTTTCATGTTGAATGAAGTGATTAATGTTGAATGTTGAATCACTTCATGTTGTTGAAAATGAAATCATTGTCACATTTAGGTTTGGAAACAACAGATGAAATGATTTCAGAAAAAAAAGACTGAGATGAAGCAGAGCAGGTGATGATTGTAATAATTATGGTATTTGAGTAAATGCACAGTACATCACAGTATTAAAAAGCAAATGTGCTTTTTTACAGCTAAATTTTTGTCAGTTTCAAATTAAAACCAAGGTCAGATTTCTGGCCTGACTTACACCCCATGTGATTTCATTAAATGTGGAATGATTCCATGGCATGTAACTTGGCACTGAAGTTAGTTTTCAGTGTGTGGTTTTATAGTTCAGGTGCAAAATACTGCTCTGGCTCACTTGTATCTAAAGGTTATTACACCTTGGACTGTACTTTTTTCTTTGTTTCAAAATTTAGCAGATCAGATGAACTTTTAATTTTCTCAATTCCCCTCTGCTCTCTCCCCTTTATTGAAAACAGGTTTATTAAAAAATTACTGATTGTTCACCCAAAATGTGGGCTGAGGTCAGTTTAAAATTTCAGAATATTAGATCAGACAGATGAATCATATTTGAAAATTGGCTCTTTGACCATATTTGATCAGCCTTCTTTTTCCAATGTGCAGATAAGTAATCAGAATATAGCAGCTGCCATTTGTGCAATGACAGTAGGAAGGCAAGAGAAAGGAAATTTTTTTTGTTTTGTTGTTCTTTCTCTGTGCAAAACACAGTGACAAAATACTCTAAGTAAAACTGATAAATTTTCTGGCTCTGCAGGTATCCTGTAATTAGGAAATGTAATTTCTTAGTGAATTTCTTGGTGTCTAACAAAACACTCTTAGCAACAAATTCTTACACATGAGAATGTTTTGTTCAAAAACACCATCACTGCCCTTCATACACACATTGAATCAAGTACTGCTAGACCTGCAGTGCATCTCAGGGTAACAGGTTATTTTGTGGTACTATAGTATTCCTTATTAAGATTGTTCTTGCCTCTGATGTTTGAAGTCAGGAGAACCTTCAAAGGCTCCTACTGTGCTACAAATGATTCTCTATTTGCTCTCCTCTTATCTTTCTCTAAAAGGCTGCTGATACATTACTAGAAGAGATGCCCACCTCGTATATCTCTTGTGGTACATGAATGTTTAGCAGTCAGTTTTGAGATGTACAGTTAAAGTAATAAAGCAGTTGCCTGTTTTCAATTAGTTTTTAAATATCAGGTGACCTCAACCAACTTTCTGGCCTAACAATCTGCCAAATATAATTTTAAGCTTAACTAAACAATTAAGATTTTTTTACAGGACTGTATGCAGAATTGGCCCCTATTGGATTTCAAAATTCTGTCTGAAGAGAAAGGATGAACAGGTGAACACAGCAGTGCAGATTGTGACCTGTCTGCTGTGTTGTACTCTTCAAACCAGATTATAAACATGGAAGAAGTACCTGCAAAAAATGGTCAATCACTTGCCCATGAAATTATTTCAATGCTGCTTTCCAGAACTTGGTCCTTTTACAGCTGAAGTCTTTGGGAATATTTTTTAGTTTTCATAGGGAGAAGATCAGGATGATGAAATAAAACTTTGAGATAAGTAGCCTTCTTTAACCTCTAAGAAGGTCTAGAAGTGCTAGATTAACTTTTAAGTTGTTATGCAGAAAGAAAATCTGAAGGCCTGAGATGGTCCTCAAATAGATGACCTCATTGACACCACCTCAAATTGTCCAGCTATCCTGCAGACGGCAGAAAATTCCCTTTCTTGTGGGATTTCCATTACTTTGGACTTCTAGTTACTTTGGAAATGTTAAGAGCTTTTCCCTTCTGAGCCTGCTATTTTGTTTTCCAGCTGCATCTAGGGAAGAGATGGGGTACCTAAAAGGAAGCAATATGAGGCCTGCTTTTCAATGTTTTCAAGTTTGATATTTAGTTGAGTCTGGCCCTACTAAGGCAAATTTTTTGTTTGAAGCTTTTTCTGTAGTTGGGCTTCTCATAAAACCACTGTTCCTCTCTGTCTCTGTAAGCCTTCACACCTCTAAACCTTCTGCTAACAGGGATGGAGCAAGCCAACACCTGACAGTAACCTGGCAGTAACTATGAGGAGTGTGATAAGATTAATTTCCTTAAAAAGCCAAGATTCACTTGTAAAAGTTTTTAATACCTATAATTAATATCTGTTATTTCATATATATTTGTTATTTTAGCTAAACTAGTTTATGTATATACTGTCACAAAAGAATGAATGAAGTTGACCCAGCTTTGAGCAGGAGGTTGGATTCAGTCTCCTCTGACCTGACCTGAGCTGACCTATGATCCTATGGTCTAACAGCTTATTTCTGTCCCTGTATCCTGCTGCCTTACTTTTCTGCCCATGCAGAGGGATGTGAACTGGCAAATAACAGGATATTTGACTGGGGTGCCTCTCTGAGCTGTGAAAATGTCTCTCTATCTATCTCATGCACTTGGAAGTTATTCTCACTGTAATAGTAATGCTGCCTTGTCCTTAATTGTATCTGCCTCACCACTAGAGCTACATGCTGTGGATGACACCTGTCCCCTAGGTGCCCTCAGCTCATTGTTTATATGACTTGTATTATGAAAATTGCATTTCTGATTATGTTAATGACAAAAAACCTGGCCTTTGAGATATGATGTGTAATACACTGAGGGAACAGCTAAGCATAAAATTAAGTCGCTTGCAATATTTTTTTTTCTTTTTTTCATTTGGCTGAGTTCATGCCGAAGTCCATGTGTTTATTTTAGCCCTTTTGGGACATAGTTCAGCACATTATTTGTACAAAGTTACTTCAGTGGCTGATTGTTATTAATTACTACCCTGAGTTCTTTGCAAGTCAAGCTGGACTCCAAACGAAGTTTGCTTTCCAAAGTAATTAGGAGTTAATGTTGCAAAATGTGTTTCTTATTGTATTGTACTCTTGTAATAGCATATTTACAAAATTGTTCATTTGCTTCAGAACCCTCTAATCTTTCTCTGAAATGTAGAAAGTACTTTGAAAAATATTAGTAAAGGCAGGCCTTCTTCAACTCTATGCATGTTTGACTGGGTGCAAAGAATTCATGCATTCCTGTTATACTGTTACTTTATGGGTTTGAGACCCCTCACTGAAGGTGGAATGCAACTTTGAACAGAACTTATATTGAATTAGGTAGTTTAGACCATAGAGTCACTGTCCATATACCCACAGCATGGATTCCTTTCAGACCACCTTACAGAGGCACTCTTTGGTTTACCACTGATCTGAGAGCTTGGTTTCAGTGTCTCGAAATGTTTTTTTAGCCAGCATCTTTCAATCTTATGAAAACTGATGAATTGAAAACAAAAAAGTGATGCTTTTTTGGCTTAAAAATAAGAAAGGGAATAACTGCCTAATAATAGATTTTCGTGATCTAAAATTTTCTGAAAATTTATGATTTTTCCAGAGGTTTTTATTTTATTTTTTTTAATTAAATAAATCTTAAAATTGTATCCATGGTTAAGGACTGCATGCCAGCATGGGGATTTTTCATGGGAAGAACAAGAGTCATGATGTAGAGTGTGTTTTTATCAAGATACCAGGTTTTCCAAAATTATTCTATTGTTGTATTTTCTACACTCAGGCACAAAGCCATCGTACATTTTCTTTGCCCATTTACAACTTAATTTTACATTTTTCTTCTCACTAGAGAATAAAGGAATTTCTGTCCAACTCTTTTTCATGTTTTTATAAGTCCTGCTAGAAATGGTGACTAGCAAAGAAATTTTAATGTTTGTAACATACACTTCTTGATGGCATTGCTTATTTACATGCCTGGCTACGACTTTGCAATTGAGTACTGGGTCAAAGGTTGAAGAAAAAATGCAGCGACCTTCGGGCCCTTCCTTACCTATTTCCTGTAAGAGAGAGACATTTCAGCCAGCCATGAGCCTCTTCAGAAATTTCATTGTGATGCGGTGGCTGATATTCAACTATCATGGTCTTTAGATGAGCAAATTTTGAGGTGGCAAGTCTGCTTAGAATGTTTCAGAAGGTATTTATGATTCTCTGAAGATCTCTCTTTAAGTGGGTGCTCTTCATCAACTCTCACAGTTCTTGATTTCCCAAAAGTGTAAGGCAACTTGTGCACATTGTTGAAAAAATCAAAGTGCAGAGGGCACTTTATTTAGAGGGCAGAAAGCAGAGACCTTTGCAGAAATCCAAGCTATCACAGAGTGATCCACTTTGGTAAGAATATACTTGTAGTGACTGTAAGCACACTGCACACACCCTTGAATATCATTTGTTGCATGCAGCAGTTGATAAAGGTGATGCCAAACATTCAGGGAGCAGAACCTGATTTTTTTTTGTTTGTTTTCTTTCACCTGTGATCTTTTTGCAGCCACCTGAAGCCAGCAGCTCTCTGCAGGTACTTTTCCAGACTGGCTTCCCTGTTCCCACTGCTAATAACGTGGTGGCTCTTGAGGTGAGGCCGAATGGCGATAGAGGCGATGGAAAGAGGGCCCTGACAGGCATTTAACACGTAATCTATTCCTTACACCATGGGGCTCCGAGCTCTGCACACCAGGAGAGCTTATTCCTGGTGTCCCTGTTGTGTTGTTTACCTCTGCTCTGAGCAGTTAAGTCCACCACAGCTATTTAGTAAATTATCAGTTTTCTTATTGGCCCTAAATTGCGCCTAATTAAAAATCTGACCTCCACAAAATAGTCGTCTTCCTAAAGACACAGAACATAAACAGGAAAAATCAGCTAATTGCTGCAAAAACTGCTTTTGTGGCAATGTAATTGGACCTCAGTGAAATGAATGAACCCACTGGGGATTCCCTAATGAATGTTTAACTGCAAACAGTAGTTGGGCACTTAAGCAGCAAGGCTGATGGTCCCTAATGAAATCAAATGAAATCAAATAAAAGAATCTGGTACTTTACTAACCAGATTTCTTGGCATCGAGACATAAAAATAATATAATTCTGGTTAAATAAAATGTAAAGAGAAGTTATTTATAAAGCAATGAAAACTTAGCCAGTCTTGCTTGGATTTTCTTTCTTTTTCTAGTGAAAAAACCCACCATAGAAAACTCTATATAATGTCTCTAAGCTTTCTAAAGCGCTTTTATTTATTTTTCTCTTTTCCTAAAAACACTAAAACTTTTTGTGTTCCCTGTTAATCACATTCTGTGACTTTATTTTGCAATGTTTTCAGAGGCTAGCTGTAGAACTGCATGGTGTTGGCAGTTGATTAAGATCTTTTTCATTTTTCCAAACCTTAACAAGGAGACAAATTCTGATGACCTCAGTATCTGTGCTTTGCCTCCAAATACCTCTTTAACACGATGTGTAAGAATCTGGCCTTAGTGTTTCACGTGATGTAGGACCTCAAGAATGCATTAATGCCCAAAGCAAGCTTAAAGAATCCGGACTGTGGCACCACTAGATAACTTTGTGTGTCATTATTGTTGTTATTAGTAGTAGTAACATATTTTAACCTGCGTTGCAGAATGATGGGACCTTGTAAATCAGTGAGAGTGTGGGTTACATAGGTTAACAACTTGCAAAAAGATCTTGAGTGTTTGGGTTTTTTAAATAGAATTAAAAATGCTTCATGATATTTCATTGTTGAGTTGCAGCACTGATGACATGAAAACCTGGTCAGCTGCATTTTCTTTTGTGTCTCATGTGTTTTAAATCTTTGCTGAAATTTGCTGAGGTTATATGTTATTTTGCAAGTATTGTATTTTATCCAAGTAAGAACTGGAGAAAATTCAATTTAATAATGTACTGCCAGATTTATTTAAATGGAGAAAAAGTGCTACTTATCAATGTGTCTAGTATTCAAATACATATAGTTTGTTTACATATTATAAATAAAAAGTCTGCTGCAATATGTTTTCGGAATTATGAGTTAGAATATCTGCTGGCTGTTTCTTGATGTGTGTGATAAATGCACATTCAACCTTATTAACAACAGGTAGCATTGCAATTACTTATTGTTGCCAGCTAAAATATTTTTCACAAATAATTAACACAAAGAGAGTGAAGTTTGCAGTATGATTTAGCTTCTAAACTGCACAGTTAGAGCAGAGTATTCCTCCATTCTGAAGTATTTTGTGTAACTTGATGGGTTTATGAAAAAAAGTCAAGTGTAACACCATTAATATATATATATTTATATGTACATGGCAGAGGGGCAGGGGGTTTGAATAACAGCTTTGCATACTGAATGATGAGTTGTGGTATAGACTGGAACCAGCAGTAAATCTCGTTATGGCATCAGTTGCAAAGTAGCTATTTTCAGAAGAATCACAGAATATTCTGAGTTCGAAGGGACTCACAAGGATCATCAAGTCCAGCTCTTAAGTGAACAGCCCATATGGAGTCCAAACCCACACCTTTGGCATTATTGGCCTTGTTTCAGATACTGTAATGAAGAAAAAAAAGGGATTGAGCATTGGTAGCATTAATTATTACAAATCACCTCCTGGCTGTTACCCAGTCTGGTTAGCATGGCTAACAAACAGTCCCATCTAAGCTCCATTCCACTTGCACTGGTGAACACAGACACAAAAAAAAAAAAAAAAAAATCCATCCCTTAATCATCTCTGAGTGAAGAAATAGTTACCAACTCGACTTGTAAAAGCAGCAAGTAGTCTCACTTGCAGAAAGCAGTCAAGAAGATGTTTTAAAATAAATCAAAGATCACCAGCTGTTAGCCATTCAGGGTTTATTGAAATATAAAAATGAGTGGTAAATGCTGACTAAAGTAGGAGTTTTCTTAAAAAATTGGGACAAGAAACCTTAGGGATACATATTTCATGATGGGCTAAATCACAGCTATGAAAGAAATCCCTCATTCTTCAAGGAGAATCTCTCTTTTGAAGACTGTAAAAGGAGAAGTGCTAGGTTGGAGCCTGCACTGAGGAAAATTCATAGTTCTTGTACAGAAAATGCACCCACTGCATTGCCTAATTTGCAATATAAATACTTTAGAGTGTTGGAAGGTATGGTGGGGAGAAAGAATATGTCTGTATCTATATCTGAGATCCTTGTTCAGTACACTGGTGCTGAGTTCAAAGGACCTCCTACATGGGCTTCACACATTGGCACAAGTGTTTGGTCCATTACAGTTGTATGCAGAATGACAGTATTTGAACTGAGTATAGAAGAATAGAAGAACATTCAACATGGAAGAACACTTCTCAAATTGCAGCTCTTTGCAACCACTGCCAGGACAAATGGCATTATCTTTCTATATCTGGTTTTCAGTTGCCAGATCACAGTTAGAAAATGCACAGTTTGACAGTATTATTATCATTGTTATTTGTAGTGTCACATAGTATTGCACATTTACCCAAATAGCTTCTTGCATATTTTTGTCTTACATAAAGAGACTTTAAAATTTATTCTGATAATTTGTGAAAGATTTTGGGGAACAATTCACAAGTTTGCAATTTTATTCCAATACTTGTATTATGAGGACACAGATCCTAGAGGAATACCTAACCCACTGCTTTTAGTTATGCTTTGAGGCCTCATGAATAGATGGGCACTTTTTAAATTGAAAATTTCAGCTCTTTTTTGGTCAGCATAGATTTGTAGAATTAAAGTAGTGTTATTAAAGAAAAGTTGGTGGGTATTAACTGACAAAAAATTTAATTTCCTTTGAGAATAGACAGGAAGACCAAATGGTGGTAAAAAATTAGGGGTGTAATGGGATGAGAGGCTGTTAGTGCCGTTTTGAATACACACATTCAGATGTTGTCACTGTATCAATGTCCATTTCAGTATGGAAGCCCAGCAGGTGATTGTGCAGAGTCACCAGAACTTCCCATCAGGGCTGAGTTTATTTTTCATCTATGAAGCAGGATCTTCAAAGGTAAGTCTGAAGGTTTTCTATATTCAAATGCAAAAATGTAAAATATAAATATTGAAAACTTTCCAGGAACGTTCCTCTAAAGGTTAAACTTTAAATGTTTACTGAAGGTTTATTAGCCAGATTAAGAAATTTATTAAATGAGAATCATAAAGACACACAAGTTCATATGGAAAATATAAAATTATTTCTTTTTTTCAGGGCTCAAGATGAAAAATTTGAGCATATCTCCCTAGTATGCTACACTGCTTCCAGTTACCTCTCTGTACCTTGCCATTTGCACAACTTTCAATGAATAAAATAACAAGACATTCCTCATGCACAAATTAAAATTTTGAGGTTTTTATTTTATTATAATTTTGTGTGTCACTGGTTGTAATTTTAATAATCTAATCCAGTGTCAGAAGATGAATCTGTCCATAATTGCTACCCATGGCAGAACCAAGGGCCACTGAGGGCACCACGCTGGGTGTTTCACAGAGCTGCCACCTTCCCTGCCATAGCCAAGGCCCTTGGCTGTCCCAAGGCAGTGCCAGCAGGACCCTGCCTCCTCAAGAACATTATAGTGATTATAAACAAAGCAGAAGACATTTTCATCTTGCAAAGTAAGTTTAATTTTATTTAATTGTTGGCAGATATTTTTGTAGTTACTAATTGATAGAGTGTGAAATTTCCTAATTTTCTACATACAAAAGCAGTGAGAAAGGTGAACTTTATTGTGTGTAAATTAATGAATCAGATATGAACATGCATCAAACAAAAAATTCACCTTTTTTCGTGAATACAAATGCCAATGCTTCTTACCTATTATGGAAAAAAAAATTACTACTTCAGTCATTAATCTTTTATTCCTTCTCCTCTCCCCTTTCTCCAGTTTTCAAATAATGACATTCTTTTAAGCCATGCCAGTTAAGAATCATAGAATATTCTGATTTGGGAGGGACCCACAACAATCATCAATTTGATGACCAGTAAGTATTTTCTCCATGTATTTATTTTAAACAAAAAGATTTGTATTAGTTACTTGCAAACAGGCAAATTCAAGAATGCTGGAGAAACACATCAGGCACAGAAGTTTTCCTGCCAGAATTAACAACTCTTTTTTTTGTCTTTGATTTCTGAAAGTTTAGACTCACATGTCGTTCTGTCCCAAATGATTTCTTTGTGTCATCAGAGATACTTGTATGTTTTACTTTTTCACTCTGTTTTTTAGGAAAAAGGATTTATTTTTTTTGGAAACCGGCTGATACAGGTTAGAGCTATTTCTCCAAAATTATATCTGCTTAAGAAAATACCTATTTATAAAATTGATCTATGACTAATCTGCCCCTGTGTCTGCCCCCAAAAACTTCCACAATAAAGTCACTGATTATGCCAGGTGAAACAGTATCAGTCTTTCTATGGAATTATTTTACATAAGAAAAATAGGAAACAGAAATGTTTTCCCACTTCTGGAAAATAAGAGGAACATACTGTTAACAGTAGTCTCTCTCCTTTTAGCTTGTACAAAAATGGCCCTCATTTTTTAACCTTAATTTCTTCTGCATTTGTAACAAAGCCAAAATATTTCATCATCTCCCACTGTAGTGGGAGGAAAAAGGACTGATTTTTTTTTTCTTTAAAGATCCTTAATAGGTGTAAAGGTATAATAAGTATAAAGACATATGCTAGAAACAATATTTTTAAAATGACTTCACAGCAGTAGGCATAATTTAGCAGTCTTCTATTAATCATTTTGTGTTTATAGACATGTAGTTGTCTACAAAGATATATTTGTCTGGACGGTGTACCATCAACTGGTCTGAAACCCGGTGTGTGGGTGTCCTTTACCTGGGCTGTGACCCTCTGCTCTGGGTGGTGCTTGTAGATACCCATGTATAACCTGTTCACCAGGGAGGCTGGGCATTAGGCTCCTGTGTATGCATGGCATGAAAGGTCTCTGGAAAATAAAGGCTTAGAGGGCCGGGAATCTCAAACTGATATTCTCTGAGGGGGTTGGAAGAGGAAAGCATGTGTGTGGTAATGGCAAGACCAGTGTGTTTGACATGGGCTCTGGAGTAAGCTGCGAGTTGAACTGGTGGCGCTCAGCCTTGGAGGCTGAAGCATGGCTCTGCTGCTCGAACATTTGCTGCTCTCAGCCCTGATCATGAGCAGAAGGGAAAAGTAATTTTCCCCAATAATACGTTACACGTTTCATTGACTGAAATGATGCATTTCTCAGGCAGGTCTTTATTACAATTCCAGCTGTGAATCACTGCTCTGGATTTCCTCTAGCACAACTGAGATCAGAGTCCCTTCCACTCAATGTGTCACTATCAGAATGCTGAAAATCAATCAATGATTACAATTTGTGATTATTTGTGTATCTACAGGAGTAGCATGTATTGATTCCCAATCTCTACATTGCCCTTTATGCTGACAGCCATATAATGAAGAAAAACAATAAGAAAAAAAAAGAGATCAAATAAAACAACTCCTGTATAGTCTATGTTGTTGCAACTGGAATAAAATGGTTGCAAGCATGTTCAGCTCCTGCCTTACCAGTTTTATATTCATTTTACATAGAACCAGAAAATTTTAAAAATATATAAAATATATAATAATCATGGTTTAATACATCACCTGGAAATTTAAAAAAAAAGTGAATTTCTTGATCTGACACCATTGTAAGTGCAATGGGAGTGAATTATTCAAGAAAGAATGAAAACTACCTGCAATGTGGGGAGACTACATGAGGGAGCTGAAAAGCATATGGCCACAAACAACAAAGGAAAAAAATTCTTTTTTTCTTCTTCATTTTAGGCTTCTGGGATTAATAAGCAAAGGGGAACTTGAGTGCTAAATTTTTTTATGTTAAAAGGCTCATTTACAAAAAGACAAAGTAAATGGAAGAAAAATAATTTATGCAATGAACTGCTAATCCAGCTGTTTTGCTTCTGGGCTTAATTGGATTTACCTAGAATTGATATTTGGTGTCAGCATGTGTTATATCTTCAGCACAAGCAATAGTTACCAAACATAAAGAATCCTATCCAAGGCAAAATATTAATTTATTTGGCTCCTACTTATTGCAATCACTTTTTTATTCACGTATGTTACTACTTAGTATTCCTGCTTGATGCCATTTCATATATGTGATCCACTCTTAGTTATTCTATCTTAATATCTGAAGCAGTTCAGCAATGTAGAAGACTCACAGCTGAACAAAATGGGCTGGGAAATGGTTATTCATATCTTGTTCTGCCTTCCAGGCAGCTGTGCTGGCTATAAAAGTGTGCATTGTACCTAATGGCAGGTGGGTGACATCTGAATTCTTGAGTAAGACATATCCTGTCGTGTACAGTACCTTCAGCAGCAAGAACCTTACTGGTTCATTCTGGCAACGTGGAGTTACCCTCAGTGACTGAGCGAGATTTGTCAGCCAAGAAACTTCGCTCACATATAAATGCAAACCTGAATCTGTGCAGCGAAGCAGGGAAATTGGAGTCTTTCTGCAGGACAGGGGAAATAGGCTGTGGGAAGGATGTATTTCATTAAAAGCATGCATCTCAGACTCTTCAGAATGTCCAAATTATCTTTCACCTGCATTAGATGATAAATATGGCATTTTTCTCCATGGTGAGATGATAGCAATTCATGATTCACTCTATACAGGGATTCAACAGATATATGGATGTTCTCTCCCAACCTGCAAGGTTTTAGTGATTTGTTCACTTTACCTCATTTGTGGTGATTAGTTTCCTCAGCAGCAGTTTGTCCTGACTCCTCTTGTGACAGAAAATATTGAAAAAGCCAAATAATTAGTGTGAAAAGCGACAAATAGACATGAATTGTTCATGTTGTTCATGAATGGATATCCCTATTTTCTGGTGAGTGCAATGTTCCTCCTTCCCCAGGCCCTGCTCCCAGTATTATTTAAACAAATTATCAGTGGTTATGCTCCATCTCAGGGCCGTGAGTGATTCTGCATCTACATGGCAATATATGGTGGCAAAGGGTCAACCCTCCTCAGCACAGGGGATTGATATTTAACAGTGAAGAACAATGGAATAGGTGACCACATCTGAGTATTCCCAATCAGAGTCCCGGCTGCGTTTGATCAGCTTATGAACCAAGACCTAAACCTGAACTGTTGCTACACCTCAGCAAAGGAGACCACTGCCTCACTTCCCATCTCCTTCTAGTGCTTGCAACCCATCCTGCCCACCTGTTTGCTGTTATTTCTGCATGAGGTAGATGGGAGAGCAATTGGAGACTGTCATTTGTTGTGGCCCTCAGTCCAATGGCCGCTATGTCCCAGGGCTTGTGGCTCTTCCTCAAAGCACGTGCAGAGCCCGGCAGCTCTGCCTTCTCTCCTCGTGCCACAGCCATAGCCTGGCATGCTGGCATTGCCTCCACACTGGGGTGCAGTGAGAAAGAAGCTCCTTCAGTCACATGCAACAAACTGGGGCCCTTCCAAGCCTCCTGATAAACACCAACTGCAGCACGGACAGTGTTATCTGAGGCAGCGTTGTTGAATTAAATGCAAACAAGATCATTCTGAAAGCAGTATGTGGTTATTATCACGCCTTTTTTTTGTTGTGGGCTGGCAAATATTTTCACACCTCATATGACCTTTGTGAGCTGGCAAATAGGAAAACCCAGAAGGACCATCTTAGAATTTCTGTCGCCAAGAGCCAGACAAGTAGAGCTGCCACACCTTTTTAAGCACCTTAGGTAGATCTGGCTGCCTCACCAGCTGTGCAATGAAGGAAGAATTTAGAAGCTTAGTGTGTCTGTGGCTGCTGCTAATGGACATTTGGCTACTGCCTTCTCTCTAAAGCACAGGGATAGGGTATGTTTGGGAGCTAGAAGTCAAACAGGGGAGGATGAACTTCTTAAAACAATCTCTGCCTCTGGGAGTTCTCTAAGAGTGTCTCATCTTTGATCTCTGTGGAGTTTTCTCTAGGAAGTAAAATAACTTCATTTAGAGTCTTATTTTGCTTATAAAACAATTAATTGTTAATAAAGCTCCACTGATTCCAACATTTTCCTATTAAATGACCTGCAGAGGGAGAGAGGTTTAGTAACTTGGTCTACTGATACTTATGCTCAAGAGGTGATTAATCCATCAAAGTTTGCTAGACAAGTGCCACCCTCCAAAGTCAATACAGTGTGTAAAAATGGTAAACACTTGAAAAAGGCACTGTGGGGAGTCAAAGTGGAAGAGGACACCTTTTACCTGCAGATAGCTAAACTCATGGTTAAGATAATAAAGATTTGCTGGCACTGAGTAATTTGGATAGAGTAAGAGAATGTGAAAGTAAGTATTTTGCTAGCCATTTTGTCAGGGAATGTAGGGCTGATATTATTTTTCATTCCACTAATGTTCTTCTCTTTGATATGGCTGACCCAAATGGATGAGAGCTGAACTGTCCCTGTCTTTCAGAGCAGGCATGAACAAGGGTTATTCCTACCATACCTTTCCAGCCATGGGAAATACCTCTGCTGATGACGTTTCAGAAGTGGGAGTGGTGGCAAGGGAAAACCGTGGTAAGCAAGAGACAATTTAGAGACTTAGGAGGAATTTCTTCACAGAAGGCATGGTTAGACATTGGAATTAGCTGCCCAGGGAGGTGGTGGAGTCACCATCCCTGGAGGTATTTAAGAAAAGACCAAATGTGGTATTTTGTGGCATGATCTAGTTGGCATGGTGGTGTTTGGGCTTGACGATCTCAGAAGTCTTTTCCTACCTAATTCTGTGATTCTATGATTCTGTGATTCTGTAAAACAGACCTGAGCAGCACTGTGTCAAAGAGGCATCTTTCAGAATTCCTGTGTACTATTTTTTCTCCATCTTTACATCACAGCCTCTGAATACAAGATAGCTTTGGGAGTCCAGATTTTCATCAGCCCTAGAATTACTGCTGTTCATGCTTATGCATACCTTAATGATTAATGTCACTTAATCACAATTTAAGCAAGCGAAATGACCCCTCCATTTCATTTGTATCTAGTCCTCTGGTGAGTATGATAAAGAGGATTCAGATCTTTGCACTACTGAATGAGGACCATTTTTTCCTGAAGATCTGAGTAGCTTCCAAACTGGAATTTTTGATATGGTTATTATTTGTTACAGCTGAAAAATAGTCCTAATGCTTCTATCTCTTCAAAGTTATCATCTTTTTGTCTGCTTTTCTTACCCACAGGTGCAGCTGCTGCCTTATCATTAGCAGAAGTTCTAAGAAAAAAGGAGTGATTTGTGTGTTTTTAATATTTTTAAAGTGTCAAACACCTTAAGTTTAGATATAATAGAGATAATGTGAGAAAATTATAATTATAAAAATTATAATTAGCTGCTTATTTATTTGTCCATTTTGAGAATGCAGGCAATAGTATGCTTGGGGATATGTACATGGGGAACAACAGGAAAGAGTTCTGCTTGTATGCCTTGAAATTTGGGAAACCAATGTAAATAAAAACTGAACAACACAATTTGCTGATATTAATATGTGCCCCCAATAAATCACAAGAAAATCTTGCAGTAGATAACTAAAAATGCTGCTGATACATTCAAGAAATAGTTGTGGTAGAAACTACTGCCAACTTACTGTTATAGCCAAAGCCATAATTTATATTATTGTTTGTTGATTAAAAAAACTGTGTCATTTACTGGACTAACCACGTTGTGAGGTAACCTGTCTGTGGTTTTCCTTGACATCTCCACAGAAAGCAATGTCGACTGGAACTCCATAGATGGCAGCATTTCACAAAGAACTCGAACTCCTCCCTTCTTCCTTTCCTTATTTTCATTCCTTTCCTTTCCCCCCTTTTTTTTTTTTTCCTTTTCATTCTCTTCTCTTCTCTTCTCTTCTCTTCTCTTCTCTTCTCTTCTCTTCTCTTCTCTTCTCTTCTCTTCTCTTCTCTTCTCTTCTCTTCTCTTCTCTTCTCTTCTCTTCTCTTCTCTTCTCTTCTCTTCTCTTCTCTTCTCTTCTCTTCTCTTCTCTTCTCTTCTCTTCTCTTCTCTTCTCTTCTCTTCTCTTCTCTTCTCTTCTCTTCTCTTCTCTTCTCTTCTCTTCTCTTCTCTTCTCTTCTCTTCTCTTCTCTTCCTCTTCTCTCTCTCCCTCTTCCCTTCCCTTCCCTGGCTACTTCCTTGATCCACAGAAAGGACTAAGAATTCCTGTTGTTTTACAGGAACTATATAAATACTTTCAGTATTTTGAAAACCTCTGAACTATATCAGATTAGTTAGAAAATATTTTAGTATGGAAAAGATATCAAATGGATATTTATAGCATTTAAATCATTGCCTCAGATTGGTGTGAATGGGATTCTGAGAGCACGCTGTTTGCAGTACCCACTTTTGAATTATTTTGTCAGATCCTAATGTGATGGGACTAAGACTCTAAGAGAGCTATTCTGAATATTTGTGTGTTGGGGTTTTGGTTTTGAGGTTTTTTTTTTGAGGACTGAGCAAGTGCCAGGGTAGAAAGTATGTCAAAATAAAGTAGAAAAATATCAAAAGGGCAAAGTCTCCACTAAAGTATGAGAGTAAATTATTCCAAATTCTGTAATATTCCTGCTTTATTAATATGTCATATAAGACCTGCACTGCTTCAAGACAAAACTCTTGAAATTTGTTTTGCATATCAGAAAGAACTTTCTTTCTGCAAAGATTTATTTTGAGGGAGTTCTACGTTTCCTCCCAAATTAGCTTTTAGACTGATGTAAATCTCCTTATCCTCGGTGGTTTTTGCATCTCTGTGAACCTGAAAAGAAAGCAATGAACCTAATTTTGAGTTACACATGCACAAAAAAGATGATATATAGGAAGCAATAATGTTGTTGAGCCATAAATGAATACTGGAATTACAAATTGAACCATTTTATCACATAATTAGTTCTCTGAGATGACAACATATTTTGATCAAATGGGAAAATAACTGAGAAGTAAAATTAAGAAATGTAGAAAATACAATATATGCAGCTGGTGTAAAATATATAATTCCTTGGTGACACAAACATTTGACAAATGCAACTATACAGCTGTTTTTACAGAGGATTCAGGCTTATGTGAACAAATCTGGCCATTTGCCCACAATCCAGTTGGGTTTAGAGTCTGGATGATTGTATTTATACTAATCCCTGCAGCTTCTACTGAATTCTTCAAACTGTAGGAATTAAGTCTAAGCATGTTAGATCAATGTGTCCATCTTTCCATTTGGTCTAGGTTTCTTGGGGTAATATTTTGCATCCTCCACTGGCCAGAAATGTGAGAAATCTGAGTGGAGTATTAAATATATGTGAAAAGGTTCCTTCTGAAGTACCTGGATATTGCTGAGCTTGCTTAATCTGAAAAGGCAGTGTTTAGGTGGGAAGCCTTTTTTATTACCAAGAACTCAGGCATGTTCCATGTGATTCTTCCCTAACAATTTGTTACCACTGTTTCTATGAGTGTTGATGTAACTGTCTCCTTCCATCTTCATAAATAGGAAATTATTGTAACAATTTTGCAGAATTCTCAGAAGATCCCTGAGAATCAGTGTGGTTAGGACACTTATTGGGAAGGTGGCAGACCACAGGTAAAAATTCTTATTTTAGTCATTTAAAATTGGTGTTTCATATGCTAAGGGTGTGAGAGTTTGGTGACTAATCACCAATTTATTAGACTTTTTGATATGTGTGTGCGTGCGTGTGTGTGTGTGTGTGTGTCTTGTCTAACAACCTATTGTGGACACACAAAACCTTTGTAACACAAGCACTGGATTTGGCTGAATGATTCGTTACCAGCTCTGTGTGGAACACGTGGGCTCAAACCCTGGTTCTGCCACAGATTTCTCATGTAACCTCGGGCAAGAAAATTTATCTGCCTAAAAATTAGGCACCTAATCTCAGCTAGTCATCTAGGCTCCCACTATAGTCAACCTGAGAGATAGGCACCTCCAGAAGGCAGCTGTAAGCCCTGGTTCAGACCCCTATCTTTGAAGAAGATGAATCACCCCCGCAGGTGCCTGTATCTGCACCCATTGATACTGAGGGAGCCTGGGTGTCTGGCCTAAACAAGTTGCTTAAGTATTAAGCAGCTAAATAAAGGTAAAAAGCATTTCACTGTGGGTATCCCTGTGCCTCATTTGCCTGTGTGCACTGAGAGGAATTCAGCCTGTTTGTGAGGGATGATAAAACAGACACATATGGGCACGATGGCTGTGGGTGGTTTGCAAAACTTGGTTTGTCGACATCACAAGCCTTACAGTCTCAACATGCAGGAACCAAGGGGATGATTTTGTCTTCAGATATCAAAGCATATTCCATGTTTGCAAGGGGAGGCACTCTCACTTTCTGTTAGCCCTATGGATAGAGATATAGAGCAGAAGGAAACAGACATTCATTTAATCTAAAGTGTTCTTTTTAGCTGTGAACATTTTTAGAGAAATCTATGATCTACACAGATTTTGTATCTTTGACCTAGATGTCAAATGACACTAAATGTGAACTTAGCCATTTGTGTTCAACTCCTTTCTGCTAATGAAGCAATCTGAATAATTTGATCATCCTTCTGCAAGAATGATAGGAATTTAAACAGAAAGGAAGGTCTGTGTTGGTCTGTGAAATTTTTCCTTCATCCTCCAGTTTTATATTTATTGCTAGCTATCTTGGGAGTGTTTGCTCCTCTTCTCTCTATAAGTCAGCCCTTTCAGAGTCTTGCATTGTCATTTATAAGGGAGTTGTTCCCAGTGGGAAGGGACATGTTTATAAAAGAGAGATCATGAGCTATAGCCTTGTGCTAGAGTCTGGTACCATCATCTGAGACTATCCTATATAAGGTCAGAAAGACAATGTTAACCACAAGGCCAAGGATGACTGCAGGAAGAGGAACAAGCTTTTATTCTTCTCTTTGTCCAAATGCATGAGATAGATAGAGCTTTTGAATCAGGGGAGCTGGAATCAAAATGGAGCAATGGAAGGAATGTTTTTCTCTTTTCATTTTTCCTTGGGGCTGCTGTGTTTTCATCCTGCTGTGGCTAAATCTCTCTTATGAAGTACAGAGGGTTGGGGAAGTGGATACTTATACGTGCATCTGAAAATGCATGCAGTATTGACATAGAAAAAACATTTTAAAAGATCAAATTTGGATTAGATATGTCTGAAAATGCCTTTTTAAAAAATAAATGCTATATCACTTTAATCTGCAGTATAATTTAAAAACAAAGTATATGGAAGCATAGAGAACTTTTATGTATTCATACATTTCATTAATCTCTGAAATGGACAGTTAAAAAGGAAAGACACACAGGATTACATCCTGAAATATATATTTCTTTTCAAAAAGAAAGATGTAGCTGAATCTCTTATACTTTGAAATCAGGCCTAGGGTGTCTAATCAAAACTTGTGGCTTCTCAACATTTAGGCAGGGAACTTTGATCACATACTTGACAATGAAGATGGTTCTGTGGAGGTAAAGAGCAACTTGCTGATTTAAGCATGTTCATTTTTCTCACACTGTTAAGTGAAAGCTTATGATCATAAAGAGTGAATTTCTATGTGTCCTTTTGTCTGTTCGGCTCTTCTTTTTCATCTGCACTAAAACAATATAAAAAAAAAGAGAGAAAATACTAAGAAAAGGCAGTATATAGACTGAACTAAAAAAAAACAATTTTTTTTATTTCCCTGGAAAACAAGGCTGCTGTTTTAGATGACATTTTTGGTTTTGACAAAATTGTCAAAAGAGATTTAACTCCTCTCTTTCCAGATCATAAGATTTCTGTAAAAGCAAGAGTGCCAAGCAAAGTATTTCCTCTGTCTATTATTGAAGACAGATTGGATTTAGCAAACTCAGTGTTATTTTGAGATAAGAAAATTGCACAGAAATAAACAACTTGACATTTTACTTCCTCTTTACACTCTGCCAGAGGTGGAAACCACATGAGTGTAGGCATACTGGCTCGGAAATATGAAACATGACAAATCTTTGTTTTGCTTTGTTTTCAAACTCTAAGCTGAAGAAATTGCAAGCTTCCCTGTAAATTACATTAAGGTTTCCCTAGGTAACCTATGATTCTTCAGAACCTTTTTTTGTGTTTTTGAAAACTGTTAAGCCAAGCTAGTAATTGTTTATTAGTCCTCAGTGTACAGTTTAAGCCAAATAATTGCAAACATACCCATTCTTATATCATCTTAAAACTACTGATACTGAAGGGAAGCTGTTTCCTCTTAGAGGAAAAGGCATATTTTCTTATTAAATGGGACTGTGGGTCATATGAAGTGTGGCCCTGCTGCAGTCAGTGGAAGGTTTGCCCTTGAGGTAGTGGGACACAGTTCCATCCCCCTGGTGTTGCATCCCTTTTTGTGCAGTGCCAGTGCACCGTGGTGCTCGTTGGAAGCAGAACATCAGAGCTACATACACTGACTGCCCCAGTCCTGAAGTGTGCCTAGTGCACCCTTTTGAAGTTAGATTGTGAAGGATGAGAAGGAGGAAATTATGATGGAAAGATTAAAAACCCTTACTATTGAAATTCACATGTTTTTTATGATTTAGAAATTGTATACCCTTTATTAGATGATTGTTGCCAAGTTAAACCAATCATTCCATTGGTATGATTTTCTACCAGGGAAAAACATTTTTGGAAACTAATCAGTAAATTAGATATTAATTCGTTATGTGATGTTTATCTGGAAAAATAGGTGTACATTTTATTTTGAGAAAGTTCCTAACCTTTCTTTAATTTGTAATTGCTTGATGTGCTGCTCAGTTATTGTAAGAAGTTATGAAGGATTTTGTATGCTTGTGTTACCAAGTACTCTGCTTATTTCCAAGAGGAGGTAAATGGTCTCTGAAGGACTATGAGAGAGTTTGAATGAGCTGGACTGAAGACCTGAAAATGCAGTAGATAAGTCAGACCTGGTTTGCACTGCCACTGTGGGTTAAGTTCCACAGGGACTTGTACTAAAAGGTCCAAAGCTTGAGCTTTGGAATCACTTTTAAGTTCACATAACCTATGTTCTTTATCTAATTCATTACACCAAGCCCCTGTGAATTTCATTTAGCATTCCCCATTTCTGATATTAGTCCTTTTGTATTTTTTCCACATATGAAAAACTGAGATAAGGCAAATTAATTCCCAGCCAGAGGATGGATTAGTTATTATTCAGATTGCATTTCCAAATATTATATATAATACCATAGGAAACTATGGATAAATATAATTTAAGATTCTGGAAACCATCTCCAAGATATGGAGAACTATTCTTTTTAAAAACAGGCCTGTTGATACTCTGGGGAGACACACAGTACTAACAAGACAAATAGGAAAAATCTCAACTAAAGCCGCTGTATTTTGTGTAAGATAGAATTTAACTTTATGAATAACTTAAGACAATAATTCTAAGGTTAGAAAAATCAGTGTCTTGGATGAAGAGGGAGGAATTAGTGCTTGTAGAGGACATTACTAGCCATAATACTGGTGGAAAGAATGTGGCTTGTGAAATCACAGACATTGATGGAAAAAAGCTTTCAGGTAAACTGTACGGTCATTTTGAGACATATGAAAATGAAATTATTTTAGTTATTGTAATTTTAAAATATATTTCTTATTTTTACAATCAATATTATCTATATTACAATGAATCTTCACCTTCTGTGCCAGCCAATCATTATTGTATAAAAGGAAGAGGAAAGAACATTCCTTGTATTAAAAGCCTGCCTAGAAATACCAAACAATATGCTTTTCTGATGGACAGTCTACTGTCTTGCACACTATAAGTTTCATTTAGGAAACTTTGAGAAAACTTTTCCTTATGGTAGAATATTTTTAATTGTAACATTTGACCTGAATTAATTTAAGTCACAAGGTAAATTAAGCCACGGTCTTGTTAGAAATTATAACTCAGGTCTGTAGTTTGTGCTGTCTTGGAGATTTCCCTACTCTTCCTGTGGTTCAGAGATTATTCTTCTTGTCTTAATCCAGTCATTATGTTATGACTGTCACAACTCTCTGAATGCCATAAGTCTTAAATGGCCTGGCCAAGAAGCCAGGTCTATAGGAGAAAATACATATGTCATACTGACTGCCATGAGATAGTTTTAGTGACAGAGCTGACCACTAGTAAAGCAATTCTCACCAAATTATTGAAATGCATGAAACGTTTAGGTAGGAGAAAGTCCAATTTTTTTGCTCTAAGTTAAAGGGAATTGGTAAAAGGAATGGTACTGTTCTTTCCAAATGGTTGTCTTGATTTATAGTCTTTGGTCTGTATTTCTTAATTTTTGACAGTTTGGCACTCCCTCCTAAAATTAGAAGAGTGATAGAGAAATGGCAATTTCTTCATGTTGGAAATGCTTTATTCTGTACATTTCTCCTAAGGTAACATATTTAGTCCTCTGGATACTGCTTTACTTATGCAAACAGACCTCAATAATCCCTGTGACAATGTACTGGGTAATAAATACTCTGTTCACAATCCAGCCAGGCCTCCAGGTCAGTGAGTGATAATGTTCAATTCTGACGTTCACCTATGTGAATTGCTAGAGTGGGCTGGAAGCTGCATATAGCTGAGAAGAGTGGTCTTTTATGGTCTTTTCTGGTCTTTTCTGGTTGATGTCAAACTTTGTTATTTTGTTTCAGGCTGCCACTAGAGAAGGGGCTGGGCTGCAACTCTCAGCTATCCCAAGTGAACACTTTCCTCACTCACTTTTGTAGATGGCCTTCACTTGTCCCTTCATCTGCTACAGGGGATAGTTATGCTTTCTTTCTCGTTGCTGCAAAGGTGCATCTAGAGTCCTGGTGTTTGACATCATTTTTTGTGGATCACAGTGCAGAAGAACAACAACATAACAATCTGGTTTTTGTAATCAGGGCATCTCATGCAGGTGTTGTGCTGTGTAAAGGAAATGATGACTATGTTAGTAAACCCAGACCTCTGAGCAGGCACAAGCTGTCTGCTGTAATATGCACAGCAGACACAGGACCCAACCCTAAATATTCTGATTAAGAAATGAATTTTGACATTTACTATAATGCAAACAGAGTGTTTCTTCCTGGTTCTGTGTGAAGGGTGGAAAATGTCTTCTAGTGGTAATGGACCAAGACACAATTAATTATCTATAGTAAGAAATCACTGCTGGGTCTAGTTGGTATCTCCTGCATCCTAATCATGTGCTCAAGAGAGAAAAAAGAGACAATCTCACATGCTAATCATTTATTTTGTCTGATGGTAAAAACAAGTGGAAAGTAATGGCAATACTGTCCTTTGTTTCTTTCAGATTTGTATTTTATTTATATTGTTTTAAATTTTTAATGTATTATGTTCTGCCATGTTTCCTTTATTTTCTATCACACACACTTACTAAGTCAGGAGAAGAAAATGGACTCTTTTCAAAACTCTGTGAAGCTGACCAGTTTTTGTTTGGTAAAAATACATAGTGCAACTTATCATATTATTCTGGAAGTCTGGTTTTTCCCATGCATTCCAATGGTGATCTCCATTTCCTCTGCTCTAATCAACACCATCAGCACAAGAAAAAAAAAATCTGCTTCCTATTTGATTTTAAAGTCCCCTACATTTTTATATATCTAAGACACTTTGAGAAAGTTTTTAAATGCCTAGCCATCAAAAAAAGCTGTTGGTTCAGTAGATGATCCTTTCCACAGAAATAGTTCCATTACCTTCAGTTTTGCTCTGAGACAGGAATAACTGTGATGGGGGGAAGGCCATTCCACAAGAAAGAGTGGGATTGGATCCAAGAGTAAAGATTGCTGATCTGGTGCAGCATGTCAGGATTAAGGCTGGCCTGTCTGTTGCAGACAGGTTTTAGAGTATCTTTCCAGCTTCTCCTAATTAGCAGCCTTCTCAGCATTTATTTTCATGAGACTGAATCTCTAGACCTGGCATCCTGAATCTGAATCCTTTTTATTTGGGGAGGTTGTCCTCTAAAGTCCCTGACCCCCAGTGCCTGATTAAAGCGTGACTGGCAACTCTCTTGAATTTTGCCTTTTCTGAGTACCCTAAATTAGGGTGATATTCCACTAGAAATACACACATAAATTAGGATTACTTATGTGAGTAGCGTGAACTCGTCCTTCCTTATTCTTTTGTCATTAATTGATCTTATTCAATTGCTTAGTGTACTGTGGTAGAACTGAAATAGAATAGAGTGTCATATTGCAGAACCATAGCGAGTTATTATGGTCACGGTCTTTCCTCTGACTATTTGCAAATTTGCATTTTACTAACAGGAGAAGCATGTGCTAGATTAAAACAAGGAGGCTTTTTTTCTTTTCTTTCTTTTCTTTCTTTCTTTCTTTCTTTTTCTTTCTTTCTTTCTTTCTTTCTTTCTTTCTTTCTTTCTTTCTTTCTTTCTTTCTTTCTTTCTTTCTTTCTTTCTTTCTTTCTTTCTTTCTTTCTTTCTTTCTCTCTTTCTTATGCTTTCAAATTTTTTGAGAAATAACTCTCAGGGAAATATGTTTTCTAGATGGATTGCCACCTGCAGAGTATACTATATATCTTTGTTAAATCATTTTCTGTCTCTGCAGAAATAGCAGTTTAGTTTTGCAGTATTTTTAAACAAAATGACTGAGCATTTAGCACAATTATGTTCAGCACTATAATCTTTTTTTTTTCTTCTTTTGTCGAGCCATCCTTTAACAGGGAATAAAAAATGAGACACACTGTAAGCTATTTTGCATAAATGAATAATTATGATTGCCACATATTGCCAATTGTAATTAGAGATAATAATGCTAGGGTTTTGGAGCTTTTACTCATGCATTGCTTTTCCAAGCAAAACAGAACTTTTGTAACATTCATCCAGTTAAGTGAACAGATTGGGTTTTCCACACACACACACACACACACACACACACACACACACACACACACACAAGAAAAGCTTGGGCTTTTCTTTTCCACTGCATTTTTTTTAATGATAGCTTTAATTAGTTGGAGGTAAATAAGTAAATAAATGGCACACTATAAATAGTAGTCTCTTAGCAAAATTAGAGGCACATTAAAGATAACACACTTTTGGGACTTGCAGATCAGTTAGCAAGTCGTCTGAGCATTAGAGGGAAATTGGCAGCTGCTTACAGTTAGCAACCAAAAATGCTGTAGGTAGTGTGTGCATGTGCAGATCATTTAAGGGCTCAGTTTCCCTTATTTACATTCCATCACCTCTGGGATTTGAGAAAGGGTTGTTGGGTCTTTTCTTGTTAGGGGTTTTGTGGCTTGGTTTTTTGTTGTGGGTGTGTGTGTAGAGGGGTTTGATTTCTGAAAACTGCTGAGTTTAGAAACAGTGTTAGGCATACCTGCTTGCAGAGCAAGTTGCTCACTGCTGCTGTGGTGAAAGCTTCACTTTAATCAGCTCTCGGATACTGTGCATCCACATTGACACAGAACTTGGCATGGTGCTAGACTAAAAACAATGCAGTTTAATCAGGTGTGGAGTGCTGGCTTATTACTTTTGCCAGTAGCTTTGTTTTACTTGGACTGCATAGCCTTGTAAGAATTCAAAGCCATTGCAATATTGCTGAAGAAGCTTTCTGAGATGTGTAACTAACCATAATGCTGTATCTCCAGGGTACTGAATGAATGTGGCAAACGAACTGTACTTTGCAACTGTCTCATTTTCCAAGGAAAAATGGACCAACTTCGGGAATTGTTGTTCAGCTCCCAGTCTCAGTGGGAGTTCTGTCTGAGCACAGACAGACTACAGCCTAAACAATGAGCATTAAATTTGGGCCCTTCATCTCAGGATCTCACAATTCTTTTGGAAATGTTAGCAAATTAAGGTTCACATCCCCCCACCCTGTAAAATAACCCTGTCTCTCTTTGTCAGATGGGTAAAGAGCATCATGAATTAGGGACGACAAGAAGAGCTACAGATCAGAAATCTGACTCTAGAGTAGGCTGCTTTATTGTCATTGTTCATTATTTTCCATAGCCCTGTTGATCCCCATCTCTTATTATGTTTCTCAAGAGTTTTCACAACTGGGAGTTGAGAGCGTTTGGATGTGATTTTCCACACGGATTATTTGATGCATTTTCCTCATTCTGCATATCCTGACTTGACTTTGTCACTTAAACCCTATTTGGAAGGGTGCTGTAGCCATTTCAGGTTACAAATCCTGCTGTTTTGCCTACCACAGAATGATTAAAATGCTAACATAATCTCTGTTCCTTGCCCTGCAGAAGCTTTCATGTGGCAGCACATCTCACAATTAGGCCACACCTAGCTGAAATCTCCCAAAGGAGTGCTCTAGAAACTATTATCCTCTTTAGGGATTGGTAACCTGGCATAGATAAAAATAGAGGGAAAAGGATACCCAATACTCTCTTAAAATATATTTTTAATGGAATTTGAAAATGATTTGACTATTGCTGCTTTCTTTCTTGGACAAGGGATGTATCAAAATGCTCTCCAAGTAATTTGTGCTTTGCAAATAGGGTAATTTTCTTCTCTCAGAGCAGAATATTTTCGATATATTTGTATCTTAGACAGAATTTTAACAGAGTTTTACCAGCAGATCTTTACAGGCTAACCTTCTCACCATTCAAGATCTCTCAGCAATGTTGTTGTAACAGACACAGTTTTTGAAAATAGTAGTATTGGAAAAATACTTTCTGTATTTAACTTGCTTTAATATAGGGCATTTACTACTTAGATGAATTCCTAGTTGCTCTTTCTCTTTCTTTTTTCCTCTTATCTGCTGTTCTCTATTCCCTGCTTCCTTACCGTCTTCTTCTTCTTCCCTGGGTACACACCTCCTGAAACTTTGTTCCCTTTCTTTTCTCTTAGGTGAATATTCTATATAATTTCTTTCTTTTGCTTACTCCTTTGTAAGTAGATTCACAAATGGTCACCCTCCCTCATTTGATTTTTTCTCTACAGTGACCTTCTCAAGGTTGTAAGTTTGCTGATTTTCTCAGAGTAATAGCTCAAAGTCATGTGCTTATTCTCTATTTGAGAAGCTGTTTACTGTTGTCTGGGCTTTTATCATGTGGTGGTTCAGTATTTTCTTCTCTCTTATTTTGTTTCTCTAGACAAACACAGTTCTGTGCTGTTACAGGTAGTGCTGCAGATATGAATTTTCTATTATTTTACTTAAACCCTGGCACCCATTCTATTTGCATTGCTTGGACAGGTATGCTGGCTTTTAAGGTTTTTTTACTTTATGTTTCACTGGTTTTAGGTCAATTTTCAAACTATTCTTATGATTTCTTTTATTCTGCCTTTTATTTGTAGGAGAAATTCAACAGAAAGTTTGAGGGCCACTTCCTTGCCTACATTTCAAAGCCTCCTTTGAAATTCTCCTTGCCTTCCTACATTTCTCAAAATGTCACAAACTTAAGTCTATTGTCCACTGCTTATCCTCCTTATCAATATTTTTTCCATGTTTCTTTTTACTCCCTGGATATCCACTTGTTAAGCATTAATAACTTTCTTTATATTGCAGTTGTAATCTGTTGCAGCTCTAATCATCATATCAGCGCTAATCATCACATATCATCAATCTTTGTAGGATGCTGATTGCCATAGAGATATCAATCTACGACTGGATGTCTTGAAAATTGTGGAAACATAAGTAAAAAGTTACTGCCACTTCAGTCTCTTGTCCTGTGTTACACTTATCATCGTCTGGAATCAAACACCTGCAAATACACCTATCCTGCAACCTCATTCTAGAGTTTGCTCAACAACTCGTTTCTTCTCACCTGTCGTGTGACAGAATCCTGCAAAGTTGTACAAATAAACTTGAGTCTTAACTAGTCAAAAAACACTTTTTTCTTTGTTTCTTTGTTTCTTTGTTTCTTTTTTCTTTTTTCTTTTTTTTTTTTTTTTTTTTTTTTGTGTGTATTATTACACACAAAGATCCCTGGCTAGTGATTCCTAATGAGCCTGAGGACTATATGGTACAAGGAGCACAGGGATTGCTGGTTCCCCTTGTTCATTTTAGGCCACTCTGTGCTGCCACATTCATGTATATTCAAGCTGGGCATGCAAGCTCAGCTAAATCAATTGCCCTCAGTATACACTCAAGGCCAAAGACATGGAAGTACAGGCAAAAAGGAGGAAAATGGATCTAATGGGGGGGGTTTCTAGTGCCAATTATTTTAGGGAATCTTTTTGAGATGAAAACTGAGTAAGGAATCACACCAGATTCCAATGATGATGAGAGAAGGCCAGTTTAATCTTTCAGTTTGTTGGATAAATGGAGGAGAGAGGGTAAAATAATTTCACAGTATCACAGAAATGCTGAGTTGGAATTTTTCTGCTGACACCCATCTCAGAGCCATGCATTGACCTGATGGATCTGCCTATTCCTATCAATATTATTCCTTGTTACCAGAAGAATTGAGGAAATGACTACCTGTGCTCTTGATCCCTTCTGCCAATCATCCAAGGGCCCTGCAGTCTCTTTTGATTGCTGTTGGACTTCTCTTTTTTATTTTGTCACTGTCAGTTTGAACAACCTGTAGTGGATAGTGATCAGAGAACCTTACTAGACTGGAGAGTTTTCCAGTGATGTCCCTTATCTCCCCTGGGAGACAACAGACTTCCCTGTGACTTGTGTCTGGTCTGCCCATTGGGCCCTCTGTTCCCCTTAGGAGTGTCCAATTTAAACTCTCCTTCTTTTCCTCTGAACAGAGGAGCTTGTGATGGAGGGTACAGGAGCTGTTGTTTTAAGACACCCCACTACCCTGTAGGACCTTTGTCCCACCCCATCAGTTGTCTGGCCTTCTGATTCTGGAGCCTTTACAGAAAGTGCCATTCCTACTATGCAAATTCTGAGAAGGAGGAGGAGCCTTCCTCCTGGCACCTGCTGTGACCTGCTTCCAGCCCCCATCTTCATCGGACCCTTGATGAACTACCCTTGTCCTTTAATTCTCCTGCAGGGCCTGAGTCCACCTGCTTCTTTGCAGCAATGGAGGCTCCGCACTCCCAGGAGTCTTGAGACTTCAAGATCTCTGAAAGTAACTGGTCAATGTCTGAGTTGACCAGTTGACTGTTCATTTGTTTGAGCACTGGGTAGCCTGTACACTTCTTCCTGTAGCTCCTTCACCTGGCAATGCAGCTCCTCAACCACAGCACAGTTTCTGCAAAAGAACTTTTGTCAACCCAGCCTTGCTAGGAGGCCTCAGGCCCTCCGGGCAACCTCTGGCCTGGAGAGCTGCACCTCCCATCAGCAGGTCTGTCTGTCTGGAGGCCTCTGACATGGCTGGGGCAGTGACCTTCACAGCTGCAGGGGATATTGAACTTTATGGTGTGTCCGCACCATAACTGAGGAAGCTTAAACCAGTACGCTAAGACTGGGGATAAAAGGATCTCTTTGCTCTTCCTTACCACTTTCCTCACCCAAACAAAAAAGGTTCATTTCAGTTGAATGACATCTTTCAGAAACAAACCAACAAAACCAAAACCAAACCAAAACAAAACAAAAGAACAGAAAAACCTGAGATTATCTTGGTTAGAGCGTGGTGCTGACAGCCCCAAGGTTGAGGGTTGAGTTCCCATATGGAGAATTCACTTAAGAGCTGGACTTCATGGTCCTTGTGAGTCCCTTCCAACTCTGAATATTCTGTGATGCTGTGGAATGATGAATCACAGAATCACAGGCTGGTTGGGCATGGAAGGGACCTCTGAAGGTCATCTGCTCCAGCCTCTCTGCTTAAACAAGGTCCTTTAGAACAAGCTGCCCAGGACCATGTCTAGACAGCTTTTGAATGTTTTCAAGGGTGGAGAACCCTCCACCTCCCTGGGCAACCTGTGCCAGTGCTCAGTTATCCTCACTTTTTCCTCAGTGAAAAAGTGTTTCCTGATGTTCAGAGAGAACCTCCTGGGTTTCAGTTTATACTTTTGTCTTTTGTTCTGTCACTGGGCACTATGGGAAAGAAACTGGGTCCTTCTTCTTCACAAAACCTCCCTTCAGGTATTTGCATACCTTAATAAGACCCCCCTGAGTGGTCTGTCCTCTGAGAGAACAGTCCTGTCTGTCTCAGCCTTTCTAGCCTTTCCTCATAGGAGAGATGCTCCAATCCCTTTGTCATCTTAGTGGCCCTTTGCTGAACTATCTCTTGTGGCTCCATATTTCTGTTGTCTTGCAGCTGTTGTGAAACACTTTGCCCTTCCCTTTTAAAAAATGCATTTTCAGATGAAAACATCCAACTACTTAATCACAAGTGTGTGAATAGCTTTTATCTACCCAAATAATTTTCCAAAGGACAAAATATTAAACTTTTTTCTTTAGACCAACTTATGTCAATGGATTTCTCTGGTTTTTTTTACAAACTACATATTTCACAGGTCAGCCTTTCTGTGCTATATTGGTACAATCCCTAGATAACTTCAATGAATTAATACAATCACTTCTGGTTTACAGAAGTGCAACTCTACTGAGATTTTGAAATTTATTATAATATTGTGCAAATAGATTGTGTCTCTCCTTTTCAGGAACTGAATCTAAGCATTCATACTAATTTGTTTTCCTTGGTGTTGTTAATGAATTTGAGACTGTTAATATTTATAACATTAGCAATTATTCTTAATGATTATCATTGTTCAGGGAATTTTTCAAAGTATGAAAAATGCAAGTAAGCACCCAAGTGAGAGAAAAAAACATTTGCCTAATAGTGTTAGTGGGTCCTTTATTTAAAATATATAATCCATCCTCATTTTCTGTCTGTCTTGATAAACATATGAGTAAGAGATAGTGTTTGACTGGGAGCTCACGTTTGCCTTGTCTTTTTAAATTAAATTTTAAAATCTCTTCAAAAAATAATGATTCAGTAGCCCCCTTTTTTCTTATTTTTTGGTTAGCTGTATTTTTTGCCTGCAATAACAAAGCCATGGAAAAAGACAGCAATCCCCTTGCTCATGTGATATAATTCCACACTCTGAATGTGAATACTGGCAGATCAGCAGAATGAGCCATCTGCAAGCTATAAGCTGTGTCTTTGCATGAGTAGATTTAGGATAAAAAAAAATTGTCTGACCTGGAAGCCAAACGTTACTTGGCATCTTTACCAGAGATCCCTGCAAGGCCAGCCACTGCTTGCGCTGAATTTGTGTCCTTTCTAAAATATATGTCCCTCCCTCTTGCCATCATATTTTATAGCACATGTACATAAGTGCACACACAGAAATGCACACACACAGGGCTGCACCACAGGCCACCTCAGAGATGCTGTACTGCAGTTTAATGAATATCAGACTTCATAGTCAGTCTCTGTTGGATTGCCATGCTGGTGAATAATGAATATCATACTGCAAGGTTAATCCCAAGTGGCCGGTTTCCTGGTTTTAACAGGCTGGGCGTTAGTCTGAAATGCTTGTAAATGTCTACAGTTCATGCAATGTGCTGTGTAGGAACATGCACCTCTAAATCCTCACCTTACTCAGGCCAGTAACTCTTGCTGAAGTCAAAGGAATTAGTCAAGGATGTAGCACAAGATGGATTTGTGCCTGCAGTCCTGCCTCTCCACCTCTCATCCCAGTTATTATCTCCCAAGCTGCTGAAGTCTACCTCAAACAGAAGGGTTATGCATTCTGCCAGTTTTTCCTTTTCATGTGTTGCTGTCACCCTTCTAAGCTTGTTCTGCTGGCTCTGACATCCTGGTCCTCTGAATTATAGCTTGTGCCTTCAGCTAATGAAGTTGTTGGCAAAATTCCCACTGACTTCATTCAGAGAATGATCCAGCTGAAATAGTGCTGACTTCTGAGAGCTCCTGAGCCCTTGTGGCATAAATGTGAGCTGCAGAGCCACAAGATTTGTAAAAATTTGTCCCTAGATTATAGAACTTTGGGACAAGTGGAGTATATATTTCCAAATTGTTTGCAAAGTGCCATTTTCACCTAATGCATTCTAGAAATTATTAAGTGACAGTAACCCTTGTCAAATGACACAAAATCTCAAACTCATGGTAGGAACAAGGAGCAGGAAGCCATTTGCTTTTAATGCCCTTGTGTAGATGCATATGGGAAGGAAATAGAACTACATCTTCAAAAAGAAATCCTTTTTTCCCCCTCTAGTTTTTCTTTTTGGCCTCCTTCTCTATTCACCCCATTGGGAGAACTAGAATCTGATCAAACCTTCCCAGCTGTTCTAGCTAGAAGTTATTGCCAGCATAGGGCAGGTTTTTTGATCTCCTGTGTCTGCTTCAAAAAAGACCTGCTTTGAATTGCATTTAAATTTTCCCTCCCATTGAATTCAACATCAGCAAAACCAGATTAAAACAAAAACAAATGAAAAAAAATTTGTTTCTCTAGCATTAAAAGACATAGAGGTTTATTTAACATGAAATAATGTATTGCATGATCCTTCTGCAATTACAGAGATCATTAGTGCTGCTTAACTGTTCTTTTAATATAAACCATAACAACCTAGAGACATTCTCAGGTCTTGGGACTGTAGGTGGTGACTGTAGGTGCACTACAAAGAGAAAAAGCAAGTGGCTGGTCATGCTATCAAGGTGTGATATAAACATGACAGGCACTGAGAGGGAAATATTTGGTATATAAATGTATGAACATATTGGCTGTGGAGAACAGTCCTACCAAAGCAGCTTTCAGCATCCCAAAGAAGGGAGTAACAGTAACTCTGTGATGGGGAAAGGGTAGCTCTTTGAAGGCTGTTACTGCTCTGCTTGGCACCTGCTTGTGTGAGCCTGGGAAACACTGGCAGTGTTTTGGAGGGCAAAGTTGGCCTTCTTTATGCTTTTCACCTCCATACATCATAGTGACTTGGAGCACTTCCCCTTAAACTGTGTGCGCTGCTGGCCACCTATAGAATGGGGCCTTTGTTCTGCCCACACTGATATTTATGCAACATCCATCTTTGTGCTTCGTGACATTTAAATGACAGAGTGCTGGGCTGTGGCTCACTGTAATAACGTGGTCTCTATTCTACCTGCCCTCTAGAGACTGAGGCCATGTTTTGAGCAAACTGGCCAATTATTCTATTTAGGGAGCCGTAGCAGAAATGCTACAACAGAAGCAGGAATGACTTTATAAAGCATGTGTTGGTACAAATACAGCTCTAGGTACCTAATGCTGAGCAAGCTGACAGCTTCATATGTGCACCTTGCTTCCACTCTGTGGAGTACCTCGCTCAGTTTTTCCCTTCCATGAGAAGTTAAGGATGCAGAACAACATTTAACGCCAGCAATAATCACATCCTGCCTTACAGCAGAGGGAACAGCAGGCAAGTTCTCAGAAACAGGAGCTAGAAATTGGATATCCAAGTAGGTACTTAACTATATGTCTACTGTGCTAATTTCCTAAAGAGCTTAATGCCAGTCCTGGAGTTAGGTCAGGCACGACAGCAGGAGAGGCAGCCACGTTAAGGGTCAAGGGCCCCAGGAGGCGAAAACTTCTGCCCATTCCCTGACTCATTTAGGTCAGACAGAGCTTACCAAGAGTTGAGAAAGCTCATTAAGATGAGGAATAAAAGGAGAGATGTTGGCTTTAGAGCAAGGAGAGCTGCAGCATGGGGAAATGGCCCCTGCAGCTCATGTTTTGTGAGAGATGGTTTCTTTTTCTTTTCTTCTTCTTTTTTTTCCTCCTGAATTAATAAAGTCAGCCTGAGGGAAAAGCCTGAAAAAGATTTTGGCAGGATGTTAGTCCTTCCTGGGTTAGGGAAACAAGCCAATAGCCTTACAGGCAGCTGACTCTTTAATCACATATTTAGAATCTGAGAGAAAAATATTCTGAGGTAGCTAAGTGACCTCTAGAACCAAAGCCTATTTCAAATATTACTCAGAGATTTAGGAACCAGGGCACCCTATGAAGCCCATCTATCATCTTAGCCCTTCTAAGAGCTCAGAATGTTATCATTCCTTAAAGTTTGAAATTTTTTGTTCTGTTGTTTTGCTTTTTTTGTTAAGGTTTTTTGTTTTTTGTTTTTTGGTGGTTTTTTTTTTGTTCTGGTGTTTTTTTGTTTGCTTGTTTGATTTTTTAAAATTTATTTATTTTCTTGTGACATTTTGTAACTGAGACTTTGGATTCTGTATGACATTATCATGTTTGAGAATGTTAACTTTGATTTTCTGTTCCCAAAGTTCCAGCTGGGCTCACTTGGTTTCCTGTGTATTCAGACCCTTTGACAACCTTTCAAAGCATGGAACCATGGATGTAAGTAGTTGAACATTGACTTCTCTCTCCAAGCATAGGTCAAAGTATGAACACAATGAATGAAAACAAAATGTGGTATTTCTCTATCCAGTGAACTGTCTTGAAGCACGAAACCAGACTGGGTCCACAGAAAACACCATGTTCCCTTCTCCCTTATTGCACCATTGCTGAGAAGATCTTTCTCAGATTGACAGGGATTACTCAATCTTCCATACATTTCTGAAAACACTTCAAAGGGTTTCAGGAACATGGGCTATGTGATCACCAGAAAAAGAGGAAAAGTTGGGAACCAAATGGGTGGGAATATATGCAACCGAGTGCTGTAGCTCCTAACTGGATGCCCCTACTACCTGAAATCACTTTGCTTTTGCAAAGTATGCTCTCACAAGAAAATGAGAAATTGCTGAGTGAAGTTATCCAGCTTAGCCCAGAAGGATGCTTGAATCCCACAAGAGAAAGTTGGCTCAGACTACACCTCGGAAGTTTGTTCTCCCTCTAGCTCTGGAAGCAGGGGCTGTTTTGAGGTTGTGGGGTGGTGGCTGCAATTGACTGTTTGATTTGATGAAAACATGGCCGTATTTTGACTTTTCTCTTTGTTCAGATGGATTTAAAAGTCTGAAAAATTCAAAAAGTTAATAGTTTTCATATATGCAGATGGGACTTGAAATGGTGATGCTAATGTAGCCATGTGTTCCACTTCAAAACATGTAAAGGGCCCTGTGGTCAGAAAACAGCTAAGTTGCAGAAAATGTAAAAGGAGACCCTTTGTAGTCTTTTTAAATCTGGAGTCCAGCAGTTCAAGTTCTGACCTAAAGGAGAAATACAATTACTCATTTGTTACTTTGGTTCCTAATTTAAAAACTTTCCCAATTACCAAAAGTGCTGGAAATTAAAAATCACTTTCTTTTTTTTTTAATTAGTAAAAACACTGGGAAAAGTGGAAAATTATGTGAAATCTCTTACTAGAGACCTTGTTGGATAGTTTTCTTTCAGCAAAAGTAATAAAGCAATCTTCTAGAGGAATTCTCTGATGAGACAAAAGGAAACTGAAATGACAGAGCATGTAGTAGCACCATAGAAATTTGGAGCACATATTTAAAAAAGGGAATTTTTCTGGACTTCATTTATGCCTTGGAAGCCAGGGATCCATTTAATCACAGAGCAGAAAATCTAATGCACTGGTAGCTGTCTGTTTTTCAGATTTCTTTATTTTCCATATGCATCTGAAACTGTTGGAAAGCGGGAAACAGAAAATCGCAAAAACCATGCCTTTGGGGACTGGTACCCCTGAGAAAATTAGGTAAGTTCTGACCACAGCTCCAAGCTGATAATAAATGTGTGGCAAAGAAGATGGGAGGGTGAAGAAGACAGTCAGCTACTGATTTGGACAGAGCACAGAATTCCAGCACAATTAAGCACGAACAGGATTGGTGGCAGAGAAGAAAGCTGACTGCACCGCGTGAGCTGAGATGGGGCAATGTCAGGTTATCACATCCTAGTTAAGCCAGGAGCAGCTGCTGACAGCAAAACCAAACCTAGTTTGCTCCTTGGCTGAAAACTTAAATATCAACACCCTTTAATTATGCATAAAAAGATAAACAAAGCTAGCAGCTTTAAAGTACTGTTATTAATTGCACCAAATGTTAGTGAAAGGTTGAATTATTCATAATTATAGTTCTCAGGGGTTTCTTGATTAAGGGAAATAAGGAGAATTTGTTGTGAGTATCTCATTCCACACAGCTTTCTCAGTTTGCCTAATCCAAGAAACAGGGATATATTTTACATGTCAGTTCTGCAAAAAGTGCATATATCTGCTAGTTCCTTAGCAACCTTCTGGGATATGCTTGCATCTACTCCCATAAACCCTGCATATTGGAAATTGTCTCCAGTGGGTTTCCAGGAATCAGTGGATTTTGCCACAATAATAATACCATTCATGTGCAGTTAGAGTAAATATTTTTATTTACTTATAGGAACATTGCTGCGTTTTGGAGTTTATGGAAATGTTTCTCTAGGAAAATACTATGTAAACACATTTCATTGAAAGCCCTCTGCATGAATGAAGAAGGTTGTAAGCTGTATACAATTTTGTAATAATGGAAAATAAATACTCCTCCTTCAGAAGCCAAGCTGTTCTTGTCATAGCCCTGGCCCTCTTTTCTCTCTCCATTGTAGCTAGAGGTAATAGCCAAAATCAGTATAAACTTCTGGAAAGGAAGATTTTAAAAGAACAATATGTGTCTCTACAGTTTGTGCAATTTCCTCTTCAAAAAGTTATCAGCATAGCATACATGCCTTAAATTTATAATTCTGGTATAATTTATGGGTGATCTAAACCTTATCAAAAACCTCATACTTTGGTAACTTGCATATGATAACAGACTGAGGGACAGTTCAGCTGAGTCATTTTTAGTCATGTGAGTTGTGGGATCTACAGTGTTTTCTGTATTCAAATTCAAAATGTTCACTGCAATCAGGAGTGTGTGGGTCTCCTCCAGCAGCTTATTCAGTGCATGTCAAAGCCTTCACTGTGTGCAGCTGAAGAGCTTCTGCTTAGCCCCTCGTGCATCTGCCTTTGGTCAATGGTGCTTTGACATGAAGGCATGCGGGTGTTGTTACTCAGTGTGTCCAACACTCTTCCACAAAGAGGAGCTTCAAGACTGCACCTTCTTACTTCTGGTGAAATTGATGGAATTGAGCTTAAGTCCCTGGGGGAGTTTTTACAAGGATAGGACTGTAGTGACAGGACAAGGGACTTGAAACTGACAGAGGGTGGGTTTAGATTAGGAAGAAATTCTTTGCTATGAGGGTGGTGAGGCACTTGGACAGGTTACGCACAGGAGCAGTGGATGCCCCACCCCTGGAATTGTTCAAGGCCAGGTTGGTTTGGGCCCTGGGCAACCTGATCTCGTTCAGCATATTCTTGCCCAAAGTCCCTGCCAATCCAAACCATTCCATGATTCTGTTCTATTTGTGGCATGTGAAAATTTAATCTATTGATGTTAATAAACAGCTGGAAAAATCCTGTATTTTAAAAATGGTGAATGAAGGTTTTGTTGTTTCCTTCACAGAGTCAAATTCACACTAAATATTTTTTTTATTTAGGATGAGAGGCTCATATTTATGTACGTTTTCTTACAAGCAAATGGCAAGTCATAGTAATTTAAATCATCTTTGAGCATGTTAAGGCCTAGAAAGACTAAGCAAAAATCACATAGATCAGATATATAAATAACTGTTTAAATAAATATAGAAGGTATCTGTTGAGATAGATATAATTTATCTATGATACATTATCTATGATATATATTCAAGATATAGAATGCATATATAGTCACTTAGGTTTGCACATCCATTTAAATAACTTTTAGATGGAAATACATGAGACTTATTTTTGGTGAGATGAATGCTCTAGCTGTCCTTTCACACATTTATGTAATAAGGGTGAAATTGTATTCACACTTGCCTTATCCAAATTAATAGCATGTTTGACAGAATGTGAATATGATCTTTAAGTAGCTTTTAAATATAATAAAAATTGCAGTTTACCGTTCATGTGTCAGTTTCCATACAAAACAAAGAAGGATTTAGTCCAGGGTTGCCTACTTTCTCCACCCATTAGATGGTATTTCTGTGGCTATGATCACAAGACGTGCTTGAGAGATGAGAGCTCTCCTGATGTGGTTTGTAAGAAAGAGATAACAAATTTCCATCAGTTACCATTTCCTCCAATGATGATGCTGGGCTGGGCATGAAGCTGAATCCCCAGGCAACCTAATTATTGCAGCTTCTGATAGCTCAGTTTAACCAGATCTGTAATCCTGTTGATCCTATTCCCCACCTGAGCAGTTGCTTCGTCACCTTGCTTTAGCAGTTGGTTCAGAGGATGAGTCTTCCTGAAATAAATGAAATCCCAAATAACTGCTATAGATAACTTGGGCAGAGAAGGATAAATAGGAGGCATGTAAGAGTTTTCACGTGAGTTGTTATTGAGTCTGACTGTGCTCATGGTGGGGGCCAGTGTCCCTTGTGTCATCATTTTCCCTTACACTGCCTCTGAGGGCTTGTCAGCCAGGTAAGAGAGTCTGTGCCAGCTGCCGTGCCAGCTGGCCCCATGTTGACTTCTTTAGCAGGTCTGTGCTGTGCAATGATGTGGTGCAGAGGTGTTGGGACTAAACTTGCCCTGAGCTGTTCCGTCCACACTGTGTGTTGCAGCATCGTGCGGAGATGTTGGCTTGAGTCCCATCAACAGCATATTGCAATAGTATTGTTCCACCAGCTCTGAGAACTCTTCCCTACATCTCCTGTGGTAGGTTCAATCATTGTTACTCACATATTTCTCATTTTTGATCATTTCAGCACATTATTCCATTTTAGTTGTGACACAGTCAGACAAAGACAAACTCAAGCCAGCAAATAGTTACTGAGACAATCACTGTCAAAACCTGAGCTCCACATCAGTACTCAGAAAAGCATAAAAGTTGCTCTGTGGTTGGCAAACCTAATACTATTAAGTTTGTTGTGTGGATTAGAGTTTCTCCTGACTGCATCTTTTCTCATTTTGTAATGTTGCATCCAGACCAGAAAAGCATCTTATTATGGAATTACCCTTTCTAGCAAGTCACTGGAGCTTATTGCCTCCAAGGATCATGTGGTTTCAGGATAGATATGCTCAGAAGTGGGTTTCAGCTAACTGGAGACATCCCATGTGCTCTCTGGGAAGTCAACCACAATCTTGTGCTGCTGTGTCGAGGGAATTGATAAAGGATTGATTGACCAGCTTTGCCCTGAATAGGGATAACCATTTTCTTCTTAAACTTCCACCCAGTGCTTTGGCAAGCAGAAAGCCTGTAGCAGTGCCAAAAGTGTAATTACTTCACTAACAGCGATGACATGTATGCCTGTGCTGCATGATCCTATTTTGTTCCTTCTTCTGTTGGCTATGAACAACTCAGATAATAGGAACCTCATCCCTGCATCTGTCCCTCAGCAAGGGAAGCTTTAACCTAAGCTTTGAGCAGGTTTTAAAGAGGAAGAGAAAGAGTACATCAGAATAACAAAAAGCAAAAGTACATGAACAGATACTGACTTGGTAAAAAAAGAACAGCATGTGCTGTCTCAAGGGCAATAAAAGCCACATTACTGTACTGGGCTTTGCACATACATGAGAACCATTGCAAGGTGGAGACCACCTTTACTGCAAAAAACTGCCACAGTGTCTTAGGGCATTCTCAAAATATATGGATTGTGCCGCGTGGTGTAGTACTCATCAGTCCACAAGGGTCTGGCTTCTGCCACTCTGTTCTCTAGTCTATTCTCTTCTACTCTTCACCAAAGGAACATTTAGTAAATAGCTAAAATAAACAGCATTTAGCAACAGATTATTCTTTCTTGCTGTCTCATAGAGAGATAATCATGCATGCAATATGTAATTTTATTTTAACCCCAGCTTTCATCTATTTCTTTTGTGACCTCAATTTATAAATGTGCATGGAATTAATTCATCATCTCCAGACAGGCTCCTCAGATGAGGACTTCTACCTTTTTTAGTATGTTTGAGTATAATGTTGCTGCAATTAACAGACCTCTTTCATAATCCAGTTCAGCTCACTGTTTTATTCTAATTTCTTGACAGGTTTTCTTCACTGCTTGTGCCTGTGTGTATGTACATGTATACAGATACACACAAATGCATAATGTATCATGCATAATGTATCAAGCAAAATTATTCATTGTCATGCAGAAAAGGGATCATCAGTACTCAGAAAAGCATAAAAGTTGCTCTGTGGTTGGCAAACCTAATACTATTAAGTTTGTTGTGTGGATTAGAGTTTCTCCTGACTGCATCTTTTCTCATTTTGTAATGTTGCATCCAGACCAGAAAAGCATCTTATTATGGAATTACCCTTTCTAGCAAGTCACTGGAGCTTATTGCCTCCAAGGATCATGTGGTTTCAGGATAGATACGCTCAGAAGTGGGTTTCAGCTAACTGGAGACATCCCATGTGCTCTCTGGGAAGTCAACCACAATCTTGTGCTGCTGTGTCGAGGGAATTGATAAAGGATTGATTGACCAGCTTTGCCCTGAATAGGGATAACCATTTTCCTCTTAAACTTCCACCCAGTGCTTTGGCAAGCAGAAAGCCTGTAGCAGTGCCAAAAGTGTAATTACTTCACTAACAGCGATGACATGTATGCCTGTGCTGCATGATCCTATTTCGTTCCTTCTTCTGTTGGCTATGAACAACTCAGATAATAGGAACCTCATCCCTGCATCTGTCCCTCAGCAAGGGAAGCTTTAACCTAAGCTTTGAGCAGGTTTTAAAGAGGAAGAGAAAAAGTACATCAAAATAACAAAAAACAAAAGTACATGAACAGATACTGACTTGGTAAAAAAAGAACAGCATGTGCTGTCTCAAGGGCAATAAAAGCCACATTACTGTACTGGGCTTTGCACATACATGAGAACCATTGCGAGGTGGAGACCACCTTTACTGCAAAAAACTGCCACAGTGTCTTAGGGCATTCTCAAAATATATGGATTGTGCCGCGTGGTGTAGTACTCATCAGTCCACAAGGGTCTGGCTTCTGCCACTCTGTTCTCTAGTCTATTCTCTTCTACTCTTCACCAAAGGAACATTTAGTAAATAGCTAAAATAAATAGCATTTAGCAACAGATTATTCTTTCTTGCTGTCTCATAGAGAGATAATCATGCATGCAATATGTAATTTTATTTTAAGCAGCTTTCATCTATTTCTTTTGTGACCCCAATTTATAAATGTGCATGGAATTAATTCATCATCTCCAGACAGGCTCCTCAGATGAGGACTTCTACCTTTTTTAGTATGTTTGAGTATAATGTTGCTGCAATTAACAGACCTCTTTCATAATCCAGTTCAGCTCACTGTTTTATTCTAATTTCTTGACAGGTTTTCTTCACTGCTTGTGCCTGTGTGTATGTACATGTATACAGATACACACAAATGCATAATGTATCATGCATAATGTATCAAGGTAGCAAAATTATTCATTGTCATGCAGAAAAGGGATCAGTGTCCTGTAGGTGCCATGTGCAGGTTACTTAAAATTCACTCTCTCTTTATCTCCAATGTTTTCTCACCTGCTTTGTTCAGTAGAATACACTTTTGTAAATGACCAAGCAGGAAATATATGTCCTTTTTACTAAAACTTTTTTTCCCTTCTGTGCAGCAGCAGCTGCCTGCCATGTTATTGTTTTTTGTCGCTAGCAGGCTTTTTGGGTGTGTGCCAAGGATTTCATGTGGGGAGCAGGACGATTTGCATCTGAATGGTGAATGGCAAGGCTGGGTGTGGGTGCACTCAGCCACACCAGGTGAGGTAGAACAGCCGCTTCCAGCTCACCTGGAGTAATTAATTCAATAAAAAGTTAATTACAATGAAAGGGAAAAACAAACTTCCATATAACAGATGGTAAATTTTTAGTGTGATGAAAACTAAAAAGATTTTCTTTTTAAACACCAGTATGGTGTGCCCTAAGTGGTGTACAAAATTCTCTTGGTATATACTCAAGTAATTGTAGATATTATTTCTGTATACTGGCTCTGCTGTGCTTTTTGATATGTATTTCCTTCTGTTTCAGATATGTGTGAGTTCTTCATAAAAGTTTTAATCAACACATAGTATTCCTGGCAGAGCATGTTTGTGGCTTGGTTGCTGGAGGAGTTGCAAGTCTTCCATGTCAATCAGTCACTCCTCTTCTAGAAACTTTTGAACCTGAGAGTCAGGACATCACTCAAATTGCAGAGAGGAGTGGATGCCTTATAAAAACCGAGGCTGGGTCAGCAAGAAAAGTTTTGTCCACTTCTTTAACCAGAAAGAGCCATGGCACAAAGTTTGGCCCTTTCCCAAAGCATTTGGCCGACCCAGCAGCTGAGGAATTGCCTGGCCAGTCGAGTATGTAGCAGGGCAGTTGACACAGAGGGCAATCCACATGCATCCTCTGCTTAGCTGACAAAATTGAGTGAAAATATGGAAGGAAAGAAAGAAAAATACGCTGAGATGGGCACAAAACCATTCCTTATTAGAAATGAGCACACAAGTTGATGGTAGGGGTCATAAAACTTAAGGAAGCAGAGCTGGGCTTTTAGTTGAAATAACCTTGAGAAACTGTGTTTAATTAATGTCAGTGCTTGTAGAATAAACTCTTTGTTGACAAGGAGAAACTTAGTGTACAGAACAGAATTTAATTGTGCTAGAACAATGTTGAAAAGACTGAACACAAAGTTCCTTGCTGTTTTGGAAGCTAGAAACATGTTTATAATGATTACTGGCTCAAACTTTCAGAAATGAGAGATACATATGAATGCGTATGAATTTTGGAAGAATCCTGATTTTTATAAAATACTGAGCCTCCACATGAGAAAGCTGAGACATTGACCTCAGTTCCTTCTAAGGTAGTCCTTCAGTATCAACTGCTACAACTGATCTTTGTATTTAAATTATTTAAAAATGAGAATATCGTGCAGGCTTATTATTTTTTCAAAAACTTACCTAGTCCTTCCCAATGCATTTTGCATTTCTTCCCTTGCACTGGCTCCAGTAGGAGGTTAACTTCTTTTCAAAAAGCCTGATGGCATCAGACGAAAAGATGTCATTGAGCAGGCAGAAGAAAACCATTGCTGTTGTCAATGATGGGTCTGATCCTACACCAGTTTAATGCTTTCCATCGAGCCAACACATACAGGGCATTTATCAAAATTGAAGGCTCCAGCTGGAAGAGATCTATTCAAAACACTGCCAAAATTTTCCATCATTTTCAGAACTAGATCCCCAAAAGTAGGCTTAGGAAATCCTGGTCCTGTTGCTGTCAGTAGGCAGACTCAGTGTTCTCTATTGCATAAGGGATAAAAGGAAGGGAGGTGATGATTTATTCTAAAAGATAGCAATTTCCCCACATGCTCCCACCCCATCTGCAGGTAATTAAAAGTTGCTGGTGTAGTTAATCACACTGATAGTGTAGACAGACTTCAACCACAGACCTGGGTGGCACTGCTGGCAGTGCTGATGCACAGCCCAGGTGTATTTAGCACCCTCCTGGGGATCCTTCTTGCCCTTGCCTTGCTGTGGCTCCAGGCACCTCTGACAGCATGGGGACTCTGCACCAGCTATCAGATGAGATGCTCTGCTGTCTAAGAAATAGCAAATGTAGGGACATGCCATAGCAAAAACACACACTGTGGTTTTGCTGCAAACTACATGCTGAATGATTTTGACATGAAAGTTTTGCTGGTACATTCAATGAGATGACTGGTGACACTCTGTGTCTGCTCTCTCTGATGCAGATCTTCTGTTCTCCACAGAAGATGGACAACAAGGAAAACTTACTGATGAGGAAGCCTCATCAATTGAGGCTTGATGTGTGCTCTGTAGCAGTCTTATTATTTGCTACTATCACACCCTAAATTTATCGAACGTTGTTTGGTTTTTCAACTGGAACAAATAAATCTGTCAGTATTTTAACTTAAGCTTGTTCTGCATGCAGCAGTTAACATTCCTTAAGCCTTTGTGTGTGATATTGTATTTGGAAGCTCACTTCATAATTATAGGTGGGGCTGTTGGGCTCCTTGTTGTTCAGGCTATTCTGGATGTGAACCAAGGTTTTGTAATGAAGGAGACAGTTGTCTCAGGGACCCTTGCTTGATTGTTTGTCTGATAGACCTAAAAGATGTAGGTGCACAGGGCTGGGGTTTGCATGTGAAAGAGATTACTTTCATAGTAATGACACTTAAGAATCACCCACATCAGCAGGATTCCTTTTCTGCCCTTTCCACCAGGTTCTCACAGTTGTTTCCAGGGAAAATTTCTGATTGTGGTATCTTACTTCTTTTATCTACCCAAGATGAGAGGTTAGAACAAGGTCAAGAGAAATACATCATGCTTAGAGATGTAAATGGTAGCAGTCTGCACTTGAGAAGATCTGTAAAACAAGTGGAATCTCAGATTGGGTACCCACAATGTGGTTTCACATAAGATCTCAACCTTTCTGTGTCCCACTTCCTGATTTGTAAAACACAGATAATAATTTGTTATCTCTGGGGGATATTGCTAAAAAAAGAAAAAAGGCAAACCAAGTACTGATACCCATAGAGCACACAAGAATGGTGGAGGCACAGAAAAGATTGTGAAAAAATTATTTCAAGAGCTAAATAGAGTTCCAGCTGCAGAGCTGGGGACCTCACACTGAGAAGAAGGAAAAAAAAGTGTTATTGCAAAGTCACTCATTAAATGTGCCCCATCCAGTCTGCTCTGGATAAGGTGAAATTCACTTGATAATAATAGACTTTAATTACTCACATGCTGTTGTAACACACATAGTGTGGCTGAATTAGATATGTAGATAAAATCTGAACTTCCAAACTTTTGGATGCCTGATTTTGCAACCCAAGTAATACTATTCTGGCACAGGAAGATGGAGGGAGATAGGGTTGTTTGTGACAAACTCTAGATTTTCATAATTACATGTATGATTTCTAGTCCCTCTTTGTTTCCCCTGCAATAGCTATAAGCTTATAAGTGGATGAAACAGGGAGAAAAAAGGCCTTTTGGTCATCTAAAATACTGTAGAAGGCAATGAAATTATACCAAGGCCTTGTATTTTTGATATGATTAAAAAAACTTTTTAGAAACACCCCAAAAGTCTTGAACATTAGGCATTTGATATGAGATATATTAATTGTCTTATGAAAATTATTTGGGTTACAGGATTACCATGAGGCATTGATCAGAAGCCTGTCTGTTCAACAGGCCACCATGCAGGTATTTAGCAGAGGAAAATCCCTGCTCCAAAGGACCTTCAAACTAAATTATAGCTATTCTGAGTTGGTAGAAAGGCTGAAATGGCTGACACAGGCCTGCTGCTGTGCAGACAATGAGATTATTAACTCAGGGCATATAGCTATACAGCACAGTGATGTGCAGCCCTTTTGGGCTATCTTGAACTCTAGAACAATCACATTCAACCAATATCTTCAGCTTTCTTTATCCAGCTCAGCTGTGTTGGCAAAACTGAGCAGGAGGGAACAGAGATGGGAAAGGGAAAGTAGCAGAGTCAGGATGGAGAAGCCTAGTGAACCAGGCTTGCTGCCTTTATATCAGCCTATGGGATGTGGGATAGGTTGAAAAGAGTGAAGAAAATACAGTTACCACTGGGATATTGGTTTTGGTGTCCTGGACATCCCATGCATCCTGACTATGTCTTCACTGCTGGTGGCAGCTGCAGCCATTTGAGTTTCCAGGGACTGGGAAAACAGCAAAATAGGCAGGTACTGTGCTGGCTACAGCAGTCTGCTACCTTAGGCAGTGACAGGCAGAGAGCTGGTTTTTCACACTTGTGGTGAGCTCCTCAGCACTTTCTCTCTAAGTGGCCCTGCAGAGCTGTGCATTGTGCCACAGCTGAGATAGCAGCACGTCTAGTCCAACTCCTTTCACCTGTACAGCTCAAAGATCTGCCCACAAAAACATGCCTTTTGGCCCTTTTCACTCAAAAAGAGCAGTTCTTCGTTGAGTTTTTCCTACATTGTGAATTTTGTAAACTGAAGTTGCCTCCCACGGCCCTGACTGAGGTATATGGCCCTTTGTTTCTGTTTTGTTTTTACTAAGCTGCTTTACTCTGCAATCTTATCAGTGTTCATGAAACTTTAACTGTAATGCATTTGTTTCTGCTTAAATGCTTTTTTCGCAAAATGGTATTTTGTTTCTGCTGCTTGAAATTATATTTAACAGTATCCAAGCTAAATTTATGCATGCACATTTAAAGAAGGAGCCTAGATATAATGCATTTTTAACCATGTGAAATATATTAGTAATGGTACTTACAGAAAGAAAAGAAAAATTATTTTGGCTTGCATTAGTTCCATCTTTGCAGTACGCAGATAAGTACCATACCTTTGACAGTGTAACTATATTAGGTTTGCCTCAAAGCTAGCAGTCACCAAGCCTTGTGCACAACAGCCATAACAGGTGTCTGGTGTAAGGGGTGCTGTGGTAGCAGGAGCTCCACACTCTTTTGAGTGTGTTGTCTCCCACAGCTCATACTTATCATGCTCTGTCTTTCCTATTTTTATGTGGTCCATAAAAGTAGGAAAGACAGAGCATGATAAGTATCACCCTGACTGAACACTTGAGGAGTGAGGTATTCTTACAATTAGCAGAAATCACAAGGGAAGAGAGGAATATTAAAATACAGACTTGACCTTGCCCTGTTCCGCCTTCCTCCAGAAGGGGGAACATCCAAGGAAAGGAGAAATGTCTAAGGAAAGGAGAAGTGTCCTCATTTGTTCTTTTTTCTTTTTCCCTTAACATGTGTTTTCTGTGTTAGAATGGAAGCAGCTAAAGGCAGAAATCCATCTAAAGGTGGCTGAAATAAAGGTTAAGGAAACAAAGACTTCTTACATTGTCATAACTCATAACTGTAATAAGAAAGGATGTGGTAACATCCCAAACAGAAGACTATTATTAAGTGAAAACCAGCCAGCAATCAGATGTGGGGCTGGCAGACTTCTTTACTTAGCTAAAAATAAGTAAGCTGTTGTTTTTAGTTTTTTCCAACTGCGTTCAAACAGTTTGGTAGGACAGATCAGAACATGAAGCATTGTTCTGGCAGAATGGATGATGCTCTGTATGGCACCTGACTGCTGGTGTTCAGGATGCCTGGCTGCCAGGCTGGTTGTCAGCCTGGGAAGGATCCAGCCAAGCTGGGACCTTTCCAGCTGCTGTATCCTTGTGTCTCACCAGCATGTGCAGCCCTTCCAGTCTGCTCAGCTGCTTTTGTTGCTCAGGAGAGACTGGGGAAGGCTGGAGTGACAGCAGAGGGTTTGGGGGGCTGTGGGGGAAGCTGGGGACCATTGCCTGCTTCTCTGGAGGCCTCAAGCACATTGCCCTAGGCCTGGCCAAAGTCTGAGCTCTCTGCTCATACAGCCTCCAGCCTCCAGAGGTGCTTTATGTTATTCCATCTCCAGTTACTGACAGATCACATTTCATTAATTGATAGAAATGCCTCAGCCTTCCTGGCAAAGCCTTCCTGCCTAACCCCACCGGGAAGTCAGGAATTATACATTTTGCTGGTGAAAACCCCTCAGGGGCCAGCCCAGTAGCTATCTGTGAAACAGGTACAGGATGTGATCCTGTGAGCAGGGTCAGCAGCTGAAAGCAGTTCTTCCCCAGCCAGGGGCCTGGGAAATTGTCCCAAGGGTCCTCAAGAATATTTCTGAGGAACAATATGTGCTTGGAAGGAGGGAAGCAAGTCCCCTTGTTCTCCCGTGCCTACCATCGTTGCCATCAAGCTGCTGACTTGGACTTCCAGTATTAGGGTGTGTAAGCTTGCATTCCATCAGGCAGCAGGAGGAAATGGAGCAAGCTCTCCTGCATCCTGAATGAGTGTTTTAAGGACTGCGTGAATGCAAAAAAAGCCTCCACGATGGCAACTGCATGCCACAAAAAGAAAACTTGGATCCTGCACTCAGTAAGAGTGAAGTGTGAGCTGTGTGTGGCTCAGCAGGAAGAGCCACATGCTGGGAGAAGGAAGCCAGAGAATAGGGGACACTGCTGTGGAAAGCCAGAGAAAGAGGAAAGATTTAAATACCACATCTGTTCTCAGCACCTTTTGCTGGACAGTGTCTTGAGTGCAGACATCTCCCCTTCCATGGGTTCTTGTTTTTGGTCCCATTCTGGGGCACCTGGAATAAGGGAAAAGGTGGAAAGATTGTTTGCACTGTCTAATTGCAGGCATTGCAGTTAGGTCTGAATGGCACAATGACACCTGCTAGATACCTGAACCTACTTAAGGAAACTCTCCTGCATTGCCAAGCACCTCATAGGCAGCCCAGTGACTCATGAGGACTGGACTTGCTCCTACGTTCAGTCTTTCACACATGAATAGCAGCTAGACCACACCTTTGTACATCTTGGTTCTTTTTCTTTGCTCTAATTTTTTTTTTCTTAAAGCTATTTCAGTTTGTGGCTAGCTGTGTCTGTTGCTGTCCCAAGACAAATCTTAGTAAAATAAGTACAATTAGGGTTGTGAGGCACATGATTCCTGCGAAAAGAGGAGGCAGAATGCAGAGATATTGCAGACAGAGGCACACATTTCTGGCTTTTTCTCTGAGAAGATACTACTTCCACTTATTATCACACAATGTAGTTCACCAGGCAGACACTTTCCCCATGAGAAAATGTAAAGCTATAAAAACAGTTGTCAAAAATATAAGGTCCAGGTTGAGGCAAAACACTTGCCAGTGTCAGACAGGAGCAACTTTGCATGGATGTAGATTGAGCTGGGATCCAGACCTTACTATGAAATATTTCTTGTATGGGAGAGCATTTTTAAAATCCACTGAGTCCATTTCATCACTGTTTCAAAGAGAAGAAGCTGGATTCCAGCACATTTTATCTATAAAAGATCATATGTAGTCAGCAGTGTGATTTTTTTTTTATTGCTTTACATCATCTCTGGGGAAAGTATTTACCTCAAGAACTATTTTGCCAGATGATGAGTAGTACTTGTACTTCTTTTCATTGTGTCCAAGCCATAACTTTGCCTCATTTGCATCTACTGACTAAATGGTTTAATTAATTTTGCGTTGTGCTTACTGACTAGTTTTAATTAGCAGTTAAATCAGTTCAGTTAACGAAAAAATGTAGGTGTTTACATGAATGCAAATCATGATGGGCTCTCAGGGCTCGATTCAAAAACAGTTCCACACCATTGATGATGAATTCCTGCAGGAACTTCACACTCCTCCTCCAACAACGACAAAGAGTAGGGCTTTATGATTCAATAACTGGCCCAGGCTTTCTTCTTCTCTTTCCTTCCTTGCTGATGTGAAGAATGAGGAATGAAGGCAGATCAACTAGGGTTTCAATGCATCATTCTTAGGGCACACACTCAATACTCATGCAAGAAAGGACAAGAGTGTCTTTGGGTTAGTCTATGCAACTGTGTCTCCCTCCAGTGTCCAATTCCAGCCATTATGGCTGCTGGCACTATTTTTAGCCACTTATTTTTCTCCTGGCTGGGTGTTTGCCTACGTCTTAGCCAGAGTGGGAGTTGTGAAAAATGGATTTTATGACCAGCAACTTCTGTATTGTGCTGTCAGCTAGACCCTGATAACACAAGCATGCTATAAGGTCTTATTTCCATTATCACCGGTCTTTTATCTGCTCAAAGGAATTTCTCTTGGAGAAGCCCTCCTTCCAGGGATGTTGGAACAAGCACCAATGGGTACATTATTGACTTATTTTGAATTAGAGATGCAGAACAATTCAGGATCAGTATGATGGTATTTCACACCAAACTCACACATAATTTGAAAGAAAATCTCCTGATCGTTGGCAGAAGAGCTATGATTTTCCTGTACATAAATATCTATTCCCCATCTCCTGTCTGTCATTGTGTTGAGCTCTTCCCCATAGGGTGTAATAAAGTCTGTGCTGCATCAACTCTTAAAGGCAAGATACACAATAGATTAGGATAAATTTGTCCTGAGAATACAGTTACCTTACTCAGCTTTCCCAATAACCTTACCCAAAAGGGAAGATCAGAGACAAGAAGATAATTAGTGAGATCATCAAGAAATGACTTCATAAATCCAGGCCTTTCATTTGGAGGAAGCTGGCAACCTGCCCCCCTAGAAGAAGGTGTTATTTCACTAGAAACTGTAGATCAAAGTGATCAGGGATAATTATTTGAGGAGTTAAGTAGGTAATCAGTTTAGGAAACAAAAAAGAAAACCAAAAAACCCAACCCCTCAGTCCTTGGAGCCTGAAGAAAAATTAACTGGAATTCATGCTGTCTGCAGTTTTGTTCTAAAATTAAATTTAATTTCATAAATGTAATTTCATAAGCTATTCATCAGTTTTCTTGTTGAGGGACCCTGTGCCAAACTCATGTGATACAACTCTCTTCCCAAGCCTCAAAAGGAGAATAACTCTTTCTTGGTTTTCCTTGTGCTTTACCTATCCCATGGAAATAGAGCCAAGTCCCTTCCACATTCATACGCACTCTGCCTGTAAATCCCAAAACAAAATTAAACTCCCTTTGTTAGCGATTCCAGTCTCCAGTGCTGCCTGCCTGACACTTCACTCACCATGAAGAGAAAATGAGGTCATAGAAAAGAAACCTGTTTCTCTGCAATTTTGAGAGAACATGTCCTGCTCATCCCATAAATTTGACAATGCAGTTGTGTTTGGGATGCAAGTGAGTGCTCCACGAGCTAGTGGGCTCACCTTCTGGTACATCCTCCCATGGTAACTTCTTCCTTTAATGCCATCCTGCTGTGTGTTCCCCCCCATCAAGCATTTACATTAATCAACAAGGGTTGGGAGGCAGCAGCACCTACTCGGTGCAGAGCACGCTGCTCTCTCAGCCCCCTTCACAATGGTCTTGAAACGTCAGGAGTGTTGAGCCATTAAAAAAAGCAAATTCATCTTTCGGCCAAAAATTACAGACCAGTACTTAGCAGACCTAATTCTGGTCTTTGTTGGCTTCAGTAGTGTGAGAGAACAAATACAATCCACTGACTCTTGGCCTTTTACTGATTTTCTATTTTTTTATTAAATTATTGATTCAGAAGTCATGTGGATATATGAGGGAAGTGTTGTTTCTTTATCTCCCCAGAATATAAATGGATGCATTTTGGAGCTGCTGCTTTTTAAATTTGTGATGTCATACAGAGATTTGTGAAGAGTTTTGTTCCATATAGTTGCATCTCTGATCAGAAAAGCATCACCTGGTACTTGGATTCTTTTGGTGTTACAAAGCAAACTTGTTGTCTAGAATAGATCACATGAGGGCACTGCATAGCATCATTTACAACAGTGCAGGAAGTTGAAAAGAAAGGCTCTATCAACTTCCAAAGCTAGCAGAGCTTAATAGGCCAGCCTTTCATTAAGTGAATTCCTAAATGTTGAGCAAATTCTTTCAGATGTAGGCAGCTAATGGTTCAGGATGCATGTGATGCGCTAGTCATTACACAGACACTGATAAAAATCCTTGAAGCTGCTTTTTTTCTCAGAAAGTTCACATGAGTAGAAGGGAATCAAAAAAAAAGAGACTTCAGTGGTTTCTTTCATGTCACAAGAAGGAGGGTCATGTGTTTTAGTTTAACTGATACATTCCAATAAAGTGATTTTCTAAGGGACAGGACAAATAGTCAGCATGTTACACATGCTGACTGGTGCACATCAGATGGAGCTACTTTTCCCCTATACAATGTACATTTTATTTTGCAAGCTGGTTATAATTCATTTAAAGTATCTTTTTGTTTAATTTTATCTAATAAACTAATATAATGACCCAGTGAAGCCTTTATGACTGCTAAAATTATGATGAATTATTTTAGTCTCCACTTCCATTAAAAAATCAAAAATGCATGTCATTCTCACACACAGTTCCTATTAAATTTAAAAAAAATCACAAAAACAAGTCTTTTAATCTAGGCCATGTTATTTTTTTGTAAATCTAGACGCCAGGATATGACCTAGAAGAGGCTTGTAACTCACGTATTTTATGGGTGACACTTAGACTTGCTTACATAGTTACTTGCAAATGACTCCCTATAACGCCTAGCCTTTTGTTCCTGACAGAAAAATATTCTCCTGCATTAAACCAGTGTACTTTAGACTTGACACTTGCATAGGCTGAAAAAGTTTTCTTCTTTTGCAGAGTCTCTTAAAATGAGGTTTTCCTTGCTGTCTAGTCACTAGAGATTTTCATTAGCGTCCTGACACTTTGCCTCTCAAGTTAATGCATTTATCATCTTCCTTGTCTTTTGAAAGGTGATATGATGTCTTTGCCCCTCAACAGTGAAACAAAATGACAAACGAAGCATTCAACTGGCCTTTGTATAGAAGGGAATTGGGGAGGAGGAGGAGGAGGAGGGAAGAAGGATGCAAAAATAACCACCCCAAAACAACAGCAACAAAAAAGAGTTTGGCATTCTGCTGCTTAATTACCAGACAGAGCAGAGAAGCTTAATAGTCCAGCAATGGATGGAAGGAGCTTCACAGCATCACAGGAAACAGTGTGCAATTAGCCAGGGTCAGGATGCCCAAGATCAGATTTGCTTAAGGCTAAAGAGAGACAGAGCAAGGCTATGGCAGTGTCACAGTCTGCAGCCCGGTTGTCTCCCTGAGGCAGGATGCCTTTTGCTTCAGTTTCTAATTAAACAACCAGGCAACCAAGCATGTCCACTCCTGGCTTACTTGTGTATAGCTTGGTTTGCATTCAAAGACCTGGAGTTCTTGGGAGAGTATTTACTAAAGCAGAGGATTAAGCTACAAATATAATTATTTAAAGTGGTGAACACAACAAATATATGTCAATACAATGAGAAATCCCAAGTTGATCTCCTAAAAAATAAAGTCCAGCATTTTAGTTTCACTTTAGAATGATTCTAAGTTCCTCGGGGGCATGTTAATGCAGACTTTCCCCTCTGTTGCAAAATAAGCCCAGGGGTCTCTGACTGTGGTCGGTAAGAGGAGCCTGGGGAGCAAGGGTGTCAGCGGGGCAGACACAGAGTGATGCTGCTTCTGGCAAGGCCTTCCATGCCTGAAAACCTGACCTTCCTGAGCTGGGTGTTGTGTTTCTGTCTTTGTGTTTGAGATGTCCCAATGGACCTTTCCTTCATGAGTGTGTCTAAGGATGTTTTGAACTCATACGTTTGACATCCCAAGCATCCCATTGATAAAACTTTGTCTCCAGAGAGCAAGAAATTTCATTTGTTCTAAACCTTATTCCTGTTGCTACCAGTTGTGATCCCTAGGTTGTGGGAAATAATATGCATACACATAACTTGAAAGGAAAATAATCTATGATAATTTTCTTCATGAAACTCATGATTTTATGACCTTTAACATTTTAGGTGTCTCTTTCACATGTCCCAGATTATTCAGTCTCTACTCATAAGGAAGCAACCTCATACTTCTGATCATCTGTACTGCTTTTGTCCCTGCTGTTTCAGCTCTCCCACATACTTCCTGAGATGTTGGTTATCCAGAAGCAGATGCAGTATTGGACACAGCACAGTTATATACAGCGGCATATGTTTTTCCCATATGCGTCATTTGGGACTTATCAACAAAGCATTCCATCTGCCATTTTTCTACCCAGGCACCCAGTGCCATGGTATCCTTCTGCAGCTGTTCACAGTCAGTTTGATGACCACAGATCACTTTGTATCAACCCCAATCTTAGTCTCCTCATTGTTGACCCTGTCTTCCAAATCATCCATGAGTAGGTTGAACAGCAGATGTTGCAGAATAGGTTCAGTGGAATTCCAGTGTGTCCCACTCCTGCTTGCCCTACATAATGTGTCCATACTAGTGAAATTTAATGCCTTTTGTCTATCAATAAAGCAAGATTAAATGATTCACTATAGAATATGTGAATTCCTCATCATTGCTATAATTTTCAAGTTGCTAGCCTTTGAACTATTCTGCTGTTGAGCTATTTAGCAATATTTCTTGTGGCCAGTTTCTTCCATGCCAAAACCCAGTGTGCTATTTTTTATTCACCCAGAAAAAAAATGGAATCAGAAGACTTTGGGCTTCAGATTAATTCAAGACAAATTCTACCTATATGTCACAACATGCAAAACTGAATGAAAATTAGTTGATTTGGAGCAGGAGGTGATGAAAATATTGGAAAGAAACTAATTGAAAGACCTTACTATTTTACATTAAAGGAAATAACAGCATTCAGAAGCATCCTATGACTTCAGTAGAAAAATACTATGTTATTTGGAAACTAATTGAAAGACCTTACTATTTTACATTTAAGGAAATAACAGCATTCAGGAGCATCCTATTTCCTGGAGACCAGTTTCTGGCACAGATACTCAAGTGTATTGCCCTTCCATTAGATCTATAGATAGTTAATAGGTGGAAAAGCAAACCGGGATTTCCTGAATACAAGCAGAGCAGACAAAATCTGTTTAGGTCATAGGTAGACAGTACTGTGTCTAAGCCTTTGGGCTGACTTGTGCTTCTGTTCACCCCTGATACATTGCTGTGGTGTTTAGAATATATTTGGTTATCTGGTAATATTTTTCTCTGTACAAGAACAGTGATCATCTTCCTAATGGGCAGCATAATAATTTAAGCATATTTATATTTGTACTAAAAGACCACAGTCTCAAAGTATGATCTAAAAGATAGCTATGTGACAGATTATCCCTGACAGGATTTAGGAAAATGTCACATATCAGACATACAAGCCAACAGTATGTAATGGGACTGCTGCCTCTGGCAGCTTAGTTCTAGCAGATTTCTAATCACATGTATTTCAGGATGATAAGAGGCACAAATTATTTATAGCTTTTGAGGGCTCCTCTAGATTTGAATGAAAGGCACAGTTACTTGTATTCCTTATTTGAGGAAGTTTTGTACCAGCAATCCTAAAATTGGCTGTGTTGCCCTTTTAATCTCTGAAGATTACAAGGCAGATGTAACAGAACTGTTTCCAAAGCAAGATTCTTACAGATTTAACAAATTAGGTGACACTGCATCTTTGCTCTTCTCCCCCCCACCCCCTGCCCTGTTAATGCACTGTTTTGTGACCACATTTAACCAACCAGCTCATTTGTTCTCCTCGTGTTTCTTGTTCTTGCTTTCATATCATATTGGCAGAAAATACGGTTCTTGGGATACATTGGAGTTTTGATTGCCTTCCCTTCAAGATATTATTAGGAAAAACAAATACATGAGAAAAACTTCCCTTCTTAAAACTGATGTTTCATGCTGGTGTTTTTTCTAATTTTCTTCGCTTTATCTTTTGGCATCAAACACTGACTAGACACCTGAAAAAAGGGTGTAGTGAAGAAATCCCTTTCTACCTCACCTCCTAAAGACAATGGTACAACTCAACAGCTCCCTGCCCTGCCAACATTACGAATGCTTCCAAAACCCTGCCAGGGGACTGCTAACTTAGCTTTCTTTTCTTCTTCTTCTTCTTTTTTTTTTTTTTTTTGTTTTTTTTAATTTTAATGCAGCTTCTAGACAAGCTTGGGGTTGCAGAACTGTTTATAAGCTCTTAGGTCTTGGCCTGTGAGCAATCTCTTTGCCCAAACTTGCTAGTGAGCTGAATGGGTTAGCTCTCAAAGAAAAAGATACAAGCCCTTGTTGGAGCTCAGAGTGTGATTATTTGTTGGAAAACCTTTAGCCTGGATTCCTTCCATTTTGTGGCTTTCTGATCCGTTGTAGATTGGCTTGATCTTGTCCTTGTAGGAACAGAGGTCAAGCTCTTCTGCTCTGCTTGCTGGCACATGTTGCTTAAGTTAGTGAAAGCCATATCTGCAATTTGCTCAGAACACAGGATCCACCAGCTAAAACTACTGGTTGACCATGCTCATTATCACATTTCTGACAGTAACTGCTAGCAGATGCTTCAGAAACAGAGAATGCAAACAAGATAATTCATCTGGCCAAACAGGAAGTAGCGCCCAATAGGAAGAAAAATTATTTTCTAGCTTTTCTTTTGACTTGATGTGTGCCTTGAAACAGAAAATGCATTTGTCTTGTGCATAAGAATAGTTAGCAGCTATGATTTTTGTTGAGGATCTTGATAAGTTTTCTTGGAAGATAAAAATTGTCAGATAATCAGAAAGACAAATAATTCAGATATGGAGCACAATACATGCTGAGTTCTTTAAAATTATTAGTAATTATTCAGTGGGGGAAAAATATGTATTTTGAATTAAAAAAGAATACAGTTGTTGTTTTTCAAAGGGAAAAAAATTCAGAGATGCTTTTCATTTTGTCACTGTAGGTTGTGATCAAGAGTTGAGTTCCATCATATGTTGCCACGTGCTGTTTCATGGACACATCCATAAGTTCCAGGCGAGCATGTGATTTCTTCTGTTGACCTGCATGTCACAGTGCTTGAATGGCTGCTCTGTTTGCCATGAGCTTTCAGATCAGGCTTGGATGCGTTGCCTAATTGACTGTCTGCTTGTGCCCTTCTCTTTGGGCCTGCTGTACTTGTAGTCTCTGTCCCCCACCAGTCCATACCCTTTCCTCAGATCTTTGTTTAGGAGGGAATGAATACAAAGCTGCTCTTTGTCTCATTAACCAAACTGTCTGAGTTTCTTGGCTGGCTTCTTGTTATGTGACAGTTTTGATTAGACCATAGGCATTTGGGGACTATAAATACACTCAGTCCTCTTTGGGGCAAATGGCAACATTTTTGGCTGCAGTTTAATTGGTGGGTCCAAGGAACTGGGACTGGCGTTTTGCTTAATTGAACTGACTTTGAAAATGCATGACCCTTATTCTAGTCACAGAATAGTGTTCACATGCTCAAAAGTACAGGCTTCAGCATCTTCATCACTCATTTTTCTCAATCTCAATAGGGCAGGACCACTTGGAAGGGTACAGGATGTAATTAATCCTTCGTGTTCAGACCTCTTTTGCTGAATCTGCTTCTTTGGTATTTTTCTTAAGATGTTACAGCCTGTCTGGCTGCTACAGTTTATCCACTTTGTCCTTTACATAGGCCTGTAAAGAGCAGGCATGTGGTAACAAATTTCAACGCTCTTACAGATCTGGGTTTGATTGGAGGAAATAACCTGGGACAGAGAGGTTCTTCATCTTTTGTTGGGCATAAAGTCATGATTTTAGCGGCCAAACATGTCTTTAAGGATGAAGAAAATAACAGAGAATCTGATAGCATTTTTTAGACCTTTTTACTTAACTGGTAAAATTAATCACCCTTTTACTCATGGCTTTATGCATAAATAAAAGTTTTATGGAATTTGATTTGGTCAATATTTCCTAAAATATTGCACTTGTCTATGCTCTTTTAAATAGAAATGATATATCAATTATATATATATATGTGTGTGTGTGTATGTGTTACTCATGTTCTTAGGCTTTATGACTACAAAAATGTTGCTATCCATATGTAATGGAACACCAGGATACATCTTCTGATAAATCAGAGGCAGTAGCCCTGTGCAACTGAAGTAGTAGGCCTGCTCTGTTGGTGAAGAGGAGACTTCAGCAGGAGTTCAGGGAGATTTGTTCTATGCAGGAACCTCTATTTACACAACAAGTGTAGGCACCTGCTATGCCAACATCCCTAAGGGTCTCTCCACCTGAGAGCACAGGGAGATAATCTCTCCTGGGAAGAAAGGCACTAAACCCAAAGTTATTCCGTAGTTCAAGTTGTTTGTAGGCACAATTGGGAAACTCATAATGGATATTACAGCCCAATTTTGGCATTTTTTCCTTAAAAAAATATATATCTGAAATTGCTGTCAGTACTCTGCCAGTTCTGTGTAGAGGGGATGGTGTATCAACAGGAAGAACACAGTAAGCCATTGCAATAAGACTTAGCAGGCAGAAACATGTTTTAGTGAGTCCAATTCACCCACACAGACAAGGTGCCTCCCTTCTCTAAAAAATACCTAGCCAATATCTCAGACAACAACAATAAAAAACTACTTTAAAAATAAAAGAAAAATAGAGGAAGCTATATTAGCAGAAAGTTAGGCTTATTTTTTTTTTTCTTTTTGACTCAAAAACTTAAAAATAAGGAAACTCTTCCAGAACACCAAAATTTGGAGCAGACCTGATTCTCCTCTCACCCTTTTCACACTGAGAGGATGTGTGTACAAATTTTTTGAGGGAAGATTGTATCTTCTTTACCACTACAGTATTGTAAACATTGTACAATGAAAACAATTAAAGAGCAAGGCTTGCTCATGATAAACTCCTGAATCCTATGAAATTTGTGACAAAGTTTCCACTGATGCTGAATGTCTCAGGATTTTGCCCTGAGTTTTACTCAAACAGAATCATCATTGAAACTCAAGATTTGCCAGAGGATAAACTTAGCATGAATCAGATGTTGTTCCTGGGCTAGGAAGGTTGCTACCCCAAGTGTGTAGTTTTCTGTAGCTCTCCTGTGACTATTTTGCACATATGGATGAAATATAACTTAGAATACACACATCTGTTCATTTCTTACTTACCTATGAACCCTGTGGGTCAAGCGTTAAGCACCATACAAACTATAGCTATAAATAGAATGGAAAGTGTCCTTAAGAGAAATGCCTTTTTTTTTCGTACCTTATTCCCAGCTGAGCGATTCTAGGAATTGTGGTTTGTTTTTTGTTGTTGCCTTTTTTTTTCCCCTGAATAGCTGATGGCTTTCTTGATTGGAGTGGAAGGGGACAGCCATTTCACTCTTTTGACCTTGTTCTGTGCTGTGTTCCACTCGATGTGCTCACGCTGAGTTCACTGAAACGGTATGGACATTTCGGCACCCAGCCTCCATTTACAGGAGACTTCTCCATGGATCAGCTGCAACATAACATGATGTTGGTAGGACAGAGAGTTCAGATCACAAGCACTCATCTCTTTTCCTGTGATATCCCCCACCCCCACCCCTCAGCTTTCTCTGTTCATAAAAGCAGGGTTTATGAATTTGCCTTTAAAATTATGGTCTGCTTTTCCAATGCACCAGCTCTACTTTCTGATTCATATAGAAAATGTGCTGTGACAGTGCAATATGTATTCAAGGTTATTCTTACTGGTAGTAAAAGGCAGATCATCTCTGAAAACATATGGAGTCCTGCACATATGCACATCTCCTGCCCAACCAAAGGAAGCAACTGGAAACAAATGCAAGCAAACTTCAAGGAGAGTGGATACAAGTTGTTTCTAAACCATGAACAACAAAAAATAATACTGTTAGTCTAAAACAGAAAAAAGTTGGAAGGAAAGACACAACAAAGATATCTTAGCACAATGTGTGTCATTTTAGAGGTGATGATACCTTTTCCTAGTCTTAAAAATTTAAGAGCCAGACATGGTTAAGGGATAAGGGGTTTTACCTCGGTATTTTCATAAGGGTCCTTATTGGTGCACCAATTTGCCAAGGTGCATTGTGGTGTATTCCAAGGTAAATACCAAGGTAAAATCACTTATCCTTTGGCTGTGTCTGGCTCTCAATTTTTTAAGACCAGGAAAAGACATCAGTGGTATCCTCTCTCAATTCCAAACAACTCCATCATATGCTGAGAGATTCCAGAATGTGTGGAAGGAATGGGCATGGATGAACCCATGCCATACCCAGCAACAAAATGATGAATGAGGAAAATGGGAAAAGAGTCAAAAAGCTAAGCTTAGTTCAGGGAATACACATACAAGTTAAAACTCCAGCCTTGTCAACAGAGTAAGGTAGGAAACCAACCACAGGTCTTTTTTCTTTTTTTTTTTTTTTTTTTTTTTTTTGCCATGTAACATAACTCTGGTTTTACTGACTCCAAGGTGGGGGAAGATACCTTATGTGGAATGGCATTGCACAGACACCCCATGGCTCTTTCTGGAATTTTTCTGGGATGAAAGTCATTTGGGTCCTTTTTGGTTTATAGATAGAATATGAGATGGCAAACCATTTCAGAGGAGTGGAGAAGAGCTGTCAGTTACACTGAAAATTCAGTGGTCCTGAGAATCAGAAGAGACAAGATAAAAATGGTGGTGCTAAGAGTCTGGGGGAACCCTCACAAAAGGAAAGAGTAATTTGGCAAACTATCTCTTCCCTTTCAGCAAAAGTATCAGAGAACTCTCTTTGATAGAGAGTAAAAGGCACATGATCATGCTGCAACTGGGTTGCTACCAAATGAATATAAAAAACCACCTGAAATGCAAGAGGTACTGCCTGAAGTGGGAGTCTTTGAGTCTCTGCTGATGCTTTTAATACCTTTACAACTTGCAAATAATGCCTTTACAACTTGCAAACCCTCTGCAAGTTTCCAGGAAAGACACCAGAGCCCCAGAGTGCTGGGGCCATAACTTTCATGTCTGTGGAGGTTTTGTAACAAAGCTTGAGGGAACCCTTGCTAAACTCTCAAGACAGTGGCCCCAAGGCCAAGCTGCCCTACTGAGCCTTTCTTGAAACAAGGCCAGTGGTACTCTTCTATCCACGGGGACATGGGGATATATCCATTAAAGTGTGTGTGGTGCTCTGCTTCTGAGACATGGGAACAACAGAGAAGTTAATAAATAAACACAATTAAACAAATCAGGTCTCTCATGAATGCATTGTCTTCTGTCTTTTCTCAAATTCTTTACATTCCAAAACCATATTTGAAAATGTGAGGCAAATGCACAATAAATGCTGTGAGCTGCTTTTTGGGCCATGCTGTTTCCATTTCTATGGCTATTTGAAAAGTGCATGAATGCAAAGCACTTTTAAACACTCTAAAAATTAATACAGAAGAAACAATAGAAGCACATTTATTCTTGTTTTATTCAATGTCAGTGTTGCTGAGTTTTGCCTGACCAGATGTTGCTGAGTTTCAAATCAGTTCAACCATAGCTGTTAACAAAATGTCCTTCTTTCACCAAAATGAAAAAAATTATACACATTTATTTTAGAAGATCTCTTTGGGTTTTTAATACAAATGCAACAAAGATGCAATTTATCCCTTAGTAGTGCTAGTACTAGTGATTTCTGAAAGTACTTATCACAAGTTTTTTTGTGTGTATTGTTTGCACACTATTCACACAATTATTTCACAATTCTGAATGCACAGTTTTAACTCAGTGATACCGGTCCTGCAATTTCAGGGTATGTTTTTTCCTTGCTGGTTTTTGTTTGTTTATTTGTTTGTTTGTTTTTCTTTTTTTTTTTTTTTCTTTTTTTTTTCTTTAAAGGACACGTTCAAGATAAGAAACGATTTTTAAGATAAGGGCTGGAAAAGCTTAAGTCTTTCCTCTCTGTGTGGTAGTTTCCCTTCTCTTTCTTTTCCCGGACAGAACTGACAAGCAGGCATTGTCCCTCCAGTGAGCTCTGCAGTATTACTTTGACCCTAACCCATCAATCTGCCTCAATTGGATAATGATCTGTAATCACTTTCTTTCAGGGGAGTCTATAAATTTGCCAAGGCCCCATTCTTCTCTGAAGGCCTCCTTATGTTCACTCCCGTTTGTGCAAATGCTCTCTCTTTTACAGCACTAAATAGCCATGCACATGGCCCTTTCTGTTCAGAGGCACCAGGCTGCTCGCTGTTGATTTTCCATGGCTCTGCTCTCTAAAAGGAGGCAAAGCTCTGCATGCCAGGACTCGGCAGGGTGCAGGATGAAGCCACACCACTTCAAAAGCAGCTGCTTTTCTCATTAAGACTGACCCATCATTAGGTTGCTTTGTGCCGGCCCTTGTAATCGATGAGAGGACTGTGTAGTGTGAAAAAGCTAATAAAGATGAGCATGAGGTGGTAGAGAAGGGGGTGGGAGAGTAAAGACACTAACCCCTGTTAACAGCGAAGCCCTCCTTCCCCAGAGCTTAGCCACATGAGTGAGAGCAAAGCTCAGGATAGCTGGCAGGGTGCAGAATCCTTTCAGTCCTTTCTTTGGTTGTCTTGCACTTAATACCCTGAGCATCCTTGTTCTGTCCTCTTTATTGGACCTAAGAATTAGAACAAGCATGAAAGAAAGCTCATATTCTCCTTCCTCAGCCTCTGTCCTTCTTCTGATTAAAGAAGATCAAAGGCTGAAGAACATCTAACTGAACTTGAGTGCAACACAAGAGAAAGCCCACATATGTGCACAGAGCACTGGAGGGTTTTTTCCCCATGTTGTCATGAGACTTTCTGAGCTTCTGAGAACATAATGGAAAAGGTCAGAGAAGATGAAAGATACTAAATGTGTTAACATGTCTTGAGGAAGCACCAAGTGTATTCTTACTCTGTGACATATTGGATGCACTCTGCAGAGAGCAGAGGGAGCAAGTAAATAAATAATCTCCAAAAAATATGCAGTGTGGAGGTAGCATTGGTCATGGGAGAGGGCAAATATGATAATTCTCTGCCTGTACTGCAAAGACAACAACACATCTCTAGAAGTGCTGTGCATATGGACATCACACCAGAAATGAGAAGCAGGAGTCTGCAGCCATGACAATGTGCCTGAGTGAAATGAAAAGATCCTCTGTTTGGGGGAGGAGGAACAGTGCCTGTAACACTGTGTACACTGGTGAGAAAACATTTGTAGGAGTGAGGTTGCAAAAGTGTAGTGTCGTATGTTGCACAAATGTGGGAGAGCTCAGTGAGGGACAGTTTCTCCCTTCAGAACACGTGGCCTGCAGAGCCCAGACCACTTTTCTGAGCAGTGCTTTGCCTTCACACATGCTCTGTTTAGCCTGGTGTGCCTCGTGGACAGGAAACACAGCCCACACCTCATCTTCTCTCCACTGTGTGCCTCCTTCCCCTTTTCTGCCAAGGGCAAAGAAAGCAGAGAAAAAGCGAAGTATGTTACTCTCCCCATCTCATGCCTGAGAGTGCATTTGTGGATGGCTTTTGTGTGAGAATGGTACGTGGAGTCAACTGGATGCACTCTCCCTCATACCTGTTGCTCAAGTGAGCCTTTCATCAAGGGCTCAGAAATTTTCAATATCAAATTTAGGTTTCCTTTTCTTGGATACATGCAAAATTACATGGGCAAGATCTTAAGCTTGTAAATTAATGTTTTTATATTAAGAGAGTTCTGTCTCATCTTCCTTGTGACTACAGAAAGTCTCAGAAAGGCTCAGGCTTCAAGTGAGTTGTTAAAGTCACTCATGTACCTAATTAGCACATTGTTGATATTAGTGAATTCTATTTTCTGTTTATGGGCATCATTCTTCTTGAGAAAGTTGAAGCCTCTCTCTTCCACTAAACACCTTCATCCCAGCCATCATAAACTGTTTGGTCCTTTACTCCAGCTGAATGCTACAAATATTGTCTGTGCCAATGCCAGAATTTTAGAACTGCTGTGAATAGACTGTGTCCAAGTGGAGAAATATCAACCGAGTTGAGAAATGTATGGGATTTGTGGTTTTTGTTTGCTGAGGCTTTTTTTTTTTTCTTTCATTCTTTGAAAGAAGCAAATTCTAAGAGGATTGCATAACAGAAGTACCCACTTCAAAACAAAAGCTGCTTGGCGCAGTATCTTCCGCTAACATTCTGCCTCAGCTGTGCCATTCAATGCATTGCACAAGGGATTTTGTGTTGCTGTCAAAGAGAAGCTGCACAGATTTACTTGATTTGAAACAGGGATGCCTGGCAAGTTGTTATGGGCAATCTGGATGAATATGTGTTGGCATTTGCCTTATTTTCATTCTCTTCAAGATTCCAAATGATAACCATCTTGAAGGTAATTTGTTTTCATTGCATTAAAAATTCCATTGGAAAGTTGCTTTTTATTGTAACTTGTTAAATGCTTAATTGATATCACATAATAAAAAGAATCAAAAAACCCCTCTGGTCCCTCTCAGGAGCTCAAGTTAGCTGCAGTGGAGCCAGCTCCGTTGCCATTTCCAAGTTGTTCTGTAGTGATCTAGCAATTCATCAGTGTCAATGACACTTGGGAACTCTCATGTTTGTAAAAGCCTGCAAGGGATCCATGTCCTACATTTCAACAAAAATCACAAAATCACATTTCAAGGTGGTCAAGGTTAGGGAAACATCAGGCACATAATTGCTAGCCCCTTTCTGAAGTGGATGGTAAAACATGGAGAAACAGGCAGAAGCAAGAGGTCAGCAGCTGCAACAGAAAGGTGATTGCTCTTTTGAAGGACCTAGAAAATTGGAAGTGAAACATAATTGTCAGGATGCTAGAAGCATTTGGCTTCTGCAGGAGGAGGAGTGGTATGAGAACCTAAACAGGCAAATATGTTGGTACATGCGTGTCCCAGAAATCACAGCAGAGCAGTCACAGAGGGACCAATGAAGATCATCTGTGGTTCATTCCTTTATCTTCACTGGCCTGTGTCATGGCAGAGACTGCTCTTCACTCTCTCTCTCCATGATCCCACCTTATTGTTTCTCTTCTGAGAAGCTGCAACAAGGCTACAGGTGTGTGAGTTTGAACCTGCCTACCACCTCACCATCTATGTGTAAGAACAAACAAAATCTTGCCTGTGAAGGACTGCATCATAAAGTGTGAGATTCTTGGCTGCCATTTTACAGATTTTTTCTTATTTTACAGATAATTTCCTTGGTAGACAAGGCAGCATGAGAGCAAGCACACATATCCAATGTGTTTGGTATTCTCATTTAGATTTACTGAGATTATGATTTGCTGTGGTAGGTGGTCTGATATTTATGCATGCCAAAGCCTCTAATATATTTTCTACAATTCTTCTTGCTCCTTATTTCACAGGAGATAGTCTACATTGTCTCAGGCTCATCAGGCAGTTTTGGGTAAAATGTCCAGATTTACATTGCTGTGGCATTTTCTAACTTACTGGTAAAATTGGATTGGTTTTTCAGGGGGAAGGTTAAAGGCCCTTGGTTCAAGGATGAGAAGTTTTAACCATTTAGAAAAGATCTGGGACAGCACTTGTCAACTTGGAGTTATTTTATGTATTTCCATGTCCTTAATAATTAAAAACATGGCAGAGATGTCATTTGGTATCACAGCTACACATGTTGTCTTCTTTCAGGACACATCCCATAGAATGCACCTAATACCAATACTTCCATATTCAAAGTTAAGACAGTAATGAGGAAATTCTTCCTTCTGATCCATCAATATGATCTATTCACTGAGATTGCATGGATTCCTAACTGAAATTTTAGTTGACAATTTGCTGATTAGCTCACTGGAACATTGAATCTTTATGATTTATCTATTGCTTCCATCATGTTGCAAAAGACAAAATACTGAGAAATACTAAGCATTCAAATGTTAAGATGTATTTTAAATGTCCATCAATTGAGTAAGTAGAAGAGTTTTTAGTGTATTCTGTCTAAATCAATGTCATAGAGTTAACATAGCAAACAGTTGGATTGTGAAAAATGATGTTCAGAATTACTTCATAGGAAATGGCCTTATGTAATCTTGGCATCCACTGATATTAAATGCAATCTTCCTGAAATTCTGAAGTCCTTTTATTTATTGCAAACCTGTTTTCTGTCTGCAGCAGTTTGTGTTTCTGTGTTTTGCTTGTTCTTCAAGTGGGTGCATGTGTCATGTACTTCTCTTGCTCAGGATTTCTTCTTGTGATGGTTGCTGAAGACAAATCTCTCTCTGAAGATGTCAGGCATCATGGTATGGGATAGGGGCTCTCATAAATCTAACCTTGTAGTGTTGCCTAGCCAGAAACTCCTGTAATAATGCAATTTTCTCTTTGTGTTTGAGGAATATAACACTATAATAATGTCATCTGCTTGCCATTAGTTGATTTTTGAAAATATTTCTTATAATTTTGATATGGTTCCTATACTAATACAAGTGCTTAGGCTTATTCTAATACATATATTATTACCAAAATCTTAGAAACTCATGAGTGGCACACTTACTTGAATCTGGCATCATTGGTTAGAAAGGGTCGAACATGTCCAAAGTCTAGGGATGGTGTCTTGTACTTATGTTTCAGAATAAATTATGGAAGGTGGTTTTTTTCCTTTCAAAGTTGTCTTCTCCTGGTCTAAAAATCTCAGTTAATAAAATGCTGTGTTCTGAAATCTACCTAATTCCCACCAGGAGTTGCATGATGCTGTTTTCTTTTTAACTGACTAATTATTATTATTGTAGACATGTTATTTACTCCAAAGTGGTTTGGGGATAATTGATTAGGTTGCACCATGTCATGAAAGAACAGATGGCAGGCTAGTCTGTCAGTTCATCCACAGCCATAAGAATGCTAAGAAAATTAAAATTGAGGGGAGAAAAAAAAGAAAAAACAAGAAGAAAAGAAAAAAGAAGGTGACTAGGAGGGAATGAACTAAGCTGTGCTTGCAACACAAAAAACTTCTTGTTGTGGGTGGTCCTTTGGGAAGGTAATCGGAGATCTGCAATATGTCCACTACAATCAACAAAAGGGTACAATACTTCTCTGCAGGGAATTGGGTAGGGAAGAATTTGTTTAAATAAAATTGCAGGGTTGTAAGAATGTTAAACTAATTCTCTAATGTTCTGTGCATTGTCTGGGGAATTTTGGCTTTGCATCATTTGCTGTAGTGAAGTACTGAAAAAATATTCTATTAGAAGTGTTTTGGAATGTGTTAGCATGTATTTTAGCTTTGGAAACCCTCACTGTGTTTAATGACAACTAAAAATGCCTTTAGAAAACTATACTCTCTTGTGTTTTCTCCCTGAAACCTTTCCCAAATTCATAGTAGAACTCTTTATCTTTAGGTTGCAAAGGGAGTTCAGTTTGCTGTTATTCTGGTTGGTCAGCATCTGCATTTTAGTGTGTGTGTCCATGTTAATTATTGGTGATAAAATAACATGGATAAAACTGTAGGTGGGTTACTTGCATATAGAGGAACATAAAGTCTTGAACTGATCTCTCTTTAGGATTTGTATTTATGTGTGTGAAAATGGGGAAAACTGTAAGAAAATGGCAGGAAGAGAAATATTTCCTGTCCTTCCCAGAGTGCACCAAAAATACCAACTACATCTCCAAAATCCAAAGATTCCAAAAGAAGAGGTCCAGAAGAAAGTAAGTAATTTCCATGAAAACCTTACTCTTTCTAAACCAGCTTCTCCTTTATGTCCTAGGTGGTATTTTACTTTGTGAAGTATCATTTCGTATCAACAAACTGAAAAGGCAAGACCTCAGCCTCTCTCTCCCTGTGAGGCGGAAAACAGGGAGTGTCTCACTCCCAGTTAACTGTCTCTGATACGATCACTCCCAGCAGGACTCTCCTCTCCCCCAGTTTAGCCCATTTGCTTCCCCTCAGCCTCCTATCAGTCTGGAAAAGATCTGCTGTGCTGCTCCCACAGAGCAGCAGGGAGGAAGACTTACCTCACTATCCTCTTTCTCTTGTCTCTAAGTAATCCTGTGTGAAGAAAGGAGAAAATTGCATTTTTACAGGAGTTTCTTGCTAGGCAGCACTACAAGGTTAGATTTACGAGAGCCCCCATCCCATACCATGAGCCCAGTTTTTTGGGTGCTCGACAAATAAGTTTCCTGCTCCTAAAATCTTAAAGTCCCAAAAGAGAAGGATGTCACAAAGATTTGTCATTAAACACAGACAGGGACATAATTAAACCTTGTCAATCTCAGAATTTCAGCTTGTATTCAGAATTATCATAAATATCAGAATTTTGCAGTGTATTATCTCTCAGCCCAATGACCTTCCCTCTCTCAAATGTATAATTGTGCTTTCAATTAAGTAATTCCAGTAGAAGCAACTTATATTTTACTTCCATAAGGTAATTTTCTCTTGTAAATGTGCATTGGAAAAGTTCTGCTTCTTATTTTTTTATGCATGTTGGGCTTTTCACACATCTAGAACTTGATGTTAACCCAGTGAATGTCTTTTTTGCTGTCTGCATGCCTTCCCCAGTGCTGAGCAGCTCCAAAAAGATCTGTCCTCATCACCTTCACACACCTTTTCTGTTTAAAGAAAGAAAACAACCAGAGTCTCATCGCTGCATAAGTATTTGGGGCCTTATCTTTATCAAAAATTGTCAGTGAGGATTAGTTCTCACCGGATTGTGAGTGAAGGATTAATTACACTGACCACAGATGGGCACGGTGCAAAGAATGTCGGTAAAGTCCCCACACAGCTCCCAGAAAGTACTTTAATTATGGCCTGCATAAATTTCTATTCCAGTTTTCGGACTCCCTTAAGCAGAGACTACCAACTGTCCTAAATTGCTTGGTGGTTTGCTGAGGTGGAAATGTATCCTCTGTGGACTAAACTCATTACTGGGAGGTTTATTAGCAAGAAGGTAGTCTAAGTCCATTAATAAATGAGGAGTGAGGCAAAATCAATTATGATTTTAATATGACTGAACCACTAAGCTGCTTTTTTTGAATCTATCGTTTAAAGGGAAATAAAAGAGTATGGGCAATTAAGAAGCAAAGAAGATCATGCCTGGTGTGGTTATTGATAAATGCAGGTGAGTAAATACCTGGGAAAATTAAATGCACAGATCAGCAGTACTTACTTTACCTTAAGGAAATTTGTGAACTTTGTACTGAATCACTAAGAGGTAATTTTCAAAGCCAGACCACTGGTCCCTGCAATAAAATAGAGTATGTTTATATTGTAAAGTGCAGAGGGAGTGAGCATGGGGAAAGAGAAATATGGTCATTTAGCATCTAGCAAATGTGATTTGCCTGTCCAGTAAAAGGATGGAGCTATTAAGACAGAAAATCTGAAAACTGGTAGCAAAAAATACTACATAAATAGAAAGTATCTATTTCAAACTGTCACAGCAGCTTGTGTACTGTGGGTATTCTCAGCTGAGACAAAAGGAAGAGGACAGAGGCCACATTTCTGAATGCTAAGAAAACATTAGTATGTGCTTCACAAAATTGCCTTTAGAAAACAATGCCAAGTGGTAGGGATGGGAACACTGTTACATGGGCTGAAAGCGGTTAAAGATTTCTAAAGTGGAAATAGGAATATACGACAACAGGTTTTTGACATGGGCAGTTTGAATTTTTGTGGGAATTGTCATATTGCCTACTTTTCTACAGCATCATTTTTAACACTTTGGAAGATTCAATAAATAATATGTGAAGCACACATTCCCAGTGCCAAACAGAAAACTACAATGAAATCTGTTTTATCTGTGCTGTGGTTGGATTACTGGGCTGTTTTGGATAACACACTTTATTAAAGTGAGGTTTTGATCCATTGCTCACAGATACCAAGGAGAAGGCTCCAATTATATTCACTCAATAGGGGTCCGTCTTGGAAAATTTTGCAAGATTTGAAGAATAGTCATGTAGGGAAATTTTTTGTTGATTTCAGGAAAACCATTTTCAATGAGTCTTTAAAAGGTAACATGTCTTTAATTTTCATCACTTCTTGTTGCTTTATTAGAAGGTCTTATTGAATTTTAGGGTAAGATTTTTCCTTTTAGGTCTTTGAAATTATGGAATTTGGTCTTCTGACATTCATGATGGGTTTATAAGGAAATATGAACAGCTGTAATTAAAAGGAATGACATGCTATATTAATTTTCTCTACCTAAATATTAGAAGAACATTTTCTTCGCCTTGGTTGAATGGTCTAGTTACACTGGCTGAAATGTTTATGTTCTTACTGTGGTCTTTTACTAAATATTTTGTTTAAAAGATTACTTTCTGGAACAATTTCTACTAAAAAAAGCCTGGTAACACTAAAACTTTATAAAAGTATATGTAACATTTATGGCTAAACAGAATCTATGAGAAATGTTCTATCGCTGGTTTAGCAATAAGGGTCAAATTCTTCTGGCTTGAGTTTTGTAATCTCAGTATTTTCACATGACAGGACTTTTTACAACAATCAGCTGATTGCTCTTCATGACCATAAACTTAATTCTCTATGGAGAAATCAAAACATCTGTGAATTTTATGCTGAATTTGCCATCAACCAATTGGATTCTGGAAAACATAAAACTGAATTAATTTCTATGATAAGAAGTTTCTCTGAATACCAAGTTAAAGCCAGTGGGGATCTGTCCCTGAAAGTGTTGAAATAAACTAACAATAAATCAAAAGCCATGCAAAGCAAAACTGGAAAATTTTATTAAGCTTAAAAAAATGTATTGGTGTCAACAGTCTTGGGGAGGATGACTGAAGAGGGACATTTTAATTAAACAGGTCTGAATAGGCTAAGCCTCTTGAAAGCTTGTGAGTTTGAAATGTGGTTTACAGCTATTCACATCTTTTTGAGATTTCAATGCAAATGTCCCTTCCAGCAAAAAGATCCTCACGCACAGTTACACTGAGCAATTGTCACCCTAGGAAAATAGTAGGACGTAGTGAAGTCACATCTCCTTCTCTGATCAAAGTTCATGAATCAGGTGCCTCAACACAGCACCCAGAGTGCAAATATGAAAATATGGAATGACCTCTGATTTTGGTCTCCATCTTTTTAAATTATGTTTGCCATTTTTAGATAGGCTTGGCGTAGCATCTACTTTTTTCACATGTACGGTTTTCTTTGATGTAATCTCTCCCCAGCCATTAAAACTTACATATTTTGACTTATTTCTGAGTTAATTTTAATCACCCTTAGAAATGACACATGACATTAACTTGACCACTCCCATCACTGTGTGCTATCAGCAGGACAATAAAATAGAATTACAGAATCACAGAATAGTTTGGGCTGGAAGGCACCTTTAAAAGTCATCCAGTCCAACCTCCCTGCAATAAGCAGGGGCATCTTCAACTAGACCAGGTTGCTCAGAGCCCTTGAATATTTCCAGACATGGGCCATCCACAACTTCTCTGGACAACATGTTCCAGTGTTTTACCACTCCCACTGTAAAAAAAAAAATTCTTTATATCTAATCTAAACCAACTCTCCCTTACTTTTAAACCATGGTCCTCATTCTATCACAACATATCCCACTAAAAGGTTTGTTGTCATCTTCCTTATAGGTCCCCTTTAGGTACCAGAAAATTGCTCTGAGGTCTTCCTGGAGCCTTCTCTTCCCAGGCTGAACAGTCCCAAATCTCTCAGCCTGTCTTCATAGGAGTGGTGCTCCAGCCCTCTGATTACCTTTGTGGACTCCTCTGGACTCATTCCAACAGGTCCATGGGCTCAGGACTCCAGCTGGTTTCATGATGATGAGGTAACTGCTTGCTTCCAGCCTGAATCTGCTCTCCCTCTGGTGGAGGCATTTCCAGCCCCAACATCATTTCCCAGTCTAATATTTTCACACCAGCCCACTACCGTGTATCAGTTCAAAGTGATTTCTGGTGGTGTGAACTGGTACATGGGCTCCTGTTTCTCATGTTCTTTAAAGGAGTTTCCATGTAGCTTCCACAGAAATGTGACATTACTGAAGGAAAAGGGTTAGGGGTTGGAATCTTGGTAAAGTAGGACTGCACAAGCTTCTCCAGAACTAAACATGCTCTTTTTTGCTTTTCAGATGAAGGGTAGAAACTTGACTAACTATATCATTCAACAAACAAAGCAAACCCCATTTTTGCCTGCATCTCTGTATTACCAGCCCTGTGTTTAGCACAAATCCAGAACGTACTCCCCTGTTGGCCAGAGTGAAGAAAATTAACTGTACCCCAGCCAACATCATCAAACCTCTGGACCAATTTGCCCTGAAATTGGTATGCACTCTAGGTCAATTTCCCAAAGGGACAGTGGACACGATCCCATAGGATGGAATATATTAGAGCTTCCTGATATGCAGATAAAGTGTTTACTTATTTACAATTTGGTCATTCCACTTAGTCCTTCATTTAAATTTTACCTCTTTTTCAGTCATTGAGTTTTGGGCTGTTGTGAGAGCTATGACACAAGAAGCATTCAGCTTGATTGTTAACATACTGTCCAAAAATACCTTATATATATTGATTTATACACCACGTAACATGCATATATGAATATATACATGTACATATATATGCATCTATACATATGTCAAACACCTCCATATTTTTTATGAAAGAGCAAAGCATATGTTTGGTTAAAAGAAATGCAAATCCTAAGACATAGTAATACCAGGACCTACAGGAAGTCTTGTTGGATGAAAAAGGAGAAGCAACATGTGCAGTGTTTTAACAAGTGGCCTTTGCAAAGGCACATGCCCAGCTGAGGTGGATAATGAATATGTCAGAAATCTGATTTTTGCATTTATTTTGGAGATCGTTGTATGTGCAGTCACTTCAATGTTCATCTTTCTGCTTTGACTCTACAAATGAGATGACAGAGATTTCACACCTTCTGCTGTCTAGACATCTTCTGAAATTTGGTTTTAAATTTGGTAAATATCTTTCCTGAATTAAGGGTCTTTGACAACCCATTGACTTCTGTATTTTTTTTAATTGAGTGATTCTCTCTTCTCTTGTTTGGCTGTACACAGACACATAGGCTCCCCCTTCCCCCCACTCTGTTCAACTAAGTGTATTCTAGAAACTTTGTAGAGGTAAAATATAAATTAGTATTATTCAGACTGACAGGTTATTTTAGACAATATTGTCCTATAATTCAAGCTGTGCAGATGCTACCTAGAATGTCAGAACTAGCCTCTGCAATCAAAAAAAATTGATGATTCATGATCTCTGTGTCTTTTAGAGACACTTTGTAACACAGGGCCATACTGGGAGTTTAAGTTTAGAAGGAGCATTGTTAATCTCAGGATAATTCTTTATTTATATCCTTTCTTTTATGGAGGTTTTCTACTAGGATGATTAAAGCATCAAAACCTGCTCTGAGGCCACCTCTATTTCAGGGCTCTAAAGGAACTCCGCACTGAATGAAAATCATTTCAGGAACAATTAGAGAGAAGGTCCGCATAAATTCTTCCTGTATCCAGGGCATTAGCATCACCCAAGTGTCTCTTGCTTACAGTACGTTGTGACAAAGTAAAAGCTATTTCAGCTGTTATTCTGTGATGGCTGTTATTTATGGAACATAAAAGGATACTGAAATACAAAAGGGTTTGAAAAGACCAGGGTAAGATCAGATAAAAAAAAATGAGAAAGAAACAGGCATCTTGGGATGGTAACAACCCTGCCATGTACTGACAGGGAGGTTGTATATTTTTAGAATATACTGAAAGGAATGGTGCTTTTACTTAGGTTTTTATGGTTTACCATGAGATGCAATTTTCTGGCCTTATATGCAGTTGTAACAAAAGTCAGAGAGATTTTATGATAGCTGCCAGAGTTCATAAATGATGGCATACACTAAAATATTTATAGAACTGTAAAATCTTGATTTCTCTCTGGTTTAGCAGATGGGGTCCTAAAACTGGTTCCCAGATTGTCACATTTCTTTACCCTTTGATGACAATGAAGCCTGTTATCACTTTTTTCCCCCTCTGGAAAGCAAGTTCACTAGTGTAATCAAGTTCATACTTCTATCCAATTATACACACCAGGATCTCATGAATTAAGATGTGTCAGCCATATAAGATTTGTAATTATTCAAGGCAAAGGGCCTATTGTTAAACACCAGGATGTGAGGAGCCTTGCCATGTCTCTGACCAATGACCATTGACTCATGGCAGTATAATTGCTGGTGAAAATCTGCTTCCTGGCAATTAGGCTGCATCCACACAACACAGAGAAATGCTATTTACACAACAGAAGTGGGGAATTTAGGTGGCTGTTTGGTGCAAAGCAGCAATATAGCACAGCTATTTGCTTCTCTTCAGGATGCTATTTTGTCCTCAGAGAAAATGTCTGTAGCACTGCCAAACTCAGCTGTACTTCAAAATGAATACTGATGGTTGGAGCAGCAGAAGAATAAATAATCTCTGGAACAGAATTTTTTTTCCATTGCTGATCAGGATTTACTTAGCATTAGAAGACTTTTCACTAAAATTGAAAATGGTGAAGAGAAAACATCTAGTAACGTCCCTTCTCTATTGTATTTTCATGCAATAGTTTCTAGGCTTTTGCAGATAATCAGTGAATGAACATGCAGTACCTGCATATATACACATTTTGTTGCAATATTTGTCTGAATATTTACAAGATAGAAAAGCAGAACAGGACCTGGGATCCAATCTTTCCCAAAAAACTGGAAACATCTTCACTGCTGAATTTAGTCCATCAGGCAAAATATAAATTAGTAAAACAGGGGATCAGGAAGGGAGGATCAAGAGAAGTAAAAACGGTGGGATAAATATGTTTTTAAAGCCCAAGACCATCTCAATCTAGTGTCATTTCTCTGTATTTAAATAAATGCAAAAATCTGAACACCAAAATAATTATGAATCTAAATGCATTTCTGTTTTGGCATGCTATTAGTAGTTATCTACTGGCATTATGCCTATGGAGGTGGAAGACATGATAACCAGGCACCCATACCTGAATGCCATGGATAATTGTAGCAAGTCTGAATACCAGAATTCAGAGTTTGGTCTTCTAAAAGATCCCAGCAAAAAGCACAGCTTCATCAACAAAGCAAACCCATTTGAAACAGCTGAGAATGTGGCCAATGTAATGGGTGGGATTATTCTGGGATTTTGAATGATTTGTTTGTTTTGTTTGTTTAGTTTGTTTGTTTGTTTGTTTGTTAACACAAAAAAGCTTTATTTCTTAGCTTACAGTTCCTAGCTGCCTGACTAAGAAAACCTTTTGGGTTTTCGTTTCCTTTCTCTGTTTCTATCAGGAGAACAGAAGAACAAATAAATGATAAATAAAATTAAAGTAGGTTAAACACAGGAGTTAGAGAAATATTTCTTATTCAGATTCTGTAGGCAGAGCTTTTATGCAAACTGCAGTGATTAGTATTTTCATTTTCGTAGGAAATGTTTATTTCCTCAATAAAGTGATTCTTATTTCCAAAACTGCAGTATTTTTTCTCTCTCTCCCTCTCTCCTCCTCTCTTTTTATGTATCTCCTAGCACCTTTTTGTCTGAGTGTATTCTACCTATTTTTTTAAAAACAGGTAGAATAACAACAATAAATAGCAATGTCTCTTTTTATTTAATGGCATTTATGAGAATTATCTTATTGAGAATTTATAAGGTTTGGTCTGTTTGTGTGGCTATGAGAATTACTTTAATCAGATGGCCTTATTTAGACATTATTTTGCTTTAACTTCTGCATGTGTTACTTCACCACCTTGATTTGAAGTCAGACATTAAGTATGAAGCATAAGGTATTGAGAAAAGAGCTGGAAATTCATTGATGTCTGCACAGTCAATGGAAACCTTTCTTTGATATGCTGGTCAGTTTGGTTTGGTAGGGAAACCGGAGGATCTTAATTTAATTTAATTTCTGTTGTCTTTTGGAGGTAGAAGTAGAATGTTAGATGATAGGCAGCATTACACCTGTTGCACAGAATGTGTCTAGTTGTGTCTTATGAAGGAGATGTATGACCACATGAAAAACAAAAATACCTGACTGTTGCCTCTAAATTTGCTTGAAACATCTAAAGAGCTTTGAAACATCTGCCAAATGGCACTGATGGTTTTATTTTCTTGGTTTTATTTCTTATTAGAAAACAGAGTGTGAACTCTGGATTAGAGCTGTGGCACTGTAAGTACAGAATATCTCTTTATCCAGGGTGGATTGGGGACATTCTCATCATCAACAGCAGGAGAACTGCAGGAAAAGTAAGAAATGCATTTTTCTTTGAGAAAAGGTGGGTTGAGATTGGTGCTGGTCAGTCAGGTTTCTTTGATGTGGTAAGAGTGAAGACCCATACAACTAGTTTCCATTTCTTCAACTGTCCTTAATTCTTAGGCATGGATTCTGAGGTCATGAACATGTGTATCTGGCATACCTTTTTATCAATTATATTCAGTTTGGGCATATGAACCTGCAAACCCCTAGCTGTATAGAGTTTCTCTACCTTTAGCAGGCTCTCAAAAAAAAAAAAAAAAAAAAAAAAAAGCTCTTTTTTGTGAGCTAGGCTGCATCTCTAGTAAACAACAAGGTAGCTTCTGCAGAACTCTTCATTTTTTGCCCCCAAATGCATTCTTCCTGCATCCTAGCTGTTGTCTGAAGTTGGTTGAACTTAATTTCTAGCCGAAACAAGCTGTTTGTTTTCCCTGAAGGGAAAGCCAGCACTACTAGATGATGACTTGTCCCATCCTGAAATGTATCTTATATAATTTGCTTAGATCATTTGATAGGAATTCAAGTAATTTATTTCAAGTAAGGACAATATTTTTAGGTCTGAGATCTATTGGAAAGTCTAAGGTTTCACTTGAAATACTATATGATCTTTTTATCATTCTGGATACCCTGATTGCTGTGAAATTTACTGTGTGGTATTGTTCAGTTGAGGCATAAGAATAAAGGGTGCTACACATTTGAGCTACTCTGGCACTACTGTCATTGTAAAAATAGACTGTGATATTTGTCTTTGTTTCCTTTTGCCTTGCTTTGTTTGGCCTTTAGTGATTTTCTTCACAGTCAGATACTGATAGATCATTAAATATATATATATTGTATATAAATATACAATACATTTTATACAATTGTTTATATATTATATAAACTATATAATAGTTGTATACAATAATACTGTATAATGTAGGAAATGAAGCATATATGAATAAAATAGCACATAATATACACTATTCTGTGTATATAATTGTGGAAAATTTGTTACCGAACATAATACCTGCTATCACAGCTTTTGTTTAACATAGTTTTGGTAAAAATCTTATGATTTTTATATAATTTTAAATTTTGATCTGAACATTCAGCCTTCAGCCTTCACATACCTTCAGCCATGCACGCACTCAAAAATTATGAAGTGTCTAGATCTTTCACAATAATAGAGCAATATACATGGAAAAAATACTGGAACCTAAGAAAATTTGCAAAAATATCTGTCACACATGTAGAGGTTAAACCAGAAAAAATTACTTTTAAGGTATTCAGACTAATGCTATGGTATTGATTGGGAATACAATTTGCTAAGTCACAGGTGGTACATATAGCTATATTTTTCAAACTTAAATCAAGATGCCTTAGAAGAAAATTTTGTATCACATGATTTTTTGTACATTTCTGCTTGTGCTTTGAGGTGTGAATTCAGTTGCTGGAGCACAGTGTGACACAAAAGTTTTTCATCAGTACTACTGGAACAGATAATGTGATGAAATGTACTAGACTGTGTGTGTTTGGGTGGTTGTGTGTGTTCAAAAAGTATAGGTGCAGAACACAGGGAATTTTGAGAGAAAAATATTATTATTAAACACTGTATATCTTTATAGGAGTTGTTAGCATTATGTAATTGTCAAGCAAGAAAGGCAGTCTGTCAGTCTCCCAAAAATCCTGAAACATTAGTAAAATTGCATTACATAGTTTATTGTGGTCAACACAGTATGGAAAATTAAACAAAGTGCTCTTGCTGGAAGCTAATGAGAATGTATGAATTAACTAGTGGGCATTTCATCCCATTGGTGTAGCTCTAGGGTTGATGCTAGAGCTACTGTGTGCTAGAATTACCATGTTCTTTTCATAATACTTTTGTGAGATACTAAACATGATAGTGAGCTTGTCTTAAGTAAAAATTGAGAGGAAAAACCATACAAAACCCTGCAAAGTCAGTCATAGGCTTCACAGTTATGGTCAAAAAGTAACTTTAGATTTGGTGGGTAAAACCTTGATCCTAGTGAACATTTTAAGATTGACCTCAACTGAGATTGAATGCACAGAGAATGCATTCAGCCAGTGGCTTCAGAAGTATCCACAACCCCACATAGGAGGGGAAAAATTGCCTATATATGCTCACCATGTAACTGATTAAATAACATCTCTGGACACTTTTATTTTTAACATGACGAGAGGTGAAGTAATTACATTTCAACTGGCAATGAGGTGAAGCCTTCATGCTCAGTCTAACAGGAAATGTTTCCTAGACAGAAGCATCTGATTATTCCAACCATTTTTATATAGTTCAGCAAATCTGTTCTTTTGCTGGAAGTACAGTCCTTTCTTTGCCAATATTTCCCATCCGTCCCTGGGAAGAGTGCATGGCTGGTAAATCAACACAATTATTATTCTATTCCATAGGACATACAGTGATTTACATTTAAATGCCAACATTTTCTTCCTTGTTGCCCCAGCAAGAGCTGGGAAATGATTTATAAGGATGCAGAAGTGCTGGCACAGATGTTACACAGCCTCAGCATGTTTGCAGTGCACAGCATGGCAGACTGTTCTGGAAGAGCTGATGCACAGGTAGGGCAGGAGGCAGCCTGTGTGCCAGTGGTGCCCTCCCAGCTACTGTGCAGGGCAAACCCTGGCCCTGCTGCTGGCAAACATATTTGGCATCCATCTTCCTAACAGGTCATTTCTGCATGCTGCACTTCGGGGAGGAGGATTGTTTGGCTCTTGTAATTAGATGCTTCTGTTGAATTTCTAATGGACCTGTGGGCCACAAAAACCTTTCTGTTTTGGAACAGTTGGCAGCTCCATTTCACGTGTTTGCTTTTTTTTCCCTCTGTTCCCTGCCCATGACCCCCATAGAGGAGGCTTGGAGGCTGAGTGGATACACAGAACAAAAAACGTACTTTGCTATGGAAACTGTCTTCTTCCTTCTTCAGGAAGCTTGGCATGATTGATAAGTTTTGGTTTTGATTGTAAGTACTATCAGAGAAAATGAAGATTATCAAATCATTAAAATCCACATTTCAAATGTTAGGAAAAATTACCCATTGGAAAGCCAGATTGTGAGCACTGTATTTCCTCTAAAAAAAGTCAACTTAAGTAGCTTAAAGACATTTCATATTTCATGATATAGTGAAGTGTGGGAGTCTACCTAGTCTAACTGGTGCATTACTGACCCAAATACCTCCTTTTTCTAAGCACTGTCAATCATAAACCTTGAAAGTCTGAGGCTGAGAAGGGCTAGGAGTTGGGGACAAATATGAATCCCACTACTTTTCCACACTGCTCAGCTTGGAGCCACCTGCAAATCTGCTGAGGAGGCACTTGATCTCTTCATCTACATCATTAATAAAGATATGAAATAATATTGGTCCCAGTATGGACCTGTGGGGAACACGACTTGTCATAGAATTCCTTTGGGACTCTAAGCCACTGACCTCTACCATCTGGACATGACCATCCAACCACTTTCTTCACCTTCTAACAGTCCACTCATCAAATTCATCTCTCTCCAGTTTAGAGGGAAGGATGTCATGGGGAACCATGCCACAGGCTTTAGAGAAGTCCACATAAATGATATCTGTATCCTTCCCTTGTCCTCTGATGTAGTCACCCTACAACAGAAGGCCAAAAGGTTGATCAAACTGGACTTGCCCTTGGTGAAGCAATGCTGGCTGTCCTGAATCACCTCCCTGTCCTCCATGTGCCTTAACATAGCTTCTTAAGAGGATTTGTTCCATGATCTTCCCAGGCACAGAGGTGAGGCTAACAGGTCAGCAGTTCCCAGTCTTCCTTTCTACCCCTTTTAAAAATGGGTACAATGTTTTTCCTTTTCCAGTCATCTGGAACTTCACCTGAAAGTACTGGAATTGTCTGCTTGGGGAGGTGGTGGTTTTAAACAGATCCCTGGATGTGTTTAAAAAAAAGACTCGATGTGGCACTCGGTGCCATGGTTTAGTTGAGGTGTTAGGGCAGGGGCTGGACTTGATGATCTTGAAGGTCTCTTCCAACCTACTGATTCTGTGATTCTGTGGTTCTGTGGTTCTGTGGTTCTGTGATTGCCATGACTTTTCAAACATCATGGAGAGTGGCTTGGGAACTATGTCAGCCAGCTCCCATGGGTCTCTGGGATGCATCTCATCAGGTCCCATTGACTTATGTACATCAGGCTGTTAGGTGGTCAAGAACCTGATCTTCACTTGCAGTGGGAGGCACTTTGCTCCTCTAGTCCCCATCCTGGTGTCTGTCCACTTGAGAGGTGTGGGAAGAGAGGTTGATGACAGTAGACTGAGGAAGAAAGTTGATGAGTACCTCAGGCTTCTCCTCATCTATTGCTATGGGATTTTCAGCCCTGTTTATCAGGTGAGGTACACATTCTTTGACCTTCCTTTTCTGGTTAACATACCTGTAAAAGCCTTTCCTATTGTTCTTTGCACCCCTTGCCAGGTTCAATTGCAGTTTTGCCTTGGCCTTCCTCACCCCATCTCTGCACAACTGTATTTAATCTCTACACTCTTCCCAGGTCACTTGTCCTAGCTTAAACTGTCTATGCATTTACTTCTTTCCCTGCAATTTGACCAGCAGGTTCCCATTCAGCCATGGTGGTTTCTTGCTTTCTTTGCCTGATTTCTTGACCCTGGGGATTGCCAGCTTTTGCAATCTATGAAAGACTTCCTAAAAGATCTTCTAGCTCTGTTCTCTTCCTTGTCCCTAAGGGTAGACTTGTAGGGGATTCTGCTGACTATCTTCCAGAAAAGCTGGAAATCTTCTATCCTAAAGTTCAGGGGCCTAACTTTACCTGACACATATTCCTCAGGAGTGCAAACTCCACCAGTGCATGATCTGTTGGTGACCAACATATTTGGGTAACACTCTCAGGCACATAATGTGATTCTTGTGGGGGTCCTGTGCAGGGTCAGGACCTGGATTTAAATGATCCTTCTGAGTCTTTTCAGCATATTCTGTGATTCTCATCTCTGATTCTATGAACATCTAGCTCCATCTCCCCTGCCATGGTCAGGGACACCTTCCACCAAACCAGCTTGCACAAAGACCCATCTAGCCTGGCCTTCAACACTTCCAAGAATGCGGCACCCACAACTTCTCTTGTGGGCAAACTCTTCCAGTGTCTAACTACTGTGATTATCGCTATTAAGTTGATAGGAAAAAAAAAGTTTATGTAGGATATAAGTCAAGGCAAAATGTTACATTCCTCTCATCAGGAGAACAAATAGATACATAAAACTGAAGCACAAAAGCAAAGTAATTTTTGAGGAACACTGGTATAAACTTGAGGAGATTAGTCCTCTATGAGTTCCAAAAAACAAGAGCCTAGATTTTGGGGGCATTATTGCTAGGGATGTTGCTTCTTTAATGCAATGCATCTGTTTTATGTTTGGTAGAGTAGGCTACAAGACTTAAGCACTCAGGGTTTAAGCAATTTGGTAGAGGAGCAGTGATGATGATGATGAAAACAAAGGGAGAGAATTATACCTTAGGCATGGAAATTATGCTCTCCCCTGCCCAGAGTCAAACTCCTGCAATAGCTTTGTGGTTATAACTTAGGGAAGAACTTTACCCCACATGATGATGAAATTGAATAATGCAACAAGGATGGGCTCATATTTGGGGCAAATGCCCTTCCCTCTTGACTACGTATAATCCCACCACAAGTGGTAGATTGTACACACTTATATTAGGACTAATATTTTTTTTCTGATGGCTGGGTATAGTGAGCAAAACAGGCTTTAGTGACTCCCCATAGTAGTAAATAACCTCCTGTGGGTCCTCTAAAAAACCCCAAGTCCTTCATTCAGCACTGAGAGAGATCTCCAAACACTTAGTTCATAAACAACCCAAGCATTTTAACGCACTTTCCTCCTTCTCCCAGGGGATATTCTTAGCTTGTGTTCTCTCCCTTTATTACAGCTTTAATCTTACGATGTGAACTGGGACTTGTTTACATTTTTATTTTTAAAGGGGGTTTTTGTGAATGTGTATGTGTAAATGCATGCACTAAAGACCTAAATTGACAGATGCCTTTTTGTAGGACTGAAATGACATATCTAAGTTTTACTGCTCTCTTCTCTGTATTTGCATTTTTAATTACTTGCATCATATTTTATTAGTGCGTTACCTGATGAAGAATTCCAACTAATTAATTTCACCTGGAATTATATGTAGGTATATGAAAAATTATTCTCGGCCATTTGTGGAGACCAGCTGTGTTAAGAATATCTGGTCCCCATCTGAAAGATTAAAGAAAAAAAAGTAATCAAGAGAAAACAGCTGACTGTAAAAGCTAGTCCCTTTTCTTCTCAAGCCCTAAAGATATTATTATTGGCAGATATCCTTTATTACTCACCCTATATAATACACATTAACTCAGAAGTTTGTTCTAACTGAACATCATTCAGTCGGATGACTTTTTCTTCAATCATTTCAGCCCTAATTTGTAGTAAATGTTGTTCTACCCATATGCAAAGACTGGTTTATTTCCATTCCAGCATTGCTCACAGAGGTATAACTTCCCTTTGACCAGTTTCTATTTTTTTCCACTCTAATTTTCTTTTTCTAGGTGGAATTAGGAGAGGGGAAAAAATGGTTAGGAATGTAGGCATTTTATAAAGAACTACCTGTAAAGGAAAAGGAAAGAAGAAAAGAGAATATGAAATATGGCCTGATCCTGCAACACAGCTGAACATACACTCACACACGTGCACATGCCCACTCTCTCTTTGTCTGTGCTGACAACAGATGGTGTTTTAATAAAGTCCAGTAGGAATATTACTGTGAGTAAACAATCCAACACATGCCAATTTCATAATTGCTGGGTACTGATACAGCCTCTTACCTGATGAATCCAAATTGGGAGGAAACCAACTGTGCACACACCTACTGGCAGCAGCCAAATCCACAGCTGTGGTATGCTCCAGCATTGAGCTTCACCACGGAAGGTAAATTGCAGCTCCAATCATCTTTCTTGGCACCAGGCTTGGGGAACAGCTGCCATCTGGCTTGTCATCAAAGTATGGTCACCGAGTTTCTGGGAGATGAAATAGCTTGCTTTTTACCTTGACATGCACAAAGATTGCAATCTTCATCTTTACAGGTATCTCTTAAAATAACATTCTTGGCTTCCTAAGCCAAAGATTTACCAAGTGGGATTTTCTTCTTTAAGTGATTCCCACGCCTATAGGGACTTGAAGTCTAAACCTGTTATATGCTAATTAAAGATTCACACCCACATGACTTGTCAAAGAGATAAATCTTACTCATTTGTTTTCATCATTAACAGGGAAAAAAAATGTTAGTAATACCATGCCCTACATTAGCAGGTTTATGTGGAAACGTTTGTTTTTAATAGAAGTGGAGATGCAGTTAGAAACATTATTCCCACCACTGTTGATATAACCCAGTATGGAAATTGCAACTTGGCAGAAAATAAGGAGGTGAAAGGCAAAAGAGGGAAATCAAATATTCAGGACCAGCATTCCAGCTCGAAGTAACTGTGCAGACAGCAAGTGACTGCTTATTAAGGGTATTACATGATCATTATTTATATATTCAGTCCTTTAAAGATACTCTTCAAGTAATGGCAGATTAAATCACAGAAGAAGGAAGTGAGTCTCTTTATCTACAGCAGTATTTAAGTGCTTAATTTCTGTTAGTTTCTAGCAGGCCCCAATGCTGCACAGCTACACATCAAAATAAAAAACTTTATTTCCACCAGTAATTTTTAGTCTTCAAATTCCATGCAAGAGACAAATCCTTTGAAATTTTATTTCAGCTTAGATTGGGACACTGATTGAAATCACAGATAAATCTCAAATAAATTAAAATAGTTGTTTAAAATATCCAGTAAATGTAATTTCAAGTAATTATCTGACTTTATCAAATTGCTTCTTGTTGATGAGAGCTATGTTAATTAATAATATTTTACATTATTGCCTTGATATATTGTATCATTATCTTTCAAGATATTTTTACATCAGTGAATCTGTTTTCAGATGAAAAATTAATATCACTGGAAAATTTTCAGCTGTGATACTATTCACAGCCCTTTCAGGGATCAAGGTTTTTGCTCAGTGAAGATTAACAGGCTCTTAGCATGAGAGCAGAACTCCTTTGCTCTGGATTTAGAAATTCTATTGAATTCAGAACTTGTGATTGTGGTTCAGTTTTTCCTCAGTAAAGGTTTTGTGCAAGAATTTGAGTAAGACAGGCAGAGAAAGCTGCTCCTCCTACTTAATGCCTGCTTTGGAGTTACAAGGTTCTGCTCCTGTCTGGGAGTTGGCAGTCACGGTTTCCTGTCTAACCAGAGGAAGATCAGTGGATGTGGATACGCAAACAAGGAGCCGTGCTGCTGCATCTGAACTTTTTCTTACCAGGCCACAGAAGGTCTTCAGGAATACAACTTCTGTGGCACACAAGGTTAAAAAAGTGTGCATAGATGTTTTGTGGGCCCATCTACTGAAACACATTTGTGCTGGATACCTTTATGATTAGTCCAGCTGTCAGTGCTAAACAACACTTTTTGCCTTTTTAATTCCCTACTGACATTGTATTTCTAACAGAAAATAAAAGAAAAGGCAGGTGAATAGGAGTCGATCTATGCTAGAGGAATAGCTATTTCATGCATGCTAAATTAATGTACAAGGAAGTATTTTGGCAAGAGCTACTGTGCTGTTCAGTACCTCCAGCAGAACTGAACAAAATCTCTATGGGAAAAAGGCTTGGTGAAGCTCCAAGACACATATTCATGGTGGCTGCCTGACACAGCAGTCTGCCTGCACAGTGCTGCTGATGGACAGAAAATGAAGCTGTTGTATGGAAATGCTTAGAAACTTTCTTCTGGGGAAAAACTGTTCCCTAAAGAAGTTTATGTAGAAGATGAAAAATTGTTCCCTGTGGGTTTCTCTAGCTTTGAGATTGGCAGACCTGGAGATGTTGGAAAGTGCTGACCTGACACAGTTTGGCCACACCTATTCCTGGGTGGCATTTGAACACAGTAGCTGCCTGCTGGATTGCAATCTCATCAGCCCATGAAATTTCAGGTTTTCTGTGGAAGGACAAGACTGCAATGCTTCCAAAAAATATTGGGGGCTGTGAGATGTGGTGGTTTCAGCTGTGAAGCTAAAATGAATGCCTGTGACAGAACTGCTCATCCTGTCCCTTTATTCTTTCTGTTCCCAAAAGCTGGGATCAGAAGAATTAGGAATTACAAATCAGGTCATGTCACCTCCAGAAAATATTTCAGTCAGGGTTATATGTTGCAGTGCCCCATTTTTTGAAAGCCCTGAGACAGGGAGTGGACATGCGGAAGGCAGTACGTGCTATACACTGACAAACAGTGATTCACAAAAATTGTATTTTCTTTTAATTGAGAGCAGAGGTTGTGAAATCACTTTCTACTCCAGGACCTGGGGCTCTAAACATTGACTTATAGTAGAACAACTTAATTTGGCCATGAGCCAAAGCAGAAACAATGACAGAATCTGAAAATGGATGGGAGAAGCAGTCATAAATCTAGCACTTAAGTAAGGATTGATCCAGCATAGTGATGAGAGGTGTTTATCTCATCCATCAGCGAACCTGACCTGCAATTCATTCAATCCTGTACAAGAGCTGTTGTCCATGCCTTTTCAATATCTGATAAGAGTTTTAGGCTTATATATAGGATGCAATATTCAAAGAAAGCTTTGCTGGGATATTCTGAAAGAATTGCTTGTTGTGTAGGCAATTCTGTGTTCCTATCTCCTACCTTCATGGAAATTTGTAGCAGACTCCTAGCATCAGTAGCTGCTGGAAGAGGGTTAAAATTATTAACATCAGAAAGTCAGCCTTAGTTTTCCATGAGTTAATGCAATGCTGTCAAATCTGATGATCTGATGACCTTTTTTGTTGGAATGCCATTTACAAGTATGACTAAATTATTCTCCAAAGTTGAATTGATACTTAAAGTAGATATATATTCCTCTGAAAGAAATAGAAGATATATTACCTTACCCTTCAATGCTCTAACCAATACTCAGGCTTCAGAGGGAATGGAGGGTGCCCATTTTCACTGCTCTTTAGAACAACTCTCTGAAAAAACTTTACAGCCTGAGTAATTTTTTGGGGAGTGTACAAGTATCCTGTTTCTTTTGGTATAGGTCCATTTTCACAGAATCACAATATCATCAAGTCTCCAGCACATTTCTAGCCTACTCAACTCTTGCTGCACAGCTCCAGAAGAAATGTCATGAATACTTAACAAAAATAATTTCTGATGCTTATTTGTGGCTCAACTGTAATATTTAGAACTTATTCCCAAGACACTTGCAGACTTACACAGCCACAGACACTGAGATAAGCTTTGCTTTACTGTGACTGGCCCTCATTCAGTCTCACCTCCTCCATGTATGTGGCCTCTTGGTAAAGACAGTGCACATTTCACAGTTAAACAGGGAAGTATTTTTAAAAAAATTCAATCTCCAGCCCAGCAAAGGACATGCTTAGTTTTAAGTACATCAATATTGCTTAAAGGCAATTGGACTGTTTGGATGGACGAACTGAAATATGTGCTTAGAAGCAAAAAACTCCACAAAACCAGTAAACAACTTAATGACATGCAAGACCAGTCCTCTTTTACAAACAACAGAAAAAAATCTCTGAACAAAACAAGACGAAAAAAACCCACAAAACAAAAAACAATCCCCCCACCAAAACAGCCTCAGACCAAGACTTTTTTTCCAGCCAGCTCAACACCCAGCATGGAGGTGAGATTTTTTCCAAATAGCTCAGCTCCCATTTATGCTCTTAAATACAGGCCAGATTTTTATAAATGCTTACAATCTAGTATTTAGAGCTCTTTGGACATCTGGCCACTTATTTCTATGCCAGAGCTAAAGCCTTCTAGAAATCTGGTCCCAATTGTGTATGCTTGGCACTTTTGAAAATCTCACCCCATGGAAACTACTTTTATAATGGCATTTCTTTTCCCCAAAAGGAAAAGCCATGAGATGTAATTATTTTATGTACAATGTCCACACTTCAAATACAATTGCTGTCACTTTTTCTTGTGTCTGTTAAAAGTCTCAGACAAAATAATATTTTCTGCTGCTCCTCCAAGCATTTGGGACCTATATGCACACAGAAAGATTAAATAAAGTTTTATTCTATTATTACATTATATTCCTTCAAGATTTAAACTAAAGGAGGAGTCAGAAGCAGAAAGAGGCAAGGAAAAGCTACACAAAATTAATGGATATCATAGCAAGACATGAATTTGTTGTGCTGTGTGTAATGAAGAGTCAAGTGTCCAAGAAGTAATCATAGAAAGTAAAAAAATTATCTGAGATGGCCCTAAGACTAATCAAGCTACAGAATTTTCTTCTCCCTTGCAAATGTAACTGGCCCTTTAATATTCATATTTACCACTCAGAGTCTATTTTTATAATTGCCATCCTGCTCTGAACAAAGACTAGCCAAGATACCCTGACAGAGGCATCTTTACCGCTCTCTGCAGTATTGCCTATCCCATTGGGGCTGCTGCTGTCTCTGCACCAGGAGAATCCAAGTGCCTAACTATTAGATATAACAGCACCATTTTACAGCCACTTGCACAAAGGGTGAATAAGCAGTGTCTAAACAGCCTCATTTTTACAGAATGCACAATGCAGATTCTAGCAGGGAGCTTGCTAGAAGGTTATAATGTCTCATTTTCCATCTGAAGAGACACATAATGAAAATTAAGTAGCATCCTAATCCATCAACTGCCGTGTCTTTCTCTACCTCATTCCTTACCAATAATCATGGAAATACAAATACTGGAGGTGGAGAATGCCTATTAGATCATGCAAGTCATCTCCTTGCCAAGGCACAGCCATTCTGTCCAGTGACCCTCCCCTGTCAGAGACCATGTCTACAACAGAAATATTTCCTTCTCCTCTGGAGTCAGACAGATGATGCTCTGATCACATACTTCATACAGGATTGCCATCTCCCCATCCAGTGTGGAGCACTCGAGCACACAGCTGTGATGCTGACTTCTACCAGTCCCAAATCCCAGAGGAGCAGTGCTGGCAGCCAACAGCTTTTTCCTGGAAATTCCTGCCTTTGATCTCTCCAGCAGCTGTTGTAGAAATGCAGGTGGGACACAGTGCACCATGATTGCCCCTGGAATTGTGCTGGAGCATGGCCACCACACCCATCTGTACAAGTTAATGGGTAAGGAGAAAATAGGTAGATGTCACCCTCTTAACCTCCTTTCCATCAACCCTCTCCACTTATGCCATGAATAAGAGAATTTCACCTGTACCTGTAAATCCTGGATTTTAAACTGTGGGCCACTGTCCAGCATGAGGAACTCACCTTTTCCTGAATTTCAAGACTCACTTCTATGAGGAAGTACTTAGCCAGGATCCAAAAGTAGTAGTTTGCTAATTAAAATGCACCCTAGGGTGCATATATGCAACTAAATCAAAGGGAACGATTAAAAAACAAATAACAATTACATTGCCTAACTATTAAGGGTAGGAGAGCCTATCCAGGAACCTCTGTTTACACCACAAAGCTTATTTATAGCCTTGAAGTGATGTTACCACATGCATGCAGGGTTGCCCTTATCGTAGTTGGACAGAGCAGTGTGGAGCCAAAGCCCTGTAGGGCTTTGCAGCCTCACCATTCCTACACCTGAACCTCAGATGTGATGGGCCTGGGGAAGTAGGAGTGCACCCAGCAGCACTGTCATTAACCCAGTGCACAGTCACTGTCAGTCAGAGACATGGTGTGAAGCCTGAGGGGGAAGGGGTGTGGTGCAGTCTAAAAGGAAAGTCTGCCTTTTGGAAAATGGGAGCTGATTAGTAGGTTGGAGTTTTTGCACAGGACTGGGAAACCTGAGCCATGCACCCAGTGAAAGTGTTTGAACTTACTTCCCAGGAGGAATTATATTTCTGCCAGCTCATCTTCCCATCATGAGGAATGAGACAGTCATCTACATTCAAGAGACTGTTTTATAGTTTAAAGTACCAGAAACCATACCTTGGCTTAAAGTAAGAGTTTTCAAAAACCTGCTTGACTCAAGGCTGTGGGTTGGCAGCTTTGTATGGCAGTGGAGGAGGGTGTTGTTGTTGTTTGTGTGCTCCATGCAACATCATTTGGTAAGAGTTCACTTTGATAACCCCTCTGCCACTCCTCTCAGTGCTGGGACTGTTGAGACACACTTCCTCTGTTTTTTTGTATGTGGACCTTGGCTTTGTGAATTCTGCTCACTGAAATGAATACTTTCCACATCCCTTTTAAGCTCCAGTTCTTAGGTTTGCTTTCTGTCTCTCTCTCTCTGTGCTCTGCTGCCCAGCTCTTTTTCTGTTTTCTACCAAGATAACATATTTTGTACTAGCAACAAATAATCCAAATAATGCCTCCCTCAAAAGCAAGCGTTTTGACTTATTTTTCCCTTTTGATATGCTTGGTCCACCTTTCCAAAGCCAGTAATTTCCAATGTAAAATAAAAACAAAGAAGTTCCACTGATGGAACATACAATACTTGGGAGACCCTTAAATGGAGTAGGAGCATAAATTATTTAGTTGCATAAAAATTGATAGGTTTGGTTTAATTGGGGTTTATTTACTAGCTTCTTTTAAAATAAGTTTTTGTATAATAGCAACATGGCTGACGTGTTCCTAAGAAATTGTGGCAGAAGATATATGCCATCCTTCTTGCACATTTCCATGGATTTTGACACAAGATGTTTCATCCATATCTATAAGTAACCCAAAGGGGTTTCCCTGTTCTTGCAACACTGCTGCATGCTATTTATTGGAGTACTCCATAATGAGAATTAATGAACAGGGGTGCATTTCTACTGTAATTTCTAACCAGTGTGTACAGAAACTGAGGTGGTTAGAGTAAAAAGCTAATCAGCAATGTCTCTGTGATCAAGGTGACCCATGTAAATTGATTTTGAAAAATTTTTGTAAAATTGGCTGGATCTTAAAATGAAATAGCTGTTTAGTGACAGAGCAATTGTTTAAGATCACTATGGTGAAACTAGTGATAGTGCAGTGTTGGGGTGGCCAACATTTCACTGAGTGGAGCACTTAGCCAAAATATATAAAAAATTCTTGCTAGAACTCTCACCTGGAGCTGACTTGAGAAAGAGATAATTTACTCTCATTTGTCCATCCAGTTTCACTGGGAGCTGTATTACTGGCAGATGACAAGGACAGGACTGATTTGCTTTCTTTTATGGGCTTCACCAGTTCCTGTGGCTGTCTCACGTGGAAGGACTGCTAATAAGAACAAGGTACAGAGATCTGAGTATTGTCACTGCCAAAAGAGTAGAGAAAGCTATATCCTTAAAAGTCAACATCTCCACTAAGTGTGATGGCTTAATGAGTGATTACTGGGTTTATTTCCTTGTAAGTATTTTGAAAGCATTTTTAAGATCTGAGTAAACTTTATGGTGCTTTTTTGGAGACTAGTTTGCATTCTGAGAGGAACTGCCACTAGGACAAGCTGTCTCAAGATGTTTTGTTGCTGAGGATCAGGGGCATAGGGTAGGATTGGTGTGAAAAAGCTGCTAGCAAAAGTAGCGGCTCTTCCTCCTCTGTTGGAGGAACTTCAGGGGCAGACCTTCAAATTTTCATTGTGGCACCCATCAAGGGAGTAGTGGATGGGTCTTCCTGAAACAGCATTTGTCCCAAACAGAGCAGCACTCCAAGAGGGGGCACTCCAGTCCTCCCTCAGATAGACCATAGCCAGAGCTTTACAGGAAGGACAGAATACTTAGGCAAAATTCACAACTGGATATCATTTGTTTGCCACTGCAAACAAATAGAAAAACAAAACATACCAAATATGGTACTTGTGCCTGCCTATGCAGCAAACATCTTATTGTATTTTCATTTACAAAATCATTTGGCTTCATCAGCCATGGGAAGCCCAGCTCCCTTCACTGCATTTCTTCTCTGAGAAGCCAGCCCCAGAATACTGCAGTGACACAGTAGACATTCAGCAGGGCATTGGTCCCATCACATTAGGCTCCGTCACATCACATCAGCTGATGTGACTGACAGAACCTGACGTCTCGTGTCACAGCAGGGCACTTCACCCAGCACCGCGAGTTACAAAGACGCACTTTCTAGCAAAGTAAAATAAAGATGAATTGAAGTGATGTTGGGTGGGGGAACATTCTCCAGGTCTTCCTGGTCAGAGCAATCTAAAAGCAAGTTGTATTCCAGTTTTTTATTGGTGCAAGATGGATGAGATTTATGAGATACAGAGAGACTCTAATTGGCTTTTTCAGAAAGGCTGATTTTATTAAAATCCAAAAGGAGATTAAGAGGTAGTAACTTCCTCAATAAATACCTTGTAAATATATGTGTATTCAAGTTCAGCAGGCATTAAGCTAGCTATTATATTTGTTTGTATGTTGTATGTGGTTATACCCCTGTACACAGGTAGACAACTGGATGAAATGCTTGTGAGCACAAAGGAAATGGCTACAACACTGCACTGCATTTTACATTTTGAGGTGTCTGGACAGCTCACACTCCTGCATGTGAAAAAGCTGCTAATACCATATCCAGTTGTACTGGAGGGTGGAATGACTGCCTAGTCCCCAGACTGGGTAACTTTTTTAAGCTAGTGGTGTCTTCTTTTCTTGTTAATCTGCAAGGTCCTCAGAACTGCCTTCAATTTCCATTTGTGTTAGAGACAGACATACTTTCTTAATCTCACTGTTTCTTCATTTTAAAAAAATTGGTTTTGTCTTCTGACCCTTTAAAAAAGTGAAGTTTCTCTTCTTCTTGTTCAGTGTGCATTGGAGAAAGTGTGTATCAGCTCTACTGTGCTGAAACACCCTGTACTGCTCAAACACTAAAAATCATTATATATAGATATAGATATAGATATATAGATATAGATATGTATTATATAGTGTATATGTATTACATACTGATATTGCAATGATAAATTTATTTTACAAGAATGCATACATATGTATATATCAGAAATTAATTTACATTAGCACCTCATGTTCATCAGAGATTTTGCAGTGCAATTATTTTTAGAGGCTTAGCACTGCAATAATTTTCTATGTGCAGGTTGCATCCTGTATTCTGCCTAGAGACCCCAACTCTCTTTTAGCCTACACTTACATGGTGCTGTCTGTTTTCTGACACCCTTTCTTCATGCTTCATGTTCATGCACCCTTTTCTCAGGGTCCCTCCCTTCAACCCTCTTTAACCACTCTCAAAGTACTTTCCCCTTGGCACTCCAGAATGTCTTCTGCTTCCCCCACACATTTATTGCTTACTACTGCAATCCCTGTCTGTGGGAATCAGGAGGGAGGCCCCTTCCCTGAGTCAAACTGAATTTCCTCACTGCAAGTGGTGGAAGTGGCAGCTATCATCAGGAGGGTGGTCAGCCTACCTTTCCTTGGGAAAGCCTTCTAGAGAGGAGAGCCAGCCCCACTGCGACGGGCTTGACACGTGCCCTGCAGGAAATAACAGACTGCTCTTCAGGAAAGGGGGAAAACAACCTAAACTCTGAAACGGAATATTTGACCTCAGCCTTTCAAAACAACAGTCATAGCAAGCCTGTGTGAGAAAACTGGTAAAAGAAAGCTTCAGGATTGTGAAAAGGCTCCTTCTCCATACCTGTTTATGTGTATTTAGAGCAACTCAGCCTGTTGGCCTTGATACCTGGTGGATAGTTGAAATCACTACATCATGTTTTTAATTTCGTGAGAAACACTGCTGTGTGAGTTTCCCTCTTTGACTTTCTATTTTGATGGTATTTACAGCAATGTGTTACCCTTCCATCAGTAAATGCTAATTTCCACTACATTAACTGACTAAATATTCATATAGAAATAAACCCAAACTTGCCTAGCAGTGGCAGGTTTTAATTAAACACTCATTTATTCTGAGACTAAATTGTGAAGTTTGGTTTGAGATTTGCCACAGAAACACTGGGCTAAAATGTGAGTGAAATATCCTGCGTCTGGAAAAAATATTCAAGATACTCTGTTACCATTAAACACTGAAACACAGTTTTTCATCTCATCTGATTGCTTTTCTCTGGTTTTACTCTCCTGTGGCTGCTGAAGAAAAGATTTGTCTCTAATACTTTATTGATAGGAAAGTAAATGCAGTTTCTGCAGCCAGACTCATGCTGCTATACTGAAACTTGCCAGGGAATATTCCTTAGGATTGGACACTTACCCTCTGTGCTACTGAATTGTTAGTTTAGGCTCTTCCATTGCTTTGGACTTACTAGCACCACCAGCCAATATCAGCCTGAGCAATTCCTAGGGCATGTTTCAGGAGATTTGAAGGGCACAGATAATTTCCAGTGCTCTGCCTGTGTGCAACTGTCCTGTTTTAGAAAGTAAGAGCGCTTCATTCTTATTTCAGGTAATCCAGGATATTTTGTGTTAGTGGTGTCATCACCAGAGCATGGTCCCCTGTCTGCCCAAATTGCCGGTGTTGTGCCCATGTTGTACCTGAGCCAACTCCAAAGCTGTGTCGATAATTCAGCTGCTGCTGGCAGCATTGGGAGCTGCCAGGTGCTCAGGGCTGCTGTCGTCAGGCCAGGTATGCATGGCTGTATTTAAGAAGCTGAGATTTGTAAAGTGATGATTTATGTATATCTGGTTCCATGGAGATATATACAGAGCTATACAGAAGGCAGGTTTTAGATTCAACAGCAGAAAACAGATACAGAGCAGTGATTTGTGAAACACTATCAAGTTGCACGCTGAGAAGAGGAAATCACCTCCCTCGCTCAATTGCCCCGGTGTGTTAATCTGACAACTCTGGTAGTCAGCACTGACTGCAGTAGGTTGCTGTTTGTAGTGAGATGGATAAAACAGCAGCTGTTTTGATTTGTATTATCATGTACACTGGGATTTTCCAAGATAATCTATAAGGGAATGCATAACCAAATTCAATAAAATATGGTGATTGTATCTCCCTTATGATCCTTTGAAAAGCCTTTTAGAATATTATTTGCTGCAGTATATACATGCTCCAGAAAAATATTTATAGTCAAATGTTGCCTGATTTCTTTTTAAAGCTACCTTATTAGCATTTCAGGACAAAACATTGTGAAGTTGAAATTGCACTACACCTTCATTCATATGCATTTTTATTCAGTAATCCAGGATGTACACCTACAATATTTCAAATGACAGGGTGTTTTTTTACTAAATAAGCATGAGTATGGGAAATTGTATAACAGTTAAGTTTTTCCTGATATGTTCCCCCCAATTTCATTATGATGATATCATAATTATAGGCTCCATCCTGTTTTGGGGTTTGAATTTATTTATTTATTTTTAATTCAGCATTTTAATGAAAGTTTTTTATTTCCAAAATATATATTACTTAGATGGAAGTTATAGTAATTTTTTTGCATTTATTTTTATAAGAATGCTATTAGGTCTGCTATAACTACTCAGGTATTATTTTTCCCTTTTTTTGACATTTACATTATATTTCAGATGAGCCTTTTATAGACATATTACAGGGTAAAAGATAATTTCAATTTAACTTAATTTCAGAGAACTTGTTATAGTTGTAATCCTTGTATTTCAAAGACTAAGAATGTCTTTTCTTAAAATTTTCTTTTTGCAACTAGTGATTTCTGCCTAACTGATTAAAAATGGATAATTTAAGATGTAGAATTTTTAATAGAAAGTAGTCCTTTTTTATTTTCCTTTAATGATTTCTGAGTCAGAAAATGACATGTTTAACAGATAATAAGGTTACGAGTGTTATAATTCTTTTTCTATGTGTTTATCAGATTCACCTGAATCTGATGTGTTCTGCTACATGTCAGGGTGTTTTAAAAATTTCCTGGCATTTTTCTTATTAGTTATTAGAATTCAATATTCCTCTTTTCTTGCCTGGTGGTGGATCTTTTCTATGTCATGGAATTATTTCAGAAACAGCCTTCCTTCAAAACTTCTTTCAGCCTCTGATTATTTGCAAAATGCTTTTTAAAATTTTTATAAATTTAGGTTGACTAACATTAAGTCAACTGATCCTAGAAAATATAAGGAAAAGCACACATATTTCATGATTAGTTGTCCCTGTAGATTTTTTAAGGTATCATGAATATTAACATCAGATTAGCTGACTTAAAAAACCTTTTTTAAAGCCAAACTACAAAAAAACAAATTTAATATTTCCAATGCTCCTAAAACCTGAAACAAAACAAAACAAAAAATTCAAAGACTTAAGTTTTCTATGAAAGATCCAACTGATAAAGGTCTTTAAGTGACAGAGGAAAGATTAAAATATATTTAGAGATAGGTTTTGAAAAATGAGAGTTATGCACAGGAATTTTTAAAACTCTACAAAGCCCTCTTGCTATTTCTCTCTGAAAATAAATGTGATTAATCTATCTGAAAAAAAATCATTAAACAAATATTCCTAAATAATTTTGTGGTAGTGGAAGACAGAGAAATGCTAGGTAGAAAGAAAATATCTAAACTCATTTACTGATTTGCATCACAAAAAAAGAGAGGGAAATTAAGTTTATTCTTGGTATTCTTGTGGGACACTCTCTTCCCCATTACAATTAATTTGGCTAATAATCAGGCTAAACTAATTTTGTCACTGACAATAACAGGTGAAAATCAAAAGCATACTACAGTATGAGAGTGGCTTATGTTACTTCATTACACATTATAAATACACATCACCCAAATAAAAATGAATGAGATGGTAAAGGATTTTTTCAGTATATATTTGGGTTGAATGTGCAACTCATGAATGAATTACGGAGGTTATTCCAAATATATGCTGACAATATGTGTTGCAGAACAAGAGCATTGATGCTGCCAATGTCCAGCTTTCAGAAATCTTGAGTCGGGTCACTGAATACTGAAGTCAATTACAACCCCAGAAGTTTACTAAAGAAAAAAAAAAAAAAAACACTTAAAATTTTATTTTCTTGTCTTTTTGACTGTGGACCCTGAAGAGTCAAATCCTTAAATTTTTCTCTACAGCTGTATGATCAATAAGTGCACAATATTTAAGTGAAAGTCGAGATAATCTTTTAACCACTTAATTGTAAGAATATGTTTTTAGGAAAAAAAGTAGCCAAACACCTGATCTTTATAAAAATGGTAATAAAACTGTAAGAGCTAGAAATTATCTCATATAAATGTTAGAGATTTTCACTTTAGTGTGTTGCATCTTGTAGTTTTCAGCAATTTTATTAAGATAATTGATTTCCTTTCTCCACTTCTAAAGTGTGAACCTTAATTAGTGAACCCTCATTTCATTAATTCAGGTGAATTCAGTGGGGTCCAATCTCTAGATTTGGTACAGACTGACCTAACCATGTCTCTCTATAAAATATCTAGCCCAGATTTATCACCCTGCTGGTCAAACAGAGGTTTTGCCTTGGTAGCACCTGAGCATGTACTCACTCTGTGCACTCACACTGTGAGAAGTGTTGATGGATTGCCAGCACCAACACCTCCTGCATGTCAGGGAAGGAAATCATTGCTGATGGAAAAAATTTCTCTGTAAGGTTCCATTTAAACACACCCAGTGACCATGAAGCTGGGACCACGCTGGTGGCACCTTGCTGGCTGGAGTAGTCTCACCCACACCATGTTGCATCCCCACAAAGGGCAGCCTGAGCACGCTTCCCCAGTCCCATCTCCCTGCCAACGCTCTCCTGCTCCCGTGCAACTGATTGTTGTTCTGCACACCTCATCCCCTGTACTGAGGGCATTTCTCCCTGGCTACCTGACCACACAAGAGAGAACATCCCCCATTAGGGGATGGCATGCCTTTTACAGGAAGCAGCTTGGCTTTAAAAAAGAGTAAATCTCTTCCCCTGGATGTTGTGAACCAGGACGGAGAACTGATGTCTGCAGAGGTGACATGGCAGGGTAAGACATTCACGAATTATGAGGGCAGATGTCAGTTCCAAGTGACATGTTTTCCATAACCTACTGCCTCTCTTTGTTTATCCATCAAATACAATCTATATAGCAACTGCTCATCTATTTAGTCCTGGGTAGAGCATAGAAATGCAAGTCAGATCTCAAATTTAGTTTGTCATTTGCCTTCTCAAAAGGAGATGTGATTTATGTTTATAATAAAGTATTTGAAATGTCATTTAATAGAAAAACAAATGGCAGTTGGATTCCCATGAGCTAGGAGAGGGGATTGTGAAACTTTGAATTAAGCGGTTCTATCTTATCACACTTTAAGTTACATATTTTTATTCTAATTGTAAAAATTATCTGCCCTGACATATCTTTTCCATTATTTTTGTTAAAGGGTATTCATCAGCGGTGTTAATGATGACACAAAATTTTAATATATGCATTAAACATTTAAGTTTTAATATGTTAACATGACACAGGATGTGAATAATAACAATGTTTTATATATGAAGTGAAAACATATTTTATGTTGGAAATAGTTAGAATGCCTGGCAAGTGACTTATATCCATAACAATTTCATTTAAATATTGCTTTTGCACCCCATCTATCTTAGATGCAATTTTATAGTCCTTTTTAAAAATTCATTTCTGCATGACCTCTTTGAGGCTGCAACTTAGTGCCTCTAGCCTACATATTCAATTGCACTTGTACTTGTTCCCATTCAATTACCTTTCAAAGCGGAGAAACCAGCAAGTGCCCAGATCTGAACAGCATTTACCATTCTGGGACTTTTCAGGAATTACAACTTCTGTGCCGTTACACAGTAATAAGGGTAAAAGGCAAGAGAAAATCCATCAAATTGCTAAAATATGATGGTCGACCAGGTTTGATTTAGATCTTCATAATTTGAGACCTCTTGGAACAGCCAGGTAGTTCCTAATATAAGATTATATTCCCTTGAATATCAGAAGATTATGATGCATATATACAACAGCTTTCCTTTTACTTCCTCCTATCCTACCTTCTGACTTGTGGCTTAAAAATTAATCTCCCAATAGCATCAGGGAAAGGGATATCTTTGAAAGGATATATTGTAAAAGGAAAGGAAATGTTTTGGTGTTTTAATGTGCCTAAGTGGGTAAGTAATTTGCAAAAATTTCTGCAGAATTTCCATCCTCTACAGGCCTGTTATCATATGATCAAATTGTGCTGATGGAATGAAATCTCTGCTCTCTGACTTTATGCACAGCATAAATTCAGGAGTAGTTTCCATTCATGACAGTGTATAAGTTTAAACAGACCTTGTACCCCAAAAGTTCACACTTTGAGTCTGTTATGGCTGTCATGTGTGTTAAAAAAATACATAAATCATAAAGCAGGCATTCTGGAGCTCCAAACAGGCTTCCCTGTAAGGTGCCCATTCTTATGATCTGGCTGAGAATTTACAACTCATTTCTGAGCACATTTCTCTCAGACAGCAGCAGACACTGCGGTCCAGCAGCAGGCTGCCTCTACCCCACCACCTCCAGCAGATGCAAGATGTCAAGGAAACAAATCAGGAAAAACACCAGGGAAGGACAGCAGATACTGTAAATCCCACCTGGAAAAACTCTCGCTGCAAAAAGGCAGAGATGTTTTTCTCTGCATTGAATTCTAGGTGAATGTGGTAGTGTGATATAATAAGCAACAGAGAGATAATAGGAAAATCCTCATTTCAGAAATATAGCTACAAAGCTCGTACTGAATATGAAAATATTAACATGCAGATGGTAAATATTTTTATCTTTAAAAATACTAGCTATAATTTGCTTCTCTGTTTATTTGTGTCTGGTATGTAATGTCAAGCATTTAAAATATTTATGGTCATGTTGGTTCTAGTCCAGCTCTTTGATTTGTATCTTTTAAATGAAGTTCCTTGTTAATAACTTAGAGTAAATGTATTTTAAAAGATGCTTTTTTCTTCTACCTGCTATATATATATATGTCCATATGCACACGCATTTTTAAGAGCACAAATGGATGGGTCAACATTTATTTTGAAGAAAATGCTTTTTTTCTCCTTATTCATTTTTTTATTGCTGTCTTGTTTTAAAAAAGGGTGTGAATAAGTTTACAAGGGTCAGAAGAATTGTTCTGTCTCTGCAGACAATTCACCTACAGAGGTTCAGCCACTGATGGAAATTGCAAAATGGAACTACTACTTTTTTCCTGTAGTGAATAATTTATGCTTGGGAATGGTTTCATCACCTAACACTCTTCAAGTCATTAAACTGAACTGAAGAAAATGGGGTGAAGTCATCATCAAGAAGGTCAATTTATGGAAATACTGTTATCTCTTTCACAGTATTATTAATACCTACTGACACCTTCATGTTCAGCAGGGTAAAGCCAATCATTAGCCTATAAGGTATAAGTAAGGTCTCAAGCACATGCTCACAATGAGAACATCATTATTGTAAAAGTGATCTGAATGCAGCAGGTATGAGAAGGGAAAGACAGTGAGACAGGAGGAAAAGGCAGCTCTTGATCTTAGAAAGCCATAAACATAAAACCTAATTTTGAGCAGGCTGCTGTATTTTTTGCCATGGATCTGCATGGTGCTGCAGTTACTAACTGCATATTGGTTATCTGTACAGCAGATCACTTCAGTGTCTGAAGAACAGCCACTCTGTAATTTTAGGAAGAATTAAACTTGGCAGAGGGTTAAAGGGAAAGGCTATTTGACTCCCTTTGAAATGTGTGTAATTGTAATATTTACAACATTACTTACTAACGTCTAGTTAAAGTACATTGGCACCTGGGAAAAGTTTCCTTCTGCAAGTCCTACTGTTTTCAAATCAAATGACTTGCATGTAGATTACAGACATGTTAATCTTTGCAATCTGACTGTCATGACTTAAGGTTCAGATAAGGCTACTCTCTTAGCAGGATTTTTGGCACTGGCAACACAAAGAGCATAAATTTAAGAGTCTTATTAGCTAAAAATGCTATTACACTGCATGAGTTTAAGAGGATATAACACTTTAGTGACAAGGTTATACACAGAAACTTTAGAAAATCCTCTGAAAAGTCTACATTCCCAAAACCAAAAAAATTATAGCATTGCACCTGTGTATAATAGTATTTTAAATAAACATACAATTGATGTAGACACCATGTTTTATGAGCTTAGTAAGTAGCCAGTCCTACTAAATTTGACTTGCAATTTTTGCAAATCTGCTGATCCAAGTGCACTTCTCCAGGAAAAAGCATAACAAATCCCAATCCTGAACACAGTATTCCCCCTTGTAACCAATACAAATCATACCTTTTATTTAAAAGGGATATAAACTCTTCCTGCATTTTCTGAGACAAGTAAAAAGAGTTTATCCAGATTTTGTTTGCTTGTTTTAATGAAACCTTCCACACTGGAATGTAAATCTCAAAGGGCCTATCTGCAATTGACATGATCAATATGAATTTCTGAATGCATTGAATCTTTTCTATAAATGTGAGTTACTTAAAAAAGTAAATCTGGATTTTGGGTAATTTAAGAATATTATTTTCGAAGGGCTTTAGCAGTAGCATCATAGAAATGCAGGAATTAAAATCATCTTTAAAACTCAGCTCTCCCTGCTTTAAGAGATTGTCAAATATTCTCAGACCATCTGATTTTTCTCTAATCTGTTCACAGAGTTCTTTAATTATGAAGTAAAGAAGCTCCATAGGCAGCCTCTTTCAGTCCTTAAAAGCCTTTACAGATGGAAGGGTTTTTTTTTGATGTCTAATTTAATCTAATCTAACCTTATTCTCCCTTTAGAAAAATCAAGGCTGTGATTTCTTTTCTGCATTGGGTGAACATGGAGAGTAACTGATGACCATGCTCATTATAGAACCTTTTTACATATTTGATGATTACTGAATTGCTCCTCACTCTTTTCAAAACTAAAAAAACCCTTTCTTTCCACCTTCTGTCACATTTTTAAAAGCCTTAGCAGTATTTATGCTCTTGGCCCACACTCTACTTGGATTGCATCTTTTCTTAAAATGCCATGCTCAAAACCTGACCACATATTTTCACTGAAGTCTTGTTACTGCTGCATCGGTCAGAATAAAGATCTCTGTCTCTAACTTATGGCATGCCACCTAGTACAGTCCAGAATGACACTGGTCTTTTTACTTGATATAATGTTTAAACATATTAAGATATTTTAACTCATCATTGCTGCTAGATATTTTTCTGTTCAGCCATTTCATATTTTCTGTTGGTTTTCTTCCTTCCCAAACATAGTATTCCTTAGAATTTCATATTGTTGGTTTTGGAGTATTTCAGCAACATTTTTAGGATCACTGTGAGTACTGATCTTGTCCTCCCAAGTACTTGGAATCCCTCCTAGAAAGATGCCATCTGCCATTTTTATGCATACTCCATAATTCATTGTCCAACTCAGTAATGTGACTGTTCAACAGATTAGACCCAAAACAAATTTGTTGTGTGAGTTTTATAGCAAACTGCTAAAACTGACAAATTTCGGGTTTATTTTGTTTGGAATCCTCCACTCCATTGATTCATAACAGCCAATCTACCCCAACATATGAAAGTTTCCATCCTTATTCCTTTACAAAGATCAGTATCTGTAAGTAGCTGTGTCAGAAGCAATGTCTTTCATAAATTGCACACAGAACCAGTAATGCTATTGTTTTTTTTTTTTTTTTTTTCCAGTTTTTCTTCAGTTCCTTACAGGAGAAAAATGCTAACTATGTAAGTTCTTTGTCATGTTCTCTTTGACCAGATTTATGACACACCTTTGCAGAGACTTGGAAATAACTTTTGGGTTTACCACTGAAATTATAGCTCATGATCTATAATTTCCTACAGCATTTCAATATGAACCGGTAAAACTGTCACTAGCAGAGTTTCTATATACTGGGAAAAATGTTCATTTCTTACATACAGCATACGGTAATTTTAAATAAAACAGAGTGTCGATGCATGCATGACACTTGTTTTGCATGTGGGATTTGCATTCAGAGAAACACATACAATTGCTGACTCAAAAAGTAGATTAATTTGGAGGACCACTGCTCACTAATTTCTCCCACTAATTTCCCCACATTGCCACTAGTAAAACTGTACAGGAACAATGCACCTCATTCACTGAGGCGTTTTTTGTAAAACTGACTGGCTGTCTCTCTGGGTGCTCAAATGCCTTTTCATATCTGGCCCCTAATAAATAATGAAATGTAGATGTTGCCCTCAGCTTACCAGTTTTGCTTTAGCATTGCCTGAGTCCTGCCTGTCAACTGGATTTAGCATATTTGCATAATTATGTTTCATTCATTCACTACTGGATTTTTTTAAACAAGAAAGGGAAAACCAAACCAAACAAGGAAGCAGGGAACAGCCTATCTGCATGAGGCATTTAAATGCCTCCTGCTAGGCATGTTTGAGCAGATCCTATTTATGCATTTAGTTTGAAAAAAAAGTAAAACATTTAAGGTAATTGAAATAATTCTGAATTCAATTTTAAATCCTGCTGGCATTATTGAGTATTCTATGAGAACTGTCATGCAAAGTAAAAAAAAAAGAATAAAAGGAGGGTAAATAATCTCTTCCCAGTACAATGAGGTAGTCCTACTGCTACTGAAATATGTACCAAAACTTCTGGGGCCTTTTGGAAGAACAGCAAGTAACTTTTGTATAGGCCTGGTTCTTAAAAAAAACCTCACAGCAGTTTAGTTAGACTGAGAATTCCTTTTCACTGTCAAGTTCATGGTGACCAAAGCTGTGTATAATAAAAGTTTTGCTTCTGCTTGCTTGAGGATCAGAAGCTGGGAACAAATATTGATATTTTCTGCAGGAATAGGATTATTTCTGTCATTGAAAACTGGGTGATGCCAATGTGCAATCAAGCAAGGATATAACTTTGCAGGGACGTACTCTCAAAACACACAAGAAAAAGAGAGTTGTTTTTGAACAGATGTGGAAGAAAGATTACAGAGAATTAGTCTAGCAGTGAGACAAAAACCATTCCCTTTTCAATGGCTCCAGAAGAAACAAACAAAAAAGAGAAGAAGGAAAATGTGAGAAAAGTAAGATTTTTTTTTTTTTGCTTCCATCATCTTCAGGTCTAGAGCTGATTAGTTTACTCCCAGACCATAGAAAAAATAGCCATAACAGAAGCAAAGAAACTAGACTTCATCATAGGATCCTGTGTTTCAGAACATCTGGTCTGTCCTTCCACCTTTCTGACGGGAATAACTGTCCATACATGAAAGCATCTTCCCAATGCATTTTTAAAAATCTTGACTGACACTTGAAATTCAACAGCTTCTCTTCGTGATGTATTCTGGTGTTTCATTACTTGTATCACTAGAAATTTTTTTACCTGAAATCTAAACCTAAATCTCTCTTACTTGAAATAATTTTTTCCTTTATCTTCTGTGGATATGGAAAGATGTTTTTTCACTTCTTTATAAGTAGCCAGACTCAACATTTTTCTCCTGCCTAGTTTTCTTTAACAGTTGCTTTTGACCACCACTGGCTGAGTACTAGTGTTTCCTGACATCCCATGGGCTCTGAGTTCCTCACAATTCTCATTGCTTTTTCCTGTCCTCCCTCCATCTGATCTGAATCATTCCCCACCTGTAGGGCTGGAGTATGTTCCTTCATCCTGTGGCCTCTAAGTGGAAAAGGAAACATATGGCTTCTCACACATTGTTTTAAACCTGAAAAATCAGAGTGATTTCTTTAAAAGTGATAATTTCTGTCCTCACAGGAAGATGACGTTATGCACTGTTTCATTGACATAAGGTGTGCTTTTCTTCGACTGCTTGTTTGCTATATATATCTATCACTGATTAGCTAAAAATATCAATTAATATTGAAGAAGTGGCCCTGACATTTTTAGCAATGACAAGTTGGTTCAAAATCCAGATACTCACAACTCTCCATATTAAATGCAGCAATAAATTAATACTTTTATATGCTCCAAATAAACCAGTAAGAAAAAATGCTGAATTTGAAACTGAGATCAAATCCCTTTGGAGAAATTCATATTTGGTGCTTTAGGATTTCTAGGACTGTCATGTCTCATTTTGAACTATTTCTAAAACTAAGTATTAAAGCAATTTTATCTTCTGAAACATGATAAGGGAAAAGAAATGGCTTTGTAGGATTTCATGGGCATTGTGTCTTTGTTAATCAACACAAAATGCATTGCATTTACCAGTAAGAAATTAGAAATTAATTTATGCATATTTCTTTTTTAATTGCCGCTCTTGGAAACTCATTATATTTATGAAAGTTGAGCAGTTCTTTCTAGCTCACACACATCACTACCCATTACCCAGAGCAAGCAAGAATAGGTGCAAAATAGGTTCAAATGAGGTTCATCATATTGGAGGTAAAGATTCTCCTGCCATAAATTAGCTAATAATGTATTTGACAATACAGAGAGCTAAATGAATGTCTCATGTCTAACAAACAGCTGTATTTGCATTCCTACAGATAATCGGTGAGCATTCAACCACAACAAATTTATTGAAGGAGGCTGATAGTTCTTCACCGTAAGACTAAGTCAGAGCATATTAATGTAACACACAGTCATACATGTGCCCCAAAAATGTGGGACACATGTGCCAACCATCCAGCCATGCTGATCTTTGGTACTCTGTCACCTTGCTTACAGTGGATTACTGCTGACAAGTTGTAAGTCCAGATTGGCTGGATTCTGCTATGGGATCTGATCCTTTGTGATGCTGAATATTGCTCTAAGTGATACAGACTGCAGACTGCAAGTCAGCACTTCATGGAAAATGTTCAGGAAATTGTAGAAATAGTCCAGGAGCTGCCATCCCCTGAGACAAGGCAGGGAAAGCAAGAAGTTACTCAGAATGATCCCCAACTCTGTTCTGATTTTCTCTAGTTGCTCTTGTCATCAAAAAATACTACCAAAGGGATGCAAAAATTGTAATTAATGGCCAAACTATGTGTGGACCTCCTTCTGTGGTTCTAGGCATGAGATTGCTGTGGCAAAATTTAAGAAGACAGCCTTTTTTGGGGTTTTTTTTTTGTTTTCTCTTTGTACAAACTGGACTCAAGCTCTGCAGGCTCCAGGGTTCTATTGTTCATTTTATTAGTCTTTCCCAAGAAATGTAGTTTTAACCATTGAGGAGAAAGAAGCAAATAGTTCTGTTTCTCCAGAGAAGCCAACGACATTATGATTATGAAAAAAACTACGAGGTCTGGAAAGCTTTTCTTGTTTAACTCTTCCTTTTTACCAACTAGGTCTACAACTCTCAAGCTCACATTTCTGTAGGCAGGCATGCACCCACACCACACAGCTGACTGTGCACAAAACTCTTGTGCATGGTTGGCAAAATAGCTCATTTCTATCAGCTTGTTTTTTGGAACTCACTTTTTCATGTATGCAGAACAGTTGAGTCTCTAGGGTAAGACTGGAGTCCCAGTTGCTTTTTATCTGGATGTGGGAAGAGGAATAAAATGCCAGGCTCTTGGGCTTGTGCCCACTTGTCCCAAAAGACCAAAGCTTAAGCTCAGGAATTCAAATATGAAGCAACCAGAATCTTTCACATATGGATGCTTGGTGTGGGAACATTGTTGGGAAGTTCAAGAGCAGGTTAAATCGTCTGTTTTTATGGACTATAGGCATATACATTTTTTCAATACAAAAGTAAGGTAGCTGTCTTTTCTCTGCCAGCCTAGTGGTAAACTAGTCTTTCTGTTTGTCTTTCATATTTTCACTGTATTTCATCAACTGGAGGCAATTTGCACAGCTTTCCTCATGTCCAGGTAAGGTAAGAAAATGGCCATTAAAGTCATAAAAATCTGGGAACGAATGAACAGACACCAGTAGCAATTGTGGCTGGGAATATTTTATTTACTTGTGAGTCAGCTACACTGTAAGATGGGAGTGCAGGAAGAGAAACAAAGAGAACTTATTTGCTATGATTGGCCAAGTTCACAAAAAAAGATATATTTTCCAAGGGATACCAATGGGAAAGGCATAGCAAAAGTATTCTGTGGTTTAGATTCAGGGAATTTGGTCGTGAAAAATGTTTTCATAAGTCACTTGTCCAGCTTGTCTGAATAGAATTTTTTTGCAAATTATCTAGTCTTGCGCATCTAAACTGAGTCTGTGGACAAGCCGACTCTTCATGTCTGCACAAAAAAAAAAGCACTTTGAGTTCCAAACTGGGCTTCCTGAAACTCATTAGACTTCATTTGCGGCCTTTAATGATGACTATATGAGACAAAACAGAGGCAGACAACTGCTAGGAAAGCAATGATCAATATTGCTATTTTGTTTGGCAAATTCAAGCAGGGTGAATTAGAGATGGACTGGACAGTAATATGGGAAATAATGGAATGTCGTTACATAAATCACCAGCAGTGCCTGATATTAGGTGTGGTATATGGTCATATACTTCAAAAGGATTAAAGAATATTTAAGAAAGAGGATCATGATGAACGGGCTTCAGGTAATTCAAACATCTAATGAGGAAATAAATTTTCTGCTTTAAAATTAGACTGGGGAATGTAGTGTATATTCATAAGAAAGGAGTTAATGTGTCTCACAGTGCAAGGAGAAGGAAGGCTCTTGTTGAACTGCAAGATAAAAAATGCACCTTGGATTGAAATGTGCCTAGGCAATGAGGCCCAGAAGACATGGAATGTGAGGAGGAAATTTCTCTGAACAGTAATAAAAATATGCAAAACTATTCCACTTTTCTTCTGAAAGGCAGATTAAACCACACAAAGCTGGGTGTGAACATTTAATTCTTCTAACTTAGAGATCAAGATGAGAACTACTTCCATGCTAGAGAGCCAAAGAGCAGGTGTTACAGTAGTTGAGCCATAGGCCTAGTCTGATCTTGTCTGGCACTTCATCCTTTTCCAAAAAACACTCTCACTGAGGACAGAGATTTAGTCTTGCATCAGAATATTATTGCCAGCACTAAGGAATGAAAGGGAACTGGCTAGCATCAGTGTTGGAGAGTGATGAGGCTGCTGAATATTCAGCAGTGGCACTGATTCAGGATGTAGATTCACAAGCATCAGGAATCTCCAAAAAAAATAGCCAGGTTTTGCTTTTTTTGCAGAATCTGGAGAGTCTAATAGCCCTTCAAGCTGAGGCTCTGATTCTGGAAAGAAATGTGCAATGTGGTAGCCTGTGATGGCACAAACACAATGATTTCCAGAGTCCTGGATGCAGCCATTTCCATTTGTTCCTGCATTCACATGCCCACACATAATAGTTTGTTCCTGACTGCTACAGCTCCGAACAAAGCCAGTTTAATATTAAAGCATGATGTCAAAACTGCCCAACTCCTCTGAAGAGGCAACCATTGAAAGGCTGCTGTTATTTCAGTGTTAATGAAGCATAAGAATTCAAGTACAAACCATTGTTTTGAGTATGGTTACTTACCAATACATAGTGAGATGTCATGCCTTAAAACTCAAAGCTTTTGTTTAAGTAGAACAGAAAAACTAGGGTAGAAGGAAAAACTGATGCAGAGACCACAGTTACATACTGGGGCACTAGCTGAGCCAAAAATACACCTGTCTCAACATTCAGTCCAATCTCCCTGCACTGGGCTGCCTACCAACTATTCATAGCAAGTCAAATTTTAGCCAGAAAAAGACTGTAAAAGGACTCGTGTGTATGTGTGTTAGTGGAATATTACTACAAACAGCATTTACAAAAATAAACAATAAAAACATATTTTGAACTGCTGTAGTTGATTTTTTCAGGGTCAGAAAAAAAGAAGTCCCCGTGCTGATTGCTAAAAAGGAGGGCATATGCCCCCTAATACCTTTAAATCTTATTTCTTGTGAAAAGGAGCTCTTACTATTTTTGTTTCTAATCTAGGGCAAGTTCTGAAATCCTTATAAAAACCAAGGGCTTAATAATGAAACAAAAAATAACTGGTAGCTTTATTTTTATATCAAAAGGAGATAAGGATTAAAAATACTAACGGTGTCTAACTGAGTATATTCCAGTCTGTTTCCCCATGGAAAAAAAAAAAAAAAGAGTTTGTAAAGATTAGGAACAAGACTCTATTGCCTGGCACATGAGGACCTATGACCTTGACCACGGTCATGACATTCTGGCTGAGCTCCAGCTGTCCTCAGAGGGTGCCTGGCTTCAGCAGAACATGCAGAATACGATTGGTCATTGATACAATTTAACCAGTCACTTCTTATTAGCAATTGTCTTTCATTAGAATCATATTAAATACGAAGAGATGCTTTCATCATTATGTCCTGAATTTACATTCTATCTATATATCTATTTTTTCCCTAGGTTATTTTTCCCATTGGTACTACTTCTACACTAAAGGAGAAACTCAAAGTTACCCCAAATTTTGTAGACTCTATTTTTAATTTTTTTTCAAAAATAAGCTTTCAGTTCTGTATAAAAATTTGCTAAGATACTGAGTATTTGGCAGATAAGACTTTTTTGCATTTTGAAAATTATTGGTCATTCCCACGGAGATGTCACATGGAGTGACATACAGGTGATGCTAGTTGCCAGCATCATTTAAGAGGTACCTTTCATTCACTCTGAAAAACCGCATTGTAATCAAAATCCCTACAGATCCCTACAAATAAACTCTAGAAACTTAAAAAAAAAATAACATTCAAAGCAGCTCTTTCTTATATCCTGATTTTTCTGTAAAATATGCACATTACATAATTCCATTAAGAAATCATATGTACAAAATTGCTTCTAGTGCATTTAAAAAAAATAAAAGGTTGGAATCTCTATTTGTGATAACCATTTGAGATTTTTTGTCTTGACACCATACTGAATTATTCCATCATCTTGGAAAGCCCATTCAGTGTATCCTTCTTGAAGAATACTTTACTTAAATACATGGACGCAGAGACACATGCACACATATGTCTTGCTGTTAAATTTCATTCATTTGAATGGAGGTGGCACTTTTATAAAAAGCATCAAAAATATGTTCACCTTCACTGCATCCCTTGTATATATTCCCCATCATATAGGGAAAAGGTTGAGATGGATCATAAAATAGATTTGCAAATCTGTTGCTTCCCCTCAATATTGTAGCCTCAGAGCCCATTGTCAGTTTCAGAAGATGAGCAAGGCCAAAGACAGATATTTTCTAATGGTCAAGAGTCAATGGCCCATTTGAGAGAAAACCATGAAGGCCACAGACATACTTTCCAGCACATAACACTCTCTAGTCTTTCTACTGTCTCTGGACTTGAAGCAAGCTTAACCACCAATGTTTGTATAGTTTGCTATAGTTTACCTGCTGTTACTTGCATCCATAATGTTAGGAACTATTTCTGAGTACCTTCTGCTCATCTGTCTTCCAAAAGAAGATGTCACATATATCAGCTATTAATGAGATATTTGCTAGTCTCTTGCCTGTTTCTGTCCTTCATCTACTATGTTCATGCATCAATCCTACTGGGTGTCAACAGATGAGGCCAGAGATTAATATTTTCATGAATGTCTCCTGCTTCTTACTGCTGACACTTCATTACCCTCCACAGAGCCATTGCAGAGCTTCCATCAGTGCTGCACTTGAAATTGTGACAACGTTATGGTACAGAGCACATACCAAGGAAAATGCAAACCAATTTGCTTCTAGTGGGGTCTAGAAAAGCCCCTCATTAGAGCTGGGCTGCCTGCAGTGAAGTGATGCCAAGCCTTCTGCCCTGCCAGCTTTATGCATACCTGAATACTGTGAAAAACTATCCTCAGAGAAGAATAAAGGGGTTTGACCCTCTCCGGAAGGAAGGCTTTGATACCACAGACTCTTACAGGGGTGATTTGAATTACTGCTTATGTACACAATCAGCTCCAGGAAGAAAGTTTTTTCCCTCTTTTGCAAGCACTTCTGTATTTACTGCAAGAGAACATTTGAGCCCAAAAGCTTTGACCTAGCACCATTGATGCAATGCACTGTAGATTTCAGATATACTCGCATTTAGACTTCCCTGAAATGCCCAGGGATTTTTCACCATTTGGCATCAAGATAACTGGCCTGGCCTCTGCAACTTTCTCAAGTACTCCTGGAAGACAGGAATGGCCAAAACAATCTCCCACTGGGTGGCTTGGGGGGAAAATTTGTGGATACTAGGATGGTAGAAGGTGAAGCGGGTAAAACCTCTGAGGAATGGATGCCAAGTGCTGCTCATTTGGCAGCTGCTTTCACTGGCATATCCTCTAACACTGAGTCAGAAGAAATGTTCCTAAAAAGACCGTAATTCCAAATAGTTTTACGCACCATTCTTCATTCATTCTGATGATGGAATGGAAAAGTTAAGGGCTGTGTTAATTAATTTCTTTTCTGAAATGGACTATAAATATAGTTAGAAGATGTGGAGCAGAAGAGCAAACTGTGGCCTTCTGTGGTGGTACATTAATTTTGCTGGATTAAGATAAGAAGATGTCACATATATCAGCTATTAATGAGATATTTGCTAGTCTCTTGCCTGTTTCTGTCCTTCATCTACTATGTTCATGCATCAATCCTACTGGGTGTCAACAGATGAGGCCAGAGATTAATATTTTCATGAATGTCTCCTGCTTCTTACTGCTGACACTTCATTACCCTCCACAGAGCCATTGCAGAGCTTCCATCAGTGCTGCACTTGAGATTGTGACAACGTTATGGTACAGAGCACATACCAAGGAAAATGCAAACCAATTTGCTTCTAGTGGGGTCTAGAAAAGCCCCTCATTAGAGCTGGGCTGCCTGCAGTGAAGTGATGCCAAGCCTTCTGCCCTGCCAGCTTTATGCATACCTGAATACTGTGAAAAACTATCCTCAGAGAAGAATAAAGGGGTTTGACCCTCTCCGGAAGGAAGGCTTTGATACCACAGACTCTTACAGGGGTGATTTGAATTACTGCTTATGTACACAATCAGCTCCAGGAAGAAAGTTTTTTCCCTCTTTTGCAAGCACTTCTGTATTTACTGCAAGACAACATTTGAGCCCAAAAGCTTTGACCTAGCACCATTGATGCAATGCACTGCAGATTTCAGATATACTCGCATTTAGACTTCCCTGAAATGCCCAGGGATTTTTCACCATTTGGCATCAAGATAACTGGCCTGGCCTCTGCAACTTTCTCAAGTACTCCTGGAAGACAGGAATGGCCAAAACAATCTCCCACTGGGTGGCTTGGGGGGAAAATTTGTGGATACTAGGATGGTAGAAGGTGAAGCGGGTAAAACCTCTGAGGAATGGATGCCAAGTGCTGCTCATTTGGCAGCTGCTTTCACTGGCATATCCTCTAACACTGAGTCAGAAGAAATGTTCCTAAAAAGACCGTAATTCCAAATAGTTTTACGCACCATTCTTCATTCATTCTGATGATGGAATGGAAAAGTTAAGGGCTGTGTTAATTAATTTATTTTCTGAAATGGACTATAAATATAGTTAGAAGATGTGGAGCAGAAGAGCAAACTGTGGCCTTCTGTGGTGGTACATTAATTTTGCTGGATTAAGATTTCCAGTAGAAACAGAAAAAAATCTGGTTATCCACATTCACTCTGTTTTCCATGATCAATGGCTTATTTTACTGAAGTTTTACATAGAGTGATACACAATGGAGGTATTTATGATGCAATAAACTACAAAATGGGAGACACAAAAACCTTAATTAATTTGGTCTCCAATGCTTAAATATTCCTCCCATATCCAGACACACTGCATTAGAGTAATAACATTGAAAGAATCAGAACTGCATATGTTTCTAGATGTAAAATTTTAAGAAGTTTGGCAAGTCAGCTTTTAAAATTGCAAGCTTTTTAGATTTGAGGGAAGGTTATTTTGATCCTGGCCTAGGTCTAGTATCAGAAAAAATTCAAAACTTGAAGACTCGAGACTTTACACTTTGATCCATCCACTGCATAAACAGCCTAACACTTGTCCCTGAAATGGCATTTGGAAAAGGTCCTACTATTCAGTGGAAAACATTCAGGTCCAAACATCCCAATGAGATTTGGAAAAGCATGATATAACTTTAAGCAAGTACACTTTTCTATTCTTTACCATCTCACTGTTCACTAGCAGCACTTTCTCAAATCTGTAGTGCATTTACTAGGAACATGCATTACAAAAAAAAAATATTAGGATGATTAAAAAACAACTATGAAATAGCATATGGCTTGCTTTATTGACTTGCTTATATACCTACTTTGTGATACTAGCTAGTTAGCTGCTTTAAAAAACAACACACAAAAAACCCCCACTTGTTCAATTAACTACAGAATATATTAGGATACCCTTTCATATTAAGGATGACTCTTCTTGCTTCCTGCCTCCCCACAGAAGGATGACTTTGCCTCCTAGTAAAGGCAATTGCGAAACCCCACTAGGATGACTATAATTTACAGTAAGTCCTAAATGTTGAGTAGAAGCTCTTTGATCCCTTTTTGCAAATTTTGACCAAAGCTGCCAGGCAGTGACATACCTGTTTGTGGGATTCTGATGGTTTTGATGTTCATAGTCTGTGCATTGTGCTTTGATTTATAGAAGCTTAACTAAACCAGTCACAGTCTGCCAGGAACTGCAAGTTTCTGGTTAAAATATGTATCTCATGACACATAAATGCTTTCTGCAGAAAACCCTTTGATTCCTTTGTGTTTTCTGACATGTCATCAACAGGTCCGAAAATTTGGCTAAAGTTCAGGGACTGTAATGAAAATTTTATCACAGCACCAACTGTCACACAAGCTGAGACAGCATTTGGGACAAATAAGCAAAGGATCCCTAACCTTCATCTCTTCTGCTCATGCTCATATGTTGAAGCGCCTCACACTAATTGTGGGAAAACCAAAGAGGTTTGGAATAGAAAAGAGTTTACCTGAAACCTGAACAGACTTTAGAGGGGGTCCTTTAAGGAAAGTTACTTGCTCCTGGCAGCATTGTGATCCAATGCTGAGCAGTTAAAGCAGCCAGGTGGTCACCCTGGGCTCCTCTATAGTCAGTAGGACAGTGGAAGAGAGTGGCTCTTCCCCATGCAAGAGAAGAAGGCAAATTTTGGCATTAGCATCACATTATTATGTACCACAATCTTATTAGCACATTGCACAATACTAGCACATGGGCATTGTTAGTACATTAGAATTATATCAATGTATCATCAGCACAGCCTCTTTTTCACTCTGACCACAGAGGGTACAAGGGGTCACTTGACCCTCATTAAATGCCCACATTTGGGGTATAAGAATAACCAGGTGTGGTATGTGCTAAAAATGGTGTCCTGGCAACTGGATGGCCCTTTTCAAAACGTGTCTTATTGTACAGGTAGGTCTGAGGCAAGTGGCAAGGGTAGCTGAGAGTATATTCTGAGCTATTTGCCAAGGGAGATTAAATTATCAGAATGAATGGCTGTATACCTGGCCTTTCTATGGATTTCAAGGCTAGATAGTTGGTTCCCAGATCCCTAAAGATGCTGAGTGTTAAAAGCATCTCTCCAGTGGAAACAACCCGCTCAGGGTCACAGCAGTCCTATAACATACCACAGGCTGGGAGCTGGCCTGCAATCACTTCTTTCCAGGAAAATAGCACTGTTTTCCTTCCTTCCACGCTGCAAAACAGATTCAGCCTGGTTGCATTAAATTCTTACGTTAATGTTCCATTAACTAGCCTTCCTTTCTTTATATTTGCTCTTGTTCATTGTTCTGCATTTACTTTGTTTCCCTCCCCATATAATTAAAATGTTTAACACTGTTCTTCCTGTGGTCGGGACACATTCGCTTACGTCCGTGTCGCGCCCACCCCTGGCTGAGGGCAAATGGAAGCAATTAAGGCCGGGGTCCGCGCTGTCCGTGTGCCGCCCCCTCCCCGCCGCCGCCCAGCCCCTAACGCGGCGGCGCCTCCGACCTTTGCCGGGCCCCGCGGCCAGGCAGAAGGGCTCGGGGGGGACTTTCTGCTGAAATAAAGGGGCAATGTATTTATTTGTTTTGGGTAATGTCCGTGCGCGCGGGCAGGGGTGTGCACCCACAGCCCCACCCCCGCCCCGCTGAGGGGGCCGCTGCCGCCGCCGCCGCCCGGTAGGTGGCGCCTCGATACCGCCCACCTGCGCGGGCCCGGCCTGGCCCGGCACGGCCTGCTCGGGAGGACGGAATAAAATAAAAATTAAAATAATAAAGCGGATGAGCAAAGCTGCCGACCGCTCCCCCTGCTTGATGTCTTCTGAAAAGCGGAGCGGCAGGATGGGCCTGCAGCCCGCTGCCGGCGTGAGGACACCAGCGCCACGGACGGCTTGCCCGGCTGTCCGCCCCAATGGGCTTTTGGCTTACGGAAGAGATATAAAAAAAGCGAATTAAAACCACTTTAGTCTCGGGCGAGCGGGGCCGGACAGAGCCTGCCTGGCTGCAGGACCGGTCACTGCTGCAATCGGTTCCCGGGCATGCGAGGCTTTCGCACTGGGATCACCACGGCTGGTGCAGCGGGGCTATGGTGGCACAAAACTGGTTCAATGGAAAGATGAGGCACTCCCTTTTGGGAATGAGAAGCTGCTGTATCAGGAGAGGGTGCTGGGCTGTGGGTCGCCGCCTGAACAGGGCAGAGTTAGGCAGCAGGTCACGTTAACGCGAGCTCCTGGAACCCTCACCCCAGAGCTGCCAGCTCAGCTTCCCGACTAGCTGGTCCCATGCCCCGCAGTGCCTGCCCTTCACACGGGCTCTGTCAGCCCCCCCGAGTGCAGATCAGGGCTGCAGCCTCCACTCGAGAAACCAGGACTTCGTCTCTCCTACTGTTTTTTGTTCCCCGATTATAAAAAGGAGCTACTGATGTTTCGCCTACCCTGAAGTCAAATCCATTAAATAGTGTAGGACAGCCTTCTATCATGGTGATGAGGAAAGTAAGGGAAGGAAGCGATAGATTTTTTTTAAAGCTCATTTTCTTCTTTGGGTGTGTTTGTTTTTAATTAAACACAGAAGTTCATTAAAATGGGCTGATAAAAATCAAGAGATTTATTTATGGCTTTCTTTGTTGGCCCGTATCAGTTTATAGTGTATCTGCATGGTGAGGTAGTCAGCTGCAAGATGTGTGAAGGATTTAAATACTGAATATCCATGTTTGGGAAGCAGGCAGGAAGGAAGTGAAACAGTCAAGGTGTTTTGGTGTTTTTTAAATTACATTTGACAAGAGTCACTGTGGTCTTCAAAGAACTCGCAGGTCAGTGTCATAAAAACCTGTTTTGGGTCACTTCTCCTTGAAAATCCTCTCCTGCAGGCAATGCAAGTAGTTGTCCCAAAATGATAGGATATTTCTGGAAAGAGAAAAGTGTTTCTCTTGCAACATCTATGCTTCTACTTTTGTATATTTTAACTATAAACAGCTAGGATGTTGGTAGGAGGGGGTGTTAGTATCACATCTTTGTTACTAGAATACTGACATCTCTTGCTTCATTGATTTTTTATTACAGTCCCAAGGTTAGAAATAATGATTGTCAACGACAGCTTCTTTGCTGCTTGCTTCAGCTTCAAGTAGTAATTTCAAGCATATTTTATTTTATATTATTTCTCCCCATCTATATAAACTCCCTGCCTTTCTGTCTGCAATAGGAATAAGTAGTTTGTGAAAAGCCACCTCTTGAAAAGTTCAGGGCTGCAACATGCCAGCAGTTGCAGTATAAAAGATAACAACAAGCCAAGCTGCCTTTGTCACTACTACCGCTGCTGTCTTGGCATCTGTCGACAAAGCGCCGCTCCGATCTGGGGATCCCTGCTGGGGTGAGATATGGCCACGTCTCCAGCAACGGACCGGGCGACACCAGTGCCAGAACGCTGCGACCATCTGATGCAAGTCGCTCCTAATGAAAGTCCAGCATGGGGCTAAATGAGTTTCCTCCTCTGCTGGGTGAGGGGCTAATGATAAAAGCCCTCCCTGGGCTCACCACTGCTGTCAGTAGCTTTGTCAGGGCATATGGCAGTTGGCTAACTGCAGCTTGAGCGAGGTTCCCTCTCACAGTGTTACCTCTGGATTTGGCTGCCAGGCTGGGCTGAGGCTCCTCTGCCTGCTGCCCGAGCGGTGTGCGGGTGCGTGGGTGCTTGCTGCAGCTAAAGGGCGGGCACTTGTGGGGGGCTATCAGTTTGGCACCCGGTGACTGCTGCTATTGCTGCTGGAGAAGTGCAGCTCACATGAAATCTGTACCAGTTTGCTGTAGAAAAGGCTAAAATTTCATAGTGCAGTTATCTGTGCTCCCTCACACACAGAAACCTCTGCTGCCCCAGTTGTGTGGGCTCAGGCATCCTGTGTTTTCAGTCACAGCATTCACAGGACTGTAGTCGTCGTCGTCGTCGTCATAGTAGTAGTAGTAGTAATAATAATAATAATAATAATAATAATAATAATAATAATAATAATAATAATAATAATAATAATAATAATAAGAAGACAATAAAAAGTAAATAAGACGGTTGTAAGACAGGTTGTGGCCACAAAGTGCCTAGGCAGCTTGCAAAATGTAATTTAAAATAATAAGAGGAAGAAAGTAGATTCTGTCTTCTAGAAGTAGACCTTTCATTAGAGAAACCAGTGAGAAATTTGGGGAAGTAGATTAAAAAACACAAAAGACAAATGCGTGCACACACACACAGATCCTGCATGGAAAGTGTCATGAGTTAAAAAAAAAAAAAAAAACCACACCACTGTAGGGACAGGAGCTTGCTGGCTCACATTCTTATAGCAGTTTCTTCCACCTGAACTTTTTGTAGTTGATGTTAAATGTGAGACCTGTAATTTATATTTTTTTCAAACACAGCAGCAGCAGCATGTTCTCTGCACCTGTTGGTTTTATGATTTGCTTTTCACAACAATTCCTTTGCTGTTGAGACATGATTTGAATGACAGGCACTGCTGAATCAGCTTGTAAATAGAAATGGAGGTGGGTTTGATGCATTTTCCAAAATAACCTCCCTCTTCATGCCTTGTGTAACTTGCCCTTTGCAAGGAATATTTTTTTCCTCTTCATCTCTTGCCATTTGATTTCTCTGTTCTGTTTTAATATTCTTTCTATCTCTCACCATTATTTCCAACATTCTCATGTTGTTCTCTTGCTCTACACTCCTCTGGGTTCACTTCTCAACAAAATATCAGCAATTTAGATAACAGCAGAGGCATTCATAAGTGAAATGTTTAGTTAAAGCATAATAACCCTGCCCTTGAGATGCATTCATGGCAGGTCAGAACCATATAAGGCTTTTCTTAGAGACCTTCAATTACAGGATAGTCAGTGCTCCTGACTGACTGCACCAACTCCATGGTGCCTTGGGATTAATAATTCCCCAATACTGAGTTAGACTGGCTTTATGCCTCTTAGGACACAAAGGAGCTCAATGGAAGGCCATAATCTGAAGCATTATGAGAAACAAAACAAAACACAGCCTTACTACTGCAATCACTGTCCATTTTCTGTGAGTTAAAAACTCTACTCAGTACAGTCCTGAGTCAGGATTTTGGAATGCTTTTGGGATTTGTCAAGGATGTACTTGTTTAAACAAGTATGGCACACTCTGTCTGTGGATCTCAGAGCACCTTAGGCCTGTTTGTCATTTGGACTCTTAAGACCCTGGCTGGGTAGGTTATGTCAAAGACTGGAAAACTTAGGCATTGAGGCTGTGGTCTTTAGGAAGTTTATTACTGCAAAGTTCCCTTCCAAGATCTGTGCCAAATGCTTGAGGCACTATTGAAGAAGGGGTTTACGTGCCTTAGCAGATTTGCCCTGTTTCATAAGCTTCTCACCAGCATTACTGTCAATCTTGAAAGCCAGTGGGAGTTCTGGATAGGTCAGGGAGGTCACACAAAGGTCCATTTAATTGTATCAGATCGAAGCAAAGTACAGATGGAAGCCTGCTGTGTTTTTCTGGCACACAATCCATATGCCTTTTAAAACTAAATCTTTGGATTTAGCCAACACATTCATTAGCAAGTGCTTCATGTGGGCTTCAGGAGATTCTTCTGTTGGTGGTATTATCCATATTAATAATTTTTTAAAAGGAATTACTATTATTTAAATATTTTGTTGTGAATCACATGGGAAGCTCCATCAAGTACCAAAAGCATTATGTGCCATTTGTCATATTGCTGTGATAAGTTATTCAGGAAATTAAATTTGCAATTTAACTGAAATAAAAAAGTAATTTTATTTGAAAACATTTTTTTCCCTGTTTTGCTGTTGATCGATCCACATGTATCCAGCAAATTTAAGATATGCTGTGAGTGGTTTTCACTATCTCTTGGAAGCTATGGGAGGAACAACTGAGGGGCTATGCATCCTATCAGAGACTCCCAGAGCAGGCAGGCCCCAACAAGTCTCTGCTTGGATGAGGGCATCCCTGACCACTACTGAAATGTGTGGAAGCCCAGCTGATATTCTAGGGGTTCCTGGGATGTCTGCTGCAATCCCCTCTTGCTCCAGTCCTGTGTTTGCTGTGCTTATCACACAGCACTGCCTCACTGCAGGCTTCCAGTTGAGGAGTTAGGGTCTGTCCCTGAGCAGCTCCTGCTCAGGAAAGGCTGTTTCTAGGCAGCCTGAACCATCTGACAAAACACTCTGCTTACACAAACTGTGTATTTGAAGGACGCTTGCAGAAAGGGGAGGGAAGCTTCTCAAATGAGCTTGGCCTGTTAGAGCAAGTTTATATAAAGACTATAGGGCAATTAACTTCTTGACAACTGTTTTTTCTTGATGGTCCTATGTAAACAAAGTTACCTGAATACAGAAAAATGAGAGTGATTTTTATAAATTTATTATTTATTAATAAAAATGCCCTAAAAGGTGTTTGTGTAGTTTGCCCCATTCATCTAAAATCTCAGGTTTCTTTATGGAAAAGGCTTCCCAAAATACCTTCACCTTTTCCATTCAAGAAAGTTTCAGGGGAAGTTTTAAATATAGATGCTACCCAGTCCTCCCCCAACAATTTAAAAATACTAATTTCAAATGTACTCACAGGAAATTTTTTTGTTCTAAGTCACTTTACTTCAAAGCATTTAATTTATGAAGCATCAGCTTTTTGTTTTCTCTCCACCTTTTTACTTTTTTACCATCTTCTCAATACTTCTGGATGTGTGGTAGCTTATTCACACTATTCCACTTTTCCCTTCTGCCTTCCAAAGTCAAGGAAGATTTGAAAATTGAACACAGGGACACATAAAAGGAAGGGGGAGGGACACACACAGGTGAAGATAAGAGTAACAGAAATAAATCCACAACTTATCCTGTTTATTGCAGCCATAACAAAGATTATAAGAATGAAGAGTGGGGAAAATTTTGATTTAATGTATTAATATTGTTCTTTTAAATCTGTAAGTAAACATTTAAGTCAGAAAACAGAAATTTAATCTGATTTCAAAATTTTCAGTCTAAAATATTTGGAAATATATTCTTAAATTAATTTTATTTCAGTAACTGTTTTCAATGAGGTGACATTTTAGCTTTGAAAAAAGCCATTTAGTTTGACTTACAGCTTGATTTGCATTATTCCAAAAGCCATCATTTGTGGTCTCTGTGAGTGTGGATCTTGGACACTTTAGTGGTGGTCATGTTTTCAGTATCCACAGGCACTTTTTATTCCTGAGAGGAAGACTAACTGATCTATAAGATAATGAAGCCTTTTAAACAAAAGAGTAAAAAATGAGTTTGAAGAAATAAGATGACAGAAATAGAAATACCAGTACTTTACATGGAATAATGCTTGGCAGAAAATGTTTTTTATCTGGGCAGAAAGAGGAAGGAGCAAAAAGGTAGACTATGGATAAAGTGTGTGAAATTTTATAATTGTCCTGTGCTCTGGTATGTTACCAGCCACAGGAATGGGCTGGAACAAGTTCTTATTCCACTACTTATAGTGTTTCCTGTGGCCTCAGTAAATCACTTAACCTTTGTCCCTAAGTTCCCTTATTCAACAATTGGGAACTTTAAAACTTAATTTTCTGCCTCAGAGAAGTGTTGTGAAATTTAACTAGTTAGTCTCTGAAAAACACTTTGAACCTCACCAAATAACTACATTGGATTTTTTTTTTTTAGTGTGGAATATCACAAATGCAGGGTGAAAATATAGAAATAATATAAATATAAGAAAAATTCTTTTTTTTTCTGCCCTTCAGAAACAAGACCAAACAAGCTGAATGTGAAATCAGTGTTGCTGTAGAGTATAAAGAAGCAATGACTGAATAAATCTGCTTTGGAACACACCCTGGTAATGCACATTTCTATCAAACAATCTTCAATCTCCCCATTTTGCATTACTGGCATTTATGATGACTCTACCATGCATTTTTCCTTCCGATTTTAACTCTCCTTTTAACAACACAAGTTTGAGTTTGCCCAGACAAGTAAGAACATTTTCAGTACAGGATATGGAATGAATTAATTGTTTGGTGGGTTTGTTTTTTTCCATAAAAGGTTTTCCCTTCCCAGTAATATCTTCTGTAGTTTTCTTCCAGTGTGCTGTCAGCCCTACATTTATCAGGTGTTATTTCTTCTTATTCAATAATTATGCTATTTTCAGTAGTGCTGGATAAATGCTTCAGAAAGCTGTCTACAAATACTCATTTGAGCACTTAAATAAACTCATTTCAATTATGTTCATGCATATTTCATGCACACTTTATCTGATCATTCTAGTGAATGATTCATTGACAGGAATGTTTGTCTAAATGAAAGATTTCAAGGTCCAGGTAACTCACAAAAAAAAAAAAAGGAAAAGAAACTTAATTTCTCATAATAAAAGTCTGTTCTATAAACCATAGTAAACTCAAGTTTACATGTTACATAAACATGAAAAATTAGCCATAGTCCAATAAAATTCATTCTACTTTAATTCATTTGCAGTCAACTAATCCCGAGTAAATGGAAAATTAAGAGTGATCAAGAATGATTTTTAAAACATCAGAATATTCCCAACAGGTAGTCAGTGAAAGAAAAACAACATTCTGGTAGTTGACAATTCACGTCTGCAATTCACGGAATAAATTAGCTGCAATTCATGGAATAAGTCACCTGCAAATTCTCTGGTCTTTTATTCTGTTTGTCTTATTTGGATACTGAATTTGGTACCATAAAATTAATTCTGTTTATCTGAGCAACACAGGAGAACAACCTATTGAAAATGTACAGTTATCCACAAAGTGTCCTTTGGAGAAAAGTTGATTTATCCACAGGACTGAACATGTTTGTGAAAACTAGTATTACCCATAACATATTCCAGCTGAATAACTTGTGGTTTTTCTCTACATTTAGTTTCAGCATGGCCATGCCCAATGGATGCAGAGCTTATTTGTTTAGATAACTTATTATTAAATTGGGAAAGAGAAATTATACCTCTACTGATGAGTGCTATTGCAGGGTGATATCTAAACTGTTAGGAGTGCTAAGAATCACAAAAACAATTCTATTCTTCCTTCCAATAAGTGCTTGTACATGCAGAATAGTTTGGAGAATTCACCAGTACTTTGAATACAATAATTCTAACATTTACAAATCCCATAGTATTTTTTGACATACATGATTTTCAAATTTGAAGCTACAATCAATAATCTCCAAGGCAAGTAATGAAATTTCTCTCCTTAAACTAAAAACAAAACAAAAAAGTGAGCCCTTTAAACAGGCAGGCCAAACAGCACCACTGTGTATAATAGTTTATGTTTCCTCATATCATTTTACATTTATCCTGCTACAAAGCGGTGCATTCGAAAAGGTCCAAGAAACATTACCCTTTATAATCTGTCTTCTCTGATAGGAAATTAATCTGCCATTACAATTACTTTCTCTCTCATTCTCTGTCTCATTTTGCACTTTAGAAAGTAAATTGTGCTTCTCCAGTGTGTGACAGCTCTGTCATGTGGGAATTTGGCCACATCAAGAAGCCCATATCTGCAAAGACTGTACAAACAGTTGGGCAGTCCTGTTGCCATCAGTGGGATTGCTCCCTATGAAAGTCACGTCATTGCCTTGCAACAAGGACAGCAAGGGGCCATCGAGAAATGTTCAGAGGTGACCAGTGTGTTGAGGGAAGAAAAGAGACATTTACTTATTTAACTGAGAGTTAGACAGCTGGTGCTGCCCCACCTTGTTTCATAGCCTTAAACCCTCTCCAGCATTTATGGCTTTAGGTAGTCTTTCCTGTATTGCAAGACAATGGAGTAAAGGTGACAATTACATGTTACTGAAGGACAACTTGATTACTGTAGTCCTCAAGGATGGGTTGATGCAGTAAATCCCACCAGGCAGGTGGAAATTATTTCAGTTGGAGGGGTAAAAGGAGTAATTTTCTATAGCTTTTGGGAAAAATTAATCAACTCCTCCCCTTTCCTCTCTCACCTCCCCCCCACCCCACCCCTTCTATGCCAATACATTGTGAAGGGCTGAGTACACTAGAGGCAAGATGGGAGATAATTCCCTGGTGTGTGGATCACAAGGAGACTTCAGTGCAAGAAAATGAGATATGGGAGACCAGTTGCCTGAACAGCCAGGGATCTCTGTTAGACAAGCAGTATATTTCAGCCCTTTACTGACTTGCAAGTTTGACCAGGACCTGTTTTTGTTCCTAAATTTCGGGTTTTGATCACTGCCGCTTTTAGTTTCTGACTGATTATATTTTTGATCTTTTTTAAAAGTTAGGAGTGGTTTTATTAATAAACTGGAAGGTTTATCTGAGAATCATCAGGATTAACTTCTACAGCAGTTGAAGGTGAAGAAGGAGTGATAGTCACCAGGGATAACTTAGTGAGGAAATGCCAAAATTGGAGAGACATGAGTTGCCCAAGGAGGTAAATCCCAGCAGGCAGATAAAACCTCTATTCTGAAAGAAGATTCCCTGCTGACTTGGGGGATGCTGAAGTTAATATTTCTGTACACCACCTTTCTGGTATCTCATCTGAACTGGTCTTTTGGTTTGTGGCAACCTGTCAAATGCTCTGTTTGTGGAATCTGTCTTAAATTCTGAGTAATTTATTTATTTCATTTCCCCACAGAAAGAAACAAACAAACAACATTTGCTTCTTTCTTAGACCATCATTACTGATTCTATTTAGTTCCTTCACAATTGCTTGCAGCTGGATCCATTGAAAAAAAAACAACACACCCTCTCCTTTTTAAATCATACACAAGATGATTACTCTGACTACAGTGATCTGCAACTACATTAATTTAATCCAATGCTACCTTCATTTCCTTCCTTTCCCATTTAGTTACATAATGTGAAAATTAGCCTATTTTGGTATTATTATGATGATTTTGAGCTTCTCATTCTTCTCTCACATAGTGCTGGCTGCCCAAGATGACCTCAGAAATAATCAAAAAAGAAGAAGAAACAGTTCTCTTGTCATGGCAACCTTTTGCATAAGAGTACCAGCATAGCTCCTGCTTCCTGAATGCTTTCTGGGGCTATTCTGGGAATGTGGGACTCCCACTTACTCTGATTAACTTCTGATTAACGTAAAGAATGATTGTACTTAAAAAAAGAGATGAGTTCTATTTCCAGTGAATTGCTTTGTGTATAAGAAGCCAGGATATGGTACAAACAGGGAGAGAAAAAAATCTCTTTGGTATTTAGTTCTAAAAAAAGACAGACAAATTACTATTCAGTCTGTAAGCTGGGTTGTATGGCCATCTATTTATTCATAATTGTTTTGAAGTGGTAAGAACTAAGCTGGTGGCTGGCCCAACTCTGGGCTTCTCAGTAGAGAAGGCAGAAAATCAGTTTTATTGATTCAAAAGTGAGGGGTAAGAACTGTTACTGTGACTGTAAGATGGGAGAACCTGTACCTGTTTGAGAGAAGCATGACAGGATCATAAATTTGGTTGCTGCTTCTCAAGTGGCAGCTGCAGCCATCCTGCCATCCACAGAGGTACAGGTGGAAATGGGGCCTGTGTCATTTCTCTGTGTCTGTGGCAGCCTGCTACCCTGAGAAATTGCTTTTTTAACCTATGTCTAGAGCATGTCTTCCTTCTTGATTGAACAGATTTTTGTAGCCCAATTAAGAGCTGTATTTGTAATATTAACTGCAACAGGCCAAAATTTGTGTTGGTACAATACTGCCTATGATGGGAGGGCTAAATTCAAACCATGGTTCTGCCAAGCAAACTGGCACTAGAATAGAAAAACAGCCCCAAAGCCAATCCTACACCTGGCATTTTGTGAAGCCTGATATCTCAATGTACAGTTACTCTACACCAAAATTGTAACTTTAAATATCTTTCCTACTTGGGAGACTTAAAAACGTTGGGTTTTTTTCATCTACAGTATCACAGCCAAATTTCCATCAATGTGTGGGATCACATTAACCTAAAGGACACACAGGGAAGGGACCTATGATGCAGCCAGGTTATGGAAGAGCAAATACACTGTGAAACTCAAAAAGGAAACAATCCTTTCTTTCAATGTGGTTAATGTTGACTCTTCCATTACTATTTTGAAAGATAATATAAGTTTGCATTATGGGAATGAGCAGGAGTCTCAGTGAAACTGGATTTTGGCACTCTGCAGATTGGATTTTTAATAAATATGTTCTATTCAGGTTTTCCCCAAAATCTATAAGTACACAAACAGCAGAGTTGGGACTTAAGCTAGGCTATGGAATCTGGACACTGCTTGAAAAAACTGGAGATAGAAGACATCCTGGACATTGATAGTTTGATGAAGAGATAATTTTTTCTATGTTCTTCCATTTGGGGAGAAGTCTACCGAACCATTATAGGCATGTTCGTGTAGTTTTTTTTTTAAGTAATACTTCCATTTTTCTCACCTATCTATCTGCATGATACTGAGAATGGAACTATTTCAGTAAAGAAACAAAATTACCAGATGAAAACCAAATAACATACAAGTTTCGTGGACTGATGTTCAGACAGTGTAAAACATATTTGCAGTATTCCTACTCTTTGGTATTCCCTCACTTTGGATTTCACATACTCTTTGCACTACTGGTGATAAAAGACACTGTCAGGCAATATCAACCATTTCACATATTTTTATTTATTTTATTTTATTTTATTTTATTTTATTTTATTTTATTTTATTTTATTTTATTTTATTTTATTTTATTTTATTTTATTTTATTTTATTTTATTTTATTTTATTTTATTTTATTTTATTTTATTTTATTATTTTATTTTTAAATGAACTAATAACACTACTGCACTGTAACATAGGGAGTTGATTACTAAGGTTCTTAGAAATGCCCCTGCCCAAATTAAGGTGAAAATGAGACCATATGCCAGTGGTAATAGTATGGGTTTTATTTTATATGTAGGGAGGACAGAAAGAGAGTAAGGAAAATATCACCATTTCATGAATCCCAATGATGCTCCACTGATCCTCTCCAGCTGGTCTTCTTGGCGGTGAAGGTCACCCTGAAAAGCCTAGAATCTGATGGGTTAGTATATGTTCAGGCCAGGTAGGAAAATCCAGGCATCTCCCTGGGCGGGGGGTGGGGGGAAGGTTGCAATTATCTCTTACAACAGACTGGGTTTGTTGACCATGTGCAGTCCTGTGGTGCAAGGCCTCAGGAATGACTCTGGGGGGCACTTTGGGGATTAAAGTGATGGATGTAAGCACACCCTCAGCTGCCCTTCATGTGAATGTCCTGTGCATGTGGCTTTCCCAGGGCTGGCGGTTCCATAGCCATTTTGTGTAAGGGAGGATGGGTTCACTGCCCCTGAGCAGAGGTTACAGCAAACCAAAACTTCCTCCTCCCACCTCAGCTGGGGGGAAATCTGTGCAAACCTGCTTCCAGCAAATGGGTCTGTGGGCTACGGCCTCCCCCACCTCAAAGCAAGCCAGAGATGTTTCTTGGCATGGCTGCTGGGTTTTCTTTTCCTTGTTTACTTGTTTGTTTCAGGTGGTTGAAAAATGGGTTTTTCATTTATCTAATCTCAGCAGTTTGACTTTTAGTCCAAAGTCCCAGTCAGGTATCTTCAGAGAGACTTCTTTGATTATAGCTTCTTTATACAGTTTTTGTTAAAATGACCAAAACTTTGTATCAATGTTTGAGGCACGAACTATTTCAGTCTCTGACAGGAGTAAGGAACTGAGAATATGAAGGATGTAAAGTATCAAGTAAGTTGTTCCCTCTTGTCAGAGTCAGTAGTCTGGACATTATATTGGCAAATAACACTTAAGATGAATTGCACAGCTCAATCTGCAGCTCATACATGTATATTGGAAAACTGAAGAGAATTAATGTGAGCAATTTTTTAATATTAAATTGAAAATGAGATATCTTTTTTTGCCAACAGAATATTACGTCAAATTGTTTTCTTTATTGCATTTTTCTTTTGAATATGATTACTATTTTCCATTTTCTTTAAGAATGCACGATCCTATTGTTTCTCCATGCTAACTATTTGGGCTTTCCTTTGATCTATAGCAATTTCATTTAATTTAACAGAACAGGATTGGAGTTCTCAAGCATTTCATCATTTCCTTTGATGAAATCTGATGCAAATCCATGAGTTCTGTAGAAAAATGCACTGTTATTGACATAAATGTGCATTGTGTCAGGCCCTCACATTTCAGGCATTTTTTATATGTCCTGACAATAGTTCTTGAACTGTGTAGACAGTACTGATGGATTATCCATTCTTCAGCATTTCAAAATGGAAACAAAAAAGTTGGTCAAAGAAGAATCTTGGTCCCATTGTAATCAGAAGATGCTCATTACAAATATTTCCAAATGCTTTTCTTTTGAACTACAATCCAGATATATAGACTTACTAGAGTTCTTTATGGTGAAAAAATTAATTCCTTTCTTGCTGGAACTAGACAACAGTGGTTGTCTAAGGGTCAGTGAGCCTGATTTGATTATGTTGAATATAGGGTATCCTCTGTCCAAAGCACAGTTATGTTATATATGATGAAATGACATTGTTAGGTAGGATCCTTCCACATGCTGGGGCCTCAAGTGAGCTAGGAGAAGTGCACGAGTGTTCCCTCAGCTGTCACAAAAGAAAGGCCAAAGAGAAGTAGGAATTACAAACAGCTGCCAAACACATGCTGGTCACACCTAGAAGGGGGCACAAGAGATCACAAGGTGGGATACTAGTGCCAACTGTATGTCTGCTTAGCTCCTTTTAAAGGATTTGATTAGGAGAAAGTAAGCTTTGACTTGATGATGGCATGTCCACCATGTTCACTTGACACATTATATGTTTAATTGACATGTTACTGTGAAAAAATATTATGAAATTTACAAATTCTTGGTTTGTACTCCAGAAAAGGATAAAGTAGCAGGTTTGCTGTTGCTTTATCTTTTAGTATACTAATGCATATGACCACGAAGATATCCTAGAAAGTGAAATTAAGTGGGTCTTCAATTTATTAATAATTTAAGTAAAAGTACTGATTGCCCCATTCACGGAGGAATTAAAAACTTGGGACAAGCAACTGTATCTCTGGCAGGGCATATGCTACACAAAAAGTTCTAGCAGGAATTAAAGCTTCAATAAGTTGAAGAGGTCATTTATGTTTATAGTCTTATTCAAGATAATTTCTGTGAATGGAATTTTCAGAAAAAGACCTGACAAAGTCAGGCCTAAAAAATTCATTATGAATCAAGACTCATTACGAACTGAGGACTCAGCTCAAAAGCAAATAACAAAAGCAATTTGCTTTGCTGGAAGAAATTGTGTGAAGAATAGCCATTTACGAAAGTAAGAGCAGGATCTGGGAAAAACCTATAGACTGGCAAAGTTCCCTCTTCACAGTAGCAAGCAAGAACCACAATGGTTCTCAGTTCTGCTGATTCTTCTGTGTCCCTTGCCCAGTTCATGCACATAAACCACATAAACTCTTTTTCCTTTCATAAATCCTCAGTGACTGTCTTCTGTGGGACTGTCATTTTAACTACATGCTCCATATTTTAAAGGCTTCTTGTCATACCAATTTTTCCAATATTCAGTCAATCGGGTAACAAGTTTAGTAAGAGGCAAAATGAAGAGATTTGGTTTATCAAGCCACTAACTCTCATATTGACATTGATTGATAATAATGATGTATATATGCCCATGACGTGGTGATTTAAAGAAGAAAAATTTGGTAAAATCCTAAACAAATCCAGGAAGAAAAATATGAGTGAAAAGTTGGAATTCTCTGGAAAAAACTTCATGGCTATAAATCATATTTTGATGCAAGAGAAGGAGAAAAAAGTGTATCAATTTAAATTTTTCATAATAGACAAATGTATGATAGTATAAAGGACAAATAGATGTTGGATGATGTAAAATGTTTGGAAGGTTTCTTGCATCAAGATAGCAACAAAACACAGTAGAGGGGAAATGGCAGTATTATTCAGGATACAAAAAAGATAGAAAACTTCAATAAATATTTCTGTTCCCTGCATTTGGAAACAAGGAGGATGGTATCTTTCTATCTGATGATGAGGTATATTACTAGCCTTCTTCGTTTTTGATGGAATAACAGAAAGAAATCCTAGAAAATAAGCATCTTTTACACTTGAGGAAGGAAGTATAAAAAAAATTTCACTGCTCTGTTTTGAGGATTGATTGATGGGATATTCTGTAAATGTAATGGGCTTTTCAAAGACCTTTGAATCAGTGGTGCATAATGTTCTGATTATGGAATCAATGTTACGCAACACCAATAAAGAACATGTTAAATGGATTAAAAGTTGGCCACCTGACAGCTTTTAAAATCTCAGTCATCAGTGGTCAATGGGTAACCCTGACTTGCTGTTGAACAGTTGTATCCTAACATTGGGAAGGTACCACAAGGGTCAATACTGGGTCAGTACTGTTCAGCATTTTTGGTGCTGGGAATCAGTAACTGGGAAATAATGAATTGCATCTGTGGAGGATTCTAGGTGACCAAGACATCGTGGAAACAGGCACACAAACTGACCTGGATCACTTGCAGCTAAGCTTGTTCAAATGAACTATTTTGAATACAGCTAATTAGTCCTATCTAAGAGGAAAAATAGAGTTCATGACAAGGTAGGAGTCCCATTCAGATAGAAGTTAGGGTGCACATCTTTAACAGTACTAGTTGGAAGGGATAAATTGACACAACAAAGCACCAAATCAACATCTTAGGTCTTCTTTGAAGAGATATTTTAATAAAAAACAAGTAATTGATCATCATACAAAGTAATGCATATTGATTGCAAGGGCCTAGGATGACTGAGAAATGAGACTCATTTCTAGTGGCCTGTCTGACTTTGCACTCAATAAATGTGTAACTTAATGTCCTCAGAATTTCAGCTCTTGTAAATTTTCTATGAATTTGCATTGTATTTTGGTTCTATTCTTATTTTTTGCAAATCAGTTAGCTCATGCCTTTAAAAAATCCCAGTCGTGATTGCTAAGATCTTCTTAAAAACATAAGCTGAAAAGGGAAATGACTGCATCATTACCCACTAGCCACCCCTTACTTTTAAAAGACATAATACTTCTTCTCCATCCCCTGTGCCACACAAATGCTAAGTACTGTCTTCAAATTCAAGTCAGGGAAGTTTCTGGCAGAAATGCTGAACCTAGAAAAATCAGGGTTTGGTGAAATTCTGCATTCTGAAGGAATTAGTAGTATGAATATATAATTAATTCTCTCTCTCTTCCTTTTTTTTTTGCGGGGGGGAGCTAATTTCATGGTGCCATTTTTATCTCTGTTCTTACTTTTTTATCACTTCTAGTCTCCCCCTTTTTATATTTCAGGTGTCAAGTTCTCCATGCAAGACATTTTTTCTCCTTGGCATAATTGGATCCCATTGTAATAAATAGATGTTTCTTAATACTCATAAGATTACCGAGCCTCCTAGTAGTTCTGAAGCATGGAAATTTTCAGATGTGTTTGTAGCATGAAGCTGATCCGATGATGTTATCTAGTGTGCCATTATTATTGTAGCCTACAGAACATGGTTGCCTGTCTCTACATGCAGATGGTGATGAAGCAGCGAACAAAAGCTTTCTACTTAAGGGAGGAGACATGGTACAATTTGAAATTATTAACTATACAATATAACAAAGAGTCCTAAGTTTGAAAACAAAATATAAGGTTACAGTTTGAAAAGAAGGTAACTAGGTATTGAATTTTGTGCAATAAATTATTATTATTATTATTTTTAAGGGCTTGCCTAGTTTAACCCCATAATCCCATATGTGACCACATCATTACGGCATATCCTTTATAAAAAAGCAGTCAGAGGGGAAGGTGGGTAAACTTTGGACCAGTTTACATGAAGAAAGCTGCTCTTTATTCACATATAAAAGTAAAGAATTGGGTCTGATTTTGGTATGAAATTACGTCTGTCAAAGTGGAGTGTTGGCAGCACTGTCACTGTTTGCACTATTACTGGATACAGGTCAATTTTGAGGAAGAGATTTTACTGAAAAAAAATAATTTACTTCAGTTCTAATTAGAAGACCTTTTTGTTTGTTTATTTTTCTAAGGGTAGCTCCAGAATTCCTATTTTATAGTGATGAAAGCCCTTATTCCTACATTTTAACTCTCTTTATTGTGGAATCAGCATCTTCCTGTGTTTCTTGGGTTGATGCTAAAATGTCACTAAGCAAAGGAGTTCGATATGCAATCCCTTGATATTCCAGTAAATAGAATAGCCCAGACTTGGTCTCCTTTTTGTGTAGACAGTCCTTTGATGTGAACAAGTCTTTAATGGAAAGTGAGAGTGTTTCAACAGGGTGCATTTTTCATGTGCAGGAGGAGACCACAGCTGAGATGAACCACGGTATCCTTATTTACATGGTTTAACTTGTTTCTGCATCCTTTAGGGCTCTTCTAGTCATGTTTTGAGCCAGCAGCAGGTGAGGAGGCGTGTGCTGCAGGAAATACTGTGCTGATAGACCTCAAACTGCCACAGGGAGTTACTGTGAGGACCTGGGGGAACCAGGATAAACCCTGTGATGGACCTAATTCTCCCTGTCCCACACTTACTTCCTCTGGTTTCTTTAGATTATGGTTTAATGCTGTTGAGGTGTGCATATGGATATATAATATGCTTTGCATAAGCAGGTGTGGTGTCATTTCCTCCTCCCAGCTTTGCTAATGCAAACTGACAAAATCCTTATTCCAGTCCTCTGAGAATCTCACTAGAAAAGAAACTGGAAATGTATCTCCTTGAACAGAGGGTCAAAGAAGCTCATGCAAGCCCAGAAATGGAGATGGTACAGATCATCTACTTGAGAAAATTATTGTGCTCATACCTTAAAGGTAAATTTAATACAGAAATTTAACTTTACTAGAAGATTTTGCTTAAAAGTAAAGAAGATTTTACTTAAAAGCAGATTCAATACGGTTAGGAATAGGGGAGAGGGTAATTGAGAAGGTGAGAAAGGAGTTACAGAAGTCTTTCTCTTTAGGTGAGCTCTAGGAAAGTTCTTATATTCAACAAGAAGCTGCCAACTATGTTAGTACTCAGCAACTTTCCCTCTCCCAGGAATTGCAGTAGATCCACTGATAATAGAATTTATGCTTGAGCACGCAGCACTGACTTAAGGTTAGTGCTTATGAATATATTAACGTTCCTTTCAAATTGTAAGGAACAGAAAGACTTTAAAAACAATGAAGTGTATTTAAAAGTCTACTGTTGGATTTACATGTTAGGTTATTTTATTATTTGGGGATTTTCCTCTGCTGGATTTATACTGTGGCACAGTTAATCCGCAGGCTGCAACAAAATGGCTGCTCCATGGAAAAACCCACAAGTCAGGTGCCACTGAGCCCTCCTTGCAGTTGTGGTCTTCCATTGCATGGTCAGAGTTTGGAAACTAAACTGAAGACTGAACTGATGAACCAAAACAAGGACTGCTGAACAAAGAAAATAATGAGCTAGCATTATTTTTTAAAATAGTTTTAATTTAAAAAGAAAGGTTAAACCTGCTCTTTTTACCTTTGTTATAAATACAACTGTTGAATTGTAAAGGTTTGCCTTGCAGGGTATCCCAATAAGCAATGATTAGAGACTCAAAGTTTAGCTTTCAGCCTGAAACTGTTTTTGAGGTAGAAGAATAATATGAATACATCTCATCTTCCTAGGGCAGCAGGTTTGTTTTCTTCTCCAAGTCTTTTTTAGACAGCTAAGTTTGTAACATTATCAAAAAGTGAACAACAACAACAAAACTTGGAGCAACTTTGAAAACTCATCATGTATATTTGATTGCTTTCAAGTTCACTGTTAAGACTTGTCTTCTTTCAGTTTGTAGAAATTATTTTGGGGGAGGGAGACCAAGTATTTTTCTGTCACCCAGACAGGAAGACAGGACATGATTTGCTACTCATGTGACATAGAGAGAACTGACAACTCTGTGATTATGATGTTAAGCAAAGTTGGGAGGGTGTTGCACAACATTTTGCATAGGGAACAGTTTTCTGTTCCCTATGAAGAGAATGATGCTGTTTCTCTTGTGCTTTGTTTTGCCTCTTAAAATTATAAGGTCTCTGAGGTATGGGTTGATGCTGATGATGGATATATATATCGAAGCATTCACTGGAGACCAGACACAAGCAGCACTTCTAGGAGTTACCAAATAATAAATAGTATTAATGAAGAAATATGGACTGCTAAGAAGTGAAGGAAAATACTACCTCTTATGCTGTGAAGTAAAAATTAAAAGAGCATATGTGGTCTTTGCTTTTCTCCCCATGGGTATTATGTATTCTCATAGCCTTCACTAACCATTTCAGAGCAGGACAGCTGACCTTCGAAAGTAAATACGATTAAAGCTGAACAAATCAGGTAATTACAATAAAAACATGACTTGACAAGCAGCCTCTGGACAGAATTACAGTTCCATACACAGCCTTCTCATTCAATTAGGATGATTTGAAATGGTAAAAATATTTAGTTTACTTTTGCTTGATATTTGTGGGACACTCCATTTCTAAACTATATTTAAAAAGTTCTTTAGAAAGAAAAATTCTTTAGAAAAGAAAAAAATAGTTCAACTTAGGTATTGAGTTCTTGCATCCATCACTCAACAGGACATTAACAAGGTATTACCAGAGGTACCTGGACCCTTTTTTAACCCAAATCTCTTGTGATACAGGATTTCCCTCCCTAGCATGGCCTCCTTCCCTAGCATGGCCTCCTTCCCTCCCCTGCTTTTTTGCAACAATCTGTTTGCAGCTCAACAATTGGCACAGCTGCAGAACTGTGCAGAGAAGAGCATGTGCTGGTAGCATGTGCTGGTCTCCTGCCTCTCCCTTCTCCTTCTCTCATTTGGGAAAAGTGCAGGTAGCAGCCTCCCAGTTCTAAGGGAACACACAGAAAGAGAGTGCGAAAGATGACAACCAGAGATGGGAAAACATCATGTGCACAGAAAGAGGGGGACTCAAGACTAATGCTATGAATGTTGCTGTAGTATTACCATGCCATAGTATTGGCATCAGCACTTAGAAGCAAGAAAGACAATTCATTGTCACCAATCACTACTGCCCAAACTTCTCTGATGTTCCCAAAGCAAGATTGAGTTGCAAGGTACAAAAAAAGGGTGAGTAGAGAAAAGAAATCCAGAATGTGCCACTGAAAGCATGCAGGTCAACACTGAAACACAAGGTCAGAGAGGGGAACCAACACACCCTGCATCTGCAGAACATCAATAAATTCCTATGGCCAGAGCAGATCTCATAGCATCCAAAAAAAAAGGGTCAAATTCCTATAGAAACAACTTCTAAAAGACCTTTAATCTCATTGAAACAAATCTGAGCAACACCCTATAAAGCACAGAATGCTCAGACATGTAATCAAGAAAGCACCATAATCAAGTTTAAATAGATTAGATAGGTGATATGATCTGGTGAAATCCCTGGTACTAATTCCATGCACGAAAATTTCACAGGACATGGTGGAACCAAGAGTCCCAAACAGGCAGGAGACTTGGAATGGTTTGGATGTGTCTGGCAAAAGGAGCTGCTTGTGCAGATTTGCTTAAGGCACAGGTCACAGAGCAGCGTCTGCAGGGCTGTGGTTTTTAGCAGTGTCACTGCACCTTGGAGACTAAGTGCCATTCTGTCCTGGGAAACAAGTTGTGACACAAAGGTGCCTGGGAGCTCTAGGGGGGCTCCAAGGTGGCACATCTGGGGGATGCAGCTCCATCAACATGGATCCCACATGAGTGTGGTGGTGCTGGCATGGCGCAGCCCTGTCCTTGTCAGAGACAGGCGAGAGCCTGACACTTTCTCAGCTGTGTGAGCACAGCACTCCAGTGCTGTAGCTGGGCTGCCTCTGCTCCCAGCAGGAGCTCAGGTGCTGCCGGCCTGAGCATCTCTGCACCGTGTAAAAACATCCAGTCCCAAACCTAGAGCCTCATTGTGCAAAGTATTTGACAAACGCAGAACAGAAAGATACCTTGCCCCGAGGAGTTTACTGTCTAAATAAAATGGAACTAGTGTAGACTGCACATTGCTCAGTGTATAAAGCAGTGCTTGTTGCTTTTTCTGCCAGCAATGTGCCAGAAGTCAAGCTATTAAATTGCAGTTAGCAGATGGGCTAGGTACTCCCGTTGCTTTTGCAGAGTGCCACGCAGCAACCATGGCTCTTCATCATACACCTGACTCTATCAAAATCCATATTATGGTCCTAAAGACTGATGGAATATCTCTAAGCTTGGTGAGTTATATGCCCCTCATTAATAAACCCTTTCTTTTCAGGGAGCTCCCATCTTTTGAAAGGGTGAAGATTATTTGAGGTTTTAATAAATGAACTGCTGCCAAGGAACATGTTGCTTTCCTCCTCCTAAAAAGATGCTATTTATATCAATAATCCCATTGTGAGTGTTACTCCAAACCTCAGAACAGAACAGTGACAAGTTAACCAACCACTTTTGTAATAACATTTACTGCCCTTTATGAAGTTAACAAATCTATTTTTCAAATTTCAGTCATTTAGAATACAAAGGAAAAAGCCATTTTTTCATATGATAAAATGTAGCTGCTGCTGGAATCAAAGAGTCAACCACATTTTTTTTCATTAATTTGATTATTCTGAAATGATTGATAAGATTAATTAAAACTGCTTTGATTCAGAGATCTTCAGAGGACCCATCTACACAACTCTAGCAATTTCCACTTGAATAAAAATGGAACAGCATCTATAGGGAGACAGATATACCCAGCATGCCTCTTTTCCACTCTAACTGTATGATAGTTATTATGCCTATTATTCTCCTTGTGAAGCCTCAGTCTATCAGGAATATTTTGAGAGTCTTTCTAGTAAGATGTAGAAAGAAAAAAATACAAACTTATGAGAGAAAGAAAAGAAGGAAAGGAAGAAAGGAGAGGAAGGAGAGGAAGGAGAGGAAGGAAGGGGGAAGGGGAAGGGAAGGGAAGGGAAGGGGAAGGGAAGGGGAGGGAAGGGAAGGGGAGGGAAGGGAAGGGGAGGGAGGGAGGAGGGAAGGAAGGGAAGGAAGGAAGGGGAAGGGAAGGGAAGGGAAGGGAAGGGAGGGAAGGGAAGGGAAGGGAAGGGAAGGGAAGGGAAGGGGAAGGGAAGGGAAGGGGGAGGGGGAGGGGGAGGGGAAGGGGAAGGAAGGAAGGAGGGGGAGGGGGAGGGGAAGGAAGGAAGGAGGAAGGGAAGGAAGGAAGGAAGGAAGGAAGGAAGGAAGGAAGGGGACAGAAAGAGGAAAGAGAGAAAGAAAGAAATTGATAAAAGAGGAGCGAGACAAGGAGAGAAAAACCTTAGAGCTTAATTGTAATTTCAACCAATTAAAAAAGCTCAGCTACTCTGCACTGAATCTTTGGGGGAATAGACAATTTCACCTCCCAGAACAAAATGCCTAAAGACTTCCTTTAAAGCTGTGAATAAGCAGTACATTTTCACCCCTTCCCTCCCCTTTCCTTGTCTGTGATGTAGAGTTAATAAAGGGTATCTAATAAATCAATATTATTTGCATAAATAAAACTGAGCTTGTGTTACCAGATTAATGCTAAAGTCTTCAATATTATTCACATAAAATACTGTTATTAGGGAGGGCTTAAACCACTTTCTGGATCCACAGGTGTTCTTCTTGAGTGTGCCTATGAAAACCTCTAAGAAAGCATTTATTTCCCTGTTTCATAATGTGCTGTTGGCTAGTCTTCAGTCTAGCTGTCCTGCTAGTCTAAAACTTCCTGAGGAAGGGCATGGGTGACCCAGAATTCCCACCACACCCTCCCTTGCAGGGTTCCTGTCTCAACGTCCTCCCTGAGATGATATTTTGTAACATCTCAGTAGAATCACACTGTTTAAACTAGTTTCAGTAACCTTCAAGAAAACATAAACAAACACACTGCTGTGTTTTATTGCTGTTATGGTAGGTAAAGACATGATCCAACCAAATTTTAGATATGTGTCTAATTAAAAACTGCCAAACATTTAGCACACTGCTATTCAGTAAATAGGCTTCAGAGATCTTTGATATTAAACATGCATGTGTTTTACTAAATTTGGTCCCATGAAGAAAATATACTTAATCAGTATCACAGGGGGAAAGTGACTGTTTAGAGATGTAAAAAGAAATGTAGGAAACTTCAGGAGACTAAAGTAACACTATTGATTAAATAAAACAGTTCTTACTGTATCTTGTGCTGGTGGTGCCAGACATTGCAAGGCAGTGAAAACCTCTTTCTAATCCCAAATCAGTCAGAAGTTTTGGCATTTACTTTTTTGGACCCAGAATTTTTTTCCAGAATTTTTCTCAGCTGTTCATGTGTTTAAAGTAATGTATGTAGAAGCACAACAGATGTACTTTATGCCACCACAACATTATGGTTTAGTCAGTGTGTGCATTAAATCTATCTTTTCAATACTGTGCAATGATTTCCATATCTGCATGAGTCTACCTTTAGTAAGCACATGTACAATGTAGAACACATTTGCATGTGAAAAGTCATCAAAAATCGGGAGGAAAAGTGCCTACCTCGGTAATTTTTAAATAACTCAGGCCATTAATTGGTAACCTTTGTTCTCCTACTTGCACAGGCATAAATTAGTTTTATGGATTAAGTATATTTGAACTTTAAAAAACACTTTTATAGCTTAGAAAGCAAAATAATGTATTTGCCATCCCACTTCAAAAACAGTGGATAGGTGTGTATGTGTCTGGGAACTGATTAGGACTCTAATACCTTGATGCAAATTGTTACTGAAAAAATCAACCTGGTTAATAACTACAGCAACAGCCCAAAGGTTCATGGAAGAAAATATTATAATTAGCAAAATCAGTTTTTACAATTGAAAATTCAGCATGTTATTTTTTTGCAAAAGAAAGATTTAGGAAAGCACCAGCCATCAGCCACCACTTAAACAAAGAATATGAGAAACCTTTGGTGTTATGATAAAGTTACGACTCCCTTGAGTACCAAAGATTTCATTACCATTTCATTTGATGTCCTTACTTATGAAGCCCCAACACAATATTTTAAGCTGGAGTAATCACAGGTAATTGTTCACTTTCCTGACAGGTGTGGTGCTGGCAGATGCAAAAGGCATCTGTGGCACTTGGGACTTCGAACCAGGTCTGACCTGTGGGGCAGTGTTGTTGTGGGGGGGATGGACTTGTGTGCTGCATGGGTGAGGTTTTTGGAGCAAGTTGTGGTTTAAAGAAAATTTTGACTTTTGGCTTCCAGAAGTGACCAGGAGGGAAGAGATGGATTCTCAGGCAGTGGTTGCTCAGCACTTAAAAGTTTCATGTGGTACAATACAGTCCTGTGCCACAGGGCTCTGCTGACCTTGGAACACCTCCAGATGGTGTTATCATTCACATGGGACTGGTATGAAATAAATAATATCACAGCAGCAACGGGTCAGATACAGACCTCATCAGAGTTGCTGCTAGTGCTTGATACAGAATCATCTACAGGAAGCTCTCACTACTGCCGAGGAGAGGCTTTCCTGAACTCCCAACCCCTTACCCAAATCATGCAATTGAAAACCAACCAGCCAATGAACTCTGTGGTTGCCTTTGCTTGCCTTGTGCTCCACAGCCATTTCCAACTTGACTTTTCAACCATGATAAGACAAGGTGTTAAAAGAACAAACCATGAAACCATGCATGTTTGCATAATTGCATGACTCCAGGAGCCTTAGCAATACCATTTCTGGATGTATCTGTACTAACTTCTGCCTTGTCACTATGCTTGCTTTGAAACTGGCAGGATCTTTGTTGCTGGACTCTCTTCTACCAGGGGAGGCCAAAGATATATTTTTTTACAACTCTGAACAATTAGACATCTTCCCAGATCAAGCAGCACCATGTGGTCAGAGCTCAGTATTTCCCAGCCTTGCAGAGTAGTTATACAGGCACATTTTTCTTTCCCCTGTATGGGTCTCCTGCCCTGAATGGGTGCTCAACAAATTTCAGAGGACTTCTAAATATCTGCTTCTGCCCCAGACTTGAGAGAAATCAGATGGAGAAATTTCTCAGTGGTGTCACTATTAGGGAGACCTGGGGCCTAATAATTGTCTCTTGGCAAACATTTTCAAGTCTACAGTGGTGGGTCCCACCATGGTGGATGAAGGTGTCCTGCTCCACTTAACCGGAGCACATTTCAGTACTCTTTCAACTTGGGCACTTTGGCTGCAGCTGCTGAAGTGAGGAACCAGGACCTGTGCTGCTCCCTCACTGTAACAGTTGCTTGAGTTTATTGTTTTTTCACCAGCTTTGTAAAGGCTCTGGATCACCTCTTCACAGATGCTGTGAAATGTGTAACATAACAGCTTCTCCAAGGGTTTTTATGCCATTAGCCCATGCTTTGTGAGAAAAGCTAAATGGAGCTAAAAAAGTAGTGATATAAGTATTTGCCTTCACTTACCTAAGTTTTTCCCCCATTCTTGAGCATTCATCTGAGTCCTTTTAGGTTTTCAGGATCTTGTCTTTCCCTTTGCATATGGACTTGCATTGATTTTCCTGAAGCACCTGGCATCCCATCTTATCCCTGCAGCCACTGAGGTAGCAGAGCACTTCTGCTTCCCAATAAATGAGATGACAAAAGACCTTGAGACCTTTTCCTTTGTAATCACCAGATTTCATCGTCAGATAATCAGTTACTCAGTTACCAGCCTATGAGAGCAGGTGATTTTTTCTGGTTGGCAGCCAGTTCCTCACCTCTGACTAACTTTGGGTGAAGAGATAATAGAGCCTCAACAATTTTCTGTTGTTACCTCTGTCTTTGTCATGAGAAATCCCAGCCCAAGGAGGAGGTAATAAGGGTGCCTGATCAACCCATTCCTAGTGGATAGTTTAATTTAAAAAATCCACATTTCTTCAATCTATATGCAAAAATTCACCATATCAAAGAGGAAAATATTATCTTTACAGTGAGGGATTCTTCCAGCTGTTGTAGGGTTCCTCTTCATACACCACTAGGATGACTAGTTTATTCAGATGAACATTTTTACCTGTTTGGACATGTTTGTGTCTTGATGAAGCAGAAGGCTGATAGAGCTTTTCATCAGTCAGACTGAATCAATCAATCAATCAAATATTGGTGCATGACTAGCAAGTGAAATCTATCCTTAGTCTATCAGTCTTTCATTCTTCCCTATCTTCAAAGTCACCCACTCCTAAAACCAATTAATCCAGAGGCTGACAGTGGTACTCTTGCTTTGATTTCTTTGTGACAGAGTATCCAAAAGTATTTCTTGGCTTGTTCTGGCACTTACTTTCCTTTGCTTAGTGGTTCAGCAACAAACATGCACGCTATTGCTAATTAATATGTTTGAAATTCTATCCTGACCCACAGCACTGAAAAAAAAAGAAGTCTTTGACTGCAGTAGCTATTAATCAGCCCTAAGCCTTTGCATTTGTCCTAATTCAAAGCATTTGTTTCACAACATATTTTCTGCATACCACACCAGTGTTGATCAACGTAGGTTTCAAAATCCTTGTTTATTTTATTTTACAGCATGTCAGTCTGGAAAGTTAGACCAAAAAAAAAAAAAAAAAAAGATGTTTATTTGTCTCATGTTGGGGAATTACAGACTCCAGCAGGGTTCAATGGAGTTTGTGTCACCATCACAGAGTGTGCTAAGGAGGCACACTGAGTGGGAGCTGATGATGAGAGAGGAGGGAACAGAAGAAGTCCATGTTTGGCAGGAGAGAGGACATAAAGGAAAACAAACAACAATCTTTGCAGAGAACCCTCTTTCATGCTGCACAATGGATGTGTTTTTATTGATCTGCATTGTCCATTCTGCTGCATAAAGGGAAACAGCCTCTTGCCACAAAACTCAGCCTTACCATGCAGAGAAGGTGACAGTTCCACAGAAGCTCTGCTGTGTGACCTCTGAAGACCTCAGGAAAGACACTAGGGCAGTCCCTGAACTCATATGCTGCCTGGGACATGGGGAGAAGCAGTGTAATAAGCTGTTCTCTTCCAGCTCTGTAGCAATTCTCTTAGAAAAAGGAATAAAACAATCATTATGCAGGTACAGCCTCCCCTGGACTCCTCACATGCTAAGGCTGGATCTGAGAAGCATCTCTCTAAAATTTTGCAACCAGAGTAGAGGAAAATTTGAGATGCTTTCCATGCCTCAGATCTCTCCCACACATATTGACTCTCTGGATAGAAGCTAAAACATTGCTTTGAGCAATAACTTATCCCTTCCTTTTCTACAATACTTCTCCATAGGAATAATTTTTTGCCCCTGCAATTAATTGGATTTATTAAGATAGCAGGTATCTTTATGGTATACTGGCATGTTCCACTGGGTCTGCTAACTCTAACATTCATTGTACAGTAACACTGTCAAACTAATGTACTAATACCTGCCAAAAGAGAGTACATTTTTAAGGAAAAAGTACCCACCTATATCCAGGAAAGTGTAACTGTGAGAGAAACACAACTGAAGCTGAAGCTGCAATTGAGGTTGCTCTGCCCATTTTTTGAAGGAGATTAATGGAGAAGATAGGAAAAAAAGTCATAAATTCACTTGAAAAAAAACCAGAAGCTGTCAAAAACACATTTTCCAAATAGGTAACAGATTCAATAAATAAATAATAACACACAGACACCCCAAATCCAAGCCAACCAAACCAAAAAAAAAAAAACCCCACCACTAAACTCCCTCATGAAAAAGAAAGGAGAAAGCTTAAATCCAACTCCAGTCTTGTCCACTATGTCTTTGCAGTTTCTATGTTTGGCTTGCTGTGACTCAATATCCAGCAGCTAAACCTGCCTGATGTTTTAGGAAAGCCTTCCCATCACCTCTGAGGCAGCTGCTCCCATCTGTCACATGGGTCTCCTGCTCCTCTGAGCGACATCAGCACCTCACTCCAGGAAGGAGACATTTCCCCCACCCACCCAGAGCTCATCTGACCTATTCTTCCAGGAATATATAACCTAGTACAGATGAATCCCCTTCACAGCAATGCTGTCTTGCCAGCTTTCTAAGCAGTGCTTTCACCTCACCTTGGCTATGCAAAATTTTTATGACTTAAATGGCAGGAGATGTTACTTATTTGTCTGATTTCTCCTACTCTCCTCCTCTGGGAGCATTCAAGGACAGAGTACTTATTGGAGGCTGGGACAAAACAGTCTTATCTATAGCACATCACTGCTGGAAAGCAAATATTGTTTCTAGCTTCTGATTCCTTTTTTCCCTAAGGTAAGTTTAACTCTCATTTAGTTTAGGCATTTAGCTTGCCTTTGCTTTGTTCCATCCCTAAAGTGCCTAAAAGCAAAACATAATGCTGTGTCCCTATTCCCTCTTGGTGTGGAAAGATTTCTGCATTTTTATCAAAAAAAGGAAAATAGAAATAAAAAACTGGGTGGTTTTGTTTTGGGGTTTTTGTAGGATTTGTGTGTACTGGAAGACTCAAACTAACAGGGACACTGATAGGAGTATCATAACAAGGAAACATGAACTTCCTGAGGCTCCAGGTACTCTTGTAATGCCACTGTTCTTAAGCTTGCTGCCATTTTTTTTCCATACAGAAACGTCCAGCTGGAGTTTGAACACAGCTTACACTTCTACTTAAACAGCTGATTCAGTGACATTTTCATCTTAAACCTTTTCAGGTTCCTTGTGGGAGAAAGAAGTGTTATATTCTTTACTGTCATTATGTTACAATTCCAGAGCCATGCTCTGGACAAACCTACCAGTCAAACAGGGTACTAGATTCTCATTTCTGACAAGCACTGTTGAAAAGGTTGGGAGGAGAGGTGTAAATGGGGAAAAAAAGCAAGGAGGAAAACAAAATTGTATATGGGCTTGTGTTTCCCAATGATAAAGGTGAAAAATTGTGAGATTTTAAGGAGATCATTTGGGACAAAGAAGGAAGGAGCGTAAGGGTGAGATTTATATGGTTTTGGGTTTTTTTTGTTCATCTTCAGTAGTTTTACTCAATGTATAGATGCAATGTATTTACCCACATCCAGAATTAACACATGACCATAGTAACAATCAGTGCTTAATTCTTACACCTGTATTTTTCACCATAGCAGTAGATCAGACAACAAAATGCAAAATTTGGCAAACAAGTCTCTTATTCTGGTTATAGAAAAGGGATTTTTTTTTTTTGGTGAGGCAGGAAATGTAGTCTGGATTTCCTAACTTTTCAGATCAGTATGTGTACCTATAGACCATTAAGCACTACAAAAATCAATGAACTACATGTTTTAATATGACAGTGGGAGTATCTTACAGCTTGTCCTTGAAAGATGTTTGTATTGACAGCAAACAACCCAAAAGACAAAGCCTGCACCATGACAATTCCACAAAATCACTTTAAAAACCAAAAAGAGTACAATCCTCTGGGCTTCAAACCTTCCAAATTAAGGAATTGAAATCCCTATAAAATGTCTAACCCTGGAGGCTTTTTACTGTAGAATTATCACTGGTAAATATATAGATTATTTAATTAATCCACTTGGTTTTAAGTTGTCTGCTCTTTTATTTTCCTTCTGTGCCTCACTTTGGTGGTTTGAGCCCCCTGGCACCTGCAGAAATTGCTGAGAGGTGTCTGGTAGAAAGGATCAGAAGTTCACAGGCACAGGTGGATGTGGTGTGAGGGACCTCATCCCGACGTCTCAGTCCCATTTCCATTCAACACTTGCCCCTTGGATGCAGTCTTAAGTTCAAAGGCACACCCAAAGTGGCACCCCAATGGTACAGTCTTGCCGGCTTTGCTTTTAATGAGATCAGGGTTTCACTAGGCTCTGGAGTCTGTGATTCAAATGCTCTCCTCACTGTTCAGTTAATGGGATCAGAGTAGCTCCATCTGTAATGTGCGGGTTGTCTCCTGGGTAATCTGCCTCAAGGAGATGAATTGAGAAGCTTACACCTTTAAATATGATGCAGTCAAGGAGAATTATAATTATTGCATGTATCAACACTGTGTACAAGGCCCAAATTACATGGTACAGAAAATATGAAATAAAATGGAATATTGCGATAGCCAACAGTTGGGAAAAAAACCCCTCATTTATTGAGCATTATCTATGCTGTTGGAAAACTTTGCTGTGGAGAAAAGAAACAGAAGATCCATTCTCCCTGAAACTACTGGAAGTCCTCTAGGGCCGTGAGGCAGATCATCATACTTAGCTTATATGTGGGAGTTGGAAAAAACTCCATCAGCTTATCCTGTCATTCCTTCTTCCTCTGGATCAGTCTTTTTCCTCACTTTAAGATCACAGAGCAACTTTTGCCTCTTTTGCTGTCCAGCCTGGTTCATTCATCTAAGCACAGTTTAGTTAAAATGGTTGTTTTCTCAATCCAAGAATTCTCTGTATTGGTAGAGAAAGGAAGAGGCAGAGTGAATTTGGAAAGTCATCTTTGAAGCCGACTATAGGACCTGAGTGCCCAGTTTATTTTTCTCTTACTGGGAAGTATGCATACAAATCCCTAAGCTTTTGAAAAAGCGTAGCCCAAAGGCTTGACTTGTCAGTCTTAGCCTAAAGGAATGTAGGTGTCATCAGTTGCAGATAGAGTTGTTGGCATTTAGCTATCAAACGACTTGATTTGCATGTATAAAGATTATTTCAACCTATAAACATTGGATCTCCTGGTGTTGCCCAAATTGAATACTAAGCACAAAACCTCTCATACAAGATCAGGCTCTGATACCCCAAATAGCCTTCAGGAAACTGAGCATTTGCCTACTTAAGGCTGAAGTCAAAGACACTAGAAGTTGAAGAGAAATTTATTTTAAAATATGGGCCTTAGTCCTATTTATTTGGCCCAATAAATGCTGTTATCTGACAGTACTGATTTTAACTTCTTCGTTCACCATTAAGGTGTCTAAATTCAGCACCACATATGAGACCGAGTCCTCATCAAAGAGATTTTCTTCCCATTACAAGCAGTTTAAGAATCATTGTAATTTCCATGGTAACAAAACTCCTACTATACCTACACTTCCCAGCTAATTCGTTCTTCTGTGTGAATTAAAATATAGCAATAGGAACTTGTATTTCTCTGCTTCAGAAGTCTGCTCTGAAGAACAGAAACACCATGCTGTATTCCAGGTATGAGTAACATATTTTCATTGTTTTTTTGAGGTCTTCCTTCATTCTGCATCAAATAATTTTTTTTAACCTGACTCTTACCTCATACCACACAAATGCCCAAGTCACAATAATAAGCACCTGAAACTACCTAAACCCTTTCCAGTTATTTTAGTTTCAAATATTTTACTGAGGATCACAAACAAAGACATTAGGGACCAGCTTCAGAAAAGACTTGTGGTTGCAGTGAGCCTGAGCATGCTGTGCAGTTTCATTGACTTCACAGGGACAAGAGTGGAATACATCAAGTGTGGATGAAAGTTTAAGCTTAGTAATGCATTTCTGTTTTTGAAAGTTAGACTCCATGTTTGTGAGAAGAGAAAAGAGGGTCTCACAACTGCACTTTCAGACACAGATCTGTATGAAATTTAAAAAGCCTGCAGAGGGGGTGGTCTGCTGAGTTAAAGAACTTGATAAGGAAGTAGATAGCTAGATGCAAACTAGAGAAAACAGAGGAATAAGAGCTTTTAAGAAAGTTAAATGATTGCTCAAATCTCTCCTCCCCTTATCATTCCTGACCTCCCTTAAGTTAAGGCAGGCACAATGAAAGATCTACACACTTTCTTCTTCTAATAATTTCCTCAGTAATCAAGGGGCGGAAGTTGTTAAATGTAGTATGATCGGTTGGAAGAGATTTGCTCCAGCATTTGGCTCTTGTGCCAAGAATATAAAACTGTCTAATAGGAAGTCCTCCACACATGAGCACGAATAGAACTGAAGTAGCAATCAACAGCTGATCAAGGCTATCTGAGCACACAGGCCAGCTGAACAAGCAGGAATTTCAGCAAGTGGTTGCTGAGCTGTTTTAGACTAGCCTGTGCATCTGATCCCACTGGCACTGATAGCAGCTCTACACTTTGGGGAAAATCCTGCAGCTACTTGCAGGGCTATTCAAGGACCACAATGCAAGTAGATTGGGAGGTAGAATAAACAAGAGAGTGTCACAAGAAAAAAAGGTGACATTTTGGTAAGACCTGTATACTAGGAAATGGATTGGATTGCTTGGTGGGATAGAAAGCTAGGGAATGTGATCTCTCTTGCTCATTCTGCCATGTTCTTCTACCTCCCACCACGAGTAAGTAACACGTGGGTGGGTAAGTGGATCTTCTGGCTTGGTTTAATGCCAGCAATGAGAACATTTGTGAAGCAAAGCCAAGCATGCTGGCAAACATCCATCTATCATTCTTTCCTTCATTAAAGCCCTCTCACCTTGTGAGAAGAAATTGATTACGCTACCATAGACACGCTTCCTCCAGCACTTCAAAGCCTGCAGAGGTGGAAGCTGGATTTGGGCCATAGTGCCTGGAGCCTTCAAGAGTTAATTAAACATAATAGTAACCTATATATTTACAGGTCCCTTTTTGATGACAGCAACAGAATAGAGGTTAACCCCACTTTTCAGGTTCTCCCTCAGGATTTGTTTGAACTTTGCTCTTCTTGCACCTCTCCATCAGGCATGAACTGAGTTCTGCAAGTCAGAGAGAAATGAGTACTGAATCTCCAGCTGCAGACATGGGCCACAGGGGTGGAAAGACTGAGTGATTTGCCAGAGGTTATATGTGAAAACTGTGGCAAGGTGCAGTTGTATTATTTCATCCTCTTTTTTCCTCACAAATTCCCTGACACCCTCCCTCTTCTGTGATGAATCATGAAAATACCAATACATAACTAAGTATAAATGACATGTAGGCACTGGCTGAAATTCTGCAAAGCACCTTACTGCTGCTGAGGTGGCAAAGAATGAGGAACAGAAATCCTCCAGATTTACTAGTCCTAAATGCAAACAGCATTTATTTAAGCTTCCACATAAAGATCAACTAAGCAGCTTTAAAGACATCACTAAAACCTTCAAGCTGCATAACAGTGATGAAAAATTGACTCGGAATCAACATGCTGCGCTGTGCTTACTAGCCCTGACAAGGTGGATAAAAATAGTAAGGAGACAATGGTGACGTCAATCAAAGACTGGGTGAGCCAAAGAGTTTTGCAAATACTCCCACGTGGAATGAGTCAGAGATGGAGTCGAGAGTTTGAGAAACACAAGGCAAGCAAAATCTCTTTAGAAGAAGTTTCACTGTGTGCTCAGAAGCTGTAGAAAATTTAAATTTAAAACAACAAGGAAATGTTCAAAAGAGGGGGAAAAAAGAGTCCTGAAGGTGTTTCAGTCCACTGGCATGGTTAGAGGTTCTTTTATGATTTTTTCCATGAAAACTTTCCAAATAAAATGCTAGATGTGATAAATAAACCCAGATATTTAGGCAGTATAAATCTCTCAGCTGACATTTGGCAACAAGAAACCTGACTCCTGCACCTTCATGTGAGGATGTGATAGGCACCCTGCAGGATCTGGTACAGAGTATTGAAGTCTCCTACCAGAAGACAGGGACAAAGACACATTTGGCAGCTGATGGACAGACCATGATGTGACGTTATGTGGTAGTTTAGGAAAGGAAATAAAAAAGCATTTGCAGCCAGTCGGAAATCATGAGAGAATTTTGGGAGGTAGATGGTCATTAAGTTATTTAAACGTTTTCCTAAAATAATGGCAATTAATTTTAAAAAAGGATAAAAGTAAAATTAAAAAGCCAAAAAGTCTAAACATGCCAAGAAACAAAAATGTCCTGAGATTTATAGAAGATGGTATTTTTACATGTAGCAGTCTAAGGTCTCATATACATGCCAGTTTCAAGTCCTTTACTTTGGAGAAATGTAAAACAATCAAGTTTTCTAAAATCTTTAATTCTGAAAATCTGCCAAAAAGATGTTTTCTGAAACATCTGAAGACCTTGACCATTATAAAAATACACAGCTTCTTGACAACATCAATAATGATCTCTTGGATTAAAGGTGTCAGGAGTGATGTTTCTTTTTAAGCTCATAACATCCATGAGTTTGATTATCTTGATCCACAGGGCATATAGACCCTGCATTTGCATACACAGCAATCAAAGCAAATATTTGCCTATCTTCATTAGGCCTGGGACCAAGCTTCTTAGTAACTCCATGCAAATATCTTTTCTTTTTTTCCCATCAGGAGACATGCAAGAATATGGTGCAACACATAGGAGCTCCAAATGCCAGCTCATGTCACAATAAACATCTTTCCAAAGGTAAGGAAAGAGGTTTCTTTCACAAAACTTTTATCCACTCTGATTTTTTTCCCAAGTCAGGCCTTTTCCCCACAGATACTTTTTTTGCAGCTGGTTTTACAACCTTTGAAGTCTGTGTAATGCAAAATTTCCACAATTTTGTCCTGAAAAAGATCCCCACAAATAACCAATCTCTTTTCCATTTCAGAATTGATTCTTCTTTGTAAAAGGCTCACAGTCTTTTCTTTATCTTTGACCACTTGTGGAGTTGGGTCTGAAGCTGGAAAACAGAACACCTCTAAGAGAATAGCTAAGAGACAACTTTTGTCTTCTTTTCTTTTTTTTTTTTTCTCTGCTATATATTCTTCATCTTTTGCTTATATTTCTTTGATGTTTCAAGTCTTTTGCAACTGTTGAGCAAGGAATATTAAAGCCATTATGGCTTTATTAAAAATTCAGTGTTCTTTGCCACTCCTTTCCTGTTTTTGACTGAAAAGTCAGCCAAAACTAAGATACTATCTGTGGGTAGGAAGCATCTGAACCGAAAATGCCGTGGTCTCTAATAGTTACGAGGAAAACCAAATATTTTGGTATACACGCAGCCTAATTATTAGCTCTTTTAAAAACAGCAAGTACTCACTTGCAGTGGAAGATCCATCCTCATATTATATATGTAGTCATACACCATTTCTTGAGAGTCCTTTGTATGGAAGAACAATGAGAAATTCCAATAAAGACTGAAAAATACACATATTTTTCCTTTTAACTTCTGGAATGAATGCAAAACAATGTTTAACTTTCTTTATGCTAAGTTTTAGCTGTGTGAAATGATTTTAACCTTCCTCTACCAAAATCATAAAGTGCTGGGAAATCATAACTGCTATCATATTATGATTTTGGAAGGAGAGTTAAGTACCAAACCATGGTTTAAGGAAAGATACATAGGCCTCATTAACTGATCATGTCAGAACAACTTTACTGCTTCTTGTTACAGGCTTTTGGCATACCTGAAGGCTTTGGTTGAAGGTGGAAGCTTCATTTTGGCCTGGGGATAGCCTCTGAAAGATGCAGCAACCTCACAGCAGAATAATGGCTTATCTGCACTGCTAATTTAAATGCCAGAAGGCTGTGGCATGTCAGTGTAATGCTACGGTGGAGATACTTGGGGAATTACACGTGCCCCACTTAATAATGTGACTCGTTAGTCAACAGAGCCTTTGCTGGTGGGAATTGTCTGCATTGGCCTTCATGGAAAAAATCTTACTTCTTATCTAACTATGGAAAGAGAGATATTGTTTTATTCAGTAAGACTGATACCATCATTTAAATGGTGACAGCGGGAGGATTTCTGGGTGAAATCTGACCAATGTTTGTCATGAAATTCAGTGTTCAAGCAAAAATGATTGCCCATATTTTATAGCTATAACATACAAGGATACAGGATATATCTGACTGGTTTCTTTTGACAAATCAAAAGTTTACTATTCAGTATAGTAACAGTACTGTAAACTGTCATCAGGACAAGGGCATTAGGTATTACAATGTAACTGTCCACATATAATCTGACTAATGCATGTATTTTGTAAGCAATTACTATCGTTTGTCCTTTGACAGGGCTTTCTGAAACATTACAAAGAAATGAAGAATACTTTTAATTTGTACTGTATTAAATTATACTTGTATTAATTATTAAATAAAGATTATTACTAAAACTTAATGAAAGAAACTATCATTATTATATCTGCCACAAATAAAAAATCTACCTATTGCATTGTAAAGATGATGCCATCCATTAATTAGTTTATAGACCCCCAAATCTAAGGGAGTGCCAGAAATTCCCAGGATTTCCCTGACTTTCACATACATGTGAGGTTTCTGATGAAGTCAAAAGATACGTGCTGTGTATTTATTTGAAAGCTTCTGTTTGTACTTCACTCATGTAATATCTTCCCCTTTCCAATCTATTGCAGAAAAAGCATCTGACTATGTTGGGTGGGAGACGCACCCATTGGACTGTCCGCAAAGGAGGTCTGAGGGCAGTGCAGAGTGGAGATCCACAGTGCAGAGAGTGAAGTCAAGACACTTGCTGAAACCTGCTGGCCTCTGCTGCTAAGCTCTATGGTAGTTTTTTCTTCTAGAGGACAGGAGGGGGTTTTGTTAGGTGGACATACCTGCAAAGCTGTGTATCACTGCCCACAAAACTAGAGATATTGTTTTATTCAGTAAGACTGATACCATCATTTAAATGGTGACAGCGGGAGGATTTCTGGGTGAAATCTGACCAATGTTTGTCATGAAATTCAGTGTTCAAGCAAAAATGATTGCCCATATTTTATAGCTATAACATACAAGGATACAGGATATATCTGACTGGTTTCTTTTGACAAATCAAAAGTTTACTATTCAGTATAGTAACAGTACTGTAAACTGTCATCAGGACAAGGGCATTAGGTATTACAATGTAACTGTCCACATATAATCTGACTAATGCATGTATTTTGTAAGCAATTACTATCGTTTGTCCTTTGACAGGGCTTTCTGAAACATTACAAAGAAATGAAGAATACTTTTAATTTGTACTGTATTAAATTATACTTGTATTAATTATTAAATAAAGATTATTACTAAAACTTAATGAAAGAAACTATCATTATTATATCTGCCACAAATAAAAAATCTACCTATTGCATTGTAAAGATGATGCCATCCACTAATTAGTTTATAGACCCCCAAATCTAAGGGAGTGCCAGAAATTCCCAGGATTTCCCTGACTTTCACATACATGTGAGGTTTCTGATGAAGTCAGAAGATACGTGCTGTGTATTTATTTGAAAGCTTCTGTTTGTACTTCACTCATGTAATATCTTCCCCTTTCCAATCTATTGCAGAAAAAGCATCTGACTATGTTGGGTGGGAGACGCACCCATTGGACTGTCCACAAAGGAGGTCTGAGGGCAGTGCACAGTGGAGATCCACAGTGCAGAGTGAAGTCAAGCCACTTGCTGAAACCTGCTGGCCTCTGCTGCTAAGCTCTATGGTAGTTTTTTCTTCTAGAGGACAGGAGGGGGTTTTGTTAGGTGGACATACCTGCAAAGCTGTGTATCACTGCCCACAAAACTGGTACGGACACAGCATCAGCAAGTTCTGTCTGAGGGGCCCCCACCAAACTAGGGGAGAAATCCACTGATCTCATCTTCACTGATCTTTCTGTCTGACAGTTACTTTTCCTCCTACTTTGCACAGGCCCTGGGGAATTCACCCTTACTAAAAAAATCCAAAAAATGTGCGTGTAGGACATGCAGCTTTACAATTTTGATGTATTCATAAAGTCATGCAAATACTGTACTAGTATGTGAGGTACTTGTCAGAGAGACAGTTTCAGTTAAAATAGCTGACATACATATCTGGACAGACAGATGAACTATGCTGGGGTAAAAGTATAATCGTGCTTTTAATATTCATGATTCAAGTACACGGCGATGCAGGTCTTTGGGGACAGGACAATACAGAGCCAGATATGTTCAGGACAGTTGGATGTCACTGGACAAACACATGATGTGATCCCAGAAGCAATGCTTCTCAGGACATTGTTTTCTTATAGGGACAATGTCCTTGATCTTGAATGACTGCAGGTTTTAAGTGAATAGTATGTCAGTACTTTCCACTGAAATCATTTGACGTGACAACTTTAAAATACACAAAACGTATTCTGCTGAAGAAGAAATTCATTAACTAGTGGAGCCTGAAAAGAAATACCTCATAAATAAATATCTGGTAGCATCTTATGGATTAAAAATACACAAACACATATGTGCACATGTATATGTAATAGTAGACACAAAGGCATATAGAAAACTAAATATATAAACATATGCATATTTACATAAGATTCCTACACATTATTGACAAGAGCAAACTATTCAGAAGGTAGCAGGTTTACTTATAGCAAAAAAAAGACATTTTATCACTACATTTTACTTGCTCTTTTTTTACTGCCTTGTCTGTCTCCTTGAAATATTCCTTTGTATTCTGGTAAAAAACAATCTCATATTTCTTAGCTGCTGATTGGAAAATCTAGCAACTAACCTGTTTGAAAACATGCACAATCTGGTCTTGTAAGTCAACACAGTGGGAGCTGCAGGTGCTGAGCAAATTAAGATCTAGTGTAAAGAAGCCTAAGTAGAGGTATCTCTGTCTTTAGGTTTTAATATGGTAACTGACACCAGGCTATCAGATCTTCGACATCTGTTTGACAGCTTTGACTTGTAATTATTATGATGAATCCTTAAACAAACAGATCATAGTAGACAGTGGAAAGTACACTAGGATAAAGTAGAATCTGGTCTGTTACTAGGGCTGATGTGCATAGGAGGAATCAACAAATACTTTTTTTCTTTTTTCAAGTAAGCCAGCAATTTTTTTCTGCTCTTCTACCTTCTGAAAGCATACAGTACAATGCATTTGGCATTGCCATTTTAAACCCTGAATTATTTGGTAGAATTAGAACCTCAAAGCAAAAGATGCTATTATTGCTTTGACTATGATGCATTTACTGTGGCACATACTTGCAAAATGAAGAGCCTAAAGTAATACTCCTAACACCCTATTCAGACACTCAGACATAAGCAGACTGAAATCAAAGTACCCATTGCTCTCCTTTAATTCAATAGGGTTTGTGGGAGCAGGACATGTTAAGAATATAAGGCTGTTTTTACTTTGATTCCTTAATAAATGGACTTAGGTTCCCAACTGGAAAGCTGTAACTTATGTGCATAGCAAGGGGGTTAAGGTGACGCAGGGTTAAGGTGGGAAGGCATCAGAAATCTCTTTGCTCTGTTTCAACCTTCTGAAATTTGATGCCATTCACCAGAGGTCTCCTAAGTGTAAAAGTTTGTCTCCTCTTGTTATATTGCCACCTGCTCAGGGAAACGCTAATCCATTAAGGTCAAGCAGCTCTGAGAAGGTGCTGCAGTGCCTGGGGCAGCCTCTTGAGTTTCACTCCTAGCAGCTGCAGGAAGATGAAGTTGGGATGGTCCTCGTTACTGAAATTAGACAGATCAGGAAGTAAACAGAGCTTGCCTTTCATCTGATCTGGCTTTGAGATGGGAAAGGTTGGGGAGGGGGGCAGGGCAGAGGGTGAATTCCTCTTCTAATTACTTTATGGGTCAGTTCTCCAGACTTGGTGTCAATGTCAGACATGTATAATCTTTTTTATTTTTAAATGAGAGAAAAGGAAAAAAATCTCGTGAACTACTGAATATTTTAGGGTTTACTATCATTTAGTTCTCAATACCATGACTTTCATGGGGATTATTATGTTTTCCTTTGGGAATGAGCAGCCAACAGATCTAAGACAGGGGAGGAGCCATACTTTCTGCAAAAACTTCTTGCCCCTTTACACAATGAAAATTTTCTTTTTGTGTTCCTTGCTTGGCTTCTTTTCTCTGAAGTGGATTTGAGGATTATGAAAGGCACTGGACTCTCAGTACAGGCTGGAGCCCTCTTTTTTCACACCTGAACTTCTGGGATGGCAGCCCTATGAGACCATCTCCTCCCCAGAGATCTGAAGGGACAGACACCAGCTACAGATGGTGTCAGATGCCACCTCCATAGCAAAGGCTTCCCACTCATCTCCTGTCTTTGCAGCCCATGCTAAAGACCACCCTGCACAAACCACAGCCCCTCTGGGAGGGCATCATCACCTTGTTGAGCTCCCTGGTTTACAGATGGTGGCTTTGAAAAAGAGCAAAAAAACGGAATGATGGAAGATTAATGAGGAGCAGTGCCTGGTGTGCTCAGCATGAGCTATAATGCGTAGCAGCAGTTCAGATGTGCTCCAGCGAATGAATGAATGAGACTCGATCTTGTTTTGTCTCACTGAGAGTCAGTATTGTCTGAGATCAGCTGGGGCAAAAGCAGACTTTTCAACACCTTTTTTGGGTAATGTAGGCTGTGATTATATGAATTCCATAGGCACAGGCAGCCTTATTGCTGCAGTCCCCACTTCTCACACACCCACTTGGAGTCCTATTTTCACAGGGTTTTTAAGAGCTGCTTTAGAGAGCTGTGATAATCCAGGGGATTAGTGAGAGCCAGAGGGGAGCCAGACATATGATGCCCCACAACTGAAACATGCAGATGCTTTGCTTTGATGTGATAAGGTGCAATGAAGCTTTTTAAAACCAAGGTGAGGGCGTGTTTTATAGAGCACTGCAGCACCCTAAATCTACTAGGGTCTTCAGAAGCCAAGATGCTGTGAAGACAGCTGGTCAACTACTTGATTCAATTAATTTTTCCCGCCTTGATTCTACTCAGCCAAAGCACTCTTCTTCACCTTCCTCCACACCTCTGCTCTCCCAGTTTATGAGGCAATGGGGGCGAGCAAGCAAACTGTATTTTTCATATGGTATCCCCAATGAGATGGAAAGACTCCCCCCTCCAGAATCAATTCTGTCACCATTACATGTAGCCAGAAGGAGCCCTTTGACTGGATGAATATATAGGCGTGCTCTACAGTCCTCTTTTTTCCTCTTACTTCCTCTTACTTGTAGCAGGCGTTTCTCCTGGAACCAATGGTTTAATTTGAAACTTTTCTCTCTTCTTCTAAACTAGGCAAGATTCTCAAATGCCTGCCTTTCCCTCTATAAATTATCAGAGTGTTTCTCCATCAGAGACAAATGCATGTAGCAACATTTCTTTCTGCATAATTGCTTCTCAAAGTATATGCAGAAAATCTCCAATGTGCATGCAAATGCAAAGAATTACTATTTAATCATACATCTCTACGTCCCTATACATATATGTACAACTACCTGAGGGACCAGAACATTCACTTGGGCAATTTTCTTTCATGCTAAAAATCTGTAAGCGCCCAATTGATGTCAGTTATGTCATTAGGCTCAGATGAGGATTATCTTGTGGTGAGCATTTTATAGAGATCAGAGGAAAAACAATCTTTAAGCAAAGTAGTTCCAACATACATAGTACAAAATAAAACTGGATAAGGTTAGGAAATAAAACTTCTTTTATTGTTGAAAGATGCATTTCTCTAATACTATATTGAGATTTCTTTTCTTACCAAACATTAAGAAATCACAAATATTTACTGGCACATGAAATCAGTAATTCATAAATTCACCAGAAACTCTCAGAGTTTGTTTGAATCTCCAAGGTTCCACATCATCAGGATTGTTTAAAAATATGACTCACTGATTACAATAAGTCTGCAGACCACAGATCACAAAGTGTGCTCTAAGGTGCCATCCAGATACGTCCACAAACCCTGCAGATTGAATTTTTAACTAGAAAAATTCTAACTTAAGCAAAACACTGGTAAAATACCATTACAGATGCAGATCCTGAAGCAAGATATGTTTGGTTTGCTCTTAAAATCCATACAGGTTGAATTCTAAATGAAGTTATTGGAAACTACCTTTCAGGCTTGTGACAGCTCTGGACCAGAATGCCATCACATGCTACAAATCTCAGAATGATGAATAGGATATTGAGAGACACTACTTTCTTCTTCTTTGTGGTACTTTTGAACTGTTTTATCCCATTTTTTTCCCAACATTTCATATTTCTATTTCTCACATCTCAGCTGAGAGTCTTAATAGGTAAGACAGGGACTACTGTGGAGTCACTGCTTGTGCATGTGTTAATAATTACTGGGGGTTTTGGTTTCATTCTGCATTGTTGTGAAAACAGGTCTTGAAATCTCAAAATTTTTCATTAAATAGAATTTTTGGGGGTTTTGGCCGGCCTAAATTTTCTCCACCATCTGCTTGGCAAACCATCTGGTCTTTGGGATACAGTTGGAAGAGGCCTATTAAGATTAGTATAAATGTTGCTGGAAAATAAACACTTCATTGGAATTTTTATATTATTCCATCAGACAAGGACACTCTTGCTAACTGGATCTTATCCCTGCACTGCCAGTTTTAGTTAAGAAGAAATGTAAGCAGTACATAGTTGGGATTTTCTCATTGTGATTAAACACATAGTTGTTTAAATGCAGTCTAGAGGAGATAGATCATTCAGTATACCTCTAGGTAAATTCTTTCCTTGGTGCAAGTGTTTGCCTCTTGTTATCTTGGCACAGTCCTAAAATGAGTATTTAGTCAAAAAGGCTAACTGAATTCTAAAAGAGCATCCAGTCAGGACCAGGCACTGTACTAATATTTTAAAAACAATGACAATAAACCACCAAACTAACCAGAAACATTGTTGGAATAGATCATTTATTGTAAATAAACTGCTTCTGACGTGAGCTAAAATCTGTAAAAATGATGTTTCACAATAGCCTCACATCAGCAGATCTCTTCAAGATGCTCTTTTTAATCTGCAATATCTTGGTTTCAAACTCCCTGCAGAATAAGGGATTATCTCCCATTTTAATGTTCCAAAGGTACAGTACCACATATTCTTTCAAGAGTAACTTGACAAAGAGAATAGAAGATGTTAGGCCCTTTATGAAGTGGAAAGCTTTAAAAAGCTCTTATTATTATTCTGCAAAATGCAAACACAGCTCAGGAGAGGTCTCTGTTAGGAAGTGATTTGCATCTCTTGGAATGATTTAAAACTGACGAAGAAGACAACTTGAGTGACTTTTTACCCACTGTGGACCTCAAAGGCTTAGGCAGAAAAGGAAGTTAAATATTGAAATTGTTTTGCTATTGAAAGACACAAAAGCTGATCTGATATTTAGGCCTTCAGTCCCTGCTTCTGGGCCTTTGTCGCTTTATCATCTGTGACCTTGACTCGGGGAATCACTGATCTCCATTTTATCAGCTGCCAGTGGCTGCACAGTCTCTGGCTGATATTGACAGCACACGGTGCTGCTTAAAAAATTGCACTGTCTCACTTCTCAAGAAGTTACTTTTTTTTAAAGTTTGTTTTATCTACTTGACACATTAAGATTTTCTTTACAATAAATTCCACATAGCTCTAGGACAGCAAGCTGGATTCAGTGACAGAATCATGGAAGAGCAGATAAATAAATGGGGTTGTACAGTTGACTCTGGGAGTTCAGCATTTGTTAAGATATTCTAAAGAACAGAAGACTTTCCTGAACTGAATAAACAGTAAATGGGAATCAAATAACAGCAGAGAACACATTTCGAAGACTTGTTTTCCTTATAGAAGATCAACACATCAACAACAAACCCCACAATTTTAGATAAAATTTAGTGTATACCAAAAATAATATCTTTTACAGAGATGTCCATAATAAATGCTACAAAAACATGTGGAGGATCAACAAGTTCTTTGATCATTAGATCCGACTCAGTAATCTGCAGAGGTACAAGTTAATAGCCCAGATTCTTAACAAGAATTACTGACACTACTATTTGTTATATAACACAATTTGATGGAAATTAACCAAAGGTTTTAGCATATGATGCTCCTCTAGAAGAACAGAGTTTGCCTGTGACATCTGTGAAGTCAACACAAGCTTCACCTTTGGCTTGGTAGGAGCAGAATAAAGCCAGTAAGGACTGAGAAGAAACAAAATGTGAGCTTGACCATTCACACAGATGTTGGAGAAATGACCTACCTAAATTATCACACAAAGAGCTCCAAAGCAGCTCCAAAACTAAAAGCACACATCAAGAAGATTGTGTAAAGGCTAGCTTGTCATGGACACACCATGTTTTGGTTTTGTCTCCTTTGGGCCTGCTCCACACAGCCTGGATCTCCATCCATCAGCCACAGACACTGAGTGTCTGGGCCCATTGAAGTCAGCATCAAGGATGCCCCTGACTACCACAGGGCCACATTTTATTCAGTCACAGCTGTCTACACAAAATTTGAAGTTTCCCCTTCACTCTTCAGATTCCTGTCTTGTATGGCAGTGCATTTTGACAGATAGGAGCCACTGGAATATTTTTCAGTACACCCTTTTCGGTGGCATTGCCTTCTTCTGGCAGTTCTACCCAGAGATGCAGAGGAAACCCTATTTCAACCAGGAACTTTGTATCACTGTGGTTAAGAGCCAAAATAAAGGGGTCAATAATTGGTAGGCTGGCGGTGATTGCAAAGGGATGAGATATTACTGCTTCTCCTTATTTGAGACTGAAACCTTATTTTAGCAAGGTAATGAAGATCTGTTTCCTTGCAGTTTGGAAGATAATTTTCACAGAATCACAGAATCACTGGGTTGAAAGAGACCTTCAAAATAATCAAGTCTAACCCGTGCCCTAACACTTCAACTAAACCACGGCACCAAGTGCCACATCCAGGGTTTTTTTTAAACACATCCAGGCATGGTGAATTCACCACCTCCCCGGGCAGACCATTCCAGAACTTTATCACTCTTTCCATAAAAAACTTTTTCCTAATATCCAGCCTATGTTTCCCTTGGAAATTTTGATTAATCTGGGCTTTAGGAATACGCTAAATAACACAGAGGTGTTCTGAGCTTGATTAGTCACTTCTAGGGACTACAGCAAACAAAATCAGCAAATAATAATCATAGTGATCAGTGGTTCCTCTTAAAAAATTGAATGTTCAGAAAAGCAAAGAAGAAAGGCATTCTGAAGTTTATGTCCACAGTGTCAGGTGAGAAGAAATAACACATTGAAAATTCAACATAACAAAATTTTAACTCTTCAGATGGACCAGGATGCTTCCTCCAACTTCACTGACAAGCTCAAAGTCTCTTGGATTACATATTTAGGAATTTGCTGGCCATGACTGGGTAATTGAGAATAAAACCAGTCTCTTCTTGGCAGCAAACGTACAATAATGCCTCTGTTACTACACTCATTTTTCCTCCTTATGCTGAGCTTCTTGCTCATATCTGATTCACACTGAAAGACTAAGGATGTGCACTAAGATCAGAAAGCAGCATGCAGGAGCAAGGATGTTTCTTTTGCAGAGGAATGGCACTGCATTTAATAAATGTCCTCAGCCTTAGTTCGTTCAAAAGCATTTCATAATGAAGCCCATTGTTTAATCTTCTCTCCTCCCATAGTTAATAATATTCTAATTAAAATAATTATTATTTCTTAGCATTTACATAACACTATATATCTTCAAAGCATTCTCTAGCTATGAATCACACTGCTCACAATTTAAGTTATAGAACTAGCTAGGATTTCCCTGCAAATTTTTTGAAAGAAAAACAGTTTTTTAAAGTCTTGATTTTATGATGTGGAATGGTATAATTAGCTCATATTTGAACCTGAATCTCTTTCAGTTTGACAAAGTAGCCTAGTTCCTTAGAAAAGATAAGGATCACATCCTGTCCATCTGTGGCATCCAAACATCTCAGAGGAATACTGAATTGGGCCCAAAAGTGATAGGTAGATTTGGTCCAACAAATTGAAATAGAATATGTGGTTGATTTTTTAAAAAAACACTTTCACAATTATGAAAAATTAAAATCCAGAAAAAAAAAACAGAATAGCACAGAGAGGCATTTTCAATATTGTAATTTATAACACATGAATTTTGAAGTAGTGGATTTTCCCTCAATATGAATGTCCAAGTTTTCATCATCTCCATTAAGTCCAAAACTATGACAGAGCATTGAGCCATTTTCCTCACCTCTAACCAGTTGCTGTGTGAACCAGGGTCTCAGAAAGCAAATGAGGAAATCATTGTCTCCAGCTGAAGGAGCACAAAAAAAATTATGATTTTTAATAGGGAAAGGCCAATGATGGGATTCAGGTGTCCAAAATTTAGATGCACATAAGTACCTTGCCAACACAGGAACACAAGACTCTTCACCCATCCGTGGTCACCAGTGGTCACAGAGGGAGAAGGAGGTTTGGTCACAGAGGGAGAAGGAGGTTTGGTCACAGAGGGAGAAGGAGGTTTTACTGGTGGTCTCTGCACAAGATGCATGACTGACACGGACGGGTCGAAATCTTCCCAAGCAAGTCTGTTTCACTTCATTGAGCACTGAAGAAGTTTTTTTTCTTAGGTCAGAGCTCTGATTTGGCTCTAGGTAGACAAGATTAATCCCTTGGGGATGAGGAAAAGTGGCTCATTTGGCTTTACTTTTAAAGAAACTTATGTATTGACCAAAAAGACAAAGTCTCCTTTCTTTTAAATTTGTGCTACCTCTGACGTCCCCACAGAAAGCCATGACTTTTCACCTTCTGATGGCCTCTCTGAGAGGCACACAAGCTTGGGTTTGGTCCATAGATGATATTAAGTGATTAAGCTTAACAATAAATTGGATAATCTGCCAAAAAAATAAGCACTGCTGCATTTAACTTCATAAGAGATGGTTACTCCTGGACTATGTATATTAATGAGTTTTGAATGAGTGACATTTGATAAAATATTCACCATCTCTTCAACTTTCTTTCATTTCTTTTCTTGCTGGAGCCCTTTCTTATTTGAAAATTAATTATGCACACCATATTTAACCAGGGTGAAAATGAGACTTACATGGAACCTTTCCAGCTCTTCATTACATATTTAATTGTTAAAATAATCAAGCTATCCATCACACATTCTGCCACCCAGTCATCTGTCACCTTGGAATCAGTCAAAAAGAACATAGAAAGAGAAGCATGGAAACAGAAATTTCACATTTCTTGATCTGAACAGTTTTGCTGTTGAGAGGAATGGTCTTAGCATGGTATATCTGTATTGTGTTTGCAAAAAATAACAAATGCCATCTTCATGGCATCTTCTGTGCTTTGGGTTTTCTCCCACAAAGGCCTAAAAACTATCACCATGTTATAGGAAAGTTCTTTAGCACAGAAGAAATTAAAGTTCCCATGTCTTCTCATTGCTTTTAGAGCCTGGCTAAAAATGCTTTACAAAGTGCACAGTGATCTGGCCAGCATTTAATAATAGCTGCATACTATGGGATGCTTTTCATCAAAAACTTGTCCATGCACTTCTCCAAAATTCTAGGAAACACAGACCTTGTTTAGTGGATGGTGAAACAGAAACTCTAGAGCAGCATCAGGCCACAGCAGTAATCCATCAAACATAACAAGGCATTGTGTGGAGCCGAGTCCTTTGTCCCAGAAAGCCACAAGGCAAATATAGGAAGGATGAAACCTCCTCCTCCTGAGTTTGACCACACTGCTCCTTTTACCAAGCTTTTCACATTCTTAGAGCTGCACAAAGTCTACTGGGGTGTTTCATTTAAACGTGGGGCTCAGTGCTGCAGGATCAAGAAGCCCTTATGGTGCAATTAATGCACAATATTTGGAAAATGTAAAGTACAAAGAATTCATGGACTTTCAAAGGACCCTTGGATTTTTAGGAAGTATAAGAGTAAAGGTGTGAAGAGGACAAAGTTGTTTTATTTACATGGATGCCATTCCCTGACTGTCTCATGTGCTAAATGTTCATAGTGTGGCCAGGAAAACAATATTGTACACAATATTTTTAAATATAGGTATATTTCAGTAGTCATAAAAATATAACCTCTTTTCAATTCACAAAGGAGCATATATGAGGTGCAAGTTTTAACTTTTCATATTTTACTGAAATTCTTATTTCACTGTGTTCCATGCTAGAGACAAAAGGATCAAAAGGAATATCTAATTCTTACAGTCAATCCCACAGAAGTGAGATTTTCAAAGGCATTTTGGTGGGAACCGAGCTGCCCAGTTAGTTTATTTAAGCCAAATCTCACTGTGTATTTCTCTATAAATAAAGCCCGATTTCAATTTAATACGCAATTTTACATAACAAAGAGTGGGCTTATTACTAGGCAGGTCCAATGGAGCTCAGTAAAACTGTAGCTTTAAATTATTATTATTTAATTCTTTAGCAGTCCCTAGCAGTAATTGTGCATTGCCCTGTGGTCTAAAGGGAAAATAAGCTTTCTCCTATTTCATACACAAAGGTAGAACAAATACTATTAAAATCTAACTGGAGAGCTTTCTAGAGAGTATTAAATAAATCTCAGCTCAGGCAGACTGTGATGTATTGTGAAGGTCACAGCTGATATGAACAGTGAAGTAGCTACTTGCAGGGAAATAATGCATTTGGATAAAGAAGTTGTGCCTATCAAATAAGGATATGAACTGGAAAAACAAAAAGAAACCACCCAAAAACCAAAGCAAATAAAAAAACCTACAAAAGATGTAAGAATCACAAAACAAAAGTCACCAACACCAGCCATAGCTTGAAAAGTATCAAGGACAGAACCAGTGGAGCGAATGATCTATCTTATAAATTAGACTTCAACTAGTGTAAAAGCAGCCAAAGTGAGGGCCCAATTGTTTTTGTAGCCTGTCGGAAATAATTTCAAACCTGACAGGATACCATGGCTCGTAGTGTGATCTCACAGATTTCAGTGGTCATGCTGAGAGATAAGCAGAGAAGCACGGTAAAAACCCTGATAGCAAAAGCACTGCTGCCAGCTTTGCTGTACTGAAAAATTATCATTCACTCTGAACAGCAGATCAGGCAAGCACCGAATGACTTCCTTTTCCTTCTCTCCCTCCTCCTCTGCCTGTCTCCCTGCTACCACCCTCTTTCTTCCCCTTTCCACTCCCTGAGAGGACATGAAATGTTGTGTTTTATAGTACTGAAACCAGCTGTTATATCCAGGAACAACAAACATCAGAAGAATTACACTGTCATCAAACTATCTCATGATATCATTAGTGTCCTAAATTAAAGCAAGATGATTGCCCCAGCAGAGAGCAATCAACCATACACAGATACTAGTGCTGCAGGTAGGTTGTAGAGATCCACAGGAGGAGAAGGTGCCATGCCCTTGCTCTGTAATTATGCTGGGGATCAACTGACAAAGCCATTTCTTCAGCTACAAATGGTGAAAGGCAGAGCCACACACTTGGTGTGCCTGTCTGAGATGGGGTGCCTGTTCCAGCTCCTCAGATTCCCAGTAGGGCTCTGCAGCCTGCTACACTCAGGTGGGAGAAGGGCAGGTCCTCCCAGCCCTGTAAGATCATACAATTGGTGCCTGGACTAACATGGAGCTGCCAACACCAAGGGAAGCCCACGGGAAGTTGTGACATCTCTTTTGCTGTTAGAACCCTGGGGCTTCCTCAAGCAGGGCAACAAGAGGGACTGGTAGATGAAGGGATGGGGGCAGAGCCACCTGGTTTGGAGTGCAGAGCCCTTGGGTGGGGGATGCTGTTGACTTCTTAACCCATAAATGTTCACTTCTGACTATTACCCTCTTTTTGGAAGTTGCAGTACTGGCCTGCAGAATGGGAATGTCTCTGTTTTCTGGAGCAGGAAATATTTATTCCCTCTGCCTTATAACCTCATATACTCAGACTAGTATTTGCATATGTGCTATGCTATGAGGTCCTGTCCAAAACTTATTCCCTGGAGATTAATATTTTCCTGGCAGAAATACTTATTAATTCCACTAAAGGTACAGTTTGAATCCATTTAATTTATGGGCATAATCTTCAAGCTGATGGGGAGGAAAGAGGCCCCCACCGAGAAAAACACTAAGCAGGGATTGCAGGGAACTGAATTTGGTTCTTGGTGTTGATGCAGTTTCAGCTGTCAACAAATTATTTCATTAGCCTATACTCACTGTCCCAAGTGGAAAACAGAGATATTTTCTTTGATCAACATATCCAATTCTAAAGTAGCTGTTCAGGACAACAGTCATTTAACAAATGCTTTCATTTCTAGAGTCTATCACAATTTGATTCCAATAGCAATTTGGCTGTCTAGCTATGGTGCTTTAAACAACAACTGTGCTGGTGGGGCTCATGTGCAGCTAGAAGATGGGGTACAATTCCATTTGGATTTTCTCAGTAAAGATGCTCAGCTGAAATTTTCTTGATTCACCCCAGGTCCCCAGCTCTGTCTTCTCAGTTCAGTATCCACCAATTTAACTGATCTCATACAGGTTAAGGGCCCACAACTTCTTTTTTTTCCCCACCCACTGTATCCTACAAACACTTGTACTAACATTAGAGTTGGAAGATGAAAAGCAGGAAAAAGAGAATTATTTTCCTTCAAAAATTTTACACTGATGGTGCTTGTATGTACTCCTATAGACAGGCAAAAGCAATACCATCTTTGTTTTACAGTCAGGGAGTGAAGTCACAGAAATAATAATTGCTTTGCCCCAGGTCACGCAGGAATCTATTGCAAGGCAGAAATTTGACACAGATCTCCCATATCTCAAATCAGTGTCTTAATCATGAAATAACCATCAGAAAGTTGAATAGTTAGGTTATCTGTGGAAATGGAAGTGGGGTTTATTGCTATGGTCTATAAAGAGAGAAATAGCAGCAATGCATTTATATTAACTTATATTCTGATGTTGGGAAAATGGCACTGTGGGGTTCCCTGTTTACACCCTCTCATTTACTCTATATGAAGTTTGCAGAGTTTGCAGTCTAAAGGAAGATGCTTGCACAAAGCAAACTCAATTGAGGACTGAAAAATCATACTCAATTTTTCACTCTTACATCATCAGTAACCAGGAAGAGTTTTCAAAAATATTCCAGAAATCAAAGGTCCAGAAAAAAAGATTCCTGTTTAATTTATCTTACTCCTGTTGATGGCAGAATGCTGTCCAAAATGTGGAGGCCTAATTTCTTTCAAACTTACCCTGAAATTAGAGAGAAAAATCTTCCAGTCCAATTCAAGCTATCTAATGTCTGAGGCAGAGTTACCTTCTAGAATACATAAATATTAATACTTTTAATAGAGTAATATTCTTTCACACTTTATTTCAAGCAGTTATTTAATTTTATTAATCCAAACAGAGCAAGAAGGATTTCACTTGCCCATTTCTCTTTTTGTGGTGCATCCTTCTGATTGTAAGCTTTCATTAAGTTGCTGTTTGTTGCCCTGCAGGTGCCAGAGAGGCCACAGAACTGCTATGCTCAAATACAGGTGTGAGCAAAGGGTGAGATTTTTGGACACTTTTCTCCACAAATACAGTTGCAGGAGGCAACTCTGGCATCCACCAGCACTCACCACACTGAGGCCATGGTTCCATTCCTGCTAGAACAAAGAGGCTTTTCAGCCAGGGGCAGAAGCCAAGGGGTGCTATGCTGCCAGGAACAGGGCTTCTGGCAATGAAACACTTGGTTTCGCTGGTCCAGAAATGGCAGGTCTACAGTCCCATCAGGAAAGGAAATGATCATGAGGGCAAAAACCCTTTCCCTTTTCCAGATTTTAAAAGAAATATCTAGGATTTGTCCCTTTAGACTTAGGCTGGCCCAAAATTTCATCTAACTATGAAGTAAGTCCAGCCACTTACAACATCCGTTGTTTTCTCCTTCACCTATTTTCATAGATCCATGTATTGGTTTGCTCATTATTCCATGTAATGTAGTAAAAAAAAAAGAATGCATGTGTCAAAATACTGACTGGGATTTTTGGAGTATCAAAAGGCAGGCTTCATTTTGAGCATCTACATCCAAGACAAAGCTGAGATTTTAGTTCATGGCCCACTCTATGGCCTTGTGCTTGCAAAAACCAGCAGCACAGTGAGACAAATCTTTCCTTATCTTTAGCAACTATATGCTGCTCACATCCCACAGAGGTCCCACATTGAAAGGCTCCATATATGGCTGGAATTCATAACAGGTAAGTGTTTCTAATATAGTGCCATTGCCTCCCTATTACTACTTACTTTCCCTTTCCTAGCCCAAATTTTGAAAGAGTTCTCAATTGCTTTTGTGAAATAAATATTAAGACAGCATGATGACAACAAAGGTTGGGAAGGCACAATAAAATTTAAAAACTGTAATAATACAGTAGGAGTATTGCAGTAGTGTATTATCTTTCAACAGATATTATAGGAGAAAGCATTAATTAAGCTTCAATCATTTGACCTTTGAGGTAGGTAATATTACTGTACACACTTCACTAATGAGTAAACAGAGGCCTTCTTACAGGCCTTGCATGTTATAAGCCTTGTCTAAAGCTGCCCAGCAAGTCAGAAGAAAGGAAAGAGGAGTAATAAAATTAAGAGCAACAGAAAGCATTTCTATCATGACATCATGCAAATTCTCTTCCCTATTTCCTGCAGCTAGCACCATTGTATTTCCCAAATCATGGTGGTTTTATACTTTTAACCCATGGATTAACCATTTTCCTGCCATGGTGTAGGAGTTGCACTCTTTTCTGTGGGTATTACTCCAGGTTTCCCCTTTTCTTCATTTGCTCACTGACTCCCTTCTTCCCACCCTGCTTGGTCTTTGCTCACTTGCTTCCAAGCTGGCATCCAAGGCAGCGGAGGTCAGAGAAGTCATTTTCAAGGATACCTTTGTAAAGGTGCAGGTTTCCAGAGGGTTCATTTAAAGCCTGAAATTATGGCAACAGATCAGTCATCTTCCTTTTAGCAAGATTCTGACTGCAGCATCATCTATGGAGAGGAAACCGCTGTATGCATTTTACTTGCTCAAACTGCACAGTCACCTCTTGGGATCAAGTCACATGCAGAGAAGTCACCCCCCAGGAGGAGAACAAAACAAGTGTTGATGCCCAAAAGAGCACCCTCATGTAAAATTTCCTCAATTCCTTCCTGGAGAAAATAGAAGAATAAGAAAGTTAAGGATGTACAACTATGCCTACAGGGGAAAGAAAACCAACCATCTTTTTCTTTACAGACTGGACTATTCAGGATCGAATGTAAACCTCTTTCTGAGGCCTGGAGTGGCTCCAGACAGCTGTGGAGTAAGGGGGTGGGGGAGACAAGGTTTCCTCCCAGTGCATACTCATTTGTATTTGTGAGCAAAATGCTGCACTATTACATGAGCAGCACAGATAATGTGCCTTGGAGATGCAAAATCAGTTAGGCTGGCACACCTTACAGAACTGCACAAAACAGAAATGCTGTCAGGAATATTAAAGGAGGTAGGTAATGAATGAACACTGTTGAGGATCTGCCCCACATTTGTTTTAAACCTTCTTTTTTTTTTGCCTAGTCTCTGCCCTAGCCAGTGATGTTCCCTTCCCTCCTCATTTTGATTCAATAGCCCTGACAGAAGTCCGCAGCTCCCCCTTTCTCCCATTTATTCCAAGACATAATGTAGTAATTATACTTACATTTTTAAAGGTAGACATTTCTCCATAGGCCCTATCAACCTGTGGCCTCACGATTATAATTACTTGATCTACAGACTGTTAATTTTTTATCTTTCATAGGAATAAAATAGCACAGGAATAGGACACAAGGAAATGCGGAGAAGTTGCAGACAGATAAAAGTTAATGTTCTCTAATGACTACAGCATATGACAGGAAATATAAATGTCAGGGGCATCAGAAAGTACATTATTTTACTTACATTTTTTTCCTAATTTCCTATTTGTCAACATGTCAACAGACTCAGAGAAATGGATTAAATTTCTAGGTGGCTTCCTGGGTTATAAGCAGCAAGAAAAGCATCCAAGTAGGTTTCTGTTTATTACTTTTCCAATTAGATTTGCATGGCATTGATGCTTGCTCTCAGGAGTCTATTTGCAGTATTGGGAAAGGGTGTGAGTGAAATGAGGCCAAATCCATGACAAGTTTCTACTTAGCCTAGTTTTCCCTCAGTTACTTATGACATTTCTGTTTTTCCAGCCTGTAAACAAGATGAAAACCAGGAAAAGCAAGAGTTGGTAATAACAGTGCTTACGCTGGCTGGAAAAAACTGGTCCAAAACAGCAACCCTGGCTTTGATTACATGTAGTAATCAAGCTGTGTTCATAATTACTTGACTTAATGTCTCAGGAAATGTTAATCTGCACATGGAAATCTTAGTTCCAAAGACTGTATGATCCAGTGACATCGGGTAAGAAGTTAAAGTACTTCATGCTTCCTTTTTTTCCATTGTAGTTTCATGTTGGGGGACTGCTAACAGAGATAATGGAAAAGCTGGTTAATAAATGGTATTTTTATCTTCTAGGCCAGGACTGTAACAATGCTAAACAAATCACCACAAACAAAATGTATTAGCGAGTCAAAGAAGCTGGGTGTATCTTATACAGGAGGGTTTGTTTTTTCCTCTGGACTTAGAGTACACTAGCATGACAGCATATATTTTAATATACTTCAGAGTTTAGTGAACTAGAAAAATACTTTGCTGAGGGTATCACAATGTAGCAAAAGTACTCTGATATCAGGGTAGATCCCAATGGTGACCGCTTAGGATAAATGGTAAGTTTTCACATACCTTTTCCTCAACACCTCCTAAAGAAAGTCATGCATTAGATGTCAGGACTGTCAACTATGCCAAAGTGAATTAATTACACAATTGCACATTGTATTAAAAAATAAAATAAAACTGCTTCAGGACTATACAGCTTATTGGGAGTGGAAGGCGTGGGGAGAATTAAAGAGCTCAGGAGATGTGTGTTGTCTTGTTTATGTGGCAGGTAAGTGTTGTGGTACAGCAGAAACCCTCCCAGCTCCCATCAAGAGTTTGATTGCATTTGGCTAAGTTATTTTCATTTGATGGCAAAAACCAGTTTCTTTTTGTCCTCTGTGGGGGTCTTGCCTCCTTAAAACTGTTCTGCTTCCCATTGTGGCCAGTTAGACACACAAAGAGCTTGGGGAGGGAGTGGGACAGAAGTTTGAGGAAAAATCACAGTCATTCTGCAACATAGGGGAAAAAGTGCTTAAGACTATATTTAGGTTTAACAGAACAGAGAACAGCAAAAGAATTAGTAAAATCTGGCAATCTAGAGAATCAGCCAAATAAATTGTTTGTGATTATTTTGACATGTACTTGAATATCAGTTTTCAAGCATTTCAGAAACTTAGGTGTTATTTCATCTTGTCAGCAAAACTTAACATGTTTCTATAGATCAGAATTATTTTCAGCTATTTGACACAGGTATGGATTTTCTACTGAGAACTCTGGATTTTATTCATTGTCAATACATCCTAGGCCTGCATTTGCCTCTTCCATGGGATCAGCCTGATGGGTCTCAGCCACAGATGTGCTTGACTGATTGCACACCCAATTCTTTCCCTTCTGTTATTTCCAGGTAAAAAGCTCTAACAAAAAGCACCTGAAACTGTTGCTGCTTCATGGGTGACCCAGCACTTCATGCTACTGCTCACATCTTGTGTAGTATTCTCCCTCCCTCTTGATTAAGACTCCCATCCATGCTCCCTTTCTGCTATATATGCTATATATCTCTGCAGCCAAGGTTTCCCAAGGTTAGGAAAACCCCAACAAATTTCATTAGCTCTCTCTTGCTTTATATGACATGGTCAATCATGCAAGTATTAAGTAAAACCTGTCATAAGACTGAGCCTGCAGGAGCCTGTAACTGCAATACCTACTCTTTCAGCACAAAATACTGTAATGTGCCCTTTAACTTATTCTGCCCCACCTCAAATCTCTTGACCAAATCCTCCCTTTATGCCTTGGTAATTTTCCACCCCTATGGTACACAAGTCCACAAAACTTCTGCACTTTCATTTGTCGAAGAAAATCTTACCAAGAAGTAGCATCAGTTGAGTGTGGTAACAATCAACATCGATGACCTGTGCTGCATTTTTCTCCCCTTTCACCCATTTTTTTCCACACATTTTTATTATTTTCTCTGAAAACACATTCCAGTAACTTTCAGACTCAAAAGTGCTAGACCTGTAGTTACCCAGATTTTTATTTTAAAACCTTGAATAAAATTAACACATTATGACCAACTACTTTATAAAATTAGGACTATAAGGAGTAATTTTTTTTCAGATAATATTTCTGAAAATAAGTACCATGGAAAATAGTTTCCCATGGGTGTCAATAGTGGTTCATAAAATTTTCCTCAGTTATCAGAGTGTGTGGTAATTTAAATTGATTCAAATCATACTGCTCATGGTAGAACCTCCCCCATGTGTGTTATAGGTGAACAGCACAGGGAGTTTGGCAAGACTAAAAATATGGTGATCCTTAGATTTAAAAAGTAAATAAAGGAAGATACCTGGCTCAGACCTCCCCAAATCCTTTGTTCTTTATAGCTAGCAATATAAAAACAAATAAACAAACAAATCAGCCCATCTCAGAGGTAAGCCATGCATAGAAATTTGTCCCCACATATTTCTGCCTGGAAAATATCTCTGCATTTATTTGCTGTATGCAAAATGCTGACTGGCACAGCAACTGTAGAGTGACTAATATATCACTGTAATCAAGGACAGCTGGTTTTCTTGTGGAGTTACCAAATTCTCTTCAGGAGCCCTAGCTTCTAATTATCTCTAACTAGGAGCAGCCTCCACCTTGCCTTGCCTCCCCAGCAATACAGGAGGCTGCAGTGCAGCACCCCCAGCCTCCAGCTCTCGCTCCCACACCGCGGGAGGCGATGTATTAAACATACAATGCATGTTCTAATAAGTGGAGCCAACGAGAGCTAAAGAGCTTGCAGCTGCTGGTACCACCTGTGTCCCTTCGCTTCCAGCCAGAACAATCTCCTCTCTGCAGTCCCTAGTTGTGGCGAGAGATAAAAGAGGCAGAAAGTGAGAGTGACATGTCTGGCTCGTGTCCTGCTCTCGTCATGAAGGAGCCAGTTGATCTGGAAAGCTTGCCTGCTCCCTCTGTGCATGTGGATGATTGGGCCTGTTTCCCCCCCAAGCAAGCAAACACAAAGTGGCCATGTATGAATTTCCTACTTGTTCCTCTGTGGAATGTGCCCCACATGCTTGTTGCCGTAGTTCATGGAAGTGCAGTTTCATTAGTCATCCCTGTTGGCTTCCTGAGTCATGAGGATTGCTGTGAGATGGTAAACTTGGCTTGAGCAGGGAACAGACCTGATGGGTAAATGTGGCTTTGGCAGACTGAATGGAAATCCATCCTGAGATCCATTTTTTTTAAGAGACATTTTTATAAAGGCTGTTGACAGAGAACTGGGGTATTTTTTTAACCCTCCTCTTTTTTTTTAATATGCTGTTTCTTTTTCCCTTGCCTGACTGAGTGGTGATATGGATGCCTTTCAAAGTTTGGAATTATCTGTTGGCCATTTCACTGCCTCAGGACAACTGGCATCCATTCAGGGATCAGAAAGACCATCAGTTGTTTGGATCTTTTTCCTTTCACATGGAGTTTTGTTTTGCTTTTTCCCTTTCCATGTATTTCATTTCTGGGTTGGGTATTTTGAATCAATGCCCATCTTGGGCCAGATTGTGCCGTTAAAGCACTGGCCAGTATTGTGGCCTGGATAGGAAGCAGGGTTGGCAGAAACAGGCACTCACATAGATTCACACTAGATTATTACCAGTATTAGTTTTCAACAATGAGAACTGAGTCTGTTCTTTAGATAATTTTTACTGTATTCTCAAACTAGGCTCTCCTTTCTTGAAACACTATATGCAGTTTATCCACTCATTTTAGATATCCTCACTTAGCTGAAATTCCAAGCATGAGGGCTGAAGAAAATTCCCTCAGCCACATTTTATTAGCAGCACCTGTACTCCTACAGTCTTGACCTTCTTACTTCTCAAATCCAGGGACCTTATTCCTTCCTTTCCCTTGCATCATACTGGAATGTTGCCGCCAGACAGGACTAACAGGCACAACAGAATATCTCTCTTTTTGCTCCAACATAGACTTGGCTTCTTCTGATTCAATTTAACATAAACTAATGACCCAAGCTGCAAAGATATTTTAGCTTTGTAGTATGGAATCTGAGCTCTTTGAGCTATCACAAAGCTCTGGTTAAAACACAATTACTTCCTTTAGACATATCTTCTCTTCAATGCAGAAATACTGTTCACAAACATTTTGAGGATTCCTTGTGCTTGCCCAAAATTTTTGAATCCACAGCATCATTGGTAAGGAGGCTTTTCCCAGAGGCTTTTCCTCTAGCTCGGACAACTCTGAGCTGGAGAATATTTCTCCCACAATTAAGAAAGGAAGAAGTAGTTGGATGTGGGGTTGTGATGTCTGTTCCAGTCATTGCAGCAGTTGTTTTCCTATTACTACATTATAGTAAGTATTCATAATACCCACATCAAATTATCTAGCACAAGCAATGCAGCAGATGAAAATACTCTTTGCTGCTCTGAATTTCCTCACAGAAGAGCTCTCCCTCCTCATTGACTACACAAAGAGCCTGAGACTCCTCACAAGCTAACTTAGCAGGTGACTGAGGTTGGTGGTATGAATATCCCACTGTGCCACTGCCTATTTACTGCTCTGTGTGTCGTTTGTTTCGTAGTCACTGTTACATGCTTTGTTCTCCTTTGTGAAATGCTCTGTAAAGCCTTGGATGCTGTGAGAAAAGATTCTTGCATTTAATGGCCTGATTGATTATGACTGGTCTTTGAACAGAGGGAGCACAAGGGGTAGATTGAACAATTTAGGGGACAATGTTATTTGATATTCCTGCTAGTAAATACATCAAGCAGAAAGTGACCATGTTAAACAAGCAGCCTGCTCTGTATCTCTGCCATTAGTTCTTATACTAAAGAGGGAGTAAAAAAGTTGGCCCTCCAGCTTTCCATGTTGTCCCATGGCAGTTCCCAGAATTTGTTTTGGTATTTGAGCTTTAGCTCATTCCTTTCAATCATTGCAACACTGGCATTAAACAAATTTCATTTCTCTTGGCCTCCTTCTTGCTTGTCCTCTGTATGCAATGATGGTCCCATCCTATAATGTGGCAGATGCTGTCATGAAACAGAGGAAAATTTAATATTGCCCTGCACCTTCCAGAAATGAAGCAAAAGAGAGCCCAGACTTTTCCAATTGTTACTAAGATATTACTTCTCTTATTTTTTTAAATTAATATTATTGTTTTTCAGACACTGGACACATACAGGTAACAACAGACACATACAGGTAACAACTGGCAACTGATACTGTGAGTCTACCAGAAAGTGTTTATTTTCTTTAGGAACAATTGACTCTTTAATTGTGTTCCTCCACTCCTTTTACAAACATATTATTTATACAAAACACTAAGGGAGGCAGATATCTGTCCATACGTCCATCCATCCACATTTCTGCACAAACACAGTTTGCATGTTTCAATTCAGATGTGTTTCTGAGTGCATGAGAGAAAATATTAATGTACAAAGTTGGGTGTAACTCAACAAACCACATTACTACTTCTTTGAAAATGCAATGCAGTATTTGAAATACTGTTGACATGCTGACTTGCTAAATTAAGAAATGCTTAAAAGCATTTAACATTTCAAAAATATCTTTATTCTCCGTACTTAGCATATGACATTATAGATTCAAAACTTAAATTAAAGATGCTTACATTGCCATCTCCTGTTTGTGGGGGACTTAGAATAGCTGTTCTTACAGTGGGCTGCAGGAAAATAATTTTTCAATAGCTCTTTTGTGTGGAGCTTGACTAAGAAATGGCAATAATTGTCATTAGTTACTCACTAGGCAGTGTTAGGGCAGAATTATTAGTGCTATTTTCAATCACTCTAGCTTAATTATTTTTCATTGTAATAATGTTAATATTGGCATTCTGTGGAACTGATACCTTGATGGTTTATTTGTGAAAGATGCAAGTAATCTTTTTTTTTCTTGTGTATATGTGAATGTGCTCTAAGTCTTTCCATGCTTCCAGATTTTTTCCAATTATTACTGTATGAGCAGTAAAAGCCAAGTTGATGATATTTCATTTTAACTTATGCTTCAGCTAGTCCTTTGTCAAAGGAAGGAGGGACCTGAGGAGCTACTGCTTGTGAAAGCTTAAATGGATCCAGGTAGCAGTAGGGCAGTGCCAAGCAAAATTTAACCTCACATGCAGGTGATTGCAACTGTGGTGTAGTGAAAACACCCATCATTACTGCTTCTCAGACAGTGTTTTCTCCTCTCCTCTCCATATGGATTCTCCTAGAAGAGAAGAATTTGAGGGAGGCTTTTACAGGAGATTGCGTCTGCTTTCCACCTAAGTCAGCTGCAGAAACAGCCATCAAGGTGATTTTAATCGTATGCTTTGTATGTAGGGTGTACAGCAAACAGAGGTGGGGAAGAAATGTTTCAAAGCACTTCAGTAATTTAGGAGTGTAAACCCTGTTGGCTTGTCAAGTGTACAAAACCCACCCCCAAAGAAACCTGGATCATGGAAGAGATTTTCCTCATAAATATTGTGTTTGTAAGTTGTCTAGCGTGAGTGCAAACAGCATGATGCGAAATTATATAATTTGTTCATACAAACAGAAAATTCTCCTTTCTGACAAAGATTCATAATATATGAATCTTTCACTTACTCTTGCCAGTTTTTATATTGATTCTAGTATGGTATTTATAATTTTGTACGTATATTTCCCTTGAAATTTTAAAAGATGGACTCATCTGTATTGTATTTTATTCTTAAACACATCTTGGTTATATTAATTTCCAGACTGTATTTATAAGTATGTAAATGTACAAAAACCAGAAAAGACTGCTGAAAACTAAGTTTTGTGCAGTTATCGCTAGATACAGCTACGTGTGAGTAAGCAGTTATCACACATTCAGCTATACTGTGTTATGTATATCCTTCTCAAGATAAAAGGACAGGCAGAGCAGCATTTTCACATCACTACCAAAGCCATGTTACAGCAAAATTGTTCCATAATTATAGTACACACTGAGATACTACTGTAAAAAGCTGGGGAGAAATTACAGGTTATTTAGATAGTATGACATAAGCAGAAACAAAGATTTGTTGTGTTGGAATTCCCAGTTTTAGTAGCCATTATCTGTTAAACTGATGTTGTGATTTCAAAAAATGCATTTCCTTATAGAGCCATATGCAAGTCACCTGCAAAGCAGATAGTAAATTCAGTCTTCATATGAGGTAATATACATAGAGAAAAAAAAAAGAGGAAAAAGAAGTGCACAAAGATAATTATATGAATCCTGGGCTTGATTCACTGCAGTAACCTTCCAGCCAAGTAATTCAAAAGAAATTAAGCCAACACCGTATTGGAAGAGATCCACAATGGTAAATTAGGACTTCTTTTGGCACACTCATGTGCAAAAGGGAAATATGCTTGTTGGATTCTCCCTCACTTTCACAACATAAATCAGCAGTAATTCTACTGAAATCAATGGAGTTAAGCCAGGTTAGAATGAAGGGGAGATCAGAATCAGATTCACAAAGCACAGTTTGCTGTGATTTAGCACACAAACGAGTGCCTTATAATCTGTTTACTAACAATGGATGAAATATGCAAATTGTCTTTTTGGAAAGCAACCGTGAAAACTGAGCTTCACAAAAGGAAAATGAGGGGTGTGAATGTTCTTAATTCCAGGCACTCTCATCCACAGCCAGAGGTTTGATACACACACACTGTCTAAGTGAGAAGGAAACTGCCAAGTCTTCACAAAGCATGCAGAAGTAAGGTAGATTATAACAAGATGTCAGACCGTGATGTGGAATGGCAAACATCCCTCACAGACACTGGAATAATCCAGCAATCAGGCCCCGAACAATGTCCCTCCAAGCAAACCCAGGCAGGCCAGCCATGCCATTTCACAGTACAGGCTGCACCCCAAATCTACTGCAAAGCCCTGCAAATGTGACTGGGTCTAGGTGGATCCAGAGTCTGGTCGTCTAGAGCAGGAAATGTTCACAAAAACCTCCCACTTTAATGTTTCCAAAACCACTGAGGATTTAAAATGGTTGCAACTGAGAATCAGAATGTGTTTAAGTGACTGAATAGAAGATCTCAAAATAACTAGACAGCTTTCATATTCACCTACCCATGGAATGGACAGATAGAGTCAACTTTTACTGGCTCTGAGCAAATGCTCATTTTGGATTTCTGGATGCAGAATGAGTGTGGTGAAACTTCATCTCATAATTAGAGTGATTACTTTCTTATGCTGTCTTCAACTTGAGATTTCCTTCTTTGGATTTTCTTTTTCCTTATGATTCTTTTATTCTGATCCAGGCTTAACACGGATATTTAAGTTACCTGTGAGAAGACATTGTATTATGACATTCAAGACTGGGCGGGACATTCAACACATGGAGAGACCGGGATTTGTGTTAAGCATATCCTAAAGCATTGGCTCAGGAGCACTCCAAGTTCTATAGGAGATCACAATGAAGGAGGGCAGAGTTTATCTTTTCCCAGCAAGCTGATGACCTCATATCCCTAATTCCTTACTTCTGTTAATTTCTAATAGGTGCAAGGTGGACTGTCTCACAGTTTGAGATAACAGGGAGAAGAAGACATGAGGAGCTTTGGCAGCTCAAAGACCTACAAAACTTACGCAGTTGTCTAGAAAATAGTGTGAGTGAAACCAAAAACCTGGCACAGCAGACTCTGGAACCCTATTGCCCAGAAGAGGGCAGACCTACAGTATTTTTCAGTAGATGGTGGCATTCTTGCAGATCTACTTTTCTTTTGTCTGTTTAATCTGCTGTGTGGGCTGAAGAAATGAAATACAATGCAAACACACAAACCACCACAACTCTAGAAAAAATAATCTTCGGTATTGGTCTCGATCCATGGGCTTAATCCACTTTAGCCAGTTGGAGTTCTCAGGCAAGTACATTTTCCTGTCTGCCTAAAAATTATTATGGTCAAGTAAGTGAACTAGATCTATTTCACTGCTGTAGGTCTAGATAAAAGGCCTGTCACAAGTAAAATCTAGTCCCTTAGGACACAAAATGATGATTTCAATGAAGTTCTGCATTTCCCACCCTCAAGTAAAATGAAAACTATCACCTAACTTTTCACCTTAGTAGTTTTCTCCCTACTTTTCTTCCTTCATTTCTTCTGCTCCCTCCAGATGACTGAAAAAGACCTTAATACATGATTATTCATGTATTATTTATTAAAGAATATCTAACTCTCCAAAATATTTGAACTGATATTTCTATTTCACTGAAAGTCCATAGAAGAAAATGCAGTAAATTCTTGCTCAGTTGAATGAAAAAATCATAGTATCAATGTTAATGTGATGATATTGAATGACATACACCTAGAGAATAACATCTCTGTGAAGTTCTTAAAAACACCCATTAAGAACAAGCACTTGTCCAACTTTCTTAGCTTCCAAGTATTTTCATCTCCTGTCTCAGAGTTACAGCTGTGATAAAAAGACATCACTTTATGGTTCAAAACAAGCAGAAATTCTGCTCTGAAGCAGGCTGTGATGGCAGTGAAATCTCTATTTGCCAGGTCTTACGTATCTTCTCTTTTTTGCAGTTGTTCTTGCTATAGAAGCCTCCCGCTCACCAGCCAGCTCACACTTGCTCTTGCACTCTGGTTGATGCCAATTCCAGCAAGAAGCCTGATCCAAACACACCTCTACCCAAGCTGTTGGATAGTGAAACACGGCACCAGGAGAGCTCTTCAAGGTTCTCATTGTCCTGTTATACTGATCTCCACCTCCTTTCACACCCCTTTATGCCGCTGTCATTTTAAAACTAAGCAGAATCTGGGATAAAATATCTGATATAAACTCTCACTTCCCTGTGTACACTCACCACTGGATTTTTGCAAACTGGTCGCCAGCAGGGTTCCCTTGAAGCTGGGTGGAAAGCTGCTGTGACTGCAGAAGGTGACTGCCCTGACACTGTTCAGACAGGTGTGTATGAATCAGGACTGCACTCTTCTTGGAGCACCACAAATTTTCTGCTCCACTAATGCATTAAAACTTAAAAGGAAAAAGAAAACTACACATAGAACTATCCTTACTCTTAGGATGCATCAAAGCCCTTGAAATCGGATGAGTTGTTACCACTCACAACTCCAAGTTTAGTACAGACCAGGACAACAAAAGCATCATTTTAAAATACTTCCCTGTGGCATTCTGTCTCCTAGAAAAAAAAGAGATGATGCCACTGATGAGCAGTATAGGAGACCTACTACATATAATGACCCTACCAATTCAGAAAGAAATAAATTATGGTATTAGAAAAGTAAAGCATACCACAGATGGCATGGAGAGAATGAATAGGTAACAATTATAATTGTTTCTCATTCTGAGGGACATGAAATTATTACACCCTGTTTAAAGTTAACAGAAGTAAATACTTTCTCATTTGACATGTAATTAAAATATGAAGCTTATTGCTACAGGAAAATTTGGAGCCAGAAATAATAAAAGGGATAAAAGAACAATTACAAGTGAACCTAGAAGAAAAATCTGTCAGGACTATTAAACACAGAGATGTGTTATCTTCTCTAATTCTGGAAGGTTTCTATGTGTTCAAGGATTTTAGGATGACAAGCTCCAATAAACATATTCAAATAATAATTTATAATAAAATTTCGCAAAAGGGAAACAGTATTTTCCAACAAAACCAGCCCAGCCACCATCTTTCAAAATCTGTTTATGAAAACTGTCTGAGGTAATGCTCAAAACCAAACCTAACCCCTTCAGAGTGCTGCTTAAGAAAGAAAACATTTATAAAATAGCATTAGCTCCTGGCCTTGAAACATTTTCCAGAAAAATATCTCCCAAATGCTTAAGTCAAATAGCTGTTGAGGTTCCAAATTTTTTGACAGAAACTGTTAAATAACTTTACTCACAGCTCACTGTTTCTGCAAAGCAACAGACACAGTGTCAGAAGATTTCAAGTTTAGGAATATCCCTGTTAAAACATGGCAAACCCCAATTCAGCCCCAGGTACAGGGGCTGTTGCTTCAGAGGCAGAACCAGCCTCTGGTGTCTGCAGCACCATGCGTGCCAGGTTCTCAGCCTAAACCTTCCTCCAGCTTAAAGATCTGGACCTGCCAAAATTTCCAGAGCAAAGGTCTTCTCTCTCCTCACATCAGGAGAAGCCCTTTGCTTCCCTTCCTCTTCTCAGAGGGAAGAACAGGAAAGAAAAAGAAGTCAGCATTTTCAGAAGCAATAGTTTAGTGTCCGTGAAATTCAGTGGGGGCAAATGTGAGCATCAGTGAGATGCTTGTTTAAAATGAGCACCCTCTATTCTTGGCTCTGTTATAAAGGCAGAGCTTGCAGAATGACTAGTTCATTATTGAGAGACAGACTAGACTGAACAATGGGGACAGTTGACCTCAGACCACACACATACTGTCTTCACTTGGTTCCCAGATGATCTCTGGATACTGGGCAATCACTTTTCCTGAAACACGAGTCTCTTCTCTCCCCAAAATTATCCCATCCCTTCTCTGAGCATAGCTCTCAATGAGTGAATCAAAAAACACATCACAGGTTTTCAAAAAGTGGATCCAGCAGAAATGGGACACCTTTTTATCTGTATGCTGGGAACCTGATTTTGTCAATTATACGCTGTATATAAAAAGCCTCTGCTATCTGCTTTCCCAGTACTCTGGGGAATGCATATGAATAATTTTAAATGAGGAAAATGCTGTTGGGAATATTGTTTTATTTGGGAATTCTAAACCTTGAAACACATCTACAAAGACTATTTTATAATTAATAATATTTATTTTTTATATACACACATATATGCCTGTATTTTGGGTTAAAATAAATAGAGAAAGGAGACTTCATTTAGATTTCCACAGTCACTAACATAGATCTTGAAAGATATGACAAAGTGCTTTAAAAAGCAATATCTTTGGACAAAGGTGGGAAGTGTGGGAAATTCTCTGATCACCTTCATGCAGGCCCAAATGAGTGACATGTGAGTGACAGAGGTGCTATCTGTGGCACAGAAATGATTCAATTTATCAACTATATACTTTCCTGCAACATGATAGTTATGGAACAGGAACAATTCTGAAGAACTCTAATATATGTCAATATTTTCAAAATTCTCACCTGGCTTTTTTAGAAGAATGCTAATAAGCTGCAAAGAAAAAAAAATGTTCTTTACAGAAGGAGGGTTACTTAAGGCTGATAATTTAACACCTTTGCAGTCTTCTGGGCCTCTTAGATGACACCTCACCGTTTATTGACATAGTTCATTCTCTTTTGAACTATGTCAGTTAGAATCATTCATCTCAGAAACTTAACAGGGATTTCTTAGAGACTGCTGACACAACACTGTTATTCTTAAAGGAACAATTTTCAGAGAGACACACAGGGGAATTACACTGTTTCCAAATTGCAATTGTGGGCCGGTTCTTTTGTCTTTCATGCTATTCTTTTTGGTGATTTTTTGATGTAGCAAACAAATTGAATTCATCTTGGAAAATGAATTACAAACTGGAAGTTTTCTGAGCTGTCCACACAGTATCTGTTTCATGTTCCAGCATATGTTCCAAGTGTATCACTGGGACTGACACTAAGAAAGAAGGTGTTTGCCAGCTGTCACCACAAAGTGGTTTTTGAACTGGAGTATTATTGCCAGATCCTGAGTGCTCTTGCATAAAAAAATATTAGCAACACCTGATCTCTTACCAAAGATGACCAAAACTTAGTAATGATCAGATAGAAATTTCTGAGAATTTTTTAATATTAACCTTTCTTCTCTACATATGTTTTTGTATTAAAAACTAAGAGGCCACTTTATTTTAGAAATCTCAGCAAAGTCTCCTTCTATTCCATTTTTAATCAGTGAAAATAAACTACTTGTTATCTGAACTTTGTAACATTCATATATATTAATTTGCCTTCCTACAATACTGTGCCACAAGATGTTTTCTGTCCTCTCTGAGCTCTGGATTATTTCTCTCTCAGCTACAAAATTCTGCAAAACATTTCAAAACAATGTTACAATAGTTATTATGTCAAAAGACTTAAAGTACAACCATCTCAATCTACAAAAGGCCCCCTACATTTTGCATTTTATTTCTCTATTCCTCAGCATTTGCTAATGCATTTAACTTTTGAGAAAACACAGATTTTCCTTGAAAAGCAGAGCACAAATTTTCAAGTATTTTTTCTTGTTAAAATTCATCATGTTTAGCATTTAATACAATATTTACAAAAACACCCGGACACTCCTTGAAAAGAGCTCAGAGTCAAAATTTTAAAAGCAAAAACAAAACACTTTTGGTGGGGAGAGATAGATGACAGGTTAGCCAAACATGACTTTGAATCTGGTCTCTAACTTTGGTTGCAAACTTGAGATTTTCTTTTCCAATGTTGTAAATAGGAATATATTTGTGTTAGATACAACTTTCACCAGATCTTCCTGACTTGCCATCAACACAATTCAAGGAACTTGACCTCTACATGTCCTGATGAAAATAATATTCTTAATGATGATAATTTATGAAAAGAGGAAAAAATTTAAAAATTAAAGATCCAGTTCACTAAGGGCCATATTGGAGTGTTTCATTCTCATGAGCTGCCATCTACAAATGATGTCCAATGCTGATGAAGGTACTGCTCTGGAGGGAAAATACACTGCTGTGATAAAGCCTCATATTTTTCAACAGACATCAATTTTACAATAGTGTGCATTCATACACAAGCACATGTATATTTAAAGTAACTTGCATTAATACCCAAGACACCTGGGGTAAAATACTGTAATGTAAAATATACTTTAGCTCAAAAAAAGAATTAATGACAGAAAGAAGTTTTAAAAATATTTCCTTATAATATAAAACCTACAGTGGTGTCTGCTGTTAAATATGTTCTCCTTCAAGATATGATACTCCTGTGCATGAAAACAGGGTTATTTCACAGGGAATTGGCGATGCCCTGATATTTATATAATGGATTAGAAAAACAGCCAGTACAAACTGTTAATTTTACCCTTTCAAACAGGAGTAGAAAGGCTGACTACTTTCCCAGTTCCAAGTTTCTTCTCCACCTTGAGATGACTGACACGAAAGAGGCCAAATGCTCAGGGTCTTGCCTGAGCTGCCATTTTTCAGGTGTCTCATGCTGGACACATGCAACCATGACTCCCTTTTTGAAATCATGCTGGGATGGGAAGTGCTTTCAAACCTCAGCCTGAACTCTGAAACAAGCAGGGAACCCTGCCTTCTCTTTCTTCACTCACCCTGGACAAATCAGGTAAAAATTTGCCTTCTGACCTTGGTAATACTGGATTGTTTGAGAGCTTCAAAATCCTGTCTTTGCCTTAGAGAAGTCTTTTTATCTTGTCTCAGCTGTGCCTCAGCTCAGTCTCACCAGGTTGCCACAGAATTTCCTGGAATTTCCTGGAATTTCCTGCCAGTGCCCCAGTCTTGAGGACCGCATGTCTGCCCCAGCCCTGCTTTCTGGTGGCCCCTGCACTCATGCTTCCACGAGGGACTTTTATTCTGGGAAATTCACCAGAGCTAAAATTTGATATGACCACAGTCTTTTTATATTGCATTAGAGAGTTAGGATGGATAAAAATCTTCTCTTAGAAGCAGAAAAGCAGGTGCATTTTAATGCAAATATTTGGTCAAATAAAAAATTGCAAATTACCTCAAGAAGTACCAAAAGGTAAATATGTGTCATCTTATTTTTTCAGCACTGAACTTTGATAAACCTTGCTTAACTCTCACAGAACTCCTCATACCTCCAACTTTTCACCAGCTAAGATCTTGAAGGTCATATAATATCTCAACTGTTCAAACAGTTGCCATGTTATCACATATGATTCACAGCATGCAGGCTTACAAATAACATGTGTGTTAATGTAACTATTTATTCCATATGGAAATTAAGATTCAAGACTATCTGCACATTTGAAAAGGATAAAAATTAATAATAGTGCACATGTTCAGTCGTTTCCATTTGCATAATGAATTACCTATAAAAAAAGAAAATTATAACTAAATTGACTCAACAGTTTTGCACTAAATGCTATTTTGTCACATTATTTTGATAGAAAATTGAGACAAAGATGCAAATATTCAGGCATTGCTAGATACAAGTGCATGGCAGAAAACAAATAGCCTTGCTGTCAACATTTAAAATTACTGAAACTTCAGGTAAAATTCTTATTAATATAGACACAACAGACCAGATCTCTAGCTGTTGTAAATCAGTGCAGTCTCATGGAAAATTTCCCTCAAAAAATTCGTATTGCTGCAAACAATCTCACATTGAAAAGTACAAGTAGAACTTTTCAACAATCACTTTTTTAAAGCCCAAAATTTGTCATAACTCACTTTGCACTGCTATGTATTACAAATAGTACAGAAATTGTTGGCAGAGTGAAATTTTCAACAAATTTTGGATCATAGCAAGTAAAATAGCCTGTAAAGAAATATTTGAACAGACCTTGTAATCAGATCCTATAATCTCTTGCAAATAGACTTTTCATCCCCAGAAATTCAATGGGATTGATCACAAAAATATTGGAGTGCCTTAAAAACACATCCTTACAAAACATCTCCAAGGGGAGAAGGTAATTTTGCCTTTTTATGGGAAATAGAACAGTGGTGGAGGCACAAGGATTTGTGCAAGGTGACACCAAAGGCATGACATAAACAAGAAATGAACTAGAATTTGTTGTGTTCCCATCCAGAGTCTGAAACAGTACCACCAACTTTAGTCTTCAGCAAAATTCAAGTTCTTATTTCTTTATTATTTCCCAGTGAATCCATCATATTAATTAAAATAGTTTATACTGTTAGCAGAAAAAAAGCCTGCATTTACAGGCTCTGATCTCATGCACTCTTACCACAGTAGTAAGAGATTTTCAAGGCTGGTTTCCCATTCTCTCCCTTTTTGGAAAGGATTTGCAGAAATATTATTTTTCCTCCATTTATACTCTAAATGAGGACAAAGCTAAATGCCTGTCTCACTAAAGACTCTTTTCCCAATCATGATCTGTTTCCTATGCCCAAGCCATTCACAAAAGTTTTGTCCAATCCATTCACTCATATGATCCAAAGAGTCTGCACTGTTGGTGCAAAATGTTAGCTGTCCCCGAAGAAAGCCAAAGCAGTCCTGAACAATGAATCAATAGCCTACCTGAGAACCTTTTGTCCATGGGGAGCCCCTCAGATGGCCCTGAGAACCTGTGGGGAAATCCCAGGGCCACCACCTTTCCCTAACCACCTAAATGCTCAGAGGCTCTTTCACAGCATGGGCTTAGGAAGAATTGCCATTTTAAACTCAGGTTTTTAGCAGATGAGTTTTAAAACCTTGCATCAATGGTCTATCTACAAAACAGAGGCTAAACTCAAAACAAAGAAATTCCTTGCTAGACAAGATGCCAGCTGAAAAGAACAGTGATAACTTTCCTCTCTACTCATCACTGATAAAAGTCTAAGTACCCTCCTTATCATCCTGATGAGTGGCAAAACCCAGTAAATTTTACTTTCGGTATTAAATTATTAAAAAATACATGGGTTTTAAAAAAAACACCAAACTCCTACTCAGAGAGTGACAGTATTTTTAGTCTTGACTGCTGTATCAGGAATTTTCAGCATTTAAGAATTCATATTTCTTCTCATTCTGTGAAATAAAAAAGGCCTACAATTCTGTGAAATGTAATGTACAGGTTTAATAGGATTGTACTCTTGCCTAATGTCACAGTAACAAATAAATGCAATAGAGAGTTGCTGACACAATAGAAAACTGCTAGTTCAACACAAATGAGTCTCTGTAAATAAATCTGAAGTAATTTCTCTATACATCTTGGCTACTGCTTTACGCTCAGCTTACAAACAAGGTGAGGGTGTGGGGCAACCTCACAGCAACCTCCTCAGTGTGTTACAGCATTTTGCAACTCAAGGAAAGAGTGGCCTGGTGGTTTGACACCAAAATAAAAGTTGTTTAAGCACAAACTCCCCATTGAAGCCCACATGTCAAAAAGCACAGAATGGCACATCCTGATCTGTTGGAAAAGGGATTACAAAGGTACAGTGGCACTGCCATGCACTGGCCAGTGGTCACACAGAGCTGTTGCCACAGGTTTGGCAGCACAAAACCTGGGTACAAGAAATGAAAGCAACACCTTACCTACATGCTCAGCAGGTTTTGGCTTTTTCTGCCATCATTTCCATTCTGCCACATTCTGACTGGGAGATCCTGCAACAAATATACTGGGAAAATATCTATTACTCCTACCCCAACCACTTTCCATTCTACTTATGCTGAGTTTTTCCAGTGTTACCAGTTTAAATGTAACAGCATCTCTACCACGTGTTGACCAGTCAAGGGAAAAACACAACATAACATAACACACAAGCTGACATGTTTGTATGTTATGCATTGTATAAAAGCATGAGAGAGCCTTATCTTCAATAAAAATAAAGGCAGGGGAAAAAAGGACAAAAAAAAAAAAGCAATCAAAGTAAAAACCCCCAAACAGAAATCCAAAAATGGCTGTTGTGAATATGAAATGGTAATGGGTAAAGCAGCTGTCACCCTTTTCCCTCACCTTTCCCTATATTGGCATGTTTTCTATTCTACCTTATCCCATACAGGATACAGTTCTAAGCAGCACGTAACATTAAGCAAATTGTATACTATAATATTTTTCCATTCAAGGTATCAGTTCTCCATACACTCAAAATGTTGCTCTAAAAGCACAGACAGAAATCACTCTTTCTTTTTCAACATGCATAAAGCCTATTAAATAAGATGGCCAGTCTCTCTTCTTAAGGGATACTTAGGCATGCCAGGAAGAGCTGGCATTTTCTTCAGAACACACACTGGGTGGTTTATTCCAGCTGTTTACTGTAAACTATATCATATCATATCATATCATCATATCATATCATATCATATCTGATCATATCTGCCTTTGTCCAGGAAATCCTCTTATATATTGCTATCATGACTTTCCTTCTGTGGAAGGTTGCCCTTGGCCACACACTCCTCTTCTACTGCTCCTCCTCAGGACAACAGGGGTGGGGAAATAAGATAAAAAAGCTTACCAAAAATTATCAATAAAATTGTCAATGTTCGTGGGTAAAACAGACTTGATTTGGTGAAAAGTATTTTTTTTTCATTAAAAATAAATTAATAAGTTATTTTTTTATTATTTATTGCCAGCTGAAAAGGAGTTGAAAAGTTTGGAGCAAAGGTAAAAAAAGTGAAATACTCTCACCCTCTGATTCCCATTCTTAACTTCATTCCTTCATTTCCAGCTCCCCTAACCCCACCAGGGTCTCTCCAGTGATGGCAGGGGACTCACACCTGGAGGAACTCTTTACCCTCCTCTCACTTTGATGATCAGGAAGCTGCTTCTCACACTTTCTTCTCCTCACCCCACTGTTTTGCCAGTGCTTCCCACTCAACAATGTTTTGGCCTTTCTTAAATAAAAAACCCAAAAGCAGCAACCCCTTCTGAGCAGTCTTCAATGATCTGCTTTCAGTTAAGTGCCATTATGGAATATGACACGTAGGAAATAAGGAGCGGCAGGAGGACCCGGTCCTTGCACTGTTTATTGACAATCTCCCTGGGTGGTTTGATTAGCTGAGGAGCAGATGCTATTTTCCCCCCCTTTCTTGGTCTTTTTTTGTTTGGAAAACTTGAAGCTGATTGCACATATGCTTAAAGTTTAGGTATGCAGATTTGGAAAAATCTAAACATGTAAATACATTTCATGAATATTACCAAGTAGGCACCAAATATTTATTCTAACCATCGGATTTCCACGCACGAATGTTTAGCTGATACAAACAAAGGGACTCAATTGGTCAAATTCTCTTTAGGTTATGAAAGGAGTTTGTCTTTGTTTCTGTCCTGGTTTAATTATCTTTCTTGGTCCAGATGCCTTCATTGAGCTGCATCTGCAAAATATTTCTTGCATGAGGTATGACTAAATCCTTCCTGTGTTATGCCCCCATGGCCAAGATCCAGACAAGCTGAACACCCTCATGACTCTTCTGGAGGTACAAGTTGTGAGTGCTCACCACACTAAACTGTTTTATAGGCAGCTTTGCATATCTCAGTGGTGCAAAATTTCACAACAGAAGAAACTGCTCATGGACCACTCCTCAGAGCACAAATATATTTACATACATGTATCCTTAATATTTTGTGGGGTTAGACGAGAAAGGACAGGACATTAAAGTGTCTTGTAGGAATGGATGAGCAAGAGGATGTGAATGCTGGTTAAAGCATCTGAGAGGATTTTGTAGGGCCAAGCTGGAGGGATCATGGCTGTAGGGTGGCCAAAAACCTTCTCCAAAGAGGGAAAACCACTGAGAGCAGTGACAGAAGGAGGAGAGCCTTTACTAAACACAATCAAAGGACTCCCTACGGCATGTTACCTCTTTGAAGGAAATGTTTCTGACTGATCTCTGTTTTCCAGAGGACAAAAATTAAGGCCCTTCAGAAAGGAAGACAAAGAATCTTCAAGGATCACGAATGACAACAAAAGCATCAGAACTGCCTTGACAGCAGTCTCTGAAGGTCATCTCCTTCTGATTCTGAGTCACCATTTCGTGTGACTCAAGGGTCTGTGATTTCCATTGAACAGATGGATGCACACAGTCCATGTTTTAATGCCAGGAGGCAGCTACTCTTCCTCTATAACAGTCTTTTTATTCTGGAGGGAAGGCAGGGGGGAGAGGTCAGGGGACAGGGCAGGAATATTTAATTGATATTTTTAATAAAAGGAATCACTCTGACACGAAAATATTAAAAAAATATATTTGTACATTTTCCAAATTGCACCGGGAATTAGAATGATACATGATTTGTTTCCCTATGGTATTTCCAAATAGAAGTAGCTTCATTTTCTTTCTTCTTACTCCATGCTGAGTACACTGACCTGAGTGTGTACATTTTTCTAACTCTACATACAATGGAGAATCTGATGGTAGGAGTGTTGGCAACACTCATGCTTTTAAGGCTGGAACAAGTGATCTATCTATGAAATTAAGTCACAACTCAGTTGGACAAGTACTAAGCAGGAATTTTCATTGGTAAGAGACAGCACATTAGTAATTGGACAATAAACTTTTGAGCAAAACAGAATTTGATGATAATCGAAAATTTAATTTAAAAAATTATCAATAGTCTTGTCATACCATAACACATCCCCCCATGGTAAGTCAACCAATAATGCATTTGACGTCTGTCACACTGGTATTTTCAGATTAGAATAACTTTTCCTTTTGGTGTTTGGTGGGTCACACTCTTGTTTGCAGTTGATTCATTCTTTTTCTTCTCAAATTTCAGGTGGAAAATTCTGTAATCTAATCTGTTTTTGTAAAATTGAGATAACCAACAGGAAGTAACTCTTAAGGCATATAGACACAATAAGGTGCACTTTGGTTGTTATCAATGGCTGTTCACTTAATGTAGACATGTATGTATAATCATGGCATTCACTGTATCTTTAATTGTCACAGATATCTGAGTCTTCAGAACTCAGAAAGAATTTCTGTGTCCAGAGTCTTCAGATATCTGTATGGCTGAGATCTGGCTGGATTATACACAGTGAATTTAAAATGAGAAGGTAATCCCTTACAAATTCAGTGAGTCAGACAATCATTATGATCGCAGCTTTTTTGCATTATCTTACACAGAACCAACTGTTACCTCATCATTTGCTGATGGATGTATTTGCTTCCATGTCCATAACTTTCTTTTCCTTTTCCAAAATGTATCCTTACATCAAAATGCATCCTGCTTCTTCTCATAGTACTTTTGAATGAAGTCTGCTATAGCTGGGATGGCATTATACAGTTAACCCAGATGGTCTGAATAATACTGAATGATTCAAGCCACTCTAATTTCATACAATTTTGTTGTAGAAGTTGTTTTGTAGGAAAAAAAAAAAAAAAATTCCAGTATTTTTTTTTTTTACTTTCAGAAATAGACTTACTAAAAATTGGGACAAGAATTTAAAAAGCAGCCAATAAATGTGGGTGCAGAGCAATGCCTCAGAGAATTCACTCTCCTGGATTCACCCTGGCTGGGCAGACTTTTGAAATCATGGCTTAACATGATCAGACAGTGGTTTGAAATTGTGGTTTATGTGCAACAACATAGTAAACAGCTATCTGCTATGTCTACCCTGTTCTACATTAAACACATTTATGGTTTAAAATTACTCAATTTTTCACCAAAAAAGAGAGGGGGAAATCGGCTGTTTCTTGCAAAAGGTTCCTTTCTTACTTTTTTTTAACCAAAGATTTCAGCTTTGAAATATCTGGGGTACTTATATTTCTGACTTCATTTCCCATGGGAAACCAATGGATTCCATAATTCATTGCAGCAGCTCAGCAAGAGGTGAAAATTATATGCAATGTAATCTGTTTGGGGAGAATCACACAGCAAGAACAATGGTGGGATAAAAATCCAAAATATAACTCTCATGAGCACTGTGGAAGTATTTTTCAAATAAAAGTATTCAGTTTTCAATTTTTAGTAAAAAGGCAACATATTCTCAAAAACAGCTGCCTACTTCAAACCAGTCTGGTTAACTCCTGTGTAACTGTGACAGCAGATACAGACACTGGTTCATTTATCTGTGTCATGTCTGCATATAATGACATGGCATTTTTTTCAGTGCTGTGGCAGAATATGGCACTTGCAAAACATATATCTTCTTAGCCAATACAAGTGGTGGTAGAAAAGCCATAAACCCACAAAATCCTCTAACTTAACACTGTACTGTTGGTAGCTTAATGGTAGCAAACAGAGGTCATCATTAAGGTCTATCTGATTTTATTTTCCACCTACAACATATTCTGTAGATCAGTCACACACAGTGAGACTCCATGACCCTGTCCACAGGAGGAAGGGTGACTCCACAGTTAGGGCATTAGACCTGAGTTTAAGGAGATTTGGCTTCAATTTCCAGTTCTCCTACGGAATCTTGGGCAAATTATTTAACGTATCAATTCCTACCTCCCATCTGGGAATACAATAATACTTCTTTCATGGCTCTTGTGGTTTATTCACTTAAGAAACACTTAGGGGCAGGAAGTGCCCTACAGTGGGTGTCTGCGCAGGGCTCAGCACTGCAGAAATCCAACCCTGATTGAGGAACCACTGCGAGACCACAACAATAGCAACAATAACCCACTCCCAGGGATATAAATGCACACCCAGGTTGGCTGGAGCATGTGCTTGAGCCATAGTGGAACGCAAGCCCACCAGCCAAAACAGCATATGCAGTGCTTTCAAGGAAATCCCAGACCTGCCATAGCTGTGAGATGAGTCATGCTCCATTTTAGCCTTTTGCAGCAGTTGCTGGGGCAGCAGCAGGGTGATGCTACCTGTCACCTGCAGGCTTGTGAAGCCCTGCTGCCTACTGTCTTCACTCGCTATTCAGAGAGCACTTGACTGACAGGAGCTGAGCAGTGTTTCACCCTGTGGGGTTCGTGACAGCCACAGTGTCTGTCAACACATTCTATCACTCTCAGCTTATGCAGACAATTTTTTTTTCCTTTTGCCTTTCTCTCTCTATCTCTCCTTTTTTTTTTTCCTTTCTCCTGATGTATTCATCACTAGGCTGCAGACACCTAGTTAATCCATTTAGAACCTATCAGCTCTGTTCATCGGCTCATAAACCCATTACCTCGGAGGCGCTGTGCTCAGGGACACAGGTGCCAGACCAGTGCACAAAACCCAATTGAGTTATGTAGCAGGCAGCAAGGCCCTTGGATTCATGATTCTGCCTGCATGGGGAATTGCACGCGTTATGTGGCAGCAGCCACTTTATTAAATATCGATTTAAATCACAGCCTTTAATCAAATCTGATAGAAGACCTTTCTCACCTCCTGTCTCTCCACCCCCTCATCATGTCTTCTCAATGCTCCCCCCTCTCCCCCAGCCCTCTCCAGTCCTCGCCCGTCTCACACGGGTCTGCCTGATGACAGCAAAGCTCAGGAATGAATAGTTAGCAAGTAGTTCAACAGCAAACCCTTATCAACAGTAATGAGGCATTTGCGATAATCGAGTGATGAAATGTAAATGGGCAGTAATGAGCACAATTACATCCACTGGGGAACCATCAAAGCTGCTTCTTCCCTCGCAGATAGATGAGCTCTCTCACTGTTGCTGCCCATTGCTGCCTCTGCTCTGAGCACGGCATGGATGCAGGGACCGGTGGGAAGGAAGGTGCCACTGGGAAGAGCAGGATCTGGCGGTGCCTTGATGGAGGAGCTGCTGTCCAGGTAGAAGCCGGGCTCCCTCTGTGCTTATTCCACCTTTGATGGTTAGCCTTTGCCTCCTTCTCCCCCACCCTCCCTCCGCCCTCTCCTTCCTCCTGGTCCTTAGGGATGATTTGATTTGCTGCAATGTTTGAAAACTGCCTCATTGTGCTAACAAGATTAACTCGAGCCTATGTCTGTTTGATACACTGGAAATGTGCAGGGTGACTCAGACTGGCTTTCAGCTGGAAAGAGCCAAGAAATGGGACGGTTGCCAGGGAACAGGCCCGACGGCAGATTATGTCATCCTCGTCGGCAAGGGACCAGTGGGGAAGAACACCGAACTGTTCAGGAAAGGGGTAAACTCAGCGTTTCCGTAATCCAGCCGGGAAACATTAACAGATCCCAGAAACTGCTCACCCAGAAATAAACACATAAAACTGCATAATCTGGCCCAGTTACTCAGTTTATCCTGGATAATTTGTGCAACTAAATAGTGATGGAGAAAAGGCAAAGACCCAGGATTAAAAAGTTGGGTTGCAAAGAAACCCATGTGGAAAATACTCTCACGGCTGCCGTGTGTTTGCCAAACCACTCTTACCTCTTTATTTCCTGGGTCTCACGGGGTTTAACTGTGGTGTATAGCCTAATTGTCAGTGTCCTTATTTCCTTGTTTCCCACATTATCAATGGGGAATTATCTCAGTTTGTTTAAGAAGTGGTCAGCTAAGGAAGGCTTATCAGTTGTACTTCTTTTTCTTCAAAGTCACAGTAAAGCTTCTGGTGTGCCTAAGATCTGACAGGATGGCCAAAGTTATGGTTCTGTTACTTCCTTGCATTAAAATCCTCTTTAATTATGCATTCATTGTATCCTATGAAGAATTCCTACGCAGAGAAATCTCCTCCCTGTGGATCACACTCTTGAAAGCCAGGCATAGTGCAGATGGTCTATGAAGAGCACCCTGCAGGACTTTTGACCCTTGGCAGATCTGCAGAGAAGAGTAGGTGTCACATTCAGCATGGGCAGAAACATGCCAGCCCACTGGGGGTGCAGAAAGGGCCCTCTGGCAGAGCTGCAGGCAGGGAAGAGAAGTTCACCAGTGATTGTGAACTAAATTTATGCACTGCAAAGACGTGGGTCTCATTTGCACTAACACCGTTTCATAAAGTGACTGCAAAGGGCAGGCTGTGCACATTTTTGTTTTAAAAGCATACACATTTTGCATAACTTATATGGCTTCAAAGTCTCGGGGATGACTAGAAAATCTCACAAAGCTAAATAGTAAAGCATGCAGTGGAACAAATTAATACTGGTGGATAGGGAGTAATGAAACAGGAAAGGGCCAATCTTTGGATTGTAATAGGTAGGATCTGAATGAAAACAAGGTTTGTGAGCAGAGAATACAAGCCAGACACCAACAGGCTTAGGTGCAGGAAAAAAATCTGGAGAGGAGACTGGCAATATTCACTACGTGTTTTCAAACTAAGTCAGATTAAGGCTGAGCATTCTGAAGGCTACAAGAATGAAACAGTTTTTAAATACAGCTGAGTTTTTCTCTCAGTTCTCCCTTTCCAGCTCTCAGAACTGGAATGTTCTCACAAATGCAACTTGGTGGCATTTAATTCCATCAGTTACCACTTGTACCATACAAGATGGCCTCAAATTGAGCCAGGGGACATTTAGATTGGATATTAGGAAAAAATTCTTCAAGGAAAGGGTTGTCAAGCATTAGAAAAGGTTTCCCGGTGAAGTAGTTGAGTCACCAGCCCTGGTGGTATTTAAAAGATGCCTGAATGTGGCACCAGGGGACATGGTTTAATGGTGACTTGGCAGTGCTGGGTAAACAGTCAGATTCCATGATCTTAGAGCTCTTTTCCAACCTAAAGGATTCTATGATTCTAAGAAATTCTCCCTCTCATCACACTTTAGCCTGCTGCCCTCTAACTTCAGAGAACATTCCCCACTTTCTGTGGGGCTCCAAATGACCAATCACTGGGCAGAAACCACATGAGAAATGCAATTCTTGGCAAATGAAGTCCATCAACTCATCTGGGGTCTAATTACGCACTTGCTGCATCTGGAAGTAAACGACCAGTGCATGGTTTAGGAAAGACCCCCCAGATGCTGCAGCCTGGTGTGATAGATCACCCATCCACCTGTTCTCAAGCCAGAAAGCAGCTCAAACCTGGACAGTCAGAGGGATGAGGATGGTCACCCCTGCTGGCTGCCACAGAAGATCCTCCTGATGTCCTAATGAGTTGCTTAATATTATAGACTTCTATCATCCCCAGTGTTTTTACCTGCACTATTTTTGATGCACGTTGCATTTAGAAATACGCTGGGATCTTTTATTTGTTAGAGATGCAATAGTTGTTAAATTGTATTAGTTATTGACCTTAGCAGCAATAAACTGTAGCAACAGTCGTCTCTTGTAAACACTGCTAAATCATAATCAGCTGGCATAATGCTGGTATTTCTGACCATTGTACCATGCTCTGTAAAGTGCATTTGATCACAGTACATAAAAGTGTAAGAGTACTGAATACAGTTTTAGAATGGACTGGATTTAAAGACATATTCAACCAATTTATCATTTAACTTACAGCTTCACAAAAGCTATTAAACAACACAGTGAGCCTGGAGGCCACACATATGCTACAGCCCTGGAAATGTAAAGAAGTTCATTTGAATCCCTTAATAATGACCTTGACCTATCGAACAAGGTGTACTCATTGTCAACAATTCATCTCACTCTTGACCCTGGCAAAATGCCTAACCTTTGAATACTTCTGGTTGGGGGAGGAAGGGCTTGGGGTGTTTTTCCCTTTCCCCTGGTGAAATGGGCCAATTTTTTTCCCTGTTTAGCAAAATCTGGAACACAGATCATTAGAATGCTTTTGGCAGCTAATTTGAACATCAGTGACTCAACTTTGAGAAGGAAGCCTTTTTCTGCCCTAAAGAATCTCAGAGAGTTTTCAGACTACAGTAATTGAAAAATCCCTAAACACTCACTCACAGAGGAGATACACATTACTGCAGGAACAGTCTACAAATTGTAAAGTATTCAATTTACATTCTCAGTACCTCAGGGCAGTTGTGAAGAATTTATATCTTCAGAAACCTTTGAACTAACAAAAGATAACATTTCACAGCAAAGTCTACTTGCATAAAAGTTTTTTAACTCCCTTCATTCTTATTCTGAAGGAAGTGCCTTTTGCACTTCTGGAACCGCTGCTCAATGCAGGTATCTGAGATGTTAAAAAGGAGATGGAAAGGGAAATAGAGGTGTTAAAAAAATTTAATGGACATCCTGCATCTCATTTAGAACATGACTTCATTATTCACCGGTCCATTCATGATGTATTCTTGCTCTGAACTTGATGTCTTTTTAAATGATACTTTGGTTTGATCAATGTGCGAACATTCTTGGTTATATTAAGGCCCTTTATGCAAAGGGCTTTATAATGTGTGGGTAACAGGCACAGCCATACACTGGGTGAGGGCAAGCTACGCCTCAGTGAGAGCAAGAGGACATCTTTTTGTCCCTGTGAGCATCACCTGGAGCAGGGTATGGTGGCACACCTAGTGCACACTGGCTATGTCACCCACTGGGTCTTCATCTGCTTGCAGACTTTGCATTTAAAAACAAATATTGATGACACTTCTGTAAGATTGAAGGGAGAGTTGTTCTCATTAGGAACTGATTTGGTTTTTTTTAATAGGCTTACTGCATAGATTATATCTCTTGGATCTCTATCAGCAAACCAACATTTTTAGAGGTTCCATTGTGAACCACACAAACCTGGTGTATTATTTTAGGTACCTCAAAGTACCTCAAAGGCTTCATGGAATACCTTTAGGCAGAACTTTAATGTTGTGCTCAAGCCACACAGAAGTGAGGGTTAACATCCAGCTGACACTTGAGTCAAGAAGAAGACAGAGACTGATAGGTCATAAGGGTTCAAGCTCACAGAATCAGGCCCTGTTTACGTAGAGAAAATTGGTAATAGATACAGGCATTGCATTTGCTAGCTAGGAAATGATCTTTCTCTTCCTCTGCCCCTTTTCTTGATCAAAGAACACTCAACATAATTACCAATCTAATGACATCCTTTTGCTTGACTTTTTTTTCCTAATTTCTACAGAAAAAAGAGAAGAGAGGAAGGACAGAAAAAATTTGCTTCAAGCCAACCTTAAAACTGTGATTACCATATTCATGTCCAACACTAAGCATTATGTGGAAACATTAATGAAAGTTTTAAAATGCAATCATTGGTTAAAGTTTTTTTCCTTTTCTCTATAAAGAAATTGATAAATGTTTCTATTAACTAATAACCCAGGAATCAACAGTCTTATAAAACTGGTTTATTCAGCCCAGAAAATTAGGCAATCCATCATGACTGATTTGCTCACATTTTCCCCTGCAAATAAGTGAGATGAAAACTTTAAAACCAATAAGATAATGCACTTAACAAATTCAGCTGAGAGAGATGGATAAACTAAGATGCCACTGGCATCAGTTAAGGAAAATCTGTCGTGTTTCCAATTATTTGAGCAGATTTTGTATCCCAATTTGCTGCCAGACTGCCTGCATCCCCCACTCCCCTCTTTCAAACCAAATCATCTGATCTTAAATCAGAACAAGCTCATCATATCACACTATGGAAGGCCAACAGGGGATAAATGACACCAGATGTTATATGAGTTTTCTTTTAGGCTTTCATTTCAGACTTACTGCATTCCCCATGCTGCTTTTTACTTGTCAAAAACTAAAATGTGCTTTGATAGATAACAACCCTATTTTCTTCACTGCCTGAGCTTAGAGAATACCATTAAGTATTGATATTGATGGTGCTTAACTAGGGAATGCAACCTGGGACCACAGAAAGCAGGATCCTGGGATCCTGAGATATCTTTTGGTCCCACAGATACATTTTCTGTGGGTCCCAGGGTTTTTCTGTTGTTGCTGCTGGGGGTGGTGTCGGGATACACGCTGTGTGATTTTACAACACAAAATGTGAGCACTCAGACAGACAGGAAGAGCAAGGAGGGGCAGGCAGGCTCAGAAACATAACTCCTAGGCCCATCTGCTGCTGCTGTCTGAGCTGCTGAGGGAGTCACTATCATACCAAAAGAATAACAATGAACTTCTGAAACTGAACTGAGGCCCGCTGGTGCAAAATCCAAGGCACATAATTTTAATTTTCTTTGCTTATGGTCTTCCAGAGTCACTGTGTGCCCAGACCAGTAGTGAAAAAGACTGGGAAATGGCAGAAACAAAGAACAGCAAGGGGAGAATGAGGCATGCAGAGGAGATGACACACATGACTGCAGGGCACATGGTACCCAACCAGCCTAGGTCTGAGCAGACAAGCTCTTCTGTAAGGGAGAAACCTGATGGTTTTACCAAGGTGTAGGCATTTTAAAATCCAGCTTGGCCATGTAATGTGTTCCCAGCCGTGTTCCTAGGCTTAAAATGGCTGGCTAGTGCTGCAAAGAACCTGATATAAATAAAATGTGAACCACCTTGGTAAAGGGCAAAGAAATAAATTAATATACGTCAGTTGCAATTGTGAAGGAAAAAGCCATTTCTTTCAGTAGAGCAATAAATTATTGTCTTTAGGTACTTTTATAAAGCTACACCAGCCTTTTACAATTGCCACAAATATTTTCTTAAGAAAATCTCTAAATTTGGAATGCATCTTGATTCTCAAACCCACAGTGACAGGTGACACCACACCATAGTGGTGTCTCCCTTGAAGATGACACAGATCTCTTCCAGCTGGCCATGTGTGCATGTTTGCATGGGGGCACTACCACAGCTTTGAATACTTCAGTCTATTGCCTGGGAGTAGCCTGTTCATCTCATGGGTGTGAGAGGTGGCAGCTTGACCTCCTTCCAACACACCTGGCAGGTACAGAGGGGGAGGATATTCATGTGCACTCTGACTGCAGCTGGTGACCAGCAGCTTGCTCCACAGTGTGCTGAAGTCAACAGGGTTAAACCTTAAGAGCAAAAGAGATAAGGGTTCAGTCAGCACTCATGACAGCAGCAGAATCTCTCCTTTACAGGTCAGAAATGCTCATCCACAGATTCTAAAGCAGAATTCAACTCCATTTAAACATCAGAATAACTTTCATCCCTCACCTCTTTCTGCTGCACTGGTGCTCTGCTGCTGCCTGTACATTTCTGCCACGATGAGCCTACTTACTACCACTGATATCATCACCTTTGCAACTCATGCAAAATGTGCTTCGTGAACAAAACACACCAGTAAGCCAGCAGCTGTCAGAAAGCATGACTTAGAGCATTAGACAGCATCACTTTAGTTTGGCTGACACTCGGCAGTATCTACCTACCACAGCACCACTTCATACTAAGAATGAGCTGGCCTCAGCTCCCACCCCAGCAAACTTTTACAGGAAAGTAGAAATCCTCACCAAGAGGCTTGTGCAAAGAAATGATAATGCAGAACACTCAGGGAATGGAGACGAGGCCGGGCAGCAGGTACATTGATATGTTTAGGCATATCAGTCTAGAGATCACCTTTGGAGCCTGCTTTCATTCAAAGACCAAGGTCAAACACAGTGTGAAGAAAGAACACAACAGCAACTCCTAGGTCTGTTGTGACAACAAAAGAAACATCACTGAATAACTCACAGCAACAACACTGTGCCAGACTTGACTTGCCTTAGCCATTTGTACCACTGTGGGGCATCTATGGTAAGCAGCAGCTTGAGCTGGTATCTTTATGCTCCCCTCCTAGTATTTTTTAATTTGAACATGAGCATCATATCAGTAGTTTGTCCAGCCTCTTCAGTGTATTTTATATCGTTAATAGAAAACTAGCAGAATAGGGTAGAAGGCGACAAGTTGATTGTGAAACAAAAAAAAGATTAACAGTGGAAGTTATTTAGGCAAAATGATGACAAAATCCATTGTCTCTTCAAAGTATTGCCCCCCAAAAAGATGGTGGAATAATCTTTTATTATTTTCTAAACTTCTGATTGCTATAAACACAGTCAGATATGCTAGGTCACAGATGAAAGGAATGATCTCCCTTCCTCCCATGCTCTCTCAATGCTAATTTTTCATCCTTCCAAGCATTTGCCCACATGCTTTGTGGAAGAGGGACAAATTGCTGCTTTTGGATCCACAGTTACAAGACAAAAAGTCTGTGACTCAGCAATCCTCCAACATTATCAGGAAGGGACATCCCTATGGTCAGCAGAAATATAAAACCTGTGGCCTCCTAGCAGCCAAATTAAGCATGGTTCAGAACGGGCTGTGGTGGGGAGACACCCAGGAGATGCCACTTCTCCTTCCCCTCTGTGTCAGAACAGAACAGAGTGGGCTTGGAAATGGATTGTCCTGCACACAGGCATTTGGTGTTTTCAGTCAGCCTGAGCTGGCTTTCTTGGCACCTCTGGACAGCCTTCCTGTAAGGGTTTTCTGGGTGTATGAATGTCTTGATGGAAATTTTTGCCTAAGCTGAAGATTTTAAGTGAAATTGGAATAAAATATCTGTGGAAAGTGTTTTTGGAATTTCTTTTGGTGGATAGCTCATTCCTCAAACCAGGAAAGGAAATTGACTTTCATAACATTGAATTCAAATAGGTCTGAAGTGCAGAAGAAAATGCTGACAGCAGACTGCTCTCAACCAAACCCCAGACTGAATATTACAAGCAGAAATTAGGCAGCTAACACTTTGGCATGACAAATTGATTTAAGAAATCAACACTCTGCTGACATATAAGTCATGAAAGAAGAGCAAAAATAATCGAATCAATGGCTTGTTTCTCTCCATGATATTTAGCACAGCTAAATCCCCACCTATTCCTTGCTTAGGCCACCAAAACAGTAAAATATTCCATATTGTGGAGATGGCCTGCCTGCCTGTGGAAAGAAGCTCCTAATTTAGTTATTGCATACATTGTGCTCTTACTGCAGAGTTATTCCTTTGACATTTTCTCTGACCTAAGACATGCCATTTTTTGGACTGATGATAAAAGGAACAACACAGAAATACCCCCATCAGTAACCCTCTTAAAATAAAAGTCTGAGAATTAGCAGCAGCCACACAGGTATCTTTGGAGATCACAGGAGCAACCCCAAATTTCCCAGCATACAATTGTGCGAATGTTTGCCTTCTCATATCTTTCCAGTTGAGAATGAGGCAGCCAAGTAACGGGATTTGAATGCATATTGGCTTGCTGCCTCTGCTGTTTTGATTTGCAGACTGGCCAAGCAGAACGCAATTAGTGGTTATTGACACCTTTACAGGAAGCACTCATAAGGGAAATGGGAAATTGAAAATGTCCTTTAAAAGATGGAAGCAAAATACTGTATCAAAGCTTGCTGGTAAATAAGACGACCCCAGAAAAGTGCTCAGTCAGAATATTTGTATTTCTGTATCATTTAGGAAAATCCTATTATGGCTTTAGCCACAGAGACATCCCTGGTGTGCAAGATAGAGGCAGTTCATAAAATACATAGCATTTTCAGCTTGAAAATAGGGCAACCTATTGCTTTCTGTAGATGGCTATGTTACACCCCAGTTCCCATCAATAGAACATAATCTCATTGCAGCAGGCAATACTCAATATCAATGAAACACTGGTATTGTAGGCATCTGCAGACTGCCAGTACCTAAAGGACAGAAAGACTTTGTGTTTTACAAGGGCCAATATCTCTGGAACACATTTACGAAACAAGGCAGCACACCAAGGAGGCAAATGAGTTATATGTGTGTGTCCACAGAGCTGTCTGCAGGCATTTGTTTGCTCTTGCTCCTCTCTCTTTCTCTCTCTCTCTCTCTTCTGGTACTTTGCACCGTCCCTACCTTACATTCTCTAAGTTTCACTAGCAATGTCAGTTATGCAATTAGTCCCCTGCCAATTAATGCCAAATTAGATGCCTGCTGTCAGTGTTCTCTAGCTCTGACAGAGTGTATGGTAATAATCTGTAACCAGGATAATGCTCTAAGGAGTCTGCATTTTTCTCTGGATGGTGGGGAAAAAAAGAAAGGAAAGCAAAAGAGAAAGAAAAAGTATGTTGCACGTTCACTTATGCCATCAGCAGTCAGTGTAAAAATAAAATAAGTTTTGTTGTGCAGTTATCCCAATGATTAAAATATAATAGGCTAATGAGATTACAGAGCTGATTGTGAACAAGACCAATTGTGTTAATTGGAGGCTCCTGAATGGCAATTTGAGCTGCTGCCGCTGCTGAGTTTTGAAATATAATCAGTTTTACTAATTTTATCTGATTTCTTAATGAAGCTTGCCTTGAGCAATTGTTCTATGTGTTCTTTAGCAAACAGCGTGTGTCATAACTGCTGACATTAATCTTGATTACTTTAGTTAAAATAAATAGTTATACTTGGGCAGCTTTCAGAAAATACATCAGAGCAAATGTAATGTTAGGAAAAGATGAAGATTTACTCGTATTTGGTGTTTTTCCTATATTGTATTTGCAAAGTCCCAACTGTGAAACATATTTCTTGTGTGACCTGATCTCTTTCAGACCCTCCTGTCTTTCACCCGCCCTTCAGAAAGCATTTTTGACTTCCACAGAAGGAGGGATAAGGACAGTGTCATTATTACAGGAAATTCTTTACTAAAAGAGAAAAAAAATTCAAAACCCATCTCAGAAAAAAAATGTAAAAAGCTTTTTCATGCTTGAATCTCAAAGTTGGCACAAGCATTCTCGCCATCTCATGGTCCAGCTGCCAGTACTAACACTCTAGCCCTATAGAAATGCTTTCTCTCTCATATAGCTTATTTATTTTATGGAGGATTAATATACTTAGGATGGCTCTTTGGAGCTTTCACGGTGAATTTGATGGGATGCTGTTCCATACTGCTGCTTACAAAGGGACATATAAACATTAACAAAAATAAACAGTAGAAAAAGCGAAATGGAAATATAAGTGCAGTCTGAATTAATGGTAAACATAGCTAGAGATTGTTCATATTTCAGAACTCCTATTACATTATGGCCTTGCCTTTGCAGGGATAATCCTTTTGTAATTAAGATAATGGCTAACTAGTCTGATAGGTATTATACATCTTTTTGTGCCAGTATGTTTATATGACAACATAATTTGCATGTACTTATTACTGAACTATAAAATCTGTGCATTTTATATGTAGTTACATTGATTAGGTACTTGGATGATAAATAGAAACCATATGAGGAAAGATGATATAGGATATATTAAACATTTATTTCACCCCCTCTTTATGGCCAGCACTGGTTCGTTAAATTAAAAGTGTTTAGCCTGGCCTGGATAGTAATCTATGTCCAATTCATATCTAAATATGTATAATAAACAGTCTAACATTTAATCCATATGCATGTAACAATCTCTTTAGCCACGAGGTTTTAGAGAGAATTTAGGTGATTTTTCTCTAGGACGTGTTTTCTGGAACAGGGGAAGGTCACGGCCAGCACTGCAAGGATGGAAAGCAGCTTCAACACAACACTGCCAAGGACCAGTCTGAGTACCAAATAGCAGCAGCATTTTCTACTCACAGACATGATGTCTGGAAGTCTATATTTCCTATTTAAACCATGCTTCCACAGCATTTAAACTCACTTCTGCTTTAAACACTGCAGTTAGAAAAGGTGTCATCTTTTTATGGATGACTTTGACTTTTATGGAGGAGCTGACACCTGGTATACAGTGTTTTCACTCCCTGCCCCTCAAAGTACTGTCTTTTATTTAAAAGTACTCCCTGTCCTGCTTAAAAATAGGGCCAAAAATTTTGAGGAAGAAAAGAAATCCCCAACAAACCATAAGATGTTTCCAGAATGGCCTTTCCTTGAAATAACTGTAATTTGTAATCAGGATTCATAACCATGACACAGACCCTCACGCAAAAGGCAGTGCTCCCATCAACCCAGGTCCCTCAAACACCAAGCAACCTTTCCCAGACACGTTTTAAGTCTCCAGTGGGTAAGCTCATGGCTTCTTTAGGAGGCCTGCTTCACTTAATGAGTTCAAAATATATGTGAATTTGAATTTGTGTTGTCTCACTTTTGCTTAATAAATATGAAAATTTATATTTAATGAGAAACTACTTTTACCCCTCTCCACCTTCCTTAATGAGAACTAATTGAATAGAACAATCTTCATTTGGCAGGACACATCACGAGGGCTTGTCTATACTTAGAAATTTACTGAGACAACTAATCTGAAATGGTTGAGAAATATCCCTACAGCTTTTCTGCCCAAATAGCTGTTTCAGAGCAATTATTTCAAATGAGCTATTTTTGTAAATTTCAAGTGTATACAAGTCTCCAATCTAATATCTTGCTGACATTACATGCCCAACTAGCTTTTATGGATCAACCTATTTGATGTGGTGAGTAAGTCCCTCTGTAGGAACAACAACAACAAAAGAAAAAAGTAACTTTGGGTCTGATTTTCCTTTATACTAATGCTTGATTCAATAAAAAAAAAAGCATTACTGCCAGTGATAATTTAACTATAAGTGACCTGGATATAGATTCTACAGTACCAGGGGCAAATTCTAGCCCCATATACTTTTAAAGGGGCCATAGAGGCTACTTTTTTGTTAAAATCTTTCACCTTTTCATTTCTGATTAGGACTCAGTAATTTATTTCTCAAGTGCTTTCCCTGCAATTTAGAGACAGCTAGGCTGCTGTAACTTTCAGAGGTACATTAGTGTGTGATAAGCTGTATTTTAAGTACTTGCTGCGCTCAGTCTAAGAATGGCTACGAAGTTTCAAAGCTCACCAGCGTTTCTTTGGGGTCTGGCAGCAGACCAAAACGGCAGACTCTGCTTAAACAGCCTGGATTCGGCAGACGTGGATTGATCCTTTCTTGTTCTGTGTGAGAACCATTTCCCTCAGCATGACCACTGCTTTAATCTTGTATTTTAAACATAAACAGAATGGCAGATTTTACAGTGTAATCTGCTAGGCACAGCAGCCTTTTAGAAGAATGAATCATTAACCTAGAAGCTATGTTTAAGTAAAAAGGACAGACAACAAGAAAGGGGGAGAGAGGGAGAGGGAGAGAGATTGGTTTTGTTCATGATTTAACACACAACTGTGATCCACTCGCCTCTAAAATGCATTGCTGGAGAAGAAATAAACCTCTCTACAAGCAGGGCAGGAAAAGGTGTCAATACAAAAGAGCTTGAGAAGCATGGGGAGAGAGGGGGAGGAAAAATGATTTTTAAAATTTTCTCTCCTGCTGCATTTTTGAAATGTAGTACATAATTTTGTGGCAGTAATATTCTTGTTGCCATGCTGGTGTAAAGAGACAGAAGAGAAGGCATGTTGAGAAAGGCAATGTCTCTCATTAGAGCAACTGATACAAGTGGGAAAATCGAGGACACAAAGTGTTCTGTTTTTCCTTGTATTCAAGCCGTTTAATAAAAACTTTCATACCAGTAAAACACCAGGTCATTTCTGTTTAGAGGATAACTAAACTGCACCTAATGTTGTTATATGAAACAATTTACAGAGGAAGACACTTTCTCATTAATACTACTCTCCATCTTGCATCAGGCTGGACAGATTAAATGCAATTTGCACCATCGTTCAAGTTTATTTTGCATTGTGGTGTTATTAGTGTGAGCAAGAATCAGAACCTTTGCTCTTCAACTACTCCTGAAGGTGAAATGTGAAACTGATACTACTCATTTACTGTCTCCTTCAATAACTTTCCCTCTCATTTATGAGTATAAACATGTGTGTAAATGTATTGACATCACAGGTGCACAGGTGGACGAGGAGAATCTGTTTCAACATTGCAATAAGGTATGTATGTTTGTTCATCATGTGTACACATAAAGCTTTCCTCCTCCTTGATTACAACAAGAAGGGTGTTACATTGACCCATTATTATCTTTTACATTTTGACTGCATGCTGCATTTTAAAATTAGACCTCTTAAGAAGAAGGCATGGAAAAAAGGAGGCCTTTCAACTTGTGGTTGGGGTATTTTCCAGCACATTATTTAAATCCTTTGTGTAACTTGAACTTGTGCTTCCAATTGCCCACTGCAGTTGGTATTCCCAAATGCACATCCATGTGAACAGCAGGTTTTTTCTGCCATTTCCTGGGAATTGTTTTGTATACCTGAGTCACCAGAAATGACTGAGCTAGATCAAAGTAGGGCAAGAGTGCATTCATCTGCTTGGGTGGCTTCTCTCATGTGTCCTCATATAATTAGATGATATCGTGAAAGAACATGTTACTGTGACAGGATGCATCAAAAGGAAGAGAAATATGTTTTCAGGGAGATGATGTCACCAGAAAAGCTTAGGCATGGCCAAGTGCAGGTATATACATGAAGCCACCTGAAGAAATGTCTGTGGCCATCTATAAATGACATCCTGCTGACCTGCCTGTGGTGGAGGACCATTTCTATTTGTTTGGGGGAATGAGCAAAATCTCCTTTTTTTTCTTTTCTTTTTCCTATTCTTCATTCAAACTAAGGCATTTGTAAACAAGAAGCAAACTCAGACCAGATGGGATCTGACTTTTCATAATGCAAAGATCAAATTGTTATTTAATCCTTCCAAATGGATTTACTCTGTCAGACATCTCTTCTGTTGCTAATGGTAGGAACTGAAGAATTTGGGAGATTACCACCCCAGCCCAGAAGACAGACTGGCTTATCTCCCAGTTCTTAAACCTTCTTTCACAAGCACAAAGATGAAGCCACATGATTGAATATGATCAATCATATTTTGGGCATTAGAAGTCTCTCACATGCATGTCACAGAAGACATGCATGCCTTCACCTTCCTATCCTCCTTCAAGACATCTCTACATTTTAGAAAAAAATGGTGGCATTATGACCCCTTCCTCTAGTTCTTCAGAATTGCTTTTTCAAATGCTGCAACACGAAATGCTGCACTTCTGAGATGCTTTGCTAACCTTCTCCTTTTTATCCTTAATTTCTCAAATGGATCTGATGAAAACAGACAGCTGTTGTTTTTTCAGGCAATATTTACTTAAATTATGTCATATAGTGTATATTTGGATTTTTCTTTCAGAAGAAAATATTGTCTCAGTCTGTATCTACATGTAGGTGAGGTGTCTTTGTATTTAATGTTTTCTTTTTCTGTCGCTAGTACTTATATCTTCCCACATTGTTTTTTTTAATACTTCATTTTCTTTTTATTAGGTTTTTAAACATTTTTTTGAATTATGACCGTGGTTTCCTCTTTAAGCTTTTAATATATAAAGGAAGCTTTATTTTACAACAAATTTCACAAAACAAAAAGGAAAAAAAACCCCAAAATATTAAGGTGGGCCCAAGGTCTAAAATTTGCCTGTAAATGGAGTCTAACACTTATACAGACACATAGTTTTTACTGTAAAAAGTCCCACTGAAATCTAGGACAGGGTATTTAGAACAGTTTTTGAGCACTGTTGTGACCTGCTGGGGCTGTGACAAGTTTGGTGCTCAAGCACAACACAACTGTGGAGTGATTTTATTCCTGATGCCTTCTCTCAGTTGGACAAACTGCAGTAAAAGCACAATACTGCAGCAGAAGGACGCTGTGAGACACCTCGCTAAACGCCCAGCTTGAGACCTGGGTGCAGCCAACATCAGTCAGATTGCTTTCCTACCTTCCCTTTCCTCCAGAGTTAAATCAAAACTCACAGAGTCAGGAAGAGATTAACAAATTGGACCTTAGGAGCAGAAAGGCTGACTCGTTCTTGTTTATGATGCTTGCCTGGTTTGTGATTTAGAACACTAGAGATGCACCCAGCTAGATTTTTAAAGACCATGACAGGCATTAAGGGTTGCCATACTTCAACCTTTCTCATGGCACTATATGAAAGGCTGTATAATTCCTTGAAGCAAAATACAGAGGTCGCATCCTCTGCTTCAGCAGCTGAAACCTGCTTGCTGTCCTCTAAATACTTGCATTTGCAGGAGGGTTTTGATAATTATCTAAATGAGGCATGGAAAGTTCACGGGCTATTCATAGATAAACAGTAAGGACAGCTGGGTACAGAGATTAATGCAAAGGTATGATCTGATGACAAAGTGAAAGGCAAGAGTTTTCTATAGATTGTGGACCCCAAAGTTGCTCTTTATTTTTCTTCCAGAAGAACTTGTGATCTCCTGGAAAAGCAATACAAAATAAGCAGTTCTTTCTCTCAACATCCTATAATCCTAAAATACCTGTCACCTCAATGCTCAACAGATCTACTTAATCCCTGTGTTTTTAAAATGCTTTTTACTTAGTATTTTACTAAAAATACTTTTTATTTAGTATTTTGCTGCTGCTAAACTTTTTAATTTAGTTTGCAGGGCCAGCTGGATTATTTACCTTGTGGAACAGGAGTGGTTAATTTAATTCCTCTCCAAACTTTTGCCCTATATACATATGCCAATACACATACATGGGAGGACACCTTTTAACCTTTCAGATCTCATATCAAATGTAATAATTGAACTGTTTTCCTGACATGGAAAAGCTGAATTTATATTTTTCCTGTCTGATTCATTCTGTGCCATTTATTTTGATTTAAAGAAAGTCTGTAGTAACTGGAACTAATGCAAATTCTTTTGCTTTTTGATAAATACAGTAATCCTCTATTTTCAGACCAGAACTTTCTGATCTGCAGACTTCATGCTTGAGTAAGAAACTTTTTTTAAAACTTTTGTTTATGCATTTTCCCTGTGTTTTTGTCTCTGCAGTGATTATTGCAAGCAGTGCTAGTCTCACATTGAGGTTTGACAAAAACTTCAAATCACTGAAATCATTTGAAATTTCTAGTAAAGAAATAAAATATAAAGTCAACAATTTTTTACTTCAGTTTAGAATTTTTGACTGCAGAAAATTTGTTTTCATGAATTATAAAAGTTTTTATCTTTATTTCAATGTTTTAGATTAGTTCTTATCAATGAATAATTCAATCAGCATTAGAAAGCAGTTGGAAGCTTAAAAAAAACCTTGGTTTTGTCTTTAAGTGATAATGCATACAGTAGATATTAAATTAAGTATCTGTTTAAGAAAATATGTTTTCCCTTTTACATATCCATTGAGTTAAAGACAGATTTATTTACTTAATGAAAGCTATTTTAAAGTGTTTTTTTCTTTCATATGTAAAGATGTTAGGGTGTGTTTATAAATATTTTCTAACACATATACCAGAACAAAAATTCACCTAATGAAAAAGACTTATATCACACACCATATTCTAACATTCTGAAAAGTAAAAAAGGATGAAGTTCAGTTATATTAAACTAAAAATCTGGCTAATTGAATGGGCAAAGATATGAAATTTTCTGACCAGCAACAAACACAAAATGAGCAGCTTACTTAGTAGGATGTATTTAGTCACATATTTTACAGCTTACCAACCAATCAAAAAAGGGAAAGTTTTCTAAAGGGCACAAAAGGGACAGATGCAAACAAAAGCAGAAGATAACTTAAACCAAGTTAACCTCCTTGAAGATTTAAATCATGATTAAAACAAACAATTTAAATCCTCAGGAATTAAATCAGATCAATTAAAGCTTTGGATTTGTAAACTTTTCACGCGTATCACAGTGAGACCCTGACACAGGCCAGCAGTACCAGTGATGGTTCATCCCAACTCCCCTCACTTTGGAGCTCTCTCCTGGTAATCAAGCTTGACAGGCACCCCTGTCAGCCACACGGTTTAGCTCTGGGCCACAGCTGGATTTCCCCCATAGCATTTAAAGACTGCAATCCCAGAGGTTTTCAAGCTGTGACCCACTTCAGGGTGATGGGTGACACAAGGCTGGGAGCAGCATTGATACCATGGCTGCTGATACCCAGAGAGATCCCTGCCCCTGCTAAGCCTAAAATCACTGTCAGGCAACAGTGACCAGCCCCCAGCCCTCATAGCAGAGAAATGAGACAAAATAATTTTCTCCTAGGGTCTGCAGTGACCAGTCTTACAAAGATGACCATAGTCTTTGGGTTCAGAGCTATTGGACTGACCTTTCATGCTCCTTACAATGGGGAGACCCCTGTCCATTCCTGCCCAGGATTTCATCATAACTGGAAGGCAGCGAGTACCACAGAAAACATCAACCAACTTTTGGCTGGACAATAACTAACCAGTATTTACCCTTTCTCAAATATTTCTGTCTCAAAGGGAGCTGCTACAATGGTTGCATCAAGGGAACTTGGAGGGAATGGTCTCCCCAGATTTTGTGCCTTGCTTTTTCTGTTTCAAGCCAGCCAATCTGCTGCAGGTTGAGTTTCTGTAGCAAAGAGTGAGAGCTACCTGCAATAAAGTTAACCATGGCATAGTTCCGGTGAAGATATGGAGGCAATTTCTTTGATGCTCTAGATGTGTAACCTGCAATGTGGTGATGATGAGCCATGTGGAATTTCCTTTTTACTGTAAACCCACCACTTTTAATTCATTGCCTGTTTGTTGGGCTTGAAAACTGGGTAAGAACACACTCCAGATCTCACAAAAGCCTCCAGTCAGGGGGAAGATTCAATAGCTGACTATACAATAGAAGAACTCTGTCTGGTTTTATTTCTGGTAGATGAAGTCACTTTTTGAAAAATTGGATCTATAAAACTGCAGGGCATGATACAACGATAATAAATGCATAGAAGCTTTCATATTTATTAATTGCACATATTATAAGATCGAAACCAGCCAGAGTAGTTTTCTAAATTGGGATCAAGATTTTTTAAAGCAGCAGCTCTTTCAGCTGCAAATCCTCATACAAAACCCACCAGCTAAGTTTTTGAACATCAAGAGACTGAAAACTGTGTAGGTATTTGAGCCAAGGTAACAAGACTATCATGTGAAGTTCATAGCTGCTTTAAATTACCTTGTTCACACAGACGAAGATGGACATTTTAAAAAAAGGGTAAGAAGTGGCACTTCTAAAGTCTTTTCCCAAACCAGTCAATAAAAAACAACTAGAGATCACTCAGAAATTATGTGCAAGCTTCCATTTACTGTTCTGAAACATGAATGATAAATGGCATAAAACTATTCTTATTCCTAGCTTAGAAAATAGAAACTGAGGTACTGAAAGTTTATGTAGCTTCTTTAGAACTGCCAAAGGACTTGGGAATACAACTCCTGTCCTTGCTCTCAGGATCGCTCATTAATTTTCCAGAAGTGGGAGATGTTGCTGTGATGACTGTATTGTTTCCCTTAGAGTGAAAGGAAGGTCTCCTCCCACAAAATTTTCTTGGTATTGTTTGTTAAATTCCTTCTTGTGGCTGTCAACAAGGTGTTTTAAAAAAAAATATTCTATGAATTCTGGGAATTTAAAAACCAAAATATATAAAGGAAAAGCTATGCCACATGGCAGATATAAAAAGCAACAGTTCTAAGAATTCATGCAAATATTGAAATGTACCTCCTACAGTTAACCTAGTGTTATTCATGGTTTCTGTTACACTGCCCAGAGGTGTTTCATTGTTTCCTACAAAAAGGATATTTGAATTTTCTCTTTTACTTTTATCCCAGTAATTAGTCATGACTGACATTTAGAGATATGCAGGGCTAGATACCCCAATGCATTTTCTTTTGATGGTCCTTGAATTAGTCTCAATGCTAAAGGAAAATGTTTCCCTGCACCCCTGCCCTGCATTTTTAAATGAATGTCATCCAAATGGCATTGCTACTCAAATCTTACAGCAAAATTCCTCATATGTTGATACTGCAATATGGGAATCTCTAAAATTGTCCCCCGTAGGTTCGAATTCAGCCCCTGAAGGTTCACTTGAGTTTAATTTCACTAATCACACGGGGACAGTTATTTTTTGTTCTTGCTCAGCTTCTCTTTCACTTGCAAGCACGCACACGCACACACACTCTCACTCACTCACGCTGCATCCCTCCCTTTCTGTTGCACTTAAGTCCAGATTCTCTCTGGCCATTCCCGCTCACGAGCGGAGAGCGACACAGCACCACGGTGACTAAAGACCACAGGTGGGTCCTGTGCTTCGAGCCAATTTATTCACATTTGCAATGGTAAGATTGATTTTTATCCTGCATTTCTGAGTTTATTTAACTGATTTCAGAAATTGCCACAGAGGTGGGGGCAGAGACCATCTTCAAGGTTGTTGTCATCCGGAATTTTATGTCCTTCATTTTCTTTCACTCTGTATGCCTGTCACATCAGCTTAACTGTGAGTAGCGTACTAGCCAGTACCTCTGGCATACTGTATATTAATAGAATATTGATATATCCCAAATACTGTTGTGGGATTTATCATTTGGTAAATCCTCTGCCGTCTGCAGTTTTACAGAGCTGTTTAATTAGCAATTTTACAACCTCCTATTCTCTCATTAAATTAATTAATAATTAAGTTCAAATATAGGCATCTTTAATGTCATAATTATATTTCAGTTTTATGGTCACCAGAGTTTAGCTCATTAGGCAAGGTAGTCATAAACCATAGCTCTATTTAGGGGCTGAGGCACTCATGCTCAGGTAGTTCGCTTCTGTGTGGTATTTTTTATCCTTCTCACTTTCTCCTCTTCTTTCCCTGTCTCCCCCCTCCTCCCCCTGATTCTCCTGCTCCACTCCCTCTCATTGCTCTCTGCTAACATTGGCAGTTTTTTTTTTCCTGTGGCAGCTCTTTCTCATTCATATGTCATGTTAAAAAAAATCCGTCACACACCCTCACAGCCCTCCCCTCCCTGTTACTTTCTCTGTGATGCTGTGCAGAGATGCTGGCCTGCTGTGGGTCCTGTTTCCTTGCAAGCCCTAGGGACCATCACCTCCAGTGCTGGACACCCAGCAGTAGCAAATTTTGTGTAGCATCCTACCAGGGATGTTGTATTCCTTTTTGACTGTAAGATTTACCAAGGCACGGGATGTAATAATGACATTTCACACAGTATGGTATGTTGTGCGTTGTTTTATATGTAGTGGATTTATTTCAGTCATTATCACTGATTAAACCAGCTTAGTTGAAAAGGCAAAGCAAAACTTGGCTTTGAAGTTGTTCTTATTTAATTTTGTTTGTGCTCACATAACCCAGGACAGCACTAATTATCTCTTTAGTGTAGCTCATATTTCTAATGTAATTCATATGTAAATTGTAATTTAAATCATATGGGAATGTTTGTGTTCCTTGCATATTCTCAGTAAAGAGCACAAACAGTGAATTAAAACTGTTTGGAAATGAAAACTTTATGTTGCCTTTTTTGAACTGTCTTTGATTTCTTTTGGCTTGCTGTTTCTCTAATGAATCATGATTCAATTGGATGGCTAAAGCCAATGCGTTTAGTCTCCTCTCTATGTATTTATGCAGCTTGCTCACTGGCTTGCTTGTCCTTCTGAATTTGGAAGGCAGGGGGGGAGCTTTCTGTCTGCTCACTGTCTTGGAGAAAAAACATCATAAGATGGCTATTATTATTAATAAATTATGTTTTCCGTGACTAGAGAACCTACGAGCGTGACATAGCACTATTTGTGCTCCTTTGCTACTCAAACAGAGCTGTGCCAGAATGTTCTTTCTGGTAGCCTATCTGACTGATATTAGGTTAAAATTTTAATCCCAACCCAAACTTTCCATCTAATAACCTCAATATATTTTTTTTTTGCTCAATGCAAGATATACAATATTACTCTCCTCTCTAAAAGCCGCTGCTGTCCATAATTAAGTGGTATTTTGACAGGGCAAGTCAAAATTTATTTGTGTCAGTGGAGCACAGGACAGTTAAAGTTGTTCCCAAACTTCCGAAGTTTCAGGACAGGTTTGCTTGCTGGGAGCTGTGGCACACTCTAACACCAAACACAGAACTAAGGTGGGTGCCCAGGAAGGTGGGTGTGAAAGCCTGAAGAGCCTGAAGAGCCATGGGTAGCAGGGGCAACTGTGCTACCAGCTCACGTGGAAGAGAAGATGAAGCAAATGACCTGAAGGAAAAAGGAAAGGTAAAAGTTCCATTGGAAGAATAATTAGACCTAAAGAGCTAGTAAGGTATTGAATGATGATGCCAGCTGCACCTTTCTTTGCTCTTTACATTTCCTAGACATAACTGAACTCACCACATTAGGGAAATAATGAATGCCTGTTTCTCATCCTGACAACACAGATCTTTGCCGGGCCCATGCCAAATGAAGTTGTCTGAGCTGTACAGACAGACAGATCTACCAGGCCTAATGTCATGGCTTTGCCCCAGCAAACTGTGCCCTGACCTGCCACTGGCCACACAGGAGTGTGTTTGCAGAATTTCCCCAGGTTTGGTGCAGGAGACTCATGACATGATGGCCCTGGAAGCATCTTCCCATGGACAGGTGCTGCTCAGGCTGGTATGCAGAGCCTTCAAAGGGGAAAAATCCTAAACTCCCTGCCAGCCTACCTGTTGTTCATGTGTATTTGCTGTGGACAGAAGAGAGGTAAGGCTTTGAGGACGACATTTTTGTGTGCTAGTCCCTGCTGCTGTAATACTGAGCTCTGGGACAGGTAGGAAACATTGCACACGCCAAGAAAGAGGCAGAGGAACCAATAACAGGCACACCTCTTTTGTAACATCCAATCTTCCCATTGGGAAAAGTGCTCCTTAATTTACAGTAATCATCTTTCTCAGGCTTTGGGAACCCCTTACAGATAAGCTGCAGCATCAGGGTGCTGTGTAGCACAGCTGAGCAGACCATGGGCAAGGCAAGCAAGAGGAACCACTGGTCTGGTTTGGCTGTGACCACAGAGCCCACCAGGAGCCAGGTGCCCTCCTGGGAGGGACACTGCCACATTTAGGGCACGCATTTAAAGCACATGTGCACACACACACACGCACACGCTCCCCGTGACAACACCAGAGCTGTCCGAAACTATTTTCAATAATTGATTTGCTGTTTAATTGAACATCATGACTGACTAACATAGCTCATTACTTTACTCATTAGTTAATTATCGAAGAAAGTAGGACAAGTCAATAAAATGAAAGGCTGTAAATTCCAATACTAATTAGCACCATTTCCTCAGAGACATATTTAAGGGCAGATTGGCTACCCAAATGTCCCTGGACCTCGTAGATGAAGGGAAAGGGTAGACTTACCATAAATCTAGATTACTGGCAAGCAAGTCTCCTCAGGAGAAAGCAGTCAAGTACACAAGTGCTGAGCTACCAGCAGGCACCCTATTTGAACTGGAATATTGGAACACAAGCAGCAGAGAAATTCCTATTTTTAAAAGAAAAGAGGGGCGGGTGGGGGTGGTGAGGGAGGGAGTGCTCACACACCAGAGAGGATCCATATTTAAAATAAATTATGCAAAGTGAACTACTTCTGCAGAGCACATTTGCTTTCCCAAGCCCTCTTTCCTGGTCTCTTTACAAGCATACTCTTATCCTCCTTTTTCGGCAGTCCAAATCCTATTCAAAACATCAGAACATCCCTTCAGAAGTAGACACATTTTAATGTGAGGATTCTAATTGGCATATCTTTTTTTTTTTATAAACTATTCAAGTAATGGAAATTATATTCTCTTGTTATTGCTTTGTAATATCTTTGTATTATCTGTCTTCTCTATTATCTCAAAATTATTATGTCATGTTAAAAAAAAACCTTTAATTTAAAGCAAGTCTGATATACTATCTGAGGCAGAATTTAATGGGTCCAACAGAGCCTTAAATGAGCCAAAAAGTGATTTGAAATGAAGAAAGATAGGCTCAAAGAAGACTGGGAGAAAAGTAGACTAAGAGAATGCATGTATGTTTATACATGCATGAGCACACACACATATATATATATATATATATATACACACATATGCATAAGTATTATACTTAAATAATGTGTATGAATGTATATAAAAAAATGCAGACATACATTTAGCTGCACACATTAAATATGCCTATATAGGGTTCTTATTGCTTAGTGTGAGTAAATTATCAAATTCCTTGAGTTCTGAAATCTCAAAGCCTACAGGTATTTCTGTCTTCCTTTAAAAACTGATATAAGGGGACTTAGACTATAGAAAGGTTCTGTTGATATACTGGTAACTGTTCAACAGTTTGTCTAAATTTTTAGAAACAACTGAGGGATCAATATAAATATATTTCCTTAATTCCTTTTATTTTGAGGCATACCCTCTGTGTCTTCCTCTCAGCAAATACCCATTTGTGAAAAATTAATTTCCAGTTAGATGAGTGGAAATGGAGATCAAAAGTATTACCTGAGCTCAAATTAAGGGAAAAAATCACCCTAAGAATAGCTCTCGGTCTGGAGCTTTAAATATTTAGCGTTTCTAAAAATATATTAATGGATTAATGTAAAAAAAGCTAACAAATGTCTGTTACTTGACTTGCTATATTTTGTCCTGCAGTTTTGATTATTAAGACACAAGTTCTGATTTATTTTCAGTTGTTTTAAAAAGTATCTTGCCAAAGTGTTCCAAAGATTGCATGAAGTTTTTAATCAGCAGTTTTAAGAATATGAATTCTGGTGTTAATAAAGCAAGACTGAAATTTAAAATTAGGGATGAAGGGGGAAATGTGGTTTTCTTGCTTAACAGAAAGGTCCTGGAAGAAATAATGCAAGGAAAATTCTCTATTTATTTTGGTAAAATAAAATTTTTAAATTGTATTTTTTAAATACCATTTTAAAATGGTATTTTATTATCCATGTTTGGCAGGGGATATCTGTTTGGGATGTTTTCTTTGCATTAGTGAAGGAATAAGAAAACCACCACTAAGAAAAAACTGACTGGTGAAGAAACAGAGAGGAAAAGATTTTCCCAATTCGATGTTCATTTAGCATAGGCTGAAGCACAAAGTATATGCAGCATGCACAAGCACTGCACACTTGCTAGGAGTTGGAGATTATAAAGGAGAACATTCAGAAAAGCAGGAGCTGAGATCTCTATATTGTTTCTAGACAAAAGTGTACCAAGCACTCTTTGATCCTGATAATTTCTTTTGATTTTTTTAATCACTCTGGCTAGATCATGCTGAATCCCTGGTTATGCTTGAACACCTTGGCTGCAGAGCCTTGAGAAGAGCTCCAAAAGCTGAGTAGCCAGCATGCTCAGCCTGCAGGAGCTCAGTATGCATGATAAGCGTGGGAATGGGGAGAAGGCTGTGAGAGAATCCCACCTCAAGATTTCAGTCATGCTTTAGAGCCACAATGGCTTTAAATGTACACACATATGCAATTTTTGCATTTTACACAGTGATTTTTCACACATAATATAACATACATACATAATGTAAGGTAATCCTCATTTACATTTTTAACTTCTTTTCTTTATCTGTTCTCAAACTCCAAAACTGGAGGCAGAAGTTGATTACTGAGTGCAATACCTGGCCTACCCTGAGCCAGCTGATGCAAGATGTGCAGACTGGAAGTGCTCTGGTGAATTTGCAGAGGTTCTCTTTCCTAGATGGGGGCCCCAGGCCCCTGCAGCCTCTAATCAGCTGAAACTGGAGTGAAGCTGTCAGCTCCTGCTTGTGTCCTGTCAGCTTCAACACCACTTGGAGCATCTCTGACAAACCTGCATTGCACATTTAACAGCCAATCTGTGGCCAAGCTTTTGATTTTACGTGAAACTTTCTAAGGTTCCACTTTCTACAAGGGAAAACTTTCTAAGTTATAAAGGAGGAGAAAGGAGAAAAGCATCCTTAAATCAAACTCTTTTGTTTTATGGAAAAAAGCCAGCTGTTATATTTTCTTTTGCAGCATGATGGATTGGCTCCCTTCAAGGTGATATCCCAGCTGGTGCAAGACAGAGCAAGGGTTATCGTGTGATGAGGGATATTGTCATATAAATTATTCCAAGCTGAAATATTTGTTTAGCTCTGGTGTCTTTATAAGTTTCCCATTAAGAATTCAAATTTGAAAATATTTTCCAGCTGCAAAAACTTCCCCAAACACCCTTCCCCCAAGTTACCTACTTCTGGTGTTTCTTCAACAACATACAAGTGTTAAGTGTCACTGTCTGGAATCAGTGACTTCAAGCAAAGCTGTTTTTATATCTTTTAAAATACCAAATGTATTTTAAAATAAAGCAATGTCCCAGACACAAACAAGAATTCTTTTTATGTATAAATTATTTGGAGACTTATCCCTTTTCTTTCTGATGCCTGGTGACTTTTTTTTTGTGAGTAGTTTGTGGGCTAAACCTATTATTTGCTAATTAAAGGTCCTTCCTTTTCCTCTTGGGAGTTTAAAATCTCTACTATTATTTCTTCACAGAGCTTGCTCCTACAATATCCCTGCTGTAAATGCAGCTGAATCTTTCCTAATGATGATAAAAATAAGGCCACAGCATATCTGAGCAGTCTGGAAGGGTACAGGGAGGAGGAGGAGGAGGACAGACAAAATTTCTTCACAAGTCAGATCAGTACCTAGCCTTCAGTTTCCCCACAATCCCCATGGTGATATCATTGCAAGAGGGAAATTATTGTAACATTGCAAGACTGAGCTCCAATAACCACAATGATCTCTGGGGACTCTGCCATTTGCTGCCCCACAACACAGAAAATCTCCTGAATAGGCTCCTTCCCCAACCCCATTACAAACACAGTCTTCCCAAGCAGAGGACAGAAACTTCTTTGAGGACACTCTAAGAGTTAAGAGTCCTCAGAAGACAGTTTTGAATGCCTTCAATGCCATTCCTATAAAATGGGAATGAAAGCACTTCTGGTCTCCTAAAGGCACCATATGAAGATTATAGCAAGCTCATCCAGAGAGAAATTAGGAAATTAATTCTAAATTAATTAGAAGTTAAATTAAGCATTGGATTAATTAATATGTAAGTAGCACCGGTATATAACTATTTATGACTACTAGTAAGAGTGTTGTTAATATCACTTTTATTATTTTTTTTAATTACTGTGGCACTTAGAAGCCCTCACTATAGATAAGACCACTGCTGTACCACCAAAACAGAACAAAACCTGGTCCCCTCTCCAAAGGGTAAAAGACCAGTGGCTGCACTTATGGGAGCAGTTTTGGTCCTACCAATACAGACAGTTGCCTAGTGAAATTTGGTAGACTATTTAAAGGAAAAAAAAAATTTAAAAATCATTCATTCATATTGTTTCCCACAGAAGTTAGGTGCCTAACATGCTTTGAAAACCCAAGCCAGTATTAGGCAACTGTAGCTCATGAAAAGAATGTAGATATACACTGACAGACTTAATAAACTGAAACAGAAGGCATTAGGAAAAAAAGGCTGAAACAGAAAGCTTTAGGAAAAAAACAGCAGCAACAAACTTTTGCAGACTTCAATGAAGGAGCATTTCCAGTCATCTTTAAAAAGAGAAAAAGTTTCACACAAAATCAGCCTACCCATCTTGTCAAAAAGATTTAAAGTAAAGCCACCGATCTCTATTACACATCAAGTAAAAGGCAGACAAATGAGGAAATAAATAAATGTTTATGCATATATATATTTGAAGAATCCTTCTTTCCTGACATTTGTCAAATTCTCACTGCCTCTCCCAGTCAATTCTCTCCTTCAATTAACTGATAAGTCAATTTGTTCCTTCTTCACCAGAAAAATCCCCTGCTCAGCAAAAAGTGCATCATTTCACTATCAGATCAATTCATCTTTCCTTCTTGCTGTTCAATCAATAATCTCTGCAGTTCCTAAACAACAAACAGGTCACTGGAAAGAAACCTGCCTAGGAAGTTTCTCTCCTTTTATCAGGCATGCTACCTACATATGGTTGGCTTGCTGGGCCCCTCCTGAGCACACAAACACAATAGTCAAATAGTCAAAACAATACTGTAGAGGATTAGATTTTAAGACAACAGAAAGATCTGAACTGTGCTTATATGCCCAATAACAGTGCAGCTCTTTGGATAACTCGTGGAACTATATGTTAAACCAGAAGTGCATGCAAAATTTCACTATATAAAAACCAATTTAAAATTAAGGATGCGATAAAAAACTGCACCATTTTTAGGCAACATAAAACTTTTATAAACCATTCTATCCCACTGAACTGTTCTCATTGAATCTGATAAAGGTAATGAGAAGTGCCCATACCCAAAGCTCTAGACATCCAGAGATGGCAAATAGAGACAGCTATGAAGAAAGAAAAAAAAACTATCTTCAAATAAAGAATGGCTTTAAAAAAGGCACTTTTCATTTGACTTCACCAGAAACCATCAATAAAGTTCAGTACATTCAAGTTGTCTTTTCAAATCCAAAATGTAAGGAAATATGGCATTAGAAAACACAAGTTTTCTGGGAGGTTGCACCTTCAGTACAAAGCACATGCACAGGTACAAACCTAACCCTGAGTGAAACACAAATACCATGTAACTAGACAAAGTCAAAATGCTCAGCAGATTATGGCATGAAGTGGGAAAATATGAGATATTTAAATTATATAAAATGGTGTAATTAGCCAAATTGGCTTGTAGCACAGAAAGGGCAAGGACCTCACAGTCCCCAGGACTTTTGGCAAAGTACAACAAGCACTCTATTTGATGGTCAGGGAATAAATTTTGTGATATTATATTTTTTTTGCAGGGGGGAGGTTGTCCAACATTTAGAAATATAATGATTTAAAATATGCACTTCTAAAAAAATACATCTTCACCTAATTTTAATTTTTTTTAAGTTCTGTTGAGTGTTTTTTTTACTTTGGGTTTGGGGTTTTTCTTCCTACTTCAATTGTTTGATCTCTGCAGCAGTGAGGCAAGATATGAAATTTATTTTATACTTCCAACTGTGCATCAAAACAAAAGTGAATGTTGCACTTTTTTCTCTACAATCTATTAAGATTTGTGAATATTTTCATAAATGTTTGCATATGTATGAATAAAAATCCATTAAATACCAAAGAGTTACCATTCTCATTCAATAGGTTTCTTAATCTGTATTGCCATTAACTGATAATCTCAATGTAGTAATACAAATTAGTCTTGGGCAAAAATTTCCAGCTGTTTTATTTAGGGAAGAATGCAAATTTGGGACAAGACAAACTATTCATAAACTCGTGCTGAATTTTGTTAGTAGGTCACCTGAAACTAAGAAAGAAAATCACAAAAGTCAAACCGCCCCTTTCCCCTCGTTTTAAACAATGTTTCCAGTTATTGCCTCAAACGGATTCTTTTCCATTCTAGGGAAAACCAGGTCTCAATTTAACCCACTTAAATACTTTCTGAAAAACTGTGACTTTTAGACACCAAAATTTCCCTAAAAACACCCAGGGACCTGTGGTCTCCTTTGGGAGCCCTGATGTTTTTTGATTGCCTTGCAGGTGAGAACATCATTTGCGTCAAAGAGCTCCTGGTGCAAAGGCTCCTCCCTGCAAGGATGTTGTGTCTTTGTTTACACACCAAGAGTACCTTTGCAATGAGGTGGGAGATCCCACAGCACCTCCAGTTAAATTCTCTGGAGGGTAGGGGGTGCCTTATTGCACTCCACAACTACCCAAAAGGAGGTTGTAGCAAGGTGGGAGCTGGTCTCTTCTCTCAGGTAACAAGTGACAGGATGAGGGGAAATGGCCTCAAGCTCCACCAAGGGAGGCTTAGATTGGATATTATGGACATTTTTTTTCAGTGAAGGGGTGAGCAGGCACTGAAACAGGCTGCCCAGGGAAGTGGTGGTATCACCATCCTTGGAAATATTCAAAAGATGTGTGGATGTGGCACTTGGAGACATGGTTTAATAGTGAACATGGTGGTGCTGGGTTAATGTTAGACTTGATAATATTTTCCAATTCTATGATTCTGGAAAAAAGATGGAGATTACTATCGTAAAAGATGTTACAAAACACACAAACATTAGCAGCCTCTACAACTGAGAAGCTAGAATAAGATACAGCTTCTTTGAGACAAAAATATCTTCACTTTTAAGACCGCTTAAGTCTGCATGTATAGCAACTGGCTCATGGGTCAGGCACAAGGAGTTATGGTGAATGGGGTGACATTCACTGTCTGGGAATTCTGTCACTAGTGGGGTTCCACAGGGCTTCATCCTCTGCCCTGTGCTCTTCAGCATCTTCATAAATTACTTGGGTGCAGGACTGGAAGGAACATTGAGAAAGTTCACAGAGGACTCAAAACTGAGAGGAGCTGTTGAACTCCCTTGAAGGCAGAGATGAGAGGCTTTGACAAATTAGAGATGGGCAATTCCCAACCACATGAAGTTCAAAAAGGGAAAGTTCTAGATCCTGCACTTTGGATGGAACAACCCTGGATCTACAGACAGACTGGGGAATGAGAGGCTGGAAAGGAGCCCCATGGAAAGGGACCTGGGGGTCCTGGTCAGTGGCAACTGATGTGGACCAGTGGGCCAGCAGTGCCATGGCAGCCAGGAGGGCCAACCCTGTCCTGGGGGGCATCAGGCACAGCATGGCCACGCAGGCAAGGGAGGGAATTGTCCTGCTCTGCTCTCACCTCCAGTGCTGGGGGCAGCTTTGGGAGGCAAAATATAAAAAAGACATTAAACTACTAGAGGGCATCCAAAGGAGGACCACACAGAAGATGAAGGGCCTTGAGGGAAAGCCATACAAGCAGCAGCTGAGGTCACTTTGTCTGTTCAGCCTCATAAAAGGAGACTGAGGGGAGACCTCATTGCAGTTACAACTTCCATGTGATGAGAAGAGAAGGGGCAGGCACCGGTCTCTTCTCTGTGGTGACCAGTGACAGGATCCAAGAGAATGGCCTGAAGTTGTGTCAGGGAAGGGTTAGGTTGGATATTAGAAAAAGGTTCTTTCCCCACAGGGTTTTTTGGGCACCGGAGCAGGCTCCCCAGGGAAGTGGTCATGGCACCAAGCCTGAAAGTGGACAATGCTCTTGGGCACATGTTGTGACTCTTGGCCATGGTGCTGTGCAGGACCAAGAGCTGGATTCAATGATCCTTGTCGATCCCTTCCAGCTCAAGTTCAGTGATTCAGTGATTCAGTAACCAGTGGGACTGGACTGCTGGGCACCCTGAAATCCATAACATATACACACACATTTCACTTATTTATACAGTCCATACTGTGAACATGTACACATTGAGTCTCATTTGAGGCTGAGATAATATATATGTGAGTTTATTTTGAATCACAGCTGATTATACGTACCTTAAAACTCCAGCATAGGGAAATAATCTCTCCTTGAGTTGCCCTGGGTTGGATAAACATGATTTTCACAGTGCAACCCCATGGCTGTAAGAGCTGCATGGTGAGAAGGGAAGGGAGAACCAATCTGTGCAAAAGATTGTGGAGAGCAGAGAAAATTGCAGGACACAAATTGCTCCTGCCACAGTCTTTGTGATCACCACCCAGTGGCTGTCCCTTAAGCTGAGAGGAGAGAGTGACAACAGAGAGGATACAAGGTCTCTTTTTGACTAATTAAGTTTCCTTGTACCTTGTGTGGTAGCAGGGGACAATGCCCACACATCACTTGACCAGAAAGACACTTCAACCCTGTTGCCCTTGAAATCCTTATTTTTGTTATCCACAGTACTTATCTGAATTTCCACTCACCTCCTCCTCTATCCCGGCCCCTTCCAGCTCCCAGAGCCAGGCTGGGTTGGGCCAGCCTGCTGCTGGCCCTGCGGAGGAGGTGGCAGAAGGCTGGCCTTATTTACCTTAGCGGCTCCCCCGTGTAATCTGCGTAATCGTGTGGCTAATCGGCAGCACGGAGCAGCCCCCCATGCTGCAATTCACAATGCCAACCTATTCATATTTCATACAATGGGGTATTTAAGTCATCCCATGCCTTGCCAAGGCGATTGCACTCCCTTTGTTCTGATGTTTTCGGCGGGGGTCTCCAGCCCCACTCCCCCTTTCACACCAGCATATGTCCTAACTCTCGTCTGCTGCAGCTGGGCAAGGGAGGTTGTTTTTGTTTTGTTCTTCAAAACCAACGAATCGATTATGGCAGTGTGAAATGTGGGTTAAAACAGTGCCCACATGTATGCATACATTAGCCATTTGCTACATTGCGACTTCACAGCAAGGTTACTGACGAGGCAACAGTGCTCATGCTCTTCCATTTTGAATAGGCAATCTGTTAAGCATAAAAGGAAATAATAAATAAAAGACTGACTGAACATATTGTTTGAAAAATTGCTCACCGTGCTATATCAAAGTGAAATTAAAAGTACCTCTACCCCAATGTACTGCAACTATAAAGACAGATCATATCTGTCTTGCAACACAAAATTACAGGGTCCATATGTATGGATATGGAATATTAAATTCAGACCATATTTCTGCAATAAAGATATTCACCTTTATATGCTGCCTATCTCATATTTGGCATGTAATGAACTCAAATTATAGGATGTGATCTCACCTTTGAACAAAGAAGCCCGTAGTAAACTCCTGCAGTTCAGGATTTACTTCTCCTAAGGGTGTGTTGATGTGTGGATAGGAATTGGCAAGGAGATACTGCCTTCCTCTCCTAGGCTGGGCTATGAGCTCTCTTCTGTCCCTGGCTCGCAATGGCAAAAAGTCAGTTCTCTCCAGGAACTCTTTTGCAGCTTCTACAGAACATGTCTTGTGACTCCATTTTCTCCCAAGGTGTAAGGAAATGACACATCATGGCAACTGCCTTAAAGTTAGTACTACAAGCTTAGGTTAAGGTCTGGAACAGAAATTCTTTTTTTTTTTAATAACTCTAAATGCATTGTAAAGTCATTTAGGTAATTAAAAAGAAGTGTCATATTATGTGCTAGAAGATGTCATTCATTCCTGGTCATTCCTGGTTCAAGTTCATGCTACTTCATGGATGCACCACTGGTGCTGAAACATGTCAGGCATGACTTTTTTCATAAATGCCTGAGCCATGTTCCTTGGCTTGTGTTCAGCCAAGGGAAGTTCACACCTGTGCTCTGCATTACAATCAGTTTTCATTTTTTACTCCTGAAATTTGGGGAAAAAAACAGTTTTGAGCCAATTTTCCACACAAAGCTAAGCTTTCTATGAAGAGTTAATTAATTAGCCCACGTGCAATATTTTACAGACTTAAGAATGGAAATGTATGGTGTAAAGTACTCAATAGGAAAAATTTTTACAGCATGGTCAGCTAGTTTTTGAGTGCTTAACTGTAAAGCTAGAAACCAGGAAATTCAAAATCTTGAGAGAAACAAAGGGCATGACACAGACATATTTAAAATTTCATTTTGATTATCAAGGAAGGTGCAACATCTTGTTATAAAATACAACTTTCTAATGTCAGAATTTTGAAACTTCTTTACTTCTCTCCACACACACACAAATCGCAAAATAACTAAAGCAAATAAAGCTTCTCAAGACTAAACTTTCAAGACAGAATCTGGCACTAACAATGTGCAGCAGCAAACTCTCTGTACATCTCCCACTGAAGTCAAGCAGATTTTGTTCAAAATGCCAGCAATAGAATTTATACCACTTGAAAATGATCCTAATACAGCTAAATTTGCAAATGGTTATCTCCCCCTGCACCCAAACAGCAGGCACACAGCTACAGCAACATAAATGTGTTAATCCCAGCACGATGTATTCCCACATCTCCCTGTATCAAATCATTCTAAAGGGTTTTCAATATACAAGTTAATTAGCTGCAATGAAGTACTGAGTAACATCTAATGAAGACTGAGGCTTAAAATACCATAAATGCCTGTTGTACCCTTTTCCCCATCTTTAATATCAACCTATTCTTTTGAAATGGGTTACAGATATAGTTCAAGAGATAGGTGGTATTTAATGAACATGTTTATTTATTACTTTTATTATATGTTAAAAATTGTGGACATTTTAAAATATGTATTTTCAACAACATCTACTAGAACACCATTTCTCTATTAGCACCTCAAAATGCTATTACCATACATTATCTATCTTTCTGTCTGTCTGTCTGTCCATTCGCTTGTAATGCTGACCAAGAAGGTGACACAATTTTTATACACTCTAATAGCATACTGTTTCTCATTTTTTAAAACAACCAGTGCAGGAAAAAACAGTTGTGTACATTCTACACACACAAAAAAATTAAATCCCTGTAAAATTAATTGCACAAAATTAAAATTATACAAACACAAATGTCTGCGACATAGAACTTGCAGAGACAAGTTGAAAAACAACATGAGAGTAAAGTTAATTACCTAAGAAATATCTGCTACTTTCAGAAAACACAAAGATGCATGTTTCAAATTTAACTAAGAAATTAAAAACCCAAATTAATTAAATTAAGGTCCTGATCCTGACTGGAAGTCAATGAGAGTTTATCCCTGTGAATCTCATAGCTGGAGTGGGACTGAACACTCCCTTTTGCTGTCTATCAAGGGTGAAACTCATTTTGTAATCCCACCACTTCATTAGCACCTTTCCAGCACATTATCTTTGTCCTAATCCTTTTGTCACTTTGGGGATTCAGGGTCATTAGAGCATTGAAGGGTCGATGTTATTGTGATGGAGGTGTGAATTGATCACTAAGATGACAACTGGTGACAAGTATTCTTTATTAGTCTGCTATTTTGCCGCTTAATTACTACTGATTAACCTGTCCGTTAAAAAGGAAATTTGGACTCCTTCTGCCATTGCCAAAGATTACACTGCTTTCTAATAGGACCACAGTCCCTAAAGGAGCCCATTTAGACATAGTATATTTGCCCTACTCAGTGGAGATATTTAAGTGAGTAAATACAACCAGGTACAGCCTGGGCCCTTAAACTCACCCATTCTATTTTGTTTAGCTTTTCACTGAGAGAATTTCTCTGTTAAAAAAATTAAAAATCAAGTATTTCTGATTGGTTCTTTACTTTTCCAAAGTCACGAATACGATCATCTCTTTCTCCCCAAAAGTCCTATTTTAGATGTGGCTATGCTTGCTATTTGCATAGATTTCCCAGAGAAAGAGGGGAATATGATGTTTGCTCTCCAAACATCATATTGCATTTAAATTACACATTAAGAGAAAACAGCAACAACAAAAAAACCCAACCCAACCACCCAAACACAAAACCCAACCAGAATTCTGCATCTTGCCAGATTTCATATGCTTCAAGTCTTAATTTTTGTTAACCACAAGAATTACACTTAGGATTTAGTTTTACATAAATTCTTGTTTAAAAACCAGTAAAAAGAGAAAAGAAAAAAAGGAAAAGCCTTTTCAAGCTAGTTAGCTAGGATAGTAGACAAATCTTAATGGCTGCCCAATACTGACAATCTTAATACTTGCTCAATATTGACAATCTTTGGATTATTGGTGATTTTATTTCAAACCTGGGTAACCATTTCTATTAGAGCTTATTCTCAGCAGCAAGGGAAAATGAATGCAGAACTCTAAAAACTCTCTGTTCTCCTTTCTGACATTGATTTAAAAATAACAAGGATAGCCAAAAGAAAACTACTCCTATTCCTACTTCAAAACCTACATAAATATCGGTCTTGTACGCATTTGAGTCACGATGTATTCCCACATCTCCTGTATCAAATCATTCTAAAGGGTTTTCAATATACAAGTTAATTAGCTGCAATGAAGTACTGAGTAACATCTAATGAAGACTGAGGCTTAAAATACCATAAATGCCTGTTGTACCCTTTTCCCCATCTTTAATATCAACCTATTCTTTTGAAATGGGTTACAGATATAGTTCAAGAGATAGGTGGTATTTAATGAACATGTTTATTTATTACTTTTATTATATGTTAAAAATTGTGGACATTTTAAAATATGTATTTTCAACAACATCTACTAGAACACCATTTCTCTATTAGCACCTCAAAATGCTATTACCATACATTATCTATCTTTCTGTCTGTCTGTCTGTCCATTCGCTTGTAATGCTGACCAAGAAGGTGACACAATTTTTATACACTCTAATAGCATACTGTTTCTCATTTTTTAAAACAACCAGTGCAGGAAAAAACAGTTGTGTACATTCTACACACACAAAAAAATTAAATCCCTGTAAAATTAATTGCACAAAATTAAAATTATACAAACACAAATGTCTGCGACATAGAACTTGCAGAGACAAGTTGAAAAACAACATGAGAGTAAAGTTAATTACCTAAGAAATATCTGCTACTTTCAAAAACACAAAGATGCATGTTTCAAATTTAACTAAGAAATTAAAAACCCAAATTAATTAAATTAAGGTCCTGATCCTGACTGGAAGTCAATGAGAGTTTATCCATGTGAATCTCATAGCTGGAGTGGGACTGAACACTCCCTTTTGCTGTCTATCAAGGGTGAAACTCATTTTGTAATCCCACCACTTCATTAGCACCTTTCCAGCACATTATCTTTGTCCTAATCCTTTTGTCACTTTGGGGATTCAGGGTCATTAGAGCATTGAAGGGTCGATGTTATTGTGATGGAGGTGTGAATTGATCACTAAGATGACAACTGGTGACAAGTATTCTTTATTAGTCTGCTATTTTGCCGCTTAATTACTACTGATTAACCTGTCTGTTAAAAAGGAAATTTGGACTCCTTCTGCCATTGCCAAAGATTACACTGCTTTCTAATAGGACCACAGTCCCTAAAGGAGCCCATTTAGACATAGTATATTTGCCCTACTCAGTGGAGATATTTAAGTGAGTAAATACAACCAGGTACAGCCTGGGCCCTTAAACTCACCCATTCTATTTTGTTTAGCTTTTCACTGAGAGAATTTCACTGTTAAAAAAATTAAAAATCAAGTATTTCTGATTGGTTCTTTACTTTTCCAAAGTCACGAATACGATCATCTCTTTCTCCCCAAAAGTCCTATTTTAGATGTGGCTATGCTTGCTATTTGCATAGATTTCCCAGAGAAAGAGGGGAATATGATGTTTGCTCTCCAAACATCATATTGCATTTAAATTACACATTAAGAGAAAACAGCAACAACAAAAAAACCCAACCCAACCACCCAAACACAAAACCCAACCAGAATTCTGCATCTTGCCAGATTTCATATGCTTCAAGTCTTAATTTTTGTTAACCACAAGAATTACACTTACGATTTAGTTTTACAGAAATTCTTGTTTAAAAACCAGTAAAAGGAGAAAAGAAAAAAAGGAAAAGCCTTTTCAAGCTAGTTAGCTAGGATAGTAGACAAATCTTAATGGCTGCCCAATACTGACAATCTTAATACTTGCTTAATACTGACAATCTTTGGATTATTGGTGATTTTGTTTCAAACCTGGGTAACCATTTCTATAAGAGCTTATTCTCAGCAGCAAGGGAAAATGAATGCAGAACTCTAAAAACTCTCTGTTCTCCTTTCTGACATTGATTAAAAAATAACAAGGATAGCCAAAAGAAAACTACTCCTATTCCTACTTCAAAACCTACATAAATATCGGTCTTGTATTGCACTCCCATCCAAACCCAAGTGCTAAACCTAACTGGCAAAAATAAGGACTTTAACAAATGTTTAATCTTGGATTTGTACTAGAGACATTCTAATATGACTCTAGGTGCTCAGGTCGAATATTTGACCTTCCTGAGTCATCTGAAGTGTTCCAGGTTATTTAACAGGATCAGTATTTCACATCCTAATTTTTAAGGATAACACATCTCCCATGATGAAAAAATGCTACATAAAACTCAGATTGGCTCTTTGACTTTAATTGTGGTCAAAAGAAAACTTCAATCAGCTTGTGCAATAATCCGATCCCTCCCTTCCTCTTCTAACCATGCCTACATAGAACTTTTGCAAAAGGACTTGGTTTGCTTATTAAAAAAATCCTGAAGATGATGGGAATGTTTAATTAATTTTTTATTTTATTTCACTTGCGAAAAATAACAAATATTTAGGGTATTAGTTGTCCAAGAGTAGTTTTACATGCATGGTCCTGTTGAGGGAAAAGTTCTTTCATTTTACCTCCACAGGTTCATACACAGCACATCTGTCAGCACATCTGCTCCTGACTAGAGGGTTGTTTGGTCTCTGGTCCCACTGTCTTCTTCAAAAAGAGAGCCTGATCTTGATATTTGGATGGAAGTCCCTATAGACCCCTTTTTAAACTGTAGCTACTTTAACTTCATTAGTTTGGGTTTTAAACTTTTTAATTTAACTAAGGTATAGCTCTTAAGTGGTCAATGTAATTTCAGTCTGGGTGATTCACCTCAGTCTTCATTAACCATTACTTTAACAGCTTGGTTTTCCTGAAACAAATTGGCTTATGTGGGAATAATCCCCACACCAACTGCAAGAGCTTTGGGGTTGATGAGCAAGGTGTTTGGGAGACAGAAAATATCTGTGAAGTAAATGCGAGAAAGTGAGCACTGTCAAGGTCACTCCTAAAACCAATGGTTAGTGCTTGATTTACACAGCCTGCCCTAACAAACGTAGCCTTAGGGAATTCCTGTTATCTGACAGCATTTCTGGAAACAATCACACCTGGAAATCCATGCCTGAAGATGGGTGCTAAGAAGAAGTAGACACAGTAAAGGCACTGAGACAGACTGGTGCAGTGAGATGCAGCTGAGATCTTTCCTTCCCATCACCACGCTGGTGACTCAAAATTTGGTTCCCGCAAAACATAATTACCTTCCTGCAATAGAAAACCAGTGATCAGCCCTTCCTGGCAGGAGAGTGGCTGAATAACCATAATCTGCTCATTATGAATTAGATAAATCATAAGGTTGTGTCATTTTATGGTTAAAATAAAAAATCCAGTAAGTATGTCTGAACAGCTTTTCCAGTGATTTGAGTTCTTTCTATTTTACATTAGAAAACATGGACTCTGAGGACAGCCTTTAAGCCTTAGTAGAATTAAGTGTCAGACAGCAATTTCTGTGGTTGAGCCACTGCATGCTGTTGAGTTCTTTCCTCCAAAATTCCTCACAGATCAGAAAGGTATTGTCCTCCTGTGGAAACTTCCATTCTATTGAAATCTAAAAAGTACACAAGTATGCGTCTTGGAAAAAAATAATAAAATTATATATATGCCAAGTCAATAAAAAAATTCACAGAAACTACTTTAAGGAAATTTCTATCAACGAAGGTAGACCTTAGACCTTACATGATATAAGAAATCAGCCCAGAAAAAAAGATGCTAAACACCCTGGAGTGGGGAAACTAAGTGCACTGCAGTGGCTAACTGTGCTAACTTGATGACCCAGACAGGATGGCATTGTGGAGAAGCAAATAAGTGATAATTAACTCTGCATCTGGTAATGAGGGAAGTACTACTGGAATGTATGTATGTAAAATATGTATACTATATGTACGCATTTGAGTGTGCATACATAAAAAAATGAGTCAAATAGTTGGAAAAATTTAGAAGAATCACATAAATAAAGGGCTGAAAATAAAACCAAAAAATGGGAGAAGACTGTAAATTCCTCCTGGAGGAAAAGACCTAGTATCAAAAGGGAAATTAGGATCTCCTGGCTAAAAGCTGGGAATAGTTTTACTTTGAGCTGAAGGAGAGCATGTATTTTTCAGGAGTGTATATATTCCTTTGCAATGACCGAACAGAGACTGTTCAATAACAGCTGATCCACTCTCACAGGCAGAGCTGACCGAGTTTCTGGAGACTTGCTCTTTCAAGCAGAGCATCAGCAGATGATCATACACCCAAGCCAGCTCCAGGTCCCTGTGGCAGAGGCCTTATCTGATGACAGCAGTGATCAGATCTAGACTTAGCAACTCTATATGAAATATCCTTTACACTGCTCATTTTCTCCCACTGCAGGAATAGTTCTGGGATTTTTTCCCTCCCGCATTCCTGTCTCCCCAGCCTGTTGTTCCAGTGTATAACAACCAGGCACAACACAGCTACTACATATCCAAGGCCCTGTCACACATAGCCCTACTAAATGAGCCTGAGGATGCCACAGCACACATTCACAAAGAAATTAAGGTAGCCTTTCTTTAAAAATATGCTGGTATTATGAATTTTTGTTAGCAGGACTTGCAGTTCAAGAGATAACTGTGTGGATAGGTAGAACACATGAAGTCCTGGTCAGATTGATAGATTAGCTCAGAGCTCTGGCATTTGGATTAAAGCAGTATAGAAATGAATCTTATATTTGACATTTAAAACACTTTCAAAGGGAACCTTTTCCACTGCCTGCACTTTCTTAAATCACAGCAGAAAGAACTGCCATGGCAGAACAGTGTGAGAAATTACTATCCAACTGCTTCTCTGTTTTCCCACGTTATGACTGAAGACATTAGTCCCTGAATCATTTTACATCCAGGCATTATGTGCAACAACACTGTAATAAACAGACAGTGCAACAGAAAGAAAATTTGAAAATTCATTTCTCATTTCTTTTAGACAACATCTAGAATATAAATGTGGGTTGTGGCAGCTCCAGTTGAAAGAGAAAAAAGAAAAAAAAGAAAGGCTATTTCAGAGGGCCATGACTAAAAACTTTAGATTTATATAGTCTGACTCCCATTTCCCACACGACCTTGGCAAAGTCACTTATTGTAACATTTTCAGAAATGGATGCTATTTCCTCAGGCTTTCATTCTACTTCTCATCTCCAGAGTATATGACTGTTTTGCATGTACAACCAACAGCAAAAGTAAAAGTCTCAAGGGACTTTATGGAGTCTCTGGATCTTGATCCTTTCAGGGCTTCAGAGCTGTTTCATGTAACATACATATAGCATGATTTGTTGGCTGTTCCAGGACTTTTCTGATGAAACTTCGGGTTTATGGACTGCCAGAGTTTTCAAAGCCCAGTTTGAGACAGCTAAATCACCCAGATTAAGTGAGTAAGAGACATAGTAGTTCTAAAATATCAGATCTTTTCCCAACTAATTCTTCCCATCACATGACATAAAACATTTAATGATTGAAGAACACACAAAAGTGAAAAGTGGGTGTTTCAGTCTCCCTTATTTCTCACCTCTCAAGACAGAGTTCTAGCTATTTTGAATGGTTGAGGAAGAAATAAGGAGATAACCACTGAACAATTTGAAGAACTTCATACTTGGAGGAAGTGAAGTGAAATATTTTATGCATATACTCTATATATGAAGGGCTTTGTAGATTTGCTAGCAATTTACATCGTTTTATAGGGAACACCCTCTAAAACCCAGATATTAAGGTTAAATTGCCAACTGCAATCTCACTGTCCTGCAGTGTTAAATAAATAGTACATATTTTAGGACTGAAAGGATCAATCCAGATATAAAGGACTATATCAGACTATAAATTCAAACAGACCAAAGTTCTGCTAATTGCCAAATTCGCTGTTGTAGGATATTTAAGTATAGTGCATATGTCCTCTTAATTGTCAATAAAGACACCAATCTCTCTCTTACTCATGGTCAAGCTGAGGTAGGATATCAACCTTCAGAATAATAAGAAATCACATTATAATAAATATTCAGACAAGTTTGGCAGAGTATGGGAAGTTGAAGTGCTCTAATACACCTTGAAAAAACATCAGACTCTCTGCAGATGTTCATCCCACCAGCTTTAGAAATCCTTTTATTCTTTTCTCAGGATATTTTCAACAATGCCACTTAGGGTTCTCACTGAAATTTTCCATGGGTGAGCTCTAAATTTTACTGTGCCCATAGAAAATGCAATTTCTCATTGGCATGGCTTGAACTTTTATTTCCACCTTATTCATTTCAGTTGTGTGCACATCAAGCATTCATTAGCTAGCATTTCTTCTCTTCTTTTTTTTTTTTTAACAAAGAATATATGTTTCTTTCCTTATTTTTCTTTCTTTTTAGACAGAATATATGTAAGCATGTAATCACTTAAATACTCTATGTAGACCTTGTAAGATGTTCTATTAAGTCAAAACTATGCCAAGGTGAAAATGACCCTTGCTTTACACACCAGATCATAAAAACAGCTTAGCTTCTCTGAACATTCTGGTCATAAGGTTTTCTCATAAAAGTTGGAAATGGTACCAAACTTGTGATGAACCTATTTGTTAGTTCCTTTGAACAGCTCTAAACACCAGGACCAGGACAGAGGACTGTCCACTCCTCTTACCAGCAAAACTCCACAGGCACAATAATCAGCAAAGAAAAGACAGTGCTCACGTTTGTTTCAGTAGTTAAACCAAAAACAGCTGGAGTGAAAGTCGTCCTTACAGTTGACCATAATATTGCACACCTGTAGTGAAATCCTGGCAAGTAACTGCATCAGTCACTGTGCTTGCACTGATTGCCTTTTACACTAGAAAAATCCATTTGTACCAAGATTAATAAATAAGAGTAATTAAAGCAGATGAAAAAAACATTATGGAGGCATGAAATACATAGAATTAAAATATGGGAAGGGGGGAAAAAACAACACCTGGAAAACAACAGAAGCCTACAAAACCAGGATCTGAACAGGATCAAAAGAATTACCTCTGGCACTCACTCGTGATTCCCTCAAAATATGATGAAAGATATCTCTGTTTGTAAAAAAATAATTTAAAAAAAGATACTCAGTTCCAATAGCTTTCTTAACTGTAACCTTCTAATATTTTGGAAACAAAGAAACTGCAGTACACTAAATGTTCGAGATGAATGTGAACACAAACTTTCTAACACCTCAGTAAATACTTGAAAGAGATATCTGTAAATCAGGGCACTTCAAATTAACCCCACATTCATTAAAAAGCTTGCTGATTTTATGTTTTTATTATCATTCTGATACAAGCCTGAGAACAAAAGTGCTTAACAATTCCAGTCAAATAGGATCAGGGCATTAATTCTTGTTTGGATGCAAGAGCAACATAAATCATCTGTTCCAGGCTAACAATTTAAAGAGTGCAGAGCGCATTATGTTAAATAAAGTATTAACACTGAGTTAAGAACAGCTATTAAGGGACTTTGAGAGTTCTGGCTCACATTACCTTACACCATTTTTTTTTAAATAACCTTATTCCAGCTTTTTAATCCCATAATTATTCCGTAACAGTTTTGTCAGAAAATTCCAGTTTCTAACCATATGTAGCTGTAAGACATCATGTGAACTCCTTCAATTGAATTCTTATTCTTAATATCAGCCTGACCCCACATTAACGACTTTTAGATTTTAATATATATAATATGACTTTGTAATTGAAGGATGATTAAATAAAGTGTACTTGATAATCCAAATTTCTGTGTTTTTTTGAAAAAAGCTCCTGAAATGGTGAAGAAAAAAAATTTTTTATTTTTATTTTTGCATCCACATGTATACACACATTAGTATGTATTTGTGTGTGACTTCACTCAGTTATTTAGCAGAATGACTTCTTCCCAGTCACTTTCAAAGTCTGTAGATCAACCTGAACCTGTTCTGTTGTGACCTTGGTTTTCTTTCCAAGATGTTTTCTCTTGGTCTATTCCTAATTTTAGTGGATGCACCAGATCTGCTCTTGTGCAGACACACATACTGGATGTTGCCTCAGAACACATTAAGAGCTTTGGATGCTGAGAGTGTAAGAATTCCTTAGCAGTGAGGCTGATGTGGTAGGAGGGGGGAACAGTGGGTGATGCATTCATGAATTCATGGATTGGCTTGGCTTGTGTATCAGGTCAGACAGGCCATACCCATCACTCATTCTGTGCAGAATGCTGCTACCCTAATTGCCTTGCTCCAAGATTTTTTTTCACAGCCTCCTTTTTATAGACTTTTGTTTTCCTCCATGACACCTGTGATCTCTTTGAGTCAAAGAGGCAGGATTGTGCATGTATGACATATCTAGAGGGCATATGGCAACTATATTTGTTTACATAAATACCTATCTACAGAGAAAGAGCTCTCCAATATTCCAGATAATTGATGGTTAGCTGGAAATCAGAGAAAACTTTGGAAATTTTTCCAGTTGCAAAATGTTCAGATGGTCTAAATTCAGTAGTATGGAACAAACCTAACCGAAATAACTTTATGTTACAGTAGCTGTCAGAGATGACAAATAACAGCTTTAAAGAGGACATGTCTTACTTACTGTCTATACCTTTTGTCCCTTCAGTACAAGAAAGACAGGGACAAACTGTCTTTCCCATTTGGATGGGCCAAAGATTGGAACTCTACAGAAGACTTGGACTGGATTACCTCCTAAATTCCTTCCAGACACCATTATTCTAGTACTCTGATAGTCTTTCCAGTACATCTCTTCATCAGAGATTATTTGAAACAAAACTGGAATAACATAAAGAGAAAAAAGGTCTCAAGGATTATTCTGGTCTGTTCCATTTCCCCCTTTTCCTTGGCCAGGTTTTCCATCTGACATAACTCCATAAAGCTTTAAGGTAGCTAAGTAGGTAGCACCCAACCCTATTGGATTTAAGTACATTTGTCACAGAAATTGATTGGAACAATTAGCTGAATAAATAGATATAACATATCTTTTAGTGCCATAAAAGTGACATGACTGCAGGTAAATCATATGAATAATTACAACCAGGAGCCCAGGTTTTCCATTCACTTTCCATACATACTTTTAATTGCAGGGCCTTCTGGTGACCAATTTACCCCTTTTTTAGAGAAATTAAAGAACAGATTTGCAGTGATGGTCAAGCTGCAAGGTACCAGTGAATTAACAGCAAAAATAAACATGACACTTTTAAGAAACATTGACTTTTGCTTCATCTTTGTTGAGTCTCACAAGTATTAATGTGAACACAGTGTCAAGAGAATGAATTTTTATGTCTGCAGCTGAGATTAATTCATTCATGAAATGAAAATACTTTTGAGAAACAAATAAACCTTTCTTCAGGCAGAAGTGGAAGTAGTTTATAAAACCTTACCCAATCAGTGAAAATAAGAAAATTGCATGATTGAGATGACTGTTCTGATAGATTGTATGAACTATTTAATTTTCAAAGGAACTTTCCAAGCAGAGAATCTATGGGAAAATCAAATATGAACACTGTTTACATGACATGTAATTGAAATATTTTCATTTAACATTTTAGACATAAAATTCCATTTTAAGAAAAAAACCCTTCAGTTCTATTGGAATGGTCCATTGTCAATTTAAAACAAAAGCTAAAATGGTCAAGAAAAATAATTGGAACAAAGATAATGTGAAATTTTTACCCTTTTTAGTATATAGCTCAATGAACTTTAGATCTGGGATGATCCTGCAAATGTCTGGATATACTTTTAAATACATGTAAAGAAATTGTTTTCATGGAAATTTATCTGACTTCCCAACCAGCTCTACATTTCATAGAAATGTTTAAGTTTCTACAAAGTAAAATTTGCACTAGACAGGCCAATTATTACTGAGAAAAAGAGATGACATTTTCTGAAAATAATAATCTGTTCTTATAGACAGACTATTTATCTAAACAATTTACCAAATGGGTTCTGTCTCTTACATTCTGTAATAATTTAATTTTTGATTTTGGATTTTTGACCTCAACATTTTCTTCTTTATATACACATAGATGTGTGTGCCTATCTGTGTCTTGTTCACTCTCTTTTCATGTATTTATATAAACTAGAGGAATAAACCTGAGACAAACCTAAAATAGATAGGAAGATTTGGTATGTCTGTTTTGACTAACCTTTTCTTTCTCCCATTTTAGCTTGTTGTTTTTTTTTTTTTCCATTTAACACAATTATTTCCCAATTCACCATAATTATTTTGACCTTGTGTTTTCTAACAATTTTGCTAAGGCCTGAAGTGTACAAGTCATGACTCTATGAACATGAGCCAGCGTGTTCTCTTGTACAGGGTGTTGTCAACCAGAAGGTTTGGGGAACATCTGGGTAGGGCTTTTGCACCTTTCCTGCTTCAGCTGAAAATTATTGTTATGAAATGTAGCTGTACCTCTGCTTTGAAGAGCCCAAGTGAGAACATGCATATTTTAAATTTCAGAAGTCAGTCCCAGCTTGGCCAAGAAATCCAGAAGTGTGCCCCATCACTGCTGGTTTCAGTCGCTCTGAACAGGACCTTCCCCTAGCTGTGTTGAAAGTCCCAGCTGTGAGCAAATCCATTTGGAAATGTCAAGGGAAGTAAGAGACAAAAAAGGGGTTTTGCATTTCTCACGTCATTATCACACCGGATTATGAACTAATGTTACTGATTCAAAATGCTTTAAGACACCCAGTTTGTATAAACACGCAAAATTTGGTGGGATACCTGAGGATTGTCAGCCTGGAAAAATAGTGAGGATTCGCATGCTGGGTCACTAGCTCCAGCTTTCACTCACATTCACATCAGGCCCTTAGCTTCTGGATGAAACCAGAGCAAGTAACCTAGAACAACATACAAGAGATAGCTATATGTTTTCCAGCCCAAAGAAAAACCTAGTTCAGATGGGTGCACTCTGAAATTTGGACCAGAGTGCAGATCTGAGTTTTTGTTGTCTGGTCTCTGCCTGCATGAAACACAATAAAGAATTCAGATTCTTACTTACATTTGCCATAAGAAGGCTAATACAGAGTAAAAGATGAAAAATTTAAAATAAAATCACTGAATCTCGGTCTAAACTGGAAAAAAACCCCAAACAAGTAAAAACCAGTAAGACTAACCATAAAGCAGATGGATAGAGTTACTTGAACAGTGTAACATTACAATAGTAACCATAAAGATTATGGAGCTCCTTTAGCTTCCAGAACTTACCCATTAGACCCATCTATTCTCTTTATTTTCATACAACAAACACTCATTCTTGGAGACAGGGAACTTTTTTTTTTGTACAGACTTCTATAGATTTAAAGTGGAGTTCTTCTTAGCTGAACCCTACATGTTAGTGTGAGAGACCAAAAGGCTCATATGCCATGGAGGCCCAAGGGGGTGAACAAAGATGTCCTTCCCAAACCCTTCAAGTCACCTCAGATTTGATGATGACACAGAGGTAACAACACTGCAATTAAGTTCCCTTTAGCTACATGGAGTTGAAACTACTGTTTAAAAAAAAAGATAAATAGAGGGGGGGAATGGAGAAGAAAGTAACAGCTTTTTTTTTTTTTTTTTTTGAGATAGGAATTTTCAACACATTTGCATCAACAGACACATCCGTGCTAGTTTCCTTCTTTGTCAAATAATGTCACATAAAGTGCTCAGTTTGGGTTGTTTGATAACACAGGAGAGAAGGAGCTGGGGCCTTTGTGAGAGTGTGTTCATAAAAGGTGTTTATTCTGTATATTACATCAGTTTTCCACTGGGGATGTTTTTGTTCTCAACATTCCTCTCCCTGAACTGATTTGGAATCAATGCCTGATCTTCTGCCTCTCTTGCAGCTTGCCTTCAGAGTGTTCTCCTTAAGGAAATTATGCATGGAAATTCCTTTTTAGGAGCTTTCATTGAAACCACAAGTCTGTATCTGAAAATATATACTACTGAAAAATTTTGCCCAAAGCTTTGTCTTGGATATATAAAGAAATTATAGGTGTGGACCAATTTTTGAATTAGCATGAAAACTGCTTTTATGTGCATATGAGAAAGGCCTTTTGAAACATCTTGCCAAAGGCTTTTTTGTCTTCTGGTTGTTATAAGAAAACATGGTTGCCCAAAAGAAAAAACCTGATCATGGTTCCACCTTAATCAGATTCATGATCGTGTCCTAATGCAATTTGTCTTAATCCATTTCTAAGGAAGACAACCATTTATGATTTGGAAAGACATGTGGGAATAAATGTGGCTATATGGAAATCCCCTGAGTCCTTTATTTACTATATTTTACCAGTTCATAAAAAAACCTAATTACATTTTAGAGAAGAAGGCATTATAAATGCAATGTATATTCTAATACAAAACCCCTCTACCCGGGTGTCCTACAATCAAACTGTGCTCAGTTTGCAGTCTCACAGTACATTTTATGTCTCTGTTGCTGGCTTTAGAATAATGATGCCATGCTTAACACATTACAATACTGATCACACATTTCAGCACATAGCTGAAAGTGGTGCTGTGCTTGTTTTGTTTGGGGAAAGAATGCCTTCTGCTTAGTATGGCAGCAAATTGCCCTTGCAGCAAAAGAGATAATTACTTGATACCCACGGAATAAATTAATTAATACTTGTGCAAATATCTGTACATTCATCCAAATGTAAACCCCTATTTATTTATTTAATTAAAATTATGTGCTCCAGAGAAGGAAGAGTGTGCTCAGGAATGTGTTTAGACATACCTACCCCAACACATGCACATCAGGAAGTGAAGGGTGGGATGGGAAAGGATACAAGAAAACACTTAAGAGAAGACTTAGCTTTCTACATATGAGTTGTCCCATTGGAATTGTGTGAATAAAGTTAACCATAACTGTTTTGAGAACTGAGGTCCTAAAATAATACAGAGGAGTTCCAAATGCAAAACGGTTTAGGTTTATTTGCACTGAAATTCTTTCATGTACTATTTCCCTCCATACACACACATTAAAATATTATAAATGTTATTGTTAAGAAAAAAATTGCTATAAACATTACTGACTATAATAAATGCCATAAACCTGGGGCAGGTCAGCAGTGTAAATAATCAGAGTCTTTGTATTTACTCATTTGTAATAAATAGGAGATCACGTAACTCATGAAATTATAATTATCCAACATTTCATCATTTGTTTTTTACTTGAAAAGTTTGGGGAAGAATGTTTGTCTTTTGCACGTTCACATCTGTGGATGATCATTTGTTCTTTAGCTAGTGAAAACTGAAGTCCTAATTCAAAGCTTATCATCTGCCATAACCTTTTTATCAAGAGACTGGATTCACGTACTGGAAAAGTTGTGCTGACGAAGAAACTGTGGTATGACATGGACCCAATAAGGGACTTTTTTGTTTCTTTTCCTGATGAAAAATATCTCTCCATTGAAGTTAAAGTTTCTTTTATACAGGGCTGCAAGATAGAAAGAATTGACTCGGTTCCAACCTGGAGCTAAACTTAAATAGTGGAAAGAATAGTGAAGGAAAATTCCATTACTTGTTCAAAATACATTGATCTTATTTTGTGCATCTATAATGTTAAATAAGACAAATGGGAATAAAACAAACTGAAAAGCTGACAAAAGTTAAAAATATTTTTGAATCCCACAATATCAAAGCAACATTTCAATATGAACATTATTTTTAAGATTTTCTGAATAAAATTCATATTGGAAAGAGTTTTAATTTTTATAAATCAGCATATCAAAAAGCAAAGTTTCCGCAAATGGTCTAAAAAAATAGAAAATTAAGTCCTTTTTCATAAGACAGAATTTTAGGTTCTCCTTTTCTGTTTTAATTACTTTTAAACACACAGAAGTGAAATCCCCTTGATGTTCTAATGATTGTCTATGCAGTGTTCCATAAAACTGAAAAATATTGATGGACCCCTTGAAACCTTCTAGTTACCAGTATGAATTTTGGCATTCAGAAAAGTTCATGCCTTAGCAGTATCAACAGTCAGAGACTCAAGAAAAACTTCAGGTATGAAAAAGGCGCATTATAAGAGCAACTTTACTGATAAAACAAAGGAACTAAGATTAGATGCCTCCTGTTGCATAAGCAGAATTTGAAGTAATTCTGTGTGAATTGTGTGTGAACTGTGTGAAGCTTAGTTTCCAAGAAAATACGGTCTCCAACACGTTTACAGTTGAATAGAAAAGCAGACATAACAGATTTTTACTTTAGTACACTGCACCAGTAAATCTGCAAACTGAAGTCCTAATTAATGTGTGAACCAAACATTGCAACAACTAAATCCATCTAATTTCAAATTACTATGTAAACAAAAGAGAAAGTGCTCTCCTTTAATTTTTTGTTGCTGTTACCACCTCGGTTTGTTGTGGGATTTCACTTTTTTTTTCTCCTACATTGGAGACCTTGCTTTTATCTGAAGAATCATTTCTCCCTATGTATTTGGGTTCAGTTTATGGCATATATTTCTTACACACATAGCACACCACATGTAGGCTTGGTCTAGACAATAACACTAGCCAAGCTTTGTACTCATATGACAAAAAGCAACTTTTTAATGTTGAAGAATTTTACAACTATTACAGAATTGCTATGTTGTGAGCTGACAGGCAATGAGTATTCAAAAGTAACAAATCTAATCTGAAAGGAAAAACTACTGGAGAAATTTTGGAAAGGAAGGTTGTCAAAAAATGGACATTCAACCCTTTGTAAAATGTTGCCTTCTTTACACTTGATACTAAAAAAAAGGTATCCAATTTTTTTTTCTTATATTTATTTTAAATATTTAATTTTAGATTTATTAAATCTGAAAGTTGCAGACATTGTTTTTGCAAGCTCAGCATGCTCAACAAGTAACTCTGAGTACCTTTAACAAGACAAGACTGATTTTCCTATTGGGAAGATTAATTTCTCATTGCTGTTGTTGTATAAGTACAGGCCTGTTTTCCTTTGTAATAAATAAAGCTGAAGTCAACACATGTAACCACCAGTATAATACCTGCATGTTGTGAAACTTGCCCTGACTCAAATCTGCTTAATGGTTTTCCACTGAAAATTCAACATCTGCCAACACCACACAAATCTTGATAACTGATGTCATCATGAACCCATTAAGCCTTGGTTTTTAACATGTTAGGAAAACAAAGGGTTTATGGAAGACTGCTAACAGAGGGCTAAATTCTGGAGCTCTTATTTAACAGTAGGAATTGTTCTTTAAGTAAGGTGTGAGTAAGAACATCTTAAGCCTGGCAGAATGTAAGCAAGCTCTTGTTCCACATTAAATTTAATTAACCAAGCCATTCATGAAAATGACACCGTAAGATATGAAACCTGTCACTGCAAATCACCTTTCGTCACTGAGGCTGATTTGGGAATGCATGTCCTGCCACACCAGCTACTAGCTTTGATGTGTCACAGCTGTGATACTGCAGCAAGGAAAAGCCATTTAAATAGAGGGGGAGTTTTGGAGGAGTTATTTAGGCATTTTCCCCTAAGGATCTGAAACTTCTCAGCAGAGGCCATCCAGATATACACACTGAATAAAAAGGTCTTCATACTAAAATCTCATAATATGCCTGCAGAATCCCTGTAGCAGCAGCTAAGGGAAAAGCTGTGTAGTGTTGAAAGAGGAAAGAGCATCTATCCAGATAAAGGAGGAATCCCAAGTTATCTCTAACATCCATACACCTGAAAAACTGATAGTGCCTATCCAGCAGTTTGTTTCCTGGGCACAGAGGTGGTTAATCAAAGTTACAGCCTAAGTAAGACCTGTGGGGGAGGCAAAGTCACTTAATTAATGTGCCAGATATCCTTGCCAAAGCTTTCGCCAAGATTAGGTTCAGATTGTAAAGAAATCTCCTAGAGAAGGATAATTCTCAACACCTGCAGGCACTTTTATTAGCTGCCTGCACAGAATAGAAAACCTTATGTTAAAGCATTTTGTCTCTGCTCTACCAAACTGACCTCACATGCTTTTATCTGGACATAACCATAAGCAGATTTTAAGGCAGGCTACAGATGAGTTTGCTAATGGGCAAGTGTTCTGTGGAAAATCGACTCGAGTAAAGTAACCTGTGGATGGAAGCAATCATATAAAGCTGTTCAAAAGGGGATGCCGTCAAAAAACAAGGGTAGATTTGGGTGCACAGAGGAGGAAGAAAGTGAGAGATCACTAGGGTCTTTAACACATTCAGAGGAGACTCTCATCTAACTTAGTATTATGTTAGATCCAGGTCCAGACCACCAGGGCCAAACCTTGGCTTTGTTAAGAGGAATAGAACAATTCCTGCAAACCTCTAAATCTTTTCTCCTGACAAAATTTCAGCAGTGTTTTTTGTTTGTTTGTTTTGGAGTTTCTGCTTTGTGTTTGTTTGTCTGTTGTTGCTTTGGGGGATTTTGTTTGTTTCTTTCTTTTTTATTTTTTTTTCCAGAGGCAGTTGGTTCTACAACATTGCAGAACAAGGTTCAAAAGTTGAATGCATTGCCACAATGCTTCTAAGGAAACAAAACCTCAGTAAACACCTGATGTGTTTAAAAACATATTACAATAAATCTAGGAAATTATTATGTTTTGGTAGTGCATAATGTAACCCCTCACTAGAAGAAATTAAAATGAATTTAAGATCTGTTTTTTTCCATATTTGGTTGTGAAACAATTTGTTCTTATCTGAAAGGAACAGTTACAACTGTCTGGTGGAGGCTTATGAAATTGTTATTCACTCTTGATGCAGTGATATGTATTTTCAGCACATATAAACACACAGACACGTGCACAGACATGTGCAACACAATTTCTGCAAAGATTTTTGGCAGGAAATCATGAATTCTCAAATGTTCATAGCTCCATGCACTTTAAACAGTCTCTTTAATCTGCTTTACCCATTTAAATTTTATTTTTCTGTGGTTCAAAACAGTCCTACCTTTTTTCTACACTGAAGAACAGCAAGAGGCTCTGATTTCCATTCTTTTGGTGCTAACAAAATACAAGTACTGGCAATTATAAAAAAAAATCTGTGACTTTGGAAAATATAGTGAAAATCTTTCACTTTTTCAAGAAATAGTCTTGAAATATTGTTCTGGGCTTTGGTGGTTACATCACTGCTTTGGTTGCATTTTCTTGTTCCTGTCTCAGTTGCACCAGAATCCTTTAAAATAAAATGTTAATGACAATTCACAGCCCTAATTTAAGGTCAGGTCCACCCCTCTTCACTCAGGCTAACCAGTACCTCATTCTGCAAGAACCTAAATCACCTAAAAGAATGATTAGCATAATAATGAATAAATGACCAGGTATATCAGAAAACTGCAGTGACTCTAAACTTTGACTCATTTCTCCTTACAATTTTTCCTAGCAAACATCACAAAACCAGTGAATCCCCCCAAGTATCGATTGCCCCTAACCTAACCTGAGATAGGGTAATTTATGACACTTGACCACTTACTGTGCAGTCAGTGTTGCATGCTATAAGTGCTGCATGAGGTAAGAAGAGCAGAATTGTGACAGACCCCTGCCACTTGCAAACATTTGCAAAGGAGTTGCAGAATCAGATGCTCATGTTATGGTCCTAAAATTTGGGAGGAAAGGCTCTTCTACAGCATCTGAAAGTATTTGCCACTGATCTAACAGCTCACAGGTTAAGCAATTCCTGGGCAAATAAAATATATTAGTTCAGAGCTGATACTGATTTTAACTTTCAGGAAGATGAATATGGTCTTAATTTCAACTAACTGTGCACACTTTAAACACTATAAATCTCTAACTATTATTAGCTTTTACAAAGCAGATAATGAAAAAAAAATCAAGTGCAGTGGAATATTCCTAAAAGTGTTCATGCTTGTCCAGGAAGGTAAAACTGCTGCTAGGGGTCTGAGCCACAAGGAAAAGAGCATTCCAGAACTCTCTACAATCCAAATTCAAGATGATGGCCTTCTCCTGCCATTATATTACAACTTACAATAATTTTAAACTTATTCCTAGGATTTTACTTTGAAAACAATTCTGGGTATGTATATGAAAGAATACAAATATTTATCACCTTTTCAAAGACTGAACTTTAAATAAAAATACCTAATACCTAACACACCATTTTCAGTACAATAAATATCAAAGACAGCTGTGCAGATATCTGTTAGCATTGCTGATACAGATTCCTCTAGATAAGACCTATCTATTCATCTTATCACAAGCAATGGAATATAAAATGATCCAGAGAGCTGCAAAACGTAACACACTTTTGTGTTCTGTGAAATCTGCTCAGGCCTCAGCCCTAAAGAGTGCATTCATCAGTCTTACACCTGACTAGTTTCACCAGTTGAGAGAGGGTTACTCATGCGTATCATGTTAAATGTGAAAATAAGTGCCTGCAGGAACTTAAGGAGCAACACAGGCACCGAAAAGGCAGCATAATCTTGATGGGCAAATCACAAAAATGTTCCTTCATGAAAATAAAAAAAAAAGTGAGCCTGCCACAATAACTTCATCAGTGCAAATTTGGCAAACAGAACCATGGAGGCTGACTATAGTTTTTCCACTGTAAGCCTGACCTGTAACTCATTAACCTACCACTAAAACAGTATTCACCTCATATTCAGTTATTCAAAGAACTTCAAAGGAAAAGAAAACTGGAATGAATTTTTATTCCACTTCCCTGGAAAAAGGGCAAGCCATGCCATATGTGCAAAATTTCATAAACACTAGAAAAAGTACTAAAAAAGAAACTATGAATAACTTATTGGATATGTTCATACAGCATTCCATTTTCTTTTTTTTTTTTTTTCCACATTAACACCGTTGGACTGTAACTCCACTTTCATATTTCATTGTTCTTATATATGTAAACCAATTCTCCTGAAAACCAAGACTGCAAAGGTTCAAGACCAATGATAAAACTTCATTGTTTCCCTGGATACTCTCCATCTGCCCCATTACTAACACTAGCATTTCAGGGTATTTCTGCAAACCCTGGAATTACACCAAAATAATTTTCAAATATTTTCTTAGAACGTGAGTTTATGAATGGCTGTTAGTTTAGGAAGTCTTAGTGGGAGCCATTTCACCAAATACTAACATTGCTTTCTATTTCATGGGATTGTGCAGAATTCAAGACAGCCTTAGACTTAGCCCATGATGGTTGTTTTTGCACGGGTTTATCAGAGTCTAAGTGAAGACAGTTCTATAAATAAAACATCAGGACTTTTTTATTCTTCCCATTATTACCCTCATTAAGAGCATAGAAAGGTCACAGTATGTGAAAAATTGTGAAACATTAGATTAGACCCCTTACATGGGAATAAAACCAGTACTTCCCAAATTCCTTCAGGAAACTCAGATGAGTGGCTCACTGGAAAATGAACTTCACTCCAGCTTTCCAAACAAGCATTTGTCATTTATTGAAGAATTTTAGGGTGATTTCTTTCCTCTAGTCTTTGTATAAACCTTCTAACTAAAGAACCGCAACATCAAAATAAGGGAGCATAGGTCCCTGCAATCTTGGAAACAAAAGTTTATTTTTATTTTCCTCAATACAATGCAGTTTTTTTCTATCTTAAGTCTCCCTATCTCATCCTTCTGTTTTAAGGTCCCTGAGTTTTCAGGTTGCCCTTTGACAGTAGCAAAAGATGCCTGTAAGTTACCAATGCAAACAGACTAACCAAATTATTACCTTCCCCCTGCTCTGAAAATTGTCTAGATCAGACATCACCACCAACCTCAAAGATTTCTAACTTCTACTTCGCTGGTTTTTGTTTAATTTCAGACAAGAGAAAACTCTGCTTGCCTTAAAGCCTGAATGGTTTCTTCCAGCCTTAGTAGCTGATGTAAAGAAAGAAAATGCTTCTTCATACAATCCTGGACAGAACTCTGCAAGTCATCTTCGAGATTGGAAAGACTGTGGATTTTTTCTGGGAAAAATGTTTCTTCAGATTTTATTTCCGCACTCCAAAGATATGTAATAAATTCTGCACAAACACAGATATGCATAACTCTTATGTGTGACTAGTTTTCAGAATCAATAGCAAAAATGCAATCTATTGTTATTTGTGTTTTTAAGATGCATAGCAGAGGCTGATCAGCGCAGAATTCACAGTCTAGAGGCAAACCCTGTACACAGGCAAATTACAGGATGGAAAGCAAAACCACTTCATTTCTGCAGGATTTTCTCTACTGCCTGGTCCAGTTCTACAAAATATGACCTTCAAATGGAGGGGCAGGACTAATCCTATTCCAAGTTACATCTGCCTAATTTCACAGCTTTATGCCTGAGTGCTGTCCACATTCAGATGGACACTGTATGTTGCTCGCTCTTCAAATTCACACACTTTTATTGCTTTGATTCAGTTTACAAAACAGTTCATAAAAAAGATAGTTTGAGATGATGTATTTCTGTTTCCTCCAGTAAGGCATAGTCAGACAGACTGTATAAACAGTATAGTTTCTTTTTGCCTTTCCTCTTATAAGGAATGCTGGTTTATAATGGGTTAAAAATCTGCTGCTAAGCGCTGGCCATTTTAAGGTGTATTCTTCTCCCCTGCTGATTTGCCCTCTGACCTTCTGGGGGCCAGGGTGGCTGCAGACTTCATTTTTGCTCTATTTCCTGGTCTCTCTCCTGGCTGTGCACTCAATGCTTCCACAGCAGATTAATGACAGCTAATAATATCTGATATATCTGGACATTGCCACATAATGAGTTGCAGTCCCACTGGGTGCCCAAAGTGTCACTACTAACAAATTCACCAGAGCAGCATATAATTAGCATGTAAAGGGAGTGATCATGCAGTAAATCTGGAGGGGAAGATGGATAGCCCATGAGGAAAAACTATAAGGGAAAACTACTATTCTTAACACTCATTGGTAAATGTATGTTTCTTGCCATGAATATTTTGTTGATAACAAACTGTGGACAGGTTACCTTTACAGTAACATTATTCCTTCCACGGCTGATAGGCAGAATTTCATTATGCCACTGCTAATGTTACAATATTTCTGCAAAATGTCACCATATGTAAATTAGAAGAGGTTAGGGTTTCCATCTTAGTTTTCTTTCAAGATGCACTGTCCCTTTCTGCTATAACCTAATTCCCCTTTCTACTAGTTTACAGATACGCTAACATTGACCCAACCTTGCAAAATAAAATTGGCACTGGAGGATCTTCCTTCTCCAATAGCTAAATAAGAGGCATGAAACTCCACACATGATGGAGAAAAGATAGGAGAATAGAAATGAACTTGCTGCGCTTTTATGCCAAAGTATAACCTTTCCGGACACATCAGAATATACCCAAAAAAATAAAATGGGATGCATGGCCAATGTGAGTTTCCTGATCCGATCCAAACATGGGTCTCTATTTTGTGTCCATCTGGCTGACCATTGCTCCCTAAGTGCTGCTGCCTGCAGTTTGGGTATGGAAAAAGAGGCTTTCCCATGGGGAGAGGGTCGACAAGGAGCAGATGAATTGTCCTGATGGGCTGCATTCAGCCTGAAGAGTCCTAAATGGGACAGCTCTGCTCTAGTTTGAGTCAGTCACGTCCTCATTAGAAATCATTGCTCAGCAGTGCTAAAGGCTTCATTTTGGTTTCAAGTTGTGTCATTTACAGGCCTTTTCAGTCTTTGACATCTGTGTGGGAACATTTGCATTTACATCTCCAGCTCTGAGGTTTATTTAGGTAACTGACCAAATACCTAGTTAATTCCAAGAGCAAGGCTTCAGGCTTTTTAATTATTCTTTTGCTGAACAGAAAGGCCTGTGCCCTGAAGGCTCAGACTTTAAATCCTTTTTGCTCATAAGGCCCTTCTGTCATTTGAGAGGAAAAAAGTTAACAAGGAAGCCTCACTTAAAAAACAAACTGAAATCCTAACAAACAAACGATTCTTCTTATAACACAAATATTTTACTATAGTAAGCAGTTACTCAAAGATGTGGAAAATGTGTGTTAGTTTAGTTATATAAATTTATAAAAATTTGTATCAATTTATATAGCTATAGAAATGTATAAGACCATAAACAAATACATAATATATAACGTTAATGTTATATAGTAAAATATAATTATAATATGTTATCTAAAGATTACAGTTATATACATTTATATAATTAAATAAAATCACAGTTTAGCTTAGTTTAATCTCTTTGCAGAGAGTGCCTGGCTAAGGAGAGCCTTGTGATCCTCAGGATGAGCAAGCAGTAGCTGACAGAACCTGAGCAAATCCCAGGCAGGAATTGCACAGAGCTCAGGTTCCAGCCTCTGTTTGTGATGCTGGTGAGCAGTGTCAGTAAACCTTGACACTTTTTAAGAGTGTGAGGGGCTACCCAGCAGGGCAGGGATGCACACTGGAAACAGCAGCTGCTCCTGCCCACAGCTGCATTCCTGCTTCTGTCCTTAGTTACATGCTCATGAGCCTCACAGATCAGTTCATAAGCTGCAAAAATTTCTGTGGGTTGTATCTTTATGGGGTTTCACAATAGTTTGTGTTCTGCTAAAGAATCAATTTTTGGAGTCACATAACTTTCGTTTTCAGAACCTTTTTTAAAAAAGAAGGTTTACAAACTGGGTGTATAAACCCTGGGGACTTTAAAACTGTACAGTTGATTAAAAAGCAAGCATTAAAAAAAAATCCAGCAAGTTTTCCTACTTTAAAAAACAATTTAATTGGATTTTGTAAGGAAAAAAAAAGAAACCAATTAAAAATCTTTAAACTTTTTGTGACAAATAGCATCTTTAATTTTGAATCCCTTGCTCTATTTCCTTGCCTCTGCAATCTTTATGGTAACTCTCAGACCAAATATTCAATATTCACCTTTTCACATAATTTCTTTGAATACAAAAAGATCCAAATGAATAAAAACAAACCAAACCAAATCAAAATAAAACAAATAAATCCAAAAATTAAAACAAGGCTTATATTTTTTGTCTTATTTTTAATGAAAGAATGAAACTCACAGCCTATCCAACTCCCACAGGGGCCTTTTTTTATGCAATCTTAATGATAATTAACTGACAATGATTGATGGTTAGTACTGAAGTAATAGTAGATAAAACTGCCCAATTCCATCCAATTTGCTTTTCTATTTTGTACGAGTCCTTGTTTATTTCTGAATGATATAAAATGAATTATTTGTCCAATTATAATTTCACATTTAAAGTTCATCAGGAATGCATTTGCCCAATTGTTCTGTCATTTTGCTGATTGAGATTTCTTATAGTCAGATTTCATTCTGTGTCAGGTTTGAGGAGGGCAACTACTTTTGCCTTGGAACTACACGAAAACATTCACATTCATTTCCATATATTTTGTAGGCAAAAGTATTTCTGCTGGAAAATGGGCCCTGGCACAGTGAGGCTATACAGAATTCTTGAATGTGTCCATGTGGAATTATGTTGAAGGGAACATGAGTCTTTTTCAGCTTCATTTCAAAATATTGTTGTTAGCATTGTAGTCACCTCTAGGGGTATTTTTTATATGCACTGAACAGTTTTTCTACAAAATCACCTTTGCTGAGAAATTCCCAGAGTCTCACATCCAACTTTGGTCTTGTTGAAACTCACAACTGCTATACACTGTCTAGAATGGCTACATGAAATTACTGCAATTTGTTCTTTATTCTTCAAATCTACTGTTTTAAATAATTGTTGCCATTATGCTGGCTGCATCAGCTTTAAAATTTTGTACATATATTTACTATTTCAAAAGGTTTTTGCAGAGTTCTCTTGCTTTACCTGGAAAATGGTCCAATTTGAAACATGTATATAATAGAGAAGATCTCATGTTTTAAATTTCTGCATCTGAAGGTGAATTCTCTCTAGTATTTTATCACTTCCTGCATTTGAATGATATTATTTTAACTGCTTTTTTGAAAGACTCTTTCTTTCTTTTTTTTATTGGTTGAAAGAAAAATAAGTTCTTTTTAGACATGCAGCATTCCCTTAACAGCTTCACTGCCCTTTCAGTGTGTCATTACATATAACAAAATGTACACACAATGCATCCCTTGGGAGTTGAAGCTTATCATGGTGCAGTACTTTCAAAGTGAGTGTTTTATACCATTTGGCACCCTGAGGACATGTGAGGTGACACCAGTGATCTCTCAGGAGAGACCTCACTGATTTCTTACTGCTCTTGCTGATGAAGAAATTAGTCAATAACTATATTTTGTAAATTCTAGCAGCCTTTTCTTTCTTTCTCTCTCTCCAGTAAGACAGAGGCTGTGGTAAAACTGCATCTGCCTGGGCCTCCAGGCATGTTCAGTTCTTGCCTACCTTTATGCCCTCCTTGATGAGAGCAACAAATCAAGTTCAAGCATCCTGTACTGAGGGATCCTTCACTAGCCAGACACTGCTAAGCCCTGACTACTAGGTGAGACTTCCATGGAGGTCTATCAACAAGTCTCAATCATCCATACAGGTTATTGCTCAGGGACAAGGGACATGTCTTTCTGCCCAGGGGCTGCCTGCTGTCACTGAACCATCCTTTTCCAATACAATCAGTGATCATTTGACACACAGGGGACTTCCAGACTTGCAGGATTATGGCCAATAAACCTTCCCCACTATGAGAAGAACAACCAGTGGCCATGAATCATGCATTTTTCAAGCAATAGAGAAGATGGGCAATACATAAATACCTCCTTATTTTTGAGGAATGCTTTCCTTAAGAATAAACTGGGAAGTGTTGGTCTGTGGACAAGAAAAAATATCCCTGCCTCATGCAGAAATGGCATAATGCCACGGCTTCAGAGACAACTACAAACAGAAAAAAAATTACTGAAAAAAAACTGAAGGTGTTTTGTTGGGATTTTTTCCCCATTCAACTGATGGAAGAAAGCAGCAACAGCAAATGATTTTGTGTAAAAAGAAGCCTTTCTTCCAAGTGACCTGAAATGAAATGTTTCCTCGTCACACATTGCAAGCAAAGTAAGGGACACAGAAGCATAGAATGGTTTCAGCTGGAAAGTATCTTAAAGATCATTCAACTTTTTTTACTTAGTGAGAAGCAGCACAAATAGAAAAGACTGAGTGACCCCACTTCACTTCCCCCAGTTTAAAATATTATAGGAATTCTGACATCTATGAGCAAATGGGTGACTTAAGTTCAAAACCCATCAGGTAAAGGTAGAAAAGGACCTCAGCTCTTCCAAGTGCTAACCTCTGTGCTGCTCAAAGGGTTGAGAGGCCAGGGCAGCTACATCTTCCGCATTATAAATTTTTAGTATCAATTTCTTTCATCAGAGAAAATTACTCATGAAAATGACAAAAATCAGTGCTTTTAAACAGGTTTCTTCTAATTTTATGTATACGCACCTATCATATCTGTGTAAGTAACATCAGAAACATATAGTAATGAAGACAATCATCCAATTATAAAGAATTTGTTATCTGACACAATGTTGAATTTCTTCACAACAAACAACAATTATAAAATGCATCCAAGACTTATGGAGAGAATGATATGTTCATATTCCATGGTACTTCAGGTATGACAAATAACACCTGAGATCATTTTTAGATCTAACGCCACAGGGTAAAAGACATCCTTAATTTTATGTTGATAGGTCATTATAAAACAAAATAACAGATAAACTGACCTCCCAGATCCCGTTTTGAACTATGTCTTGATCTCACCAAAGCATGGGTTCAGATTTATAAACTTCTGTCAATGGGACTACTTTCATGTTTTGATACTTTTACAGCTTCAAGAGAAGCCAGTTACCAGGCAGGTACTTCTTAGTGAGATAAGGAGTTTTAAAAAGGCTTCATGAGTTCCAGGATAGAATTTAATTTACCTATACAAGTAGTTGTTCTGCTGCAAAACCCAGAGAAACCTTCTTGTACTGCAGAATCATGACTGTTCTCTTCATTGCCTAAATCGGGCATCAGCTTTTCTGTTCAATGCTTAGGTCCACAGAGCAAAGAAAGATGAAAGAGAGGGACTTAACCTCATTGTGTCTTGTCTGTTGTTAATTGAGAGGAATAATTTAGAGGAGTTTGAAAGGAGAAAACAGGCACCAAACCACACTGGAAACAGTAGCATTGATGTGCACTAAAGAGCAATGTGAAGAGAGAGCAGTAAATTAGATATTCCAGCACCTAGTTTTAAACTTTCATTTCTGAAGGTTTGGACCAGGTCTGTTGTCCTAGTTCCTGTTGCATGTTCCTACCATGCAAGCAATGGAAAACGAACATGTCAGCTATGCATAACCTGAAAGAGACCAAAGAACCCTGCTGTGACCCCAGTTCAATTTGCAGAGCTGAGATTTTACAGATAAGAAGAGGACAGTCCTCCAACTACACATAGCAGAACAACAAACAACACCCAAAGCCCAGGTCATTTTCTCTGGGAAGTTTCTTTTCAAAACAGATGTATTTAGCTAAAGACATTTCCTCCTCCTTTCCTTTGAATTTCTGATAGGCCTAGAAGAGAGCCCTTCTATTTGAAGCAGAATACTCACAGGATTGCACAAATGTCTGCTCCAGTAATGGGAACAAGGTTTATTTCTACCTCGCTTTGTCCCACTAAGTTTCAGGCCAGATTTTCTAACACAGTTTGAAGGTTGTTATAACACAAGCAACCAGCCTCTTTCCAGAGTGGTCATGTTAAGTGATTGAAACCCCCGCTGGTGTTACAACTCTGTATTTGGAATTCTATTCTTACTGGACATTTTGCTTGACAAAATAATATCTAGGTAGGTACAGAAGTTCCAGGTTCTATGTTGTTATACCCATTTGCACAGGCATGCACAAATTTTGAGCCAGCATTACTTTGCCATCATGTTATATTGGGGAATTGGAAGAATGAAAACCAGCCTCTACTAAACTTGGTGATTCATTCAAACAAGCTTTGTTTCAGTAAAGCAAAATTTGTACCAGTCTACATCCCAATTATCCCAGACAAATCTGCCATGATTTGTAATTACATTATTATTTTAAATTAATCCATCCATGAATTACAGTTGTCTTTTGTTTATTCACTTGTTTAGGCTGGTCTAAAAAAATGAGCAAAGCTTTTAACCATTTATAATAAAGGCAAAATGACCAAAAAGACCTACTTTTTTTTTTAGTTTGCATTAATGAGTTCATCCCAAAATATATATGCAATAATAGAGGAAATTAAGTTATAAATGTAGGGATGTGCTCCAAGACACCATGAAAATCTGCATGCAAATGCATAATAATCACAAATCTACATTATTACAATATTAAAAAATACCTACAATTAAATTATCATGTGGAAATAATCATAATGTTATTGGAAACTCAATTATTGTGGCAACCCTTGTCGGGGAATTAGCAGGCTATGGCAAAGGCAAGTCAGACCTGAATTCATCAAATATATATTATCACAATATTACATGTTCACTTCGATTCCATGCAAAGACAAACATCCTCACTCACTAGTATCTGCTCAATGCATTTGTATTATTCATGAACAACTCTGTGATCTATTATACATACAAAACTGATTGTACGCTGCTTGCCTGGGGCTACAATGCAGAGACACAGAATTAATTTTATTATATACACATGCATGATAATTGTGTAGAATTCGGTCAAATATCAAACTCTGCTCCTGTGCTCCATTATTTTACTTTCCAAAAAGAGGTCTAAGGTCAGCAGCAATTTCTCTTTGGTGACAGTGAAACTCTTTGTCATTTAGAGTAGAAAGTTCCTGGGTACTAACGAGCCTGGTTCTGTGATGAATGGTCACACATTCCCTTTCCTTTTCAACCCCCACTCATCAAAGGAAAAATGTAACTTTTATTGAGATTCTCAAGAATTCCTTGCTTCTCATGCACACAGAAGTCACTTTGGGCTGCAGACTTAGAGACTTCATTTGCCAAAGATGGAGGCAACTTTTTCATTTGTTTTGTAGACTTGGCTAAAATTGTGTGAGAAGATGATCAATACAATTAGGGGAACTTATTTGCAGCTGTAAGAACCTCTGGTATTTTCAAGACATTTAAGTAAAATCTCTAAAAATGTTTTCACAGAACCCTCTCCCCTGCTTCAAGTTTTCACTAAATTTAATTTAAAAAAAAAACAAAAACAAAACCAACTAACTCCCTTTCTTTAATAGCACAAAGGACTTATGGGAAGGCCTCCAAATACAGAAAAGCCAGAGAGACAAAGATTAGTGCCATATAAGACATTTGTAACTGTTTGAAGATACTAAGAGGTAGAAATGCATCAAAATTAAGAAGGAACATGAACAAGGCATATTTCAAAGTCCTGGCACAGATTAAAATTACATTTAAAATCAGCAGAACACTCAACTTCAATATATTACAATTTAGGTGGCTGTCCAGTTTAGGGGACTAAGTTGTATGTATAAATTTTGGCAACAATATCTCTTGTCACTGGAATTCAGAAATGGGTATCAATTTGCACATTGCACAAATAACCATTAGAATGCATCTAGCCTAATGATCCAAAAAAGTTATTTCAGGAGTGAGAAGAAGTAAAAGGTTATCCTTAACTGAAAAAAGAAACTGTCCAGTGTGAGATTCCGCATGCTGAATTAAAAATCAAACCCTGAAACCTCTCTTGTAGTTCCACTCCTCCATCCACTATCCAGGGTTTTGGATATCATGCTCTGAATCCCTGAGTTTTAAAACTGAGAAACTCTTGCTCCTTGCTGAGTGCATTTGGAGTACAGTCCCACTCAGGCATATCCAAAACCCAACTTTGCATTACTGCTTTCAACAGTCACAAGCAAAAGGGCCTCTCCAATGCATTTAATATTATAGATTCATAACATTTTAAGAAATAAACTGTTACAAAGATTCTAAAGGGTCTCTCCTAGTCTACTCATCATCCAGGAAAGATTTAAACAACCTCATCTTTAAATCTATGTTTTGTATGCTTATGTCATGACCAGAGTCCATCATTTTCACAGTTCCAAGAACAATGCAGGGTGGTCTGCATTTAGCAATATGTGGCTTGTAAGTTTACCACAACACCACTAATTTACTATAAATCCATACAATTGTCACTGTCCTAATTGTAAAATGTGATTGACACATAGGAAAATCTCAGGAAGGAGGAACTGAACAAATCCCTTGCATAGCTACATCACAAAAGGTAATAAGTGAACGTGTTAAGATGGGCTGTTTATCTTGGCTGACTTGTGGCCATCAACAACAGAAACAGCAAAGACACAGTTCTGACCAGTCTCCCAGGCAGCAATTTAGCTGACTGAAATGCTGGGGATGCAGAAGAGAAGGACTTGTGTAAAAGAACATCTCAGTAATGCATTTTGTCACTCAAGTGTATTATAACTCCATTCTGTTCTTGAATATTTCTGCTTTTAGGTTGGCAGAAGCTACAACTATTTTAGTGTAAGCAACTATTACAAGAGGGTTGACATCTTTTAAATATTCCTCTTTTCCACAGTAAGTCCATGTTTATTTTCTGCCATTTCAGAAACAGGTGAGCAGCAGGACCTTATAGCTCAGGCAGCATAATTTACCTTCAACCTTTGCTGTAAAAGTACACAAGTTGTTGGGGTGCATGGAATATTTCTCCCACAGTTTGGCAGGCTCTGGAAAGTCAGTAAAGATAATGGGGATAAAGGCCCTAGTGAAACTGCTCATTTTGTCATCATTACCCCAGTTCCTGTGAGGGCTGAGAGTTGAGTTCAGTTAAAAATACAAATTTTAAAAAATTTCATTGGACCTCACCCAAAACACCAAAACTCTAAGAACATTAAGAGGTCAAACTATATGAGAGGAAACACTTTTATTCAACCTGAGACTGTTGCTCAGTTTGATATGCCTGAAAACACCTCCGAGAGTTACCCATGGCATTCTGGAACTTTCTCACTGACCTTCAACTTCCAAAATACACTAAAACATACAAGGAAAAAACCCATAGCTGCTAAGCCACATTTTCCAAGCTTCTAAAATAAACTAATTTTAAAAATCCTATTGTCTTTAACTGTTTTGTCCAACTCCACTTATTAGTAACCACAAGAAGCACTGGCTGAAAAGCAAATTCTTGCAAAGACTGGTTATTTCCTCAGTTGATATTTATTTTGCTTGTATCCATAGAAGTACTACATGGAAGGAGTGTGCACACACAGAATAACTCCTGGCTTCACTTTCCTGCCAGCTATCAGACAGCATTGCTCATGCACAAATCTTTCGGTATTTAATATTCATAAAGCAGAAGCATCTACTGATCCCAGTTAGGATCAAGAAATTTTATGAGATGTACAAAACAAAGATTATCACCATGCTGCCACAAAGAAATTATAATTGGACAGACTGACAGACTAATTATTTCTACACTAGTTGTTAAATGAAATGTGTTTCTTAATCTTATTCTAGGCACTCCTTAATACAAATATGACACTATAGGTAGCTCTGTGCAGTAATGAAGGGCACTCTTGCAGCAAATGCAGAACAGTGCTCTACTTCAGCAGCTACTGAGGCAAAACAGTTGCTTTGTTTTAACAGCAGTTTTCTGTAGTTTGGTGGGGTGGGGTGATATTTTCATTGATCTATTATATCTCAGTGGAAAGTTACATGATAGTATCAGTCAACCTGAATACACTTTAAAAGATAATTCTTTTTCAGTTCAAAAGAAAAATTGGCTAACATTGACAGCAATATTCATTTTGACTGTCTTCCTAAAGGGAAAAATTTGACATTTGGTTTCAAAATCCAGCAATATTTTTGAGATGTGACCCTCCTCCAATATATCTTTCCTCAAAGGAGGTGACATCATAACAATTTGCTTGTGCTTACTTACTCTTAACAATGACCAAAGGGTTTTTCTAGTTCAAGAAGTATGGGGGAAAGAAATTAAAAAATCTTTATGTAGCACTCTTGGCCATGATCAACCCCTTGAATCCTTCTTGAGAGGCACGTGAAGAAAGAACAGGCTACCTTTCAGGCAAGTTTAGTATTTAAGCATTCTTTAGGAAACCATTGTTGAGAGAGAGCAGCGTTCCCTAGGCTGAGCAGAGAGTGAGATGGGATCAGAGCTCAGGAATAATGTTTCCCAGTCACATGTGACCAGCAGCTCTCTTCTGTAGCCCACTAAAGGCCTCTGGCAACCTGAATTCCCCAAATGAGGCAGTAGAGGATGCTCCTTCAAATATCTCCTTGATGCCAAAGATGTTTCTATGGTAATTCTGCATTCAAAGTTACTGGTTCGTGTTGCATGAGAGGCTACACAAGGGCCCAAGGAAATGAATGAACCTATCTAAGGTTGTGCATACCCAGGGGGCTCCCATAATTTTTGGGTGCACAGAAATACAAAGACGGAATAATGACAATGTTGTGCTGCACTTCATCTGTTGAATTACTTCAATACCTTGCTCACAGATGTGTGCATGTGAATCTAATCAAACAAACTCCTCGTAGACAGCAGAGATTATTTTGAGAGATTATTCCTGCTTCTGCTACAGGAAAAGAAGCATCAGCCTTTCATAACTTCTTGAATACAGGGAGGTGTGTGTACATGCATACACCAACAGGCACATATCCTTCCCTGTATATGTACCAAAAAATGTGAGAATAAAATTTTTCCTCTGTATGGCACATTATTTTCATAAAGGATGATTAAAAGCAGACCTGCCTTTTTATGCAGAAAAAAACCCCACACCAAAACATGTTTGATTGTTCATCAAGATAATCAAAATCAATTATACAAAAAAAAAACCAAATTAAAAACAAGGAAAGGGGGGGAAAGGGAAAGCTGGCATGATCAAAAATAAATATCTGAAAAAAGGTGATCTTTCTGTATGCCTTAAAATCCTAGAATAGGAAATTTTCCCGTACCTTTTCTTCTTGAATCATATTTTGCTTCCAATCCTAAAATAGCACGTTCAACTATACAATTTGCTGTTCAATAATAATGACTCACATTGCCTTTTAAATGCATACAAAAAAGTTGCATCTTTTTGTTTTCATTTTCCCTGCGTGTTTGTTGCATACTGACATCAAATTCCCTGCAGGCATCCTAACCTTGCAATTGGAGAAACAGCGCTCCAGGGTTTTCCACATGTCTGATACACCTGGATAAAAAGTGCTAATTGTCACCAACTTCCATTAAATGACAGCAGTAAGGCACAAAATATGCTTGATTTGCAGATGCTAGTGCCACTGGGAATTAGCAGCAGATTAATAATTGTGCAGACCTTGAACATTCCCCTGGCACTTCCAGCCTGGGTTTCCAGTGAAACGTCAGACTACAAGGCCCTTGTTTTTACATTACTTTCCTGAGGAAATCAGGCTTAGGCATTTGCACTCTTTCCCTGTGTGTGTTTGGCTGTCCTACCTTCCCACAATAATTTCTGATCAATTTGAATAAATTTTAAAGGGAAGTAGAGGTTGCAAACATACAGTGTCCTTAGCAGTTTTGTGAAAAACAGGCAGCTGAGTAGATATAATCAAGCCTGAGCCTAAGAGTTTCAAATATCCTGGTTTTTTCAAATTCAGGTATTCTTGAAGACAAATAAACCCTAATTCTATTCAAATTTTGTAGACTCTGAAAGTAGAAGGGAGATGTGCCATGTCACATATTCAGCTGGCAGCAACCTTGTATCCAGCCACCTTTATGGGTCAGGTCACAAACTAGGTTCCCAGTTTGTGGTGACTTTTTCCTTTTTACAAACCTATCTGCCAAAAAACTCCCTTTTCACTTTGAGGCTTTGGATGGGCATCAGGAGCCAGCTTCTTGCACAGGTTCACCCTTGCTCTCTTTTCCTCCAGATAAATTCAGGGGCCAAGGCTGTACCTTCTCTCCTCTCTTCTTGATCTGCTGCTGCTGCTGTTTCCTCTCTGCTCGGCACACACGAGGACACCACCCCTATGGCATGCAAGGCAGCTCGGGTGGCATTGCAAAGCTCATTTCTGCAGGCAGCAACATGATTACAGTGAAGGTGAGGGTGAGGTTGGGCAAATGTGTTTCAACACCTCTTTCTTTGTATTTATCACTGTGCCATAGCATTCCTGCAGCCTGGCCTGCTGCTGCTCCAGCTGCCTATGCAAACTCCTGATGGAGCGCAGCAGCAGGAGCCGTCGGTACATTGCTAGCTGGAGCCGGTACTTCTCCTTTTCCTCCTTCTTCTTGTTTTCTAAGGTCTCCATTGCTGTTGTGGTCTTCATCCAAATCACATGGCCCAAACTGCAGGAGGCCATGCTGCTCTCAGTGCCACTCCCTGCCTGCTGGGTGTCAGTCCCTGCCTGCTGGGCCTCACTGGCCTCATTGGGCACCCTCGGGACCTGCAGCACCCCTGAACTCAGTTTGCCACTGCAGCAGGGGCTTTTGGCATGCAGGGAGGCAAGGTCCGTAGGCAGCAGGTTATCAACTGCTGCAGGGCATGAGGAGGCACCTAAGGATGCATCTACAGCTGCCAGATGATGCTCAGCCAGCCCAGGGGCTGTCTTCTGCACCTGGCCACCACAAACCACTTCTGGGCCAGTCGGAGATTTTAGCTGGGCCACTGCCCTGCTGGAGAGGACAGACAGTCTTTCTGGTACTGCTGAGATTCCCTTGTTTTCATCAAGGCTGTCTAGTGAAGGGCTGGCAGAGCAACCAGGGGATGCTGTTACAGCAACTTGAGTGGGAAACCTGTCTTCATCATCACTGCTGTTATGGCTCTCCTCTTCATCTCTTGATATTACAGCTGCTCTCTCAGCCATTTAATGCATTGGCTACAGAAACTTTCTGTGGACAAAGCGGAAGTAAAAGGATTTCATTTTTACATACACACACGAGAAGCCCAGTGCAGAGTGACATTTGAAGAAAGAACCTCTTTTTATATTTAAGCAATGGACCTATTACTTTTCTAATAAAGCACAACCCTTGGGTCACTTCAGGCCATTTCTTGTGATTTGCATTAGATGTTCTTCGAGACACAACATTAATCCAATAATAATTAAAATGATATACTGTACTATTAACATTCTCAAATCTTTAAAGGCAAGCGATCTATCCCTGCAGCACTGGCTGTGCTGACTAATTAAACAGAATACAGTTGTAAATGGGCATTGTAAGCACTTCTCCCATTTAAGAACACAGCTCTAACAAGTGTGGTTTGTAGAGATGGGCGAGTTATCAGGATTGATCAGCTTTAAAGGGAGGTGGACGTACCACAAACAGCAGGTTGCATTTAAATGCCCTCTCCAAGATTAATCTGCCGGCTACCAGTTTGTTTACAAGGTTGCCTTTCCCCCTCCTATTAATTCTAACAGTAAAGCTATATTAGCGCCATGCTAGCCAAAGAGAGGAAAAAGAAACCAAGCACTTACCGAGGTTACAGGGGGGAAGGAAAAGAGTTACAGTGCATTATGTCTGTGTATCATATTTTCTTGAATGTGAGTCAGCACAATCTGGAACAGAAACATCACAGTGCTGGAGCAGGAGCAGCAGCAGCATTACGCTGTTCCACCCAGCAACAACACAGTCAGTCCCAATCACAGAGGAGTGCAGGGCTGCTTTCTTCCTCCTCAGTGGGCATTCCTTCCTGGCGTGCATCTTTTATGTCATCTCTGAGCACCAAAATGAGTACCAGGATTGGATGGCACTTTTTTCCCACCTCAAAACCAAACACACCTGATTCACCCATTCTACAGGGGCCAATACCTATGGCCCTTCCCATCCTTGACAGCCAGCAAGGCGGTAGCGCAGCTTCAAAAGAGGATGAGGTGTTTTGGACTCCTAGTGTGTGTGTTTTCTTTCAGAAAAAAACCCCAAGCTTAGATAAACTTCAGCTGCATGAATAAGCTAAACCTAAAAATAAAATAAGCATTCAGCAGCAACCAAATGCTAACCATGAAGACAGGCAGAAGCTGTAGATCGAAGTGGTTAATGTACACCCATGTTTAATGAGGCTGGCCTAATCTTTAAAGAGCAGCACTACATCCAACTAAATCATCCCACAAAACAATAAACTTTATCTGCACTTCTGATATTCAGAAAAGCTACCTTCAGCATCATCACTTCTTGTAGTGCCAGGAACAAAATTCACAAATTATCTACCTGCATCTACTTCAATCAATTTACCATAGGGCTTCAGTTGCCCCAAGACTTTCTCTACTCCATTCTCTAATATAAATAGAAGAAAGAAGCAATCCAAAATACTATCTAAAATATTCCAGCAGCTGGAAAAGAATGAAAGTAGATCCTATCTTCACTTCTTTGTGTGCTGCAACACAGATAATAATTTCTTATTTTTCATCTGTACTGACTAGCCTTCTTTCTGATGAATCTGCTAGTATATGCTTACAAACTTGAACACACAAAGCCTGGTTAATATTAATTCAGATTTATACCTTGAGATGTAAGTTGAATGCATTTTTTGGTGCAAGATATAATTTGCACTGAATTTCTAAAATAAACTAAACCTACTGTGTTTATGTGCCAAATCATGCTGCAGTTTATATAAATAATGTAAGAAAAAGATTAATATCCAGTGAGCTAATATACAGTGCAAGTTTATATCTTGGTGATTCCCATTTATCTGAATCACAAGCTATGGTAATTGAAGAATATGGAATTCAGATAACGGGGATTTTACTGTATTAACACATTGAAAAGGTTCATTGTAATGCAGCATTATGTAGAGAGTCCTTTGGTTTCAGCTTCTCTCATCTCCAAAGCACTGCAGGAATATCTCCCACTACAAAGAGGACAGGGGATGGGTGCTAAGGAGTGTACCTGATCTCTAGCTGTCTCAATACTTTTCTGTAATCTATGGCATTCTGGTCCTCCCTTCTACCTCTGTAACAATTTGCTGCAAATAAGTATTTTCTAATAGTCTAACAAGGCACGAAAAAACAGAGTTTTGCTTTCCAGAGTGTTTTTTAATCATTTTAGTTGTTTGTTTGTGGGTTCCTGTGTTTTTTTGTTTGTTTGTTATTTCTGTGCTGCTTAATTTTTTTCAGCAAAATTTTAGTCAGCACTCTTTAAAGAGATGTGTGGGGGACTAAAAAAGTCATTTTGCACACCGAATTAGTGTCACCAAAAATAATAATAAATGTTTTTTACTTGTGGATCTGAATGGAATAAACAGCATCTGATAAAATCAACTAAACAATAAAATTTCAGACAAAATTCATTGAGATAGATGGCTTTTCATAGAATATTATGGCTTCAGCTGTAATTTATTAAGCTTAATAGCAAAAAAATATTCAGTCTATTAGACTTTGAGAATCACCAAAATAAAAATACTGTAAAAATTAAATATTTGTTATTGCTAAAATAAAACTTCTTTTTATAGTAAGAGCTGTATGTATGTTTCTATTATTACCCTTCCCTCCATTGTTCAGAATTTCATAAAATCTCATCTAAAGGACCAGATGGAAAGTTTCCATCCTCAGTTTCTGCCTAAAGGAAAATACATACTAAACACTTCAGCCAAAAAATAGAGATGCCCCTGTACAAAATGGGGAGCAAATCCAGTTTTACAACTGGGAAGACTTAAAGAAACCTTTCAGGAGAAAGGTGTCTTGTGTAACTGACAGACTGGAGAAGAAGGAACAAGACCAGACCTCTTTTCAATGGAAACATGTAAATGCTTGTTCTGAGACGACACAACGATTCCATTCACCTAAGACTGTTACCTTGATGAAGCAGCTCCTACATTTTATCTCCCTTTTATTTGCAATTTGACAGAGCAATAGAGACCTGAAAAGGCCTTATGTTAATTTCTTCTTCAAAAATCACATTGTGCTATTTCCCTGATGAAGAAATAAGAGAGTTTGCTGTTCCTCCTAAGAACTTGTCTCAGGCAGACTCTGCTCAATACCACTTGCTCACCCTTGTACTTGTTTCTCTGTTTTGAGAACTTTTCCAGGCAGAAGCTGCTTAAGATTTCGGTGAACATTTAAGTCAGACCAACACACCGAGAATTTCAGGCAGGTAAAATGAAAGCCAAGATGCCTCTGGTTGAGGTTCATTGCCTTTCATTACCACCCACACACAGGTTGATGCAACTGCAGCAGTTTCAAGGTGTCAATAGAGCCTGGGGACCCACCTCCAAGCTGTCAGTCTTGCACACCCCTGAGAGGTTTATGTTAGCAGAGGTTTTTAATCCATCACACTCTTTCAGGGAATAGCTACAAGAGGTGCTGGGAAACCTGCAGGCTCAGGAATGTAAGCTGGAAGTCTCTGTGCTTGCAGGCTTATGGAATGAGTGAGCCATCACAGTTGGGTTTTGTGTAGTAGCAGAAAAGGCCTGGTCACAGGGGAGGCCCTGCAGATAGCCAGGATAAGGATGTATATATCTTTTCCAAATATGATGCCATTCTCAAACATGGACACATGTGAGGACAGGAAGCTGCTTGGGCTTTTTATTTCATTGAGTACAAATATTTTACTGAATTCCAAAGCACAAAAACACATTTACAAACAATTGAAGGTGAAATGCGCATTGGTGAAGATAGGCCATTAAAAGACCAAGGCCTGGGATGTTATGTTGCTTTGTATTTCACTTTGGGGAGTATTTTTAACAAAATATTTAAAAATAATCTTTTACACAGTAGTGTAATTACATATTTTATATTAATTTCTCTTAAAGATCAAAAGCCATAGTTTGTCTGTTAATGTAGACACTCGCATGGCCTTCTGTGAGCTCAGTGAGATCCACGTGTGTGCATCTGAGGCCTAAATTTTTCCCCAAAGATTCTTTAAAATCCTTTTGCAGGGCAGTAAGTTATGGAAGAAAGTCCTATATTCCCTTTCTTCTGCCTTCATACCCAAAACAGGCAGGAATTATTACAGGCTGCTCTGCATGGCACAGGATGGCAACAGTATCCCAAGGGGCAGTGGCCAGCCAGGGATTGCCAAAACTCTGTTCTCACACTCGTCCACACCCAGGAGTTTCTCCACTCCTTCTACAAACAGAGAAATAAGAAATTGAGCCCACTGAAGCCATCAAGAAGTGCTCTAGATATTTCAGGGGAAGGGAAAAGCATTGCAGGACATCTCTATGGCTTTCAGACAGAAGGAAATTAGAAATAGGTACAGAGCTGAGGTCCAATTATGTGTTCCGGAAACGTTTCATAAAAGTGGAGGGAATACATGATTTTACCAGTTAAGAAAGGTTCAATGGCTTTAAACACAAGAAATAGAGGTATTTGAGCAGACTGGCTTTATATAAAGGGTAAAAGACATTGAAACAGTCTGCCACAACTGGTAAAAATTAGCAGGCTTGCTGCCAGTCTCAACAGAGCTGCATGTCAGAGGTACAAATCTCTAAAGGAGTATGCTCACAATGCATTTAGTCTGAGTTTGAGTTGCATTTGCAAGCTTCAAAGTCATAAGACTGCAGGTGCCAAAGTGACCCAAACACTAGGAAGGGCTTGATGACAACTCTCACTGCAATATTTCAGCAAGTCTACCCCTAACTATGCTTGGGCTTAGCTATTCCCAGGTACACAAAATGAAAAATACATTTATATGGCTTTATAAATATATTTTAGAAGTGAAATGTTTTGATTTTTCCTCAAGGCAGCAGCTGTTCTCCCTATCGTCTATGTGGAAAGCATTAGTTTATGATTTCAGTCACCACTCACCAAGTGAAAGAATAACAGCATCATTGCCCAAACCAGCATAAGCCCACATTCCTGCCACCAGATCCACAGATTGGTTGTGCTTTTATGCTGAAGCAGCCACAAAGGACTTTCCAAAGTCTTGTTATGAACTCAGGGATCTACTTCAGCCTGCACAACGAGCAGCTGAAGGTTGTCATAGAGGCCAAGATGGAAATGGACAACCCATGGATACAAAACTCTGGGATTTTGCTTGATTTTTCTCCCATGTCAGCAGACCAACATGTACTAGGCAGACCCAACTGGCATCAAATGGGCCAAACAGACTGCAGAAGAAGCATTTTAAATATAGTTCTTAAAAATTCCGTACATTTCAACATGAAGGATACCTCACATTTCTAGAGTGGGTTAAGAATGATTTGCAGCAAGGACGTCCACAGTGTATACCCCACAAATTAGTGGGGGGACAAATAGAAATCATTATAGTGACTTAAAAAACCTTGAGAATGGCCAGTTTACCCCACTCACTTTTTCTATTTCTAATGGAGAGTATATAATAAGAATTAATATATAATATAATATAATATAATATAATATAATATAATATAATATAATATAATATAATATAATATAATATAATATAATATAATATAATATAATATAATATAATATAATATAATATAATATAATATAATATAATATAATATAATATAATATAATATAAATATAATATAATATAATATAATATAATATAATATAATATAATATAATATAATATAATATAATATAATATAATATAATATAATATAAATATAACATAATTTTTTCATTTTCATACCAAAAAGGAAAATCAAATTATACACTGAAAAAATTATGAATTGCGGAAAATAATTTCCCCTGACTGTTAAGTGAAAAGGAAATTCTAAAGTATCAAAGGTTACATTTTTTTTCTATAATAAAGAAAATACTTTTTGTCATAGTAGCAATATTGAAAGTATTTACAGTGTGATGGTCCTGCTTCTATTTTTTTTAAACTTAATTTTGTAGAATACCCATCATTTTGTTCAGGAAATATAAAGTGAGGGAGAGAAGAAAATGCAAAAGAATTTAAAGTAGAAGATTGTGTAACCTGAGATTGCAGTCTTCCTATGGGGAAGAGACTAAAAATTTGTTCCTGCAGAAAAGATGGTACTTGAAATATTTTGAGTAACCTCCAGTATTAAAAGATTTAAAGGTGTTGTTTCTATACTGCAAGAACTCCATGCCTGGCAGGTGAATACTGGATTACCCAACCTAGCTGTTAGATTTCAGATGTGAAAATGAGTGTGTAGACAACTCACGTGCCTAGTTACAGTTCACATCCGGTATGCATTGAGAGAAAAATCCTTTCTTCTAATGAATATGTAAACTGACTATGTAATTTTTTGGTAATTGATGCTTATCCTTGCTTTCATTTTGACACTTGATCATAACTGACAAACTGGCAGCTGAGGAAGAAGAAAACTCTAAGCTGTAAGAATAATAAACAGAGCGCAGTGAGAGATGGAAAAAAACTCCAGCATACATGGGAGGAAAACTTCAGGAAGTGGGGCCAAGCCATAAATGGATTTAAAAAATTGTTTGGTGTTTCTACAACTTAAAATAATTTTTTTAAAATTAACAATATTAAATGTGTGTCAATTTTCTGCCTTAGCTATTAAACCAAAATGGTATGTGAAGAGAATATTAAGAAAATTACATTTAATAAAAAAAGTTTTGTTTAAAAACAGTTTCAGATTAAGCACCTAAAGAGAAAATAAAAAATGGATGCAGTCATTCTCTTTGAGCTTAACCATTTCCACAACTACTAAATTGACTCATGAGAAGCTTAACTCTGGAGGTCAATATCAAGGACTGAAAAGTGTGCACCTACAAACACCTTCTCAGAAATTCTACTTTCTCATTCAAAATGCCTTGTTGCAGAGCCATACAGTTTTACTAATAGTGTCTACATGGACTCACCTGCTGTCTGTTGTCCACATATAAACACCAAAAAAAAAATTCCCCAAGGTCATTTGGGGCTGAGAAGAAGGTCAGGCTTGCTCACTCCTTAATAACTTTGAAGCTGCTAATGTGACTGAGACGGATGAGAGGGAGTAGGATACAAGCCTGTCTGTCAGCAAAACACATGATCTCAGCAATGTGAGATAAAGTGTAATTGATCTAAATCTCAGCTACAGCAGTTAACAGACTCTAAGAGGGAGAGAAGGCACTTGGACCACAGGGCTTGTACTTGTTCTTACTTTGCAAAATAGACATTGCTCAGCGACCTGGATTTTTGCAGCTTGCTTCCAGTGGTTACTACAGATAGTATTTTCACACCAGCAGTTTCATTTATACATCCAGAGGCTCTCTGCTGAGTCTCTGTCAAAGTCCAATTCATTACCCGATGAATTATCAGCTAAAACCCTACCACTTTTCTATAATAAAAATTTTTAAGAGATTAGAAAGTAAGAGAAAAAAGATAGACATATATATATCTATACACATATATATATACACATAAAATTAATGAAAAATAAGCTTTTTAATGTTTGGATATTTATTTTACAGATGTGTATCCACAGATACTCATTTCTTAAATAAGAATAAATATGGAGTGTGATTTCTACTTAATTGAACAGAGAACAGGCTAAGAAAGAAAATGTAGATCCCAATGCCACTGAAGTCTCAGACTGAACAGAAAAAAATGCATCCTTCCCAGAAAGAGTGAGCACAATTAGGTTCTGGATGTCAAAAAGAGGTAATGCTTCCGTGTATCATTTATGTTGCCTGCAGCCTTGTCTGCTCGAACCTTGAACCATGGTTGAACCTCCCTGAGCCCCAAGCAAAGGTCCTGCTAGAACCCCACTGGCATGTGTGGTTCAAATTCCTCCTTGTGCCTAGAAGACACCATCAAGCTGTTATTAACTCTAGTGACACCAGGGCACAGTTTTATCCTCAGTCATACTTTTACTGAGCCTGCTTGAGATCTACCTGAAGAGCATTAAAAGAGCACAGAACATAAGCATTGCCATCTGTCAGTGTATTATCTGTCACCTTGCAAGCTTTCCCCCATCCTTTCTATACCCTCTGCCAAGGCACCACCAGCACCACCTTTTTGACTCCTGAAGAGCTCTCAACACTTAGCGTAAGTGTTGTACTAATTAAGACATTGAGAGCAGTAAGCAAAAACCATAATGTCTGGCCTCACACTTAGCAAATTACTCACAGTTCCTTGCTTCCCTTCACAAGATTGTCTCGATAACAACCATTGCCAGTAGGGATCTGAGGCAATGAGTGTAGCAAAAAACCCTAACAAATACATGCCTACATATGTGAGCTCCACTTCCCTAGGCAAAAATAATGAGCCAAATGAGTGAAGGATCTGCTGCTCTCTTATGTATGGTAGCTGTGTATACACTGACGTGCAAGAAGCTTCCAGAGACTTCTGTCACAGCTTGTCAAATTGCCACAGCTTGTCAAATTACTGATTTCAGAAACTTGTACTACTCCCAAATGAAGGTTGCTGCTTTGTCATTTTAGAAAGGTGGCACACCTCTGAGCTTCTTTCAGTGTAGGTTGAGGGAATGACTTCATGTTATGTATGCCAGAAGGAGGTGGAATTGGCCAAGTTGAGCAAGTTAAGGCAATCCAAAGCTTTGAGACAGGGCAAAAATAAATCTATGTGGAAGGACACAGTACAGGCATAAACAACACCCACACAGCCTATCTGAGGTCTTGCTTTCTTGCTTGGAAAAACAAACTCCTTCTGAACTCTGTTCATTTTTACAGACAAAGCCTTCAAGCTTAGTGGACAAAAGTACAAGTCATAAGTACAGGACACTTAATCTAGGTAATTTATCTCATCCTTTAGTGTTTTCAACACAGACAGGAGGAGCTGCCACTTGGAACAGGCTTCCTCTAACTTCACTTTCAAATGACATGAACTTGCAGATGACTAAGTATAGAGCAGTTCACCTTAACCATGAGGCATGTATTAATGAGAGACACTAAAAGATCAGCCTTAGCACAGCTCAAACAGGAACTGTTCTCACCCATGAAGAGGGTGATTGTTGCATGGCTACAGCCAAATAGCTTCCAGCAACCTGTGTTTTAGGGGTTTCTTGTGCTTGGTGCTGCATCTAGATAACTGCATTTGACAGTCGTTGATGGAACAATTTTCCTAATTCCCCCTTGAAGAAAATTATGCATTTTGGCTTCTATAACATCCCACGGCGATGAATTCTGCAATCTAATTTTATGTTGCACGACTAGCATTACTGACAGAGCAAGCCCCACCTTTCCAGGGATTCAGTAACATGCTGACACCATCTTACTTTTGTCTCATTTAATCCCATAAGTCATAAGCAATACAGCAAAATTTTCTACAGCTATCTGGATTTTTCCCCAATATCAAAAAGCTCTTTTAAAGCAATGGCTGTCAACAGGGAAATGATCTGGTGTACTTTTTCACAGTGTTGCATTATTCACATAGCTCATTCTACCATAAACCTCAGGACAGCTGAGACTGTTCAGCAAAGGTGGCAAATAATAAATAACAAATAGCTGTTTTCAGAAAGAAATGTGAGGCTTGAAGGGGACACAGAACCCTCCCACAGTCCTGGAATAGCCCAAAAAGGAAACAGTGGAATTTCCCTGGAAGAGAAAACCTAGGAGAAACCAGTAGGAGTTTTGGAGAGAGATTGAATAAGAAAAAGAGACAGGGAGAAGGCAAAAAGATGTCTTTAGATTTCCATTAAAATTAAATTGGAAAGGGGAGTGGGAAGGACAGTGGAGAGGCAGGTTAAAGGATTGTATTCTTGTTGTTGTCAGCAGAGAACAAGTAGGAAAGGAGACCTGGGCTGCCGCTCTCCCAAGTCTGCTGCCCTAGGCGACTGTTTACTTTGCCTTTGCCCAAGCCAGCGTGAGATGTTATAAAATGAGTTTCCAAAATGCTCTGAGTCACCAGAACATGGATGAGATCTGTGGATTCAAGCCACCTTTCAAGATTATGAATCTCTTCTGAATATCCATTATGCCGATGATATATAACAAAATCACTGCTGTAATGTGATGCACATGTCAACTTTAAGGATACAGTCCCTGCTCAGATGGCATCAGCAGAGGGACACGTCAGCATGGTGGATTACCAGAGCAAATGCTTTAGCATGCAAAGTGATGCAATGTGTTTTGACAACAATTGTTCCCTTATGTTTGTTTCCTGTCAGGTTTGACTTGACTATCTGCCAGGACAATGCTCAAGATCCTTTGCATTGCTATGCAGAAGCTGATTATGTGATCAAATGCTTAAAGCACATAAAATCACTTCCAAGATTCAGTGAGATAGATGTGCCAGAAAAGTCAGTAGGTGTTTGAAGTAATTGACGCTAACAGCTAGACCTGGATTTTTCAAAAGAATATGTGTTTTGTTTTGGATTTGGGTTTTTTTGTTGGTGGTGGGGTGGGTTGTTTTTTTTTTTCTTCTAATGCACTATCATATAATCTGCCTAGAAATTCAGCCTTAACATAATGTTCACATCAAATGAAATTCACCCGTTAAAAAAGAACATACACAGGGTCCTCCCTGAAGTGGAAAAAATGCAGTCTTTGTGTACAGCAGATCCCCTGTGAGCCTTCCTAGCCTATGCACATGCCTACAACAACAGAGTAGACTCCAATGGCACAGAAGAGCTGATATTTGTAGGTCTGGGAGATTCAGCATTGAACTAAAACTCTTGTCTGTCCTTCACCCCCCATCTGCGATGCAGAAGTTTTTCTAATAAAGGCCAACACCCCCATAGAAATGATGCATGTATAGATGGCTGTAGAAGAAGCAGGTTACCTGCTCTTATGACTTTCGTATTGCATTTCCAGCTTACCCTGAACCATCAAACAATCTACAAAGTGAGTCAATGTGATTCCCGTTCAAGAGCCAAGGGCAGAAGGCAGAGCCACTGTGGCACTTGCTCAAAAGCCATGATCTCAAATAGAGGCTTCATCCTGTGCTCCTGGGTTTTGATCTAGTCTGGCACCAGTGTCTCACTGCACAGCTTTGCAAGAGCTTTGGGCCCTCAGAGGTATTTAGGCACCAAAACCAACAAAAAGTGGTACCTATACAATTTCAGAAATCTGTCTTTAATTTCACCATCCCATAAATTGCTGTCATGGAGGCATCTTTCATCTTTTCTTCTTCACAAGCCAGTTGTGAAGCTTAATTACACAATGATTATGAAGTCCAGTAAATGCAACATATATTAAGAGCAGTTAATGAGATTTCTGTCACTAACTCTTGTGAAATATTACTCATATCTTAAAAAAAAAAATTAAAACAAACCAAACAAACAAACCAAAAAAAGCCCTACACTGATTCATTGTAAAGCAAATCCATCTTGATTACTTGCATAAATTATATGTTATACAACTTGATGGTGTCTGTTAACACAAAATGGAAAATACCATAGACTTTTCTGATCAACATGAAACACAGTTTACTCATCCACATGTTAGTTGTTTCTTGTAGTGCCTGGAGTGACTGCCCATAGTGCTGCCTGAGTGGGACCCCAAACCCACAGGGTACCTACTTCCCAAGGGCTCCAGTGGCTTAAATACCTCCAAAGACATAATGAGAGGTCACAGGCCCCAAGTACCACATAAATTCACTGCAAGAAGATGGACCTTTCAAATTGTGTGTACTTGGTAACACATTTATAGCTTACCACTGGGCCTCATGTATAAAAAAGTGCACAGGGCATCACTGCAATTGCAGTGTATTCAGCCAGCTCAGAGTCCTCACACTGCTTTAGCCATTTGTCCATAGTCTTTGACCAAAGTACCTTGTTCTGTCAGAAAAGAATGAAGAAAGGAAGAAAAATAAAAGAGTTTGTTTCCCGACAAAACAAACATACGTCCTACCTGTTCTGTATCTGGGCAAATTAATTTCCTGCTAAGAATTAAGGTATGGAATTCATAGATTAACAAAACTTTTGTAGAGATCAGGCAGGAGTGATTTTCATCACATGAAGCCAGTTACAGCAAGTTCTATTTATATTCACCAAAGAGAAACCTGTTTGTTGACCTAAAGTGCGACTGCTTCCTATTCTCCTCTTGTGAAATTATTTAGGTCCTGTGGGACAACTGTACTGAGCTTTTGACACAAATATTAAAATTCTATTTAGATGTACAATGTTTTAATGCAAATTTTTTACCATAAAACCAAATGCTCCATTCAGTTAAATTAATAGAATTACAAAAAGATGTAATGATAGCAATTAAGTCTTGAAAATGCAAATTTTATAGTCAAGGACAATTACTTCATTTATAGTATACTGGAATGATGCCAGATGAAGGTAATTTAGATCCCCCTAGCTCACAGTTATATCATGAAGGATATCTTAATTTCATTAGTATAACAAAGATGGGTGAGAAGTTAGAGAATACAAAAAGAAAAAAAGGGATGGGAGAGAAAATTTGACCTTTCTCATTTCATTCCAGAAAGAATACATAGATCTTACTAAAGTATTAGTAATATTTTTTTCTACTCCTGCCTCTGAAAAAAGTGGGATTTTTTTTTTACTAGCAGCAATGGAACATTAGTATGTAAAAGGTCAGCTTCATTTAGATACTTAGAGCCAATGTGTTCATGCCACAACAGTTACGGACCTCCCATTATTTCAGTTTTAAGGATGCATATTTAGCTCATGCCTTACCAGGCCTCAGGCCATGGCCTCAGGGACACTCCAAAAGAAGTTAAAGCATTTTTTTAAAATTCTGCTCACTCTTATAAAAAGTACTCTTTCCTTCTGCAAACAGGAAAGCCAAATGCCATTAGTTTTTCGTTAGTATAGCAAGGAGATATCAAGTAGATGCAGAATATGGAGTGACATACTGCAGATTTTCTGGCCTGCTCGTATATGTGTATAAAAATAAATAAATAAGAAAAAATACTGTTTCATACATTTATTTTAACACATTACCAAGATCAAATAGGAGTTTGAGAGACTCTAGAGGTTTCTCCTTTCTTTCAAACAAGTATCCAGGGAAAGGCATATTAAATATTGTGCAGTATGAAGTTTCAGTAAAAGCGCTTTACCTACCCTTTTTTTCTTCATGGCCAACTGTAGGCATGGCAGAGAAATCCAAGAGGGATGGACTCACTGGATGACAACAGGCTCCAGTTCCACACTGGTGTGTGTCCCTCATGTAGCATCATGTTGCTGCAGGAATGTGGCAATGCAAGATCCCTGCCCACATCCCCTTCACTGAAAAACAACCTGGAGGTTACAGCATTCTTATCCTTCACCCCACTGTTCCCATGATGGCCAGTGTAATGATTTTAAGCAATAAAATACACACAGGCAAGCCTTACTGGGAGGTGAAAACAAACAAGTAAAACGGCTGAGTTATTCTGACCTGCAAGTCCACTAGATTTATTCTTCAGAAATGTTCATCCTAAAAACCAAAGAACAACTATGACCTGACTTTAGTTCATTATTGATTTTAATAACAGGGCTATGGCTGTTTTGTTTTAAGAAAACAAACACATTCTGAAGGAAAAATGTAGGGTTGGGATTGTACTTTTTCCTCTGTATTTCTGGTCTGACATGGAGACAGTCTGGCTTTACTTCCTTTGAGAGAGTCTTGTGAAATAAGAACAGGCCCAGTGCTTTTTTTCCTTCTACTTATCAACGTGTATGCAATATGTGTGCTCAGGCACACCTATAGTGCCATTGTTATTTTGCACTGATCTCACCAGTGGAAGTCTGGACATGCTGAAGAGCTGAGGAGATGCCATGGACTGCAATGACAGGGTGAGACCCTCACCCCATATTTCTGCAAGTCGAAGAAGCTATCAGTCATCCCTGTGCTTGAAAATGGTGGAAGATATCCTGACTCATTGGAATATTTTTGGCTCTCCTGTTGGTCAGAGATTTCCTTCAGTCAATTCTGTCTTCTGTCATCCAAGAGAAAAATTAGACCTTGTACCAATAAGGACCTCATCCTATGCTTCTGATTATTAAAACTCTTCTATACCTGACAAGTTAGTATGAGCTTGCTATCTTTAAGTATTTATTAATGCATAAGGACAAGTGTCTCATTCTAAATTCCCTCTCATTGTGGATGTTGTTTGGAAATTTGGCTTAATGAGGAGTGCTTGAATGAATTAAGTCTGGGTATCTTTGCACTACATTGTACTATACATCTTAAACACTCATGCAATTTTATTGAAAAGTATAGATTTAACTCACTAATAGTTTGTGAATCTGCTAAGTCTTAGCTGTTGCAGGGAGAAATGTTTTGTCCAAGCTATTCCCACTGTGTCTCAGCTGTAAAAAAAAAAAAAAAAAAACAAACAGGCAGTAGTTGTAATAAGATATTGATTAGTCTGGATCCCATACAGAACAAAACTTGATTCTTTGGTGGACCACTAAAAGGTCATATTGCTTGATTGCTCCATAGCTTCTAAAATACAAGAGATATTGAACCAAAACTGCTTTCAATTATACTCATGTTATCTGAGGCCTGGGAATGTAACCAAGGGCAGCATTTGGCCCATTCTGTAAAAAAATGGGGCTGATACTCAGCATTTCATTTTCTCATTACCAGAGTCAAACATCAGCACTGCCTACTTTAATTGATGTCCTGGCCTAAAGTTAATTCCCAGGTAAGCAGGTGTGAAAATGTTTGATCCAAGGGCTTTATTTTGGATGGATCTGACATGCAGCGATATGTGCTTAGTGTTATCTAAAAATTGTGGTTTGGTTTACATATTCATACATATTTCTGCAGAATTCTATTTACAATTGTTTACATACCTCAGATCTCCAAATGCCTTGCTTGACCTGACCCTCACAGTGACCTTAACTCAGCAATAAGATAGTGATTTGCTGTTAAATAAGATTTAATCAAAGCACTATGCTGTTGTCTGTGAAATGAATTAGCTTTTTTGTGCTAACAAAGATCCATTACAAAATTACATAATGATGACAAAATATATTGTGGAAAATACTGTACATATAACTCTTCCTTTTATTACACTGATGTATCTGTGGTTGAAAACAAAGAACCATGTTTTGAGGAAATCCTGGAATATAAGTGCAGGGAAAAATTGTTCTTTTCTATCTTCTTCTAAGAAATTCAGTGTTCTAGTCACAAGTCCAACAGTGTATATTCCATTTCTGGTCACTGATACAATTCAAGACAATAATGAAGGAAAATTCTAGCAACAAGTCAATTATTTCCTTGATCCTGTCAGAAATGTATGTTAGATTTATGTCAATACTAAATTTCACTAAACTCTAAAATGCAGTCAACAAATAGAGGAGTCATACATTAATTTTAGTCAGTGCTGTTCTAGTTGTTCTGGCTCTTGGAAAGTTAGAAAGTAACTTCTGCAGTGCAAATTTATTCTAAATTAGTAGATCAATTCTGGAAAAAAAAAGGTTTTTTAACATATTTATAGTGTTATTTTTTTTTATTTCCAATCCATACTGCAATGCTTCATACAGAATGCAATCTCTTTGTTGTTCCTGACCTGCTTTAAAAGCTGTAGGGATGTGATAATTTCTTTTCTCTTTTCTAATGTTTTCTTCTCCTCACTTGATGAATATTTGACAGTAAGACTAAATTTTTTTTGCATGATTTTCAATTTTCCCAACTTTTTGAATACTAGGCTGAGTTTCTTTTAAGATGTGATTTGAAAAGGATTTAAGGACCAGCATTTTATAGTCCATTTTCTCAGAAGTTGCCAGTGATTTTTGGAGACTTGGCCATTTGTGAATCCAGTCTAGATTGTCAATTACTACTTGATTTTGAAATATTCAGATCATTCACAAAGAAGCCAAACAAGGGTTTTGGTGTCCTTTAGCCTTATTCTCCTCATTAACTCCTAACTGATTTTTATTTAAAGCTATGTTGTTTGAAGAAAGTCAGTGGGAAGATGGGATTAAGCTGAGGCTTCAAGAACTCCTGATTCATTCAGAACTTCCTGTTTGTTGGACAGTTCTCAGAAAATGTATCTATCCATAAAATTCAATAAACAGTGAAAATAAGTACAGTAATATTATATATTATAGTAATATTTATATTACTATAGTTTTATGTTACTATATACAATGGAGAGTTATCAAAAATGTTTTGCCTGCTTTTTTAAAAGATGAATAATGGCATATTTAGACTATATGTATATATATGCCTTTCTTTTACTTTGTGAAAAAGATGTATTATAAAAAGAAAGTTTGTAAGACAGAAAGAAATAGGTTTAAAATTCCAGAGTAGAATGAAGAGTTTAGAGAAATATTTGCAAAATATTACAGATCCACTGGCACTACCTTGTTCACAGAAACACATCAAATAATTTCATAGAAGAAAGCTTTCTACTTGTTAGTTTAAAATTTTCTAATGCAAAATTTAGCTGGCAATATTACTGTATCATATAAGGGCTTTCATATGCTTTCCAATATAGCTTCTGACTGGAAGTATTAGCTGATGCAGCAGCATAAATAAAGAAATGTCTAGATTTGTATGGTTCCCAAAGGTCATTTTTATGAAAAGATCAGGAAATATGTTTCATTGAAATTTAAAAGAAAACTATATCAAGTTTAATAACATTGTTACTATAATGACATAAAATTCAGTGAGATGGTGTACTGTTTAATATTTGACTGTCAAGTTTCCACAGTGAGGCTGAGATGTGTGGAAGCATTTAAACTTTTTTAACTGAAATTGTTTTCAATTTTATTTCTGTTTCATTACCTGATCTGTCTTTTTTCACCCTTGCTATAATGCAGCTTTCTTTTTTTGTTGAACCTGATGTTTTCTGTGAAGTACAACAAAAATCCAGAGAGCTGTACACCCAGGGAGACTCAGTGTGAAAATACATCCCCAGACAGCCAAAATCTTTCTACTCCAATTCACTTCCTCAATCGAGATAGAACCCCAGCAGTGGTTTAAAGCATGGCAAGGGGGCCCCTGTCAGGACACAGCTGCCTTCTGGGGTTTCTTAGTGATGGCATCATTTGAGACAGATTGGTATCAGAAGCTGTGTCCACCCTCAGCCTTTCTGGAAAAGGCAGAGGGTCTGGCTAGCATAATGCCTTTACTCCCAGGACTGCACTCACATAAACAACTGTAAAGACAACCAGAGCCACCACCTGCAAAGTCAGAGCAGTCCCTGGCTGCACACAGCCTTTTGTTGGACATGATGTTGAGTGCTAGGATAAGAGAAATGAAAAATGTATAGTTTGGCATAAATCTGAAAAGATTGGGTTTTCAGATAACTAAACAAACCAACCCCCGTCCCCAGTCCTGGAACCAAAATGAGTTAATACACATGAATAACATGTTACATATTGAGATAAATTTTTTTTTTTTAATTGCAAGATTGGTTTAGCACAATTCCCTGGGATGGATTTTAACAAATTTTTTAAGAATTGTTTGGATTCATGAGTGTAGGAAACAGGTAGCTGTAATGTACTGGAAGGATTTATTAATGTTCTTGATTAAAGTCTGAAAAAGCAAAAAAGGGACAAAATAATTATCAATATCCATTTGTATGTCCTTACTTACAGGACCGTCTAGAAGGCAGGTGACACTTGTCAGCAGAGGTTCTATGCTATATCTACCAGAGGCCATCTCTCAGGTGGGTCTCAGCACAACACAGGTGTCTGGGGCATCCTTCCTTTCTCCTCACCCCTCTGCAATGCTTGCTCAGAACTCACCTCACACTGGCCAGGCAGTCCTCCATTCTTTAAAAGGAGATTTTTTTATTATTTACTGTAATACTGGGCTTTCAGGAAAGATTACTCAGGTAAAGGGCTCAAGGAGCCTCTGCAAAGGAGCTTACAGAGATGAGAAAACAGGCAGAAAAGTTACGATCTCAGGACAGCTACACAGAGCCTTGGTCACAGATAGCATAACTTGTGTGGGAGGCAACTATCACCCTGTTAAATTCTGCTTTTTCTTTTCCATAGGGGTATATGTAGACAGGTATGTGTCTACAACTCCTGTGAGGGCAAAATGAGCTGATGTGAAGAACAGTAGATGTCCAGGGGCAAAGGGCAACATGACTGTTTGGTGAGGTCACATGGAAGGGATTGCAAGGAACCATGACTTGATGAAAGTTTGGGGAATGGTGTAGATTCAGCAGTTCAAGCCAAACACAGGAATTAGAGGGTCATGAAATTAAATATTTGGTTTTCAGGGAGAAAAATGGAACTACTAAGTAGTTATACAAGTGAACTATTTGTTTGTCAGAGCAAATTACCAGATTTTAATATTACAGAACAAAGAGGACTGCACAGCAATGCAATGGTTTCCTTAATGTTGGTCTTTTTTTTGGATGGAGTATTCTCTATTAGAACATGTTGAAAGCCACAGTGTTTTGGGAAAAGAGTGGGTCAGGGGAACAGAAATATAAAGAGAGGGAAAAGGACAAATAATAAGGTGTCCTGATTAGCCCCCTCACTCTTTCCTGTGGACTATCTCACTGTGTTGTGCTAAGCCAGAAGGTGAAAAAAAAGGCCAAACTTCTCATTAGCAATGAGTCTTCTGGCTGCTAAAGCTACAAGTCATCCTGGGTGAGGTCAGTTTTCTGTGGTGACTCGAAAGATGATGTTGCTTGTGTCAGCAGAAGCTCAGCTACAGTCACAGCCATGCAGGTGTGGACACTGCTCCTCTTAGGGAACCACCTGGAGAATAGACAGGTTGCTGCATGTAGGGAAAGAGTCCAAGAAATCTGGGAAGGTGGATGGAGTTTGAGGCATCAGCAGGAACACCGTGACTGCTTCCAGCCCAAGGTTACAAGTGAAGGGGAAGCTGCAGTCCATGCTTGGCAAGGCCAGGCATGCTGTGGAATAATCTGGGCAGCATCAGGTCTCTTTTTTCCCTAGTTCAAAGGCCTAACCAGAGCATTTTGGGCACCACCAGTGTGAGCAGGGAGAGTCCAACAAGTCACTGCCAGTGCTCTGCTGCTCTGAACTGTGGCTGTTCTTTTTGCTTACAGGCACTCTGCTGTTTCATGTTTTTATGACATCAGAGTACCTGGTCCTTGACAGGTGCTCCTAGGAACAATTATAAAGAAAAAAAAAATGCTTGAGCTTTTAAAACTTCTGAGAAAACTCTTGCGGAAAACATACTGAAATTTTGGGTTTCAGTGGGCTATCATACAAGGTCTAAAAATTCAAAAGAGAAAGATGGGATTTAAGTCCTTGAAAAAAAATAATGTTAGAGTTTTGTCCTAGTGATTATGTCACTGGCAGCTATCTCTTCACAGCAACAGATGTACCAAGTACCATGATATTTATGGAACTGCTCCACCATGGGCAGCTCAGTGTTGTTACCATGGTCATTAGGACAAAACAATTCCCTCAAAAAAAAAAAAAAAAAAAAAGGATTCTGAGTTATACCACAGAAAATGTGTCTGGATATATTCTAGTGAGGAAACAAATTCACAAAAATAAACATAAAACAATGACAGTAAGTAAGTAAGACATCACTGAATGGTGCCTGCTATGGATGAGACACAAGGTAATGCAGCCTATTAATACTGAATGAACCTCAAAGCTCTGTGGTCACACTTGCTTGCTGGGATGCTTTTCATAATGGAAAGAAGGTGTTTATCCCAAGAAGAAGCTACAGGAGGTGGGAGCCTAGCTGTCCTTCCATGTACCCCACTCACCCATAACTACTGCCATATCACTTTCTGGATTTATGGCACAAGCAGAATCTGAAGACCAGCAAGGCTGCCAGCATGCTGCACATTGGCTGGATACCTGATTTGTCTGCATCACTACTCACCCGAGATCTGAAGATATGTTATCAGGAAGAACTGAGGGCTTAGGGCACTAGAAACACATTAAAATACATGGGCTCTATTGTTACTTACCATGCCACATCTTCAAGGAGTGGAGTGTTGGAAACAGCTTTCTTTGCTACGTGGTAGGGATGCCTCACTTCAGCATCAAGGATGGAAAGAAGAGTCACATTCTTCGACCACTTAAACTATTCAGTACTTCAATTGTTGTCAAGTGTTGGTGGCATTTGCTGGCCAGAATTTCTTCTGTATATCAGAGAGACTGGTTTTGTAGTATGCAAGTGGGTGATGCCAATGCAAATTCTGGAACTAAAATCAAAACTGGCCTCACCTATCTTTTCGGTGGGACTTCCACTGCTGCTGTCACAGCAGTGGAAAAATAATAGAAGCAGCTTCTATCAGAGGGACATCATCAAGTGTGCCAGGTCATGTTACTGCAAAACCAGAGTGCTCCCCTTCTCCATCTTATTGTAATCCTTCTTTCTTTAATGAGGAGTGAGTTATCGTCAATTAAAGGGGAATGATAGGAACTATAGGGAAAACATTCCTAATCAAATATGAAAAATTACCATATACCTTGTATACAAATTACATCATGAGCAGAAAGTAGCTATGGTTGATTGGAGCAATTAAATGTTTCCTTTAAGAAAAGAAAAAAACCTCCAGTGAGAATATTTTAGAAAATGACTTTTTAATCATGTGTAGAACTGCTAAAATTACTCTCTCCTAATAGTTTTAAAGTGTTCCTTAGTTAGAATTAACTGCAATCCCTTTGCAGAACAGACGAATACTTCCCCAGGAACCTGTTTAGAGGAAACTTTATTTTTAATCACAAGATCACATCCATATGCTTTTACATAGTTCAAATGAGACTACAGCAGCTTTGAGCATGTTTCCCTGCTGTGCAAACACCCACAAACTTTGGAACCATTGCAGGGAATGAACATGTTCTAAAACCAGTCCAGAGGACATGTCGCACAGTAAGATTCACCCCTCCAGCAAGAAACATTAATACTGATTGAAAAATCAGTTGTTTCAGTGATACCTGATGTAAACAGCATCCTACCACGTTAATAAATCAGCTAACACCTTCAGTCTTGCCTGTTTCTTCATCTACCGTTATCCCTGCAGATAATGCTGATTCTGCATCGGTAAGGACAGATTTGGGTGGGGGAAGGACTGTGGTCACCTTGCTGCAGATGAGCAGTCTCTGCTCAGCAGCATGATGAGAAGGACACGTGCCCTGTGGGCAAATGATGGGGCTTTTTTGGCTTGTAGCCAAAAAAAAAAAAAAACCAAAACAACAGCAATCTCTCGAGCATGGCATGCCCCAGTGCTGCACTTCTGCTTGCCCTTGCATAGGAATGCTGCTTGTTGGCACAGCCTGGGCAGACAGGTATGGCAGCCAGGGACTGGACCCTGCTGGCAGTGCCAGCTGGCACCTGATGTGGTGTGAAAAAGGACACCAAATGAAAGCACAGGGACCAGAATCAGAGTCTTAGAAATGGCATACCTAGCAGCGGTCTTATCCGAACAGAAGGAGTACATGCTCTAACAATTGTCCAAATTTATGTCAACAATGTTGCCAAGACTGATGTAAGAGTTCAAACCTTGTCTCAAGGATACTTATGAGGCTGGGAGAATTAAAGGAAAGGGTAAAAAATACTAAATAGCCTATTTGGTCAAAGAAACCCAGTGCAGTTTTCATATAAATGTAATCTTTTCTAATCTTGGTGGAAAATCCACAATATTATTCCTTTTTCTGACAACTTCAACCATACGTTCCCTTTGTGCCTGCAAAACAAAGATAATTATTTTTTACTCACCTGCATAAAATGCTTGAAGAACTCCAGATGACTGAAGATATAAAAATGGAAAGGAAATGTGTGTATATGCATGTTTATATATAATTGTTATTATTGTTACAGTCTGGCAAGAAAACAAAGATTATTTCTAGCAAAGCTTTGGGGTTTTTTTATAGCATTAGAAGCTGTTTAATAACTAGTGATCAGATGAAACCCAAATGCTTTTGAAATCAATGAGAACTGGATTATATATGGAGAGGAGGAAGCATTAGTAGAAAATGTTTACACAGTATTTTTTATCTTAGATAATCACCATTTCTGCCTACATCTTCCAAGAAACTCGTTCTTCTGCTCTGAAAAATATGTAGTGATTTCAGGATAATTTCAGAGGTCACTATCTCTGAAAATCTAAACCTATTATTAAAATACTTCCAAACAGTGTGTCAGATCAGTAAAATCAGGCTGAGGAAGACAAGGGAAGAAATCATTTAATCATCTGACTCAAAAACTGCAATACATTTTTTCTCTTTTCCTCTCCTACTTTTAGTCTCCTTTAGATTTAGGATTTCAAATTACTTCTTTTTTTCATGCATATTATATAAATCAACCAATATTAATATATTGTCTCCTAAACATAGTTTAAGTGTCTGCCTTTCAGTTTCCTCCACTATAAAAGTTAGCAGCAGCTATAGCAATTCAGTCCATGGACTAAATCCTGGCTACTGTTCATTTCCAAGAAAACTGGAGCATTGTGTGTGTTTCATGTAGAGACAGTAGAAAGGACATATCACTGAAGTGAACATTGGGATATTTATATGGTCATACAGTTTGGCTCTGACGTCACTCCTGACGTGCACCATATCCCCACAGCCAAATTTTTCTGTGATTCAGTTCTTCTGTGACAGCTCCATTGTGCCCATCAATGCTGCATTGGAGATGTTAAGAGCTGAGCTGGTCCTTAGCACTCCACAGCTTTCTAAATTGCCTCTACTTCCACAACAAGAAGAAAAGGAGATGATGCCTTACACCACCATCTCTATTTTGATCAACCTTCTCTATCTACCTTCTGAATCAAATGGAATAACTCAGCATTTCTCAGCAGCATTTCTCAAGTGGTAGCTGGGGTACAAGACTTTCAATCCTCACGGCACAAACTCATCTGCTCTGTGTGGGGACTAGGCTTGTGCTCAGGCCCTCAGCTCTTGTTCTTCACACCTCTTAGGTCTCAGTGATGTAAATTATTTTAGCCCACCAGTTTGGGTGCTAGGCCTTTTCAGACTGTAAGGGCACAGTCACTAACACTGTGGGAAAGATTTGGTTTCAGAAGACTGCAGTAAAACTCTCAGAAGGAAATCATTGGGCTAATACTGAGGAACAAGAGTCTGGAAGAGTGCCTGCGTTCACATGAAAAAATAAAGTTTCCACTACAGCTTGTCAATGAATATTGAAAAAAGATGAGTGATGATTAAGAGTTTAAAATAATCTCCTTTCCACCCTTTCACCTGCCTCCAGTCAAACCATAAAGCCAGCCATGCCTCTGGCTTACATTATAATGGAATTATTGTTCATGGAGGTTTGGCCAGTCAGCAGTCAATAGTGAAGAAATGACAAACGTGTGTACAAGGGAGACCCTTTGGAAAGAAAAGAGAAAGGAAAGAAGAAAATTTATTATTGCCAGTCTACTGATGAATGCAGGCATTAGAATAGCAGATGTAGGGTGTATAAGGGTCTGGAGAGTGAAAAGCTAAGTGTTGCCTCAGAGCACCAGGAAATGGAGCCAGGGTTGTGAAAGTCATCAAGCTGCCTGAGCTCTGCATTCCTTAATGTACAATGAAATGCTTTGATAACTGAAACCAAAAGCCCTAAAATGACAAGAGCTTCCTGGAAGAACCCTCAAAATAAGGATTGCTGCTAATATGGAGTAGTTGTCAGTGTAAGGGAGAAAATGGGGGAACTGCATGCTGGAATGAGGACATTTCCTTCAGCACGTGGGACTGCTGCTTGGGATACACCGAACAGCAAGGAAAGTACTAGGAAGGATGCAGTCTTAGCTCCAAGGTAATGGATAATCCAGAAATAGCTGTTTCTCTTCCTCAACCTTTTTAAAATGCCACAGGAGACCTCTTTCCACTCAGAGCTCAGTTATTCTTCAGCATCGACTTCTCAACACACCACTTTGGCTTTCACAAGTAATCTGTTGGACAGGCTAGAAAACCTGTGCTGAATTCCCTCGCCTCCAATGTTTGGCTTTGGTTAGGAGAAGATTTGCCCCAAGACTCAACATGTGTAATATTAAGCGTAACCTTTTCTTAGCTTTATTGTTCTTGCTCCTAAATCTAAATTATGTATACCTTGGGTGAGTTTATGTGTATTTGAGTGAGGGAGAGGAACTCAAATGGGCATGGAAAATGTGGACTCCATTCACCCTATATACACTGTAATATGAACAGACTCACAGAGGTGTGTGGGCATATGTAGACTTAACCACATCTACTGTAAAGAGGAAAAAAATGCTGAGAAGCATTTTGTCATGTTTTCCAATTGAAAAGTGTGAGCTGTGGAAACTCAAAGTGATCACATTAATATTTCTTCTGGTAGTTTTTTTTCTGATGCTATTTATATTTCTTGTGCTATTAGTTTGTTATTGGGAACTCGACAAGTTTCTGAGGTGGATTTTTCTCCCCTTTTCCCATATCTTGAATATATGCACACATTTGAATTATGACTTTCCTACAGGAACTAACAGCTGTATGTGCAAATCATGCATATAAATCAATTACCGAGGCCTATGTACTATAAATGCACCCATTAATTAAGCAATGTCAGATGCTATGAACCATGAAGTTCGTTACATCTTTAGCATTCAAACCAAGGATTATTTGAAGAAGCAATACTACGTTTACCTAATAGTTAATGAAATTAAGTCTGGTTGTTGCCAACATTCTTATTTTATGCCTAATTCAGTGTTTAAATGTTTATGAATAAAACACTAACTGCTGAAAGCAGAAATGTTGAAATGTAATTACTGGTAAGTTATAACGCACTTGAGGACTCATTATACCAGACTTGGGAGTTTTAAGATCACCAGTGTAACACAGTCTCCAAAAACACAGATTTTTATGGGCTAAAAGCTGGAAAGACATAAATGCTGTTGAATTTGTCCTGGCTGAGTGGAAATTTTGATGATCGTGGTAGTATGATTTATGGGTATAACATTTTCCAGTCATTACGTGGTTGCATTTCACCATTGTGACATGATTTGCATATGTGAATATCTCTGCAAATTAACTTCTGATGAGAGCTACATCTGCCTGGATTAAGAAGCTCCTATCTGAAAACCAATCCAGCTGCTACCCTGAAGGACCTATTTGAAAAAAGGCAATCTGCAATGTCATCATATATAGTTTTTCCATATGTATGTCCTGATTTAAGTTTAAATGTAAACATTGCATGACAGTATTGGTTACTTTATTAGGGTTTATTCTGCCAACTAAGAAGCGCTTAGTGATGTCAATGTTAGGATTACCTTTGCTGTGTAGCACTCTTACTTTCCTCCATTTCAATAATCTATCTACAGACAGCTGCTTATCAAGAGCTAGACTGGTATCCGTCACTGTTGTTCAAAGCCATTCCTAGCCAGATGCATAAAAAAGAAATCAAATTTAAAAGGAAACAACACAAAGGAAAGAAACAAAACCCTAAGAATCTCCAGGAAAAAAAATAGGAAAAAAAAAACAAGGAAAAAACCTGCAAAAATCTTTAGCCAAACATCGTCTTCTGCTGCTGGCTCAGCATTTCCTAGGATCAGTTTTTTCTGCTGGAGGATATGTATCCGTAGAAAAAATGGTACAGACTCTGACAGAGAAAACTTGCATGTGGGCTCTGAATGCAACTGATAGACACAAGAGATAAAGTCAGACAGTCAGACAGATGGGGGAGCACAGAGGAAAAATGAAATAATATTTTTTTGCAGAAAAACAGTAAATTACTATCAGATTCTTCCTCAGCACTTGGCAGAAGCCCAGTAATTTTTTTTGCAGCACAACAAACTAGGAGCTTGAAGAAGGAATTTAAAGGAAAGCCATGAGGCAGGGCTGTGAAGGAATTGTGAAAAAAGCAATAGCGTTTTTGAGCACTGCAAAAAATAAAAAGGAAGGGGGGTGGGGGGGTGACTGGGGTGTATAGAAGCCAAAATAACCACTTGGTGTAGAAGTTTGAGGTGAATGTGGAAGAGATAATTGGAGAGAAGTACACAGCCAAAGCAACTGACAAATGACCTCCTTGGGGTGGCCTTCCAGCTGTTTACCAAAGTGGTTGGATTGCTTTAGACAGGCTTTGAGAAAGCAGCACCCTCTCCAAGATGAAGAATTGTGTATCTGCAAGGCTCAGGAGGGAGTGAGACAATGCCCTGGAGGGTGGGCAGCAGTGGCAAGAAGCACAGGGATACGCTGCACATGGAAAATTAAGAGAATGAGAGCCTTGGGGACTTCAGAGCAGATCTGAGACACTTCAGAGGCAGAAGAGAGGGAGAGGAGCTAGTATTTTGGGGCAGAAGGAAACAGGTCTAAAGAGGTGAGGTAGCAGTGGGAGTCAGTAGCAGAACAAAAGGAGATGAGTTCAAGAACTGGAGTCTTTATTGAGTAAAATGAAAGGTAAGAGAAGAACCAGAGAAAGAAAGCAGCACTGACCTGAGAGAAAAAATATTTAACATGGGATTTTTGTGTTTTTTCAGGAATCAAAGAAATCAGATCTTTTTTATTTTGTAGGAAGCATTTTGATTCTTACCAATACCAAGTTTTTAAGATATATAGCAGTTATTGCACTGAAAGTATGAGCTAGCTTATCCCTTCTTCTCTCCCAGAAATCTACTAACATTGCTGCTGCTTGAACACACTGCTTTTGCTAAAAGCAATTCCAATTAAATTTTAAAATTGTGACAATATAGATAAATTTATAATGAATTTTACTTTTCACATGAGTTGAAAGCTTGAGATTCAGAAGTAAAGGCCAAACCCCAAGGAGTAATTGGAAACTGTTCCAGCAGTTCACATGTACAGTCTTAACTAAGGCTTAGCTATGTAGAAACCAAAGCCACACAGTTACTTGTACCACCGTTATAACTGCTTTTGATCCCAGTGTTGTAAACTAAAATGTTAGTGGAAATACAGTTCAAAAATGGTTAAAACCAGAAAAAGCGTTCTCCCACCATCATTCAAAAAGAGACAGTAAATAGCAGTGTGCTAAACACAACATCTAAATGCTAGAATAAATACATACACACACATACACACACAAATGTTCACAAAATATCTGCAGGCAAAGGCATAAAAAAGCCATGCCCCAGGAGTTAAATATGTGCAAGTGTATGGATCCATCTATTCTTAGACTGAGCAGTGACTTAGTCAGTCTTCATGTGAATGTAGTGCTAAACAAGAAAAGGATGGCGCAGTCAAAGCCACAATATATTTATATATGCCATTTATATGTGTGATCTCAGACTCAGACTGGAGCTGGATTGCTCCTCCAATGGTATGGAGACAGAGTTATTGCCCTGCCTTCAATCCCCTGTTCAAATCTAAATCCGCTGCTTGAAGCCTCAGAATCTGCAGCTGGTTGTTGCCCAATATAACAAGTTATTTCCTCAATGGGTTACATCCAAGGATGTTCAGCTGCTGAATGTAATCACATGTGAAAAGGTTAACAAGTGAAAGACATACACTTAATCTTACCAACATTCCTGAACAGCAATGAGATTCATTCCAGTGCTGGTAATTCTTAAATCAAGACCTCTCATAGCATATATGAATGCAGACTAAGGGAAGGTAGAAAGGATTCTCTCTCTAAAGCACAGCTGATCTCACAAATTAAGAAGGGATAGCAAGCAGCATGGGGAAGACCATGCGATTTTTATCCAGTCCAGGCTTTGCTTCCTCATAAAGCAGCTGCTTTCAGATCCCAGAAATTAGAAATGCAGAGTCAGCAACACCAAGAGAACACATTGCCTAACTGTAAGTTTCTCCTTATCAAAAAGTGTTGGTTTTATTGCTTTTTGAGATGTCTAGAGGTAAAATTCCTGATATTGTGTGTGTGTATTGCCAGGAAAGTTTCATGTACTGATTGGGTGCAATAAGAAATGTAAGAGATTTCTCCCAGTAAGCATTGTTCACAGTGGTCATATTCACATATCCATCCCAGTGTAATTCCCAAATGGCTTTGTGAAGGTCTGAAGAAGCAAAGGAGTAAATAAACTCATTCTCTGTCAGATTTACAGTTGTTTCTTCTAGAAGGACTGCCTTGATTGCTGTCTGTCTCTGTCATTCCCAGGTGGGTTCACACAGAAACCCTTAAATGATGTCAAGAGCAGAGGGAGCTAGAGCAATGACATATATTGGCTCTCAAATTATTGGGAGATATCTTGATTTTATTTCATCTGACACCAGTAGTCACTCTTCTGTTCAGCATGGAGAAACACAGCACAATATGTCCTCATAAAGAAAAGGTGAATAGAAATTGTATTATCTTAGGGCATCAGGTGCTCATTATAGCCAGCAATTAGAAAATCTCAGGTGTTATGATGCTTATTCAAGCCTTCTAATACAACATTGTTACATGGGAAATACAGCAAACATCAGGTGTGACAATGCTAAGATTTGTGTTTCTTAACTGAGCTCAAATTAAAAAACAAAAACAAACAAAAAACTCTCAAAACAAAGAAAGAAAAGGCACAAACAAATTTTAAAAAGGCAACAACAACAAAAAACTATCTCACAGAAAATAAGCAACTCTTCCCCTCTCAGTTGGCACATCCAGGTTAGAAAAGAACAAAGTACTTTCCCAAGAATTTATATTTGTTTTTAGAAAGGTTAAGTCACTGGATTTAATGGTTGGTGTTCTTAATATTTTGCTTGCAATCCCTACCTAATAATTTGGCAAGAAGTTTTTCACCATTTTAAGTAGACTTTGAGCCTTAGAAGTCACTTGCCATGTTTACCAAAATGGACCAATGCTTTGTGCATTGTATATTGAAGATAGGTTTTGAGCACAATAAGTCCTTGTAACACAGGGCTTTAGTTTAAGTTTTAACATACAAATGGCTGTGGAAAAAATTTTAGTTGCTTCAGAAGGGATATGGATATACCTATTGCAGCACAGATATATCTTTTGTTGGTTTTGCTGATAAAATCTAGCCCAAGAGAAAAAAAGAACTCAGCTGAAGCTAATGGAAATATTTCTTCTGTCTGCTCTGGTCACTGTGTTAACTCTGGGTGCTTTTACTGTTTGATGATTACCTAGTAGTCAATGATACTGGTCAAAAATACTTGTATTTTTATTCTCATTCCTCAGAATTAGGACACACAGTCCTTCTCCCATTTAGTGTTATGGTCCAGAGTGCTCTAGGAAAAAAGAATGAGTTACCATCCTACCTTTAGGGATGCATAGATTAGTAAGACAAGACAGAAAAGCCTGCATTGGCAATATTTCAGCTGTATTTGCATGGTGGATGAAGAGAGTTCTTTCATTTTGGGGTCTGTTCATGAGAGGGCAGAAAAAACAATGAAATCTTTGGCATTATAATGTAAAACCTTCAGCAAGAGTTCTACTTATGCCCAGATGTTTATGTGGATTTATTTTAAAATTAGACAGTGATCTTTTAATTATTCTCTTTAAGGTCAGAATAAATTTCTTTTTTGTTTTTCTCTTTTGTTTTTCTGAAGAACATTTTCATTTATCTCTTCACTGTACTGACTTCCTCCTTGACCATGATTGAATAAATGAAAAGTATTACCTCTTATTCCTTCAGTTCTTGCTCAGTAAGCTCAAGAAGAATAGTTAGCCTCTGTCTCTCTCCTTTTCCTTTTTTTTTTTTTTTAATTTTCATGAGATCTGGAGAACAAATGACTTTTCTCAGAATATTGCACCAACAGCCCTATCTTGTTTGTCTTAATCACCTAAGAAGTTTATCTCTGCCTCAGTTGCTTGAGTAATCACTGATTATTTTCCTGAGTGAAGGGGACCACGTCCTACAATACTGCCATACCCCTTTCCTTTGGTTGCTGTGTAGCATTCATGCCAGCTCCCTGGTGTAGATGGGAAAAGTTCCAGCTGATTTTGGAGTGAGAAGGGTTTCATCCAAGGGCACCAAAGTGAAATGCACATCCAGATGTCAGGCTCTGTGGGCATTCCTTACTCTGCAGTTTGAAATAACTTTCTATACTTTGCACTCTGTAAACGTCAGTCTGGTCAAAGGCAGCTTTGGCCCAAAGGCACTGTACCCCTTACTCATGTCTCTCTAGATCTCATGTCTCTTGGCCTTGCTCCTATTGCATTTATGTTCTGGTTTTGTAGTCTGGATTGCATTGCATCTTTCCTGTCGGGTCCCGTGTCTGGGCAGAAAGCTGATCTGGTAGTGCTGCAGGAAGGATTTGACTCTCTTTCTGTAAAGCACTGAGTGTTTTTTGGTGGAAAATGAAATTCTGTTCAATAGCATTCTGGGGTAGCAGATAAAACATAATTTGTTCCTGGGATATCTACAGTATAGAATAATATTTTTTAAAAAGTATGAGCATTTCAACAAATAAAAAAGTATAATATTTCAACAGGAATTGTTCTTGTACTATGTCATGAACACCCTCATCAGTTTTTCTTTGATAATTAGCTGTAACTGTTTAAAAATTATTAGCTATACTAAACCAAAGACTTTTGAAAGAGAACCAGCATGAATACTTATTGTTAGTGAATTAATTCAGAAAAGCCTTGATTAAGCAATATACACCTAATTTCACATAAAAATGCTGATTTTTTTTCCCTGAAGATTAGCTGTGAATTCCATTAATATGAAGAAAGTTATGTCTGAATATCAATTAGAGCTTTGAGAAAGTATACTGGTGTGCTGTATTGGAGACAGTCTGAGTCACATATGCAGAGAATCCAAAAAGAGTGGAGTGAATGGCTTCAGCTTGTCTTTGTTTAAGTGGGACCTATGTAAAGGCTCAGGAGTATCTGTGAACCTCAGGTAGCTCTGGATTTCCCCTGGTTTTGGCAGGTCACTGTGTGCTTGACTGCTGGAGCATAGAAGGAGCAGTAGCTGAAAATCTTCTGCCAAAGGCAGCTGCACCAATAACTTGATTTTACTCAGGTCTTGCCCATTTTGTGGTCACTTTTAGCCCAGATGCTGCAGAATTAGTGCAGTCCCTCTGCGTGGCCAGCACGTGTTCCTCCAAAGCCACAGGGAGTCAGTGAGCATGGAAGATATGGGAGGATGAGGATGGGCTGGTTCCAAAGGCAGGAAGGCACGTGGCCAGCTGCATGCAAGAGATTCTGTGACCCTGTGCAGCACTGTCACTGCTGGAGCCTCCACCACTGCCATTAAGCAGTGCCATGGCAGCCACTGCCATCACCCCCATGACAGCAGCCGGGCAATCTGTGCTGCACCACCAGAATCCCTGGACACGTCCCACATGGCACCACCCTCGCTGGCTGCCCCTTACTCTCCTTGCAGCCTGGCATCAACTTGGCTGTGTCTCTGGGCACCCCTTGTGAGGCTTTCTCACAACCAACATGTGCATGAGGAGTGAGGCTGAGTGAGGATGCTCATGGGTTAATTTCTCAGCTGTCTGTATTTCACAGCAAAGGCTGTGAGTCTCCTACCCAGGTAAAAGAAAACACACAAGTATTTCTTTCTACCACAGTCAAGCAACCTTTGGCTGCCTAATGAATCAGGATATCAAAAGGCATACATAGGTTCAATTTTATTATAAAAATAAAATAATATGAAATTCTGAAAAGACAATGCAAAAGCATGTAAGACAGATTTACAATTAATTCTCCCTTTTCTTCGCTGGAATTCAAACATACCTCTTAGAACAAATGGGCTGAGGCTTGGGACAGTAATAAATCTTTTATTTTAATATAATTTTGAAAGAATCACAGATCTCTAAAAGATTAGGGAAATATAACTTTTATTTTAATGCGAGTAGTATTTTACTGGACCCTGGCAGGATATTAGAGGAATTATAATTTTCTCGTTAGTCTAACTGCCAGCCAGCTCTTCTTACTTTCCTTTTCTTCACAATGTAGGGTGTCTCAGATAAAACGCTACTTAATCAAATTAATTAAGAGGGAGTAGATTTCTAAAGAATGAGTTTCAGAAGGAGTCAGGCCAGAAACCAAGCATGTTCAACACTTCAAATGCTTTCTCAAGTTCCAGGCTCCAGTGGTATTTAATTGTTTTGTTGGGTCAGGTCCTAATAGTTTGGCTTTCAGATTAAAGCAGGGAAAATTTTTGTTAGACAAAAAGGTGCCATCAAATGGATTTATGAAAATATGGACATTTTGCTGAACTTCTTGTCAAAATAATTTCCTTCAAGAAATTCAGCGCTGTCAGTGCATTCATTTTGTAATTAAATGTTTTGACAATTCAGGCTGAAACAATCATTGTTTGAGAATTCCTTTTTGCTATACGGTTGTGAAGTGTGAAATCAAAACCACATCTGACTTGATTCTTTTCTAATCAATTGTTCAAAATAACTGAGTTTTGTGCCAAACTGAAATAATTATTCTCTGAGCTGTCAGAACTGCTGATGAACACAAAAAAGGAAGGAACTGAAATAAAAGCAGTTTGTGCACAGAACTCAAAATTTGTGGGCTACAAATAGAAAATCTTTCATGGATATTCTATTCTAACTTTGCTTATTCAGTTGTCACATGCCATTGTGTTAACTGCTGTGAATGCAGAGTAACCATACTGTTTATTTAAGCATGTATATTGAAAACAATACTTATTACATCAACTAAGACATATTCATCTTCATCCTGTTCTAGAAAGAACTATCTAGTTGCTAGTCACTTGTGATTAATCCCTCATAATTGTAGAATACTCACTGTAAAATCTCCCACAGGGACCACCTGTACAAATCAGGATTGTGAGATGTCACAGCCTGGTCCAGATCTGCTGGCTGCTGGGTCTCAGTTTGTTGCAATGGGATTTTCCAGCATGTTACAAAAGACTGGAGTAGAAACTAGATCCAGGCCATTCAGAAATCCTCTCCAGAGACAGAGCCTTCTTTCCCTCCTTTTTCCTCAGTAAAAACCTCTCTTAGCAGTAGGGTCCTGGTAAGGATCTACCCCAAAGCCCTCAGCCCAAAGCTTTAGAAGGCACAACAGCATTTGGGCCTCACGACAGACAGTAACTGAACACAAGGTGAAAACCAGGGTGGAGGAGATGCCTTCTTGTAGGGCATCTCAAATGTAAGATTCTCAGTGTCAATCTCCAGGGATTGGTAACCATCCTGGTTTGGTGACATTACACTCTGGAAGAGATATGACAGCACTGCTCAGTTTCAATGCTGCTGCAGAAAAACCTCAGGCTAGACACAGATGCACAGATCCCAGACTGTCAGATATGACAGGTCTGCCATACCAGAATCCTGCCATCCACTTCCTTGTTTGAACAACCATCCATCTTTGTCCCCTAGGTATGTTTTAAGGGACAGCATGATAGTAAAGCACAGAGACAAAGGTATACCACACATGCTCCTGTCTCCTCAAGGGTAGAATAACTGTGTAGACCTCTGGTAAACATCATGAGGCTTAGAGCAGCTCCCTCAGACTGATCTCACCCCCACATTCCCATTCTCCATGGAGACTCAAGGTCTCACCTCTCACTTTCAAGTCTTTTAAGGAGAGAAGGTTCCATTTTGATTCTGGCAAGGAAGACAACTTTCTCGCATGAAGAAGCACGTCTGCTTGAAATGGCTCCTAACCTCTTTTTGGCAAAGAGGTCAGCTGGGGAAAACCTTGTCTGCTCTCTGGTGGGACATTGAGGTGAGGGGATGGGGAACAAGGCATTAAGGGGAAGAGGTATATCCACAGTTAGTTCTTCCCAAGCTGAGTTGCCAAAGAGAAAGACACCAAAATTAAAGAGAATAGAGCTATATTTTCTTTGCTCTTTTACAGATCTGCGATTCAGAGGGTATAATGCAAAAAGGTGTGATTATCTTCTGAAAGGACAGCTGTGGCACACCCGATATTCATGAAAACCCTAGAATCTTGCAACAGCCTCTGAAAGCTCATCTATCTCCATTTACCAATTTTCTTCCTTCTTCTCCCCCATATAGCATCATCAAATTGCCAAGTCTAAGGGAAGGGGCCAAGTAGGTTGAAATAAATATTTCCATAGAGAAGGAAGTCGTGTTTTTAAAGCATTACAAGAGATTGCCTTATTCTTGTTTTTATTTTTAAGTAATATCAATTCAGTAATGAACATGAAGTGGAATTTGCTGAGATAAATGTGATACAGCCAAAAAAAAAAAAGAACAAAAAATTAGACAAAAAGGTTTCTGAAACTAGCCATACAGAAATTAAGAAAGTCATGTAACCAAGAGCAACACACTGCAGATTTTTGTTCTAATTGTTAAAAAAATGATCCCTCCCACTCTTGGAACTTCTAGTCCAAGTTTGAGCCTGGAGCAAATTTTTACAGTAAAGTTATAAACCCATGAAAACAGAGGTTTATAATGGAAACACTGGCACAATTCTAACTAAAGTGTTGTGCCATGGGGTGCTTCTATAATAAAAAACCAGTCTCTGAGCTTGTATGCCAGCCAGAAAAGCTAGCAACACCCAAAAAAATTTGACAGAAGTAGATGAGACATTTGCAGTACCATTTTAAAGCAAGCACACAAAGTCCTACACAGTAAAGGATTACAAACAAACAATTTGTCACAGCTTTAAATAAATACAGAATAGGAACCACACTTTGAGAAAATGATGGGTTATTAAGGTATGGAATTTAATATCATTGTCAATCTATAAAACTTTTACAACCTAGTCTTATTTGCACAGAGATTACATCCCCAAAGCTCAGTGCCAAAGACACATGTTAATAAGCTCACAACTTTTAATTAAGCAATATGTATAAGTAGATTCCCATTAAGCTGTGATTTGTGGGCTAGTTCATTACAGTGGGTTCCAGCCACCAGACACATATTCAATACAAATCAAGCAGCCTGCATATTATACAGCTTAATGTGAGCCTACTTGGGAAATTTTATCACCAGTTCAGATTGGTGGTTCAGAGAACTATATTTTTTTTCTAAGATTGGGGGCAGCGACCAGAACCTTATAATGACCCCATGTTGTTTTTTTAATGAAACTATCCATCTGAATTGTTTAGTTGCAACTGGTAATTATTCATACAGTTAATCATAGTTCTGTTATATACAATATGTATATGACATTCAGCAAGAACACATTTGCTCTCATTTAAATTAAATGTGTAAAATAAGGCGCAGAAGAAGGAAATATGGATACTAAGGAATGCAACAATAAAAGTAATTCACACATTTTACTCCAAAGAGAGTGATGACATTTTCCAGGTCTTGGAATAACTCTCTTTTGAGTTCCTGAATTATGCTAAAACTTCTGCATCCCATTTGTGACACAGGGTGTCAAGTAGAATTTTCAATCAGCTTTACTCATGACAGTGTGCCATGCCATTCACATTTTTCTTGCTTAGAAGGATTCCCCATTCATTACATCAGCAGTGAGTATTGTAGAGCAATTTGATGCAACAGCATTAAAAATAAGATGGATATTCCACAATATTTAACACTTTTTATTTTTTGCAGGAGTTATAAGTTCATGGATCATTGGATCATCATCTAGGAGAAATTACTACAGTCAGATTTCTGGAAAATAATACTTCATCATAGCATTTTTTTTTGTATTCCTTCCATAACAATAAGTGAATGAATTAACTTTGCTACACATTTACAGTTATTAAGAGTGACAATTGTTTTTAACAACCCTTTGAGTAAGGATTCTACTGTATTTCACTGGAAAGAAATATGCATTTTACTATTTACCAACTGACCTTTTCTCTGTAACCTCTCTTTTAGCCCCCATAAAGGAGATAGTTAGGGTTGATTTTTTTAATTTATATTTTCTTGTTTGCTACTGAAATATTCTCTGAACAGCCAATCTTAGATAACATAATGATACTACCAAGAGTTTTCCAGTATTTATTTGGAAAGCAGAATTTGCCATTGAGCCCCGGGTTCATCTTATTCACTATCTTTGTAACACCAGCAGCTTAGCCATGAGGTTTTATGAAACAAGGGAGGGAATGAGATCCAGTAGAGGAGACTCCAGGCTGAAAGAGAAAGGAGTGAGCTCCTGAGAAGGAGACGTGAACTACAAATCAAGAAGACAAGGAGAGGAGAAAGATCATAATTAGCCATAGCCCTAAATGTAACTAGAAGAATTTTTCAATCAATATGGTAAGCTGCTTGTAGCCAATTAAAAGACTATAAAGTAGGGACAAAGCCATATGTAGATTAGTCTAGTCTCATAAAAAGAGCCTTGAAGCAGTGTTGCATAGTTCATGAATTGATTTTGCTTGAAGGCCGAAGAAAAAGGAGCTGCAATATCCCAGTCCTATAGTAACAAAAGTGATACCTCACAAAAGTCCATTCAGTGCCAAATGAGTCAGAGGAGTTTTACACGTTCCTTTTGTAGCGAGGTCTTTCCTCACCTAACCATCTTTCCTAGGATCATGCTGGTGCGACACTATAATGGAGAGTGTTTGGGGATTTTTTTATGAATACATCATTTCTAAATAAACTAGAGCAATGCAGGCCTGGGAAAACCTGTACCTCTGCCTTCAGCTTTAATCCACCTCTGAATCCTAGCACATTGCCTTTTGCCAGCTCTACAGGATACAGCAGCATATGGAGGAGTGAGGAAACTACTCTGGAAGCTAAAGTGTTAAAAACAGTCTCCTGAAGCCTGCAGAGGAAGCATAGAGTCAAGGAAAACACCCAGACATATAGCTGTTGAGACAGGAGCAACATTACAGCCATTAAAATCAAATGTCAAAGAAGGAACAATGCCTATTAGCTTTTAGAAGCCAAAAATGAACAGTTCAGCTTTATCAAACAAATGGGTTGCACTATCCAATTACTAACTTCTGATAAGCACCATGTCAATTTTGAAATTATACTGCTGAGTCCGTGGAGAAGAAAAAGTAAATCCGAGTTATCCACATAACAAGGATAAAAGGAGGCCAAACTACTACAATCCTGACCTAATTACCCAGGCAAATCACTCTCCTTTCTGGAGAGCTAGTGGAAACACTGCCGCATTTGCTGACAAAGCTCTGACCTTGTAGGAAGCTCCTTTTCTCTCCTCTTCACGTCCCATCTGATCAGAAGCCTTAAGAAGTTCTCTCACTGCGTCCCTCACTCAAACCAGTATCTATCTCAGCATCTTTTTATTTTGTCCTACCCAGGAGTATAAAATCTGGGACTGTGTATGTCCTGGTCGAGTGGGCTTTGGAACTCTGCACTGCAGAGTGAATGCAACTTCTTATCCAGCACACAGAATTTTGCACAGCTTCACAGCTGCTGGCACTCTGAATAGCAAACCATTATCCTATTTTCTTCTGAAGGCTGATGTCTACTGTGTTCAGGGAACATTCAGAAGCTTCCAATCCTTCTTCAGTGTTGTTGAGTCTGAAGCTGGTTGGCAACTCCCATTTTAGCACTATTCTTACCCCAAGGTATGTGGGTGGTAAATTAGGCACAAGTTGAGTTTCTCAGCAGCAGAGTATATAATTGAAAGGATAATGATAATAATAACAAAAAACCTCATAAATTACATTTTATGTAATGTAATATGCACACACTTCCTTCTTTCTCTTTCATCTCTGTCTAAAATGTGGGCTAAAGTCCATGTTTCATGCCCAGCCAGTAGGCTGTTGCTAAGGACTCCTATCTCAAGGACTCACCACATTCATAATCAAATAAGAAACTCAGGACTTCCAAATAACCCTTTAAACCTGACACACACACACAGAGGTCAGAAATCCACTTCAGTCTCAGTTGTATTGGATGAGGGAACAACAGCATCACTCCCACCTGTCCTCACCATCTTTCTCCAGAGATTACTGCACTCAGAACAGCTAGCAGAGTTGCTCATGTGAATGCTTTCTCACCTGCTTTGGCTAAACATAGTCCTGTGAGGCTTGAGCAGCTGAAGCAGAAGGTATTTGCTGCTCAATCTGAAATGGGTGAGGGAAATCTCCCGTGGGAGCTTCTCCTGCATGAAAAAGCAGCTGTAGATGATCTCTTCAGGTGGCACAGCTGTGCGCAAAGGAGAGCGTGTCCACAACAACAGCAAGGGTAGAAGGGGAAAGCCAGAAATTAGCAACTTGAATGCAACATCTTAGTCTGTGCTCACTATTTTCTTTCTGGACGTAGCCATGCCTGTATTGGCTCTTTTGACATGGCTTCTAAAATCCTTCAGGCTGTCAGAGGGGCAGAGACAAGCCCTTAGCTTATACACTCAAGCCCAGACTCAGATAAAATGTTGTGTCCCTGATAAGGGCATGAGGTCATTGGTTCATAAGGAAAATCAGCATTTGAGAGATGTTTGTTGGGTCACTGTAACATGGTAAGTTCTTCAATGCCTAAAAAAGAGCAGGGGGAGAAAGGGGAGCAGAGGGAAATCGGGGGCCACAACCCATTCCCGTCCACTACTTGTTAGTGAAAAAATCGTGTGATGAGACCATTAAAAATTTTGGCTTTTTCATCTCTAATTTGAAATATATTATTAAAAAAGTAAAGCATGTTCTCTGATATTCAGAGCCTCTCTAATAAATTCACAGATCATATCTGGAAAAAACATAAAAACCTTCAAACAGTGATTTTTTAAATTCAAAATAAAAAATAAAGACTGACACAGCATCAACAACAGAAAAAACTTTGGAAAGGTTTAAAATACAGACTCTTGACTGAAATCTGTCCTGCTCTCATTCTGTACATGAGCACACATATACAAACTTATTCTTGCACTGAATTTAGACACAATCATAGCTATTGCTGCTCCAAATTCACTGTGAATGGTGAAGTTTTAAAATTCATTTTAAACATGAAGAGAAAAAAATCCTTTCTTTTTAAAATTTTTATTATTTTATTGTGTAAAGACTCCATGCCTTTGGAGTAGGAGGCTATTATAAATATATGTCATAGTTCAGATGAAGAAGTTTTCCAATTTCCTTAACAAGTAGCAAGGTCTGTGCACATACCTCCCATACAAAATGTTTTAGAAAAATACCCTATTATGTCTAGTTAAGTCAACCTTGTGTCATTATTTCATATTAGTGTATATGACAGGATTGGCATACCCCGGAAAGATGCATCAGAACCATTATATGCCAGCCAGGAAAATAAAAAAAGCAATTCTATGTTTTGAAATCTATGTTAAATATCATGTTCTCAAATATTTTGAGAAGGAAAGGTCCTATTGGTAAAAAAAAAAAAAGAAAATCTGCTAAGGCTTAAGGAAGTACTTGGAATAAAGCTCTAGTAAAACAGGAGGGAAAAAAGGCCAATTTTGCAGTTTATATTTAAGTAGAAAAAGACAGGGAAAAGAGAGTAAAAGTCTACTGCATGAAAGAAAGAAAGCATTGCTTAAATGCCTTGCTTTTTAAAATATATATTTTTTAAAATGGACACAATTTTCACAAGGAAACTTTTTGAAATAGGTCTAGATTTTGCAAAATATTTCTTTCAGGTCTCATATCATTATCCTACACTATCAATGAAAAGACTTTTGCTGGATAAGAATACCCTGACTTCACTAAAATATTAAGCACACATTAAGCAACAGTGGAAAGAGTACCTGTTTTGAGAAGATCACATAATTTTCACAGAACCCCAGAAACTTAGGGCCACAAGAAATCTCAAAACACCTTCAGTCAACATTTGTACTAAAAATAGATGAACTACATCACTTCCTACATGTTTCTCTTTATCGGTGAGTTGATCTTGACTGGACATCAGATGCCCACCAAGCTGCTCTATCACTCTTCTCCATAGCAGGGAGCAGGGGGAGGAGAAGATAAGACAGAAAAACCCTCATGGGTCAAGATAAAGGCAGCTGATAAATTGTCAGGAAAGGAAACCAAGAGATTTTATTCCCTACTTCCCATCAGCAGGCAATGTCTGGCCACTTCTCAGGAAGCAGAGCTTTGGTGTTTGCAGTGGTTTCTCCAAAACACAAACGTCATAAATACTGAATGCCGCCCTTTTGTCCTGCTTTCTGCTAGCTGTTATTGCTGAGCAGGTGCCATAGGGTATGGAATATCTGGAATACCCTTTTGGTCTCTTGGAGTCTTGGCTGTATCCCCACCCAAATTGTTGCCCACGCCCAGCCTGCTAGTGAGGAGGAGAATGTTGGAGAAAGAGGATGAGCGTGCCCAGCAATGGCCATAGCACCAGCATGGCACCAGCACCTTTCCAGCTGCTCGTGCAAAGAACAGCACTGTGAGGACTGCCACGAGGAAATGGACTCCATGTCAGCCAAACACAAAGAAAACAGCCCTCAAACCTATCTGGGAGAGAAAACTCAGAACAGGATTCCCCAAAAATGACACTACAGGGGAAATGAAGGACTCAAAGCAGCTTCATGTGTGGGCTCATTGATCTTGTAATTTTTACATCTGAACTGTAATTTTATGTTCTTCTAACATTTGATCTAGCTGGTGACGATCAATCTGTGGCCTAGACCTCGGACCATCTCCTGCATGCGTCATTCCCAAGAATTTTTTTGTGTAGTTCCTGACCCCTGTTTAGGAGGTGGCAGTGGCTTAGGAATGGTTTGAGACTCAGAAAGGTTTATGACTATTCACATCTTCCATGTGTTCGGACAAGAGATTTGAGTGTCTTCCAATGCCCATTGCTGTGGAGGAAATAATGTTGCTACATGATATGAAGGCAGCCAAAAACCATGTCAAAGCCTCTTGTGCTCTAAATTCTCACATCTCCATTGTCTTTAACTGAGCAGCCAAAAAGTACTTTTGCTGAGGATCAGGCTCCCCGTCTTTAGATTACTGGATAATAATATCCTATCAAGGAGATATAAGAGGGAATCAGAGAAGCTCATCAAAATGTTCGGTGACATGGCAGCAGATTTATGAGAAAAAAAGATGTCATTATAAAGAAGGAAAAAAAAGGAAAGGTCATATTCATTAGGAAGGAAGGAAGAGACCTAAAGAAAGTACAGGAAATTATAGATCTACCAGCACTTTGGAGTTTTGTTGTTAAGAGAGAGGGAGGATTTCTTAGCACATTTATTAAAATGAGGTACTGCTTCTCTTTATTTTTACATTTTCAATCTTTTTATTATCATAGCAATACGTCTTCTACTGCTTCCTTAAGCATTAACAGTGGATTTATTTAATAAAACTGAGGACTGAGCATCACTGAAAATACTGTTTCCAATGGAATGCTCTCATGCTGTGATTGGTGAAGTGCTAAGTAATTTGCTTTTAATGCTAGCACATACTACTTAGCACTATATTTAACTGAATGATGAAAATCACTCATTTTTCATCCCCTTGCTTAACTGGTGCTCAGTGTAATCTATCTACTGTACTGGAAGCCTAGCACCAGATATATTCTAATAGATCCTGCTCTCCAATCTACAACAAGCATTTTAATTTTTAATTCATAGTTATGTCTTTATCCTTTAATAGAACAGAACTACAGATGGGGAGTATGTTTTAGATAATAAGAGCACAGTAGGTACCCAGGGAAACTACACCACTAAAAGGATTCTTTATTTACACTTTTCAGTAATGACTACATATATATAGCTACACAGGAGAAAATTGTTGCAAAGGAACACTGCATAGACAGGCAATTACTATCCAACTATAACTGAGCATTATGGATGATGTTGCTGATAAGAGCACTTCAGAAAACAATTTCAAAGCCAATGCCACCCACTGCACATTGACCAACAAACATGGGAACTCATAAGATGCAATTAATCAAAATAATAGGTAGGATGCTACATTAAAAAAAATAATTTGTCTAATAATTTAAACATACTTTAAATTCAACTTTTACAAATATGTAATGTACAGAATTGTACACCCTATATCAAATGAAAATCAGTGGAGACATTCCAATATAATTGGAGGAATAAAAGTGGTCAGTCAAATCCTTCATGCTGAACAAAGTTTCAGTACTGGATGCACATTTGTCAGAAAAATCAACACAGTCCTATCAGAATTTAAGCTATGGTGGTTCCACATACAAAGTCAGTCCCACCCTCAGACTAAATTCCAACACTGTATTACCAACACCAAAGTTAAAATCTCACAGAACCAGACTGAGATATCTTAACTCAGTGGTGAGAAACCCAGGGTATAATATTGGCCAAAGGGATTTTACCATTATAGTCAGTCATGCTGAAAGGCAAAACCGAGGCCAGGAAGATGCACATAGTAAGATACTGCCCAAAGCATCTTGGTACTGTCACCCAGAAACTGCAATAGGTTACTGCGTGGTTTCTCCTCAGTTTGTTTCTTTTCCAAAATTATGTAGAAAAGTTTAAAGTGTCACCAGGCAAAGCAAACATTAAAAGGCAATTTTATTCCAGTTATAACAGAGAGAAGTAATCCAAGTAATATCTTATGCAATAAAAGCCACAAAAATCACATCAATTTTTGTAGATATTCAGAAGTTTTTTAACACCATTTCTGCCTAGGCATAAGTCATAAAATGTCCACAGATATATGCACACACACACAAATAAACTGGAAAAAACCAAGTAGCGAGGTGGAAACCAAACTAGTGTCTTGCATTCCCAAACTAAAACTGTGCTCAGGAGTGACATTTAAACCTTTAGGTTACTACCTCATGTAATTTAATGTTTATGCAGGTGGATGAGAACTATAGATTTAAGTAATGCTATTAATCAATGATGCTCAAGACATTGAGTAAGATCTTACAAAGATAAAAGCATCTGAAAAGCTTTTACCATAGCAGTGTGAACAAGGGGAGACCAGAAAATCATAACATGCTAGAAAAATGTCACTGATTACTACCTTGACTACAGAATTCTACATAAATGATTCACAATAGCAGTAAGGTAAGTTTCTTCCAGTTTCTAGCTTCATTTTCAGGGCAAAAAGGGAAGACTGAATCAGGATGCTGGCAGTCTGCCTTGTATTTCTCCATTTGCCTCTGACTTAGATGGCCTTGCACAAATGATTTCACCTTTCTTGCCTGTGTTTCCCTTCCCACTCTCTTTTGTTGTCTCTCATATTTCTTTGGGGCATGAACAATTTCTGATCCATTTGTATGGAGCCAAATAGAAAAGGCACTGACTGGTTCCAACTAAAGAGAACTGACTGGTTCTAACTTTAATACTTCTAAGAAAGCATGAACATAACCTCCAGGTTTCTTTAAGCTGCTGTAGCTCACAGGCAAGCAGGATATGGCCACCACAAAAACCTCAGAAAAAATGGTCTCTCGGATCTTGTAAATTTTGCAGCATGCTGGGACCTGGCTAACTGGTGGATGAAGTCATCATTGCTCCTCTTCTGGGCATTCTCAGAGTCTTGCAATTACAATACCATTGTGCTCTGAACAATCACTGAAAACTGTCAATGTTTTAGTCATGAAACCTGAAAGACAAATCAGCAGCATTTTCCCCACCACAGCTAACAGGTACAAGCAAAGCTGAAAAAGCAGAAACAAGCAAACCTGAGAAATCTAGCAATGTCCCACAACTGGGAAGGGAGAAAAAGTCACATGAAATAATTATGTTTTCATGATCCAGTTTGTGATCTGATCCTGTGAGTTCACCACACTGCACAGCTTGTTGATGCAGGAGAGCCACGAAGGGAGCATTCGCAGGGCACCACTGCATGGGCAGAGACGCAGCCATCAGAAATGTAAGTCCTATTAGACAGTAACCATACCATGGATGTGGATCATGATGGAAACAACTCCACAGGCCATGTGTTACTGCAGGAACTAGCTCTTGTCAGAAACAAAGCGATTTCCTGAAGATTAGAAAAAAGGATGTAGAGAAAGACATGACACAAATACACCAGCAACAATGTATGACCTCCCTCCCCAAACAAAAGGGGTATAGAGCAAGAGCCCATACACTAAATTTACCAGGTTTCCTAAAAAAATGTTTCTTTTGTGCTCATGTGAACTTCCCAAGGTTTCTCTGTTAGCAAACAAGATTACTGTGAATTTAAAAGTAACACAAGGTGCTTTTAACTGAATTTTACTCCTTAGAGGGCATTGGAAAACTGACAATGATAGGACTCAGCTTGTGGAGCCAGCTACAACGAGCCTTGATAAGCAACAAGAGGAAATTGGTATCTCATAATAACAGTGATGCCTAAGGACACCCTGCGTGTTCCATAGTGCTCTGTCATCAAACACCCTGAAACTACCTTTGGTCAGGAGCAACTTCACTGGAAACTTGACACAGATGTTCCACTCTGCATGTACTTCCCTAGGCACAGTGAGGGTGCCAGTGGCTCTCAATACACAGTGGAAAACACAATACAAGTCTGAGAGATTTGGACTTTTGCACTTAGACCAATATGTCTGGACACATACCTAAATATATATATACAATAACTGATTTAATCCTGCCCTCAACAAAATTTAAATGCTTGTCTAAGTTAGATCATTCTGGATTGCATTACTGTATTAGGATTCTGAATGACAAGTGTGACAGCATTTGGGTAAAGGACAGCACTTCAGCCTTATGATTCTTGCAACAGCTGATGAAACTACCCAGGGATGAAGACACATTGGAAAACACAACTGTGAAATTTCAGCTGTCATTGACCACACCCTAGCCTTCTCAAAATAAACTGTTCTAAAATTATTTCTTTTTTCTATCCCTCCCATCATTTTATGCTTAGGTATCAGGATTGTTAGGTTTTTCATCTAGGTATAGAAACTGAAAATAATACCTTTCCACCTTGCTGTATTCTTTTTCCTCTCCCTCAGCTTGATACATGTAGATGCACACAGTGCACTGTCCTTTTCCCTTTTATGCTCCTGGTCTGTGCTCACTTTACACAAAAGATTTTCCTCACCAACATCACCAAATGCCTGAAACACAGAACAGACAAAACCAACATATTATTATGGCAGCACTCATGAAATATCAGAGGGAACATAGATGACTTTGATTACCCTTCTCCACCCCTCTCTTCTTGCTTTCAAAATATCACAGCTTAGAAGCTTTTGTGTGTGTGAAATTTTATTCTGTCATACTAATAAGCCAGCTTTGCAGAAGCTTACAGTTTAGCTTTCATGGTTCAGTTCCACTCCTGGGCTTATAACAATTTTTCTAACAGTTCTGCCAAAATATTATAAAGTAAAACTTACTGTAAATGTATTCACTAATACAGATAGAGCAGTGAGATTAACAATTTAAACACATGTGAAATGTGAATTCACCTAATTTTTCTCACTCTAAATGCTTTAGTAAAGCAGTGGAATGGGGATTTTTACACTCGTTGCTTTTCATAATTTCTCCTTATGATGTTCTTGACACATGGAGAAGATTTGAATGAATAAAGAATATACACTCAAAGAAGGAAATCATGGCCATGAGGAGGAAATGGGTTAGGACTGGAAATTGGTTATAAAGCCAAGGCAGTGCATCAGACTCAGCTCAGTTCATTAGTAGTTACCACATCACATGTCAGATGCTCAGCTTGTGTCATGTGGGTGGCATTTTGCACAAGAATGCCCTGACTCCAATTGTTTTCATGTTTTGGAGTGCCCATATAAGAGAAATTTTGGTCTGATGAATATGAGCAGAAATTAAATTTCAGGTACTGAGAAGTAACTGAGCTCAGCTCTGTCTAGCTGCTGTTACTCAAATGTTAGCATGAAAAAGCAGATTGAGCCAGTAATATAGTAATATTTTAAAGAATTTTCCTTTTCTCAATCTAGTTTAGCACATCTATAATAAATTTCCTGAACACAGATACACATAAAGGAATAATCTGTAATTTCTATTGTATTTTTTTGCATATTCTTATTTTTTGTCTTTTGAAGCATCTTAGAGTCTTTATTGTACTTCTGGTTTTAATACACTGTGAAGGTAGGAAGTGCTGCTGCAGGAATAGAGGGAAACAGGCAACGTAGTAAATATGCCCCACCTCATATAAAAAGTTGAGACTAAATATTGGAGTGGTCTTGTGCATCCTACATCATAGGCAAGTTTCTCTGTACCAGGCTATACTTTCTTCTCACCTTCTCACACAGAACAGTTGCTACTTTATTTTGTTTTGTTCTTTCAAACTAAGTGATAGTCCAGTTTTAGGTTGTCCAAAGCTGTTTCTCTCATGGCATAAACAATCATCAGGGCAGGTCAAAAAGAGGTACAAGATCATGGTAGGACTTCATAGCAACGCTTTTGCATTATACAAAGTCAACAAGATAGGAGATGTAAAAGGGGGACTACAGTGTCAGTGAGCTAACAGAAACAGAAATATTTTTCCAGTTGCAATAATCTGAGAAAAATACATAGAAATATCATCAGTGTATACCTAGAGTTGCAACCCTAATTCCCCAGAAGCTGGAACTTCATTTTATAGAATCATTCAGGTAGATTTGGAAAAGACCTTTAAGATCATTGGGTACAGCCATAAGCCTAATATTGCCAAGTCCACCACTAAACCATGTTCTCGAGTGCCACATCCACGTCTTTGCCTCCAGGGACTTAACCATTTTTCTGGACAGCCCTTCCAGAAATTTTTCTGAATATGCAATCCATTTTCTCTTGTCCTGTTGCTTGTCACCTGCCAGAAGAATCCAACCCCACAACCTCCTTTCAAACAGTTGTAGTGTGATAAGATCACCCCTTTTCTCTTTTTCTCCAGGCTACACAACCCCAGCTCCCTCCTCTGCTCTTCATAAGACTTGTTTCTATGCAAGAAAAAGAAGGATACAGGGGATATTCAGAGTTCATTGGGAAAGCCTTTCCCTTGGTGCTGCTTAACACATACCAAGAGCTCTTCCAAACCTGATTCTTCACATACCCAGCATGTCTGACTGAAGCAATAGGAACACTTTGCTACAATTAAGGTGCTATCATTTACTTGTGAACTTTAAATTGAAGCTTGTAAAGATATGTCAGATTTTTAAATTTGATCAGATGTTGTGCAGAGTTGTGTTCTTAAATTAAAGTCCAAGTTGTTGTTTTTGAGAGTGACTTAATAGCAGTAACCTTATGGTTAATCAACCATGTAGTAAAGTTCACTGTGCACTTACTGCAGTGTAATTATAAAGTGAGCAAAAATATAATTGATGCATTTTGTCAATCTGTGTAGCTGCAAGGTACTTTTTCAAAGGTTATTTTTTTATTCAGATAAAGTAAGTTAATGCTGTTTTGGCAATTATCCTTTGACTTCAGAGATTTTACTGCTGATTCAGGTAAAACTGTGATAGATGAATAAAGATTATAAGTGTTTAAAAGTACAAAATACCTTCTGCAACAATCAGTGGCTCTGCCCTTTCAGCATAAAATTGTTCTGAAAATCACTGAAAATACAGCAAATCTTGGTGTTTAAAGTGAGTTGAAACTGAAAGATGTATTTTTTAATACAAAATAACACTTTTAAAGTACCCCTTAATTATCCTCACTGCTGTTTGTTAAATAATACAGCTAGAGAGCTATGGCAGCATTTTTCCCTTGAGCAATGGCTCAGACTGAATGGGTGTGCTTGAACTTGCTTCCACTCCTTCTGCAACTGAGGGAAAGAGTTCTAACTCTTCAGGACCCCAAGAAAAAAGAAATTTAAATTTCCATTAACACAACAAATTTGTGTATGTGTTGATTAGGTAGGCAACTCTTGCACCTCACCCTACATTCTCTGCAAGCAAAAAAGATACCAGTATGATTTAAAATTGAATATTCATATACAGAACAATGCTATAATGCTGTAGTTCTGGTATTTCAGTAATTTTTTGGTTCTCTGAAAGCCAGTGGTCCTGCTGAAAAGGTCCCGTAGTGGACCTGTCTCATTCCTTTCCTGGTCCTTCTATCAGAGCACAGACAGCAGCAAAGATAAGCAGGACATGGCCACTTGGAGGAAAGAAATCTCTTTCCACATGACTCTACGACTTTCTGGCGTACAGAGTACATAAAATCTCAGATTTGTAGAACACCAGAGATGGTGGAAATGGCCACATGCTGCAAGGCTGCCTCCTGCATTTCCATCCTGTTGCAACATAGTCTTGACCACAGATTCTCAGTTAATAAACACAGCTTCCATTTAAAACTATACCACAATTTACTGAATAAAAGCAAGGACCTAATCTTTTACTTCACAGGGAAAACATCCTGAAACAGAAGATATGGAGAAATAACTCCTGCTCAGCTGAGACACATGCCCATACACCTCACCTGCAGCAGAGGGATTGGCTTACCCGCCACAAGGGCAAGGAGAAACAGAGTGGGTCCATTTCAGGACAGGGTTTACATGTCGCATGTGAGATGAGCTGGACCAGTTTAAGAACAAAGCATACAAGCACAAGATTTCTCCAGGAAATCTCTTTTCCTTGTTCTCATCTTTTCAGTGGGATGAAAAGAGCTGCCTGGACAACTAATTTCTTTCTTAAACTGATTACCTTTAATTAAATTATAACATTAAAGGAGAAATATATACTGGTAACAATAACCTAAAACAGTCTGGTTTACTTCTTATTTGAAGGGAAACTTGCTATACTGCCACAGCCCTGAACAAAAGGGCTGTAAGTTTGCAGGGTGTACTGATCCAATTGCCTATGTCCATGGGAGTATCCCTTAGCTGAGCTGGTAAAATGTATGATTCCCAACTGAACCTCAATGCGTGTTGAGAGAGATCACGCCCCCACTGAATGCAGTTGCAAAATATATATAATATATATAATGGGAAGATTAAAGCTCAGAATTAGGCAGGCAGCATATGGTAAAGCCTATTCACCCCACAAGTATGTACACATCTACATGCATTAATCACTCTTCTGTGGGACAAACCCTCTCCTGTTAATCCCTGCTTTTATAGGGATTTCCAGGAAATCAACTCACGGTTGGTTTGAATTGGCCATGTCTGTGGATGAAGCTGCTGAAGCCATCCAAAGTGGGTCAGTTTACACCAATTAATTACCTTTGCCCAGCCTCTCTTCCAGCCAGAACATCCTTACAGAAAAGCCAGAGCTGTGCTGTTCCCTCCCAGTGTCTGGTGAGATGAGGATGAAATGATGAGGAAGAGCTCCAACCTCAGGTACTGATCTGGAGCAATCTCCCCTCTTTTTCTCCTTCATAGACCTTTAGTGACCACTGAAGTGAGACTCTTCATGAAAACAGCACATGGGGCTTTTGCAGTAAACTTGGCAAATTTGTTCCTTCAATGAAATTAGGACCAGAAAAAGCTGCACTCACATCCCTGTATAAACTGTGCTGGAGTCAACTGCATGGCTTATGCACACACAGGGAAAAAAATAGGGCCCAATACTCATAGCAACACTGTGTATAAAAAAAAGAATTTGTAGAATTAAGAATAAAACATGAGGCAATTTGTTGATTTGCCCAGGGAATATAAGAGAGCAACAAATGTGTAGATTATTCTAAGGTTGTTTTTTAGTGTCATTATCAGATCCAAGAACTGTATATAAAAGCATGCAGTCCTTCACATGCTAAAAGTATAGTTTGCTCAAACAATTGTAAAATATTCAGTATTCTTAAGATTAAATATCTGAATATTGCTTCTGAAGGAACAGCTGTCAGCTTAAATCTAAAGTCTAGTTTGTTTACTGGCTGTATTTTATATCTGTTAGAAAATGACACCAAATGGCAATAAAATTGTTGTAAGTATTCTACTGGGGACTATAAATGCCCTTTGGTTACAGTGTACATATCTTTATACATAATTCCAGTATATTTTCCCTAGAATTATGTTAAATATGTAAAAAGCCTTTTCTCATAAAGGTAAAAATGCTAGATGTTTCCAAGCTGTAATTTAGCATTAGTGTCAAGATTGCTTCAGAAAATAAGCTACGGTTACAGTTTCATTCTTTTTAAGTGTCACTCAGCATACCATATCTGATCTTGTATTCAAAATAAACTTATATGATTTTATTCACTTTTCCAGAAGTGCAGGAGGGTTTAGACATAATTTATAGCATATGGGTTGATGTAAATAGCTTAAACTAAGTAATTGGCTAGTCACCTACGCTGTCTTATCCTATTACTGCCAGGTACTTTTCAAGTAATTAGGGAAAACAGATCTCTTTTATCCAGTAAGTTTAAATTGGATGAATCCTTGACATTTGTGAAGGCTTATTTGATAGATAAAATCATACTATACAAAAACTTTCCCTGCAATGCTGAGGTTTACTAGGCCTATAATAAGAAACTGATTTTTTGTTGAGTTAAAGTGACTTATCTTTGCCCTTTTAATAAGAAATCAACTCCAGTCAGCAAAAGTCGAGATAAAAATCACCAAGTTGGTGTTATCACCATGTAGACAGCAAACACGTACCACTCTCATTAACTTTTCTGTGCATGGATTTCAAATATGCTTAAAATGTTAAAATTCAATAATTTCCTTTATATTACAATAACATCAAATTAATGATGTTATAATACCTAAAAGCATGAAAAGTGATTTATTTTGGGAAGGTCATTCCTTGGCTAGCCAACAGTTGAATTGAATTACTATAAAGGGGAAATATATTATAGGTAAAAAGGAAAATGGTTTTTACTGCATGTGAATTCTGTGAGTTTTACAATGCTTATGATAAAAAGACTGCACCTACAAGTTTAACCTCTATAATTTTTATGTTGCACATTTAAAAAAAAATCTGTTTATTTAACATTTCTAAGGCAATTTATCCATGTCACCTTGCACTTAATGCTCCTTTTAAAACAGTTAGTTTTACCTCATCCCTTTGAAACCTATAAAACTGCTTTTCATACCAGACACGAAATTTCTAGCTATACCAGGAAATCTGGACCTCTAATGGCAATACCACACAAAAAGAAATAAGTATTTTAAAGAAGCTATTACTTAGAGGCCATTTATTCCTAGCTAGTGTACTTCTGCACACAGCACTTAGAAACTGGCTTTGCTTACTGGGAAAAAAATAAAAAAGAAAAAGAAAAGAAAGGTAATTATTATTAAAGTGAGTTTTGCCTCCTTGGATAAAATTAGGTTCACATTGAAGTGATTTGTTGTATTAAGGCTATGAGAAAATCTGGAATCTTGCTTTTACTGAAGTATAAAAGAGTAGGATGAGTCTGTAAATGTGAAGTGAGTTCCTTACGAGGATCCAAGGACTTCACAGCAAGATTATGCAAAATTCCTCTTATGCCTGTCAAAGAATATCTGCAGATACAGAAGCATATCTGAAGTTAAAGTCACCAAGAGTTGAACACATGAATCTGAGGTAGAATTTGGCCTGGTGATTTCAGTGCTGTTCTCATGTTCCTGTGTTTGGCAAGAGAAACACTGCCCCAGATCTCACCAGCCTGCACACACCCCTCAGTTAGCTGAATGCAAGAATCTACTGCTTATGCTGGTGGTGCCCTCTGAACAATGCCTATATTTGCACAAACTTTTTTCAAAGTTATTATAATTCCTGTGTTGTTTTCTGCCAAATTGCTCATTTCCTCCTATTAAACATATTATTTTTGAAGAACACCCACCAAAACCCACCTACCCATCATGCTGTAAATGGCACAAAGCATTAAATACCTGATGGACAGATCTTAGTCCCCAAATACCTAAATTCATGAGGTTCCACTGTAGTATTTAGGAACAAATGTCATGGTTCTTTCAGGTGTGATTCCTGAAACTTACAGAAATTAAAAGTCAAAGTCTTTTCATTTTGCTGTCTTCAGAGTTACATGCCTTCAGAGTTCCTCAATAAAAGTGAACAAACAAACAAAAACTTACACTGAAATAATTACATTTTCACCTTTGGTATGTCACTGCAATAAGAAGGAGGATTGTTTCACAGGAAGAAGGTGCATGTAACCGCCAGTTCCTAGATGCTGTTGAATTTCTCCTTGCATTCTGCAGTTGTACAAGAGCACTAGCCCATCCAGAAGAACAAAATAAGTGAAAATTGATTGTTTTCTTACTCTGTGGACACTACAAACCAGGTAGATGTATATGCAAAGGTAGGGCACGTCACAATTGCCAGAAACCACCCCTGTTCTTACAGGTCGTGTTCCTACAGTCCCAACACAACATTTCATACAAATATCTCTTCTCTGGTGAGGAGAAGAGGCTTGCTGATCATGAAGAAAGAAGAAAGGCAGCTGTCATTTTTATGACAGAATGTCCTAGAAGTCTCCCAGTCTCCTATGACAGGGAAAGAGAATAGATCATACTCTCTGCCCTCACCAATGTGGAAGAAAAGCCTTCCCTCCTTCACCACTGCTGGAAAAGTGAGGAGAGGAATGAAAAGAAAAATGTGAACTCATCTTGTTTCTTTTGGTGAGGTGTTGTACCCATTCCAGAATAAAACAGGTAAGATTATGAAATTATATTACATAGGTAGATATCTGGTAAAGGGGAATCTTATTTACACCAATGGGTGATCCAATGGAAGCTGATTAAATTTAGAACAAGAAGAGACTTCTGACCAAACAGACCATAAGGATCAAAAAAAATCTTTCCATTGAGTCACTGGGAGCAAAATTTAGTTTACCTAACCCTAAGACAGACCAGGGTTGGGTAAACTAAATCACCTGAGTCTTTAGAACTAGCTCTAGATAGCCAAACTGAAAATGCTTATACACAACAAATTGTCAACAGAGGGAGCAAACTGAAAAGATTATTCCAAGAAACCCTGGTGCCTTTTGTCTCCAACACTCTTAAAAACTATACAAAACATTGCAATGCACCCTTCAGCTCCAAAACAATTTTCTAGCCCCACTCAAGTACCCCTGCTTGTCTGGCTGCAGCAAAGGGGGAAAAAAATGATCCTGAGGGGTGACAACAGTAGCAAGTAGTAAAGCTCAGGTGTATTTTTCCCTGTGGCAACAAACTTCTCACTTGTCAGTGTATAGTTTTAAAATTCATTAAATATTCCTAATTTGGAACTGAAGTAGAAAGCCCTGACCTATAAAACAGACAAATGTATAATTACATCTGTTATCAGCTAAATGCAAGATCTGTATATGGCCTTTATTGCAATTATTAGTTAAGCACATTTCTTACATGTAATTGCATTTAGATCTACAAGTAAAAATGCTGTAAATCATGCATTGATCTCCTAAATTAGATGTGCAGCTTTCAAGACAATGAGGTAAGACTCAGTCATGGATTTTAGGGATAGGCTATGTTATGATCTGGTGTGGGAAACTGTGGAAAAGTGGCTTCAGCTATCCACGTTATACATTGCTTACTTTGTGGATGCTGGAAGCTTCTCAAAAGCTCACCTGGGAAGACAAAGCTACATCCTATGAGAACACATTTCTTCTCTCTCAGAAGTACAAAACAGATTAATGAACTGAAACAGGGCACTGGATTAGGATTGCCTCGGGTGTTCAAAGACCCTCCTTTCAATGTCCTGGTGGAAGCTGAATTAAATCTCAGCACTGAAAAGCTGAGAAGAACTTAACTGGGAAAAACCATTCTACAAAAAGGTACATTTGTAACAGGCAGAAAGTAGGAGTTGGGCTGCCTGGTTGACCTCCAACATGGAAAAGGTGTTTTAGCAAAAGTCTAGGCAATTATTCATATGAGGAGTTTCTTCAACAGATTTGGGCATGGACCTGGATTTGCCAGTTTCTTTGTTCCAGTAATTGGGTTCTACTTCATGCAGGCCACATGTCTTCTCTTGTTTTCTTTGGCCAGCTTGAAGACTCTGGTGTCTTCACTCTGGTGAATCACAAGTTCCCCAGGCAAAAAATTATGTTTGAAATCCTTGAGGACAGGTTCCTTTAAATTAAATTTTCTTTAAAAAGCCAAGTAGGGCAAAGACATTAAGAACAAAATCTTTAATGAAGAAAACAGCCTTGAACCATTAACCAAAGGAGCAGAAGCAATGTTTGCCTCATGCTGGAAAGATGTACTCGAACCCTCACCTTAGAAGTGCGCAGATGAAAATATTGTGTTTCATCATCACTTGTGCCAAGTTCTCTGTGATGATGCTCCCACTTCTTATCTGGGTAGGCAAGGTAATATTCTTTGACTCTACTTTCTCTTAAATGCCAATCTTTTTTTTAAGAGTCTCTCAACACAAGACCAAAGGCAAAAAGGAAATGTTCTTCTTCAAAGCACTTAGAACAAAAATGGCAAAGCAATGAACAAAATGCAGCCCATGAAACAAGTAATGGGTGATACATCTCTTTAATAACATCCTGTATTGTATTTTAGTGCACAAGCTGCTGAAATGCTGACAACATCCAAGATTCAATCTAAAACATACAAGATGCCAGTAGGTAATCTAACTGTGCCTTAGCTCTGTGTATCTGAGTACAAGCTAAGTGAATGGCCATACTCGTAGTAATAGCTGCCTGTTAAATGTGCACAGTTCTTACCTTGTATATTTATATATATAATAATTCCTGCACAGAATGACCTTATGTGGTTCTAAGTGATATATATTTATAAATAATCTCTGTGTGTGTAGTTTCAAAGTATATCTTATATAATTGCCTTTAAATGGCTCTATAAACAATCCAAAATTGCTACTTTGCACTGCAAAAGCATTAACTCATTGATTATACACTTCTGTTCAGGAGTGAGGTCTTCCTACAGTTTTCAGTGTGTATTTCGGGCAGGGTCAGGCACAGCCTGTTTTCCTCTTTTGACTGTGCCTAGCTCTGAAATGCACCCCTTTGCCTCCAAAATCTGGCAGTGAGGAGCCTGCTCGGACATACCTCGATGATAGCCCCATCAGGCAGCCTGAGGAAGCGCCTGTAGATCTCCTGGAAGCCGCTGAGGTGAACCGTGTAGACACAGACGTGAACAGTGGTGCTACCTTCCCAGCTGGTTGCAGCGTCAGGGATTTCATCCTGGTGCTGGAGGTCACAGCTGGAGCCACCAGGCTGGCTGGCGTGGTCCTTCCAGATGTAATCAGACACTGCCACCTAGTGAAAGAGAGCCCCCCCGCCCCCCGGACACAGCACACACACAGAGGCCCCCCGCCCCCCACCAAAGGAACATATTTAATTAACTTCTGGCAAGAGCTTAACCGATTTAAAATGATTTTACAATAAATCTGCAAAGCCTGTACCATATGCAGCACTTGCACACAGTTCTCTACTACGTATTTTTTTATGACATAGATCTAAATAGAGGAGATAGAGAAATCCCCAGTGTATATTCTATAAAGTTAATTCTGCACAGATGAAGCTGTAATTGACTCCCGTATTAACCAAAAGTAGGGGGATCAAGCAGGGTAGGTTAAACAATAAAATGGCAATGCTGATTAAAAAAAAGCTTCCCAAGAATTTTGTGAGTATTTGTATTTCTCTCTCTTTGAGAATCCTTTGCTCCTGTACCCACAAGCACTTTTTAGTCTCTGATCTCTGCATTATATTAAAATAACCTTGTGCTGCTAACTGAATTGTAGTTGAAGCAGAGTAAATTAGGTGTATTTTAGGGCATTGTGTAAAGCCAGTTTATTAACAGTTACCTACCTTCCTAGTTTGCTCTAAACATGTTTGCTTTGGTAGATTTTGTATCTCCCAACATCAGTCAGAATTTCCATTTAGCCTTTTTCCTGTTAATTCTTTACACAGGCTGAGCAGAATTTAAGATCACACACGGATCATGGCACAAGGCTTAAGCACCCTTTATCCTTAACTAGAAATGATGATGAGAAGCATTATTTTTATACTTCCCCTGAAGTGCAAACATAAGCTTTTTAACCCTCACTTTTGCAAGACCTTTTCGTCATTCATTTTCTCCCATGAGATGTTACTCCTGTTTGTGAAACTAAGGGATTGGTGATATTGCTACATCCTTACAATACATCAGCATGCTCTTCCCTAGTTTTCTATTTAATGTAGACAAAATACCACTTTTCTGGCCTAGCACATGCTTTTTCTTTCAAGAATGTGTATTACACTGGCAGAAATGATTGGAACTTACTCACAAAGCTAGCTAAAGAAAAGCTCTCATTTAAGATTGGTACATCAAAACCTTCTTCTGCATAGTCTCGCTTTCAGTTTTTGCTGAAATGAAGAGGTCAGATTCTTACAAGAGACCGCAAAAACCAGATACAAATTTTTCCCCTCACTTGGGAAAAGTTAGGTTTAGCTCAGTTTGCTTGTGTTCCAGTTCACATTTCCTCAGCTGCTCTTGCGCATTACGAGGAATCCCATAACTAGCACAGTGTGCCAATGCCACGATCCTGACGTGCGTGCTGCTATTATGAGACACTGCCTTAGGAGAGGATTTGTATTAGGTAAATTAAGAAAGCAAGAACACATATAGGAAATTATCTCCAACTCTTTTCCAGGAACAACAGAACAATAGGACACTTCATTTTAGCACCAGCTTCCATTTACATCAGCCCTAATAAATTTTTTACACTTTAAAAAAAGGAAAGGTCATCTGAAATTTAAGGTAAAATAAGGACAATCTGAATTTTCCACACCAAAGTCTCTGGGGTTCGAAGGCTTTCATTCAGGACAACAATATTAGGATCATACAGCAGCCATAAGGACAGGACAAGGCCTGTATTTTCTTCTGTCTAGCACACAAGACACATCCCTGCATTACACAGTGCTCCATAAGAATTAACGTGGCCAGTGGTTTCAAAAAAGCAGGAAGGCACATTCCATTGCTACAATGTGAGCCCAGAGGAGCAGCTGCGAGAGCTGCCACACCACAGCCCCTGCAGTGGCTACCCTCCTCTCTCATCCCAGCAGCTCACTACAAGAACTTCTAACCAGTCCAATTCAAGAGCACCAAGGCTTTCCTGGCCTCGTGTCTCCTCCCTAATCTATGGAAAGATAAATGGTTGAGAGACCCAGCTCAGAACCTCAGTCTACAAGAGACACAGCAAATAGGATGATTTCTGTCACAATCCTCCTTTTCTGCTAGATGCGTTTTTCCCTGCATTGCTAGCTTATTTTCTTCAAAATTTTCTTCCCTCCTGAATCAGTCCCATGTTTTCCCCTGCTTCTTGTCTGACCTTCATCTTATCTCACTTTCAGTGAATCTCCTTGTTCTTCTCTTGTATTTGTCCTTATCAACTAGCAGAGGGCCTATTTAGTGTGTGCTTTGCATGCCATGGATATGAACACCCCATCCTTCTTTTAAGCTTTGTTTGGCCTCTTTGAGCGGTGAGCTCTGGGGGCAAAAATATGCATTCTGTACTTGTCCAGCACAGGGAAGAGCATGGACCTTCCACTACTTTCACACAAATAAATTAAATAATTTCTCATCTATTTTTTCAATCAGTGCCAGATCTGAGTGTAATTCACAACACTCAGATGGTACTGTGGGGAACCCCAAGCCATGTTACTCAAACCTTTGTGCCTGAACAAAACTTCACCTTGCCAGGGCAAAGATCTTCTTTGGAAGTTCTTGACTCTAGGTGCCATTCCCAGGACACCATATCCATATGGGACCAGCTATGGCATCAGAAGTCCCTGTCTTTCTCCCCAAGAGCAGACAGTTCTGCAGGACAGTGGGAGTAAATAAACCTGTCTGACCTGTTGTCACATTTCAAGATCTGGCGAACTCTCACTGAGGACGTTGATGTGACTAGCCAAAAGAACATGAGAATGTGATGATATTGTTCTCCACGTCCCCCTCCCATCCCCCCTGTCATCCCCCCCGCAAAAGAAACACAGACTAATCATCTGACAAGTGAAAGAGAAAAGGCACCACCAAAACTGATGGTGCTGTGGTGAGTTGCATAGCCTTGGTCTGGGGTAGGCACTAGAAAGGAAGGAAAGAGGACCCTTCACTGGAGCACCACTCATTAACTCTTCCTCAAAGTCACCTGGTAGTGTGAGTTTTCCTGAAGGCAAGCTCTTCAATATCTGGAGGAACATAACATTTGAATACCACTTCCAGGAAGGGGGAGCAGCTCTCTTTGTGGCTGTGGATTTAAAGACCCCTTTCAATTCCCTCCTTGCTAGCACCATCTGAAAGTATTTGGCAGACAGATGTCCACTGCCTTAAAACTCTCAAAACACATTTCTGTGAAGTGATAGGTCACTAGAGAGCTGCTGTGGCCTACATAACCAGAAGTAAGCTCCAAAAGTAAACTGTACTGTCATCTGAAATTTCTATCATTAAGTTAATCAAAAATGTCCATTCATTTCTACAGGAATACAATATGAGTTAATAAATCCATTGAGACAGGCTAGTCAAGAGACTGTGCATATAGGACATGTCAGAGAAACTGAAGTTAGCAATGATCTAGATTCACAAGGGCTGACAAGAAACCACAAAATGCCAGAGCAATGTACAGTAATCCTTAAATGAAATTCATCTTTCAGCAGAAAAACACATTAAGGATGGTAATTCAATGATAAAAGAGGCAGGCCAGAACAGGTTCAAATGCTGAATATTTCACAACATAACTTAATTAAAGCGGGACTGTGAGGCTGTTAATCGCTTTATAATAGTTCAGCTTGAAATGAGGTCTGATGTGCATGCCCTTATAGTTTATTTGTTTATATTATTATAATCATAAAATGTTATGTTGACCTAATGCAAATGTACAGTTTTCACTGGCCTTTATTATGTTGGCAGTTTTTTTTCCTTTTGGTCTTCCTATTTTTGTGCAAGTATGAGAAGGGAAGAACTGGGAGGAAGGGTCATGAATTTAGGTCAGATCAGATGATTCAGTAAGTCTCATGTGGGTTTAAGTCTTATTAATAATTTTAATACATTCTTCCTTGACAACAATTATTTCAATCACTGCTCCTTTAGTGTACACCGTGACGTAAAAATGCAGGTTTTTAAGAGAGTGGAACACGTTTCTCCTACAAAAAAGGTAAATTATGTCAACCCTTTGGAAATTATAGTGTATAACCTAGAAAAAAGACAAAAATACATTTGTAAGTACGAATACAAAATGTAATTTGTCGTATAAATGTATTATGCCACACCAAGTGTAGAGAAATACACTTATTGAAGTATGTGTTATTGAACATTTTAAACACAAATTTTAAACACAAATATATTTTGATAAATGCATATTTATAAATATATTACACAACTGAGGCACAGCCAACTATAATTACCAATATTTCTGAGGTCAGGGTACAGAAAATGCCATGCTAGTGTATAAAGGTACTATCATGTTTTCTATTGTTTGACAGCTTTTGTGAAAGAAGAAAGAATATTTCCTCAGATTTTCTGAGCTGCAGTGAGAATGAGAGGAAGACTGACTTCTAGCGTCTTAAAAAAAGACATCAGCATGAAAAAGCTCTTTTAAAAAGTTGAGAAATATACATGTGTGTCCAAACACTTGATTATGATTACTACTGATTCTTAACTGTTTGCAGCAGCATTATTATTAGCAATGTCATGTGAATCAATTCCAGGCTCATGCATTGCAAAATGTATAAAAAACCTGTTTGAAAACAGCATTCAAAGAAAACGCATAAAATTAGTAAAATGGACCAAATCAACCAATTGAGAATGTGTGGAACTGAACGCTGGTCATGACAAATAATTAGCAAAAGTTACAAGCTGTTAACTTAGTCAAAAGGGCAAAAGAGTGTTGAAATGATAGGGAAAAAAAAAGACATCAAAAGTCAAGGGTGCTGTATTTACTTCAAGTAACTTTCATAAACATGGTTAATGCATTTTCTGTGGTAAGAGTTGTAAATATGGGAATTACTGTCCTGGAGGCAACCTTTGTTAAACCAGCATAGCTTTACAATTAAAAAAACAAAAGCTGGCTAGTGCTAACATCTGAGGGAAGCACAGCACCCCTTAAGCATTGCAAACCCCATTTCTGACAGACTGTTGCTAAAAACCTTGCCAGCCGCTCTGGTAAAAGAAGAATTTACATGGAAATATCTAAAAACATCCCTCCTGTCTGTGTCAAAGGCACCTTGGTGTCCAGGTTCCAGTGAGGCTGTCACTGGACCACGGTCAGAATCAGATGTGACAGTAGGGAAAGTTTCCAAGCCACTGTAGGAAGGATGGGGCACTTTACAAGTCGTGGAAATCAACTCAGTTTGAATAAATTGTGAAATTGGAGAAATGGCAAGCAAAGGCACAAACAAGAAAAGCTATTAGGATTGCCAAAAATCATACCATCATGAGAAAGCCACACGGACACCGCTCATGTTTAACCCTTACATGCACAAAGCACTCACACAAGTTTATGCAAGTGCAGCATGCTTTGGTGGGGTGGCAGAACATACTCTTGCTCCCTGGGCAATATTGAGCCATGTGAGTGTCTCAGGTTAACAAAGGCCTTTGTGGGCTCCTGGTAAGTCTGCAGAGAGATACCTTGTTTCTAGATCATCCTATTTATCAATAATGGACCAGCATAAGGGACCAGTAGAATCCAGGAATTGTTTGTTTCAGTCAAATTATGAATGCCTGAAGCATTGTTGTTACAGTCTTCCCTGATTTATTTAACAAACAGACATGGACAGACTAAATGGTGAAAAAAGGCATATACAGAGAATAACCTCTTTGTAAATGACTAAGAAGAAATCCCAGAATAGATTCATGGAAAGCTGCTTAGCGCCATAGCACTAGGAAACAGCAGCGGGTCTTTTTGTTTCTGATTTGCAATAGCATCCTATTTATGGATATGTCCAGTGAACAGCAATGCAGATCTTTTCTAGGGAATGATTTTCATCTCCTGTTTTTAGATATTACAAATTGCAGCCTCATATTCTTTAGCTACACTGTACATGTTGCTTTTGTAGTCTGCTGCTCATCATCCCATTTTTTCAGATCTCAATCTTTTGTGGTTTTAAGTGTTCACACTTCAGTCACCCATTAAAAAAAATACAAATGTAGAAATACTCTCTTCCAAACAATAATAAATCTGGGGCAGGGGGAAATAATCTAAAGAATTAATTCAAGGAAATCTGATATTCAATGCAGCAAAAACCTTAGTGTGTAAAAATTAAAGGCCACAGCTTTCTTGCATTTCCTTGTGCATAGCAGTGCCTTTGTCCATTGATTTGCCCTAAGGAAAGGAGATAAAATACATTCCCTTCCTACTCCAGAGAATCCTGCTATATTCTGAGCCCAGAGTGGGTTTGGTTCAGATGGGGAAGAGAATCTCTCTCCATGCCTCATTTCCCAAATTTTACAAGGGATGCTGGAATCAGTTACTTAAGAAAGCATCTTCAGTAACTTCAGACAGACAGGATTTTATACACAAAATATTTAGGAAAAGTTATTTTCCCTATGGAAGTCAGGATTTTAATGCATACAAGGGCATATCTGTGTAAATAAGAGTGTCTGCTATTCATTATCTGTTCATCAACATTTGTTATTCATTACTCATGTGTTTACAAATGTAATGCAGTCAGAAAGCAGAAATAATACTATACGACTTTGGTGACCAAAAATACACCAGAAAAAACAAATAGTAAATAGATCCATGGAGCAGTTCATCTTATGGGATAAAGTTTGCCCACAGAAGACATTCTGTGAAAAATTTGTGAAAATAACCCTGACAGATCTGTAAGTAACAATGCAGTTCAAAACTAATGTGTAAACAGAAAACAAGGGAGCTAAGTTTGTCAATTAATTTGTTGGCAATGAGCATTTTATTTTTACTGTTTGGAACTAATTAAATGCAGAGAAAAGATAGTTAAAAGAAACAAGTCCATGTTCACAGATTTCATTCAATTTGTCCTTGTGAATTCAAGATGTGTGTCTGGAAATGAGACAGGCTTTTATTCACCTGTGACTGACATCAGATGAACAGATTTTTTCCTGGCAGCTAAATATTTTTAAACCTGTATCCTTACATGGACAGTAAATCAGCGGAGAACTTAAAATTAAAATACATTGAACTAGTGGCTTCTATTTGCATCTTCTTCAGCTTCAGAAAATTTCCTCCTATGCAGGCAGTGGCATAATGTATCCTTGTGCTAGTGGGGTTGAGCAATGGTGCCTTTGTGGAAGGTGCCCTTTGAATTTTAATTTATATTTTCCTTGTCTTAATTCAAACAATAGCAAAATTGCTGTAAAGTTTTACTAAGTACCAAAATGTTCCTAGTTTGCCTGTTTAGATCCAACTTTCTTTTGAAGCAGATGGAAGGAGGCTAGGAAAATGAAAGTGAAACAAAAATTTAAACACTTTTAGTAAAACATATGTGAACATCTGTGAAGGGTGGTTGTCCTCTCATAGAAGTACTGTAATTCTGCTCTGATCTTTCAGTAACCCTAATAAGTACACTGACTGCTCCAGCACAGATGTTAATTATTAGCAAACATTTACCACAGAAGTATCTAGAATCTCTCACTCACACTGCAGCCCCATTGCTTCAGCACAGTAGGGACAGGTAGAAACGGGCTGCTGGCAGAACAAGGAGTTAGCAGCCTGTGCTGAGATCAGAGGACATTTATGTGGCTACTTGCTTTAACTGCCCATAAATTACCTCATCTGATTTTCCAGATAATCACCAGCAATCAGATGCTTTCTAGCAGACATCACTGCAGAAATCGGCCATGGAGGAAGAACTGAAAGAAAAGGTTTCACAAACACCTCCCTGACAAGGTGTTTGTGAAAGAGTAGTGGAGGGGCCTGACATATTTTTCTAAGCTGTGGTGCTAAAGTAAATGCTGGTTTCAGTATGGAAAAGAAGGGAAGGAATAAAATTAAGATGGCAGAGGTTTGGGTATTCCTTTGTGATTAAGATTGACACCATTCTCATGTCATCCCCTCTGCCTTCTTCACTCCAAGGATGTTTTTTCCATAGGGCCAGCATCCCAATTGCAAGCTCATTAGAAACTAAACCCAAAGTGCCTCAATTGCTAAGGTATTTCCTTGACAGTTTACTCCTTCTTTTTCCTGTGCCAGGGTTTTGGTTTTGACTCTTGCAAACAGTTTAACCATGCCTGGAATTGATGCTTCTCTAGAAATCTAGGAATGGAAATCCTAGAGCAAGTAGCAAGTAGAGACAAAGAGTTAAAGGCTCAGGGAAGTTTGCATGAGCCTTCAACAGGGTATGCAAACCAGTTGGGTCTGCCACACTTGCAAAAGTTACTTGCAAGATCAGGCTGTCTCCCAAAGCTCTCCGAGTGTACCAAGAGCCTCTCAGCAATGTCTTCTTCCCTGCTTCAGTTAAGAAACCAGATAGCAAGAATTCTTCTCACAATATTTTCCACTTCTGGCACACTATTGCAAAAACGGCCCCTTTGTGGTATTTCAACAGTTTTGTCTTCAGTTCAAGCAGAAACCATAAAATGTACAAAACAATAATTTATAAACAAAGCAGAAATGACTGCTAGGAACCCTAAGAAATGGTTTATGGTACAGCTTAAAATTTTGTGCAAAGGTGTGGCATGATTTTATGCATGCAAGAAAGATTCTGTTCACATTGGATTTTACCTTAACTAGTTTACTTTTTCTGAATTAAAAGTTACTGTCTGAGATATCCAGAAACAATTGTATTGTATTAATGAATTTGATGTGCTTGGTTTGTAGAACAATGGTTTAGTCTACTGTGACCAATTGTCTATTAAATAAATCTTATTATTAATGGAGTATACTCTTATATCCTTATTTTTTCCTTCTCAGAAGATAGCAGAGTTCAGCATCCGATAAACATGTAAATTGCATTTTTCTTTTCACACCGGACAGATTTCAACTTCTGAACCAGCAGTCAACAAAGATTCCCCCAGCTGCTGGAAAAAAAAAAAGTAAGTATTTGTGAAAAAAGGCATAATAAGATCAGAGGGAAGCCTGTCATAAAAATGCACATTGCATAATACATGATGGATCAGTTCTATTATTTAACTTTTGCATAGATATAACAATACAGAGATATGCTAACCATCATAGTCAGCATTAATTTACAGTGGGAAAAATAATTAGAATCTCACTTTTTCTGAAGAATGGAGTGAAAATGTAAACAATGCTTCCCTCCAGGCAAGTGCTTTATCAACTTGACAGGTGCATTTGAATTTCCATGGGTGGGGGACATAATAGGTTATTTATGTGTCATTTTAATAGAAAGGCCCAACCATCAAGATGGACAGGAGACTTTATCAGTACTGCTGTTTGCAACTAATCCACCAATTTAATACCCCATGAAAATACCTGCAACAAAACCTGGACATTTTTCTTTTCCACTCCATTATAGGCAAATCAATATGGGTGCTATTCATCTCAAATCTTTGGCTCAGCAGGTGCCCACTACACGGAGCTCCTCACAACACTGGTGCACTGGCACAGCTGCATAGACACTTTGACTTCTGGTGCCATCAGTGACTCCACAATAGGATCATAACAGTGCACTTGGATTATTAGTTTGCCCCTACATAGAAGTAAGCAACAAAAAAAATCTTTTTTCTAGGGCTTTTTTTTTCTTGTTTTGGTTTGGTTTTGAGAAGAAAAAAATCCAGCACAATTTTTTTTAAGTTTCTGATTACGATGATTTTATCTGAAGTAGCCACTCACTAATTTCCATAAACAGTCTATTCCTGGCTGGAGAATAGCCACAAGCAAGAAAAACATTATATGTAACATGTTTCTTTACACAAATTTGCCATGGAAAAGAAAGATGCCAAAGTGTGTACTCCAGTCACACCTTTTTGTGCATTAGCTCTGATAAATGCTGCCTTTTTTTTGTTCTGTGTAGGGAGGGCTGTGACATTGAGTGACACATAGGCCCAGTGTAACCCAGGGTAAATTTGTTATCCATGCTGCAATTTCTTCTTCCTTTTCCTTCCTTAATACTGTCATCTGTATGAGCACAGGTTCCCCCTGTAATTATCTACACAGTTATTGCTGCCACATTTTTAATACACAGCATATACTGATAACCCTCCAGTCCTTCACTGGTGTATATGTGTGTGTGTGTGTGTGTGTGTGTGTGTGTGTGTGTGTGTGTGTGTGTGCGCAGTCAGAATCAGCCTGATCCACACCAGGAAAAAGTATTTTCCATTAAGGAATCCTTAAAACAACCCAACCATTTTTGAGAGCTGAAGGTTTCCATTATTGCAAGTCCATCATCCTCTGTGCGCAAAAGTCCAGCTTGCTGATTCATGACCCACCAAGGTCTACATGGACTGGAAGACAGTCCCCAAGGAGCTTGAAATGGTTTGAAATAGATCTAAGGAGGATAGAGGTAATGAGATCATCCACCATTCCCATGTCCACTCAGAGGTGTGCTCCAGCTCTGCAGAAATAATTCTTTTCTAACTCAGGCAGGTACAGCTCCAGAGATGTTTCAAGTATGTAACTGGAAGTATCATTACACCCCCTGGGTAATTCCTCAGACTAGCTACTCCTGAAACTTTTTGCAAAAGCAAGCAATTCATAAGGACATAAACTTGATTAAAGCCAGACCTGGGACATTTCTTATGCTCAGTCTTTCAGTCTGCAAAGCTCATGAATCCCTGTGGTTAATTAGGAAATATTACTCATACTAAAATCCAGTTATAATAAAATGTATTTTGCCCAAACATAGCATCTTAATAAGTTTCAGAAATAGTCATTCCCCCATTTTTCTCCCACAGCTTCTAGTTTGGTGACCATGTTTTCTGGTAGGAGGACAATGGCATTTGTCCCACTTGCAGAGAAGGACCTCATACTGTCCTCTCTCCTGGGGGTCACTGAGGCACCCACAGCAGTGAGGTTGGAGGCCAGATGAAATCCCCTGGGAGCAGTGTCAGGCAGTGCTTGCACTGGGACAAGGGAAGGGAGCCCTGGGAAAGGCGCAGTCTGGGAGGGCACAACTTGAGCCCTCAGTCCACAAGAGGAGGAGGTAATATATCTTTCCTGCATGAAAGCATCTTATAGTTCACTCATATATTACCACAAGAGGTATATCACAAGTAACAGATGGTAAAGTGTGGAAAAGTAACCCAAATATATTGTTAGTTTCAACTGATATATTAAAAGGCAGCTAAGTCTGGGTAGAAGACCATAATAGCAAAGACACCAAACTGCAGGATGCTGGGTTGGCAAACCAAACAGATCTGGGAGTCTAAATTTTAGCAAAGTTTTACACAAGTATCTATTTTTGTCTCTGCTTGGATAGCAATTCCTTCCACAAATCATGTAAGGAATGCAAGCAGTTCACCATCCTCATTACATCAGTCAGTGGACACTGAGCAGGAAGATGACTGTTTATTCCCGAATGATTTTGCTTCAATTCTGATTGCTTAATATAGCACAGGTTTCTTATCCACTCACAGAACTAATGAAAGATGTTCTTATTTTATACTAGATTTTTGTTACATAATAAAGAAATAAAAAAAGGTGAACATTGAAAATTACTTTGCTCTGAGTAAATCTGACTGAGCTTATGCTACATGGAATACAAAAAATAGCACCTATAACTGACACATTTACTTTCAAAAGGGCAAATTTTGAGAAAATTGCTTGTAAAATTAACAATAGATCTTTAAAAATATAGATCTAATGTCTTTTCACCTGTTGTTCTAAATAAATATATCTCTTACAGTGGGATTTGTATCACATTCAATAAATCTTTAATTTCAGTGGAAAACATATACTGTATCATAGTTTAGATAATACACTGAAGTAATTTCATATTTCATTAAAAAATATGTTTTCTGCTTTTCATGTGTGCTTGATTCACTGCATCTCTGGCACTTTTATGCTGATGTAGCTACTTTGATCAAGTAACATTAGAGTAAGGGACAGAAGCACAGGAACTTATCACACCCAAACATTTTATGTTATTTAACTGTAACCAGAATATTTTCCACATTATCAAAGAAAAACATATAAATGCACAGAATGATAAGAACAGAAAAAAAATCAATCAAATTAGTGTATTATTTGAGAAGAAAAGGGGCAAGTGTGCCCAAGAGTAGAGTAATGCCTTCTGAAGTTGGCAGAGTTAACAAAAACTTGGCTGATATTTTTCAAGGATTGAAAGCACCAAGAGCTGGTTTCTGGGCACTGAAATTACTTTAGATTAATTTAAGTGTCCACGTCACTTTTATGGTACATGTAGAAATGTGAGTTTCCAATCAGAACACCATTTCTCAGCTCTTTGCTGGTTTCTTTTCTCATTACATGGGATGGGGATCTTTTGTGGGAAGGAGTGAACCCCATTCAAAGTAAATCAGAAAATACTCAACATATCTCTTACTCAATACTCAATATCTCTTAATTCAAGCACATTCTGATGGTTTGGTTTTAGAGAAATACTTCCAAAAGGCTGTTGACTTCCAAAGTCTTAGCACATAGAAAATGGGGATGCTCCATCTTTTTCTCAAGCTAAAATATATTTTGAGAAAAAATAATGAGGAAAATATTCCAAGAACTTTTCTGGGAGTTAATCTGGAAAGGGTATTTATGAATTTTTTTTTCTTTCACATTAAGGGCACATTTCCTGTCATTGCAAGAGGATCACCAGTTCTGCTTGACTCTGCTCTTATTTAAGCAGTTTCTAGCCAACTGTAACTTGCATTTCTAGTTAAGATTGCAAATTCAAGATCACGCTATGTTAGTATTCAATCACCCATCAAAAGCACTCTTCTGTTTGCCCAGACTATCTGCTCTCTTGAAGCAGGACCAGCTCCAGGCATAACTAAAGCAGGCAGATGCCTGGGACAAGAGGTTGCCTTCTCCATCTCTTTTGCCAGCAGCAGTGCCCCAGCAGCCAGACTGATGCCTGCTGCTGCAGCCAGGGAAGATCCCTGAACTGGGCTGCTCCTCTAGAGACACCAGGACCAAAGGTAACTTGGGAGTCTCCATCATAACTGTGAAGCAGCAGCCAAAAGCACCCTGTCCTTGTGGTAGCAGCATCCCATTTTATCTGTGCTGCAAACAAACCTTGAATTTGAGATGCTGTGGACAAGGACTGATGGCAATAGGATTTGTTCTTTTGGATTTAACTAAAAGCAGCCAAGTGCTGTAGTGTCCTGGTGGCAAAAGCTTTTTGAACAGAATGCTAATTTGACTCCCAGAGTTAGATCATGTGTGGCCCCTTGGAACTTGAGCTATCTTAATCACCAAAATGTGATCTTTATAACTAATTTCAGAATCCTGTTTCTATTTCCTGGGATAACACTAGTATTTGTGAAACAAATGGCCTCTCCAACTTCCAGCATAAACGGATTTATATCTACAATAATTCATTGAAATAGAATGGCTGAAGAACTACTTTAATCTTCTCTGCCTTGAGATGTTGCAGTTCCATTTTCTAGACTTGTGTTTTCCTCACGGTTTGTTCATACTTCACAGATATATTAGCATGTAATATATAACTCTTTACTGATCCATTTATCCACCTGTAACTCTCAGAGACAGTTCTAGCTAATTCCCTTCAAAGCTTTCATCTGCACATTAGTATCTTCTGCTTTTTTCTACTCAGAAAGATGACAGAAGAAAAACCATAGAATTACAGAATCACGGAACTATTTGGATTGGAAGGGACCTTAAAGGGACCTTAAAGACTCTCTAGTTTCAGCGCCCCTGCTGTGGGCAGGGACACCTTCCAATACACCGGGTTTCTTAAAGCCCCACCCTACCCAGCCCTGAAGAGTTCCAGTGATGGGGCATCCACAACTTCTCTGGACAACCTGTGCCAGTGACTCACCATCCTCACAGTAAAGAATTTCTACCTAAAATGCTCTCAAAAGAACAGATAGCATCCAAGGTAGAAGCAACCCAATTAGGTTCTGGTGCACCATGCAACCTCATGTTCTCACATTCTTCTTGTTGGTTTGGGAATTTCAAGAGCAACTGCTTATAGAGTCAGCCACTATGTGGCAAGAGAAAAAGAAACAAAAATAAGTATTGGGCATTGTTACAGTCCCGTTGGTCTCAGGCAGGAGGGAAGATGTGCAATGGGTTGAAACCTCAAAGATGTTGTACAAGAAACTACATCCAAATTAAGAGCTATGTTATACAGCAGGAGGCTTTCAGATGAACTGTAAAACTACAACTGTACTGCAGAGGAAAGATGCCTAAACTCAAATGTTATGAGATAATTATTATCTTTAATGGTATAAGTTTATTATTGCCAATACTTGATGGAAAAAAAAAAAAAGAACATGCTTCTTTCATGACTAACTTCTATGCTGTTTTAATTCCACTTCTATATTGGTTACATATGAAAAAAAAAGGTACATACCATAAATTTACTGCATATTTTATAGAGAGTTTAGGCAGCATTAGATGCTCAGCTACCAAACAAATCACTTGATCTTTGTATCTTGTTCAGATAAAGGATTTAGGAGTGGCAAAGAATAAGGAAAAAGCTATTGAAGTGGTATGAACAAACTATGTTGATTTAGAAACCAAGCCAAATAAAAACCATTACAATAGAGTTTCAAAAAGTTATGTTTGCAATTTAAAATACCCATAGGGCAGATCTGACTTACATGACCAACACTTAATGTATAGTACGTGATAAGATGACACATGCAGTTTTGAAACTTGGCAGTAATTCAGAAAAAGAATACTTTGCTGGCCATTAACAATTTCTGAGCAATGTATACATTTTTTATATATGTCTGTATTTGAGTTCCTGAGTGATTATAGTTATAACAGTGTCTTCTCATGTAATCTTAGGACACCAAAAGCTGCACGGCAAAATGAAAGTAAGGATTAATAACTGACCTCCCTCCTTGCTCATGCTAACAGTTCCCTAAATTCACATCCAGCATTGGCTTTCTGCTATTAAATGCAAATGAAGAGAAGCTGCCACAGATCTACAGAGGTACAAATGATACAAGAACCAGGATTGCACTTTACTTAAGGGCCTTGAGGGGGGATGTGTGTGTGAGAGAGAGAGAGAGAGCAGAGAGGAGAAGCAGTATGAGCATTATACTGAAATATTTTAGCATGCTTTAATGTACCTAAATAGTCTCACACAGGGAACTCAAACTAAAATAGTAGGCAACAATGAGCAACCATAGTTTACACTGGCAAAGTTTAAATTATATCAAGATTCAGGGTTGTTGGGTTTTATGCTTTTGTTTGTGGAGGGTTTTTTTTGAAATGCATGTGTATTTTTCAATGGAGCTGGTACTGACTTGCAGCTGTTTGATATTAGAGTCAAGACCTACCAGCCTTCAAACCTCACATTAGAAACAGACCTTTGGCCAAGTTGTGTCTTCGTTTAGACCCTGGCAACCCTGCTTACATCAGTGGGGGTAATTTGACCTCTCATTTGAATAACGCAGTGTGGTGATATGGTTCTGGTTTGTATTTTCTGTGATTGTTTCAGTCTAAATGCAGTAACTCCCAGGATTGTGTGCGAGATGAAAATGCCTTCCAGAGGTTACAGAGGCACAGATACAGGAATCATTTGTCTGATCTGACAAAACATGTGGCAGGCACAGGTCACAGACCTTGCCAGTCTGCAACAAACATACCTGCTAGGGCCACTCCTTGCACTGATCCTTTCTGATCCTTTCTGAAAGGATCAGAAAAGGTGCTGTGGGTGATGGCAAAGCAGCAGGAACTCAGAGCAGAGGGATCAGCTTCCTGGCACAAGTAAATTATGTGCATGTACATGATCTTTTGAAAAAAGAAATGCCCCTTCTTTCTCTTCCCCAGACACAGCCAAGTTCTAGAATAAGAAAAGTTCAGCCCAGACTAGAGAAAAAAAAAAACTTTCAGTTGAAAGAACTGCATTAGAACAGGATTAATGTCATATTAAATATGATTCAACAATCCACTGAAGACATATCCTAGTTGATTGTACTGTTATTTCTCTGAATTTAGGGAAGTTATGAAAATGGTTGTTTGTGCTCTGAAATAGCTTTTACTCCCTTATGAAAGAAAAAGAAAATGGAGTATTAGAATCCTTCAAGAAATAAGAAAAAGTCTTTGACCTTTGGTAACTTACAACATCACATGCTTAATACAGATATGAAAAACAAAACATTACAGGGTTGCAAACATGAAAAAATACTGTGAGCTCTCTGTTTATTTTTTTTGTTTGTTTGTTTATTCCGTAAAACATCTCCTTGCTCAATTGCAGTGATAATGATTCTCCAAAAATGTCTGGGCTGAAAATCTGCATCCTAAGCTTTTAAGTTAGAATCTCTGCCTGGCTGCACATCAGTCAGAAAAACAAACAACAAACTCTAGTCATGATGATGCCACATCACCACAAAAACAGAATGAATGTATTTGAACAGCAGCATCTTTGCCTTATTCAAGAATTTTCATTAGGTTTCGTTTAAACTGTTCAACCTTTCTTGTGCAGGCAGAAAAGAGGTTTGTTCCATGGAACTAAAGAAAAACAAAGCAAAACAGTCTTTTAAAGCCAAAACACTTAGCTAAATCCATCTCTAAATCCTATTACACATTCAACAAATGGCAATAAGTAACCCTTACTGACCCAAGATGAGGCAATATATGGCAGACCAAGGAGAGTTCCTCCATGGTTAGCCTAAAGGGCACTGTCAGGTTTGAAAATCATAAATCCCTATCTCTTTGTACACTGCTCAGGCCTTTTCACACAGCTCTGGCATGCATTTATGCCCAAGCTAGAGCTTTGTCACCATGTCAGAACATATAGGAGAGTCAGACCCCAGACCCTTACAACAGACACCACTACTTGCACCATCACCAGTGCAAAAACAAAGGTGTTTTTATTTTCTGGAAAAATTGACTCACTTATTTTCACAGTGTTTTGTATTCAGCTTGACAATAAATAAAAATTCAACAGGCATTTATAGTAAATAATAATGATAGAAATATTGCTTCACTCCTGATTGCTTACCCTCTGCTGTACCCCAGCATTCAGAGTGTAAACAGTGTAGAAGAATTTTGTGTTTACTAAAAGATTCCAGAATTTTGTTTTGGCTTTGAGGCTTTTTGTTTGTTATTTGCCATTTTTGGTGTTTTTCTCCCTCTCAGTTCCCCCAAAAGCCCATTCCATTTGCTTTTATTTTTCAACACAGGGTACTCATTTGGAAGCTACCCAAAGGGTTGATTTCAAGTATTTAGTATCACATACAAATAAATTAACACCAATGAGACGTTGAAATCAATGTAGAAACTGCTTTTGTAATGTCTAAAAGCTGTTTATAGCTTCTCAAGATGGATGTATATGAGTGACATCAATCCTGGTTGACATGCATACTTTTCAGAGTGTAAGCAAGAGGAAATTGAGGGTAAAGATGAAAAAACAGTCATAATCCATTGTCATATCATTCTCACTCATGCACATATGTTTATACTTCTACTTGCAAAAACTGATCAAGAAAATATTTTGTGTACTTTACTATTGTTGGGCCTCCTTTTCTTCCAGTCACTCTGTACAACATCTAACTGCATGCCTTGAGTTTCTTTCCAAGCACCTCCATAGTCCAGGGCTCTCCAGCCATGAAGCATCCTGTGTATAGGGAGCCATGGTACCTTGGTTCCTGACCCAGCATAGCTAAGGATCTCCATCCTTAGATGAAGAGTGATGAAAAGTGATGAAAAGGGGCATTTCAACCTGCTAGGAAGCTCCACAATAGGTTTCTGCTCTCCCCACTCAGTCTAAAGCACCTTCTCAGTCACTCGGCTGGACATCTGGTCAGTTTAAAGACATCACAAAAACTTGCAGAGCTTTTCAGATGCCTGTGCCACAGTGGGTGCTCAACATACTTCAGCTATTTGATTGAACATCTGTTTTCTTTGAAGAATGCATCTCAAATCCTAAAACTGTCCTCCTCTGGACATCCATGCTGAGCTGGCACCACCACAGTGGTCAAGACTCACTTGTTCAGGTACAGAGCCAAAAAGGTTATCCTGGCCCCTACTTTTCACAGGGACCAAGGGAAGGCAGAAATAGTCAGCCAAACACAAGGAAGCCATGGTGCCAAGAAAGAATACTCTGGATTGGCCAGCTGTGTCCTGGGGAGCATCAGGCACAGCATGGCCAGTCAAGGGAGAGGATTGTCCAGCTCTGCTCTGCCCTGAGGTGGCCTCACCTTAAGTGCTGTGCGCACTTTCAGGCACTGCAATATAAGAAAGATATTAAGATCTTAAAGAGCATCCAAAGGAGGGTGAGGAAGATGATGAAGAGCCTTGAGACAAAGCCATGTGAGGGGCAGCTGAGGTCACTTCATCTGTTCAGCCTGAAGAAGACTGAGGGGAGACGTCATTTTGGTCTACAATTGCCTTATGAGGGGAAGAGTGAGGGATCATTAGTTGGCCTGAGTGATCCCAAAAATGGTTGGAAAGTCTCTGTTCCCAGCCCGGCACTTAAAGAAGGAGTCAAGGCTCTTCATTTCACCGTCTCAAGATTGTCAATTATTTCTTATCTGTAAAATTCTTTCTCCTGCCCTGACGAGGTCAGCTTAGCAGGATCGTCTGAGGCATTCTGCCCGCCCACGGGGCGGCTGTGTCTTTTATACTACAAACTACGTATAACATATTTACAATTACCATCCAATGCCCATCACCTATGTTAGACAGTGAGCTTCTACTCTAAACCAATCCCCAAGTGCCAACATCACACAGAAAATGGATGACAAGAAGAAGGAGAAAAGACCACGAGGTCGGGGCCTGAATCCTCCATCTTGTCTCCCAAACCCCCCTGTACCAAAATCCTAAAATCTACATTTTTCATCCTGTGAACAAACCATTCAAACCCAAGTGATTCCCATGTCCCCACAAACAGGTGGCAGATCCCTAAAAGGGTCAAAGTCAAGCCACCAGGTGCTTTTGGCAACATCCCAGAGGGATGTGCTGAATTCCCACAGAAGAGGAGGGGCAGACACTGATCTCTGCTCTCTGGTGATCAGTTATAGGACCTGAAGGAATGGCCTGAAGTTGTGTCAGGAGAGATTTAGACCATATATTAGAAAAAGGTCCTTCACCCAAAGAGTGGTTAGGCTCCTCAGGAAAGTGGTCATAGCACTATGCCTGAATTTAAGAAGATGTCAGACAGTGCTCTTGGGCACATGGTGTGACTCCTGGGGCTGTTCTGTGCAGAGTCAGAAGCTGGACTCAATGATCCTTGTGGGTCACTTCCAAATCAGCATTTTCTTTGATTCTATGATTCTGGGAAGTTTGGAGAGGAAGAAGACAAGAATGGATGGGTCTATGACAGAAATAGCAGAGCTTTCAAGAAGGCACTTTAAAAGTCAGACATCCCAGACCTTTTAACATTCCAAAGTTCTTTTTCTCTGTCACTGGAGCAAGCAATTTGGTGTTGCGGACACCATAGACTCAGCTATTCTGAAATGGGGATGCTGACAGTACCGAGCAACAGAAGATCACCCCATTGGACAGGGCTTTGTGGCTGAACTGGGCTGTGTCCAAATACATTGCTCCAATCCTGGCACTGCTGTTTGAAGGGAGGAGTGACCCACAGAGGTCTGCTGTGTGCTGATGGAGGTTCTGAATCCCTCATGCTGTGCAAAGGCCTGATGAAATATGCAGGGCTTATGTCAGTGTGACACCTACCTACTGAGCCAAAGGCACCCCCAGCTATCTGTAGCCCTGAAGGCCTGCATACATCCAACAGGTGCTGCCCAGACTTAAGCATGAGGTGGGATAACTTTTGCCAATAAAATATTTCCCATTGGTCTCAAATACTAACAATTACCTGAATCCCACAAACACCACTTGAAAAGACACTAGTTTGCAAACAGCAAATTAACTAACATCCTCCAAGTTGTTATTCAAGCTGCAGTACACACTGCTTCAAACAATGCCATTTATAAAGCTATAATGAAAGGAACTAGTCTATAAACCTTTCCTTAGCAGCAGGAGGGTTTAGGGTCCCAGGTTCACAAGCTTTCAGTATATTTGAAGCCCATCAGACTTCAGCAAAGAGGAAACAATCATGGAACAGAGAAGAGTAATCCTAAAAAGCTTAACAAGGCACTATTGTGTATGGTTTTTTTTTCTCTGTGTATATTGACTTTGAAAGAGACAGAAACCAGCTTTCTACCTTTGCTACATTATTTCCCACTTGTTAAATGGCAATGCATAGCTCAAGTGTGTTTCATAAGGCTAAAATAAGCATCCTTCTTTGTGAACTAGTGAAGTAAGGATCCAGTTGGCAGGCTTGCTCTCTCAGGCAAGACTCATTATTACAAAAGGGGGTTTATCTGAGAAAAGTCTAAATTATGAGTTCTAAATGGGTAATCTCAGCTGCAAAAGAAAACAAGGCTGGGGAGGTTTTTATGCCGTGACTGAGCTTAAGCTTCGAGCCTGCAGGCTAGCGCTACTCAGAGTGTTTCTGATGGGATAATTTTCTATGCAAAAAGACTGATTCATTGAAGAATTACTCATGTCATGGCCAACGTGCCAATTTCAATGGCCGTTCATCTGACAGGCGCAACAACCCCTTCTGAAATGTTTTAAATGACCAGGTGCAATTTTCCTATTTTTAAATAACCTTTCATGGTTACTCTAGCCAGACAAATGCCCTGCAAAACCAGATGAGCTGCTCCCACTGCTGTAGCCTAGGCAAGGTTCAGGAGGAGCACAGCTCCCTAAGGCACTGCCTAGCTTTGCCCTTTCCTTTTTCCTCTCTCATTTTGAGGAAACAGGAATTCAGTCCTAGTGCCTGATGGTAGCTGGTAACTGGGATGTTATATCAATATGCTGATTCTAGTGTCACTGGGAAAGTTATAATCAGGGAGCCTGATGTGCAAATAGGTCCCTGCACCTGACCAGTGGAGGAGAAAAACACCTCAGAACTGCCGAGGTGATCCTTATGTTAGGAACAGTGAGAGGTATTAAAAGCCAACAGGAGAGAAGGAAGGCCCCAGGATTCATGTGGAAAGTAGATTGTCTGAACAGGGCCCATTTCGATCAAGGTGGAGTGAGGATCGAAGTTTGGCAGCCTCTAACTTTGGTATGCTCTGATGAAGATGGAGCCAATCTTCTCCCTTGATCATTTCTAGACATTTCTCTCTAGAACTGTAGTATTTTATTCCAAAAATGTGGATTTTTAGAAGTCCATTTGGTTTTGACAAAACTAAGTTTCGAAACAATAAATCCATATAACCTGCAGTATACTTACATGTCACCTGAAAGGCATGATTATTCCTCTCTGGCCGCCCAACCTGTCAGATTTTCCATTAATATTAATACACAAACCCTTACAAATGCAACTCCCATTTAACTGTTTAGGCTAATATTTTGAAAGATGAAAATAACAGCTTTCAAAATACAGGAAAAAATCCAGAGCACGCGACCACATTTCACAGGTCAGTGGCTGGGATAGCAGGAGCTGCTGAAGGAGAGCTGAAGGAACAAACTTGCTCAGGGGCATTTTAGCACTCTTGTGATACGATACCCGTTATTCATCAGCATGCAACAATCCCCTCTCCAGATGAAAAACACTACAGATCATGTTCCTAATAAAACAGTCAATTTGCCTCCTTCTCTTTTTTGTTGTTGGAAGGAATTCCTTACAACCTCACCTCCCTGGGGCATGTCTTCCTCTCCCCCTTTGTCGATCAGGAGAAAACAAGGCTCTGTTCAACAACAAAGTCTCACTGGCCGGCCTCAGAGACGCTCACACCAGGTTTCAGACAGACCCAGGAAATTACTGTTGGTTTAGATGCCCTGATTATTGCCAAGATAGGAAAAATGATGTAGATGGGAAGCATGGTGTCACATTTGTGCCCTGACAAACACGTCAGGGTGAAAATCGTGACCCCTTTAGAAAACTTCAGCATATGAGGTTTGGACAGTGCTTTCAGGCCTCAGCAGAGGAAGTGTAATCCATCCCCTATTTCTAAGCTTCCAAGGGTAGCTGCTTCAAATCCACAGCTGGGGTTTGTAGCCCACTGAGACCAGAAGTTTTAACATATCTATAGCAGGAAGGACAGGTATCCTTGCTGAGTCCTATGACCTACATTCATTCTGCCTGCACTAGGTTTTAGCTGAGACAAAGCTCACCTGTATGCTCAGGCACAGTTTACTTTGCCTTATGAGGTCAGGTTAAGGCAGAAAACAGAATCAACCTGCCCCTTTAGTGGGCAAAGAGATTTTGCTCTGCTCTGTGCAACTATCTTCAGTAGTCTCTGCTTGTCAGTGTGTGGAATTTTACATTTAAATATCATTAGCCCCCAGAATATTTAAAGGTCATTACTAGAAAGCAAACTACTGAGGCTTCAGTTTTGTAACAATGTTTAACTGTTCTCCAGTGCACCTAAACTAATTCAGTCTTTGTCAGCAGCCTTATGTGTGATAGTTACAAAATGGTAGCAAATTTAATTTCCTTTAAAAGAAGAAAAAAAGAGCCTGATCTGCAAAACTATTCTTGCAGTTACATACAAAATTGACACATGAACTTCATGTTTTTGCATATGCAAGCTCACAACCACCTGGTAATTTAGATTCTACCTTGGTTAAGAATTTCGCTTACTCCTAACATGACTAAATCAATGGGCACCAACAGCACCCTGCCCAAGCTCAGAGGATGTCTGATACCAGAGTTGTAATAAGATTAATTACATCTTAAATGAAGAATTTAGTAATTAGAGAAGACTGAGATATTTTAAAACATCCATATCCTTGGCAAAAGGAAATTTTTTTAACATCAGGGAGTATAAATGAGAAATTTTTAAGCAAGTACTAGTTTTTAAACAGCTACACACACCAAAATGGACAACAACACAATAACTTTTCCATAATGTGAGTTTCTTCTTAAGCCCCATATGCTAGTGATTACTTTGTGTCCTTAAATCATCAGGGTTGATATTTCATATAACATTTTTACTCACTATTGTAATGTTGAATGTTCTCATTACTCAGATCTATTGCTATTTTTTTTTTTCAGAATCCTCTAAGTTACTGTTCCTGAGATGTTGTATACGCCAAATGAGTTACCTGTATTAAACACTCCAAGAGAACAAACGAGTGCAGGGAGTAACCTTGTTTTCAGCACTAATGTAACCTTGTTTACAGCACTACCCGCCAACCACAGGAGAGACCTATCGGCTAATTCTGTTTTGTGCAAAAACTGAAGAGTCAGCTGATTTTTGTTACAAAGAGTAGGAATCACCGTTGTTAAATAAGTGACTGTCCTGGGGGTTTTCAGAACTGCTCACATCATACTTCAACCTACCAAGGGGAGGAGGGAGTCACTGTATGAATTACTCCTGCAATATTTCATGAGCTAGTAAATTTTCTATGGAAATTATCCAGCTTGATGAAAATGTCTGTATTTCAAACCTCACAAGAGTCTGATTTAGAAGAGAAATAGTGCTCGTTTACTGCAGCTTCATTGAAGACAAAGATGGAGAGAACCTGAAGTGTTGAAATGTTAACGTTCCAAGAAAACTAATTATCATATTTTCACTTGCAAACTTCAAGTCTGATGCTAATTAATCTCTGTGGAAAGGCTGTATATGAATCAAATTATAATGTAAGTCAGATTATACAGGATGAGATGTATAACATACCCTGCCACTGAGGAGAAACAAAATGGATTGCTTGCACAGAAATGACAAAAAACCCAAAGAGCTTGCTCTTCATTAGTGCACCGATCTGTACCAGCCAGCTGATGACAGATTCACCCCAACGGAGTGCTGCAAACCACCTTGGATTTTCAAAAGTTTGCCTGTGGTCACAAATTATCTAGATGCAAGGAGAAAAAACTGTTTGACTGAGCAAACCTTGATGTGGCACTTGCAGAGTTCTGTTGTGAAAACATCTTGAGGGCAATCAAGTGCCATTAGCACATGTCAATGAGGCTTCCCATGAATTACTACAAAAATTACAGTTAAGTGTACTCCTCCTCCATCACTGTCCAACATCTCTGACAAAAGAGTTTGGATGTCTGTTGAAGTATTAGAGAAATTAACACCTTTCTGCCAGTGCATAATCAGAAGGATGTCAGCAGACTGTTAGTTTGGTTCATCTTCACTAACACCTTTATATAATTAATTTATTGATTTTAGGATTAAAATCATTTGTTACCATTTACTCTGGAAATACTGTATTGTGCATATAATGGGGATAATAAAAGAGACTTGAATAAATCAGTTCTCATTTAAAAGGGAAACAAAACACAAACTGAAAGGGGAAATAAAATAGATGTTTTCTAAACACAAGATAAGGTTTAGTACCTCTCTGAGTAAATTCCATGGAGTCTGACTAAATCATTTTGTTTTCAATTTATACACTTACCATGAACATGCCAACCAAAAAAAAAGAAATGCTGTAAGTAGCTCATAGTACTTGCCTCCACATAACTTGCTTTTCTTTTTATCTGTTTTAATCTATTAACTTATTGTCATGCAACTTTCAGATTCAGAGAAGATTTCATAGATGTTGGGGTTTTAAGCCCCATTTTCTCCTTTTTTAAGTTATTTTTTCTCTTTAAGATGGGATACAACACAGAATCAAGCAAGTGCTGTGCAGTGTTACTCTAACAGCTCAATTTCTAATGCTGTTTCCATTAGTTTCCATGTTGATTATATCTGTTCTACATTGTTACAATTTATTACAAGGCCTCTTTTTGTGTGCACATCTGTTTAAGCAGTTCCACTCGTTAGACCTATCCACACAGGCAAAAAAAGGTTTTCCTTTACCTAGACTGCATTACCTTGTTTTCCAAAGCTTGCACTTGCACACTTTCTGATGAATTACTAATCAACAGTTGTGAGGTTTAATGGCATGCCTGGGTATGGTCAGCATATTTGGTTATTCCAGATGTTTCCAAGCATCTGCATTTCCCCCCCTTTCTTCTTTTCACCCACCACTCCCCATGGACTAAATACTCTAAAGGAATAGAGAGCAAAGTATTTCAGAACCATATGGTCATTTTAATCCTACACAGTTCAAGGCCTTGTCTTTTCATACAGAAATCATTTTGGTTTAAACCTAAGAGGCAAGAAAGTGCTACCCTCTTTTCTGACATTACATTTTGCTCTGTTTTCTGTAACATCCCATTACTGGGCTGAGCCTTCCCTCTGCTCATCTCTGACTTTCAATCTCCATTTAATCTTTAAAAAAAATACAGACTCTGCCTTCAATAATTTATCCCAAATGAGAATCTGACCTTATATACACAGATCATGAAGAATTTCAGTGAGACATGGCCCTATTTCCTCCCCTCCCCTTTGCTCACACAGATAGATGGAAATTGTGGCCCTAATAAAATCAGTGCAGGTTTTGCTGTTGACTGCAAGGGGTCGAGGTTCTCCTCCTGCAATTTGTGTAGCAGACAGGTGATTACACATCACCTTAACATGCTGAGCTGCATTGTTCTGCACTAGCAGGGCAGTTTGCTTGAACTGGCTGTAACAACTGTGCATTACCCCAGAACAACACAGTGATTTATTCATACTGGCATGTAAGGAATTAAATTCTATATGACTGCTAATTTTTCTAGATAGGCTCACAATTTTCTATTGCTTTTTACTCTCCTATGCTACTCTTACAGCACAGAAGTTTTGATTCTTCATACAATCTAAATTGTGGGAGACGTTGTACTGAGAGCTCCAGTTAGCAGCTCCAAAAATTTTTGCAGTATGGGTTAAGGTTAGGACAAAGAAATCTAATAGTTAGCTTGCAAAATGCTAGTTTTCTAAAAATCACTGAAAGTAGTTTGAGGAAAGGAAACCACAGATCAAAATTGTAAGACCTTATGAGCAGCACCTTGAGTGATGTCAGCCATTTGCTATTTCCTAAAGATCTAATACAGTGTACATGAGATATTTTTACATATAAGGTATAACTCAAAGTAAAAATGTTTGCAAACTGAAGAGTGAATGAGTAAAAAATAAATTTACATTTTGTATATTTCTGCTTTCTCAACGTCTTCCTGTCTGCATTTGCAGATCAATGGTACCTAAATCAGAAATTTGAGAAGAGTTCTTCTACAGAACCATGATTATAGTTATCTTGTACAGCTGTACTTTCCAATCAACTTCTCTTACCTTGCATTTCTCTCAGTTTCTTTCTATTTTCTTTGGCATGATTCTGTCTTCTGCACAAATCCTGAATCACTTCTGTTTCTTTTCTGCTATTACTACCTTGTGCTTTCTGACTTTTCCTTCAGGCCCCCACAATCTGTCCTAGGGTATTATCCCTTCCAGCGCATTTCCTCAATCATTTTTTTATTTTAAGTCAAAATAGCCCTGCAACTTTTTACCTGTCTTTTGAAAATTGGTCTTCCTGAAAAGCAACAGCAAAATTTGTGTTTGTGTTCATGGGAAAAATTCACCCTACAACTCCAAAATGATCAAATTTAAGATGATCAGATCTGTTAGTCACAAAAACAGGCTGGTGTTCTTGTTCAAAATTTGGCCTGGTCTCACCATGTTTTTCATCAAAAAGAGTCAAGAAACCACACTCAGAGTAGTGCTAAACCTTCAAACAGAAAATATACCAATTATGATGTCAGTATATTTTTCTGCCTTTTTTGATCTACACTACAGTCAAATTATACAAGGGGATCTGGAGAGCACAAATCTGGGATTTTAAATTAGAGCACAGTTGTGGATTCTACATTTTCTCCTTCCAATATCCAACAGCAAGAAAGCAATGTACCTATTTCCACTTCTCACTACACACTATGTGCCACCCTCTCCCCCATGTAGAGCTGGCTTTCAGATGACTTCAATTTTTGCCCTTCCCTTCTCTTTATCCATCATCCTATATGTGCAAGCAACTCAAACTCCAGTGTTGGAGCAAGACCATGACCATAACGAGAGACAAATTGCAGCAACCTCAGGTGTGGTACCGCCTGCCTTCATCAGCCTCCACCTGTGGTCCAGCAGCTTTGCTGCAGCACAGACTGGAGGCTCATGAAACCTCCTCTAAGACAAAATCAAAATTAACCCCCTTGTGCTAAATGAGTTAAAAGACTTGCTCTCCAGCAGCCCTTGCAATGCTGTCACTTCCAACATCAGTTTCTTCTCCTGCCAGTGTTGATTCCACTAGCAAGGGCAGAATTTTGCCCTCAACTATTCACAAGTAATTAATGCATTATTGAACAGGAATAAATAGATAGCAATTAAATAACAAGTATTAATGACTTATTTATTAACATATTAATAGTTGGCCTGAGAGTAATAAATGCAAATTAGTGTAAAGTGGTACCAAAAATTGTGTCGATAATAGGCCCTGAAGTAATCTTGTGTGTTCAAGATAATTACAAATATATTTTCCTTTCAAAAATCTACTGCCGGGTAATTTTTTATGGTTTGCTATAATATCATTTTAAAATTAGAAAATTAGCCCTAGTCTCATTAAAATAATTTTGTAGTGCATCAGGCTTTATTTCAAGTGTAAGTTTCACATTATCTTCTTGCCTACAGACCTCGCTTTTTTTTTCCAAAAAACCTCCTCATGTGCCAATATTTTGGGCCTGTGCTTGGTGTGCAGTTTTGTTTCAGCTTACTACTTGCACAACTTTTCTCATTGTTAGTGTTACTACATAAAAAGTCCCACTGCAAGCAGGGGTGGTACTTTGAGGGCTAAGTCCAGTAAAAATCTCTAGGGTCTATATTTTTTCATTTTTATTCCTGCTAATAGCAATTGACCAGATAAATATTTCAGAGGATTTAGACATGACCAAACTGATGCACACCTAACAACCAGATCACAACAGATTCCAATTAAAAGAGCATCTCTGGTCAGCTGTTTTACTGGAAAAATTTCCCCCCTTTTTTTTTTTTTTTTTTTTTTTGTTTGTTTGGGTTTGTTGTTGTTGTTGTTTTTTTAATTATTATTTGTTTAGACAAAAGAAAACCCCACCTCATACCTTGGCTCTATACTATTACTTAACATTGGAAAAACAATTACTCAGTGAGGACAGAAAAACATTGCCACTTTTATCAGTTCTAGAAAGAAAAGGAAATTCTTGGCTAAAATCCAGGGTCCTGCCCTCATCACTGATCTGCTAACAACAGCAGATTAAAATATGTCTGCCACCAGTCCTGATTTTACCAATTCTAGAATCTGACACACATTTACCATGTGACTGCCTCTAATAAAAGATCAGCAACTATTCAGCTCTGCCTCCATGTTTGTAACAGGAATGGAGCAATGGGGGCCCAGGCTTCCTCCTAGCACTGGGCACATGCTTGTTTCTAGAAATGTTTCTGCCCACCTCTGTTGGTGGCATTTTACCTTTTGCAGCTTTCCTCGTTAAAGGCATTGTAAATGGCTTTTCCCAGAATAATCAAGGGCCTTTCTGTGAGGTACAGGGCTATGGTGGCTCTGCCTGCACAATGCCTTCCCAACCACTACGTAAATGTGATTGTGGCCATGTAATCTGTGTACCTGGAAATATAATTCGTTTTGTTGCTAATGAAGGTCCTACGGCACAAATTTATTAAAGGTATACTTTTCTGTGGGATAATAATTGGGTCGATAATATTAAACTCATAGGCTCATTATTTAATTGCAAGGGCAGATTATGAATACAGCTTCTAAAATGTATTTTAATGAAAAACACTACATCCTGACCTAATCATATCAACCTTATGCTATCTAATTAAGGATGCAAAAAATCATTAGAGTTGCAAAATATTAGTTCCAGCTCCATCAGGCTGTTAGCTGCCCCTTCATGAATATATATATTTTTTTACTCTATGATAAATAGTTAATGAGGTAAAAATGACAAAATTTGCATGTAGGCAAATTAGTTTAATAGACTGATGTCTTCCTGGTCTACAGAAAGTGACCTTTTTCCTATCAAAAGAAAGACTGAAAATACTTTGAAATGATGGCATGGATGTCATTCCACAAATGACAAATCACTTCTCTGAACAATATAAAAATTATAAAATGCAATAACCTTAAATTCTCATCATATTGTAAATGTGTCCTCTGCTGCTGCATTTATCAATTTAATAAAAGGAAATTAAGCATATTATAAAATACCCATTTATGGGGCAATTTTTAATCCAGCGAATAAAAATGAGAAGCACATGGTTAATAGCAAGAAAATATTGCAAAAATGTGGACCTATTTTTTCCAGAAGGTTTGACTGACTATTTACTTGAATGACCTCCATTTAAAATATATTTTTTATATGGAGTGATGTAAGATATGGCAGTCTCATGCTTCCCTTTATAAAAATTGTTCACAGTTAATTTCGTATTTTATTTAAAAATTAACACATTAATAATGCACACAATAAGACCTAGTGATGTGTCTTCCATACTGATTACTTTGTACAATTAGACATACAAAAAGAAAGGGACAAGATAAATACCTTATGCAAATCTATGGCAGAAAAAAAGGGTCTTTCAGTATCTGCAATGCCTAGGAGCATAAAAAGACCTGCAAATACAGCTCCCACTCTTGCTCCATGTGGAGAACATATTTGTGGAATGGAGCAAGTTTTTATTGCAAAACTAGATTTGTAAAGAGCTAATAACACCTCCTTTGATGGTTCCCCTTTTCATCAAAATAATACCAAAAATAAAACCACCAAAAACCGGAAGAGACGGGGAAGATTTTGATTTTTGAAGACTGGTTTTTTTTCACAGTATTTGTGTTTTGTACGATAATTCAGGACTTTTGAACACTAGTCTCCAGTCACAAATGTTCCCCATTGTGAGGCAGATCCTGCGACCACTGAGGTAAATGGTAGAGATCATCTCTAGAGATGCCAGTGAGGTAAATTCCTGTGCTATTTCCACATTGCTCCTATCTTGTTACATCATATAGTCTGCACCAGTGTGTCCCCCAGAGAACAGGAATGTTTAACACTGTCACAGCCTGGCATTTGGTTAGGGATGATGTAAAGGAAAAGGCATGAAATTCATGCAGATGTAGACAGAATAGGAACCAGAAACTTAGGGGTTTAGTAAAGACAAAACTGTGCATCACTTTGCTTTGTTGAATGAAATGTTTGCTTCTCCTGTGAGGCATTGGGATTCTTCCCTCTACTCTGACTGCACCATCTGAAGTGCTGAATCCATCTGAGGCTGGGTCCATTTTAAAGGGTCTCAGACCAAGATTTCACATTTCAATGTGGCTTTTCATGCATGCTAGGCTGCATACTGGGAGTAAAACTAGTCACTTACATGTTTCTATATCTATGGGTCATGCCTTTCAGCGTTCTGTCCCTTGAATTATGTCTGACTGTAGCAGTAGACAACCCATTCAGGTACAGACTACCTGTATTCAGAGAAGCAATTTTTTTTTTCCAATCATTTCCATTTGTCTTTACCCCCACACTTCCTCCTTTCCTCCTACCCTTCTTTTTTTTTGTTTTTCTTTTTTGTTCACCTTATCCAACCCTTTCTGTTCTGCTGCAAGAAATTATATGATGGAAATATCATTCAAAATTTATTCAGTACTTAGAAATGCAGTTTCATCATCTGCCACTTTTTCCAAATTGGTGGTCCTGGCATGCAAAATAAGGTCCACTACATGCATTCTTTGTTCAACCTTACTTAATTTGTAACAAAGATAACAGAAACCAATTATCAGTGGTAATACTTTGACTTATTGCAGAAGGTTCTGAAGTGAAAAAAAAAGTTATTTTACTTTCGGGGAAAGACAAAATAAGTTCTATATCTACAAGAAGTGGGAATGTCTGAGGCAGGTGGTTGTGGAAGCGCATTCACTCTTTCAAACATTTTCCCTCCCCTCTGCTGAAATACCATGTGCTGCTTTGCACTTTCCCACAAAAATTAAGCTTACTGAGTATCTGCTTTTTCATTCAGTTTTTCCTTTCAGGGCCCAAACTGTCATCACAGAGAAAAAAAGTGGAAAATAATTACAGCTGTGGCAGATGTTTATAACAGTGACAACTGAGGCTATATATTTATATAAACTGCTGATCTTTCAGAGGTAGTTACAGAGATTTGAAAAACCTGCAGACCCTAATGTTGAGTCCCTTGTTCCAGAGGGTTAGAAAAGAAAAGCAAAACAACTCATACAGGCTTAAGAGGACTAATTTCCTTCCTGTTGGGGAATCTGTTCTTTTTTACATTGAAGCAGGAGAGTTACCAAAAAAAGCATTGTACACCAAGGCATTCACAGATATATAGATCAAAGAGATGAGCACTTTAGCAATTGTCCAAGAGCTGGTTTGTAAATTAGTCCTATGGGAATTAATAACACTGAAGCAAAGCTAGAAAGCAAGGAAGGAAGGAGGACAGTGTCCCTCAGAGACTACTGACCATGTTACTTCTATTTTCAATTCTCTGAAAGCAATTATGACCAGAAGCCTCATCTGTGGATGACACCCCCCCCACTGGACCCTTTGCAAACACAAAATGTATCTCCTATACATCACAGGTTAAGGTCTTTATATGGGACGAGAGGCTAGGGGCTTAATGGAAAAGAAAGATAAATTATTTTGATAACCAAAGCAGGGTACCTTTCCCTGCAGATTTCCAGCTTAGCCCACTCTTCTGTGCAATCCTGGAGGAAAAGGGCCAGGGAAAAGAGCATGGCTCTCATGTCTGACTGACCAAACTCACACTCCCTTCTCAGGGCAGCCTCACCCATGCCCTCTTAAGGAATGAATTCTACTTGTTCATGGAAATACTCAGTTTGCTGAGAAATTATCTGGGATGATATTGATATTTAAACCAGTAGGAAGTCTCTAAGAGCCAGTCAAGAATCATCAGACAGCAAAGATAATTTTTGTCATCAGTGATGCCTCTAAGCCTTTGGTTACTAAGCAGATTGTAACCCCTCAGGATGTTCAGGCAATGCACATGCAATGTCACAAAATTCTCCTGAACATGCTTCTTCTTAGCTTCTCCATTCAATGAAGCACCCTAAGAATAATTTTCTAATATCTAGATTCATTTGAATAACACTAAGACATGCAAAGCATTCATTTGGACCACAGACTCTTTTTGGAAACTCTGTTCACCACTCACCATCCGTCTTTCACCATTGATTCCTCTCCACTGCTCAGCCCTCTTTATAATGTAGCTCAGCTCCTGACTGGAAATCTCCAAGTCCAGTGGAACAAAGAACGTGCCTTCCTCCCCATGAATGCGTTGAAATACATCCAACAGCCAACCTTCACTATGAAGCCTAAAGATAGAAATTATATATTTGGTTCATCTTTGAAAAGACTCTTAATGAGGGGAAAAAAAATATTTTGTAGACTTATGTTTTGGTTTTTCCCTTAATGACCATGGTCTCTGCCCATGAGTAAGTTCTCCAACATACAGCCCTCCACAGCCCTCTGGAGAATTTAACCTGATTCAAAGCACATAAATTGTAAGCAGCAATTTATTTTCATTATTTAAAGATATTGACTTCCCAAAAAGATCCTGATGTTCCTTCCTTTCAGAAATGTCTAATGTCTGTCCTCAGCAGTGGGCTGGGTAACTAGTTCCAGTAGCATGGTTAGACATGAATGGAAGTCCTGCTGTGCCAGGGTTCAATAATGGGCAAACCACATCATATAGAAGGGAACCACTCACCCTTTTTTTCAACCCCAAGCAAGAAGCCTATACAATCTAAACTTCTCTTGATGTTAGAAAAGTTCATTTCATTTGTTGGCTTTGTTTTTCTATGACATTTCTGTTCTGTGGCAAGGAATTGACTAAGCACTATGCAGTAAAATTTTCTACCACAAGAAAGGCCTGCTGTGCGGCATTTCTTGATGTAGGTGAAACCAAGAAATATTGTGGGGCTTCTGGAAAAGCCTGGTGTCACATTTTCAGCCTAAATTGAACTTTAAAACATCAAAACACTGCTGTTTGATTCAAATGGATCCTCTTCAATTAATCTCATTCTCATTGTACTTTTCTTCCAAAACAAGGGATTCAGAAAAGAGAAATCAGAAAATTTGGAATTATTGAACAGAGGTCTTTTCTTTTGCACCCTTTCCCAAGATAATACTTTACTCCAATTCAGCTGTTTCTTGGTGCCAATTTCAAAATTTTCATTCTTCCCAGAGACTGGCTGGGTAATCATGAGAAGTGCATGGATTGCTGTGGCACTGCAACCAACAAAATGCCTGGATTTCTGTGGAGCTGTTTAGGTCCTTCATTTCTTGGCAGGTGGGAGATGAAGCACAGGCATAACTCCTCAGACCCTCTGAATTCTCACCCTTCTCAGCAGAGCAGCACCAGTGACAGTTCTTGTGGCTGGTCCTTACCCTTGGGTCTTGTGTTGGCCTGTACGTGGTGAGCAACGCGTGTGCCTGGCAGAGGCAGAAGGCTGTTCAGCTAAACCAGAATGAAGTTCACATTTACATCAGCTCTACACCACACCTTACAGTGCTCACAGAAAGTGCAGAGCAGGACACTCAACAAGTTAGTTGCTTAGTACAATTTTGCCCACAGCTGGGATTTAGCATGGAGCAGAAATAAGGAGATGCACCAACAGACAATTTTTTCAACTTGATCTCCGCAGGAGCTTTAGCTTTCTCTTCAAAGGGGAATGTGTACCTCAGGGTCAAGGACCATATCCAAGAGCTTCTCTGATGAAGAAGCTATTCTGATCCCAAAATCTGGCAGCCTGACTCAACATCAGATTAAGAATTTATATCTCAGGCTTTGCTGCAAAGGTTCTCTCTACTTTTTTCCCCACCCTTCTTTTTTGAAACATTCCTTTTTGAAGCTGCAGCCCTAAACTTGCTGTAGTTTCCAAGATGCCATTTTGGGATTCTCTTATCAAAAGGGAGAGCAGGTGAAAGATCATCTAATCAAGATGTAGGTAGTCTGGGAATATAAACAAACTGGCTATCAAGAAATAATAGAAAATGCTCTAAATGTGTGAAATACAAATCAGTGCTAAAGCAGCGTAGGAAATACAAATCAGTGCTAAAGTAGTACCACACTACAGAAGAGATTATTTTTTATAAATAGCTAGTACTCTTTATGTAATAATTTACCAAACTCCACAGTATTTTTAAATAAAAAGTTTTTCTCTTATCTCTGGATCAACATCAAATATTCTTTCAATGCAATAGATATATTTTTGGAAGAATTTACTCATAATTTAGAATTAACTTGTGCTTGGTTGAAAAACTAGCAATTAAGCTGTGGACTTTCTGACCTTCTGTTCATGTTGGGCAATATTACTCCATGGTGTTTGTGTTTGACATTCCAGGTCAGCAGTTTAAGTTGTTTGCCACTTGTCTTGCTAAACAAGAGAAAGACCTTGCCATTTATTTAAGCTCACTTAATGCAACATTCTTATTTCAAATTAAGTAAAATTTAATGCAGTTAAATTACTGTCTATTTGCTGCCATAAACATTTTCTATATGAAGATTTTAAGCACATGGTTATAAACAATATAATTAACTTTGAATTAATTAAGAATCGTGAAGCCTGTCTTTCAGCTTTGTTCCTTTTGTCCAAAAGTACTCAGCCTGCTCCTGTCACCCGCTTTAATTTCTTTTCTTTGGCATGAAAATTAATAAAACACTTCTTATACCTTAACATACCTTGTTATAAGCATGTGAGTAGTTATTTTTATTGCTAATACAATAGAAAGAACAAAACACAGTTTATGTTTTCTAGACATATGAGAACCAGTATAATAGTCTGCAGGTCCATTTATTTACCATTCAGAAAGAACAGAAAACCTTGAAATTATTTCCTACCAAGAGTCTGATTAAAAAATGGGCTTTTCAAAGAATTACACAAACCAAAAATTAAAGGGTAGTTTTAGTGGTTTAAAACAATTTATTACATCTTAGCTTTAGCCTTTCTCATCCTTTTCTGGAAAACCACCATTGAAAATACAAAACCAGTTTTGCTATTAACACTGAAAAATGTAGATTTCTGAAGCTTTTCCCTGAAAAATGTTTCAATACCAGGAAATTCAGATGCCTTCCACCAGACACTTTTTGTTCAGATGGGTCTGCACTTTCTCACAGTGCAGAAAACATTTCAGCAACAAACTCCTGTCTGTTTCTAATATCTGGTAAAATTAAAAGAAAGAAACTGCAACCAATGCCTCTTCATGGTTCAAAAAAGTAATTAGAATATCTCTCTATGCTAGTTGTACTACAGACTCCCAAGACAAGCATGGGGAATCAGATTTATTGAGGTATTTTGGTTTATAAAGGCACAAGTAGATGCTACTTAACCCCTGCTCATTATTTCATTAGCTTCCTGGCTGTTCCCCAGTGCTGCCATGAAGTTTTCTAGCTGCAGCAGAAACAGACACTTCCCCTGCTTACTTTGGTGCTATTGTGGGCTCAGTGCTCTTATCCCTTTTTTTACACACTGTCAAAACACTTCAGTTTAATGGCAAACTGCTGAGTAATTCCAATAAACAGCACCTCCTCCTCCTCCATCCAACAGCCAAAGTCTCCCCTGTGGACTGGAGTTTTCAGGCACACAAGGTATCCCTCAATATTTATATTGGCTTACCTTCCAAGAGAAAAATGTGGTGGACGCTTATTTAAAAATATATGTTTTCTGTGCTGAGCAACATTCCATTTGAATGTATTTGAGATAAGGCATCTGAGAAATATCCACACAAAGGGATGCTACTGCCCTGGCAGTATAGTATTACCTATTCTCTTTCGAAAATAAATGCTGTTATGTCCACATTCAGGAAACAGTGTTGTGAAATGCAGAGATGTTGTCCTTAAAAGCATTTTTAAAGGTTTTAATTCTATCTTTATTAGGCTGACAGTGTGCTGCTCAAGTCCTACCTAGGTCCAAGACTCCCATGGTGTTGGCTGTAGATGTTCAAGGAAGAGAAACTTGATACAATTGCAGAAGCTCATTATATAACTTCACTCAGCACAGACTCCAGCATTCAAAATGTTTCCTTTTGTTATCAAGCAAAGAACTTCAAAGACCTTGTGCACTGTAACAGATTTTGTTATCTTCCCTTTGCTTTTGTACTTTGCTATGAATCATTTTTAAAATGTGTTGTGCTAAGACAACTTTTTTCCCCCTAGTAACATTATTCCCCACCCCTTTATTGGAAAACATTACAGGAAAATTGATCCAGAAGGAAAGATACCTTTGATGATCTTGCACCTGTTCCCCAGACAATGAAGATGTTGGTAATATTCTCATAAAAACCTGCCTTACAAATGTTTTAATTTAAATTAATTTTCCTGAGTAATAAACGACAGCAGCTAAAACTTACCAAGCTATTCAAAACTATTAAGTCAATGATTAAGAAGGCATTAACGTCTCAAAAACTAATTAACTAGACTGCCAGTACATTGGAGTTGTGTACAGCTCCCAGGAATGTAGGAGCTCTGAAATACTTTGCAGAAATTCAGATTGCCATTTATCTTTTTCTGCCTGCTGCAACAGAGTTTGTGGAAGGGGGACCGAGGGATGATACAGTAAGGTGGAGGGCATATGTGAGATTTTCTGTTCTTACACCTGCCTGCATCTTGCCTTTGCACGTGCCTTTTTATTGGTGCTTGCCAGTGTTCATCACTGGGTGAATTGAGGGCCAGCACAAAATCCCTGCTGCATTATCAACAACCCACTTATAAAAAAAATATACACTTTTTCATTCAATATATTTGACAATCTATCTAAATAATTTTCAGTGTCCCACACCTGTCACTATTGACTGCACAGCTAATGGTGTCTACTAGAAAGCTGGCAAGAAAGGTAGCTGGCCAAATGTCATGAGGAACTGAGTTTAGAAAATGAGCTTATGTCACAGAAACATTATTTGGATTAAATCTTGTCATGATGACTCAGTCAAAAATCCTGTATCATCAAAAGCCTGTAAGGCTCTGGAAGCCACTGCAGATTCAGAGATTTTGCACTTCATATCATATGTAGCTTTCTGAAATTTTTCCTATTTCTCACAAAACCCCTTCCTGTAAGGCTAATGACATCTTCCAAAGTACCTGAATGAAAGGTACACACACTTTACAGCTTAAGCCCTTTCATAGGCACAATTGCCTGAAGCCAAAGAAGCAGAGGCTTCTAGAACCTATGAAAAATCATTATATCAATTTTGCTCCTGTTGAGGAAATAAGTGTCTCCATCTCTGACTTGCTGTGCCCATCAATCCCAGTGCATTAAAAGTTAAGCAGGAGCAAACCACTCCTGATTATCTGCAGTTCTGGTCTCTTCTGGGTGTGTGACACTGATACATCTTTTCTGATGTCACTTTATTTTATCTAACAGGAGAAGAGGCGCAAACCTAAGTTCCTAAGGGAATAATGAGATTAAGGGACGTACCTTAAAAAATACAGGTACAACACTGTTGATGAGATCATGAACAGGATGATATAAAGGATCACTGTGATTAAGGCACCAGGAACTCCTGACTCCCCTGCTCTTAGAAACACCCAGGAGAGTTTTGCAGCATCAGCAATGGGTTTCTCCACGCTGTTCCCAAATCGCTGTCATGGAGAAAAAATCAACATAAGAAAATGTCACACCTGATTGGACTGTAGAGACAAAAGAATGTGAATCTCTGTACAATAAGGATTTAAATGTAAATTGTGGGGCACACAGTCTGAAACTTAGGAGTCTGCTAGACAGAATTTGAAATTAAACAGAGGATGCGAAATAAACTATTTTCTAGCTTATTTTAGTACAATTAAAATCTACCATACAGAGGTGGCTTATTGAGCAAAACCCACGTCACCGTGAAAGTGCTTGAAGTGAAATCTCTTAGAGTAGTTCAGGACAAGTGGCAGGGCAGAAGGCTGAAATTTGCCTTTATGCAATGACCAAGGAGGCATAATATTGAATTACTTATTTTCCAAAAATCTATTATTTTCCTTTTTTTATCTTTTTTCCCTCATATCTAGTTCTTAAGAACTAGCTACTGTATTGACATATTATTGCCCTCTGCTGGATCAATTTAGAAGAATTCAACTACATATCATGGGTCTTCTACTGCTCAAACTAAAATAAATTCCTCTCTCCACTTTTGGCTTTTTAAAGTCACACGGTGACAGCCACATCCATATTAGATTGTGTTGACACGTTTTGCAAGGATGTGAAACTGCACCACCAAAGCATCCAGGGTCCATCATTCAGAGAGGATGTATGACCTTTAGGCTTCAAGAAATCTGCACCTTTCTGAGCAACTTGCCTAGATTAACCCTTAGGAAGTGTCATAACTTTCTGCACATTTCTGACTGCCTTGGCAATGATGTGTATAGTAAAGGAATGGACATAGAAAAGGAAAGACAAGTCCAGCTATTGAAGGACTGTGATTCTTGAGTATATTTTTGTTCTCTCTTCACCATTTGCAATGCTACTATGTTTCTGTCACAGAAATTGAAGTTCCCAGGAGACCGGTAATGACATATAACGACACGTCACATATTTATTACAAAAAGAATTAAAGACTCTCGTTGTCTTCTATCTCCCTGTCCCATCTTCTCTTCTTGGAAAAAAAAAAAAAAAGGAAAAAGTTGGCTGCTGCCACTGCTTTCTTACTGAAGCAACTGTCTACCGAGGAAAATCCTCTGCACAGCAGTCACGTCCTGACATTCCCCCAGAGAGGCAGAAGTCTGAATGGCAAATAAGAATAAATTTCTCTCTTATCCAAGCAATTCTCTCTGGCAAAGCAAAAGTGGTGTGGGAGAACTTTACTTCTCTATACTTTTTTTCTAACAAAGGTACTCTGTCAATGTGTATACCTTCTGTGGTCCTCAAAGACACGACCCAAGAAAGGTGTCTTCATTTTAAATAGCTTAAACAACATTTGTCAACATCTCTCGCAGGTACTCCTCACATCACCACATGTGGTGGTCATGTGAGACTTTTGCAGTGACTCCTGTTTTTCACAATGACCTTCGTGGCATCCATGTGGCCACGAAGGTGTTATTGTTTTCTGCATTTTGGAAGCCACAGACAGACAAAGTGAGTGAGGTCCCAGGAAAGCTCTGACAGAACAGGAACTTGAACTGCATGGGAATGTTTCTTATCCCTGAAACATCCTTCTACAAGCTGACAGTAAATGAAATTTGAAATAACACTTTTGACACAGCATTTTGGATGATGATTGAAACCCCCCCCCCCAAATAGGCAACTGCTCTCTAGTCTTTCCTTAACAATAGAAAACATTAGTTAGTAAACACAGAAACCTTTGTCTCCAGGGCTATCTGTCATCTCTCATAAGTATTAAGGCCATTTTGAATACTAAAATACACTCTAGCACTAAAATAACTCATATTACCACAACACAGTATTTTTAAAAGGCTTGATCTGAAATAGATTGGCAAGCAAATCTGAAATAGCAGCTGAAGGAATGCCAAGAGAAAAAAAATTACAAATGCAATAATGAAAACACATGTAAGAGATATAGTTTCATTTTGGAAAGGATACATACAGTATATTGTGTAATATTTGAACAAATGAGTTTCTACCAAAGATAATCTTGGTGGGTAAGACTGCCAAATTTTCAATATGAACTACAGAGAAGTGTGTGCATTTTTAACACTTTAATCAAAAACTAAGTTATTTTACTTGTATCTCACGTTTCCCCCTGACCAAGTGCTATTTGAAATTGATAAGTAATCCAGTCTGTGTAGAACTGAGCATAATTCCACTGAAGTCAATGGCAACGATTTTCTCAATGCAAGTGTGAGAAAGATAAGGCAGACCTCATCCTCTCTTCCAGTTTTTATTAATACACCAGTATTAGAGGGGATAAAAAAAATCCATTTAAACATTTCAGCATTCCTAGCCTGGTTGTTGAGGAAATTCACCTTTTTCTTTTAGGAAAAAAAATCTTAATCTGAGTAATCACAATTAAAATTCAATACTGTGCAAATTTTACATTGTGGAATTTAAAAATAAATAAATAAATGCAGGCTGCCCAAGTGAAAACTAGAGAGTGTTGCCACATGCTTAAAGTACTACAATTACCTCTTAAGTGAACACAAACTAAATTTTTTTAAGAGCTGAATTTTAATTTTCAAAACCACTGCAATGGAAAACCTGGTGTAAAGAGTGAAAAATCACCTGCAGAGCACAGGTTAGATGACAAAGAACCAAGAGACCTGAGAAAACCTGATCCACAACAAGACCTTCATCTGGAGGTAAATCTTCATCTGCAGTATCAGAAACATAGATGACTTTGAAAGACCAGCAGGAGCAGAAGAGGAGCAATCCATAACCCCAGAAAAGCTCTCAGCATCCTGCAACCATTGAAAGGAGCCTGTGCCACGTACACAGTGAGACCCAAATTTGAAATTTGTGGTCTGGGATACAGGGCATTATCTTTAATGTGATAAAAGTCTGCAGCCACCCAAGAACAGCTGGGCTACACAGCCCCTACACAGGCACAGACAGAATTGGGAACTGTGCTCTCCTGTTTTTACATATGATGAAACTCTCTCCTGAAAGATGTCAGTCTTTCAATCTCACAAGTCTTTTTAGGTGTGCCAGTAAATTACACTAACTACCTTGCATGTCAGAGAAGTGGATGATAACCTCCATTTTTTTCATTTTGTCTGTTTTGATGCTTAGAAAAATCTGAAGCGTTAATAATCAGGATTGCTCATTAAACCATGCCCATTAACATCCAAAATTGCAGTAATTCTTTTCAAAGCAGATGCAATCACTCCATCAGTGGATTTACTTTCTTATCTCCAAATATGGCTTGTACAGTGCTCTTAATTTTATGCAGAAACACAGTGACTCCATTAGATGGGAATTTTGTTAATAAAAAGGTAATGTATAACATTATTATTTAATTTCTTTTTAACTTTCATGTTCTATTGCCAGGGGTGGATTTTCATATCTTTCAGTGATTCACTGAATAAAACAAACTTCTACGTCAAGTTCTCATGTCCAAGTTATTTTAAGTGACTCACCCCCAGGAATGAATCCACTACAAACACTGCCAAGGGGTCTAGCACTGTCCATAGTCCCATAGCTATGATAAACTTTGACAAGAAGGAAGGGAATGAGTCAAACAGCTGCTGACAGCCCCATCTGATCAGGACCATGAGAAGCAGTCCCTGCGTTCAAGGTTAGGGGTCCCACCACAACCATGGCCAACTCTTCACTGGTGTGCAGCAAGGAGTTCTGGTAGCACAGTTCCACAGTGTGAGGGAAGAGCTGGAATCTGTAAACAAGCAAAAGGAGAGCGTTTGTCTGTGCTCCTGAGCAAGCCATTGATAGGAGGTAGGATCAGGCATGTTGCATTGTAAGGTTGCATCCTTATCTGGGTCACAACACTCTGACCAAAAACTGTATGAAGCTAGTCAGACAAAAAAACTTTCTCCTCCTTCTCCTCCTCCTGCCTCTGCATCCTTGGATCCCCTCTGACTCTCAGTTTACATCCAGGCTCTAGGGGTTGTTCAGGAAAGGCTGTAGGAAGGTGTTACCTCCCAGATCCACTAACATGAGCACAGGCCCCAGGAACTCATCCATCTCTGCACAGCAGCACCTTTGGGCATTGCACAAAGCAGAAGATGTGCTGTGGAAGACAAAGCTAAAAGTTAGCATGCCTAAAGTGATTGGAAATGCCCCTCTCACCACCATGAGATGGTGGGATTTGCAAAGCTCATACCATGAGCAAGTTTGCTGGCATTGCTAGAGACAGGAGCAGCATGGCATTGTGAGCTACACACAGATGATGAAATTTGAGGCAAAAATTTCAGTCCTATTGAAATGGCTTAAATTCTGCTCCTAACTAAAGGTGAAGTGGTTTGGTTCTCACTCTGTTCCCTACTTGTGAGTGCTACCACCACATTTGGTAGGACTAGAGAGTGCTCAGCTCAGTCTCATTGTTCAGGCACACAGTTACAGACTGGGATGCTGATCCAGGGCATTTTGGCTTGAGACCATTATCCTTTATCTAGCTGACTGCCTGGGACAGCTGTGACTAGTGGCTTTGAACATGACCACCACTCTCTGATGCATTGCTTCCTTCTGTTGAGCTCCCTTTGTTTTCACAGACTCTTGATGCTTGGCCTCCCAGAAGTTTTAGTGCCAGCTGGCTAAGCTGACAGGGGCTGTGCAAGACCAGAAGTGAGAGATGGCTGGCTTTGCATTAAGATCTAGAAGACCACCTTAACAACAGCCAGCACTGTCCAGGGTCTGCTCAGACACCTTGTTCAAATTTCAGCCAATAATCAATACCACTACCACACCAGACATAGGTCAGAGAGTTACAAATTACTGGCTCATACTGACCTGATTCAGGTTTACGTGATGCTTTAAGGTGACTAAAAGAAAAAAAAAAGTTTTTATCAGAGAAATATTTCCTTTATCAGAGAAATATTTCCATTCCTTTCCTAAGCATGATGGAACCTTTTTGCTCTGTAAAACCCTTCTCTACCCCACAGAAACATGAATAGAGTCAGGTATTTATCACCTAGTGGACTGGTACTCCATCTTTGGGTTTTTTCATGCCAGGTAATGACAAGCAATGATTTTCCTGCAACACTCTAGAGAGGTCTAATTCCTGAGTTAAAGTCAATGTATTATACAGTTAAAATATGTCAACTCATTGCAGTGCTCACAGTAAAATTGATATATCAAAGTTAAATTCTTATAAGTATTTTACTCGTAGATCACTTTGTTAGCATGAAATATGATTTAAATACTTCTTCAGTTTTGTGCACTCCTTAGGCATTTTGAAATACTTTATCTGAATTGATAAATTAATCCTCTGGAAGATACATAACCTGCTGAGTATCTCAGATGGGAGAGAGGTAGGCACGACACAAGATTCACATATGGACACCTCATGTTCTGTGTTTAAAGTTTACATTGCTAACACCTTCACCTGATAGGCACATTTGCATATCAGATCACTGGACTCTGGATGCAGTCCTTGTTCTCTTCGTTTCTGCAGGGGCTCCTATCAGAGCTTGCATGTTGAGCTCTCAGCATGAGCTTTAGCCATCAGTTCTCCTCATAGCGCAAACGACCTTTGAATCGAGCTATTTGGAGAAATATCCTTACAGAGAAAAGAGTTTAGCAGGTCTTACTTTTCAACAGGAACTGAGATGGTCCGAAGGAAGAGCCACTGGCTCAAATAATGTAGGTAAAGTCTCAGGAACCAAAGCACAACTACCAGCAGTGCAAGCAGCCAGAAATCCCTGGAGTGCCAGCGTGTGGCTCCCAGCTCTGAAAAGGCCGTGTACACCACGAAATGGAAACGCTCCACAACCTGCCTGGGCAGCTTCACATCAGCAGCAGAGCGGCAGCTGGAAATGCATGGAAACAAAACCAAGAGTTATTCCTAAAAGCACATAAGAAGCAGCAGTTGCAGAGTCCTGCTGTACAGGTTCAGATAATGTAGCACAGGTTCTGGTCACAACTTTGATTAAACAATGCATCTGACATTAAAAACAAACAAAAGAAAAAGTTGGTTTTTTTTCATGGCAGTCTAGGTGAGAGGTGGCTTCCTCCCAGAAATCATGCCGCCACTTTTAAAAGGACAACAAATCACATTTAAAACAAAGGCTTTAAAAGCCTTTTGGTTTCATTTCTATTTTAATTTTTTGAACAAATTGTTCTCTGAGGAACACTTCATCTCGTGTTTTCCTTCTGAGAAAATGGTAAAAGAACTTGTCATATTTGTACTGAAAAGTATTAATTTTACTGAAAACCCATGAACAGCTTTTTGGCATTTGAATAAGAGCACTTCAGTCAAAATATTTCAGGACACAATGTGGGCTAAAACTCCTCTTCAGTTTCAAGTAAAAGAGAAAATAGAAAGGAACTTTCACTGTAAAGGATTCTGCTACTGAATGTGGTGTGATTTTCTCTTTAAGCTAATTACTGTAGTGCTTCAAAGGAGGTGGAGGGAGGAAATGAGATGCCAAGATGCAGCCTTGGCATTATGTTTCCCAGAAACTGGAGTCTCTCAGCTGATTCAAAGCTGAAAAGACAGTAGCTTCTTTGACCTTTTAAAACTTTTAACTGCTATGCTTATTTCCACTGATTTAAATGACTAAGCAGCTGAGATGCACAACTCTAGGACTGAATATGATGTCATCATGCTCAAACTGTTATTTATATTGATTAAGGCTTCTGAAAGTTCAGAAATATAAAGGTCCTTTTGTGGAAGAAAACATGCTGGCTTTTTAAACCATAGCATGTGACTGAAGAAGAAGCAGCAGACATACTTGCACTGTATTTTGTGCTATTTTAAAGAACTTTCCTGTCCACACAAATTTCTTAAGTAGCTGTGTACATCTTTCTCCAGAAGTCACAAAGAGAACTGTGAATAGCAATAGAGAAGAAACTTAAAAGGTTTCTACATTTAGTCTAGGTTTGAATGAGAAGGAAAAACAAACCCCCAAATCTGCTAGCCATAAGGCTGGATTTTGAGACTAATCTTGGCATCATGTTACTCCTGATCCTCAGTGTTGAGCAGGATGCATGTGGAGGAGATGGCAGCCCCTTTGTTCATGAGAAGGTTCAGGCTTTAGTTACAGGATTGGAGAAGGAGAGGACGAAAGCTGTCAAGGGCACAGCACCAAAAAGCAGGGTTTGGGTCACTAAAGGCCTCAAGCACAAATAACTAAAACTTCTCACAGAAAGATCTGCTGGGCTGAGAAAGCTGATTCTTGCAATGACTGTAGGTTGATCTGTCAGGGGTTTTAAGGTTTTTTTCAAGTTATGTAGTCCATTTTGCTTATGTCCTAATCAGCCACAAAGTCCTGCTTTAGAGAAGGGCCACATCATGAATGACCTTCTTCATGTTGTAATTATTTTCCCACAGCAGCCTACAGGAACATCACAACACTTTTCATTAACATTATGAATTCATAGTCTAGGCTTGTGTGAGAAAGAGACAAAGAAAAATGTAAAATAAGAAATATAATTGACTGTGGTATTATACTACAATAACCATGGAATTCTAAATGTTCTGAACTGTGCAGCTCGATTGCACTACACTTCCTTTCATATAAAGAAGTTTTTGTCATCCTTAATAGCTTCCATCAAATTTACTCTTAAAGCATTCACTCTTTGAGAAAAGTTAATAGGGCAGGATTAACCACACTGTATTTTTGTTAGACCAAATAGTTTATTTGTATTTAAAAAAAACCAAAAGAAAAAATAATACTCTTAGCTCATAATACTCATCCTTCATCAAACAAGCAGAATTACATAGACGTTCCATCCAGCCTCACCCATGTCAGAAATCCACATCCTACAGGGATCACTGCCAATCTTCATCTCTGTGCCAAGAGCACAAGTAACCATGTACATTTTAAAAAAATTTGGATTTTGCTCAACATTTTATGTAAGAACCATCTACTATTAGGTCATTTATCTCAATTTGCTAATTGAAGCTACCTCTAAATAAGCAACACCAGAACTAAATATTCAACGGACCACCTGTAAAACATTTCAAGAATGCAAATCCTTCCTCCAACCCAACACATAAACAGAGAAGGAGAGCACACAGCTCAGAGCACTGAAAATAATCAGTCCTTTTTCGTTAATGGCAGTCCTGGAGCACCAGGAGTAGTGAAAACCCTTGGTGACCAAAACCATTGGTTGGGAAGGTGAGTAAAGCCCTTGCTCACTGCAGCAAGACCTCCCAGGGCAATCAGGACTTTCACAGGAGCTCCATGAACACGCTTGCTCCAGCTCTGTCACTCTCTGTGTGGAAGGTGCTTCTGCACACAGGGTGAGCACACCATACAAAGTGTGGCTATGGAACTTCCCTAAGGTTTAGGCAGCAATGAAAATAACATGTGCTTCCATCACTCCGTTGTTCCACACACTACTCCCACTTTCAAGAGGTTAAAAGAGAACTGATGTCCTCCCCGTGCCATTCCTGCTGAGATGCTGACTCTGTCAGCCATGGGAATCCATCTGCTCAACAAACTTATAAATGAAAGTAGAGAAATTCAGAATGTGCTCATTTATCAAACCCAAAAGCCTTCCACAGAATGACCCTGCCTAAACGAGCAGAGCAGCAACTATGATGTCTTTCCTTGATTACAGCTTTCCTCTGAAAAAAGCAATAGCAGCCTAGAAACTCCACAGAAACCCAAGCTTGTTGAAGTCAAAGAAATCAAGAAAAATGTGTCCATTGGGTAGAATCAAATGACATTTGCTTTTATTTTTGTAACAGCAATTATCCTTTTTAAGACTTCACAATTTTCATCAAAGGCCTTGATCACTTTTTCCTGCTCTTAAATGGAAATTAAGCACTTATTTGTTTATCTTGTTGGAAGTCCAGATTCTGAATGTTACTTCTGTGCTAGGTTATACTTCCCAAGGTTATACCTTGATATGAGCACCATCAGCCAGTGGTAGAAACTGGTGGAAAATGTAGCCTACACAGTGACTCGGTGAAAGTCCCAGCCCATAACTGGAATATCTTCATTTACTTTAAAACAAATTCAGTTGGCCCCAACTTACTTGTGAGTTTCAGGAAACTGTTCCTGAGAACTCATTAATCATGCTGTAAGGCTGTTTACTGGTTGCCACTTCAAAACACTAGGCTTAAATGACCTCTCTTATTGACTTTTTTGAAAAATGAAGAAAGGAAGAGGCAGAAACATGAAATGAAATGCACCAAACAAGTGGAAACAGTCCCTTTAAATATTTTTAGCTGGTGTTAGTAGTAAAAGCTTGGGGGTGGAGTGGCAGTGCTGGCAGATAGGGTTTTCAGAAGAGATTTATATAAAGTTGCTGTAGGGCAGAGAGCATGAGTATTACCTTTCAAAAACAAAATAACCCCTCCACCCACAAAAAAAACCAAACCTTAACCCTTGGGTGAAAACTATGTAAAGTTCCAAATGAGAAGCCACTTGAGCAATGGATTTATCCATGATTCCTTGGATTACTGGTAAGTAATTTGGCTGAATGTTTTTGTTCTAGGGCATTAGTTTTGCATTTTTCCTTGGGAAATGCTGCAGTAACAAACAGCAGAGACTGAATTACCATAAAAGCAGGTCAATTATTTCTATGGAAATTGTTCAGAAGGAAAGAAACGATGCACAGATTCTCTTAAGCTGCACTTGATGATGATGACAGAAAAGTAATGGTTGATAGAAGGCAGTGTGTACTGTTGGGTGACAGCTTTGTTGCTGACAAACTGTGGTGAACATTTGTATAATGCACTGCAAGGCTGGCACTTAGAGCTGATGGCGGGGTAGATCCTCAGCTGATGCAACCCTGCTTACTCCAGAGCTACACTGGTGCTCACCAGCTGAGGTATTCAGGATCTATCCTGAATGTATCTATTATTTACATTGCATAAAATAAGGCAAAATAAATGTTTCTTTGTCACCCATACAGACAGAGAAGATTTAAAGAGCCAATGCAGACACAAATTAGTTTATGCAAATTACATTCAGGGAATCATACACAGTCCTTACAGCCCAAGAGTCAGTGCAACATGTTTACTCAGTTCACAAATAAAAAATACCCCTCCCCACAACCACCCTAAATGATAGGGTCCCTAAACTTAGTCCCTTATGGCTTATCAATAGAAATGAAGATGCAGAAAATCCTGCCCAGTGTTACTACAATTAAATGTTATCACTTTCAGGGTAAAATCACACCTGTATCTGAAGGCACATCTAAAATCAGTACACTAATACATGTAACCCTTCAAATGGAAACCAGTTCAAAGCACCACTGATGAAGCATGAGGCAGAAGAGAATATGCTTCGTTCCACTGTGCACAACATAAACATTTATATAAAACACATAATTTTATTATTGTTAGAAGGACTTAATTATTATTTCCTCTGCATAATATTCTTCCTTTTCAAGGCTTCTATTGCATTACAAAGAAATTTTCTTTATCCTGGGCCTATGGTGATGACACAAATGACTTTGCCCAATAAGCCAATGGCAGAGCTGCGAACCGAGCTCTGCTGAGTTACAGTCCCTTATTCTATCCACTGGATTCCTAATAAAATATTACTTTTTTGTTTATTTGTATGCAAAGTGAATATAACAGGGATTTGCCAAGGATGGAGGTACTGTTTTTCCCTAGCTCTTTCCAGGACACACCTATGCTTCATATTCTTCTGTTTGCAAGCAACCAAGAAAGCAGGTATCACAAACAGATACAAGGGCTACCTAGGGGCTATCTGCTGAGAGAGAGGTGACAAAAGACCTGAGGGGACATTAGGTAGTTCCTCCACATACAAATGCTCAGAGGAGAATTTGACCTACTGCTTGCTGAAAAACCCAAAGTCACGATATGGAAGAAATGCTGGAAATCAGGGCACATTTATTTTTCAGGTGCAGCTGTGGTGGGAAAAAGAAACTGCCAGAAGCAAAATCCAAATCCAAAAGCAGGGCTTTTAGGAACTAAACATTTGTGGGAAACAGGAAAAAAGAGTAATCCAATAACTGCAATAATTATTTTTCATTTTTTGCAAAGAATATGACACGGTTATGTGACTGCCCCTGTAAACACCCATGCTGCCCCACCAAGCTGGGGAGGAGGAGGCTGATGGAGGCTGCTCTCCTTCCAAGGTCCAGGCTGTGCCAGCTCATGGGAGACAGCCAGCAAGCAGTAAACTCTGCATCAGCTACATCTTAGGTGTGTTTGCATTACATGCATAGCCAAGAGCCAGAACAAACACAGCAGCTGAACTTTTCCCACAACACACTCCTGGGGTTATGTGCTGGCACAGCTGTAGCCCTGGAGGAACCACTACGCTCTTCTATACTGGGTGGGGGCACACTCTGGGTCAGTGGGCCAAGAAATATTCATTAAAGAGGATGGGAAGAAAGTGCTGACAGATTCATATTGCTCCGGATATAACTGTGCTAGCCTGAAGATGGTGGACCGTCAGTTTTCACTATAAAAGAGTTTATGACAACAGAAAATTAGCAAAGAGCAGCAGATTCATGTCCTCAGCAGTCCCTTTACCCAACAGTGTTAGGCTGGCAGAGGAGCCCATCTCCTGACCTTAGCTAAGAATTTCCTAAGGGAATTGACGGAGACATACACAAGAAGAGATTTCTTACCCAGCTGAGCAAGAAAGCATTGGACAAAGAAAGAATCACAAAATTTAAGCAGAGTGGCAATAGTGCTGGAGGACAGTGTGGCTCCTTGTAGAGAGCTGGCAAAGCTTTGCACATTTCAGCTTTGAGCAGCATCTGACAATGACAAAGCAAAAATTACAAAAAACCAAATTATTATCATCATGGCTGCTGTTTAGGTAAGCGACTAAAACTTTGCCTATTTCATGCTTAACTGCATTTTCAAGAGCTTAGTGGCTTGGCAAAACAGTCTGGAAATCTTACAAGAACAGACTTTTTTAAAATATTCCAGTCTGGCTGCTTCCAGCTCTGGATGGGCACAAACATGAAGTGAAGAAATCGAGTGCAGCTTTCAGAACTTTTAAGCAGCTCTGGTTTTTATTTCATTCTAGAAAGGAACAAAAGGCAGCAGACAGCCTCTGTTATCCATCCTCATGACATGACTAGGCCAGTCAAGAAGCAAAAGAAGGCATGTAACTCCTCCCCTACTTATTGCCCTCTGACTGCTTTAAGTAAATAAGATGACAATGAATGAATGAGAAAAAGGCACAAACCTCACAGGGGAGGATGCAAGATGTCAGAGGAAGTATAGCTCTCAAAAAAAACCAGCATTATTTGTAAAGCTGTTCACCCAGTAAGTAATGCTGAGTGCTCAATCTTTTGTGCATGAGCAATAAAACAGCATTTAGGACCTGGAGAAGAAGTTTACAGGGACACATTCAAGCTTATCTTGTTATCAAGTTAAAAAATAATGACTACAGGAAGTGAAATGCTGGACTTAAAACATTTATAGACATTCAGGAGAATCAAGATTTAAAATTTCTTGTTTATGTTAATAGGAGCATTTTACCCTATCCAGAAGAAAAGAAATACATAATATTTGTAGGCAGTACTTGTACCTAAGCTAGGAGAGTCCCCTGTACCTGATGTGTGGAACTGTTTTCCACCTTGACACAGAAAACCTCCCCAAGGACATTTGCTCTATCTGGAGAAAAAAATGCAATCTTCCTCCTGACCAAATACATATCTACTTCTGAGAGCCACTAAACACTCAAACACCATCTGTGAGCTGTGCATTCATCTGTAACACACCAATTTAGCTGGCAGGCCATTGGGAAACAAGACTCTGAAGTTGCCAAATTAAAATGGCAATCCAGCACCAGCTGAAACTCCACCAAGCAAACAGGTGAGAATACAAAAAAACATTGTAGCAGAGAGAGATGGAACACCAAAATAAGAAACAGCCTTGTGGAGTGGAATAATAGATGGGGGGAGGGAAAGGCAAGCTTTGATCTTTCCCATCCTGTGGTTAATTAGCAGCAGCATCACACTAGGAGCATGTTCAGCTGGGGACAAACAGCCACCTTCCTTCAGTGAGAATCAACAGACTGGCGGCTGCTGTGGGCAGGGCAGGCAGAAGACACACAGCATACGACAACTGATCCTCCGTTTCCAAAGGTCTGGCCATACAGCAATGAAACTTCATCTTTCACAAACACAGACAAGCCACGAGTCAAAGCCCTTTGACTTCTGTCTGGTGTTCACAGCAACAGGCTGAAACAAAAAATGAATTCCTGCATGCATTGCTTCCCTTGCCATAATTAAATTGTATGTATGTGTAAGTGCTGGAGTTAGGATGTCAGTTGTTAAACCAAATGCACAGTTCTGTTCTTGTGCAGATTCATAATTCTTATGCACCGTAGGAATAGGTGGGTGTAAAGATAAAAAGAAAGAAAAAAAGGTTAACTTATAGGTGGAAGCTTGTGCATAAAAATGCTTCTAAAACACCATTAGTGTTATTCCAGTCAGATCTCCAAATGCTTCTGTACTGACCTGACAAAAATGACCTTTTCCTTTTCATAGAAAATTTACAAGGAGGAACTAGGCAGAAAAAAAAAATGGCTGGAGTCTGTGGGAACAATGGAGCATGTATTTAGAGAAATCTTCACATTGGAAATTATTTTTTTACTCTATATCAATTAGAGCTTTTTGATTTTTATTATTTTGTGCAGCAACTTGTCCATGAACAGAAGTGCTTGACTCAGGAATAGCCCCCATGAAGAGAATGAAGTAAGACATGACCCAGGTAACACCAATTAGAATACATTTAAAAATAAATCCCTGTAGATTTAAACATGGCCAGACAAGGCAATTCATGAAACAATAACAAAGTGTAATACATTAAAAAAAGAAATCTTACAAACAGAAAATTGATTGCAATGTTTAGAGTATTTACAAGGCATACATTTTCCAAATATACCTTTAACAATTTTGGAAGAACCCTTCTTCACAGTTTGATGAAAGAGAACAATCTCAGGTTTGAGCAGATGACTGGTGCTACTACACTGCATATTACAAAAATGGTTTTTGCTTTAATACAATATGTTTTCTCAGAGAAGTAAACCTGTGTTAGGCCAGCTTAATTAAATCTTTAAGAGCCTTAAAAAAGAAAGGACTTATGTGCATGTGCAGAATACTCTAGGACACTATTATATTTAAAACACCATTTACCAGTTATCTCAGGAAAAAACACCATTAAACAGTTATCTCAGAAAACTGAGATACTGTACAGATATCTTATATTCAATTACATTATGAAAAACACAGCTATAGGAAATGTAAAACTCAAATATTTTTAAAAGATCTTTGTAAACACCACTGAAATTATGGTGGAAATTATCCATACAATTTAGTGAAACAAAATGCATCATGTAATAACAGTATTAACTTCTTCTTTTCAGTTTAATGCTGTGTTATTATATTTGCTGCCTATTTTAGAAAGTAATTTGTGTTGATGGCTCTGGAGAAAAACCAAGCATTAAAGAACTAATTTAATTCCTTCTGAGCTATGTTCAATTCAAAAAGACTTCTTTTAGAATGTCCCAGTACTGCAGAATCTGACTAGAAATCCACCTTGAACTATGTGCACTTTGACTAACTCTCTGCCCAAGGCAAAATGATCCTGCATTCAGCAGGGTTTTATCCCGGTCTTCTAAAGGACTTACACAGAATGTACCTGATATAACTGGACCAGAATGTCAACCATGATAAGAAATTATGATCAAGACATGGAGGATACATAATGAGAACCTTATCCATTTTACAGTGGGCTGCTATTGGTGGGGGAGTACCTTTAGGGGGTTGTTTACAGAAATCAGGTCTTCTGCCTTTAAGAAAAAATAGAGAAAGAAAAATGAAAGAAAGAAAGAAAAAGAAGGAAAACTGTATAATTCCTTGTGCAATGCTCTCCTTCCCACTTGTTATACTATATGATACAAGGGATACTAGCTGTGTTTAAGATGTTCAGGTAGTGTTACAGTAGGCTGCCTGGCTGCCTTTGGAAAGAATTTCACAAATTTTCTTTCAGTGTGAAGACATAGCTTAAAACAGAAACTTAAAAATTATTACAGCTTGTTTCTCAAAAATCAATGTGTGATTGCTAGCTGCACTGGGAATTTGAGGGATATCCCCTTATCAGAGGCAATCTCTAGATAACATACTTTCCTCTATAGCCCATAGCTGCATGTAAGACATGACAAGACAAATGCCAGCTTCCTTTTCTGTTGGTGTCATCTATTGATCCAGTGAAATGCTCTTCATCTGAAACTTCCTTCCCAAAGGGGACATTTGCTATGAGAAGCAAAGCTTTCTGACTGATGCTAAGAAATCCTAAAACTTTCTGCTAATTACTGCACAGGACCATAGTAATTCACATCTCTAAAAGGATTAAAAAAAAAACCCAAAAACCCAAAACCCAAAACAAATCAGGCTCAAATGAGGCAGATGGCATCCTTTTCCAGTTAGAAATGTTGTTTTTCAATAACGAAAATGCAATATAATAAGCTCATTTTGATTTTTCTGTGTGGTTTAGATAAAAACGTGCTCTGGGTCTATGGTTTCCTTTGGGTGCATTTCCTCTCAGACACATTCAGAACTCCTATCCCATATATGACTAAGTGACTCCAGCTTGTGCCAGAACACAAAAGAGTGTCACCATTAGAAACAACAGTATCAAAGAATAACAAGAAGCAGAGAGGTGAGTAAAGGATGCTGGGGTACTGAAAGGACACTAGGCCTACAAAAAAACAACCCAGAAAAAACCAGCTACATTTCTGCATCTACGGATAGAGGAGAGAGAGATAGCATAGTGTGCTGGCCTAAGATATTATCTTATTTTAAGGCAAAAAGCTTTATCTAACTAGAGAGCAGAAAACTAAGATCTAGAAAAGACACATTCCTGTAAGAATAAAATCTGACTTGTAAAAATTGATACCTAATAAACATTCACGTGAATCTTTGCAGTTTTGAAGAGATTTTGATATGGCTCCTAGGTAACTGCAATTTCATCAGACTGAAAAAGAACAACCAAGAGAAGCATTTATAAAAGAAAATAATCAAATATTTAATGAGCACTAGAATGTTTTGAACTTGACACTCCCAAACAGATTTGCTCAAGAGTCAAGAAGAGGCACACACTTTAGAGATGCCACTAAGCTTGTTCCTTCCATTCAAATACAAAGTACCACACCACTTATCACCCCCCAATGCACAATTTCTAAAAAGAAAATGTTTAAAAGACACTCAGTTCTCAGACTTCACTCATAAATTAAGGGTTTCCAGGAACAAGGGAGCTGACTTTCTACTAGGCTGGGACTGAGTGTTTCTCTCTGTGGAGGCAGCAACTGAGGTACTTCCCTTCTACCCCTCTTGGCCAACAGGTCTAGAAGTTACTGGGGAAGACTGACAGACAGCCTGACTGCATCTACTTTGCCTTGCTAAAATATCTGGCTAAGAAATAAACTCCAGTGTTCAGGAGGCATTAGACCAAAGCTTCCAAAACAGAAAAATAATGCATTTGGGCAGAACAAAAGGCTTGTTATTTTGCTCTCTCTGATAAACAACAGTTGGCAGGTATTAAACTTACCATGCAAATTAACTTCTCTGTTTGTTTGGTTTGGGCTTTTTTTTCCCCCTGTGTATATTTGCCTGAAAGGGTATTTGCAAATAATATTCTTTGTTGAAAGATTTATTGTTTTTTAAACTCATGGAAAATATTATATTTAACTTTTTACAAATATATGATTCTGCTTTTTCTTGGAACCCTTAGATTTTTCATCCAAGAACTCCAAATACCTGAAAGACATAGTGCAGTTCTTCAAAGAGCCAGGTTCATCCAGACAATAAACACAAGAAACACTTCAATAACCCTCAGGAGTCACCACAGAGGTGATTCTGAATTTAGGCTTTAGTTTCCTCTGCTCAAAGGCTGGATTACTGGGGAAAGAACTGGGGGACAAGCAGTTTGCCCATCATCCACAATGCTTATTAATTTTCTACAATAGAGACAATCACAATCACAACCCTAGAGGACAAAGTCCCTTTATCTTTGACCCATAAGGTTTCCTACTACTGGTCTGAATTCAGACAGGATTACACTGGCTTGTAGTACACTGTACTCCTTTGCCTCCATGTGATTCATAAGTCATTCAAAGAGAAGCACCTACAAAATAGTCATATCTTTCTCAGATGGAAAAACCTGCCCTTGTCAAAACTCAGGGTGACAGACTAACAGTCCTATGGGTCTGATGCTCTTTCCCACTCCCACAGTTCTTGATAGGATATTTATAGAAGGATCCTTATTGCTCTTTCCTTCTTATTTAGAGCTTTTTATTTAATTGCAAAGCATTGCATAATAAACACATGAATTTATACAGTCTTAATTTTGTTCAGCAAAGTAGCCTGCTCACCTTCCTATGAATTCCCATAAATTTGGTAGCGACATACAGATGCAAGAGCCTCAAGAAGTCAGGGTGTGATTTCCAAATATACCAAAAGAATGTAGCTGATGAAATGCAGTTGAAATGAGACTAGAAAAAAGTAAACCAGCTAAAAAACTACCTAGCTAAAAAACTAAACTAATGAGACAAGCTAAAACTAAAGTTAGAACTATAAAGAGCACTGTGGCTACAGGGTACGGGTGACTCTCAAAGCCTCTTCTTCTGTTCAGACAATAATGCTCTCTCAGGTTCTCTGCATTTCATAGCCTCTTTTCCATGCTTAGTATGTAGCTTTAATAACCTTTATTTCCTTAAGGATCAACCTAAAACTTACATGATCCACAATGCATCAGAATACTTACATTTGTATTAAAATTTTAATTTTCAAATCTAGTATCATGATAGGGATATTTTAGTTGTGTGACCTTAACATTTGTTAAAAACACTTTACTATTTTTTATTTTGCTCCTGTTTTAAACTGAAGGTATATTGAATCAAGTCATATTTGATGTTATTCTTTCAGCTTAAAGATTTAAAATCATCACAGAAAAAGAGAGAAGGTTTCGGTGGTTTAGTTCTTGTGTTGCATGAGTTTTTTTGTCTGCTTGTTAAATAGTTTTTGCTTGCTGTGCTCAAGGTTTGAAGGTAAAATTTACAAAGACAATGCTTTTTGACAGTGAACCTTCTGCTACATTTTTAGAAGCACACAGCAAATTCCAGCAGCGGGTTTCTAGACACAAAAGACAAATACAACCACTCCATGATTTAGATTGGCTTTCTGTTTGTGGGTCATGAGACTCACTGCTGAGCATGTCAGAAGTTGGCATTTAATGAAAGTTGTCAGCAACTTCATAGTTCCCATAGCAAAAGAAATAGTGTGCTCTGATTTTGGTTTTGGGGTGTGGGTTGTTGGGGTTTTTTCCCCCTTTTTTTTCTTTTTGGAGCTTTCATTGGAATCTGGGACTGGAGTTAGTGGATAAACTCAGTTACTGCTAAAGAATCAAATTAAAATATAGAACAAGCTGGCCCTTTGAAAAACATTGAATTGCATAGGTTTCCTTTTTTCAGAGGCGTCATTTAACATTCAAAATAAATATTAAATTTCCCTTCAATTTGAAAGTTTAGAGTCACTCATGAAATTAGGAACAATAATCATACTCTATTATGCCCTGTCTCATGTGTGTCTCAAGAGGGTTGTGACTTGTCGTAGCATGAAGGAACCTAGAAAAATGATTACTTGCTGCTTCAAACAGAAGATGCATAGCTCAGATGCTCATTAATGAGGCAAAGGAAAATTAATTGACATGTCTAATAGTTCTTTTAATATAGCCTCTAAGCCTTGATGTGTCAATTGTCAAATTACCCCTGGCGTACTTTCTTTGTCTCAGTGATCTTGTGCTGAATTTCTAGGAGAGAAAATTAACATTACTTTCCTTGGCCTCTCTCAGCATACTTTCTGGCCAAGGGTGTTAGGCCTCCAGAAAAATGAGATGCATGCACCCCTGCTGCTTTAACCTCTCTCCAGATCAGGTCTAACCTCCCAGACTACAGAACTGCAGCTTTGTGATGGCTCTGTGTCAATGATGCATCTTTCCTGGGGCGTACAGTGGTTAAAAAAACCACAAGCTTTAAAAAGCCTAAATGTATCAGCCTTTCTACATATCCTTGCCACTCTTGCGCACTGCTTTGACTTAGGTGAGAGTTCCTTTCAGCAAGGCAGGATCCTCTCTGCCTCTGCTTCCCCAGCAATGGTCTAGCTTCAGAAAGAGACAGCCTCTACCACCCTACCACAGGCTTTCATGCTTGCTCCAACATAGGCAGTGAAAGAGCATTCCTTTTAGAGCTTCCATTCTTTTCACATTATTATCACCCAATCCAGGCTGGAAAAAAAGCTGTTTCCAATCATTTGCCTGTTAGTCAAGTCTCTGCCTGACAGCAAATCCTTTGATCAAGACTGTTATACTGTGTATATTAAGCTCATCTAAGTTTATGTAATGGAACATTGTAATTGTTGCTGTTATTTTGTCAGTTGGTGTTTCTCTCCTACATGAAGTTAGGAATAAAAGGAAACAAAGAGAAGGCACATGGGTCATGTATTGCATCTGCTGTTTGTAGTCCAGGGCAAAAATCCATGGGATTCCCAAAATTAAACAGCATCTGAGAACTTCATATTGACAAATTCTCAGAGCCATAATTACAAAAACTGAAGAAACCCTGATTTCAATGTGATTTGTTTGGTGCTGGTTTTTCATACATAGATTAAGTGATGTGTTTCAGAAATTAGCCCTTTAGCATACCATAGCAATAAATCTCCTAATACAGAGCCATACTGGAAAATGCTGCTCGTTGTGCAGAATGAAAATTGCTGCAAAAGAGCATATCAGATCTTTATGATTTGTTTTAAAAAAAGAAATTATTAAAAATCATTAAGATATTTTTCATTCTATAATAATTCTAAATAATCTTTGTCATTCTGTTTAGGGTATTCATATCCTTTGGCTTTTTTATAAGAAACAGATTTGCATGTGCTGCAGAGCATAAACACACTCAATCCAATAATTAGTTAAGGAAGTACTTCAGAAGTACTGTCCCACAGAGCTGCAAGTGTCAGTAAGTCTGAGAGTAACAGATTTCTTGCACATTTGAAGGCTATTAGTCCTCACACAATAGGTTTAGCATGTCTCAGGCACAGAGGAGTCCCTTCTCATGTGCTGTAGAGCAAGACTGTACAGCCGAATGGATGCATCTGGAATTGCCACATGGGCTGTCAGAGATCCAGACATCTTGAACAAATGTTGGAGGTCTTCAGCTTTCACCCAGGCCCAAAAGGAAGAATCTGGTAAAAGCCAGGTTCTATGAAGCTGGGTGAGAAACTAACATAAAATTCAGTAACATTTCTCTGAGTGTCTTTCTAGTATGTGATAATTTTTGAATAATCCAACCAATCAGCGCTAAAAATTCAGGGAATACCATAGCTATCATTGTCATGGACACTTGATTTTGACAGAAACTGAAACAAGAAAGCAGGTAAAACACAGGAGAATGGGCAGAAATGGCAGAGAGGGAGTTTGCAAGCATGAATAAAGGCATGTAGAAACCACCCAGGTGATGCAGAATGAATGTGAAGGTCTGTATCTACAACATTTTTCCATGACACACATTGTAACAAGAATACAGTAAGGATGCTGAGGCACAGACAAGAAGAATATTTTCCAAGACAAGGCAAGCAAGTAGCTAGATGGGGAAATACTCTTATTGCCCATTTGTTCTTCTTCCATGCAAAATCTAATTCTTGTTTTTTACTGAGATGTGGGACTTACACAAGGTAATGGCCAATTCAGACAAAGAAAACCTTACTTCCTGCTGTGTGAGACCTCCCCTTAACTAATACATGAAGGTCTCTTGGAAGTTTTTAATTGCAGAATAGAGATGCATGAAAAGTAACTTCCCCTTCATTTGAAGGTTTTCAAAAGACAACACTGATCCAGAACTGGGATGAAGGTGGTAAAAACAAAAAAGTTCACGTATGGATATTTTGGTTGGTGAAAAGACCTGTTTTGATAATTTAAACTGGCTTGAAATTATTTTAACCTTTTCAATAGAAAATTAACCCATCTTACACATTAAAATGTGGGGGGATAAAGTAATTTCAAACAAATGTTCTTTTTAAAATATCAAGATGGAATATTTCAAGAGTGTGCAAATTTTGTTTCAATTATCCTTTCCCACAATTTCATTTTTTGAAAGTCACAGTTTTCCAGTGCAAAGCACTTTGTCAAAAAAAAACTCTTAACCACAGCAGTAATACCACACATTCTTGATTCTGATGGGGTCACATGGTTCCTTCATTTCAGTGTGTAGGTTGAGACAAATACTGGTAAAATACTGTGAAATACTGGTGTGTCACCCATTCTGGCACTGTTCTGGCAAGTGTTGTAACAGATCATACAGGGCACTGAGATTACACTCATAGTGAGAAGTCATCTTCCATTGTGTGTGATCCAAAGGATCTGGGCACTGACCTTATGCTCTGGCTTGGACAGAGCTGCCACAAGCTGTGTGGGAGGACAAGGAAATACTTGGCAAATCCCTGGCAAGGATGGAGAAGAGGAGAACTCTACACTGAACAAATTACCCCTGGTATGCCACTGAAAGGCAAACCCAAGTTTCCACCACACAAATAGAACAGCTAAAAGGTGGTTGGGGATCTGTCTAATCAGTTAACATTGAAGTACTGAAAACTCTGGTCAGCTGCCTTCCGTGGGTTTTTGAAATATTTTTCCCACAAATCTTCCTTTCCTTCTTAGTTGCAAATAAGCTGGGACTCACTTGTAGACAAGAGCTTGGTACAGAGAGTTGAACAATAAATTGGTTAGATTCATTGAAAGCAAAGTGGAATGACAAAATGTTGGAAGCATAAGCAGCCAGCCTATGAGACCAGCTTGCTTACAAAAGCATCCACCACCAGAATATTTAAATTCAGAATACCAAAGGTAAGGAACGCTTCCTGTAAGCTACAGCTACTTGGGCTCTCTCACTGTAAATATTAACAAATCAGGCATACATTGCTTTTCACATTTCCTTTCTATAAACAGCACATACTTCTTCCTGTAAATATTGCAGCTAAACTTCAGTTTCTCAGCTGATATTACTGCCCTGCTGAAGCCAGCAGACTTGAAAGCTAATTCACACTGTTGAAGTATCTGATCTGTTTTCATTTTGCTTATTTTCTTCATAAGCACTTGATGTTTTTTATTCTGCCACTACTTCTGAAGATTTTAGAATTAATAGTATGCTGTCTTTCTAGAGCTGTGTAAGTACTAAAGCAATATATTGCTTTTATCAAAATTATCAATTCTGATATGTCAGTAGTAGGGCAAGCAATGAAAGGGCTCTTCCAAGTACAAACCTATTTATTTGCCACTTTTCTTGGGTACATTCTTATCCCTGAATAAAAGTCATCTCTACTGGAGATGAAAAGACAGTCTGTAGGCTTTTCTTGGATATTCCTAATGAACACATGGGGGGAAGGCATGCTCTGAACCCAAGGCTTTTACACTAGCCAGACCAGCAGACTCAGACCCAGCAGGAAAGAAGGCAACACTCAGTAAACCTGGTTCATGCAGAGGCTGCAACTTTATTAAATGTAAACCACATTATGGGCTTATTTAAATTAATGGTCACAGTGGGTGCTCAACACCTCTGAAAGACTCTGCACTAGGGCTAGCTATAAAATTTTCCATCGAGACTCCTGTGTGAAGGGGAGCTCAGACTTCTGACTAGTAGAGCTTGCCAGAAAACTGCCTTTCTGGGAAGGCTGAAAGGGGGAAATTTTTCTTGATAAAATGTTCAGATTTTGGTGCTGAAAAATAGAACATTTTTCCCCCCCAGCAGTCCCTCTCATCAGAATCAGTCACCAGCTGCTCATTTGCACAAGCCCAAGTGCTGTGTGAGGTGTTCTTGTCTGATCACTTCATTTGGGTGTAGCAGAGCCCCAATGTACCAACGTGCAGCTCAAGGGCTGACAGACCCCGCTGGACATGGATGTGCAGAGAGCCTGCCTCAGGAGCCCTGGATTCCAAGGAGTAGGGGGAGATCAGAGCTCAGTGTCATCCCCTACACCCTCCACCCACTCCACCTGTACTCAGTGCTCTGCCAAAGAAACCCAGGAGGATGGGGAGGGTAGGAGATGCCCTCACATCCCACCTTGGTCAAGGGGACCAGAAGACAGGGACCACAGAAGGACCTGCTTCTGTCACACTGGGCATGCAACCAAGTGACAGCTCCTCTGAACTAAGTAACTTCATTCTTCTGGACTGGGTGTTTCAGCTTTCTTAAAAAGATACTGTTTTTTAGGGGGTGGGGAAATGCCTAAATTTCATTAGCAAATTAGAACTGCTAAGACAGGCTAAGGGAAAGAAGGAAGTGGTTGAACAACAACTCATGATGCTTATAATCAGTGAAAACCTCTTCAAAATACTCAGCTTAAAACCAAAGGAGACCCTCTCCTGGTTAAAAAACAAGAGCACTCTATTGTAATTTGTTCTTGCAAGAAATAGAAACATCTTAACCGAGCCAATGACGATGTTTTGCATTATTGTAATGCTTGAAGTGTCAGTGTTCAATGATTGCTTTCAGCTTATGAAAATTAATTTCCAACTTTTAAACATCCAAACCAATAAAGCTACATAGAGAGAATGTTTGTCATTGAAATAAGAATTATCCCAAATACTGAGCTGGAGCAACATCTGTAAAAATGACAGAAAGATTGCTGAGTCATTTTAATAGCAAATAAATATGTGAAGATCATGGAAGTGTGACAACTAGAAGTTTCTAATTAGAAACTAAAGAAATTAAAATAAAAAATCACATAAATTGGCACGTTGAGTGATGCCAAAACCTAATATATTTATACACAAATACTTATAAATATATCCTACACTTATGCTTTCATATATCTATATATCTACACTTATGCTTTCACATTTCATATAACTCCAAATTTTGTAGATGTATAAGAAAAAAATATTGAGGATGACCTGGGATCACCTAAAAAAAGCCTTTTGAGCTGAAGTATTTTATTTTCCTATTTCCATTCATTTACAATGACAAGATAATTATTCACAGGATCACTGATATACAGCAACTGTGTCCTTTTTTATTTGCTTCCTAACACTCCTGGAAAGCTTTATAGTAAACAGTTTAGAAGATAATGAAAGGTAAAACTTCCATCTGAAAAGGTTTGATTCAACAGAATTATTGGGACAATCACTTAGGTTAAGTGTTTAGCCCAGAGGGCAGTATAAAATTTCATCAAAATTCAAACCATGCATAAATGATCTCAAACTGCAGTGTCTATTTATACCACACAACATGTTAGTCACATTTTTCACTGAAGATTGAAAGTAATGATGAAGCAACTGATAAGGATGAAAGACTGAATATGTGCTATGCCACCCATGTATAATTCAGTTAGTGGCAAACATGGATTAGAAAGTATCCTGAAACAGCGTGTGTTTTCCAACTGCCTGACAAAAACTGTGAACCACTAACAAGGGAAAGGGGACAGCAATGAAACCAAAAATATTTCACACACACAAATTAGCCAGGTAAAGAAGAGAGAGCTATTCAATTAGTGGGTCAGGGATTCAAAGACAATGAGAAATGCAAATATGGATCAAAAGAATATTACAATTTTGTATCTTTTAGATTTTGAGTTTCCTAAATGAAAAAGGAAAAAAAAAAAGGCTTTTTTTTTTTTTAATCCAGAGGAAAAAAGCAGTGAAAAGAGGGTCATTTTTCTAAAGATGAAATCTTCAAATTTTGGTGAATAAAACAGAAAGAAAACTTCAGTGCAAAATCTCCATTAAGAGTGTAAAATACTGTTCTCAAACTCTAGGAAAAAAAATCACAGTGGAAGTAAAGTTTATAGTCCCTTTTTGCAGTTGAAAGTTTTGATTTGGTCATTTTGGGAGAAGGTTTGAGTTAAGGATTAAGGAAAAGGTTTGTGATTTTTCATTTTAATTCTCAAGCAAAGACAGAATCTTTAGTTGATGACAGCCAATAAAACAGAAATAACAGCTATGATACAGAAAGTTATTTATCAGTTGATTATGGATCAGTCCATTAGACTGTATCAGCTATACTCAGACACTTGCTGCAGATTTTGTCTAAACTATTAGAATCAGATCCGCGCAATTACACTGACCTTCAGCTGAAGTTCTGTGGTTGCTAAATGGTGAATCCAAATTCCTCGTTTTCTTATTCTGTAAGCATCTAAGGCACTGGTCAAACTAATAAAATTGTCAAGTCATGCTTCAGAGAGCTTGTAGTGTAGCACTGAGACTGCACAGTGGAGGATTAAACACAAACCTAAGCTGAAAGCTGTGTATGGGGCTGTGTTTTTGTGCAGCAGCATGTTAGTCTCAGCAGATTCAGGTTACCACCACTCCAAGCACAGCTAGGTGTTAATGACATGGACCTGCCTTTTATATGGAGGATGGGATTAGAGGAAAAACTTCACAAATATCCTGAAGAGTTATCTCTGAGTAAAAGTCATGGGTTAAAGCTGGAAGGAGTGGCAAGGGGAGATGAGAGCTGATATCTGTGGTAGTAGGGTAACATCAGCAGAAGAGATGCCACTGAAAAGTGGAGGGAGGCTAAGTGGTAGAGGACCTTACAAATGACTGGGAAAGATTATAGTATGACAGATGCCTCCAATGATAGCTAATTTAAATGCCATTAGGTGCATTATATTTCACATGCAGACAGTCCACAGGGTGATGGAAAGCGTTACAGCAGGTTAGCATGAAAGTTTATGCTTCAGTCAAAGCAAATTGTTATCACTTCACTGGAAATGGCACTTCAACAGCTTACCTCAGCTGAGGATCTGCCCCTCTGTGTTACTGCAGCATTTGCTGTCTAGCAACATACTCAGAGCAGATGCTAAAGGTGGTGGAATTTAAGCAAGTTTCTGCTGACTCATTGTCCCCAAAAGAGAAATTATAACTAAGTTAATGAAAGTTCCAAGCATTGTACAGTATTTTTAGTTTATTTTACTATTCTACATTTTCTGATTTTTTCCAAGTGGGTAATATTAACTAAAAAATTTTTCCCAGTTAGCACTTTTACATGTTTAACAGTTAGTGTATCATTGCTATTCTTCCAATGAAGTCTAGGAAAATGGCAGAATGAAGCCTGGAGTTATGTTATTTTGAGCTATTTCCCTGTAATGTTAGTAAACAGTTTGATGCATCGTGTCACCAGTAGCACTATTCTCTCTTGTCTTCCCCCATTTAATGAAAATCTGTGAAATAAATGCTACAAGGCAGTACTGCTGGCATGACAAATTCCAAGCCAATAAGTCTTGCAGTTGCCAAGATGTAAGCTCTGAAGCTTGGCATTTGGCATTCAGAAGTAGATAACCTTACTATAGTAACTACATTCACTGTATCTACAAGAGGGATGAATAAATCAACAATAATTGAACTACTAAAAGTGTCTAATTTCCAGAGTAGTGCTTCAAGCAACAACTGAAATTAAAAAACTGTTAAAACACAGCTACATACCCATACAATCATGTCATGAATGCACTGAAGCAAAGGTTAACAAAAAAGAATGAATATGCATTCTTTGCTAAAAGTAGCATTCCTTGATCTACAGTAGTGATGAACTGTATAAATGTCAGGTCCTGTCCAAGTCCCACAGAGCCTGGCATTCCCAGCAGCAAGAATTTTTTATTGTTCCTGTAACATTACTCAAAGTAGGGAAAAGGCTATTCCTGCTGCATGTGGAATGCAGTCCCTATTCTTGAAGCCTGGCACTGTTTCCAAAGTTAGCAATGATCATAAACCCTTGAAATATTGTTGGTATCTCCAGGGTCTGATACAAAGCCCAGTGAAGGCAAATGGGGAGATTCCACATGGCCTCAGTTTTCTGTGGGCCAGACTTAAAATATTACTTCTCCTGTCACTTGATTTCATAATTTCTCACGTTGTCCAAGTCATATCTCATTGAATTTGTCCCCCACCCATCTTTTCTCTCAGTGAAAATTTTATTAGAAAAATGCAGGTCTGGAAATCTTTAGGAAAATAACTAGCACAGTAGGTTAAACAGACTCAGTGCTTTAGAGAAACAGGATTGTCTAATAAACAGCTTTTAATGTAACATGTTTCCACACTAATACACAGGAGAGAACCTACCACTGGGACACCAGCCTGCTTTGGAAACTGTCTCCTAGAATTAATTCAGACTGATTAGCATAGCATGGATGCGTTCACCTGGGGAACTAACTAAAAATAATAGCCAATTTACAAATGAACTAGAGTAGGCTTTTTAATCTCCCATGACTCCACACTACAGTCACATCTCTGTGACTGCCACACAGCTGGCGTTAAGCTTTTGGGAATACACAATCAAAAGGAATTGATGGAAGGGACTGAGATACTGAGTGGAGTCATTCCTTGGGCCACTGTTTGGACAGTCCTGCTATGACCATAATATCAGTCTCAGGGACTGATTAAAAATACTGAGGAAACATATTTCCATCTAAAGCCACTAGAAGACCATTTGATTTCCAGGATCAGTTATTTATTTTCTTTCAAGACCTCAAATCTTGAAATCTAGTATTTATTCAGTGCTAACCTTCAGGAAAAAAATAAAGGCGTTATGGGTTCAAAACCTTTAATTTATCATATTACGTTTTTTCCTGAAAGTTGAGGCATAAGAAAGACATTCCCATCATGGAGATGCTGATTCTTATAACTATCTCAAGGAAAACTGCAAAGAGTTGTTATGTGCTTATATATATAAGGCATGAGCAGATAGAGAAGTATTTCTCCACATGCACTGTGCAGGATAGCGAAACGCGTGATAAACTAGACTGAATACATATCTTTCACCCTCTGACATTTTGTAGGTCAAACTCTATATCTGATGTACATACTTGAAGCCAGAGAAAGAAAGGCATATTCTAAGAGACAAGAGAATCCTTTCGTTCCTCAAAATTCCCAGCACATCTAAGGATAAATTGAATACTTGTGGTATGAACATACATCCAAGTGTCTTTTAGAAGATGAGGATCATGATACAATGTTTTGAAATGGAAATTATTCCAACTTTGAAATACTATAACTTACCAAGAAACCAAAGACACTCAAAGCCCCATGTTCTACATTTAACCGAAATGCAAGGCAAATAAAAACAGTTATCCTGCATATAATAATACACATAATGGTTAAAGGTGGCATTGTTTCCTCTACATAAAGCAAGCTTCAAAGGGAAAAGTAATTTTTGGATTAATGGGCAAACAATGCAGAACAAATTACATTAGTAGTTAGTTAAAAGCTCTGTAAAATAGCTTGCCCTCTATTTCCGAGTAATGGGACTGATGAAGAAATGGGATTTTTTTTTTCCATCCCCAACTCTCTTCCCCTGCAGTGGTTTAGACTGAGAATTAACAGCCAGGAAGAGCATCTCTTCATATTGTGAGAAAGACATAGCATTCAGTACAGCTGCAAGAAAGAGTAGCTGAACCAGGAGTTTCACCACTGTTAATTCCACAAAACAGTCTGGAATGTTTTCAGTCATTAGCTTTCAGCAGATACCTAAACCAAAAACTGGGATAGATTCAGATACCAGGCTGAAAATCTTATGAAGACAAAGTACACCAGAGGGTTCCCGAGTTGTTCAAAAACTAAGCTCAAGACAGTGAATCACACCATCGTAAGAATTAAGCATGGCCACTGTAAATTCCTCACTGGCTGGACTTCCTCTTAAATCAAAGGGCAGACAGACTGCATTTTATTCAGAATTTTGTAACCAGACTCCCAAACCTGGCAGTTTGGTTTGAGTGTTCAGATCCAAGGCCAGGCAAATAGCAGGTCCCCCCTGTTCCCTCCTGCCCAAATCTGACTTTGCCAGAGAAGGAGATACTGTATTCTACCTAAAGAACGACAAAATAGAAGGCAAGAAATATTGGTTCCACTGGGTGATTGAGGAGGAACATTTTGACTGTCATCCACAGTTTTACCATCACCTCTGAAACAGGAAACGAGTCACAGTTAACAAGGTCCATATTTGCCCAAACTTTCCTGCCCATTTCAGCTTCACCACCACAGCTCCTTGTTCCCATCCTTTGTGAAGCTTCTCAGTTTATACCAAAAACTTGTAAAAGTAGAGACCCTGCTAACTTCTCTGGCTGTTCTGTCACATATCACTGTATATTTAATAATAATTATGCCTCTGCAGAGGTATTTTATTCTGATAAAATCAGAACTATCCCACCAGGATCTTCAGCTACTTATTCATTTTGCTACAGGCTACAACAGAAAGAGTTAGAGAATTTACTGAAATAACAAAGTCATTTTACATACATATGGTCTATGCTTCTGTGCCACAGCAGTGACAGATAAAAAGCACCCATCTATCATATTTTTCTCTCCACACTGTACTCAATAGGATCCAAAGTGTGGTACCCATTTTGTTACTAATGCACATGCATAACTCCCACTTATTTACTGTAGTGCCCTGAAGATGTGACAGTTAGCTATGTAATGCACTTATTATTTTTATTCATTCTATTCATTAGAGATGACCATGTATGGCACACTTATAGCTTCACTTTTCTCCACTAGTCATAAGTAATGTCATCTTTTCTAGCTCATGAAAACAAAGTGTTTATTAAATGACAAACAACAACCACATCTCTCTCAACTCCACGTTTCACAGCCAGTTTCCCAAGTCTTCTACTCTCCTATGAGTCTGAAGAAACCAAAGGGCAATTCAGCTAAGTCAGAAAGTGCTTTTGTGCTGAGCAGGAATCCAAGCTGAATCGTGTGAAATGCCTGTGAGGGAGAAAAGCTGGCAGTGCTGTCTTGAAGATATTTTGACTGCACTCACAGAAAAGGCTCCAACAACTCTGTGAGTCTACATTGCTTAGCTGGTGGAGAATCAACATTTTCCATATTTAAGAAGAGAAATTAGCAATTTATTGTCAAAAAGCTGCATGGTAGTCATACCCATTTTTCCCCCCAACTATTACCAAATTTGAACCATATCTTTTACCTTTCACCAGATAAGAATTCTCTAAGATGGAGGAAGAGAAAAAAAAAAAGAGCATTTTGGCAAGGAATTATAAACACAAAATCCTGGAAGGTTTAGGCCAAACTGTGAACTGCTCCAGCACTGGGGAGCATTTTCTATGCTCTTTCAGCTCCATCACTCATAATCGAATGTCAACCACACAATTCCCTTGACAAGATCTCTAGGAAAACTTTGGGTCTGTACTAAAGTTTCTCCACAACAAAGCTCACTACTCCTTTCTGTGCAAGAATATTAAAGCCAATAAAAAAGAGAAAAAAGAACACCAACCAACCAGACAAACATCTCCCCAGTAATTGTGACTGATCAGTCACTGACAACTCTCAGCTAATGCTTTGTATCACTAATTACTCTTCTCTGCTGCCAGAGACAAGCTCTCAGATGATGGAGTTCTGCAACTCTGGAACCTGCAGGAGGAAGCGCATTGGCTGCCAACTCTTTCCATCATCCTGAGCATATAAATAAAATTATCATCAAGTATAACTGCACAGAGGTCCATAGGTAACTGCAATAGTTTCCCATCACCATAACAATATCTAATCACATGTTTCCCATCACCATAACAATATCTAATCCTGACAAAATTAAGAGTGTGCATACATATTGGAGAGCTTTGCAAAAGACTCCCAGAGAAAACAGTTCTTAGCAAAGACTCATGTATTTTCATGAGTCCTTACATGTTTCATGTATTTTCAGGCCTTGAAAGTTTGTTTCCTATTTTTCCCAGCAGTTTAGATCAATTTTGAAATATACTTTTTGTTGATTTCAAATTTTTTCCAAACATTTTATTTCTCATTCAATTTTCACTGTCAAAATTTTACCACAACACACTAGAACAGGGAAATAATTCTTTCATTGCACAAAAGAGAACAGAAATAAAATCTCTGAATGTGTGCAGTTCATTGGAATTTGCCCAAACATTAATTTAATTATATAATAAAAAAGAAGCTGACAGCTTCAGAAAAATTAGAGTGCATAGGAAAGGTGTCATTTTCATATTTGATTTGTCCATAGAATAATTTTCCAAAAAGTAAACTTTTCCTGTAGCAGAAAAATCTCCCATTTTTTGAGACTAAAACTGAAGCAAAAACTCCACAGAAATATGTACTGGTCTGCTGTAAAAATTCAGTCCTCAAGATCTGAGTACATGCACTAAAGTAAACACCATCTAATACCTGAATATGTCAAAAAAAACAGCCCAAAACAAAAACATGACTTGTGTCCTGCTGAGACTTGCCTGCCAAAAAAGTTCCACAAAGATTTCAGAATCAGGGAATTGTGCTCACACAACTAAAGCTTAAGCCTTTTCCAGAATAATGTGTGAAAGATTTGAAAGCATTCAAAGAAAACAGTGGGACTTCTGATTACTCCTAAGAGTTCAAGCTTGGCCTGCCTTTAATTACATTTCAAAATGGAATTAGAAACAATGAAACAGGGTTTAGGTGGACTATCAGAAGTTACTGAGAAATTTTTAAAAGATTAGCACTTTTTAAAGCACACAATAAAGAGTTATTCTGCTTTTCACAAAGGAAACTGAATGTCCGCTCTTAATGGCAGTATTTTATATGTAGTGCATGAAACAGATCCTACTAGGACAGCTATAAAAAACTGGTAAAATCTGACCTTTGATTTTAGGTAAATGTTACATATTTTAATAAAAGGTTGCATTTATAGGCAGCCACAGAATTCTCTCTTTTTTTTTTAATTTTAATGAAATCTTTAGAAAAGCTCAAGGGACAATCCAGGGCAATTTTTAACAGGCAACACTAATTTTGAACAAATTCAAAACACTCAGGCAAGGATTTTCCTCTAACGTAGGATTCATCACCCTCCTAACTTGGTATAAATTCAATCTGTTCTGTTTGTATGACATAAACAACAAGCAGTTTCGCAGCAATGAGGCAAACCATATGTGAAGGTGTTTTAGAAAGCACAACAGGGAATACACCAAGCAAAGAAGCATCTGCATTTATTTCAATGTCAAATCACATGTGTATTATAAAGGGAAAGCTTATTGTCTTTATATAAAAAACAAGTTTACTGTATTTTTGCTCTTTACAGTTAACTCTTCCTGCCTCTCAGTATCCTCCTCAATTTGGAAAAAAATTAATAAAATTTACAAAGTCCACAGGTGCAGTGGCAGGGTTGTAAAGGGGTCTTCAACCTTGTTCACCCTACTCAGGCTGTGACATGTTGCTAAGAGCCTATTTTATCCTCACCATCCCCTTGCTACCTCTCTTGAACAAGGGCTGCATCTGCTCCTGATGGGTGCAAGTGAGAACCAAAGGCTGGTCCAACGCCCTGGGTTCCAGACATGCAAGAATATGACTCTAGATAGGATTTACCAGCTTGTCTGCTGCACCAAGATGCTGTCTGGTCCTGCACTGGTCCTGCACTGACCAGCCTGCAGCCGAGCCACCATGGGCAGCACTGTGGCACTGCTGTGCAGGGGCACTGGGTACTCCCCCACAAAAGGCAGTGCCCTACAATTAATTGGTTTTATAGAAGCTGGCCAGAGTCAGCTTAACACATTTGGAGTTGAGGAGAAAATATTTCAAAGCAGCATTTAGCCTGGGTAGGAGCTACAGGCACGTTGTTAAAAAGCTAATTGCATGGAGACAAAGGATGATCGTTACTTTTATATTAGTGTGCAATGTTAACCCTTGAGAGCTGCGTCTGATGATAAGTTGTCGGCAATTGAAACTGCTAGTTTTTATATTTAAACTCAAGCCTGAAGATTCCTAAAGTCACAGAAAGTGTATGTCATTATCTTTTTTTTTTGTATTAAGACAAATGAAGGTTTTTGAAATCTGGTGTTTTTTCACATCTCCTCTATAACTATACATAAAAAGCAATGTTCAAGCACTGAAGCGTGAAAATTATTTCTCACATCTGTTTTTTTATACATGTTCAGGAAATCTGGCTTCATAGTGACAGTCATGAAGAACATTTTTTTTCCTCAAATTTTGTTTCAGGGAACAGAGAAGAGAGCTAGAAAGGTTCTGAGAGCAGGTTTTGGGCTGCAAGGTCAAAATTCTTCCAAACTTTCCTCATTTTCTCTCAAGGTTATAGATCTCACCCATATTATTTAGACAATAGTCACAGATAATATTGATGTTCTGCTGCAGATTACACGGGTTTTTAACTCCAGGAACACAAATCTCAGAGAAAGGAGTTTCAGCCATGCCGTGGTGCAAGGCAAGGTCCTGGGGTGGGCTCTCGAGGAAGGCCAGCAAAGCATTAGGTGAGCACCTGGCACCTACCAGGCTGTGACTGCAGCAGGGATGGCCCTGCGATATGCAACCACATTTGCCTGTTGCCTTAACCTCTTTGCCCCCACGTCATCTTTTGGACTCATGCCCCTCACCCTCAACTCAGTGGACCCAAGCAAAAGCCTGATGCTCTGAGCAAGGCTGTACATGGGCACAGAGGGAAAGGCACTCGTGTAGGCTGTGAGATGGAAGCTGAAGCCTGTGGGCTTCTGCAGCCAAAATGATCTTTTTATTACATATGTGTATAATGGCCACTGTAAGGAAGTTTGACTATGGCCTACGGATGTGAGACACCACTGTCAAATTATTATGAATGGAAAAGGACAAGCATGCTCTAGCAATGGAAGAAAAAAATTACAATTATCAGAAAAATATTTGTGATCACAAAAGAGTATCTTGTTCTTACTCACCAATCTCCCCTTTGGCAAGCGTTAGAAGAGAAGAGCTATGAGAGAAGGAAAAGAAGAGGGAAAAAAATCATTGGGAGAGGCAGGGGGTGGGGGGGAAGAGACAGACTGAGACAGTGGATACTTTTAACTTGTCACAGTACAACACTAGCTTTTAATTAATTCAGGGTATGTACAGCTTTGAAGACTGCTGGTCATACAGTACTTTATGATAAATACATTTTATGGGATTTTGTTTCTAAAGAGGATTTTGTAAAATAACCTAGCCCAATAAATGATTTACCAGCTGCAATAAAAGATCAAGGAAATTGCTCAGATTGCATCTTGGAGCATCTAAAACTCCCAAGTTTATGGAGATCTAAGCTGCCCCCAGATCTACAGTTCTATTAAAAATTTTTGTAGTAGCTAATTATCTTGCATTGCATTTTTTAAAAGGTAGCAATTGTAGTAGAGAGGAAGGTCTGGAAACAGACAAAGAGGAGTTGATGCCCTTTGATGGAGAAAGTAGGAAGAAGGAAAGGAGGAGACAGACAGAAATGAGTAACAATGGAAACATCATGCTGGTACAGTAACAAATGGAATTAACAACTCACAAGGTATCAGATTCCTGAGTAAAATACCTGAATTAACTCTATAGTTTAAAAATAGATTATTAATACATTATTATATTCTATTATTATACATTCTTTACGCTACATGCTATGTGTAACACCTATATTACTTGACCAAGAGTGGAGTAATTCAATTTTCCTATTTTTTTTCCTTCTGATAAAGAGGATGACCACAAGTGAAGCAGAAAGCAAAGAGATTCCCTCTAAATTCTGTTTAGTTCTAATATCATAGGACTTGAACATAACAAATATGTAAATAAAGCAAGTACTGGTCCTTATTTCCAACAGGATGATGGATGCAGTAAATAGAATGGCATATTGAAATAACAAAATACTGGCCTCAGCTAGTACAGGCAGCACCCTGACACATGCCTTGTTGCTTTTGTTTTGTACCAGGAAGATCTGGTTCATAGCCTGTAACTTCCTGTGCCCAGATATAACTCTGCCTGCCCAGGGAATCCTGGCAAAGTCAGTGTCCCTGCAGGCATGGGGCTCAGGGACAGCTGGGCTCCCTAGGAAAGGACGAAAATAGAAAACAAAATGGAAGAAAGGGCAGAGGTTTTCTCTTGTGCCCCAAATCAAAAGGTGAGGTGCATGCCAACAGAGAAAAATGCCTCTCTCCTCTGCTTCTCCAGATACCTTGTGCAATTTCAAAGGCCATGGAGTTCAAAGCCTGGGGCCAGGGTGATTAGGGTGAAGTTGAGCCCTTTTCCCAATACTTTTAAGCAGAAGAACTTTGAAAAGAATAAAGGACCAATGATGCTAACTTTAAAGGTAGACAGAATCACAGAATGGTTTGGGTTAGCAGGGACCCTAAAAGCTGTCTAATTCCAAACCCTCTGCCATGGGTAGGGACACATTCCACCAGACTAGGAGGTCCAGGACTCCATCCAACCTGGCCTTAAACACTTTCAGGGATAGGGAATATACAATTAAACATTAATTCTATCACTGTAACTGTGCAAGACACAGAAGAGAGAAAGTGAAGTTCACCACTGCAGAAAGCAAGCACCTTGAGATAGATAATTGATGATAATTTGGTTAGTTTAATTTGAAAATTGAGGTAGGTAAAATGAAACAGTGGGAGCTGGCAAGAATATTTGGATGAGCACTGCTGCTCTAAAATCTATTCTTATATTATGGCCAGGATGGGGGAGTCCTTAATTGTCCAAAATAACCATAATTAATCCAGCAGAATTATGAAAGCCTAACTAATTATATGAGTGTGTGCTATTCTCCTGCCTGATTTATGCCTTCTCTAGTATTCAGGGTTAATCACCTCTAGAGCTGAGTTCAGACTACCACAGTGAAAATGCACTTTGTGTCTGTAAGGTCTTTACCTGACTTCCTGCCAATTTTAAAGGCACCAAGGCAAACGAGAGCAGGGCACAGACAGCACTAGAGATGGTGAGGGCTGCTTGGCTTGCCGGTGAGATAATCCTGTCTCATGTTTTGATAGGAAAGTGATTTAAAATTAAATTTTCATAGACATACACCCTATTCTGATGTTTGTTTTCTGGATGCTTAATTTGAAACTCTAGGGGCTGATTTGGAGAAGATGATGGGTTCCAGAAATGTACATTACAGCTGGATTTTGAATATTCAAAGCACAGTAGGGAGCTATATGAAAGATTATCAGATCATTTCATTTAGTAAAGGATTGGGTCTTCATTGTTTTTTACTAATTACCAATAACTGTCCAACTTTTGCAATTACCTAGAAGATGATATTCCAGGTTATATAATTATAAGTAAATGAAAAGATTTCATTTTGATGTAGTCTTTTTAATTTCACTTTAATTTATCTGTTCATTTTAAGTCATACCCCATATGTGCATTTTATAACAGAGAACAGTAATAATATTTAAAGTAACATCCAAAAAAGGTAGAGTATTGCTCCTAAAATGCTAAAAAGATTATGCTGGAAATCTTTTTGCCTTTATTCCCCTGACACAGCTTCTAAAAACAATGTAGTAATGCCAAAATTGTATTCTCAGACAAAAAGCACTTCTAATTTTTCTAATTCAACTTTAATCATAAATAATACTAAGAAGTCCAAGAAAATACCATGGGTTGTGTATTTTGTTTTTGGGATTTTTTTAGCCCAAAAACTTTCATCTAAATGTAGAAGCCTCTGTAATACACATATGGCAAGGCAAACTTTTGGGTTGTGAAACTGTTTGATGCTGAGATCACTTACCACACAGAAAAGGTATATTTCTCCAAGTCTTCCAAATAAAAATTGCTCTCTGCAGATGTTTTCCCTTCTTCTTGGCTTGCATTGTTCTCTGGACCTGATTTTAATTCGTAGCATTGGTCAGGTGGGTTATTCCTGCTGACCTTTAAATGAAAATTAGAAACAAGTTAGAATACTAAGGTAATTAGCGGGACACAGCTAGCAAAGTAAGAGATGCCACCTTCTCTGTTTTGAATTCTAGCTCTGTTTTCACTCTATAACAAATGTGGGAAACAGCAGTGGCAAAGCTGCTTTGAGTATGTATTCAAAACACTTTGAATAGACTAGCCTATTTCAATTGGAAGGGACCTACAACAAGCATCTGTGGTGGAATCCAGGGCTGACCAAAAGTTAAAGCATGCTGTTAAGGACACTGTCCAAATGCCTCTTAAACACTCACAGGCTGGGGGCATCAACCACCTCTCCAGGAAGCCTGTTCCAGGCCTTTGGCCACCCTCTCAGTGAAGAATTGCTTCCTGCTGTCCAGTCTGAACCTCCCCTGGTGCGTCTTTGAAACATTCACACATATCCTGTCACTGGATACCAGCAAGAAGATCTCAGCACCTCCCTTTCCACCTTCTCTCCCCAAGAAGCTGAAGAGAACAAGGTTCCCCCAAACCTGCTTTTCTCCAAGAAAGACAAGTACTCTGCCATTCCTGACGGGATATGCCTTCCAGCCCCCTGTTTTCCCCTCCTCTGGACACACCCAAGGACCTTTTCAACCTTTTAAAATGGTGGGGCCTGGAGCTGCACACAGAATATTTTTCCATGAATTGATTTATGCTCCTATGGGGTTGTGACAAACCCTCTCAAGGAGGTGCAAGCTCATGGTGACACCAGCAGTCAGCCACTCTTTCTCCACTTGCTTGCTTTTTCCAGTCTTGGACATCACACTCTCTCAGTGCAAAAATCTGGACGTAAGTAAGCCATATGGAAGGAACTGACCTGGGAATTGAGTTAATACTGTTTGGATTCTGGTTTTTTTTCCTTTTTTTATTAACTGGGTTAGGTCTCAGCTGGACCCATTCTGAGCCAGGCCATTCTGTCCCAGTTGCCAGCACAAAGGAGAGGGACAGTACCTCATCCTTCAGTGGTGGGGCCAGCTTATGCTCATTTAAACTACTCTATGAGCTACAAAATAGAGGATCCTGATCTGCGCTCATCCCTGGAATAACACCTTTGCATGCACAGGGTCTGATTCAGCACTGGCATCGCCTCTCTGAATTGACTACCAGATTCCCTGGATGTTTGGCATTATTGCCCCTGGACAGAGAGCCAAACATCACTTCCACCAAGAGACACAATGAGGACATAATTTACCAGACAAACATCTGCAGGTGACTTCCAGGGTGATGTCTATTAGTACCTTCCCAGGCACAATACCAAACTCTGCCAAGGGTCTGCTAACATTTAGGAACAAGTCTAGATAGGACAAGTGGATGGATGCATTGGTGCAGTCACATCACTTTGCACTTCGCTAATTATGAAAACTACCATTTTTTTTGTTTAGATCTGCTGGTTTTTGGTTTTGGGGTTTTTTAACTCTGTAAACCATTTTGCTTTAAAAAGTGAATTTGTATTCTGAATCTTGGATTCAGAATAATGGATCTCATGCAAACTTTGAATTTTAACCATGGCTGCCCACCTTTATTCCCTAGAAGACAAGGTTTCAGAATCCATAGTGTATGCAAGGTGCCTTGTTTGCACTGATATTTTCTCCATTAAACTATTCCTGTGCAAAGTACATGTAAAGACATTATTTAAGATATAAATCCCAAAGGTGTTAAAGAGTATTATGAGTTAATTTCTCTGAGATTGTGTTTTCTTGTCTGAGGTACAAAAAGCAGGAACTCAGTCATCTGCATGAGGTTGTCATTATAACCACAGAATATGTTTTACTTCTTTCAGAAGTCACTGACTGTGAGCATTCTCTCTTTTATTGCTACCATCCAATATCTTAATACGTGCAATGGTTTGCATACTCATTGCAACAAAAGCTGAATTGTTGCTAATGCCCATCACTCAGAATACACTTAGAGGGAGAGTTTTGCAACTTTTTAGCATAGATGAATTTGGGGTAGGGAGGGCAAAGCAGAGAAATCTGTATTCCCCAAAAGGTTGAGGTCAGACTCAAAGACCTTTCTCATTCCTTTTCCAAATAAAATTTAAAAAAAAAATTAAAAAAATTTAAAATAAAAAAAAATAAAATAAAAAATAAAAATAAAAAATAAAATAAAAAAAAATAATATAATAAAATATCTGTTTACATAAAGAAAAGGGACTGCTGAGGAGAACAAACATGAACCTGAACTGGTATCTTTTTCTTTAAGTATGTTCTTTGCATTAGTTTGTCATTGTTTCCTAGATACAATTTTTATGTAACGTCATTTTAGAAGATGCTATCCAGAGATACAATTAGGCCCAAATTATAGAAATCAGGACAAATGCCTAAATCTTGAACATGCTAAAACAAGGTTCTGTCAGGATTCACTCACTCCATTAAAAAATGATGGGCTCTCACAACCTCTGAAAGGAGATTTCACATGTTCACATTTCTTTTGTGCAGAAGGATTCTCATAAGAGGCTCAGTTCAGAAATCTATTCAAACATGTCAATAACTGCAAGCTTGTGAGTCATTTCAGTGAGACCAGAGACTAGACAGTGCTGAATTGCCCATGGGTTTATGCACCTCACTGAAACCAGGTCACTTTAATGTGGCTTTGAGAGCCACCCACAACTGAAGTTCCTATAAGACTACGGCATTTTGTTCAAAGGCATTGTGCTATTATGGGATTGTAGGAAATGAATTTCACTCTGCCACTCCCATGGGTTTGGCAGGGTTGCTTTGCCCATTACACCCACTCCATTGGTCCTTAAATCATCCCTCCTCCAGATATAAGGCTGAACACACTCACACATGCACACCTCAGTCTGCAGCTAAATTTACATGAAACTCTGTTTTCTTCAAGTTACCTTTATCTTCCTGAAGAAATAAATCACATAGAAACTTAGACATTGAAAGGCAAGGGAATATCCAGCTGGCCAATCTGGTTTTGCCCACAAATGTAGATCATCACTCTACTAAAGCTGAAAGTTGTAATTATAATCCCCAGCTACTGAGTATTTGTGCTACACTGCACAAGTTTTTGGGTACTCTGAGTACTGTGGCGATTTTTTGTTATGGGCAATTAAAAGGATTAAAAATGCTTCAGAGTGTATCTAGAACAGGGTGAGACAAATTACCAGAATGATTAATCTGAATGTTCATGCTTGCAGTTAATTCACTGCAGCCATACTGATTTAAGGATAGAAGCAGAGTAACACTTACTGAGAAAAAATTGCAACTATCACTGGAAAATACCTAATTTAATAATATAGTGCAGAGAGAAGCAATTTTCAAGAATACAAAACCTTCTTTGTGTCTTGCTTCTCAGGATCGACATTAAATCTGAAAGTTTCAGTGGCATCTCACCCTGAAAATGTTATCATATTGCAGATAAAATTCCATGATTACTTGTACTGAGGACACAATATTTGTTGACAAATTAATGATGTCCTTGGCCAGGATACTACAAATACAGATACTAACATTTTCTGATGGTCCTCTGCACAAGTACACGAAAGCTTGAAGCTTATGGATGCATATGAAACATATCTCATGTTTACACATTACTGAAGTTATATCATCCTGCAGCCTGATCAAGCTTCTGTTGTTTGATTGCTTGGTGGTCTTTCCTCCTTTGAAGTTTCATTGCTGGAGAGATTAACTATACAGGAGACAGCAATACACCTGGTCATGTGAAGCCTTATTGTGGCTATTAAAAAACTCACAGGGACAGATTAAAGAAACACAACAACCAGAGCAAGCAAGACCACAAATCATTCTCAAATGACACAAGCTCCACTGGCTCCTCTGTGAGCTTTAAGGAAGATGGTGATGTTCATATCAAGACCAGTACCTTGTGATGTCCTTCTTGGACCTCCTTCAGGCAAAACGAGCCACAGTGCTTGTCTGCATTGCCATGGCAATCTTGGCAATCCTCTGTAGGGAAAAAAACCCACAAACAAAACCAAACATAAATTATTTTTATATTTGTGCACAAGGTAAACCTCTGGAACGGACTCAGCTGGGTTTTGGTCCCTCTCCCAACATGATGCTGACTAACTTCAGGCTGATAATTTTTCCCCCTTCATCTGAGTTATAAATAGGTGGCTATTTCTCTCCTATATTCTGAAAGTGTTAGTATGACAAATGCAGAGAGGACTTCAGGTGCTGTGGTGTTGGAAATAACAATTGCATAGATGAAAAACAGGGAAATTAGAAACAAAGAAATAATAGACATGAGAAGAGTGACACGGGAGGGTATTTTAAACACCCTGGGAAGTGTTCTTCAGAAGACAGAAGGAGGTTAATTTTCTTATATGGGCATAGTTGTGGATCAAGAATGAGGCACAGGGACATGAAGTACTAGAATAAACATAGAAAACACAAGTCACGCATCCCTCAAGCTCCTGAAAAGCAGTGACCTGTGGAATGAACAAAAATGTACTCCCACATCATAGTAAGCAGTGGTGTGACAAAAATAAAGGTCTGTAATACATGTTTTAATGTATGGCACATGGAGAATAATCCAAAAACACACTTAACAATTATTTCTATTTTTTTTCCTTTTTAAGTTATTTTGGGTTTCACACAGTAAAAGACAGTCAAGTGTATTTAAAATCACAGTACAGGAAGGATCTGCTCTTAGGTATTACATTGGTTGACACACATATATTGGTACACAATATATGCACATACCATGTCACAGTTTTAAGTCTGTGTTTGTGTACACACCTATGGATATATTTCTTACTTTCTACATATATATAGAATCGTGTACAGGTGTATCTATGTTGAGGAATGAGGAATTCACAGACATTTACATCATCTGGGGTGAAAGAAGAGGCCTACTGAAATCAGCAAGACAGCTTAAAATACTGCTGCTGGGTATGTCACGTGTGTGTACGCATGCAGTATAACCTGTTCAAACTGTCTCTACATAATTTTTATATGGGATACCTGTATGGACCCATAAACACACATTAAAATATGAATATACCTTTGTAAACACGGTTCTTGTGGTTTTCTTTGTTTAATTTTTCTTCTTTTTTTTTTTTCCCCTATGAAAAAAAATGGGTTTCGAAACAGCCTTGCTGAAATGATGAATACTTTAACAATGTTTTTGGAGTCAAATGAATAAAGGAGTAATTATCTTGGCAAAAAAAAAAAAGGACAATAAAAAGAATAAAGAAAACAATAATATTTTACATTTAAGAAATGGGAGGGAGAAGGATCTCAAGTCTGTTATTTAATCATGACGTGCTCTTTTTATATTTTATTTGTAAGGTTCTGAATGCTCTTTTCTTTGTGTAGCAGTGAGCTCATTACTTTAATTCCTCATAGATTTCTCTGAACAATTTTTGCTAAGTAAAAACACAATGTAATTCTTCAATAGCTGTAACAGTAAGAAGCTGCTCAAATTAAAGATCAATAAAAACTACAGAAAAAATCTGTATGAAAATAAATAAATAAAAGAGGAGATGGGAAATGCCTGCAATTAGACAGGATGAAAAATCTAAAAAGAAATTAAATTTAGTTGTAATACATTTCCCATTCTTTTCTTCATGAAAATTACTACTGAAGTGGTTTTTTTTCTGTAATTTAAATGTTAAGCTGCCAGATGTGTGTCTCATGCTTGAAGAGTTGAAGCTTTGCATTATTTAGCATATTAAGATTCACAGAATTTAAAAAAGGGCTCCTTTATTGCCTGGAGGTTCTAATTAAGTAAACCTTAGCCTGGTACATTTAAAACTTGCAATACAAGAGATTTTACTTCCTTTTTTTCTCAGTAGCCAAATCTCATCAATATAATAAATATGGAAAATATTTAAGATGGTACAATTTTTCTTTGGCTTGAGGAATTAAACCTATCTATTATTTTAAGAAGTTTTTAATAGAGGCCAGCAATCAGAAAGACATTTAAAGACTCCAGTCTACTTTTTAATCATAGGAGTTGCTCCTACTTAGTGGTTGGGGGGAAGGGAATGTGTCTTATAAAACTGAACTGAGTAGAAATTTTCTTCCACAAGCAAAAAACAAAGCAGTTCTGAGAGAGAAACGAGAACCACACCATTCTTTATTATTAAATTGCATTTTACTTTTTTATAACTTTTTATAATTCACCACAGAATCCTAATAAAGCATAATTAGCTGCACTATCAGCAATTTCTCCATTGAAAGAGGTGGGACTGCTGCATCAGAAATGGTAATAGCATAGAAATTCCTTTGACATAGAGTACCCATAAATCATACCTTAAATACAGTTATTTTTGCCATTTTAGAAAATGTCAAAGGTGTCAAATTTGTCCAGATATAACACTTAGCAGTGACTATTTTAGTAGATTGACTCAAAATACATTTTGTTCCCTGACAGGGGAACATAGTATCATTCATGATAAAAATGAACAATTTGAGGAGGACAAAACAGCAGTAAGAAAGAATGATCAGAGACAGGTATCATAGTTGTGACAAAGGCACAGTGGCAGATGTAGACTCTGTTCATGGATTTATTTAGAAGTCAAGAAACCTATGCATAAAAGCAAGAAAATATGATTACACCAGAGCATGGAAAAGGCAATAAAATTCTTAACCCAAAGTTATAAACCTGTGATCAGCTATTAAAAAGAAGTCCAGCAGAATAATTTAAATGTCTACATTCATATAAGACAAATAGGATTTTTTTCCACCACTGTGGAACGGGCATGACAAAACCAATGTCTGGATTTGGAAAATCATGGTGAGGTTGTTTGCAGACCTTGACAATGCTGAGAGCAGTCATTTTTGGGTTCATGTAAGTCCCAACCAAATAGTTTAGATACCACACGGATCATGCCTGATAAGAGATACAAAGAAAGGGTTACTGGTACAAAATCCCTGAGCTCTTCTGGGACCTGAGTTTTTAAAATACCATGAAAAGAGGTTGGAAAAAACCCCATTATTGCTACTCTGTTACCTTTCTCCACATCAGCCTTCTCAGGGCAATAGCAGAGCATAACAGCATGGCCTTTAAAATCACGCTTCAGAGGGTGTCTTACTGCTTCCAAACCCTTGGAGAATAAAACTTATTTTTTACCCTCTGCCTTCAGTCTGGAAGTTATCATCTTTGGTTATGTCTTCTGTAACAAGTACTGTGGTGCAACAGGAGTGAACCTGTAGAATGTAACCAAGGTTTGGGGCGACACCACTAAACAGTGGGGACACCACTCTGTGTTGAAGATTTCATGTCAGACCAGCTGTTTAGTCTGGCCCTGGTAACTGATGGCCCATTAATACCTGATATGTACATTTAAAGTATATCCTCTTGCTCAGCTTCACTGTAAATGCATATCGGTCTGATACTGCAAAATATTTATTATTTATGTATGAGGAACATGGGGAGCCTAAATGATTTTTTTAAAATATGTATAAAAAGCAAATCACACAGCTAGGAAATTACCTTACACAAGTTTGATGGGAACTACTTCTGATTTATATGGGGCCAAAGAAGAGTAGAAAAGTGCAGTGCCTTCTGATAGCTGCAACCTCAAAAAGGGTCAGTAGGAAAGGGGTTTAGAGTGGTACAATCCAAGAGTGGAGCAGAAGACAAAGAAATCACCACAGCAGGGACAGAAATAAGATGAAGATCCTATTTAGACTCCCTTCCTAGTAATGCACTAGTCTATGGGAAATCAAATAACATGGCAAGAGCTGGAAAATTAAAAAGTTTGGATTGTGAGGATTTCAGAACCAGAAGCAGGATCTGACTTTGATCCTAATTGGAAAAATCGAATGCAATCCTTTATGCAGTCCTGCTCAGAGGAGGAAAAACCAGCACAGAAAGAAGTTTCCATCATATGAGGCTCTGCCTCTGGGGCCCTACCTGCATTAAAAAGTGAAGCCCAAGCAATCTTCATTTTATAATATCACTTTGTTTCCTTTAAAGTGGCACCCATGAGGAAAAACAGCCTTTTCTTGGTTTGGATTGTTTTTTTGTTTTGGTTTGGTTTGTTTTTTGGGGGTTTGTTTGTTTGTTTAGGTAAATATTTTTGCATCTGCATACAAATTTTATGTAGAAGCAAACAGCACCTCAGTAGGGAAAGAACATTATTGCAGCATAAGGGGAAATATTACAATGAAGATTCACTGGTTTTCATAAAATTGTTTCTGAAATGCTTGTGAGCATAAATACAATCCTCTCAATGAAACAATTTCTCACTTATATAAACACATTTTAACAAATGTAAAGCCTCCTCTCCAAAGGCAATGATAAAATTAGAATGAAGATGGTTTTGTGTTTGGTATTTTGATATTGAAGGAACATTTTAATAAATTCTGAATACAGTTTTGAGTGTTATCTGCTGCTACTGTAATAAGCCCCTTGGTTAGCCTGATGCCATCTTTGCTTAGACATTATTCTCAAGCTTTGCTCTGATGGAAATGTCTTTTGATGTCATGAAAGGACAAAATTCACTTCCCAATGTTTCTTCACAAATGTAGGAAGGGTGTTGAATTTGAAATCTTATATATGAACAATATTGAACACCTTATTTTCAATACTCAGTTTGTTTTGGAAGACAGACATCAAACAAAAGATTCCTTCTGAGGTAGAAGATCTGAAAATAGGAGCTAAAACTTTATCCTGGGTATGCCCTAGAAAGGTGATAGAATAGAGGGCTGAAGGAATCACAGAGGTTCTGTCAAACCCCAAAAATGAGCAGAATGCCAGTTGCTTGTAACAGTTTGACTAAGACTAACAATATTTATGAGAAATATTTCATGGGTTTCCAGGGGTTTTACTTGTGGTGCATGCATAACTGAAGGCTTTGATATGAGAGAAAGGCTGGGGATAAGGTACCTGCTGGGATGAGTATTGGTGGATAAAAAAATGCAGGCACTGTTGAAGCTTCAGATTGAACATCTGGTACAGTACAAATCCTAGTTTAGATGTCATCCTGCAGAAAGGATCTGGGGATTTCAAAATGAAGCTTTTTTCTCTCCATCATTCTGAGTGCAGATCATGAGTTTAGTGGTGACATTACTGACAGTGTTCCATCACAGAAGACCAATGCTTTAGTGATGTGACTTTTGAAACAAGTTTTTCATTAAAATAATATGCAATAGATGCATATTATCATCTAGACCAGAAAACTGAGCTCATCAAGAAAAATTTCTGTTGTCTCATGAATAAAAATAAGCAAAAAATGTTTCTAACCTAATTCAAAGTGCATGTCTATTTTGGAGATCAACTTGTAGTTCAGGTAAACTCAGAACTTTTTTTTTTTCTTAAGTCCTCAGTCAATTATAGTATTATCTCTTAAATATACCTAATCAGGTGTAATGATGATGCAAAACAATGCCCTTTGAACCTTGCTTTGGTAAAGGTTGTGGTAATTCAGTACTTTCCAAATCAGGCCACTTCTGTAACTGCATAGTTTCAGGGTATTTGTAAGAGGCTGTCTTGAACTGAAAATGTGGGTTCTAAAATGCTATGTTTGCCACTGGGTCTCTGCCAAACTCCACATAAATATTTTGAATAAAAATTCAACATCCAATTTTAGATCTAGATAAACATTAGTGATGGGAAGAGGGGAGAAGGAATACCTGCCTACCTGCACAACTAATAATTGGGTTTTAAGACACACTCCAAAGGTGGAAACATCCAAATGTTGGCAGGGAAAAGAAATCAGGAAAAAAATTAAAAGCAGACAAAAGCAAATGTCAAACACCAATAAGCATTATTTTAAAACCCTTTTGTTCATGTAGGCTACTTATGTTTTTACTATTTTGAGTATTTCAAGTTGCTTTCCACAACTAATGTTGGAAAAATGAACAAAATAAATTTCAAAGCAGATTCTATAATGTAGAAGTTGAACAAAATTTCTAAGCTAGGGCTCTGTTCATATCCTTAGAAGAACCAACATCTAGAAAAGACATGTTAGGTGTTGATCTTATCAGGACATGTAATGAGTACCCTTGAAAGATTGAAAATTATTATTACTTTTTTCTGTAATATGCTTAACATTTTGTCACAAACACCCTTTTAACAAAAAATGACACCAGCTCTTTATTCTACTTCTCAGACATCTATGATAGTCAGTGTCAATATTCAGCATTTATGAATCCTGTCTTGGCAATGCCATACTAGCTCCTGCCTCTATTTGTGCCCACTTAACATGACATACTCAGCCTGTGCACCTATAATAGCAGATGCATAGTTCTAGCCTTCCTGGACAGTCAACAGAGAAAGATGGCTCCAAATAAATTGTTTTTGAATGACATTTCATGGATTGCTGTGAAAGGGAAGTTGGCATTAGCTTCAAAATAACATTCATCCAAAATTCTACTGCATTATTTCAGGGAGCCCAGAGACTTGAAGCAGATAACAAGCTACTGTTTACACAGATAAGAGGTAGCTGTCAGACCTCAGGCAGCTCTCTCTTACCTAATATTTTGCAGTTCAGTGTCTAACCATGACCTATTACAGCTTCCTGGTACAGAAGGAAAGTCACCCTCTCCCTTCAAAAGGTGTGATTAATTTATTCCCACTTACACTTTCATCTCCTTGCACTGGCCTAGGCTATGAAATGGGAGTAGATATTCAGATATCCTTGGTACCTTCAAATCCCTGCCCCATGGTAAATCCTTCTCTGCCCATAATGGTGGTCTTTTGAGTTTAGGAAAGGACTTTGGGGTTATATTACTCAATTCTCAGATAAATACATTTTACCTGGGACTTCAAAACAAAACAAAAACCAAACTAACAAAAAAACCCCACAACCAACCAATAAACAAATAAACAAAATCAAGAGAATAAAAATCCACCATAGCAACTTGCCAGGCTTTGCATTTGGAAGAAATCCCATGCCCCAGAAGCAAATGCTACCTGATGTAAATACAGACGGGCACTTTTATGCAATTTAGCTCAGCACAATTAACAAAGGATACTGCTATTAATGTGCTGCAGGAAGAAAAAAGTACTTCCCAAGCACCTAACAGCAACATGTTGTGATCCATGGATATAAATGACCAAATAAAATGAAAGGATGTAAAAATGTCACGGAAACACCAGCCGTAATCTAATGTTGTCAGTGCACTGCACACACACCTTGTAATTACTAACACATTTGGCCTACAAATATATTTTAGACAGGGGACTCCCCTGCTTCTGTACCTTTTTGCCTAAGCTGCTTTTGATCCCTAACAATTGATTTAAACTCTACCATCACTTCCTTTGCCCAGTGAAATAATGATGAGATGATATCACAGGGTGAAGGGGAAGGCAAATGGGGGTATTTACACACATGCCAGGCAGATCTACTTGCAAACTTTCAGTAAATTAAGTAACACAATAAAAGTCCTAACCTGCTGGAAGCATTTTAAGCTCTTCTCTTTTCCTCACAGCTTCTTCTGACACACACGCTTCTCCTCCTTTCGCAGCATTAAACTGCTTTTCCACTTCCTTTACAACAGTGGGAATACTTCCCTTATGGGTGTCAGGATCTTTCAGGGAGGTCAGAGGTTGCCCTGCAGAGGAAATGACAAGCTGTGAAATGTAAAAGAACAATTCCTTCCACATGTTTCCTTGCTCCAGGAGCAATAAGGGGTTGTCGGCTAGCATCACGATGGGATGGGCCAGGCCTTTGTCTTAGCAGTCCTGTCAAAACTAATTTACAATTAAAGACCTGTGCAACTGTTTAAAGCTTTACAACCCTGGCGAGTTTCAAGGACTGCTGAAGCCAAGTGGTACAAACCAACCTTATTATTAACAGCAAGACAGAAGGAAGATAGACCAAAAAATACTCTAAATTGTACAGTAACCAGAAAAATTGTACACCTGAAAATTCTCTCTCTCTCTCTCTCTAATATTTATTTCTGTTATAAGCTCATAGTCTGAGAACTTAAGTGGTTCTAACTTTTCTTCTGGTTGATGCATAGGGCACAGGAGCCACATGCACTGCTGTTGGACAGCAGACCTTGCAAGGGGAAAGAAAAAATAAAGTGCAAGGGAAAAATGAGATATTTGTTCATTGTAAAAAAATGAGTGTCCTTAAAACCATTCCCAAACAGCTGCACTTTTTTTTTCTTTTTGCTCCCACAGTAGAGCAGGGGCGAATAAGGGACAAGCAGACTTTCTGGAAAGAAGATTTTAGACTCAGAAAATCTGCATGTAGGTGTTTAGTCCAACACAAAACAGGTGAGGTAGAGGAAGTCTTTCTGTGTGACAAATCTACCCAGCAAAGCAATAGCAAAAAACATTTCTGCTAGCCCAAACACTGGGAGCAGTGTATTCATGCTAATGCAACACTGTACCAGTTCTACTATGGCAAGATCATCCTGGTGCTAGGACCTAACTAGCTACCTTTGAACACTTTCCCTCAAAATTTTGTCTGGTAACACCTCTCCCCCAGCACAGTCAGGATAAGTAAAACTCCTTTCTTGATTTCATATTTCAGAGCTTGGGAGAATTACTGCTTAAAAAAAAAAAGGAAAATCAGTCATGACTCTTTAGGTTCACCAAAAATACACAAAGCTTAATGCTAAAAATTAGAAAAGTACTACTTCAGTATCCTAATCACAAGTGACTGCTCCACCTTCTACATTACAAGCACCCTTTTCAGGTCTTCAGTGTACATCAGAATATGCTGGTACAGTGCTGACCATAGCTTCAGGACTTCAAAATGGCCAACTTTAAAGTGGCGTGAATGTCAACTGGAATGGGAAAGGTTTTCCTTTGGTTCTAAAAACTGCAGTGGATAACATCATGCCTAGGTTTCCACTTGCTTGTTTTATCTGATCACAAGTTCAGATGGGCACAAAATGGTGTTTGTGTGTCAGGTCAGATCAACAGCACAGCTGCAAAAGAAAGCATTTGGATGAAGGTTCCCAACAAATGTGGAGCAACACTTTCCAAATGAGCCTGTGTCTGACCTAAAAGTGTTTGAGCTGTAGAACTAATATATGAGTGCTGTCCATCAACTATTCTGAGGATGAAAGGGCTGCCAATTCCAAAAAATACTGTTATGCTGACATTTTGCACATGTGAATCCCCTCTTCCTGTGAATGCTAAAGTCAAAAGGAGTCCTGCTGGATTTCACTGTGAGAATATTTTCTTGATGGATTTGTATATTTAGTGTCTTTATGGAGACTCACAGTTTTGAAGTTGTCATGCATTTTAGAAGTCCTTGTTACTTAAATCCAAGCCTACAAGGCAACAGTCCTGGTAGTTGCATCAAATTTTCTTACCTAAGCTCCTTCTACTAGAGCTGTTGCCACCTTTCACACAACAGTAGATAATGAATTCTACTCAGAAATTGCCATTTATTCTCTAACAGGGACTGTTGATCCTGTAAGGAGCAACAGACCAACAGCAAAATATTTTCCTAAGAAAAACAAAGAATGGTGGTGGCAAAAGCAGAAGATGTCTTCTGCCATGAACCTCTTAGAGAATACACTTCAAAAGAATGGAGAGAAGATATGGTTTTGGACTAAGAGACAGGCCAGATCTGATAATGTGCATCTTTGATCTGCAAAGGAGGTAGAATGGGAGGCATTATGTTGCATTTCCCTGCACTGTGCTCTAGACCAGAGAGCCTGTGCAGCAGGGAAAAGCTTTACCTAGACCTACATGGAGCTGTGGCTTAAAAGAATAATGTAGCCTGGAGTTAACAGAAATAATATGAAGGTTCTGTTTTAAGCTTCTAAAACCAAGACAAACTTGAAGTGAAGGCTAAAACACCATCTCCTAACCTGCTTTATTTCGCTTATGTGTTGCAGTACCACATATGGTATTGATATATAAGATCACTCACTATTTAGACTACTGCAGTAGAGTGAGTTACAGAGCACCCGTCTTCATTTAGACTGTTCTTGCTTTCTCTGGTTTGTGTCTCAACCTTAATGTCACTCTAACAGAGCTTTCCCCTCCCAACCCCACTTTTTGGTGGTTTAACAGATATAATACTTTATTTATAGGACATATCTATGTGCGACAGCTTGCCACAGATCATAAACACATTTTTCTGCTGAAAATGTTGGTTATGATTTTCACCATGTGACCCTCCAGTTCTCTAAGGTTTGTTCCTTTAATTGTAAATAGCCAGAAAGTCATCAAGCTAGCATTTAATAAACTTTTAATTTGAAAAGGATTACCACATGTTGTGTTTGTTTACCCATTATTAAATCTCTTAGCAACATATCACCAGCAGAAACAGCGTACTGTAGCACTGCATAGATACATTAAAAAACAAACCCATGGTGGATATTGGCAGCTAATAATATCTTTAAAGAACGCTCCAAGAAAAATAAATAAATATAAGCAATATCAAAAATTACCCCTAAAAGTTTAGTTTGTGCAAATCTGTTAGGCAGGAAAATTACAGATCTTTCATGATCACCTCTTCGACAAATTTCAGAGGTCTACATGCAAAAGAGGACATACACTAATGCTCTTTTTCAGTTCATAAAAACATGTCTTGACTTTTCAAACTGAGCATTATGAGTTTTCCAAGTGTTTCCAGAAAGCATGACCTATTTAGCCACACCCTCTATGTGCAGCTCCAAATGCATGTGAAGATTGATGGTAGGACCAAACAAGTTTGATCCATTAAGAGTTTGTCCATAATTCTTCACTGCTGCTAAGTGTTGCCTGCAATTCTACCTTTTGGATGTGCTATTCATGGTTTGCTGCATCTCAAAGCAACTTAGCAGATATGTAGAAGATATATGACAACAAAAAAGACTTTAATCCTCAGTATAGTGTATGTCTACACCTCCATGCTTCTCTTATCAGGGTGGTTATATAAAAGCCCTTTGATCACAGTGCAGTTGCTGCTTAGCCTAAAAGCATCTCAGGGCAAACCTCACTTTCTTTATCTTTTAAATCACCACTAACTGTCTGAAAAATACTTCTCCTGGACTCTTTTCAAGTTATGCTTCCAACCTGAGCTGCACATTTACCATGCTAAATGATTATTGCTTATGCGTTCTTTCTTTCCTTTCCATAGCCTCTTCTTTATCCTCCTGTGCCCTCTACAGTGCATCACTACTGCTGTTCTCAAATGCCTAAGGAACCTCAGTCCTGAATAAATAATTCTCTGCTTTAGATCTCTACATAATATTCACACATACACTACAATCTATGAGTTGACTGAATGCTTCAGTTCATTAAACAAGAGGGAATATAGAAATATCTGTATAGCAAAAATGAATTATTTTTATTCATGGAAGTCTCATCCCACGTGCTGAAAAAGGAAAAGAACGACAGCAGCATCCTACAATTCTTCTCATTACTGGATTTCTACCAGTAGAGGAGCAATTTGTGAGTCCATTGCAATATGGTCAGTTGTGTCCTCAGTGTAGCTTCATCAGAAGGTTCACAGAGGCCAGGGAGGATCAGTTTAAAAAGAACATTCAGTGATTTTTTGAGAAAGCTTCTGGGGAGGTCTGCTGTACACAAGGAAATGATAATTGTCCTTCCTATGGGTTATCACTTGATTGAATCTTAACAGAATTTCAGAGGAGTAGCATAAGGCACGCTTCTGATGTCCGAACTATCTCCCTGCCAAATATGAAGTACTTGTTGTAGCCCAGGGAGGTGCTAAAGTTCTTCCAGAAGTACACGAAAAGCATCTTTTTATTTTCTCTTCCTGTAAGCTTGGAGCCATAAACAGCTGAACTGTTATTGCTGTGACATTCCAAGCATTATTCAGCTTTAAGCACAGGCCAGCACGGCCATTCCATCCTCAGCAATGAGGCTGGTTTGAGCTGCTCACACCTGAAAACAAAGTTAAACCACCTTAATAAAAAGAGTCAGAGTATTCCTGCTATAACACATGTTGGACCCACATCTGAATGAAGAAAATCTGGCTTAACAAGAACAATAATGACTGGCCAACATTGAAATTAAACTATGGGTTGATCAAGCGAAAGCCTGAATGTAAACATCAAAGTTTGAGTCCATCACCTTGTGGTCCAGACTGTACAACATTTTCTGAGACACCATTCTTTTCACCAGTGCTTGAATACATAAGAAGTTCAGGTGGCAGATGAACATGCATACCATGCTTATTTTGCTTATCTGAACCCTGCGGTAGTTTAATTATCTAGGAAGAGAAAGAAAAAAAAGTCGTTTGGAATTCCACAAAGCCAAAACATGCTTGTTGTACACTGTTTGCGAAGCCCAGCAGTCCAAGATGTTGTTATAAGAATTTTAGGAAGTTCTTGCTTCTCTGTGCTCTGTTTACTACACTTTTCTCCCATGTAATTTTCCCATGTATTTCTTCCCCATGGTTACTGATTAAAGCAGACATCCCAGTAAATGGGACATGAGCCACAATCCAATTTCAGAATCAAAAAGAAAAATACAGAGAACACTAAACATTTTTTTAAATACAAACCTGAAAGTAGAGATTGCATAACCAATGATCCAAGTCCTGAGAAATAAAATTTTCAATTTTTTTGAATCGGTCAATTTTGGAGTCATAATGTCCTCTGAGGAAGGGACATTTAAATTTTCCCTCAAAAGCATTAAGATTGTTATCACATAAGGGAAAAGCTCCCCATCCCACTTCTCGATCAATCCAGGTATAGGTGCCACGAAGAAGGAAGAGTTCAAAGAGGAGTACCATGCCTGGTTTCACAGCTTTTCTATGTGGTAGAACCTAGAAAAGGAGGAAGAAAGATTTATTTGTTACAGAAACATCACAAGGGGACTGACTTTCTTTTATCATAAAAGCTCTACAAACATCATACCTTTGGTCCAATTTTGCATGCTAAAACAATTAACAACTCTTCCCAAAAATCATATATTTGAACAATTTTCCACTCCAACAAAGAATGCTGTGCTTTTTCTAGTGTGGTTATTTTATGATTTCTTTTCTTTCCCCCTTTGCTTTCAGAAAGCATTCATATCCTGTCTTTATTTACCAGTGGTGGAAAAACATTGCCACTAGAAATCTTTACAAGAGAATAACAAACCAGCTTGGAAATCTGAGGTGTCCCTGTGAGGGCTTGCTGAGATTCACCACTGGACTAGTTTTGCAGCAGCTTTGGAAAGCTCATCCAAACACCCAACAAGAACACTTGCAAACTTGCTCCTCACTGAGTCACAAACTCTTTTCCACCCAGTTGTGGGAACGATGTTGGTACTTAATAGCTTTCTTCCTTTAAATTAAAGCTCTTAGTGAAAAGTATGTGAACCTCAGTGTAGGGTTTAAAAGGATTTTAAGGTAAAAAGCTCTCACAGAGAACTGGCAAACACATTTTACACTTTTCATAAGATAGGTATAGATATTATTCTGAGCAGCTTGGATGTGTGGAAGAGGGTTACCAATGCCTTAGGGCATGAAGCAATTGTGTTCCCATAGCAAATACTTGAAATCTAGTGGTGAAGAAACACTCTGAAGTAATGAACTTATGTAAATCCATCTGTAAGGTTTTGGTGGGTACAGAAGAAAGAAGGGTAAACACAAAGAAAAAGAAATTTGGTCCTATGCCACATTTTTAACTGTTTTCATTAATTAAAGTGGGCATTGACCCAGGTGCTGTTGAACAATTCTAATACATTCAAAAGGACAAATAAAACAAAACCCTCACAAAAGCAAGAACACAGAAGATGACTGCCATCATACCCAGGCTAACAGCTATGAACGGTAGTCACCCTGGGGACAAGGGGAGCAAATACATCAGCTACACCCCTCACACAGTGAAACATCTGCTTCACCACTTCTCCTACACATTCTCCTGAGAGAACTGTGACTGCCTAATCTCTTAAATAAACAGTCTTGGATGCTTCTTTAATAGAGACAATTTTCTGTTATTTGCATGTTTTTCATGTTTTACTGTTCCCATTTCAGTCTTCACAGCTCAAAGCAGCAAATGCCTTGGTACACTTGCCTGCTCAACATAACCTTGCCTTCCAGACAAGGCAGACAAAGAGGAGCCTTTTCTCCTTCTCTCCTCACTGTGAACAGACACGTACTTGCAGAAGGCCACAATATTCAGCAGCATCTTCTCACTCTGAATATCCTGTAGGACACACCCTCAGTACTTCTTGGAAGTCAAGAATAAGACCTCCAAATAGAAGAAATCCATTCAAACCGATCACCCACTCTGACCAGCCTAAAATGCCAAAGTCTTCTTAACTTAGTAGGGACTTCCTCAATCAGATGACATTGTGCAGCCAACAATCATCCACAAATCTTTACTGCTTCAAATATTTCTGTTTATAAGTACACACCTCAACACAGCTCTTTCTTGATGTGTATATTTAAATACAAGCATCACTTCTCTTATACTCCTGACTAAACATTAGGTGAGACAACAAGCATAACTCAGGTGCAGCAAAGCTTTTTGTCTCTTTTTCTGAAGCAGCAAGGGATTTGCCTACAATAACTGCCATGTTTGGAGATGACAAGTGTTCACAGTCGCGCTGCATCTACAACTTTTTTTGAAGAGGTGAATATAAATTATTATTTCTAATAATATGCCTTCCTTTTTCAAGTTTTATATTTTGATTAGATAACAGCAAAGTCATTTAAGGAAATCTTTTAAAATTAAAAATATTGTCATTATTATGTACGTGTACTTTATATAAATTATGTAAATATATTCTAAGACTTAGTTTAGGCTTAAAATGAAACAGAAGCATCTGTTGAAAAATGCCATAACCCTGTGGCAGCTGCTATTAAACCATTAACAGTATCAGGTTTCATTTAAACCAGATTTACCATTTTCTGTAACAGCCCGTGGGAAAGCTAAAAACATTAGGCACAAATTACTGACAAAAGAGATCCTTAATCAAGCCATACATTTCATTTGGCTAGCTGGGTGCTAGATAGTAACCTCTGTGCTACAAATTAAAGGTGATGGTTATAAGGCTGTGATCAAAGACAGTTACCTGCATTATCAAACAATCCCAAACCACTCACAGATTAAATTACTGCTCTATCACAGCCCCCTTTTCAGTTTCTCTCTTGTCTTAAGAATTCAGGCTGACTCTTTCTTAAGAATTCAACAGTATATGCTCTTCTGATAGCTTACATATAAACAGACAGTGGTCAAGCAGCTGGTGTAAGGGTAATCATTGTCACTAGTAAAATTTTTTTTCTTTGTTTCTGATTCACAGTTATTGTTCATTTGCTGTAATTTTTATCCTAGATTTAAACTGCAGACTCACTCTTTGGGACTGGAAGCATCCTTTTGTTTGCAGCTACAGGAGCCGGGTGTTTAAACCATGCCATGATGGAAACACATAATCATGAAACATAAGCAAGGACTTTACAATACACCCATCTGCTACAGGGTCTGAGGTTGCAAAGACTATAGGGAGTCCTTAAGCATGAGCACTGGGTGCCTGACCCAGGTAGGACAGTGTCACACATCTCAGTTTACACAGTCAAATAAAACAAACCTGACAAATAAGTTTCTTTCTGTTGAATCCATACAAAAATCCCAGCCAAGTTTGTACTTGTTACTCTATGCCATCATGCCAAGCATTCATGCAGGTGCCTTTGGGTCCATGCTAAACATTTTCCCACTGCCACAAACACACTCTCTGTCACAGCTCACCATCCCACAGCCGCAGGGTCAGAAAGCCCTGGGAGAGAGGAGAGAGCCGAGTCCTGTGCCACCTGCCCTTCATTAGCCCCTTCCTCGGCTGTGAGCCTGAGCTGGGATTTGGGACACAGCCAGCAGGGCCCTTAGGCACGGATGCACAAAGGCATTTAGGCAGATAGCCCCAATTGAAATCCACGAACCTTGAATGCCTTTGTGGGTTTGAGCTGTTGTGCTCAGGTACAGAGCAGGGAACAGCTCAGGTAACTGGAGGAGGAGGACGGGGATCAGTAACTTCTCTCCTTCAGGAGACTCAGAGCAGTGCCTGGGATAGACAAGGCACAGGCAGCTCAAACTGAGCAGTTTTTTCTGATGGATTTTTTTGGTTCTGAAGGAAAAAAAATAAAATTAGCAGTTATATTTTCCCTGCTGGTGCCAACCCCTCATTTGAGGCACTATCTGGTAAATTAATCCAGAAGCCTGCACCAACATTGTTGACATTCAAAGAGCATATAAGGACATGTTCCTGGGTTTTGAGGGGTCTGCTTTCCAACGCCTTACCTCAGTGTTTCTTCTTGCTCAGGGCAAATTTCCACTGAGGTCTGTGAGGTACAGAGAGTTTTACAGTGCTATGAAAGCATCAAGCACCCCCCTTTTATTGGTGTAATTTCTTCTGCAAAGAGAGATGCAGCAGAGAATAAATAATGCTTGTGTGTGCCTGCACAGGCACAAGTAATACTTCTTAGTCTGCAGTTAACAGTGTTGCATTTAATTGAATTAAATCATAATGAACTAAAATTATCTCCTGCCACTATTTCTACATTCAACTGTTTTATATCAGTTTTATTGTAATATATCTTACTTCCCCATATGCCACCATAGTTTCACTCTATAGAGAGAATGAATTCTATTTGAATATTTCAATAAACATATCCAGTGGGAGCTTTTGGGGGTTTTTGTCTGACTTACTTTTGTCTGGCTTTAACCTTATCAGAGAAGAAATAAACTTTTTCTTGTTTCCTCTGCACCTTCAAATGGTTTCAATTTAGAAAAAAAAATGTACGAAAGTCACACTACTTAATTCATATCACACTAAAATTTGACCAATACAACTCAAACAAATTAAGGTGAATTAAAATATACAAAGGCAATTCAATATTTACTTCTTATAGAGAAGAATCTTGAAAGATGCCATATAAACTAACAGTCCATTTCTGATTATGAAAAGAGCAGCACATGAATGTCACTGGTGTAAAACACAGGTAGAAAACCTTTTAAATAGGAAACAGCTCCCATCATTAACAAAGAACAATTACTTTACTATGTCAAATGAATAGTGCTGGAGATGAGGCTGTTATTGCCAAATTAAAGGGGAGCTTTCACAAACAGACTTCAAGCTCTCCCTGTTTATGGCAAGGCCAACATACAGGCAGGGAGAAGGGCATTCTTAGGAAGTGTTGGTGTAACTCTGAAATTTATAAAAGGCCAGAGGGGAGGAAATATAAACCTAGACTGAAGTGAAAATAAAATATCATGTTATTAGGGTTTTTCCAAAAGTCCCTATCTATCACCAGAATGTTCTGGAATAGCTGAAAACTTATTTCCCCACCTTTCCATCATTGCCTGTCTTCAAACAGGTATCTGAATACAAAATAACACACAAATCAGAGGAGGACCATACAGTGACATATCATTAATTTCCCCACAATTATTTTTTTCCCCTGTTCTCTAAGAAAATAGGCTTTTCAACCCTGGCACAGGTAAAATGACTCCCTGACTCCTCTCTGTGCAGCTTGGAGGTCTTTAAGCAGTAACTCCATCTTTCCTGGCACCTAGCCTCCCTGACAACAGTAGACTATGGACCAGAAGCTGTTGGGCCACAGCACACAAGCTCAGGCCCATGATCTGCCAGGAGCACAGGGCAGCAGTATTTGTAAGCAGGCAATTCATTCACTGCTTCCAGCAGTGGCAGAGAGCAGGATTCTTCCTGGCACGCTGTGCCAAATCACCCCAGTGTCTTCCCAGAGCCACACCGAGTGCCCCAATGCAAACACCTGCCCTCCCCCATGCTACCAGAGCAAGAGACCAGTCCCCATTGCCTGCCTCTCCTCTAGGAGTCATAACTCAGCCCATAGTTAGCTCCAGCAGCATCTCATGCACAAGTGCCTTACACCAGAAGACCAGAATCTGGCCTTTTATCTCCCCTAATATAGAGGAATAATGTTTGCATTCTGTGAGCTTTAGCCTCTGCATCTGTTGCTAATTGTCCTGGCACATCTGCTGCTAATTCTTTTCTGCTCTTGGACCAGCAGGGAGTAGTAATGTATGGTACATCCAGCTCCTGCCTCCCTGAGTGCTTCTGGTGATATACTGGCCTGGGTGGATTCTGACTTCATCTTGTGAGGGAGAAACTGTCTTTGTGAGAGGGAAGCAGGAACCCCAGTTCATTCTTCTGACACTCTCATTTCACTTATTTATCCCTGAGACTGATTTCAGCACGGTCAGAGCATGAGTTTCCCAGGATAACATGGACTACAGACACGATGCAGCAAAGTTTATTTCTTTTGTGTCAAGAGGACACGTACTTTGCCCAGAAACCACTTGGAGCCAAGGAGTCTCATGAAGACGTGGCTCGTTCAGCATGCAGGGCTGAGTCACGGAGCAGTGCTGCTCTGCCTGCCCCAGGCTCCAGAGGAGGAGCAGGCATCTTTCCTCTCTTTTCTTGCTCTATCTCATGTCTCTTCCCTGATGCTGTTCTGGATTCCTCATCACACCTCAGGTAGCAATCTGTTCAACCATAGGCTTCAGTCCAGCCAGGGATGCAGCTCCCATCATTAACAAAGAACAATTACTTTACTATGTCAAATGAATAGTGCTGGAGATGAGGCTGTTATTGCCAAATTAAAGGGGAGCTTTCACAAACAGACTTCAAGCTCTCCCTGTTTATGGCAAGGCCAACATATAGGCAGGGAGAAGGGCATTCTTAGGAAGTGTTGGTGTAACTCTGAAATTTATAAAAGGCCAGAGGGGAGGAAATATAAACCTAGACTGAAGTGAAAATAAAATATCATGTTATTAGGGTTTTTCCAAAAGTCCCTATCTATCACCAGAATGTTCTGGAATAGCTGAAAACTTATTTCCCCACCTTTCCATCATTGTCTGTCTTTAAGCAGGTATCTGAATACAAAATAACACACAAATCAGAGGAGGACCATACAGTGACATATCATTAATTTCCCCACAATTATTTTTTTCCCCTGTTCTCTAAGAAAATAGGCTTTTCAACCCTGGCACAGGTAAAATAACTCCCTGACTCCTCTCTGTGCAGCTTGCAGGTCTTTAAGCAGTAACTCCATCTTTCCTGGCACCTAGCCTCCCTGACAACAGTAGACTATGGACCAGAAGCTGTTGGGCCACAGTACACAAGCTCAGGCCCATGATCTGCCAGGAGCACAGGGCAGCAGTATTTGTAAGCAGGCAATTCATTCACTGCTTCCAGCAGTGGCAGAGAGCAGGATTCTTCCTGGCACGCTGTGCCAAATCACCCCAGTGTCTTCCCAGAGCCACCCGAGTGCCCCAAACAAACACCTGCCCTCCCCATGCTACCAGAGCAAGAGACCAGTCCCCATTGCCTGCCTCTCCTCTAGGAGTCATAACTCAGCCCATAGTTAGCTCCACAGCATCTCATGCACAAGTACCTTACACCAGAGGACCAGAATCTGGCCTTTTATCTCCCCTAATATAGAGGAATAATGTTTGCATTCTGTGAGCTTTAGCCTCTGCATCTGTTGCTAATTGTCCTGGCACATCTGCTGCTAATTCTTTTCTGCTCTTGGACCAGCAGGGAGTAGTAATGTATGGTACATCCAGCTCCTGCCTCCCTGAGTGCTTCTGGTGATATACTGGCCTGGGTGGATTCTGACTTCATCTTGTGAGGGAGAAACTGTCTTTGTGAGAGGGAAGCAGGAACCCCAGTTCATTCTTCTGACACTCTCATTTCACTTATTTATCCCTGAGACTGATTTCAGCACGGTCAGAGCATGAGTTTCCCAGGATAACATGGACTACAGACACGATGCAGCAAAGTTTATTTCTTTTGTGTCAAGAGGACACGTACTTTGCCCAGAAACCACTTGGAGCCAAGGAGTCTCATGAAGACGTGGCTCGTTCAGCATGCAGGGCTGAGTCACGGAGCAGTGCTGCTCTGCCTGCCCCAGGCTCCAGAGGAGGAGCAGGCATCTTTCCTCTCTTTCTTGCTCTATCTCATGTCTCTTCCCTGATGCTGTTCTGGATTCCTCATCACACCTCAGGTAGCAATCTGTTCAACCATAGGCTTCAGTCCAGCCAGGGATGCCGCAACACTCATTTTGCAAGGGAAGCAGTGACAATCCGGAGTTCATGCTCCTTCAGCATTTCCTGGATAGTCCAATTCTTAGTCCAGAAGAGGAGAAGAAGAGCAACCTCTGAGAAAAAAAAATTTTTTCCTTGTGTGCTCTGCTTAAAAATTGCATGATTAAGCAGGATCACTTTTTGTTCTTTGGTTGCATAAAGTACTCTTCCCATTTCTGTAGTACAGCTTTGCAACTACCCTGCTCATCCTGAGTTCACATATAATTATTTAAAATGTGAAATGCATTAAAACCAGGTGTGTTAAGGCAAAAAAATAAAAGCATTTTTTGAGGGTGTTTTGCTGGCTCCCATGACAATTTTTTTGTTATGGCTGGCAATAATTTTGTTCTTGGTGTTCTCTGTTGTTTGGGATTCACGTGGAGCTATGGATATAGGCAGAGGTTGCATTCTGCCCTCCTGCTGGTTTGCCCTAGATAATGTATGACTTCTTTATAACTATTGTATCCTATAGCTCACGTCAAGCTCTCTTACAGATATAATTTCCAATTAAGTGGGGAATAAACCATGGAGTGGTCCAAAATAAAATGCTGTCCCCAGACACTTTTGATGTTTAACATATGTCTGCTAGATTTACCAAAGCAGGCTACATACTTTCCTCTAGTCAGATATGATGCATTGTAACATAGGTCACATTTCTGAGGTTTTTGGGCAGCTTGCATTGCTTTAAGGTGATCCAGCACACATACTGCATTCCAGCAGGTGTTTCCAAGTAAAACATCCACTGGAGCACAATGACCAGACAACATGTGAAATGTAACTACAATTAATCACCAAAAAACAAAACTTGGGATAAGTAGTAACATTTTAGATATGTAAATAAATTGCACAGCGCTAAACAAAGTAGACACAACAGATTCTAATATGTAATAGCTTTGTAAGAGTTGCTCTGAGAACGTGCACTTTGAGGAGTTGTTGCAGAGAGAGCTAGCAAATGGCAAAGACCAGACCCCCCCACACAAACTCAGATAAACAAAATAAAATCTTCAGCACTGCAGTCTTCAAATGAATACAGCGTCTATATAAGCTTAGTTCTTGAATTTACCAAAAGGTTCACGTAGCACCTTTTCATCCCAGCTACAAATAATTGCATCCAGAGAAAATTTAAGTGGCTCTCATTTTGAAAGTCCTCTGGCACTGCCAAGCACTATCTTCTTTCTTATTGTATAAAACTCTTATGTTATGTCCTATAAAGTGTCCTAGAGCTAGATGTTCTTCACTTGTGCCAGCCTTTCACTCAAGAATAAAATAAACCAAGAGGGGAGGAGGAGCGGGGAAGGGAAGTTTGTGGTCTACTTTTCCTGATGATAACTTGTTTTGTAATTATTAAAAGCATCACAGTCCTTAGACAGCTGCTGACATGCAGAAAATAATGTCCTTGAAACTGTTTGTTTCATCATATTTTAAGAATTAATACCTAAGGTCATGTTAATCAGTCTCTGATATATGTAGTTTTCAAAATGCACTTCAGGGAAGAAAATGCTGGAAATGACTAATAACAACAAAGATATGAACTTTATTAGTTACAAATCTAGTTCCAAATGTGAACATTATCAAAGGACTTTGCCATTTGAAGTATTTAGGAAGGCTTAAATAAATAATAAATCCCTCATTCAGTGAAATAGAACATCCTCTTGTTCCAAGCAAAAGAGTTCAAATTTATTAATTTTGTAGCTATATTTTAAAATGAGTGTCAGCCCCTGCTAGATGACTGCATGATAAGTGTCCTGAAACTTCAGGAAAAGGCACTAAATTTTTCACAGCATTTGTGTTTCATTTTCAGTATAATAAAAATATGGTGCCCTTTTAATAATGAATAATAGATCTCCTGGTATGATTTACATGAGTGGATTAAATGTCATGTTTGAAAAGTTGCTGTTTTATTCATATTGAATTTCCCTCAAGTAAAACAAAATGGTACCCAGCTACTGTTATAATGTTGCTAGTACCTCGCCACGCTGATACATAAATATTAACCAGTTGATATACTCTTTAAAACCCCTCAGTTCTGTGAACTGTTCTGTCAGCAGTGGTATCTTTTTATGCATATGAACAGATTCCTGGAACTATCCCAAGTTCCAGGTATGTTGGGGAAAATGTTTAGCAGCAGTGCTTACACACTTGTGGAGCTCACACCTCTTTTGCTGAAGTGCCGGATTTGAGAGGCTCTCACAGAATAAGGATTGATAACAAATGGATGCAGCGAGACCAGGGTTAAAAACCAGTTTGGGGAGCTCAGCCCTGACACAATTGTCCCTGTTTCTGTTCAGCAGTGCTGGACTGACTTCCCAGGTGACTGGACAGCATAATGAATGTTTTTTAAATGTCACTTGCAGGCAGCATCATTGGCTTATAGTGCCCTTCACAATAGCTGGAAATTTCCTATGTGAACTTCCCATTCTGAATAAAAATTCCACTCAATAGGCAATATATTTTTCTAAAGAAGTGTTTCAGAAATTGCAAATACTCAAAATAGGAACGTATTCCTTAAAGGTTCCTACCCTGTAGGCAAAGTCAGCAATTTTCAACTAAATATTTTGGTCCTGATAATTGAAATTATAGCTGAAAATGGTTTTTTAAAAGAAGAGAAGAATTTTTACTACACTCCAAGTTTTATTCCATTGAAGCCAATGAATATTTTCATTCTGAAAAGTGAAGATTTGTTCTTATTGCTCTAATTGTTTCATACAATTATTTTAATGTCTACTGAACTTTAGAAAAGCCAGCCAGGAAAAAAAAAAAAGAAAAAAATGTAAGCACTTTCTTTTTACGAGTGAAATTAAACTTTTGCATACTGCAACTCCTTTGTGCTCTTCAAGTCACCATTAAGGTGAAAAATGTAATCTGGACTTGCTAACACTAGGACATAATCCTGTGGAGTAAAACACTGCTTTAAATACACCATGATCAAAAAAAAAATTACTCACTGCTTAGGTCTTATCTATAGTAGGATCTTAGCCACCATGAGACAGCAATAAGGAAGTCATACTTGTAAAATCCTTGTTCTAGTGTAAAGATGATGCAGCCACATCTGTACAGTGCTGCCAAGGACAACCAAGCTGCATAACTGCCTTACTCTTTGCAGAGTAAGCATCTCATCTCCTTTCCTATCCTTTCCTATCAACTTCCATTCCAGACCGGAGAAAAACCTGGCAGTGCAAAAATATATCGGAATTTTAGGAACAAAGCTCCCTCACCACCAGTTAACCTATGCCACAATTTTTTAATCTCAAATTCACATGGAGTTTGTTTTATAATATAGGTGAAACTTCAGAACAGCTCTTACTTTGCCTAAACCATACAGACTTAATCTATCAAAGCCTAAAGCCCACATGAAAATATCCTAGAAATGCTGAGTCTAAAACAAGTTCCCTTTAGATCATGCAGTTCATTGCTATTCATAAAATTGTAAAAAGTCATTTGAAACAGCAATCGTGTTTTACCACAATCCAAAGCATTCATACATGTTTCTTTCAGCATAACTTAAAAAAAACCAAATGACTTGTGTGACTGTCTGGCCTTACTGAAGGATAAATAAAATTCAACTGGAGCTATTAGGAGCCTCTGTCTAGTATGTAGTCAGAGGTTACCAGGGGAGGTAGGTTGACAAACTAAAAAGGAGGACAATGAAGGAGCGGAAAGAGGGGAAGCTGGCAAGCTGGAGCAAAGAACATTGATTAATGAACAAAAAACATTTTTGAAAGGTCGGGTGTGCAAGTCAGACTAGCCCTGAGGCAGATCTAACTTACATGACCAGCACTTTCTGTACGCAGCAGGTAACCCACGCTGACACCAACTTTGCCAACATGACAGGGTTATTATTTTTGGAAGGATGTAGTGTTCTGGAACAATTTCTCTAATATATTAGTTAAAATTAGGCTTTCCTTCAATATCAAGCATGCATGTCTTCATTTTCACCATGTTTACACTGAACTCCTATTATTATTCTGACCAGTAGAAACAAAAGCATATTCTTCATTTATGAGCACTTCTATTTCTCACACCATAATACATCCCAGTGAAGCAGTGCTGTGTGTAAGACTCTGTTCAAACCCAGATGCTCACATGGAGCTCACCACTAAGACCTCACTACTTACCCTAAGTCTTGTGGTAGATGTTAACCATCTGAGGCCTAAAATTTGCCTCATATCTCAGCACACACACTAAAGGTTTCTTTTCAAACATACCTTAAGGTTGTGAACCACTAACAAAGGTAGAAGAACAGAAAGGTAGAGTCATCCAGGGTACAACATACCCTATGTCTCCAAAATGAGCTGGTGGAGAGAGTTCTCCAAAATTATGGCTTTTGCTGTACATCGCTCAGTAATGAAGATAGGAATGCAGGTCATTGCATCCAACTTCTCCTGTTCCTGTATTTTAAGGGAACTTGCCAAATTCCTGCACACCATTTCGCTAGTCTAAAAATGAAGTTTGGTGACGATGCTAATTAAATGTCCCCTGTGAAGCTCCAAGAGAACTTAGAAGCAAACCTGAAAGTGCAAAATCTGCAAAGATGTAGGAGAAATGTCATGCTGAAGGTAAGAAGCAGGACATGCAAGAATCATTCAGCCCTAGTACCAGTCTTCTCCTTTCAAGACAGCACTTCAAGGCAAGAGACCCAGATGGGTGCATCCTGCCTAGGAGGGAATCACAGCTCAGTGATTGCTCTGACAGATGCCTGGATTTGTTTTAACATCATGTGAAAGTCCCATTCACAGTTTCCCTCTCTGTACACGCAATTCCTTTTGCACCAATGGCTGTATTTACACACTCTGCTCAAGCTGTATTTACAGACTCTGCTCATTATCAATTACAGGTGATAAACAATTAAAAAGCAGAAAATGTGACTTAGCAGCACTTTATGTAAAACAAACCCAACATCTGAAATTATCTATCTGCACGTAACTGAAGGCATTAGTGCCACACATAAAAGTTGCTTTATCTGAAAGCTCTTTGGGATAGGTCCTGTCTGCCTGCTCTGTGTCTACACAACAGAGCACGTGGAGGAGGAAATCTACCATTCAGGTCATACCACAAAATAAACAACTGAAAACAGAAAAGCCTCCTGTTCTACCAATGCCTCATGACATGCACCAAAAAAAAAAAAAAAAAAAAAAAAAAAAAAAAAACACACTGAGAAGATGGTTTTTCAAATTGTAAAGGAGCTTTCATGTGCCAGAGAGTTTATCTGAGACCAGTGCTCCAACCAGCACCAGGCATTAGCTACAACAGCGAGCAATGGACACACAACAATCCTGCCATGCACAGCGTGCTTAGGCAGGAAAATATGTGTCCCTCAGTTGCAAAAGACAGAATAGAGCCTCAAGTGTTTGGGCTCCTTCCAAAATAATCCAAATGCTGCTTTTTTGGCAAATGGGGGTCAATGGAGCTAAAAACTCACAGAAGGATTTGGGCATTCATGTGTTTATATACACCCACTCATTCATTTATTATTCTAAAGCTACTTTACAGAAATCAAATTACATAGCTGACAAGCTGCATAGATAAGAGAGAATAAAAGTAAAATTTAAAATTAGCTGACAACACTATATGATGTAGCATATGTTTGGCACCCTTAAAGTGAGTGATGAGGGTTAACCTAGGGGGAAAAAAATGCACCTTCCTAAATTGCACCTTAAATTATTAAATAAATTATTAACATGATGGAATGTATTAAATATATAAGCCTAAAGGAGAAAGTCGGATGTGTTTTAACTTTCAAAGCAAAGGCAGCATATTTATGAAGTGTTGCTTACTGTCTGGATACTTTGTCCAAAGTAGATTTCAGTGTTGTAGAAGTTTCCACCATGACTAACAGGCCGTGTTGTCCTGGCCTGAGGCTGCTCCTCCAGTTTAGGCCACTCCACCATGGCACCACCTAAGCGGCTGAGGACAGAAACTTTGAGAGTGTAGAGGCCTTTAGGGACCTTATCTTTCACTCCCCTCAGGCATCTGAGGTGAATTTCTAGTGGCTGTGGCATCTTGGAGCAGTCCACCTAGGGAAAAGGCTCGGAGTTACTGATCTGGGCTGGGCTCACTTTAACATACAATTAGCAAGGACAAATTTCTTCCAGAAAATAACTACTGAAAAGCAGACAACATGCTTCTTGTTCAACCTGCAATTACCTACTGCTTACGGAGGATCTGCAATTAGGGAGGTCAAAAGTCATAGAGATGGCAGATAAAAGAAAAAACAATACAAATACTACTAATAAAATGTTCAGCATCCTTGGGGGGAAGGTGGAGCTGGTGAAGAATGACACCAGAAGACACTACCCTACAATAATGAGGCAGAATTAACTGCAAAGCAATACCTTCAAAAATACAGCATGCTTTTCAAGACTGGCACAATACATGATGTGATGAGCAGGCTGCAGGCACAGAGTGAAAGACAGGGCAGGCCATGTTTTTATACTAATTATTAGCCTTGCCAAAGCTATTAGTGCTGTGTAACATGCAGACTATCTTTTCACCTTCTGATTGTCATAATCAGATTCTCTTAAAAATAGTAATCAAAGTGCAACACGTGTAGAGTTTAATAAAAACTCCCTACAGGCACCTTTATTCCAAGTCCAGACAAAAGAAAACATCTGCCACTTGCTGTTGACAAGATGTTGTCTGAGTTTCAGAATATTTAGTAAGGAAATGCTTTTCTGGCACTTTCCTTGTATGCTGAGCTTCCCAATGTGGAGGTTTGTGGAGGGGAGCAGGCACAGTGGCATGATCTTTACCAAACTTTGCCTGAATAATGGCATAGGGTCTGTCCCACTGTTAGGCTCCAATGTTGATTTGAATGGATAAAACTCTTTCCATGATAACTAGTTATACAGTGCTTGAAATCAGAATTGTTGTTTCTCTTTTCCCCAAGAAATCCATTTCTTGCATTATTTTGAAGAAAGACTAGTCCTAGGTCCTCTTTTAGTGCAACTGGATATCAAAACCCATGCCACACTTAGGAATCACATGGCTACCTTGACTACTAGGTTTAGTGGTCTCACAGTTTAAGCCTACAGTAGCTAATAATCTCTTCTTTAATCCTGTCTTGGATTTATTTTGGAAGAGATAGCATATTTCCATATAGATAGAAAGCTTCTGGAATTAAATTAAGCAGTTAAATAAACAGTTGAATTTGTTAAACTTCTTTTGTTTCTCCACACAAACCATACTTAACAACTAATCTGAATGACAATTATTTTCAGCTTAATTAGAAAATCTTAATTAACAATGAAGATTTAACCTTAATATTTTTGGTTTCTGAATCGTATATAAAAAAATTAACATTATATGAATAAATAAGACAATCTTTTTAAACCTCAAGGCAGGATTACTGATGCAGGCAGCCTTCGTTATTAAACACATTCTAAATTAAACGCCTCTATGAATTTTATACTGAAATATATTGTGATAGTTTTGCATGCCAAATGTGACATTTTGTATTTTAGATTCATCTTCTGTAGTAACTTTGGAAATGTCATACAAACAAAGATTTTGTCATTTACCAATGGAATTACTATGCATGGCCGGTTAGCCATCTCTTTTCTGGCTCTTCTGGTTGTTTCAAGTCAGCAAGCCATAAAAAATCTTTATCTCTCTGAAACACAGCAATTTGGAAGATAATCGAATAGTGACTGGGGGGCAGAAACGCCAGTCTGAGGAATTATACCACAATCTCTCTTGCATTTACAACCTTCCTCAAAGCGAGTGTCAGTCGAGTAGGAAAAGGAGATAGAAGATTCATCATATTTCAAGCCTGTCTCATTTGCATGGTGGCATAGCTGTCTCATCTCCTGCTGAAAGACTTTGCTTGGCCAGCACTGACAAACTGTTTTGAAGAACTCTTGCCATGCCCAAATGATTCATCATTAATAGCTTCAGACATTCTCTTTAAGCATATGGTTACTTTTGCTGGAAAGCATGTTTTGAAACCTGTTAAATCCTATCCTCTTAAACTATGAAAACAGAAAAAAACAAAACAAAGCAAAAGGCAATAACGGAATGCAATTGAGCCAGTGATTTAGCAGTTCATATGAGGGAAAAGAGCACTCATGTAGAATCTCACCTTCCCACGAGGTCCTGCTGCTCCATTTAATCCAGTATTCACATCTGTAAGGTTACCAAAGCTGGCTACCATTTCTTCTTCAGTTCCACTCTGCTCTGTTTTTAGTAGCTGACTTCCTACTCTGCAGAGGTTAGAAAGGGAAGAAGAATGGAAAAGAAATTAACTACAATGCACACAAAGAAATCAATTGCTGTTGGAAATACAACTGTGTGATGTTTTCCTTGAACATACCATAAGACTTGCAGGGCACCAGGAGAAACAAGAATGTGCTAAAGCAGAGAAATATCTAGGCTTCAAAAAGCAGCATTAAAAAAAAAAAAAAAAAAAAAAAAGACCAGTATTTGTCAGTCTGTGTCACAGGTCGATATAAGGAACGCCAGCTTTCACTGCCTGTCTGTAATCAAATCTGTCTGGCTTTGGGACTTAGGATCCAGGTTAAGAATATTTCAGTAGGAAACCATTGCCTCTGTCACCACCTTGAAAACTGACTGACAGCTTCAATAAACTTGGCCAGGTTTTTGGAAAACACTGATTCTTTGGGACCTAGGTTGCTCTAAACCACTAAAAATTTAATTCTCTCTTTTAAAATTTTACTTTTTTATTGTTTCTTTTCAAAAAAGTCTTGTAATTTTATATGTATATCTTACATAATTTATAAATCTTCAGAATATATACAGGACAAGAGGTCTGTATACAAATTATATACATGCACATATACAAACTTTCAGGTGTATGTGAACCACAGAACCTTCCTTGTTATTCACATGTTAACTTCTTTTGTATTTAAAGTGATTTGGGGGGGTAATACATAAACTCAAAGTTGTTGGGGTTTTGTTTTTGAAGAAAGGTCACTATGGCAACACAGAATATCAGCAAATAGTGCAAGAATAGCCCAACACTGGATAACCCAATGCTGTCCTTCTTAGTGCACAGGATACACAAAAGGCACAGTACCCTATGGAGAAAACCTCATTCCTAGAACACAGCAGGAGCAAATGCAAAACTAAGTCATTTACAATGAGCACTATAAAGCTGCATGCTTTGGCAATCCCATCCCATTTTTCAACAGACATAGAACCATGAGTAATTCCTCTGTTCCTAAGTGTCATCAGCATCTAAATATTATTGACCCTAAGTAAAAACATCTGTAGATGCTCTGCTGGATTCAAAACACATCAGCTCTTGCTCCCACAATGTGCTTTAGGAGGCCAGGGAGGGTCAGTCAGTCACACCAGTGCTGGTGATATTCCAGCCACACTTGCAGGTGGAGCCAGGGCAGGCACAGACAAAGACATGGTGGGTCTCAGAAGGTGGAGGCTGAGCAGGCTGTTCATGGCTCTGGGCTGGCCCTGAGCCATGCTGGAGATCAGCTTCCTGAGAGGAGCTGCATGGAACCAAGGAAAAACCACGGTATCAGGTGCACTTGCAATGCAGGATTGACTGGGATGTCTACAACACAGGCATCAGAGAACAGGCTGCCTTAGATTCCCAAGCAAATGCAATCTGTTTAAGTCTTTAGCCACAAAAGAAAATGCTATCACTTGGTGTTCAGTAAAAAAAAAAAAAAAAAAAAAAAAAAGAGAGAGAAAGAGAAGAATCAAGACTCAAAACCAACAACATTTCTCTGGACTGCATTTCTGAAACATTCCTTCAGTATTTTCTGACTTGCTTTAAAAAAATTCAACACCAGTGCCATCATTCCCATTTTCCTCCTTTGCATGCTAGGTTTTATGAGATGTCTCTTCATTTGTAAAGATTAACATGAAACATGGTTCTTCATTAAGAAAACTACAGTCATGCTAAACATCCCCAAGTCATGCATGCATACTACTTGAAACAGATGATAATGCCCCCAAGATTGTAGGACATTGCTACTAATCAGTTTCTATTCAGACCTTGCCTATTTCTTTTCTTCTGAATATGTACATATAATCAGCAAAATTACCACTGTTTCATAGCTAAACTGTATTCCAGATTCCTCTACAGTAGAATTGTATCACATAAATTCCCAAGCAATAACTGAATCAGTTGGAAGGTCTGTGGGGATGCTAGTGGCAATGAAGTACACGGAAATTTTGCCCAAGCCAGTACTGATGAGAAATAAGGACAAGATTCAAGTGGTAAGAAGTGAACACGTGAAGCACAGGGTCAACCATATTTGAAGTTTTATCCCTGAGCTTTAATCACATAACTTGGGTCCAGCTGTCCTGAACAGAAGTATAACAAAAGATGACTCTTGAATGGCTCTAACTAGCTCATAGATCTGAAACATCTGAGAAGTTAAAGCATGCTCAAGGAGAGAAGTTGTTTGGAACTTTGTACTTACTTCACTTCTCATGATGGAAATTATTTCACTTAATTTGGTTAGAGCTGCATTGACACAGGGGTTCATTAGGACGCCCATTTGCTTGCAATTCAATTTAAAATTAAATACACTTTGTTGTTGATTTTATTACTTTTAAACTACTGTATCTATTGCCTTTATTAGCTGCTAATACACAATTATGAAGGTAAACAGTTTTCATTACTGAACATCAAACATTTAAATAACCACATTTGATCTCTCCTAGTTGCACCATTTTTCTCCTTTCTCTGAGTATGAGAATGAAAACAATAATTTATTCAGTGAAGTTAGGCCTCTTTTGTGCTCAGCAGCATGCTCATCAGCTGTCACAGCAGAACATAGCTTGCTTTGCTCTATTCATGGGGGTTTTATTTTGTCTGTTCATTTCTTTACAGGTAATTTGATGCATGTATTTATCTGAAGGTCATTGATCACAAAAACTTTACTCCAATTCCTATTTCCCTCACTCTCTAAGACTCATTCAGAGGCAAGGATGAAGGATACTGGGACAAGCCATTTGGTCATCTTTTGAAGTGCACTGTGTGCACTTAAAAACTACAGTCCAAGCTGGGTATCTGAAAACAGAGGTAATCCAAAACAGAGACCTCTTTCAAATGCACACACTTAATTTTTCTGGTCTTGAGGTCCTTTGCTTGGGAGAAGTTCCCTTCATTAATATCTGTAAAGAACTGAAAGATTTTTGGTAGGAAAGTACACTAGATGGAATTACAAAGTAGCCTTTTCCTGACATACCTTTGAAAAAGTTCATGAATCCTGGATCTCCACTTTTGTTTCCTGTGGTGAGAAGCTCCCTTGTGCTTCGAGTCCCACATGCCAGGAAGAAAAGGAGAAATCAGAATTTATTTCCAAGTGTACAGAAATAACACAGAAATAAAAGCTATAAATGTGCAATTTTCCAAAGGTTTGCCTTAGGTCTTCCGGTTGAAACTTTTCAGAAGCAAGGAGGAACTTAAGCCACCATTACTTTATTACTTTTTTTTTTCCATAACTTTTTTTTCCCCTGTGTGTTTTCCCATATTTACTGCATTATTTCCAAGAGAAACTGAGCTCTCATCGTGTTATAAAAGTTTTTTGGTACAAAGTATATTTGTACATGGTAGTGTCCTACAGTCCTTATTATTACAAGACCTAATCAGACAGTCCTATGTAAGCATACATGCATTCAAGTGTGTTTGCACACACACACACACACAAAAGAGCACACAAAGCAGTTAGGCATAGATCAGAGAACTCACATCTTAAAGCCTTGCTTGAAATCTGCTCCAAATCATAATGTCTTTCTTCTCTTACCACAAAAGTTTTTAAATGTTTGGTGAGAAGGACTGGCATTTTTGGAGTTTTCAGCTCATGGGAGGCTAACTCACACGAGCAGTCCTCTCCCCAACAGTTCTGCAGCTCTCCAGCATGAAGCTGGAGGGTTTGAAGTTATTTTTCCCCTGCATAGCAAGCTGAAAAAAGTCTTTCCATCTAGAAGCTGGCATCAGCATATATTAGGCAGTGTTCTCTGTGCAAAAACTCATAACAATAACTGCTGAGGGCTGTACACTCACAAAAACAAAATTCTTCCCCATGACCTGCACTGTTCAGAGATCTTGCTGAACATCCAAGGGCATTTGTCATGTCTGGATCTTCTACTGGGTGTCCCTGAGACCAACACAGAAGAGGGCATCCTACTGTGTACCCTAGACTGTCATCTAAACAGTGTGAAACTATGCTCCACTTCTACTCTCATCAAGCCTCAAGGGCAAAAAGTCATTTTGGTAGGAGACAATGCAGCAGTCAGTGAAGAAAAACTCCCCATCAGGGCTCCATATCTGGCTGTTAAAATCTCTCCTTTCTTCCAAATCTCTTAAATTTTTTGACAAATTTCTGGCTGTTTTCAAGGAAGCTTGGAAATGTCTGTTGAAGACTAAGGCTAAGCATCCTACTTATTTCCAAAATTAAAATTGTCAGAGTGTAAAAACAGACAAAACCAACAAAAGCCTGTGCATGTAGCTTTTAATGTAACTTTTTTAACACTGTAAAATTAAAGCAGAGACAACATGTTTGCCTTAAAGAACAGTGGATTTGTTGGCAGTCCCAACAGCTATCCTCACATGGATGCTATAAATCCTCCAGGTCAAGCATCACACACAAGCAATTACCAAGGTGGCATGACTGAACTAGCTCAAAATGAGACCTTCCAGTTTTCCATATTGCAGTTGTGTCATGGGCAATGCTTCCTTCACTACTGCCCCTCCACTGGTGAGAACCAAGCCCTCCTGCTCCTGGACAGCTTTTGGTTAAAATTTACTAGGACTCTCTAGTGCAGGACCCGTTTCTCTCCCATCCCTACTGGCACTGATTTTCTTTGCCAGGCTGGTAAATCACCACCTCCACCACTTCCCCAGGAAGGGCTGGGAGCTGGCTCTGCTCTGGAGTTCTGCTCCAGCACAGCTGGTCACTGTCTGGTTAGGGCTGTCAGAGCCACCCTGTGACACTTCCCACAGCCCAACAGGCTGCAATCACCAGGGAACATGGCAAGAGGTCTCAAGTTTTGGCCAGAGGCAGTTAAAGCCGAAGTTCAGAAAGCTGGAGTAGTGTTTGGTTCATGTTTTTTCTCCTGGACGTAGCTCTTGGTGATGTCTGTGAAAGCTATTTTTGAGGTGAGCACTTAGATTAAGAAATAAAATGAAATAGCAAACCCACTTCATGTAAAATATCAAGTAGCCATAACATTGTAACAACCTTCAGACATTACCACTCCAGGTTTACACTGAGCCAGTAGTAAAGAAGTTTTCTTTAAAAAAATTTATTTTATTACGAGACTCCCACAGCTGTCCAATCCCCTTGTTTATCTTCTTAATCTTAATTAAATAATGAATATTCAAAAGAAAAATATGAATCAGGCTTCTCTGTATGAACTGCACTGTTTTCCATCTCTGCCTCTGAAGTGGCAATGGGAATGTGATTTAAAACTATTTCTTCTGGATCCTAGTAAAATATTTGTCACAGTGTGTCATGATAATTTTTAAAAAGCTCTATCATCTACCTAATAAATTTGTTAAGTTTATTCAAATCTTATTGAACAGGAAAAGTGCAATGAGTCATGGTTAATATTTCTTTACCTATACTAAGAAAAAAATATATCAAAAATTCAGTGCCTATTCAGAAAACCTCTATGAGTCTGTAATACATCTTCTACATGATTAAAAAAACAGGAAACTTGCTTTAAAATGAATTATTCACCACCTTGAATAAATTTCCATCTTTCCTATTTGCAAAACCCCTAAGTCAGTTATGTAAATTTTAACCTACACTAATTACCTCAGGGGTGTGCAAACTAAAGGAAAGTAGATGCAGTAGAAAAAAAAAATCCAGACATTTCCATCACCAGGAAGCAATTTAATAGAGGAAAAAAATGTGTAAGTTTTCAAAAACAGAGCAGCCCACATACATTCTTTTTTTTTTTTTTTTTTTTAATGTGGAATAGACATTTCTGCAATATTCCTTGAATCAGAGCTTTACTGGAATAAACCAAGGGCTTTTCTCAATGGCATGTACCATGGCACACATAGCAAGGCACTTGTTTCTCATCATGACACCAGCATTGTCTAGACTGTGACAACGACCCATTGTTGACAACGGGCGTTCCCAAGGAGAAGGCATGAAATGTGGTTTAGCTTCAACTCTCTGTAGACATTGAGGGTCCCTTCAGAAAATAAGTGGCTAAAATCTGCGAGCTGCTGGTCCGGGAGGTACTGGGAAAAGTGGAGCTGTTTGAAGGCAGAAGAGCTCAACCACAGCACCACTTTGTCCTACTCCACATCATGATACCAGGCTCTGCTGTAGCGGTGAGCCGGCTCCTGCACACTTCTTTCCTGGTTTCTTCATCAGCTACCTTGAGGTCTAATTACACAAATGGCCTATCTACTGATTTCAGAGCATGTTGTCAAGAGCAGGGCTTGAAAAGGTCTTTCAGTCTGGGCTCAGCCTAGACACGCACAGCGGTGCACATTGTTTCTACAAAGACAAGAACCTGACTCAACACTACTAATCAATGCTGACTGGATATTTTCAGCATGAAACTACTTTACAAATGGCAGGATCTGGTTGTATGGCACTTTTCAAAAAATTAGAAAAATTAAACAAAACCCCACCCAAACACATCCTTTCCTTTTGAAAGCAAGCCCACAAAATTCAGCAGAGCTTTGAAGCAAAATCAAATTGGCTTTTATTGTTCAGCAAAAATGGAGCATTTAGGGAAAACATTTACACACATGCACACACCCCTTTTTTGGTCACTCCTAGTCTATTACAGCCTTCTGCTGAGCAGCTCTCCCCATGGCATTTTAAAACAGCCAGTGGAGCACTGGCCTTGGTGAAAATCGTAGTCCATGCAAGGAGTGCTGTAGGGGACACCTTCCTGCATGTATTCCTCAGCAGGTCAGGGTGCAGGAGAGGCAGCATGGAGACACAACCTGTGGGGTCTCCAGCAGCCTCCCATTGCCCACAGCAATCCCACATGCAGAGCTGGTGCTTCCCCTTTGTTCCACTCCTTGAAACACCATGTTGGTACATCACAGTGCAGGTAGTACTGACTTTTTTTTGGTTTAAACAGATATCCAATTAAAATATTTTACTTAGAATTTCCATCTCTGCATCCTAAAATGTTTTTCAATGATGGAAATCCTGCCCACTCTTTTTTTACGGATGGGAGAAGGGAGAGCTCACTTAGCAAAATGTCAGCATGACTAGAAATAAAACCCAGATCCCAAGTCCCACTGGTGCCACATAGTTCTCCTCCTTCAGTCTGGCTGCTCTGTGGAGATCATTCCCAGTGACTTCAATATCTAATGCACTGTACACCACAAAACAAGTTTAAAAATGAAGAAACATTTGAGATGAACAAAAAAAAATATTGCAAGAAAAATTAACATTCTTTTCAGGCAAACTGAAGTTCTGAGAGGCTTATCTGCTCCATGGTAACTGTAGAGAGAGGTCACAGTGAAGGGAGGAGACATGGAGAGGTAAGTTAAATGCAGTGCCCTTCATTGGAAGCAAAGACTGAAGGAGATGGATAAGACTTGCTCTGAAAATTGCACTACTCATTACCTGCTGGAATTTGTGTGACCTTGTTAAGGAGATGGCCACAAACCAGAAAGGAACGTTGTGCCAAACCCTGGACACATGGTGGTATTATTGATGGTGCATGCACTCTGCTAAAAAATGCATCACAAACTCTTAGATGTTTTTTCAATGAGAAAGAGAAAAGGCAACAAAGCAAATCCTCCCTGACTTTCCTTTCAAAAGGAAAATTAATTTACTGTTCATGAGAATCAAATTAAAAACTTAGACAATTGAGTGTTTGTAACAGAACTCAAACTCTCTTTTAAAACTGATACTGCAGAACACAAAGTAATATTCACTTTAGCCATGCTACAGCCTTATTACACTGAGTGATACAGATGCATTTAGTGACAACATTATAGGCTGATCATTTTGATAAATCTGTAAAGCACTGCATTATTTCTAACAATGCAGGGAAAACTGACCTACCAATCAGCAGAGGAAAGTAGTATTCTGCTATCGAGGTGAATGCTTTTATAATGATATACATCAAAAACACTAATTTTGAACAGATACGGAAACTAGATTCAGCTGTAAAATAGGTGTGATAAACAAGGACCTGAATTTTCTCAAAGCTCAGAGATGTTTTCATTCAGGATTTTGATCCAAGATGATAGGACTGGACTAACAAATTAAAAGAACTTGAATCACTTTGCTTAAGATGCATTGAGAAAATTCTGTTGAATAGCTCTGACTGCTGCAGAGCTACCCAACTTCTGAAAAACAAAGATTTTGCCTCTCCAATCTCAAAACAGAGAACTCATTCTTCTCATTTCTGTCTTGCTGTTGACAGAAAGATCACCTGCAGTTTCTTCAGAACCCCAGGTGCTCCTTCAGATGCTTCCTATTTCACAGATGAGAAGATGTACATTCAAGGTCATAAACCTTTGGTATCCTCATCAAAATCTAGAGAGTGTTGTAAGAGAATGCAAGGCCATTTATGAGAACATCTGACTACCATATCCAAGCACTGAAAATACGTAACACTGAAATGTCTTTTGCCACTGATTCAGAGACTTCAAGCAGAAACATCTTAGCCTGTCAAAGTTCCACAAGTTCAGGTGTTTCCAGATTAGCCTTGAAATCACCAGCTACTAAGATTCAGCAACTTTTAAACAGTAAGATATAACAGAATATGTTACCAAGAGATGATGGAAGAAAGGAACCACATTTATTAGGGAATACATTCCCTCCAGTATAAAGCCATGCAGCATGAGAGATGCCAGTGAAAACCAAAGTGAACTATGCCAATCTATAAATCTAAAATGAATAGTTTACATTAACAATGGAAAAGTGTTCATAAGCCACATAATGAACTTCAGCATTTTACAACCTTCTTCTACTTTTTGGGTACTGACAGCAAATCGGGACACAACTGAAGGGAAACAGAAAGGAAATACCAATCGGAAACACTGAGATTTTTATTGTGGTTTTCCCCCATTCTTCTTCAATTTAAAAATGTTTGTCAATTTCAGCACAGAATGTTTTTATTATTTGTAAAGCCTTTTCAAAGTCTCTCATGAAACTTTACTCCTTTAATCCTCTTATTCTTCCACAACACAGGTATCTAATTTTAGGTCTGTTTTGCAGATAGGGAAAACTTGAGTCATGGCAACAAATTTGCTTGTTGCAGCTGCCCAAAAAAATCATGTTCAGGCCAGAGGTTACAATCTATTTCATCTTTCTGAGTCCCTGTTCTTTTTTCTGACTGTCAGTAAAGCATTGCCTCACAAATCTGCCTCCATTATAATTGTAATCAAAAATATAGACTTTATCAAATAATTTCCATTTGTACTCCCTTTCACATAATCTTCTGTCTTTAGTGTGCAAACACATTTGAACACTTTACAATTAAAAGAGATGTTCACTTACAATTAGTGTATGAAAATTACAGAAATGGAAAAAACCACCAAGTACGGTTTACTGTATGATTGTCTTAAATACAACAGTGGCAATGATGAGTTTCCATGCCTAATGATTTTTCTCTGTAAAGAACAGACCTCCTCCTGCTGGCCCACATCCTGCTCCAAGTCTCTGATGAAAGAAAATTGTTTCACATATTCAGCTGGGATCTTTCTCTGATTTGAATGTTGATATGAGCAACTGTATAATAACATCATATTCTGCTGATGTATCTTTGAGAGAACATGTTGACTTTATTATATATTCTCATCATAGCCACCTAGTCCTGAAAACTGCATCTTGTCTAAGGGTCTGCACAGTAATGTGAGAGACCAACTGTGCTAACAGGTTGCCAGCAGGCTGAACAACAGTGGTGATTTTTCAGCTTTGTACTAAATAAATAAGCAGGCACGTAATGCAACTGGACTCTGTTTCACAGTATTTTTACATCTCTCAGCTTACAGACTACTGGTTATGTTTCCCACTTACAGACTGATGTGAACTCCAAAGCCCTTAAAAGGTTTGGCTACACATGAAAAACCTAATACACCTCAAGAACAGGAGGTTGGACTACACAAGCTCCAGAGGTCTGACTCTTCTCCACTTGAATTAATCTGTTGTGTGAAGTAAAGATCAGATGTGCCATACAGCACAGATTCCACTCAACAAATTCAGCTCTATTAAGACTACAGAAGTAAAACTTTCCACCATATAAAGCAATTCCTTTATCTGCAGCTCAAAATCCATGCAAGTCTATTAATGCTGCTAAGGAGTATGCACCCCTGTCATAAAAACTAACCAAAGGTAGATTTAGCTACACCTTTGACTACAGTTTGGCTCCAAATGTATTAAAAATACAAATAAAACAACCCTGGGGAAAAATAATTCTGGAGAATACATGAGCAATTAAAAATTTGGTTTTATTGTACTTATTTTTTTCCAGGTTTGTGCCTCTGTTCATCAGTAATGCTGATGCTTTCCTTACAGTCCTCATTTGAGTTTTGCTTTTGTTAACAGGTGCTCAGTGCTTGATGAAGTCTCTTAAACTTCATCAGGACTTGGGAATCATGAATTCTCTTTGAAGAATCTTTCCAATTGCCTCTGTTTATTGAACCATAGAAATGGACTTCCTTACTGGAGTTTATAGTGGGATAATGAGCCAGAGAGCTGACCAGTCAGATTACCTTAAGCAGCAGCAAATGCAATATCATCATTTACAGCAGCTGTAGGAATCATTGTTCCAGCTCAATAGAATATCAAGAATTACTTCAGTTCTTTAATTGCCCTTCTGATCTTAAAGTGTGAAAGAACACAGTAAAAACTAAATGAATTAATTTTTAGTGAAAAACATAGGAAATATGGAAGATTTTCTTTATTCCATTTAAATATTTACTTAAATAAAACTCTTAATATTTACTTTGAATGAAACTCATTTAATTCCTGGGCAAAGCAATCAAAAAAGTGCCACAATTTAAAAGGGTAGCTATAGCTATATTGGGGGTATTGTGACAACACAACAACAGACTATTTACAAACACATAGAACATCTTTTCCACGATTTTGTTTATGTTCATTTCCACGCTCCCTCTTCAATCCCCCACCAGCTCCTTTAAAACAAAAAAGTATCTGAGTGCCCAGAAGCAATTAGGTAGGAACCTTAGAAATTTGGAAGGTTCCCAGGCTTCCAGCTGAGGACACAGGAACAAGCCTAATAGAATGAAGATATTTAGAAATCTCGGATTGGTGACCTGCAGGGTGGAGAAGTCCCCGTGCTACATGTCTGGCTTCTACATCTGACTATGAGTCTGCCCAGACTATGGGTGCTGACACACATCTGAGGGCCACAGGCTCTCACTGAGCAGGAAATCAGAAGTCCAAGGGACAGAAGCCCAATATCCCAACCATTGGGAAGTTCACCTTTTGTATTTTGCCCCCAAACACAGGTTTCTGTGATATTCTTTTTCACAAGTGCAAGAACAGGCAACCTATAATGAATTCAATGAGCTCAGCCTAATGATGGATTTCAAAAGAAAATTATATGCTAAAGAAGATAGCCATAATTTCTACTATATCATGCAAATGAAATGGAAACCATTATACTAACTGACTGTAGAAATGCTTTGACAATCAAATAATGTATGTAGCATATCGGTAGCTTGCCTAAAATGAAGTCAGTCGCTTTTAAGATAGAGTCAGAATTCAACATTCTCAGCTTTTGTATTCTTGACCTGTAATTCTCAGGAAGAGGAAAAAAAAAAAAGGAAAAGAAAGTAAACAAACAAGGAGAAAATCCCCACCCCAACTCATTTACACATGACCCTCATTTAAAGTCCTGGTAAATGTCAAAAAGTAAGTTTCTGCTGACAAAAAGTCACCTTCAACTCAGCACTGCTCTTAGGTGAGTGTATTCCCACAAGGGTTATACTCAGAACAGACTGTACAATGGACTGTACAATGCTTAGTAGGCTAAAGCTGTGATGAGGGGAGGTCTGCAGGTACCATCAGGATATAAACAACCTTTCAGGTCCCTTCCAACCCAAACCATTCTGTGATATCATTCTATGACAGTATTATCCAAAGGGGTAGAACATGCAAGCAAATGTGCATTGGTGTTTTATCTGATGTTTATCAGACTGAGGTCTGATCCCACTGTTTAAATTCATGATTGGAGAGTAAATTTACCATCTTATATAGTTCCAAATTTTACCCATGTTCTATCCACTGTTAATGAAAGGAAAACTGATCTCTCCATCATCATATAAATTGATCTCTGTGACTTGGCAAGGAGTCAGAGCAGTGATGATAATGACTCTGTAAGAGTATTAGACCTAATACCCTGAGGCATTAACCTTTGTTTAACCAAAAGGTAAATCTTTTGATGAAAGACAACATTTTATTACTATCCACCTGCAACAAATAGCTCCTTTCTTACTACTATAACTCAGCTGCTGGTACCGAAGAGCAAAACTTGCACTTTGCATTCAGAGGCTCTTGAGTAATTCATATGGAGGTCATGGATCAAAACTGATTATATAGTGATGATCAAGTCCTGCAAGATTCTATGCCCTGCACAGAGGGGTAAATGTAGCAGCTGAAACTGGTAGAGAGAGATGGAGGCTGGGAACAAATTACCCCGGTAAAGAATACTAACCAAGTTGCAGGAGGAGGGTGGGCAACAGGAAAGATGTTCTTGGTTTGTGGGGTAAACAGGAAAGATATTCTTGGTTTGTGGGGCAGATCCTTTCAGTCAACCCCATTATTAATTTTTTTATGAGAACCTACATAAGACTGAGTAGCCACTTTTATTATCTCAGTTCAGAAACAGCTAAAAATTCTAGAGTAGTATGTTCCATGGAATTTAAATTAGCGTATAGCAAGATTATGTTGCCAAAAGCTCATCAAGTGCAATCTCACTCCAATCACCACTGTTAGCTCCATCTTCAGCAGTCTGTCATGTTTTGAGAACACCCCATTTTTAAGCAAACACGGTAAGTCACCATTATTTCAGGTATTTCCTTGCCTATTTCTCTGCCCTATAAGATCAAGTTCCAGCCCTAAGCATGTGCCCCTGCATTGTCTCATGACAAATGGTTTTCTGTGGTGCTCTGAATATCCAGCCTTGGTTGTACCTCCTCAGTTTCTACCACAACACAGTCTCAAGTTTTGATTTTCTTGCAACAGAGTTTATTTTTCTTTATTGAAAGCAAATGTCATTGGGGCCTTTGAAATCCTTGTGTCTACATGGCAGGTCACACAAAACAGCACTGCTTTCCAAATTTAATATTCTTTAATGTATTTGTTAACAGAACATTGACATCTGCTTAATGCTTTCTTTGCAAGAATCTATCAGATCTCCCTTTATGCATTTCTTGCCAACCTCAGCTCTCAGTTTCTGCATTTACAAAACAGGACATGAAGTAAGAAGCAGCACAGCTTAAAGTTCCAGAGCTAAAATCTAACATAAACCCTTTTTCCAAAAAATATTATTTTGAGAAATGCATCTGCCCTTTCAAAAGGGCTTTGAATCATGGTCATCTCACGCACTGAGCTGCTGTTTAAAAAAAAACCACCCATTTTTTGTAATACTACAAAGCAGAGAAAAACAACCAACTAAGGGATAGAAAGTTGATACATAGCTATCCTTTTCATGCCAACACTTCCAGCAATGCTCCAGAGTAAATCAGGTGCCTCATTGGAGAGAATTTCTGGCAGCCTAAAAAGAAACAGCAGCAACTTAAGTGTGTTTCTGAACCTCACTTACAAAACCAGTCTCACAAACTGTAAAATCTCCCCTGGTATTTTTAACCCTTGGGCTCCCATGTTTTGTTTTTTTTTTCATTTTGTCAAAACAAAGGAAGGTGAGGGAGATGTCTGTTAGACTCCTTTACCCAGCCCAAGGGTTAATTACTCAGTTTTGTAGACATTTGAAAATATTATGCTACCTCTAATGGTAAAATTGATAGAAGCTTGTTTCAGGCTCACTTTATGTCATTATGGCAGATTAAATTAACTAATCATAAATTATGCTGGCTAAAGTACATCTGCTACTCACTAAACCTGCAGAGAGAAGGGAAGGATTTTTCTACTGAATAAGAAGTAAATGCCATGCACAAAATTAAAGACTTTTACAAACCAATAAACATACATTCAACAACAAAAGCTGGAAGCATCCCAAAGTCAGCAGCAGCAGATTCTGAGGGCCATGGCAGCAGTCTAACAATGAACCTGTAGCTGTTGTGGAAAAGCATCAACACTGCAATGCTGCAGGGGCATACCCATGGATCAAAGAGTAAAGAGGTCCATTAAAGAATAAAGAAGATCAATTAAACAAGAATTAGCATGCTCACATTATTGCTAGAGGTCTTGGAATACAATTTGACTGTAGTGGGTTGACCGTGGCTGAATGCCAGGTACCCACCAAAGCCCTCTGTCACTCCTCTCTGCAGAAGGACAAGGGAGGGAAAATGTAATGAAGGGTTCATGGGTTGAGATAAGGGCTGGGGGTGATTGCTTGCTGAAAAATCTTCACTGGCAAAACAGGATAGAATTAGAAATGTTAATTGAATTTATTACTAACAAAATCAGGGCAGGATAATGAGAAAAAAAAAATAAGGCCTTAAAAACACCTTCGTTCCAGCCATCTCTCCTACTCAGCTCTACCTCCCCCTGCTCCAGCCCAGCGAGACTGGGAATGGGGGATACTGTCAGACATCAGGCAGAACAGGCTCTTCCCGCCACTGCTTAGGAAGGGGAGTCCTTCCCCTGCTCCAGCTTGGGGCCCCTCCCATGGGAGACAGTTCTCCATTAACTTCTTCAGCACGAGTCCATCCCACGGCAACAGCTCTTCACAAACTGCTCCAGTTTGTCACACAATGTCGTCCTTCAAGGACAAGCTGCTCCAGTGTGAGTCCCCCCCATGATCACAAGTCCTACCAGGACACTTGCTCCAGCATAGGTTCCTCTCCCACAGGTCTGCAGGCCCCACCAGCGCCATGTCCCAGCATGGGCCTCCCACAGGATCACAGTCTCCTCCCAGGCATCCACCTGCTCTGGTGTGGGCTCCTCCACAGGCTGCAGGTGGATCTCAGCATCCCTATGGTCCTCCCGGTCTGCAGGGCCACAGCTGCTTCACCATGGCCTGCACCATGCAGGGGAATCTCTGCTCCACCACCTCCTCTCCCTCCTTCTGCACTGACCTTGGCTGGTGTCTGCAGGGCGGCTCCTCTCACATATTCTCACTCTGCTCTTCTCTGGCTACAATTACAACTGTGCCAGAGCGTGCCTGCTTTTTTTTTTTTTTTTTCCTATTTAAATACGTTATCAGAGATGTGTTCCCACCATTTCTAATTGGCTCAGCCTTGGCCAGAGTTTGATCTTGAAGCCACCAGGGAATGGTGCTGCTAGACATAGGGGAATCTTCTGGCTTCTCATAGAAGCTACCCCTGTAACCACCCCCACCACTACCAAAATGTGTAATGACACAAAATTTGTAATGACACAAACACAACTACATGATGTTTGCAGCATCTTCTTCCAATGTCAGCTCTTCTATTTTCTGTTCAAAAGGACTGAATGCACCATTTCTGTAGTCTTTTAAGGAAGGGATGGATGTACAGATCACTGATCTAGAAGACAATACAGATTTTACAGGGATCCTCTTCTTACTCTCTGTATTGCAGGATGCAGATATTACAGCTACCGTGTCAGTGGGACTAAATTCCCTTGCAGGGTGTGAAAAACTAAAGCTAGAGATATGTGAGGAATGGACATAAAACACAGGCACTCAAGACCTCTTTGTTGCAAAGTAAAGAATGAGTCCCTCTCTGAAAACTCATAGTAGACCAGCTCAATCAATCCCACTAAATGAGGATCTCCTTTCTTTTGGACTAATATAAGGAAGAAAAACACATATTGTATTGTATTGTATTGTATTACATGTAAATTCATATATGTAGTTGTCAGTTAAAAAGCAGAATGTAGTTTTGGGGTCACTGACAGATTGTTTCTGTCTAGGAAACAAACTCTGCTGAACACCTCCAAAAAGATTCCAAGTAAGATGATCAGCCATGTGACCATGTTTGGAGGGAGGGTAAACAAAGTTTTGACACATCTATTGTGTTCCTTTAGGTCTCACGAAGCTTTGGGGGCATCTGAATACCCCAAACATAGTTAAACTGCAAATTTTCAACACATTACAATTTTCTGGAAAGGTGCAGCACTTTCTGTTCACCTATTCCCAGGTTCATTCTCTGTCAGTCCCTTGAGGCAGATGAGGTTCTTAGGACCATCTGAGTCCTTTTCCCTCACAGTTCCCTTCCATTTCACATTCTCTGAACAGTATTACCCCTACCACCTTCCATGCATGATGCATATAGCTATAAAAAGGTCACAAGGAATGAAATATAGCTGCAGGATTTAGAAGAAAGCATTAGGAAGAGATTTGTGTCCCTCACCATCACGCAAGAAGGAAATGATAAGGTTTAGTCCAACAGTGAAAAAAAAATCTAAAAACTTCCCCTGAAAATAAAAGAAAGCTTAGATCACCATCAGTCACTGGATAACCTATTTTAAGCCCATCAGAGCCAGTGCGCTGTTCTCATGTTGCTAATTAAAAATGATAGATTCATCAATTAATCTCTTTTCCTGTCCTCTAGTCTTAGTATGAAATTTTTCAAAGGGACAAATGGTCATTAGGTGCCCACAAGTATCATTTCAGCCCTGCAAACTTGTGCCTTTGTCAACATGAACCAGAACCTGTCTCTTCATGCCGTGAATGACAAAAAGAAAACCTTAGAAAGCTTTGCCACCCTGACAAACATAACAGATTTATAATGGGGAAATAATCTTATCCTCTGTACAATGAACATTGCTACATAAATCCTCCCTGGGCTCCAATCCGAACTTGCTCACTGATGAATAAGCCTCTGTTAAATGTGGCAGAGAGAGATGTCCTAGACTTAGTCTCTTGATTGAAACTCAATTGCAATATTACTACAGAGCAGTCAGAGATCTTCCACTATTTAGGAAAGAAGCCATGAAGGCAATCTATTTTTATTCACATTGAAATGGAGACAAAGATAAAGGTCCTGCTGTTAGCTTAGCGAAGTGCCAGTCACATAAAGCATGCCAATGGCAATGGTTATCCTTTCCTCTTTCAATATAAGTATCACCAGGCAGAGAAATAGAATTGGGGTGTACAAGGTTAACAAGCCAGCATCATGTTATGAAGCAAGTGATAAAATTGTCTTATAGTTCTTAACTCTGACCTGTTCCAGTGAAAAGCTGCCAAGCAGAATTATGTCATCCTGAACATCTCTCTCAAACTGTTCGATATATGAAGGAATCTCTTCATCTTCGAGCTCCCTGTGAAGGTCACATGCCTTACTGGAGCTGACAGGCATTACAGCGTCCGGAAAATCTTCGCTGATGACACGGGCTGCTGGAAACAAAAGTGGCAGACTATCTCTCAGCAAATGGGAGTTCATTCACTGGTTACTACCCTCTCAGTTAGTATGTTTGGCCCACCAACACTTTGAGACAGCAGCAGTAAGACAACTGACAGGTGCCAAGTGCCAGTACCAGGAGAACTGTCCTCAAGTGCAGCATCTGAATTCAGGCACAAATTTAGTATGTGCAGCTTGTTCCTTAGGTACTTTTTAAAAGGCATGATCTACATTTCCACTGGCACTTTGCTCACCTGTTAATCTTAGAGGGATTGGGATTTGGAACAACTTTGGCATTCCTTCCTGAGGAAGAGTAATAATTGCAATTGAATGGGAGTTTTAGATGAAACTACATCAAGCGTTTCATGTTCCTTTCAACTCACCCCAAATGTTTAGATTCCTTTTCCTAGGTGTGTGCATGCAGCTCCTGCCTAATTAATTGGGTCCAGTTCTGCTGTCACCCACACCACTCCCCTGATTTCACTGCAGTGACATATGCAGAACCAAAGAGTACGTGCACCACATAAATAAAAATAAATCTCATTCATAAAGCCAGCCTTAAAAAGAAAATTTGTCTTTTTTCAGTTTAATTGATCATGCTATGTTAAAAAAATTTTAGATCTCTCATTGATATCTGCTATAGTACTAATAGTTTGGATCATAAATAATGAGAACAATTTTTGCTTGTCTCCACATTAAGATCACTAAAAAATAACAGATATCAGGTTGCCCACATCTATCTGTCTTGCTTCATATTTCTGTGTGTAAGCTTTTATAGTTCTCTGTGCCTATCTCTTAAAGAAATTGCCATATCTAGTTATTTGCTTCTCTTTGTCCATCCTACAACATGAAAGCAGTTAAAAGAGAGGTTTTTTTCCCTCAGCCTCCTTTGAAGTCTTTCATTCTCTAATGAAGACCAGAAAAGGAAAGATAAAACTAAGGCTATTAACATTTCCAGTTTTGCTCACTGCTCATTGTTTAATGACTTTAATTGTTAAGCCTCCCGAGTACTTAAATCACCTCGGTGCCACCAACACACAGGAAGTAGGGTGGGTTTTCTATTTAATTACAACAGGATACAATTCAAAATCATGTTGGGGGAAATGTACAGTAGATATAAACAACTCAAACCATTACCTTAGGGTACACATCCCTTCATGTAGCACTTTACAAACCTAATGAAAAGTGATTTGACCTACAACTATTAACTGCAAAAACAAAACAATATTTACATTTAAATTTACTGTAACATTAAGGGTTTGGCTAGGAGAGAGAAAACCCAGGAAGCACAGGAAAAAGAAACATTGCCAAAAGCAGAAGATGGAGCATCTCTTGTTCCCCTTGACGCTGTGCTGTACACAACAGGCCATATGCTCAGCTGGTATAAATCAGCTGCTTTACTGCTTTCACAGGAGCACTGCAAGTTTACATCCTGGGAAGTCAGTAGATTCAGGGTAGAGCAATTGTCAAAAAGGGAATAAAACCATTTAGTTCAGAAAGATAAACATGAAGCAATTAATCAAAATATACTTTTTCTTTTTTGTGTTTCCTATTTTTTGTGAGGAATTGTATCAAGTAAACTCTGTTTTGGTGGAAGACACTAGACTCATTAGCATAAATTTTGTCCAAAAAGAGCAAAAGAAGAGAGCATTTTCAAAAGCCTTTTCATGGGAAGCAACTCTGAAAAATAGAGTGATAAATTACAATTTAGATTTGAAAAATATTTGATTAAAAGATACATATGCTCATTTAAGCACAGTTGCTCATTTGCCTGCATTGGAAACAAGGAGAGAACAAGGTTAGTTCAGCTAATCTGCTCCTTCAGCATTGTCTTTGCAAAGAAACTTCTCAAACTTGGTCAATATCAGGTTGGTCCTTGCTTGAACTGATCCACAGGTTGGAGGACTGCGGTCATGCCCCAGAGCAATACTTGATCAAAAGACAAGCAACCAAATCCTCACTCTACAAAAGTAGCCAGCATCAAAAATTCTACTACTTTCTACACAGAGGATAAAATGGCTGAAAATTCATTAATGGGTTGATAAACTAATTAAAAACTTGCTGCTTGAAGTTGTTAACATGGGCATCAAAAGTTTTCATTGCTTTGGATGTACCTAACCCTGAGACTCATGCTTTCCTTGTAGCTTAAATCACTTCAGCACAGGCTGTATTTGCAGATGCTGGACTGTAATTGAAACAATCTCTCCGGTATTAGCTTGAGTGCTTGTGACTTCATTTACTTGCTGCTATCTGTATTTGTCCATCAGATAGCAGCAGTTTATATACTGAGATGATAATTTAAAGGGTACATTCAGCAGCAGACTACACCTCAGGATGGGTTTGATGCATAAAGCTGCAACAAACTCCATATGGAAAAACAATTTTGGCTGCCTGGTCTAGAAAACCCTGCACAAATTGTATCTAAAAATGTTCAGTGCTGAAGGCTCATGCACCAGGTTCAGACAACTAAAATTCTGCAAAACTTGGTGCTTCAATTTTTTGGTTCTTGCCAAAGAACAATATAATAGAAATTACTTTTTATGGCATTCACATACCATCATTTAAAATGTTCATGGGTCACAACTGTATGTTGACAAAAATACAAGGTAAAAATATGTAGTCTATATCTTTAAAAACAAACAACCAATGTTGCCTTTTAAGTTGCCTTATAATATGAAATAACACATACCACAAGAGTGACCAACAGGTTACTCAGCCACCAAATGCTTTAAATATACAATTATATAAATTCTGAGCCATGTTCTTTCCTTTCATTTGGGGATCATCTATTAATTATATATGACTACGTGATTTTTCAGCTCAGTGGCCAAATGAAGAAACGAAGCAGTTCTGTAAGAGTGGAACCAAATGAATCCTAGTTTTCTATAGGGTTTTTTTGATGCTAATAAGGGTCAAACTCTATATTAGCTTTTCCTTCGGTGGAGACATTAATAATGCTTGTCTGCTCTGCTCAACTGCCCACTTCCATAAAACCGGTAGGGAAGTCATACCTGTGAGACTTGCTCCCTGTTAAAAAAAAAAAGGGTTGGAGGTGACCAACTGGTTCAAGTACTGGGAGGGGAAAACACAGGCAGAAATAAATACACCCTGATATATGCACAGAGGTGGAAACCGCACAAGCTTCACATCCCCAGGAAAATCTTTCTTTTCTGGGTTTGCTTCACCCAAGCAAAGAAAAGTAATAAATTCAGCTAGAACAGTGTGCAGCTTCACCCACAGGAGTAGCTCTGATACCCATCATGGCACATTTAAGAAATAAAAGCACAGAGGCACAGCTTGAGACACACAACAGCAGTGGCCTGCAGTGCGTCCCCCATTTGCTGCCCTCATGCCTGCACAGGGGTCTCTGATGTGTGCATGGAGAGTGAGAAACACATACTGATGCATTTTCTTGTCTTAAAATTGACATAGAACAATTGCGATCTTGCTAATAAGTTAAAGGCTTTTGCTTAAACTATCTGCATGAATTTAGTTGTGATGGTTGCACTTTTATCTTCTGGCATTTAAATGAGATAAAATGGGTTTCAAAGATGTTACTGATATGACCAGTGCCAGTTCAAGAGATTTTGCAACCGTAGGCAAATGAAAACATTTGCTTCCTCCAGAACAAAGTTGCTTATAAACTAAATAGTCATAAAACAAGTTGCAGCTCCTGGAGCTCCAGTGCCGTAGGCAACCCCCTGCTCTGTCTCTCTGACAGACTAGGCCCGTGTATTGCTGAAATACAACAGGAAGCCTCATACAGGACACAAAGGACACAAAATAATTTTGCAAAAAAGACATCTGCTGAAAAAGGAGGGGGTGGATAGGCAAAAAATACAAGGACAGCTCTGAGCTGGGTTTGTACAAACATCACATCTCCTGGGATGAACCAGAGGAGAGCAGCAGACATGGGCCTTGTGTAAAGGCTGTGATGGTAAAGGTCTCATTAATCAACCAGGTTTTAAGTAATGCCTTAAAAATTAGTGAAATCAAAGTAAGACTGTTCGCTTGAGGTGAAGAAATCTTTTCTCATGTACTTAATGGTTTTTACTGTAGATGGAACATCAATTTGCAATTTCTAAGAAAGCCACAGAAAACACTTTCTTACTCATATGTTAGTGTAAATTCTTGTATAGATAACATGAAACAGTGTAACATGACCTGTGCATCAGACAAATTGCCTACCCATTTATCAGCTTAAATAAGGATTTCCATTTCTAGATTTGAACACATAAGCAATGATAGTTCCAGCCTTCTTTCGTAAGTGTGGAATTCAACATGCAGTGAAGCAATCTAGAGAAAGCACGCCACTTAAGTTACAGTTAAAACCACATAAACATGACACAAAATAAAAACATTTGGAGAAAAAGACCTTACAGAATTGCATTAAAATCATCATCCCTTTGACTTCTGAGTTCAAGCGGATGGATTACCTCTCTCCTCCCCACATGCAGACTCAAAAGAGTTTTATTTTTCTTTATGCAATTGACTTTGTTATTTACCTTGGAAGTCCAGCATCTTGTTTTCTTCATCTAGAAGCTTCATCAGTTTAGAGTAAAGGATTTGCTCATCAAATTTCACAGGATCTTTAAAAAACAACAGTGAAACATGTATAGTTTCTTCCAGTAGTATTTCACAATATACTATTTTAAATTGAAAGTAAAGATATAAAAATACAAAAGTTAGGAAACCCTTTGACACTTGAAGATAGTTTTTACAGTGCTAATTTCATAGCTCAGAATAAAATTACAGTCACTTGTTTGAAGCAAGAAAATTCAAAATAAAAAATACAGTCATATACTTTTAAATGGTGGGCAACATTATATGTTGATCTGGACTGAACCTGGTTTATAAATTCTGCTAATAGAGTAGCTGAAATGACTGTTTATATTCAGATGGCCAGATGAATTATATTTGACTCTTAATGAAAATCAAAATACTAAATTTATTCTAATGTGGTTTTGGATCGTCACTAGAAATTTTACATTACTGTCCATAATATTAACACATTATCGAGTATGTATAGTCATTACAACACCCTATGAGTTTTGAATTTTTGGCGAGTTAGTCATTCAAATTTTCGGTAATATCTGCAGATTTTTAAAAGCAGCAAAGGACATGAACACTTACCCTTTTCCATGAGACCTGAAAAAAAAATACTTAAAGGTTCTGCATTCAAGGGAGAAATGAGAAACTAGGACCATTTTCTCTCCAGATCTCCTAGACCCTGAGTTCTCTAAGTTGTCAGTGAAGACAGACAGATAGAAGACCAAAGAAATGTATAAGGTGGATTGAAGTACAGCTACATGCAATCTTGGGTGGCTCTTTTTAAGTGCTCAATAGAATCTCAAAGAATAAATTTCTTTTTCCCATGAAATTTCAGAGGCAAGTTTTTCAGTTACACTGATCTTTCAAAGAAGGTAGTGGCTTCTGCAAAGCTCTTCTGAAAGTATAGAATCTCTTACATTTCTTTCAGCCTGCAACATTCCCTTGGCAAAGGGTGGAAGTAAATCCATGGTGGGACATTGTTGGTTCTCAGGGCATTATGAACTCATACAAATTTCCAGAACAAATCTAATTTATCAAATATAGGAAAGATAATTGCCAGTATCTTAATTCTCACAGAATAACCCATTAAATAATAGTTAGTGGCTGAAGATTTGCTTTTCACCAGATATTCTCTTTGGTCATTGAGCCTGGCTTCCTAAAGTTTTAAGAAAAGTCTGACTTCAACATGTGCCCTGATTTCTTCATGTTTTTCTGGTTTTGACTCTTGCTCATGAGAACCTGGAAAGAAGAGGTAAAACCAGTATGGTTTCCAATCAAGGGATGACCATGCAGGACCAAGCTTTAGTTCTGACCATCTTTTTTTAATCCATCCGCTACATACAAATATACTTCCACTAATTTAACCCTTCTTCAACGAAAAAGAAGCCAGACAGTGAACCTAGTTTGTAAGCATTGACAAATCAGACTGCTTAAGGTAGGAAGGCACCTCTGGAGTCCATCTAGTCCAGTTTCTCCTGCTCAAACAGAGCCAAGGTGACTAGGACCATGTCCAGGCACCTTTTCAATATCTGTAAGGTAAATGTTTTGCTCTTGGCAGAAGTATTGGTAAATATAGCATTATAACTGCTCTACAGAGGTCCACACAGCCAACCTGAGGCTGGTACTATTGCTATTTGACTTTTAATAAGCAAGAGTTATCTCAACATTTGAGCAACATTTTTGCTAGGGAGACAAAGGAGGACCACCAAAAGACAGCTCTTCACACATGGACCTCAGGCTTAGCATGATATGCAATTGACTAAAACCATCTCTCCACTCCAAACCCTGGAAGTCTATGGACTAAGAGCCTGTTCCGAATTCTAAAATAAATAAAACCCCACCACACAATACAAAATCACCATTTATTATTAAGATTATCACTCAGCCTCTTCAACACAGTCAAGAGAACATTTCCTCCCAATGAGAACTGTATTTCTATATATCCCTTATGTCACCACTCTGTCCGTACATGATTTCAGGCATACATGCACAGATACATAAATCTAATCTGCTTTTCATTCTCTGGTTATGAAGCAGATCATGACTCATAAAGCCTTTTCATAAGATGAACCAAGGCAGGACCAACAGGAAAAAAGTCTTTCCTTTAAAAACTCTGAGCCAGAAGTTGACTTCCAAGGTATTACACTGCTATCCTACACAATGAATGGGGAAATAATTTGGATCAGATATAACTCAACCTTGATCAACCTTGATTTTTTTTTCACCAGAACACAGAAATTCAAGTCAGTTATATGCAACAGAGCCTGCTTTTATCAATCACACAAGTTTTTGTCTCAAAAGTTTAAAACCTCCATGCGTGCTCGGAGTTTCTCATGACTTTCAGAAGTGAACAACTTTGAGACACAATATATAACTTTTTTTTAGATCTGACTACAGCCGTGCACCTAGAGAATCTCTGCAGTACAACTAAGCACATGCTCTAGGGGAGCAAAGGGCTAGCAAGGTAACACAGGAGAGCTGCCTCTTGCGTGCTTTCGGCTTGTTAGTGCTTAACAACAGGAGCCGGGCCAAAGCACTCAGTGCATAGCTAAGCACTTCATTACCATGATGATGTTCTTACTTAAGTCCATGCAAATTCAGGCAGGCCCGTTCCCACCCTTTTTATCTAAAAGCCGTGACAGCAGAGGAGAATTTCCTCTGCTAGACAATACCTCCTGGTTAATCTCTTTCATACCTATGCATAACTTCTGTTCTTCCAGCTCTGCAGAGTCACACCCTACCACCGGTTGCTATCGCCCACAGAGAGCAGAGCTAAATATCTCGCCTAAACTGGCAAAAAAGAAAACCAAAAAAGCCTCTTCGTGCATTTTTACTAACTCTGGGGTTTCCTTCTGTGAGGCAAACACACATTCAAACTCTGTAATAAAATTGCCCTCCAAGGAAGACTTTGGGAGCAGGATTGTGAAAAAGCTAGAGCTTAGCGCTCAGTTCTGGACTAACTTCATTAATTAAAAAGAACACGGTGTAGACAATGCTCTCGGAGCGTGCTTCATTTTGTCACAGTAGCAGAGTGAATACAGAACAGCCTCATGTTTACCTGCCCATTAACTCACTGTCCTTGGTCAAAGTCTGTGTACACTGGCTATCGTGTTCAGAGCAGTTAAGGCTTAGAATTTAAATTGTAAACCTCAATATTTAAATAGAACTGCATATGTGATCTCTGACACCTCATTTTCATGAATGGAAAAGAATATTCTGACACCAAAATTACATACTTAATTCTGCCTCACCTTCCTCACTGACCTCCATCCCACACTGCCTTGGGTTTATTTCCTCACCCATCAACGGGTCAAAGTAATTTCTGCTGTATTCATTTCCTGTGGAAAGCACATGAAGTAAGGGTCAGCGATTATTAGAAGCACATGAACTAAAATGTTAATTTTGAAATCGACACCAGCAAGCAAAGGGGCATTTTTTGCTACTTTACAAGCTTAATTTTTTAACAAGTCCTCTAAGCCTACTGGTACTGCAATCATCTTGTGAAAGGTCAGAAAAGGTAATTGTGGAAACAAGTGCACTTTATGTTACTTTTTCTCAGGAACTAATGAAAAATAATTCTCACTTTTAGATGGCAGAAAGATAAGAAACATTTCTACAAATACAGCATCCCCAATATAAGTAAAATTATTCTTGAAACACACCGTACCAGTGAATTTTCCATACCGCAAAGGAATTTGTATTTCACAGCTGACCTCTCCAATTTCAACAGTTTTAAATTTCACCACTGAGGTTTCAACGTCTGGTGCATCTCTAATACTGTATTGAACCAGAGAAGTGTTTAATTACAGAGGAGATATCAGGATACTGCCTCATTAATCTGAACAGCAATTATGTTCAGTTGGACTAGGTAACTAATCCAAGATTTTGGTGGGATAAACCCACTCATTTTAGTACTTAGCTATTTTAACAGCCACTTTTATCTGTTCTTTAGAAAATAAACAAATTTACTTAAAAATAATTTGTTAGAATTATCATAAAATAATACAGCATCTAGCTGCCTGGAAGAACTGATAGTAAAAGCCAGAAGAATTTTCCTTACACAAGCAGAGAGGGAAGAAAATTTTTCCTCAAAATATGTATTTTCTTCAGCCAAAGTGCTACACTCTGTTAAAAACATGTTCACTGGGTTTGCAAACACTGTAAATTGTTATTAAACAGGGGAAAAAGAAGTAAAATAATTAAGTCCATAACAAATGTTTTAATTGCTTGAATAGACATGGATGCATATCCTGGAAAATACATAAAAGCTAAATGTCTGAGGGGGTTAATTCATCCAAGATACACTACGGTTGTCTACAGCGTATTTGTTTTAGGATCAAAAATAATCCAAGCAGCAGCTCCTTTTCAGAGACTAAATGAAACTTTGATATGAAACTAGGTTTAATTTATATTTCTGGACTGGCACATTTTGACTGTCAGTCTCTGTTCCTTCAATGTAGTAAGTACAAGAACTGAAAATTTGCCTTACCTTGAGGTCTCAATAAAGAAAAAATAAATGAGTTTCATTTTTGTTACTTTATCTGTCAACAACTACTAGGCTGGTATGAATCTTGGCAGTATGTAATCAAAGTCTTATGTACTGCAATAACAGAGCCATTCTACCTTATTCACTGTAATTGTTTTTCTCTAGCACAAAGCACCGTGTTGTTATATGAACACCCCTTCCATGTTGGTAAAATAATTCACCTATGTGCTAAAAAAGAAAATGATGATGCATTTCATTATTCAATTACTTCATAGCGGTAAATGTAAATTGCTGGAACATGTTTTGCACCCATGCAAACAATACTTGGCTATGGCATAGGCTTTTTGCACAATCTTACTATCACAATAGCCTTTATGGAATTTTATTATCCCATGTGAGTCTGGTATAAAACTTTGAGGAGTAGACTTTTGGGCAACTCTTCTGGACAGAATAATTGGTATTTAGAAGGAAGTGCCATGTTATATTTGCATCTGCAAGGCATGGAAACCATTATTCAAAAAAAAAGAGATACATTAACAAATACCAGTAAATAGCTTGCTCTCTGGTCCTCTTCAAAAAAAAGAACAACCTCAACACTTTGAGGAGTATGACATATTGTGTCCAGGGCTTTGGCTCTGTCAGAACCACACACAGCTGGTGACAGACAGTTATGCAGAAGGAAAAAGAACCACCAGGCTTGATTTCTTCAGAGCAACATACAGGTTTTAAAACTTGCATAAGCAGAACAAGCGGTAAACAACAGAATCACCTCCTCACAGTGATTTTATAGGTAACAAGCCATTTTAAAATGCAGGACTCTACAGAAAACTTTAATTGAGGCTTTCAGAAGAGCTGAATCAATCAAACCTTAGGTCACTGCTCTGGCTGGGGGATGTTGCTGTTTGTGGGTTCCTTGGTTTTTTCTCCCTCAACTCAACATACACCTTGAGAAGTGGTGTGACCAGAAGGTCTGGGCTCTGGGCAGGCCCTAAAATTATTCAGGGGCAGTGGGAGTTGCTTTAGTTTTAAAATACAAAATTATCAATTTTAGTCAACATAACACACTGCCCAAGGCATTTTGCTAATAACATTTTGTGAGCATGTGAACAGATTACTAATCATTTCACATTTGCTTTTGGAAATATTTGGAAGTGTATAACATGTAAATTAACAGTCCACTAAGGAATTCGCATTGCTCTGCTTTGTGGTATAGACACAGTAAATGTTTATACAGAGATTCTTGTAGGTATTTTGAACAGCACCATATAGGTTGGTGCTTTCAACAGGGCAAGATATTTTGATGACTTGCTCCCAAAAAGACCTGGCGAACTTTAGAAACTTGGGTCTTTGCTTTGATCCAGAGATTCCCTCAAACCCATTAACTCAATTTGAAGCCCAGTTCACCCCTCAAAATTGTGTTATTTCATGTGGAAAACACAATGGATAATTCAGGAAATCAGAATTGAAATGCAAACCCACAAATTATCTATACATTAAAATAAAAAAGGAAAGAAGGGTGTTGGCACAACAGTGACCAGATGGGAATTTACACAGTTTAATTAAAGCAAGAGGAGTTGCTAATAAAATTAGCATAATCCTTGGATACAGCCCATGGGACTGTACACGAATTACTAGGACTGGATGAAACTTAAAAGATGGCTTTTAAACTAAGATGTCTGTAGTCAATTATGCCATCTATGTCCTGAGAATACCACATAGGAAAGGCATGACTAAGCTGAATTTCTATGTTGTCCTCTGCTCCACAGAGAGATCAGGTAGTCCGTATCAATTACACATGAAAGGTATAGCGCAGAATTTGGATAACAGGCCATTATTCAATTTATGTTGTATTACTGATCTAGGTTTTTAATTTAATGAAAGAATAGACAAAACTCTGTTGGATTTGTAAAGTGCCCCCCAATCAAAGTAAAAATTAAGGAACTATCAATAGCCAGATGGCTGACTACTAAAAGCTTGAATAAACAAGAATGAAGCTTGATTTTCAGGGTAAAAGAAAAAAAAATTGGCATGAACCATCTTTCTTTAGAAGACAGTATGGTATGCAGACAGTATGGTCTACACAAACTTGCCACAGATAAATAACAAGTCCCTTTTCCAACAGTAGCGTGATCAACATGTGTCTACCAATGACTTGGGAGAACATTACTGGGCATTACTAAGGCAACTCCTAGAAGCCCTTCACATCAGATAGAATAAGACAGAGGCATTGTGGAAAAATGAAATTCCAGCCTGAGACAGCATTTTGACCCAAAGTGCTTTTGAAACATAGTGGTGCAGCTGGGAACAGAAAAGAGTAGTCCTCCTTTCCCACACCTGACTTAAAGCTGCATTGATTTCAGCTGCAATTCCTATTAGGGAACATCACAGCAAATACTCACATTCTCCATTCAACAGAACTGGATTTATTTCCCTGGGGGGAAAATTTTACTTAGGAGACAAGGCCTTTTGGGTGGCCCAGACTGAAGGCTCTGTGATGATGTATTTCCCCACTTCTGTATGAAAGCCAAAGCAGTGTCCTAGCATCAGACTTGAATGTCCTCAAAAAAAAAGTGACCATCTCCACTTAGCCAGGAAGAACCAAGACTTAGGATTAGAAGGAAGGTAAAGCAAGGATCCCACTTCCAGCATTTCCAGCTACTCCACTTACCCTTCCTCCAAGTCATGATGGCTTATGTGACTAGCACTCCCAGCCACCTGTTTTCATGATTCAGTACCTACATTGATAAAGTCTGATATCTACAAGTTGCTTATTTGAGGCTTTTATTCTACTTTGTACTTTAAAAAAATCTATAAAGAACTCTAAAAACAATCATTCAAAAGGATTAAAGAATAAGAGAGGAGAAAGAAGCCTTTCACCTTAAAAATGATCTCACACAATGCAGAACCAAAGAAAAATCATCAATGAAAACTGCATAAATTATAGAAGTTGCTGTGCAGTGAAAAACTTGAATCAGTTTCCAGTGAATTTATAAGTTCTTATTTTATATAGGCGGTGACTTAAAAATGGAAAATAATGTAGGAAAATATGAAACTTTCACAAGAAAAAAAATCTAAGATTTTACTCCAAAATTTTGTGTTGTTAGAATTACTCATATCAAAATGTTATGAAGATACTAAGAATAAAACTACAGTCTTGTAGAACATAGTGAATTAATAGTCCATAAAGCAGTGGTTACTTTCCATTCTAATTTTTTCAATGAAAAAAAGAATTAATGTTAGTCAGAAGCAACAGTTTTAGTTTGTGTTCATAATTATTATTACTGACCCAGGATATTGGTCACATTTACCTCAGCTCATGTCCATTTGAGATGTACACATCTAACATTATTTTCTATATTATATGTATAGATACATATTTTCTATGTAGATCTAAAATAAGATTCCTGGGGGTGCAACTTTATTCCAGAGTATCAAATATATGGAAGAGTGGTAGGGATTTTTGCACAGAGTTTCTAATTTTCATTAATAGTATTCAATGAAAAATTGCATGTAAATGGCACCTTTATACTGAAGAGCATTTTGCCAGTGACTGGACAATATATTTTATTTTGAACACACAGCTTGTTAAACACTTTCAACACCAGGTGACTTCCTAATTTTTAAAAAAAATTTAAAGGTATCACATGTCATTCTCCTTATCCTCAGCAGACACCATAGGTAATGAGGAAATCAGATAACTGTGTGTTTTGTTCATATTGCAAGCCTTGAATAAACTCACTTGTCAGCTTTGATGGGACACTGGTGAAGGGGCTGTTCCTGAGCCTGAGCAGCGCAGATCGTGCTGCGCCTGCCCCGACCCCTGAAAAGCGCTGCATCATACTCATGGCACCCACAATTTTTTAACCCCAGCTCCAGTCCTGCAAGACTTACCACCTTCTCTGCTGTTTAAGCAAAGATACAGCACGGAAATTAGTTCTTTTTCCCTTTTTTATTTTCCTGCAGGCAACAGAGGGCACTGTGCCAAGGGATGCCAGTGTGAGACCTGCTACTTTTCCTGGGGAACGCTGTTGGTCGAGGGCATGAGAAAAAGATTTACTGATGATGATGATGGGATTTTTTTAGGAACAATATTAGATAATGTGACGCACATCAATGGGGAAAATGGATACCAAGTTCTCCCAGGCTGACAGGCTTGGCTGGTCCCACTCTATGCCAGTGGGGTAACTTGCCAAATTTTGAGGATCTGACAGCACCATCACAAAGCAAACAATTTCCAAGTGTAATAAATTAGCCTTAAAAATATATATTCCATCACATTCTGAAAAAGTATTTTCCCAATTATAAAATGCATTCATTCTTCACAATTCTTCTCCCCTACCTTTCACAAATTCAATTTTAGCACATTACTTAGATGAGTGCTGCGGTATCCCAGTTAAAATTGCATGCAATGGATCACGTTTTGCACACTACATTACACCTTGTGCCGTTCTGCTGATTTCAATTGGATTACACATTGTGTAATTCAACGCAAAATTACTTCCAATGACAACCCTTTTATTCCTATGCATACATGGTGATCCATCATGCCCTGCATACCAAGTTTGGCATTTCCATTTCAAAGTCCCTGTTGGAATCAGAAAGCATGGAACCACATATACAGAACTTGAATTATTAGATATAAACTTTGCCATTGTTTAAGGAAAAAAAAGTGTACAGTTTTGATTCATATTTCTGGTCCCATCCTTTATGCAAATCACTTTGTCCAACACAAATCAGCAGTGTTGCAAGCTCCCATTTCCTTCACATGCAGCACAAACATAAATTTACAGCAGATGCCTATGTTTTCACCTGTGTTTGCTGTCTCTCCAATGTCTCTTCCTACCACTTCATTGGAATAAAATTAGACCATGTTCAAAAAGTGTCAGTTTCTAGCTCTCTATAAACAGACTCAACTCAGTGCAGCTGCTGATACTTCTAGCAATCTGATATCCTACATGGCTCCTTCACAAAACTTTTTTTCTCTGTGTATTCCTACATCAAGGTCTTGCCTGGTAACATTCTTGAGCAAGGAAGGCCTTATGTTGTCCTGACACATTTGAACAACTTTTGTCAGCAACTGTTCCTTAGCAAAGGCTTGTCCCTACTTTAGCTTTTGATAAGGAGCAAGGATGCTCTACTTTACAGATGGTATTTTCCCTGTAGGACATGTGCAGCACTGTGTTAGGTACACCCAGGCTAGCTCTGCAGCTTGGAGGTGATGCAACAGAGATCCACACAGACACTAATTTGCTCCCAGAAGCAGTATAGCCATGCTAAAGCCATGCTGTACCCAGGCTAGTTAGAAGAATAGTTCCTGGTCTTCAATTGAAAAGGCTTTATTTCCCTCCGTTTTTTCTTTTCCTTTCTTTCCCCCCTCAGATGCTGTTAATCTCTGTGGGCAAATTTATTGGAGCATGATATGAGATGTTAACAGTGCCTGTTGCAGAAAAAATGGTAGAATTAATTAGAGCTTCTTTATTTTAGGAGATAATCTAGTTTTGAAAAAAGATTTGTGTATTGGGGATAATAGGGAAAAAAATTAATACTTCTTGTCATCTGGAGACAATTTTAACCTGAATCATCAATATTTAGGGTCAGATTGCCTCAAACCGTTTACAAGTGCACAGCATACAGGAGAACACAATTAGCCTTTCCTTTATCTTCCTTGCAAAAGCCACGGAGTATCAGAGTCTCCAAAGGTGCCTATGCAGCCACCAGATACAAGGGAGGTCATGCACTGGGAGTATGCCCAAAAAGCCCCATCCCTGGATTCTGCAGGTTGCATGTGCAGTTGACACCACAGGAAGATCACATTCTAATTTGATCTGACATAAATTCTCTCAGTATGGTTGGGCTGGAAATTTTACCTATCTTGTGGTAATGTGAGCAGTGCCATCCCACAGGGCTCCTCTCAGCACAAGCTAGACCAAATCTGTGTATTGCTGTGATGAACACTAAAAGTACAAACTGGTATAAGGCATTTGGACTTTTTCTGATAACAGCAGCTGAGGAAAAAAATGTACTGAATGCTAAAATACAATAACATCTACTTTACAGGCCTACAATAAAGTGCTAAGTACAGTAGTCCTGTGTTTAGGGATTGCCTGTAACATATATCATCCATTTGAAGTTGAGAAATTGCCCTTGTCTTCTGCTGTCAGACAAAGATAGAATTATTCCTGGAAGTCTGGTGTTCCTGTCATGACAGTTTGCTGGGAGCTCTTTACTGGGCAGATACTTACCAAGCCAGCCTGAACTTTAGGACACTCTACAAAGTATTTTGTGTCTAAACCTCCCTGGAGAAAAGAGAAAAACTGATATTAACTCAACTTGAGATCAAGTGTCTGACAACTGAGGAACTGGTGGACACAGGTTCTTGAAGATTTGGGTGATGTAACCCCTAATATTTTTCCCAGGGAAATTTATCTATTAGACCTTCCATTGGGATGGCCATCATGAAAATCTCTGCAATTCGATGTTTGATGAGGGAGAGAAAGTCAGAAGGGTTGGTTGGATTTAGCCACGAGGAAACTGAGTGGTTTAAGAAATAAAAAGATTTCAGTTTGGCAACTACAAGGCTGCTGCTGGATGAATTAATTTCACAAGCAATATGTGAAAGAAATGAAGGTGATGGCAGCAATCAGGAAAGTCAGCATAGAATCCAAAAGAGAAAATAGGATAGAAACCAATTAGTTGGCTGGAAAATCAGGAGATTAATCTGAGTAAATAGTCAGGCAGTTCCCCTGGGTCATTATAACATTTAACAACAGTACCAGGACTTCATTGATGATGAAGATCAAAGAGTTACGCAGTGGTCTAGTCCTGAACAAAAGGCTACCAGTGATGATAAAATCTGGAATTTTGTCCATCATAGAAAATAGAACAGTGAAATATATGGAATAGCCTAATGAAAAGAGGAATGGACTAAGGATCAGAGCTTTTATTTCTGTCGAAGGCCTTCTCTGTCGATAGTGAAAACAGAGAAGTTTCATGCTCTGCCCCAGTTTCCCCACAAACAAAGGATGCAGGAACCTTGCACTTTGAGTCACAAGATTAGCCCCCACCAACATAATCAAAAAGTGAAAAACTCTGAATAAAAATACCAAAAAATTTTATAAACTTCTTGCAAACAAGAATGAGTTTGCAAACTCTTATTTCTAGAACATACTCTATTATGGGCGAAAAAAAAAATGAAAAAGCACAAACATAATGTGAATTAGGTTCTTTGGGGGCAGATGCAGACAATTTACAATGACTTGGGCCTTTCTGCTTACTATTTAATCTCCAGGTAAGGGGTGTTCTGTAGAGGAGCCCCCGTGCAGACAAATAGCCAAATTCCAGGAACAGGTTTTAAGGCTGTCTTGAACATGCAGCTGACTACTCACACTACTTCCCAATATATGTAGTATGGAGGTGTGCAAGAAGACATCTCAAAGTAGGTGGAGGTTTTTCTAGAGAACACTTCCCTCTGGCAATTGTTGACAGAGGAACAGCCTGTGACTCTGTTGCCAGGTGGAGGAAATGATAGCAACCCCTGTGGCTATTAATTGCTGCCATTAACAACATGGGCGATAGGTGGAAAGATAATAGAAAGGCAATGCCATCTCTGTGCCTTGCCTCCAACTGCTTAGCCTGAAAACCCAGCCTGATGTTTATATAGTGTTCTCAACCTGTAATCTGCTAAATCCTGCGATTAAATAATTTTGCTCAAGGTTATAACTGGTTTTAGGTTGCACAGTTTAACACCAAGCATTAGAATTGACAAATGCCATTCCCTATTGAGTAAGCAACTGAACTTAAGCCTGGGGGCTGAGAGCTGGAAGAGCAGCCAACAGCTGTGAAGGGAGGTAACTCCAAAAAAGGAGAGTATTTTATTGGCATCTGGGAAGAAGAGGAGAAAAGGGAAAGGGGCAGTGTAGAGCCTAAAACATTATTTTTAACATGGGCTATGCTGTTGTTCTTGGTGTGTGGGCACACACTCCTAGAGAAATAGCTTCCAGCACGAAGTACAAGTCTTGCATCCCAAGTGGAAAAAAAGGAGAATTCTGTGCTATCTCTTGTGAACTGCCTAGTGGTTCCTGAGAGCAGAGGGGCAGGAGAGAATGCTGTGGAAATGTTTCCCCTGTGGTAGAAGATGGCAATAGTATTCAGCACCATGTCTGGTTTTGCTATGAGCTGAAATGGCACCAGCTATGCAAAGCATCTATAAACTTGAATCAAAGGAAGGCAGGTTTGAAGAACTGATCCCTTGGGTTCTGGAGGACCCAGATCTCAAAAGACTGATGCATGCAGGCATAAACTACCTGTAGACCTAGTCTTCACTGAGGACTGTGAAATATGACTATTTATACATTACTACATTAATGTAATTCCCTCTTTAATGAAGAATTGTTACCCTCGGAAATGGGAAAAATTAGTTCATGAGGTACCTGAATATTTTTTCCCAAATTTCAGGCTTGAAGATATTGGCTTATTAGCAGCCCTTGATAAATTTTAACTGGTCCCTGTGATTGCCAAACAAGTGCTGACACAAGTTAGACTAAGAATAATTTAATGCAAGGTTAGACCAGATGATCTCTAGAGATATTTTCCAATCTAGACTTTTTTATGATGGTATAAATGGATGATTACTTTTTAATAGCTGCTTGACTTAGAGACAGAGCTATGTGAATAACTGATCTTTTGGCTAACTGGATGAACAGAAGGTCGAGAAGGGAGACAGTGTTGGGAAAGAAAATTTTCCAACTCTCGGCAAGCTTTCCTCTCCCATTACAGAAACACTTAGCATTGTCTCAAGGCATTGCATTCCAGGCAAAATGGAACAATTTCTACTCCTTTCACAAAGACTATATTCAGCTAAGGCTTTTTTGAACAAAATGCTACTTAGGATGAAAAATCAAAATGTTTAAAAATGCATTTCAAGCTTTTAAAAAAATGTGTTGTTTTCTTGAGGGAACTATTCATGAATTTCTGAAGAGGCGACTCAAAGCATGGATAGTCTCCAGCGAGCCCAACTTCATTTTTTGCCAGATAGACTATTTCATTAAAAAACAATCAATCCCTTTGTCTGCTTAATCACTGTTCTGACAGTCTGCAAAGGAAAGACGAAGAATTCCTGCTCCATGTGGCACTGCAGAGTCACATGAAGGCTAAATGGAAAGCCAAACCTAATTTTGCAAGAAGCCATTAGGAGCTGTGGGCTCTCCTGTCCCACAAGGATAAAATCTTAACACAACAAGGTCCAATGTTTAAAAAACGTCTGCCTGAAGTTCTGCTCATCAGCCTGCACTTACCCATTTAAATACCTGGGTTCATGGTGTGCAAGGGTACTTAGCAAGCAGCAGCTCCACTTGTGAGTTTGATGGGAGATGCTGGCTGATCAGGACTGTTCAAAGCCACACCAGTTAATTTGGTACCTTCTTCCTCACTGCATTAGTCAGATAACCACTTCCCTTAACATCCAGGATTAATAATAATTCAAAATGGAGTAATTAAATAATAGATTAAAAGAGATCAAACCTCTGCAAAAGGAGAACTGACATCAAGTGATGCTCTTTATAGTTCAGATAAACCAAAATAATTAACAGAAATTGCTTCCCAAAGCAGCAATTCTTTTGGGTGCTGCATCAAAACTGAGCTGAAAAGCCAGGATCACTCCCCTGGACAAGCCAAGCAAACAGGACTCAACTCCAAACATCTGAGCAACACTGGCTGAAAAAAAAAATAATGAAAGATGAAGCAGAGGCAAGATGTCAATTGACTGAGGGCATATGGGAGACCTAAGGACAACAATCAATCATGGATCTGTAAGCTGTTTCAAACCATTCAGTGCAAGGGAGCCAGTGAGGGAGCAGCATCTGTGTGCTCAGACTGGCTGCAGCCCCTCCAAAACCCAACTCAATCCAAATTAGGGGGAAGCACTGCCGTGAACACTGACTCCTCCGCACTCCCTCCCACTGGCAGACAGCCCACAAAACCTGCACCCCGTCACAGGGAGTCTCTTGAGCATGGAGACAAAGCCCGGGTCTCTAAATATTTAGACAGCCCAAGTGTTTTTGGCAGCATGTTGGATTTCCTACCCAGGGTTTGCAGGGCGCCTGCTTCGACATGCCGGGATGGCAACACCCAGCACAGGCCGCAGAGCGTGCAGGTTGGATGGAGAACAACCACAACCACTGCTGCTGCAGTTGAGGCTAATCGGGTTTGATGTCTCACCTCTTGGTTCAGCATGGGCTTGCGGCCTGAGTTTTTGTTGGTGAGCTGCAAGGGTGCTATCTGGCTTGTCATGTCTAATAACTTTCTCTTCTGAAGGCTGATATGCTGAAAGATCTGTGCTGCTGATGTTAAAAGCTGGATTTTCAATGCCTTCTGTTGCTGCTCTCTCTTCTTTTACTATAGAAAACAAGGAGGTCAGAAGAGCACATTATAGCAAAGTGTATTTCAATGACAAGCAGAAAATTCCTTCTAGTAATTCCTTTGCTGAAAGACTCAAGTGTATCGTCCTCAAATGTCGCCAAAACAGAATTAGGTTAAAATTAACTCTAAAAAAAAAAAAAAAAAGAATAAATGATTAAAATAATTACAAATTGCACCCTGACAAGCAAGAGCAAAATTTCGCCCACAGCCATTTGTCTGTAATTAGTTAATTAATCCTTACACAAATTATGAGCAATAACTCATCAAGCAAGGCTCACCCATCAGAAATTCAGCCGACTTGGATTTCTTCTGCTTAGTTTGCTTCAGAGCCTTCTGCTGGAACTTCTGGAGGGAAATTGTTAAATGAATAAATTAGCTAAAGAACGAAGATCATCCTTTATGATCCACAACTAACACAGTATTTTAAATATGGGATGGCATTGAAATGTCATTTAATTTAAATCTCTGCTAAAGGGGTCAAACACTAATTGAACAACAGAAGTGGAAGAATTAAATAAAATAGAAGAAAAGTTGAAACAAATGCCAAATGAAGGTCACATTAAAATACTTTGTTTTTCCCCAATTTTAATTAATGCAAAGAAACCTCAACAAATGAAGAACATTATGAGACTTGTCTCTCGGTATGCATTCAACAGCAACTGCTTTATTTCACTTGCAGAACGGCAGTGCTTCATTTAGAAAAGTTTGGTTGTGTAGCTTATTTATAGACAGACTTCCCTGACGTCCCCCATCCTCCTATTTTCTAAGTCCACTTACATAACCAGTGTATCTGTTCATCACAGAGGAGCTAAAAATGAATGAGCTCTACCCTTTCATACAATGCAATAGAATGACAAGAGAACTAAAAGAATTTTAAATGAAGTGTCACAAGAGAGAGATCACAGTCCAGGGGAGAGAGGAAGCAGGACTCATTACAACAACGAAAAGTTCATTTAATATTAGAGAGATGCCAACAAGGGTTACAGTGAAACCAAACAGCAGGAGATCTTGTGGAGCCTTAACTCTGACATGTTCCAAAGTAATTCCCATGGGCAAGCAAGGCTCAAAAATTATATGGTCACATTGAGCTAAGGAAGGCCCAAGTGCTGAACACCATTTTTGTGTAATACCTAGAACCACATTGGGTAAGAGTCACACGTGGTCTGGTCTGTGGCTACAGACCCTATTTCAGATGTTGACAGTCAAAACAGGCGAAGATTACCTAAAATAATGCACATCTGGGAATATTAATCAAAGGCAAAACCAAAGTAAGAAGACAGTTCAGACCCATTTATTTTAGAACGTCACATGGCAGCTTCCAAAAACAGCATTATTTTTTTGAGCCAGTTGCTTAATTGTCCAGTGATAAAGACCACTCCTGGCAACATAGCTCCTGGAAACTGTCAATACAAAAGGATTAATTACAAGAATCATTGAAAAATTGCAGTTTTTACAGCATCCATCTTTCCCGTTTGATTGTGGGTGTCAATTTCCAGTAAAAAAACAGCACTTGCAGCAGACACAATCAATAAACCTGTCAAAAATAACTGAACCATACCACTGACAGGTTACTATAGATATTAATATCTTCATATTTATACATGTATATATGCACAGGCATATATGGTTTTCTAGAAACAGTGGACATCCTCTAAATTAAGACTAATACCCTACTAAAACGCAAATATGTAAAAATGACCAGACACATTCTGAAAGCTACAATAAACAAATACAATAAGGGAAAAAATTCCTGCAAGCCACATGCAGCACAACTGAAGTTAATGATAATTTTGGCAGGAGTTCAATAGGTTCAGAAATTCAACCATACTGCTTCTGTTTTTCAAAAATACACATTCATTCCATTAGTATCTTCAGAATTATGTCTGCTTTGCAATATTAAAAATTGCTGCATTCCTGCATGCCATAAATTTTAATTGAGCTGCTTTTAAAGATTCCAGAGTATTTGTAACACTGCTGTGTGATAATTATTCTTACTATGCTGTGTGTAATCACCACACAAAACCTTCAACTTCATGTTAGCACTAAAGAAAACAATATCAAGCCAAAAATTCTGGAGCAAATTTTCAAGTGGTATAAATCAGTATACATCCATAACTCTGATGGAGTTAAGATGATCTGCATTAGATTCTGTGTGTTCCATCTGCATGTCAGATTTCCCTAGCAAAACTAAGTGCTTACTATATTTGCCATAGTCAACTTTCAACTGTTATAGTCTGGAAAATGCACAAGCTCCTTTCACAGCACAAAGAAGAAAAAAGGTATTCCTCCTTCCCTATACATAATAAAAATGTGTACTGCAGTGGGTCCTGGAGTGGATTTGTGTATGTGTGTGTTTAGGGGTTCTTATTGTTTGGAATTTTGGAGAGTTTTTTGTCTTGTTTCAGGGAAGGTATTAAGGTGTTGTAACTTTGAGGGGTTCCAGTTGTTTTTTTTAGGATTCAATACAGTTAACACCAAATTTTGTATTTTTCAGTGACACAAATGAGTAAATTATTTGGTACTTCAGTCAAATGCCAAATAGAATTTTCAGGTAATTGATGGAACAGGCTTGTGATCCCTATGCACTGCAAAGAGATGATGCCCTTGTCCGTTAATGCAATCAGGTTTTGAAAATATGTTCTTTATATTTTTTAGAATGGAAACAATACTTGATTTCCAACAGCAGAATTGAATTCTTCCAGTGTTGCTTCTCAACATAGCTGAATAACAGAGAATTTCAGTGGTGGCCTTTGTGTAATCAACACATGTTCTTGTCACTTCGTGCTTGAGAGGAAATTAGAAGACATTTTCCTTTCATACCTATTTCCAGCCAATTTCCTCATCCTTCTCTCTTTTACACATGACCAATTTTAAGTTGTGTAAATAACACTATTTCCCCTGCTTTTTATTTTAGGTTTCCTTTCCCAACCCCCCTACCCTTATAGTACTTTGCCTTCTCATCAGAGAATAGGCAGGAAATTATCCAGTTGCATTTTACATTCATTTTATCATTAGTCACCACTACTTAATGTATGTATTTATGCAAATTTATGTCTAAAGCAAATGTTCTTTAATCAGTTTGAACATACCTGAAAAACTTAGGTTTTCAATAGCAAATTAAATAAATGCTCTCAGTGACCATTTGGATTGTTTGCAGGCAAAGTCCAGTTCTGTGAGCATACCGAGACAAATGCACATGAACACACATCCTTACAGAAAGCCTCCACTCTGATTACAGAACATTATCCCAAAATAAACATAAAAAAGCATTTAAAAAAAAAAAAAAGTTGCACAACCTGAAGCCAGAGCCT